>JAQFVV010000006.1:7738821-9066655 GCA_028023455.1 Epiperipatus broadwayi
TTCTGTTTATTATTTTGGATGTAGCCCTTAGATAAATATACTTTTTTAATGCAGTCTTGGATTATTTAATTCATTTGAGGAAATTTGGTAACTTTGATGAAAATTTTAAGGCATTTTGGGGTGTTATGATGCCATAGCTATCGCTTTGTCTTGTCTTCACTATTTTATCATTATCTATAATATTAGCTGTCCTGACATTTCTTTTTTTTTAAGTAAAAATTAGAATTACAAAAAAAATCTGAAAATATATCGGTATCGTAATGACTTCATACAAATATCATTCAAATTTCAATCTCAAAGAAAGCCGACAATGCCTGATTGGGTTGTATTGTAATATAAAAAAACTGACAGCATCCCTGAATTGATATATTATTTGCTACCAGGCTTTTCAGAGCATGCTTTCTTCTTTTAGTATTTCAGAAAGAAAAAATGTAATTGTCAGTAATTTATTTACATATTTAAACTTACTTAGGCAATAATTTATTTAAAACCAAAAAAATATGTGACTAGAATTAGATTTTATTTGAAAATGTTTGTTTTTTTAAAAATCCAGATCCTAAAAATGTAGTTAACATAAAGTGGAAGCTGTTTTTATTGTCTAGCAAGAATTGCCAGCGAAGAAATCTTTTGTGAAAGTTTGATATTAATCAGTGTAATTTTGAATTTTAAAACAATATTTTATTCTTTTATCATGTCTCAACTAAAATTCATTTCCATTTTAAAAATAAAATTTAAATAAGACATATTTTGTTCAATAATTTTTAGCAATAGGCAAAATTACAATCCAATAGGAAAAGAGCAAATATGGCCAAAATTATCATTAGAATCTTTCCAATAAGAATGGGAGGAATTGGACCATAAATGAGTTATTACTTAAGGTTGGATAGTTTGATGTAGTATGAGTCAATTTGTGAAATTGGATCAGTGATTACCAGCTTGTAATATGTGGACCATTTATGGTATTATTAGGTCGAATCAACAGGTATGTTACTAAATTGGTATTAAATTTCCTTTTAACATTTTTTTTTCTCCTGATTCTCACTACAAATGATACTTAGGTAAAATCATTGAGTAATATTTTGTGGATTTGTTTATAGTACTATTTTACAACTCTTTCAATGTTTCATAAATATTACCAAAATCACACTTTTCTTTATGTTTGCCATAATATCATATAAATACAATTTATCCAAACTTCAAACACTTTTTAGCAAACTTTATTTGTACATACACCTAAGTTTCGACTGACCTGCAGTCTTCTTCAGAGCTATGATATAATGAACAAAATAAAAAAAACAACTATATAATAACACCATAAAAAAATTTTTAAACAATAAAAAAACTAAAAACAACATAAAATATATATATTAAAAACCTGAAATAAATAATCAAACCCAAATAAAACAATTAATACAAAATAAAATGTACTACATAAATAAAAAATAAATATAAATTATACATGTGTATTCTTAACTTTATACATATATACATTCAAGGACAACTATTAATCTAAATATTATCTATTTTATTATTATTAATTTTAAAAGAAGAATGAGTAAGAAAATAATAAATATGATTTAAAATTAATAGAATTTTAGTTACTAATCATAAAGTTTAAGTTTATGAAGAATACAGATAATTAGTAGATTGTTAATAATAATAAAATAGATAATATTTAGATTAATAGTTGTCCTTGAATGTATATATGTATAAAGTTAAGAATACACATGTATAATTTATATTTATTTTTTATTTATGTAGTACATTTTATTTTATATTAATTGTTTTATTTGGGTTTGATTATTTATTTCAGATTTTTAATATATATATTTCATGTTGTTTTTAGTTTTTTTATTGTTTAAAAAATTTTTTTATGGTGTTATTATATAGTTGTTTTTTATTTTGTTCATTATATCATAGCTCTGAAGAAGACTGCAGGTCAGTCGAAACATAGGTGTATGTACAAATAAAGTTTGCTAAAAAGTGTTTGAAGTTTGGATAAATTGCATTTATCTTTCAATGTCTGTTATTTCACCTTCCTCTGCTGACACTGATATATCATATGAAACTTGAGTTTTATCAATCGTATACATCTACTGAATAAAAGCAATTGTTTTTAGGACATCGTGATATTACATATACGAGAGTAATTTGCAACTTAAACATAGTTGCTCTCATAATGCTAATTTCACATTCCCGCCACTAATAGTGGCACTCCACATGAAAAATGTTTTACCTTCCAATGCAAATTATGATCACAGCTAATAATGACTCCAGCTAAATCACATTAAAAACTTACTATTTATATTCTTACAACCCTCTTTAGTTGAAGGTTTCCATTACTTTTTAGTATATTACATGTACCCATGTTGTGGTCTGGGTTAACTGATGAGTGCTGGTTCAGCCCAAAATGTGCACCTTGGGGATCACAGATCTTTTTCACATGAATGTGGTCATATGTTGATGATTACAGCTTTCCACAAAGTGTTAAAAGTGGATAGAAACCATTCCCTACATTGCATGAGAGTGGTATAGTGAAAATTACTCTACTGAACTATTATTCATTATTGGATAACCTTGACATTTATCAATTAACTCATAGTAATATGCTATCTCTCTATATATATACTAAATAATGATAAAGATATGTGTAAGAGATTGTAGTCTGGGCTAACTAATGACTTCTGGCTCAGCACAAAATAGGCAGTTGGAAGATCATAGATTTTTTTTTATATCTTTGATCATATCTTTACAATTACATCCCTCCACAAAGTGTTAAAGATATATAGAAATCATACCTTGCATGAGAGTGGTGTAGTGAAAATTACACTACAAATATTATTCACTATTGGTTAGCATATACCCATATACTTTATTAACAATCTTAATATGATAAACACATCTTCATTTAAACTGATATCTGATCTGTATAATTATACAAGTGAGTTGACTCAGCTCCAGAACATGAAAAGTTTTTTTTTTAAATCCACATATTAGCGTACAAAAGAATAAAAAAAAAAAGAGAGAGAGAGATAGCTGCAAGATGCACAAGGACGTCAGTTTCTACTTTGAATCCTAAGTCATTACTAACAAAGGAAAAAGCAAAGTGATGTGGTGGTGTGGATATTAGAACTCTATAGCATCCGGAATCCATTGATTACTCAGGGTTCAGTAGACGGCCGTAAAGAAACTGCTCTTGGTAGTTTTTCTGTGATAGATCTTATATACTAATCAGCATCCCATTTCTTGCATAGACCAAACCATTTTTCTCATTGGTGCATATATGAGTGCTGAGTCCTCTATCTGACGTCTGGTTGAGCACCAACACAAATTGAATACTAGAGGATAACAATAAAGTAAAAATGTTTGATCATCATCGGCCGTAATATGCCAATTTTTATTATTTTCTTCAATTTCAGAATTGCATTATAAATTCTTTTTTTTTTTTGATAAATGATTTTCCTCTATCAATATATACATGTCGATTTTGTTTATGTGGGTACAAATTCTTATTTTTATATTTGCACGTCTTCACTGCCGATCAGTTATTTCGTAGTAATTAATTTCTGATCATTGTAATTAACTTCCGGTAAAACTTCTATTAGTACCTGTTAATAAATATTCATGCTGCGAATATTCAATCTCTTCTCTAAACGCGAACCATGTTTTTCTCTTCACTCGGTCGGGTATGCGCAGCTTAATTAGTTCTTACTTTATTAAACTGCATACAAAGTAGAGTACTTAAAGGCAACAAAGTTATCCATTAGTGTAAAAGCGCAAAAGAAATTCGTGTTTCTTTAAATTGCCATAAAAAAAAAAAAACAAGTAAGTTTTTAACTACAAAGATTGTAAAAAAAACATCGCGCACAAATGATACAATAAAGAAACTTGATTCAAGGTAAACTTTATTTAATTCTATAATATCATTTATTCCAGCAAGTAATACGCGTTAATTTATTTACAATATCATTTAACAATCGGCTTTTTACGGCTTAAAGTATATAAACAGTAAATTATTATTTTGAGGTTTACTCCTCAATTTTAAAGAATAGAAATGCAAAAGATAAATAACTAAATTGAGTGATTTTAATAAATATACAAAATTTATCAAAAATTGAAACATGTGTTTTATTTAATCACAAAACTGATACAGACCAACTTATACAAAAAGTCACCGGGGTAATTGTTTACAATATTCAACATAATTATGCTCGTAACTATGACAACAGATGTCAACATAAAAACTATTTGCTTATGCCTATAACCCAACTCATTAAATATTTACATACTTTTACTTCTAGTTTAATTCATAATTTATTTAAATTAAAATCAATAAATAAAAATACAATTAAAACAAATTTATAAAATGGAGGAGTGGGAGGGGGGGGGGATTTAAAATGAAAATATTTTTTCCGTAATAAAATATAGTGCTATTAATTTTTTAATTCTTACTTGGTATTATATATGAAAAATAATTACTTTGATACTATGAACTTTTATACTATAATAGTATATCCGTAAATATGAACAACAATAGCAAAAAATATTAAAAAATTACTTGAAAATTAAAGATGCCTAAAGAAAGAGGGGGGCATACATAAATTATAAAAAAAAACAACAATATATAATGATATTCTTATTCGAAGTCTGTATTTCTTCAAAGTTATATACTTAATCTTGTAATTGAATATTAATAAATAAAAATAATGTGTATAAACTAATCAAAAAATTTTCAATAAGATGTAAAAAAAACAAGGTGAACGGAAAAGTCATTCACTTATGATGAAAGGTAAAAACGATTTTAAAACGGGAGGGGGAAATGATGAAAATTCAAAATATACACATAAACAAAGCAATGAAGTTTATAGGAAATTCTTTGATAAGATTTAACAAAAAATAGCTAGCATAATATACTCCAGTAAAAATTCTTTCTACGCCAGCATTTCTTAGCATTGGATGTATGTTATTCCATCACAGTTCATATCATTTTATCCAAAAATTAAGATAACTCATTTGAGTAAAACCAAGAATTCAAAGTTCAAGTCATTCTAAAAAATTAAATAGGATTTTGGACCCCCAAATGTTCCATATTTGGGGGGGGGGGGAGCTTCTGATTTTTGGCATTCGTTAAACACTTTAGATGGGATGTAGTTTTTTTTTTTCCATATGTCATAGCATCGGCCGGGACGCGAACCCACAACTGTCTGCAACCAACTGCTTGCTTGCAAGGCTGCTGCGATGACCTCTCGGTTAACAACGCTTGACAGATGGGATGTAGTTTATTCTGATTTATCACATAATACAATCTTTTAAAATATTCTTGTTAAAATACAAAATATTCTATACTTAAAATTAATGGGCTTCTTGTTTTTATTCTCTATAACTTTTGTCTTTTTCCATTTTATGCAATGCAAAATATTTCTTTCAAATTGAATCAGTAAAAAAAAAAAAATCAAAACTACAAGAGAAATTCATAACATGCAAATGTGCACATGAATATAAAAGCACACGCACACTAAAAAGTAAAATATATCAAATATACACACGTATAAAATAACAGATTGAAAATGAGTATATGAATTGTGTTTTGAATAACTTTACGAAATGATTAATTCGAAAGAGCATTCATAAAAAATATTGTGTATATATCTTTTTGGAGTAGACAATTTAGTTATGGTTTAATAAAATGATTCATTAATTAAAGAGGTCTATCACAGCCTATTAATTAAAACAATATTTAATTTAATGATAGGGGAGTGATCGCAGTTTATTTAACTCTCACTATTTCTTGTCGATGTTCACATACTTATTTTCTTTAACTCTAAGGTTCTCATTATTCCAAGTCATAACATTCTTTTAATTCCTGTCTATTTAATAAAAGAGAATAATAGTTGTCATAGTTTATTATTCCAAATACTAACTCTTTATCTCTGCTAATTTCTAATTGTTGGCATCACCTGGAATATAAACTTAGAGATGGATTACTGTCTAAATGTTGTTACAGATATTAAACTTTATTTTTTTCATTTCTCTCTACTCAAAGTCATTTAGATTTTGCAAGCTGAATATTTTACAGCTTAAGAAAATGATCAAAAATTTTAATCAGACAACAGAAATAGCGACAAGAAATGCTTCTTGCAAATGGGACATCTACCATGTTAGTGACCAAGATGTTGTCAAAATATCTGGTGGAGAGACTGTTTTGTCTCTTAATATGATTGTTTCTAGTTTATCCTTGGAATTGTTTAGGTGATTTCTACTGTTGTCATTGTATAGAAAATTATATCTTTTGCACCATAGTGCATAGGGTATAAATGTAGTAATAGAGATTTCTGCAAAGTTTGCATTTGGGAACAGTTGTATGAATGAGTGAATGTTGCTATTCTTTTTTCTATGCATTGAGTTTATATAAGTTCTGATAGGTTCTAGAATATTGCATTTAAACAGAAAATGACTCTGTTCCTCTTCTTCTACTGTGACAAAGGTCTCACACAGCATCATACTGTTATAATATCTTTTGTATTTAAGGAAATGTAATGTAGGCAGTGAACTCATGTTTAATTTTATGAGAAAATCAAAATATTTGGGTTCAGGTGTCCAGTGCTTGAACCTTCAGACAAGTTGTTTGTGGTTAATCCCCAGCATTGATAAGATTCTTGTATTATCTGTGTTTGGATACAATGTAGGTTTTCTAATAGTTGCATTTGCCTTGATGAAATTCTTTTTTAAGACTTGTGGATGGGATAGGTTCAAGAATTGTTGCCCATTGTTTTAAGTCATGGAGGATGTTTATCTGTTGGGATAACCCTAGTCATTTTTTCAATTTGAGGTAGATTTTCTTCATACATGGCAAGAGATTGACTGTCTTTTGTACTCTTCTATATATGTGTATTGAGTGCAATCCTAATCCATTTCTACTTGGGTCTGTCTATAATTTTTTGATTGAGAGGGCAGCAGTTTCTTCTCCCCACAGAAGTTTTTGACACAATGAGTAAACTCCTATGGTGAATGATTTTGTGAAAATAATTACTGGGATATAGTATGTAATTTTTGTCATAATTAACATGTGTAAGATAGGCTTTTGACAATGATATTATTGTGTTTATTTATTGAATTTGTTAGTTTGCTCTGTATCTGCTTTTGCATCACCATGTAGATTACATGGAATGGAAATCTGAAGTATGTGATGTTTTTCTTTTTAAATATTTCTGTGTTGTTTTTTTCTGTATATGAGCCACACACATGATTTGTCTAAATTGAACTCCAGTTTACATGTACTTGTGTATTCATTTAATATCATTATTAATGTTGGAAGCTGTTTTTTTGTTTATAGGAAGACTGTGACATCATCCATTTATGTGATACATGATATATTGTTTTTTAGCATGAGTATATATATATATGCCTGGGAGTTATTATTCTATTGCATTAAGCAGATTTAAGTACACAGTGAGTAAAAGGGTGCTGAGTGATGAACCTCGAGGAATCGACTAATTTAGAATAAATGAAAGTGATATATTTCCATTTAATGTTTTGATAATTTCTCTGTTAATTAGTAGACTTGTAACTAAGTATACTATAGGTTTAGATATTATTGTTTTAATAATTATCTTTACAAGAATTTTCAACTGGTATTGAATCAAAAGCTGTTTTTATGTCCAGCTGTATTACCATTGGACTATATTTCTTAGCACTACTTACACTGTCAATGATTGTTTAAAACAATTGAGCTGCTTGAACCATTAATCAACCCTTCCTTGAAAATTGTGCAAGTGATATTGTTGGTAGTATATATGGTTCAATTTTTTCTTTAATAATTTTTTCTAGGAGTTTGATGCCCAATGGACGCATAGATATAGGCCTGATATTTTACAATATTGTTGGTGAAATGGGTTTTGCAGAAGGTTGCCAAACAATATTGGAAATAGACCTCTTATTTTATATAGCTATTTAGGTAAAAAGTTGGTCATGTTAGAAAGAAGTCTTGATGTAAATTGACTAAGAAGTGAGATTTCAAATTTTGGTATACCAGGTGATCCTGGATAGCATGTATCTGGCACTTTTTCTAGCCATTCTAGGAAGTCTAGAGGTTTGAAGATGTCTCATGTATCTACATCATCAAAATATCTAGAAGGAGGTTCAAAGGCTTTTGTTTTTTGTATTTTTTTCTTGAAGTCATATTGTCACCAGTTATCGTATCACCTTCTCATATTCACTCAAGGCCAAAAGAAATCCGACTGGGAGTGGTTGTCCCAGAGCCAAGCACATGTACTTTTTTTGACTATGTGTGCGGCTGTGACACAAATAACCTCTTTTTTGCAGTCAGGTACTCGGCCAGCACTTCACAGGTAGATTTCTATTTCTTTGTCAACGCTAACATCAATTTTCTGTTATCTATTGGAGGTATGCTTTAGGTAATTCATTTGCATAGCTGATCTATAAGGGTTAAAAGCTTTGATGGAGGAATGGATCCTCTAGTAATATGGTTTATTATATGAGAAACTATATTTGTGAAGACTATCCATTCTTGTACTGGGTCAAGAACAATATCTTTCAGTTTAAATAGTAAAATATAAATTTCATTGAATAGAAACTAATTTTTGTTCACCACAAAATTCTTATAGTTTTTTGGTACTGACTAGAATAATTGACTAATTTTAGATTAAGTTTAACTATTATTGAAGAATGATCTGAGCTGGGAAAGAGAACTAGCTTGGTTGTGAATACATGATATAACATTGGAGAATAAAATACAAGGTCAACAAGGGATGAATGTCTGCCACTGTGAAAGAAGACTGAATTATTTAATAGAAATCCCTCTCCACTCATTAGAGATATATTGATGAGGTGCAGTCATTTTGAGACAAAAATGCCATATCTCATATTAAAATCTCCCAATAATAACGGAGGGCTTGTTGAATTGGAGCAAAAAAAAAAAAAGAATTTAAAACTAATATTATTTTATTAAATGTTCTTTGAACTGGAAATAGGTAGTTTTATTGTTTTATGGTTAATAGTAATGATTAATAGATGCTCATCTATCTACAATATTCTGAAAGAATTGAAGTTACAGAATCTGGTTATTATCACCCCTATGCCTGCTAATGGTCCAGATAATAGCCTTGAAAGTGCTGTGTAACCTGATATCTTAAGATAACTAGATGGATCAATTCAAAATCCTGCATAAATTTTTGTTTCAACCAGGCCAATATCTGATTTTAGTATATCCAACCACTTTGTGAGTTGAAATTCCTACTGACTGAGTTTAGACCTCTAATGTTTAGTAACCCTATATTAAATTTCATAACTGATATTCATTCCTCTTTACACCAAACCTAACTAATTACACATAAATAAAAATTAGTAATGTAAATTAATTTGAAAATCTTTTTATGTCATTTTGGAACCAATTATATATAAGAGAACAATATGGTGACTTGTAAACACAATCTATATATTAGTTATTAGGCCTAAATATATTTATTTGGTGAGCATGATTCAACTATGGGTGTATTTTTATGTTTGTAGTTGGAGCTTTTATTTGACTGTATTTGTTCTGTAAAACTATTTATATGTTTTGAATATGCTATACCTATCTCTTCGTCATCCACCATGTCATCTTCCTTTATTTGAGTTTTTAAATAATTTCCATCAAAAAAGACAAGACATCTTGAATGTATTACATGCTATTCAAAAGTCATGTGACCCTAACCAAAGGTTTCTCATAAGTGTTATGAATTCTATTATCTAAATTACAGAAAATGTACGATATGTAAGAATTAAGGGATTAAACTCTAAAAATCCTTTCTACCTCGCATTCTTTTATATAAAATTTTATTACTTCTATGTTTTGCAATTTTATTTTATTATTATCTCAAACTTACTGCAACATTTATGGTAGGGTCATGTGATCTATGAAATGATCTATGACTTTTATTTTGACTATATAAAAACAAATTTAATAATTAATTAAAGTAAAAGAATAGACTGAGATATGAATTATTATATATCTAATTACACAACTTCAATTAAATTGGAAGGCTGAAACCTCTCATATGCACTTTTTTTAGAATGCTTGTATGACAGCCAATCAGATGTAAAATCTGCATCTTGTGTTGTGATTTGAGAGCCCTCTAGACAGCTATCATTACATCTGATTGGCTGTCATACAAGCATTCTAAAAAAGCACATGTGAGAGGTTTCAGCCTTTCAATTTAATGTCAAACTGCTTGCGCTTTATAAATAAATATTATTTACAACTTCAATTGTAGGCTATCCAAAGAAAAATATATGAATAAATAAACAAAAAACATTAAAATTTATAAATTTTATTATATTCGGCAGTCATTTTTCTTTCTATGAATGCTGTACATGGCTATATATATATATGAATAAAATTTGTTTAGTGAATGTTGAAAACATACATTTTATTCTTTCTTTATTACCCTTTCTGAATTTGATGTGTAACATTTTACATAAACTATTTGCTAAGAGTAACGTTAAAAGTTTTACAAAAATTTAGAACATACATACAAGTTAATATTAATTTTAAAATATTAAAATAATTAGAGAAATTATAATTTCTTGATAAAGAACTAGTTTCTATAAGAGAAAAATTTTATTAAAAAAAAAAGAATAATATGCAAAGCATATATATTTAATAGGATTTTGCTATTTACTTTATTTTAAAAATGAACATACAATAGTTTTTTTCCCTATTCTTATTGCTTCAGTAATGCATAAGTAAACACACATTTAGTAACCATTTGTTACTATTAATAATTATTATTTTAAAATCTTGCTTATACTATAATCTTGATTTATATGCATACTATATATATATATAAGCATCTATTATATATATATGTATGTGCATGTTGAAAAGTACTGTATACTTGCAGTTCAATGAACAATAAGTATTGTATTATAATGTATGTTTGTCAGCAAACCATGACCTATTATACACTATATATGTAGAATACAGGAGGGTGGGGGCTTGGAATAAACTCCACTGTATTAAACTCCTAGAAAATGAAAATTTTAAATTAATTAAAATTAGCACAATTCCTCTAGAAATCTTATTAACCACTTAGATACACTTTTTCTTGAAATTTATAAATATTTCATAAACATTAGTGGACAAACTCTCGGTAAAAAATCAAGAATTGGTAGCCGAGAGGTCAGCGCAGCCGCCTTGCAAGCAGTTGCTTCCAGATAGTTGTCGCGGGTTCGCTTCCCAACCGATGCTTTGACATAGGAAAAAAAAGTTTTAATAACTTGTGTTTCTATGTAAAAAGAATTTTATACAACTTGATAAACTGTTTAAATGGTTGCCAGTAACAATTTTAAATAAAAAAGTTAAATAAGAATTACTGAATATTTCAGATCCTATGGCATGTTTAGTTATTAAATATTGATCTTATTGACTTCATGATGTTTGCTTCTGTTTTAATAGCTTATTAACATCTACAAAACAATCAAGATTCATAAATTTGTGAAAGAATAATTTGCAATCATTACCTTTTTTGAGTGGTAAATATCAAATTTCAAGGAAGATTTTATGTGACATTTAATACTTGTTATATAGGAGAAAACATGATTCAAACTCATTAAATAATTCATCTACTTATCAAACATCTATAGAACTATCAGCTATCCCCAATATCTTCATGAATTTTATTTTATTTTTTCTTTTCTTACTATGTTTCAATAATTCTATGTTTTAAAAAAAAGTATTCTCCTTTTTTTTTTTGTCTTCTATCTATCTTTAAACTTAAATAAACAAAATGTTTCAAAAAAAGCAAGAAGAGCCAATGGAAAAGAGCGAAGGATAATGAATATTAATTATATATCATATTTTAGATGCCTTAAATTTAATTATATTTGTATTTTATCTAGAGTTAGTCAGTTTATGTTTAATAAAGAATTATGAAATTAACAAAAAAAATGGTTTTCAAATGTGCGCTTGTATATATAAATGTTTTTTTAATTAATTAAAGTAGTAATGAACGTTTAATTTAAATAAAACTTTCTTAAAGTGATTATTATTATCAAAATCTTGAAAGTTAATTAAAATGTAAGAAAGTTAAGATTTCACTTATTCTATGTTACATCTGGAAATATTATATCTGTCAAAACTTTAGTTAGCACAAATTTAAATAGATGTTTAATAAATTTTTATATTGATTTAGCATTGTTTGAGAATATGGCTCTTTTGTATTAGACCTCTGCTGTGAAATATCTAACTTTGCAATCTACCTGCATGAGATCTTTGAACAAACTTAATCCATTTTCTTTACTCCAAAATCAAAATAATGAGCAATCACTGGGGCAGACTGAACTTTTTGATGTCCTTCAAAATGGAAATGAAATGGTCAGGTTTTTTTTTTTTGTACATTCTCCTCCACATAAATTCAGCCAATGCAGATGTGCAGTTCCTCATTGTTTTTTATTCCATCATTTGACCGCACCACAGAGTCTTTCAATATTCTATGTGTGAATAATAATTTGTGAATCTATAAAGTTCTAACTGTGGTTGATCCAGAAAAAAAAAGTCCAATATATTTTACACGACTACAAAATTAGAATAATTATTGCTGAACAAGTACAACTATGATATTTTATAGCAGTGTAATAATACCAAAGTACCAAAAATACTTATTGAAACTTAATAAAACATTATATTGAGTAGTTCAATGTCAAAAGATCTACACTTTGAGATGGAAGTGCTGTTGGGAGAGATTACTATGGGGAAAAAACGATTTCTCAAGCATGTGATTAAGGTCTTGGTAGGACTGAATTCAAAATACTGCTAACTTATTAAATATTAAAATGTTTTAGAAATAAAATGATATAGATTTTGAATACTATTAATATTTACTGCATTCCTATATTTTTAAAAGAATTTATTTTAAGCAAGGTGAATTTGCTGAAAATGCTTGTTTTAATATATCTCAGGCTTTTTGATATTAAGATAAAGCCATAGTTAAAAAATATGGTCTGTGACAAATGGTTTGTTTATTTTAATATTCTTGGTAGCCATAAATCCCAGTATGTATTATAACATGATGTTTTTTATTACATAACTGTATGCTAGTTTAATATGCGCATACATTTTTGCTCTGACATAATATACATACTCATCTATATTTACACTCAAACACATACTTTAGTTTAGTAAAATGATAATTAAAATTCTTAGCGTAACATTTTTGGCAACTTACATATTAGTCTGGCGATGAGATTTCACCTAAGTATTAGTCCGGCAATAACTTTCTAACTTTGTAATCTTGTAAAATAACATCTGCACGGAATCTCCTGACAAACATAATCCATCAACTTTGATAAATGACGACAAGAACTTTATTTAATACAAAGTGGTGACCAATAAGTTTATTTAGTGGAAATAAACAAACATGTATTTATGTTTTGAATCGAATCAATATTATTTGCAAAAATGACAAGAATTAACTTTATTCCATACATAGTGGTGACCTATAACTTTATTTACTGGAAATAAAGAAACACCTATTTGTGTTTGGTTTCTTCGTTTGCAAGACATGATGTTGCAACAACTAAACTTTTAGCAATATACATTTAATCCAATTTAAAAAAAAGGGGAAATGATGTTTTTTCTTAGAATCCTGGGGTGGATTGAAGTATTTTTTAATGTCCTGCAAAATGCAAATGAAAGCATAGCTATGACTTATACGAAAATGTTTGTATCCGGCAACTGACAAGTCATCACTTTTGTAGGATTTTGTCATTTTCTCAGGACAACATGCTACACATACAAACTTCTCACTGATAGTTAATGTATGACTGTCTTAAAAGTAATAGATGACTGTATCATTCTTGGTAGCAAGCACTCCCCAAATTTTAATCATTTCGTTGGATTAAAAAAAACCTGTTCAAAAAATTGATTCAGCAGGAATTAAATCTGGATAGTAAAACACAGGTGCTTCTTATTTTCACCAGATGATCAAATAGTCATCCCGGAATTTTCTGAAGACATCGCAATAGCGTGCTTAAAATTGTAAAATTCGTTGTGAAACCAACATTTTGACTAAAAACATTTTCCTGCTCAGAATATTATCCAATGTTCACTTTAAAAATTCATTCATTTCCTTTTTATGAATATTGTAAATGTGTTTAATTTGGTCTTTGTATATACATTTGTTTGTGATGGCGACTTTCATCACTACTGTGCCAATACATAGGTACCATATTTTTTTTGCATGTTTGGAAAGATATAAATTTTGGAGTGAACATTAAAATGAAAGTATATATTTTTTTATTTTACAAAAATTACTTGATCATTTTTTTGTTCAAGGTGTTTGATAAATTAAACTAAGTTTTTAAAATTTTTTGTAAATCCGAAATGTGCATTCTGTATGAAGTAACGAACATTCTTTTTATTTATTCTGAGTTTGATTTCATATTTTTGTTACCATCTTATTAATAAATTGTGTTTTTATATCTGATTGTTTTGTTTGCATCATCATCATCATCAACCATTATCAATACACTGCAGGATGAAGGTCTCTCCAAGTTCAATCCATCTTTTCCTATCTTTAGCTTCTCTTCTCCACATCACCCCTGCACACTTTCTTATTTCATCCATCCATCTCACATGTGGTCTCTTTCTGGGTCTTCTACAATCTCTTTGCATATGTTTACTTTAATAACTATGCCCCACAATCCTGAATTGCTTCTTTTAATGATGATGAATAAAAATGTATAGTAATGTCATCTTATAATAATTAACTCAAGCTCTGGTATCTTTATCTATGTTCATAAGCTGTAAATAAATATAATGAAAATCCTTGATAACATGTAATTATATTTTATGATATATTATTAAGCTGTTCTTGAAAGCAGCACCAGCCGAGAAAAAGCAGGGCCCAGTGCGATGTTTAATGTTTTCATGTGATGGTGGAGGTGGGGGGGATCTCATTTACATATATTTCAAAACCTTAGACATTTCACAAATATATTATGTATTTGCAGATATAGATATGTTGTTTTATAATTAGTATAAATCAAGTCTAAAACATTCTAGAAAATAAAATATAATTTTTAGCATTATATATATTTTAATTTGTTTACTCAAATATTGATTCAATACAATTATACAAATTGGTACTCATATAAATAATTAGTTATTTATTAATTGCATTTCCCATTAACATGAATAGAACAATGCAAAACGTTTAAGTATAAATACATTGTATGTAGCTGGAAAATCTGCACCACTAAACAACTAGTGTCTTACTTCAGATGTTATAGTCATTGCAGGTCCTATAAATTACCAAGTTTTGATAATAATAAAAAAAAAAAAAAGGGGGGGGGAGATAATTATATTTAGCAAATAATAAGCTGTTTTGATTCATTTAATTTTTGCAAAAACCATAAATCGGGGCCTTGTGCCATCATAACGTTTACACCCCCTCAGGCCAGATCAGCTTAAGTAAAGCAGTTATTTTGAGATTTCTCAATTTGACATTGTGTTAATAAACAAAGATTCATTTATATATTTACAAGCTAGGTTTAAAATAATTAATTACTTATGACAATGCTTTTTAGTATGAGAGTGGTTGAGATGTAATAAAATCCCTTTCACTTCTCAACCGAGTGTGACAACACTTTTCTTAGTATATTTTAAAATATATAAATGTATTTCTCTATATTACAAATTTAAAAAAATCTTCATCATCCATTATGCCATAATAAATTTAGTGAGCCAAGGGAAGATATATTTGTTTTGGTTATATTAATAGATTCATTTTAATGTAAGCATTTAAAAAGATCACAAGCCAAATAACATAGAAGTTAGCAAACCCACTCTGAATGAATATTCTCAGCCAATCATGCCTATATCAAATGAACTTTGTCATTTTTAAAGTCGCATACTTGTTTTGCATTTAACTCTTCCATAGCCAACCCAACTATCTACCCAATATCCAATAGTGGTCAGAAAATGGGAATCTAGATATTTCTATCTAGAAAATGCAAATTTCAGGTTACTAGGGATTAATAAGTTGGATGTCAATACATTGATAGTAAAAACAATAAGAACAAAAAAAATGAATACAGTATAGTAGAATACTTTCAGTTAGTGATGGGGCAAGAGCTATGTTCCTATTGTATTGACCAGTACATTTTATTCAAATATATACTTATGTGCTAGTGCTTGTCTGAAAGTTTGTGATGACAGTTCTTTAGTTGTAATTATATGTTGGAACTATTTTCATCATCTAATATTAACTGCTAAATGTATAAAACAATTGAAACTTTTTCAATATACTATTAGTAATAGTCGCGCAGCATTTTGAGATTCTCTTCTCTTCTTCAATTGTTTCCGATCTGACCAGTATTAGTACTAGCATCGGAATCGAATGTGGATTTTTAAATTCACGGATATTGAATTTAAGGTGACATTCTAGTTCATTAGAATATTTTGTCAAAGACAGCAATTAGTAGAAAATTTTGTATAATTTACCTATGAGAGTTCTCAAACCTGAAACCCATTAGATTAATGAATATTGAATTTAAGGTGATTTTTTAACCAGAAAGATTTCAAAGGCCGCAATCAGTAGAGATTTCAGAGAATCTTTCGTCATAGGTAAGAAATTTCTACTGATTATTGTCTCTGACAGAATAATCTAATTGGTTAGAGTATCTATCTTCACCAATCTACTGGCCCGAGTTCGATTCCCAGGCTAAAACAATAATTAATCAAGCCAGTAACACTTAAAAAAAAAAAAACACATTCGAAACATTGCGTTATATATTAATCTGTGCGCAATTTACTAACAGTTGAATATAATTGAAAAGTTAAAATAAAATTTGCGAATTTTTCTAAAGATATTTAACAATAAATATTAAATGATGGAAATAATCCAACATACAACTACTAAATATAATGCAATTTCTCTAAAATAAAATCTAAACATTAACTATTATAGTCAAGCGTTGGTGGACTAGTAGTTAGCATACCTGCCTTCCAAGCAGCTGGCCCGGATTCGCTTCCCGGTCAACGCATTTGACATATGAAAAAAAAACACATTAACTATTATATAGTGGTCAACACCTTACTGTTAGAGGGCTTAAGTCGCTCGATACAAATGAGATTACGTATTTATTATATATATTTTTATAAAAACAAAAAGAATCATAATGACTTTTGCGTCTAAACTTAATTTCTTATCCAGATGTTCCTAATATCTGACACAGAAACAGCTTAATGTCTTCTGAAAAATATTAGAATTATAAGCTGAGACTGACATGTGGCGCCACCACCGACTCTATCCTTCCCTTTAAAAAAAAAAAAAAAAAACTACCATTAGTGTTCCAAAGCTTGATTTTTTTCAACAATCAGAACTCAGCATTCCATTTCCTAATCGTATTAACATAGCACGGACGACAATATATTGTTGTCTCAATGGTGTGCTGAAAAGGTGACAGGATAGGAGAAATATAGACAATAATATGAGGTAATAAGGGAACAGTAGAAACAAAAATTAAAATATTTTTTCTGTATAACGCAAACTACGACCATTAACGAACAAATGTTTCCGGTTGGTTGTTCTGCAGAATTCGTTGCATAGTCTTCTTGACTACCTTCGGAATGAAATCTTAACACATATATATATATATATTTTAAAAATACTTTATTTATTAATAATTTAACAGAAGATGCCGTGCTTGGAGGTTTTCCTGCCAAAACGAAAGCTGGGGAAGTTCTTACAAATAGTAAATAGGCAAGAAAAGTGGTTGCCGATTTAATAAACAATTAGTAAGTTAAGAAAAAAAAATTGGAGAGTATATGTAAGAGTTTAATATTTGCTGGAATAAAAATGAAATTAAATACGTTGTCTAAGAGGACTTAAATTCTTGTATAGTAAATAGCGAATTAATAATTTATATTCTTGCAAAATAAATAATAAATGAATAATTTTAACACGGAAAATAACAAATGCTAACAATCATTTTCTGCAAGTTTACTTTTTTAAAAAATAACAAAAGCAAACGGTGGTACCAAAAATAGTTGGAGCTCTTGGAGGTATCCCACATGTGGACTCAAATAATATTTGTAAACTTTCAGAAGTGGGTGTGAAATAGTTGCAGAAATCTAAACCGCTTGTCATTTCGTATACTTTACGACGACATCGATGATCTTTAGTTAAAACATCATATAAAAAGAGTAAAAATTAATCAATATTATTGACTTGTTGAGAGACAATTTGAAAACAGATATCCAGTTTTAACTTTTATAAAAGAAATTATATACAGATAAGATCCATTGACTAAATTACTAAGCGGAAATAAGTTTAATAATATTTAAAAAAACACACACACAATTGTATATATGTTAAATTTAATGTATTAGTCAATAACAATATTTTGTCAAGCGTTGTTAGCCGAGCGGTCATCGCAACCGTCTTGCAAGCAAGTAGTTGGTTGCAGACGGTTGTGGGTTCGCCTCCCGGCCGATGCTATGACATATGGAAAGAAAAAAAACAATATGTTGGATACTGAGCCCGGGTTACCAATTGTCTCCACAAGTGGCGTATTATCGAATGATCTTCAGATCTGAGAGTCGATTGTAAATAACAAATAAACAGTGCCTGGTCAAAAATAATTCCGGATATTTTTTAAGATAGAACGCTAGTCTACCAAAAACTCTGTACTATTTCTGGTGCAAGGTTTTCTCCACCTCTCTTTCGTATTGTCTTTAGTCACTTAAGTTAGTGTAGGGCCGAGTCATCCTGATCTTCTTACCTGGTCACCAGTATTGATTATCAACTTGAAAATGTAAACCAATTTAAATATCTTAATAGTTTTTGAAATAGCTGTAAAGAGTTTTTATTTTACTTAATTTATTCATTAGAACCAGTACAACACTTATTCAATCTCAATATCAATAACAGTCAACAATCTCAATCAGTTCTCAAGGCAACCTCCTTTTAATAATAAACGTGGAAGGTCACCTTTATTTACGGTCCAATCTATTTATATAGACATTAAAGATTGCAACTTGATCACAGAGACATTTACAAATAAGTTTAAATCAACCAGATAAATATAGTTTGTTCTAAATGAAAACTAATAAATAGTTGGTTATAACATTCAAACTGCAATGATAGTTTTCAAATTACCCCAAGCTTTGGTTAAACACCTGTAGAGGTCCCTACTATCGCATTTTACACGCATATTCTCGAGGTTATAGCCTCAGTAAATATTACTTAAACAATAAGTGTTAATAATGTTCAATGCTAAATGTATTGCATGTATGTGAGACTTGGATACTTTGTTGAAGTAAAGCCCTCAAAAAACGTTTCATTTAAAGCTATTATCTAAAATTGTCTGAACATAATGACGTCACAAAACTAATTATATTCAAAAACTTACTAAACTAAATAGTAATGTACATTAAGGCTATAATCTTAAAACATGACAGTTGGGACCTCTAAAAATCTTAACAAAATTGATCTAAAAGACAAGATTTATTTAAAAGGACGAGAGCGATAAAACTTCCTAAAAGAATACTTTATGGTTAATTTGAATATGGTTTTCATGGGAGAAATGAATTTTATTTACGTTACAAAGATTATCACTAAGATAATTTAAAGAAATACAATGTTTATGATTTCCATTGATAAGATATAGTAGAGAAAAGACGTTGGAATGCTATAATTAATGCAAAAAAATAAATAAAAATAATAATAAAAGGGTATATATAAATGCATTTGGGGCTTACAAATTGGTTTGTTTAGTCATCACAAAATTCACTGAACCACAGCATTTGGGGCTTACAAATTGGTTTGTTTAGTCATCACAAAATTCACTGAACCACAATAATAGCAATAGAAGTAGTAGTAACAATAGTGATTAACAGTAGTAGCAGTAGTAATATTAAGTTATAGTCATCATACTGTCTGTCTTTTTCTCTTGGGTGTGAAATGATCATACTCATTTGTGAGGGTCTATTAATAAAAAATAATTACATATAAATTTACCTTATCTGTAGTATTTTTATGATATTAAAATATATATGTTTTGTGGAAGCCAAAAAAGTTTTGGATACAATAGAAAAATCTATTGAAGAAACTTTTGGACTTGGGATTACTTTTGCTTCTGGTACAAATCATCCTACACTATAAATGCTAATTTTGTGAAAATCAAACTAGACTTACTTCACCAACAAAATTTAATACGCTGGCAGGTGTTTTTGCTCCATTCTTTACAACACTTGTAATAAGATTATCATGAAAATGTCCTTGGCATTGATATAGTGGGGAAATGGCAGGGATGAGATACAATTTTAGATATAATAATAAATCTTGATTTTGGGCATTGATAAGAAGTTGATGAATATCATGAAACAATTATCAGAAAAAAAGCTTGAAGTGAATACTTTGAAAACCAAAATCCTAATTAGTTTACAAAAATTGGCACATATTTCAAAGTGGTTAATAAATTGGAATGCCTAGATTGTACCACTGTCAATAACAGACAATGTAATTGTGAAATTTGTAAAATTAAGATAACAGCAACAATAAAGAATCTAAAATATGGAAAGATAGAAACATTTTGAAAGCCAGTAAACTAAAATTGATCGTTTGGCTTATTTTTCTTACTGTCACTTGAGATATGAAAACATGGACATTCAAAAGAATTTGACCAAAAAAAAGTGAACACACTTGAAATATGCTGCTATAGAGCAGAATTATCTGAAACATGGACTATAGCCACTATAGAGATTTTGATCTTTTTCTCAAGTGCCAAAATAAATTAACAATTTGGATTGAATGCCTATTCGATACTTTAATTCTATCACTAACTGATAATGTTACTATTGATATTATTATCTGATATTTTTACATCAAGGTATGGCCACAATATTTTTCAAATATATGGTCAAAAAAATAACCTTGACTGTTATGATTCAACATGTATGCTCTGAACCTTCATGCTAAATGTATGCATGATTAGTGTGCCAATAGTTCTGTATTGTTTTGAATGCATGCCTTGAATAAATAGTTAACCCTTGGATCACTTAAGCATGAATACTCTTGTTACAGAGACAGCTTCTAATTTCTTATATCATCTGCAAGACTAATGTATCTATTTGGAAGAACTCAAAATCAATAAGAAACTGCTTGTGCTAATAAAGATATGGACAATGGCATAATCAGGGCACACAATATACAATTTATATATATATAATCAAAAGGCATTACTGCTCAAGAATTCGTAAGAAATTCAAATACCAGATGTTCCCATGGCCTGATCACTCCAAAGACCTTATGCTCCAGAGTCTAATACGCTATTACTATATTAAAACATACAGGTCATAGTTCATATTGAATGACTCATAATGACTAAGGTAGTGAAGGGTCTGGCTCACTAATTCATAAATAATGTAATTGGTTTGTTGCTTAATGCTACAATGTCACATGATATTTAAGCGCCAAAGAAATAAGCTGTGCATATTCAGCGGAAAATTAACTAGGTGCTTTTAGCCCTTAGGTTTGCTACTCTACTACTGGAATAAATTACACGGCTGATAAAAAATAAACAAATACGATGAAAGTTATAACAAGAATAAGTGATTACAATAGGGTATTTTATGTTAACAGTTATTCAAAGACCGTTTCGAGCATTTTTTTTACAATTTTCTATAACATGAAATGTCTTCCCCCATATTCACACGTTTAGACCTACAAACATTTGCCGATTGTTAAAAATAGACAAAATAGCAGAATTATGTTTTAACTAACCATTTATATATATATATATATTTATAAAGGCTTGGCTTTCATGATAATAAATGTGAGGGATAATATAGGATCTGGCTAACTTATACTTAAGAGATTGTCTTCACCATTCTTGAGAAGAAAATCAATGCCATTCTTATCCTTCTATATAATGTGGCAAGTGACTGCCCTTGTTCCAGGACCCGATTCTACTATTCTGCCTACTTTCTGTAACCAATATGGGGCATCATGTGAGAGGATAAATACAAGATTTCATGGATATTTACAGAAATAATCATTAAAAGGAGTTAGTAATAAAATCCAATAACAAATATTCCAATCCATGTATGCAGATTAACTAACTTATGTAAAGAAAAAAACATCGTATGGTCTTAGCATGCATAATGCTTTTCTTATGATTACTCAAACTTACAATAGATGGCAGCATTAAAGAAGAATAAAAGCACTTTGCTCACAATCCATAATTTATAAAAACATTAAATAAAAAATAAATTTGTTAATTTCATACTCTGCATATTCAGTATGCATTCTGATAGTCATGTGATTGCTATCCTTGATGTTTATTCTATACTGCAATATTCTGTGCAATTATTTATACTGATATCATATTATGTACATTATTTTAAAATAATAACTGAAAAGTTTTATTACTTGAAGGTTGTTCATAAGGACTTTGAGGTCCAGAAGTGAAGGTTGAACTATGATCCATAAACCTTGATCTCCAAAGTCTGGAGGGTTTGTAAAGCCCTTGAGGGCCAAAAATGATGGAACTGGCTGTGATTCGTGGACCTTAATCTCCAGAGACTTGAGGGTTGGTAAGGCCTTTGAGGGCCAAAAGTGACGGAGCTAACTACGATCCATGGACCTTGAACTCTGGAGTCTGCCATATTACCATTGCATCAAACTATGTCAGCCATTTACAAAATTGGAATTGGTGTCCAAAGGTCACGTGACATTGATGGTCTAGACACAATATTTTCACTCAACTGACCCAGTTGGAATTTTTTTTAAAAAAAAATTACTTATCCTCCGCTAAACATTAAATAGAAATCTTTAGTTATTGAATCTGCTACTCCACAAATGTGCTGAGTCACTTACACATACACATGCCCAAAACTAAATATGAAGTTAGTGATCTATAATTGTTCGTAGATCTCTTTGAGCATTTCTCTCAAGTTATAGTACTGTGATTCCTCCTTTCCCATCACACGCAAATCGTAGAAAGTCATTGCAATATCAGTTGGAATGTAAATAATCAATCTTCCGTCTCATTGCACATGTTAAACCTGTTAAATTGTCAATGGCCGCTATCATCCAATATTTCGAATATCTTGGAAAAACAAGAAATCAAATTCAATGCATGTGGAGATATTACTGTATATGCATAAATATGTGTATATACTTAAATACAATAGGAAAAAGATAATACAAAATGTTTATCAAAAAAAAAAGGTGAGAAAATCATCAGGTATTCAATTTTTTACTTCAGGGTGTGTTTTCGGTTTGAGTTAAGACATTCAATGTAATTTAAATGACCTATTACCACTAAGTTAAATTATTTCTACTGAATAAAATGATGGGTGAATACCAAAGAAGGCTTCTCATTAATTGAGACCATAGAGATGATTTAATCAGATCTGCATTGAAGTGCACTGCCAAACATGACATGTACTGTTTATATTAATACAAGGCCTGCATGCTACAATGGATAAGTGGCAGACTTCTAGAGTTCAAGAACTATTGACCATGGTCCAACTCTGTTACCATGCTCACACTTCTCATGAAATCTCAAGCAAGTACAGCTATTGGATTATAATTACAACTTTTAAATTATCGTAATAGATTTCTAACTATAATATCTTTCCATTGACTCATTGTAAATCGAAAGATTTCATGAGTATTAATGTATAATAGGAATTGTGGACTTAATCAATGAAGTATTGAATAGCTTCATGCTCTCAGATCCAACTGCTTCAGCTTCACCTATTTATACAGAAAGTAGGTTAAAGTAAAGAAGGGTTCTCCTCTTTTCTTCCAATGCATAAGCTTGTGGTTAAGACCTGTAGAGTTCCCTACCTTCACATTTTTAACCGCACAAGCTTTAGATTTATTGCCTTAGTAAATATTACAAGTGATTATAAAAACTATTTAAAAAGAAAGGAAGGTCATATTAATTCATTTATATCATTTACTTTTTAAAACTTTATATAGTTGTATCTATTTAATACATAGTATATGTGGTAAGAACTTCATAGAATCATGATCGCAAATCCACCTACTACTCCCAAAAACATAGGATCAAACTCAAGCTGCATAAACATGATTTTTTATTCTAGTTCAAATCATGGTTTAAGTTTTGTTCTCAGGACATGAACCATACTCAACCTAGCTAGCAATCCAATATTAAATGGATGATTAATATCTAATTATTCATAGTTAAAACAGGCAAAACTCACTATATATATATATATTGCCACACACAACAAGCTAGAATAATCAATGGATGCCTGAAGGCTTATGCATAAAATCCCCATCTAGTGCCTACTCATCCAATATCCCCAGATTAGTTTATTGGCTTATGGCCTTCACCAGTGAGGAGCCTTGAATCTGAGAGCACTGCACCTAGATTTTAGGATCTAATGCAACCCTCCAGTAACCACCTTTTATCTCCATTTAACTATAAAACTATAAGTCTTAAACTGAAAACACCTTAATGCTTTCAATCCAAGCCCATTAGCTTATATAGTCATATGGGTCTGAATCCAGTTCAATACCCATACATTTTGGTGTCTTTGGTTCTTTAATAACCATAGACACCACTATCCTATTAGGCAGAATTGGTTTTAAGCCAATAAACATCACATGACCACTACCTCTCATGCCTGTGTGTAACTGTTGTTAAAACAGGTAAAACTCTCTATATATATTGCCACACACAACAAGCTAGAGTAATCAATGGCCATAAGCCAGAAACTAGTCTGGGGATATTGGATGAGTAGGCAATAAATGGGGATTTTATGTATAAGCCTTCTGGCATCCATTGATTACCCTAGCTTGCTGTGTGTGGCAATATATATATAGTGAGTTTTGCCTGTTTTAACAACAGTTGTACACAAGCATAATAGGTGGTGGTCATGTGATGTTTATTGGTTTAATTATTCATAGCTAATAAAACAATACCAAAAAAGGTATATGACTTTATTGCTGGAGAATTCATAAGAAGTTTGAGTGCCAGAATCGGTCCTGGAATCTCCCCAACCCAAGTCGAATGCTCTACCAACTACGCTAAACCGCGCAGGCAAGCAAAGATAACAAACAACCCAAAACAGTGAGGAAAGTTTCACTTTCACAGCTACCTTTTAAGAGGATAGTGGCTATTTAAAAACTTAATTTTTATTAAAGTTCTAATCATGGTTGAATTTTTCTTCAGAATATGATCCACAATCAATTCAGCTAACAGACCAACAAATTAATATCTAGTTATTCATCATTAATAACAAAAGTAAGTAAATCATTCAAACAGTGAGTAATACTTTCTCCTTCGTTACTACTTTTTAAGAGACTGTCAAAAGGACCGTGAAATAGTTATTTAAAGTGTGCTCAGAATAAAAAAGGATCACTTTAATTCATTTACACTGTTTATATAAATCTTTATGTAGCTGAATCTATTTTAAAAGCAGCATATATGATAAGAACTTTGTGATGTCATACTAGTGTGTCTGCCTGCCATTTCCCCAGCTGGGATCGAACCTAGCTGATAAAACATGAATTTTTTTACACTAGTTCCAATCATGATTTAAGTAATAGTGATATTAGCGATTAAGCCAATGCACATGCGCTTTAAGTTTTTCAGCATATGACCCATAGCCAACCAATTTAACTAGCAATCCAATAGTAGTTGGTAAATTAGTATCTATAAACTATACATTTATCAAAAATCTGAGCTGCAATCTTGGTTTATAGGAGAACACAAGCATCAGTATCAAAGTTAATAAGATAAAGACAATAAACCACTCAAATCCTCATTTCCTGCTATTAGCAAATTGGTAAATAATGTTTTACACTCACTACTACTTTTTATGAGGATGTTGGCTATACAAAATCTACATTTTTTTATTCTAGTTCCAATGATGATGTAAGTCCCCTCCCCCGAATACGGCCCACACTCATTCCAGTTAGCAATCCAATAAATTAATATTTCGTTATTAATAGTAAGTAAAACAAAGGTAATAACCACCCAAATCCTTATGACCCGACTATTAATAAGCAAATGAATAAAGTTTCGCCTTGACGACTACTTTTGAAGAAACTGTTGAAAAGGATGATTTATCCACATATACAGTCTGTGGAATAAACCGTTCCGTCTGTGTTCCCGTTTTCTTTCTTTTCAAGCAAGTTTTAAAAGACTTTTATAAATACGGTTCTCTTTTTTTAAGACTAGAAATCCACCAGGAAATCTAACATTTAAATTTTATAGTTTGGCTGCGGAGCCGTTTAAAAAACTACTAAAATCGAGTGAATGAAAACACACTTCATTCAGATAAGTCAAACTATTAATAAACTGATTCTCCTCAACGTTTAAACACTGGGAAATTACTATTTCAAAAACGATCAAGAGCTTTTAACTTCAATAAAATCAGCTCCTTTAAATTTTATTAAAATCAAGTTGCATCATAAAGACTACATCTGAGCAAGTGAGGAATATTTAACTTCAACCAAAGCTCTGAAGTTCAATTTGTAGATAGTAACAAAAAAAAAAAAATGATAATTTTCATGCATTTACTTTTTATAGCACTTTAAATAACTTGAAAAGATAACAAACTCATATAAGGATATCCTAGTAAAGAAAGACTATAAAATAATTTATAACTATGAAAAAAGACATTTGCGAAACACATAAAAAAAATTAACGCAGTTATATGACAAAGTTCTTAAGAAATAAATTAATTTACACTTCATATGTTAGATAAAATATTAGAGTGATATTTCTATAGCAGCTCCGCGTCGAGAAATAAAAAAAAACATTATTCTTAAGTTTTTGAGTGGTTAGAAAAGAAGGCGTAAGAGTTTGATAGTTCTCTCTCTCTCTTTTTTTTTTTTTACTTTTTAGCCAATTAGAGCTAGCTACCCATTTACTGACCAATACTGAACAGCTAATACAAACAATTTATTTCAAGAAAAAAAAAACCACCAGAGTAATTAGAACCTTAAAAAAAAAGTTCAACTTTACCTGAACTGAGTTTGAAAGGTTGTGACCGAAAGTGTTACGGTTGTGCCAAAAGGATCTTCCACACTTATTACCAGTTATAAATAAATTTGTTTTATATTTACAGATCCAAAGCAAAAACCAGAAGTAGCATTTAACTTTATTTATAAACAATTTTTCACACCCTAAATTCCCATAATAATTTTGTCTTACTCTAATCATGAGCAGCGATTTTAGTGTTAAGTGCAGATTGTTAGTAACCAAAAGTTCCCATTTGCTCCTGATATAAAAAAAAGCTTGGACATCTCAATGAGAGTATAATAGTTGTGTATCCTTCTGTTGTAGAGTATAATCTGGATTCAAATCTAACCAAATAAATTGATAAAAAAAATTTAAGATTTAGGATTATTTTTTAAGATAGATTAATTATAACGAATTCAGCTAATTATCCAATATTGGTTTGAAAATGGTTTTCAAGCCAAAACTACACTCCAATTAGCAAGTCTTGTGAATGGTGTTTTCTTCGCTGGGTCTCTGGAGAAAGGATTAGAGATGCATTTCTTTCAGAAGATATTAACATCAATAATAATATGCTGAGGGTTTTATAGAGTAAAAAAAAAAGATTGCGTTTTACTGTGTACCCAAAAATGTATGTGAAAATTAACTTACATTGCAACATCCAGATTAGAGAATAATTAAATTGGTTTAAACATTTAAGTTTATTCAAATCAATTTGCCTTAAGTATCTCAGATGGCTTCTCTTCCTATTATGATTAAAATTTCCATATAAAATCTTGGATATTAGTTAGAGGGCAGCTTAGTTGCTAATAATGGTAATGCCTGGAGCACGTCACATTGACTGCACATATATTTAAACAGCCTTATATCATGACCTAATTCTTTTGTACAGAAACTTCTAATGTAAATTTTAGTATTATATTCACTATTTGCAAAACCCAATATTGCAGTAAAGTTTTTTTTTCTATATTAACTAATACAAATTAAAGAATTCTTTTTTTTTTTTTTCAACAAAAACACTCAATAATTATCTCTATAAACTTATAACCCTATCACCAATGTATTATCCATTATGGAATTGAGACTTTATATGCTTCTTGTTAATGTAAATTTTAATATGACCATCACAGTGGTAAGATCATTGATATCTCAAAGCATTCACACATGTCACATAAAGATAGAGAACTAAGTGGCAAGGACCTGAACCATATTTCTGGATATCTATCAAAAAGGCTCTTATTATTGTGACTAAATATTTACTAACAATTATTAGTCTGATATTTCAAAATGCAATTGGAGCTCATATCAGAAAACAATCATATTCAGAGCAGAAAAAATATAGAACATATTAAAAACCAATGAAGTAATTCACTGTATAGGAGGTTAAGTGACTTTCACATAGTGAGAGTGATTTGATTTAAAAAACATTAAACTGCTATTCAAATCAAATAATTTGAATACTTTGGTCATTCAAGTGGTTAAATGACATTTGGCAATAGAAATTCTATAGTTGAGTTGGGATTTATAACCAGAATAACAAATTATAAATTTCATCCGTTCCAAATACACTACTACTGCTTTCTCCTATGGAATTTCTTTTTTTAAACAGAGTACTGCACATTTATGCAAATGAATTTAGGTGCTTTCATTTTATCATGTTTATTTGTTAGTTTGGAAAGATAAAAGGGTATGTAGGCTAACAAAAAAAACAACAAATTTTTAACCATTAATTCTTATTAAGCACATGGTCAACTTTAAATTGATTCAAAATATTTATAAGATCTAAATATTAACTTGCTGTGAATTGAAAGATTTGTAAATGTTGATTTCTAAATGAGGTGGTGGACTTAATTGGTGAAGAACTTACTAGCTTCACACTCTCAAATCAAAATGTTTTAGATTCGTCTATATAATTAGAAAGTAGGTTGAAGATAAGATGGCTGCTCTTATCCTTATAAAGTCTTAATCTTGCATTAAGATTTTTAGAGATCCTCTCTCGTGGTAAAATTAAGCACTCAAGGCACATAGTATTAAGCCTTAAATGCAAATTTTTATAAATTATGTACACGTTTTTAATAGAAACATATTTGCTGCATACTTATGAAGCTGTACACACATGTACACACTTTTATTTAATGGGTCAGTTTGCTGCCCTATTTAGATGACACAGAGATGGAATGAAGAAATCTTGAGCTAAAGATTTTTAGATCAAATATCTATTTGAAGCTTTTAGTGCTCAAACATCAACAGACCATCTCCTGATTGGATAATCCATTCAATGACCATTATTTGACAGTTTGTTAGAGTATCGAAACAGTAACAACATGTAAACATTTTTAAAACTATTACAATTGACAATCCGAATTTAAAATTTAAATTAGTTTTTAATTTTTTAAATAAAATTTATCATTACTTCTACTAAAACTTACATTTCTTAAAAAATTTAACAAATTAACATGAAAATGCAGAAAATCAATAAAAAAACAATTAAACAAAAAATCTATTAAAAGACAGAAAAATATTTTTATTAGTGAATTAATTTGATTGAATTCTTGAATTTTTTTTTTTTTTTTAATCAAAAATAATTTTTCAAATTAGAAATTGTTTTTACTTTTTAAAATTAATTAATTCACAAATGATTTTCATTGCTTCATTATTTGCAGCTCTGAGGGAGGGAGTTATTCCTTCCTACACTGAGCCCATATTTTAAATTTTTCGCTAATTCTTTATTAGATGTATGTATTAATTTGAACACTTTATATTTGATGCACTAAGATACCATAATGTACATATTAAATTAATACACTATACAGCCTTAAACCTGCATATATATGTAATGCATGCGGGATTCGAACTCATACTTTCACACGACCTTCAACTCTCCATGCCATCTCATATTGCTGACCCACCTGATCACACATATGTTGAAAAGATAATGGTTTAGTATGAAATACTGATATTGGTGATCATTTATCTTTTCAACATGTGTGTGATCAGCTTGGGTCCAGTAATGTACATATTAAATAAACTCGAAATCGAACATATATATATACAGTCAATTATTATGAAGATACCAAACTAACTACACTAATTAAACAATTTTTAGGCGAGAAATCATCTTGAAGACTATTTAACTCTTCATATATCTTTATCCGTATGTTTAAAATACACGTAGTAAAATCAAAGCAGATACCTTTATGTGACTGCAGATACCCATCCATTAAATAAAACTTTAAAAAAAAAAACTTATTTGAGCTAGTACTAATGTCTACGTTGATAAATGATTCATACAGTTATTAATATATGCCCAATAGTGTGGTTTATATTATTGTTGTACTGCAGAAAATTTGAAATTTGTCAATTAAACAGTCTAAATAAATACGGAACAAATGATGAAGATGTGTAAGAGATTGCGATCTGGGTCAACTTATGAGTGCTGGATCAACATGAAACGCGCATCTTGGGGATCATAGATCCTTTTCACATATCTATGATCATATGCTTCGGTAATCTGTGATAGAAATGTAATTAATAATATACATATAAGTAAGCTTAGGGTTTCTCTAGAAATAATGTATGTATAAAGTTGAAAAATCACGTGCTCTATGAATTTCTTGACAAAGTGTTTGATTCTAATGTATCTATGGTCTGAGAGGTTGATCTGATGACTGGACTGATGGATGATTGTGATTGGGTTGCAAGCATGCTATAATTCATTGGAAGCTTCAGTTACCTCCTGTTAAGTTACACATAATCTGAGTTATTTACTTATTTACATAAAATCAAAGTTATAAGCACAGATACCACCCAAAGCTGAAAACAAACAACAAAAATATCACCAATCTGTTGTCATGGCAATATTCAAATAATTATTGGATACATGTATAGACACTTATGGACTTCAAATATCATTGAATACAGACAGATTCTAGTCATTTAATTTGTTTTTGCGTTGAAATAGGAAAACATTTGATTTCAGCATTAAAAAATAAAAGTAATCTAATGCCAATATGGCTGGAGAGTTTTAAAGAGTTTGAGTGCTGGAAGTCCCAAATTGGAACTGCTATGAGAATCTTATGCTCCTTAGAGTCTGCTCCTCTGCCACTGTATTAAACTGTGGGGCATTTTGACATTTGGTGTACAATAGAGGAATGTAAAATTAAATGAAGGATGGAAAAGGATAATCTTTTAACACCATTTTCTAACAATTACTAACATTTAAGACCGAATCATTAGTATTTTTTTCACTTTCTCTCCATTTTTTTTTTACATAAACCAAGACATAATCATCATAAGCCTTTCTTTTACTGTGAATATGGAATTGTATGTTTGTGCTATTATATTTCCATCCTTTAATTAACAGCACAAAATCAAATCTGACTCTTTTTCTTTTAATATTTACCATTTTTATCTCTATCTATCTTGCTTTTTCTTTCCTCTTCTTGAGCCAGAATGTCTATATTCAAATCAGTAGCAATTTTTTTTCTCACATCACAGTTATGCTACCTAGTGTAAGCTTTAGTAATCAATAGATGCTAATCTGGTATTGCATTAAAAATTCCTATTGAGTCCTGATCTATCAAATATCTCCAGGCTAATGTTTGTCAGCAGAGGGAAGTTTTTAGATCTGGGAGCGGTGCATCTGAATCTTTTAAATCCAATGCATCTTTCCTCTGGAAGCCATCTTTTACTTCTCTGTTTTACTAACAGGCTACCAGTCCAATGTTAAAAGCATGTTAATGTTTTAAATTGATGAATTTAATTTTCTAATAACTATAGGCATCTCTATCCTTTGGCCAAAACTGGTATAAAATCAATAAGATATCATGAGACTCTGGTTTCCATAATACATGTCCCATGACAAATTCCTTTTCTTTCACCAAAGTTATGTCACCTAGGGTAAAGTTTATTAATCAACAGATGCCATAAGGTAGCACTTAATAAATTCGTATCCATAGCACACTAGTTTCTAACTTATGGATATCATCAGTGCAAGGTTTTGGATTTTTTTTTTGGATTGTGCAATAGAATGTAATCCACTTTCTTCAATGTATATATGATTATACAAGCAAGTAGGCTTAGTCTGGAAATTTTAATATGGGTTTTAGTTCAGTCTAGTACATCAATAGTAATACAAAGAAGAAAATATGGCTGCTAGAGAAGAAGTATATTAGATCCAAAGGATCTGGGTTCACTACTTCCAGATCCAAAAGCTACTGTCTGATGAAAGTCATAATCCAGAAGAAATTAATCTACAAATATTGCACAGGATAGCACTGAATAGGGATCTACCATCTTTTAATTAGTAAAGCTATACTAAGTAGCATAACCATGCTGAGAAAAAAAAATTGCTATTGTGTAAGATGGAGTCTTGTGATGTCCTATTGATTTTATACCAATCCTGGTCAAAAAATAGAGATGTCCATAGCTATTAACAAAAACTAAGATCAGCATAATATATAGATATTGAACTGATTTAAGGTCCATATAATAATACATGCAAACTAATTTAGAGTGAAAATGTTAAATTTGGGCTAGTAGTTCAATAGTAGTACAAAGAAATAAAAGATGGCTTCCAGAGGAAATGTGCATTAAATCCAAAAGATTCAAATGCAATGCTTCTAGATCTAAAATCTCCTTAATAATGAAAGCCATAAGCTAGAATCTAGTCATGGTATATTAGATAGATCAGAACTGGATGGCATCTACTGATTTCTAAAGCGTACACTAGATGGCATAATCATGCTGAGAAAAAAATAATTTGCTACTGAATAATATCCTAAACATATGAAATACTGATTACAATTATTGTTAAAATACAGGTGAAATTAAAATACAATGTATATTTGCAAACAAACAAAAAAATAATTTAATGGTTTGTTTCTCAGGAAATCACATGACACTTGAGAATAGGAAATGACAGATTATGCTTTGATAAAGGAACTATTTCCATCAGCACTTTACCTAGTATAAACTATATGAGCATGATATGCAAGATGTTAAAATGGTTCAAAGAGTTTAACTGCAGAAGGTTAAATGGCATCATGTATGATATGTGTGAAAGTATTTGTGATCATAGAATGGTTTCATAATCTAATGTTTCATCTTAGCTTCATTTGTGTCTTAACAGGGAGATTAGTTACATAACTGTGATCACAGGTTGTACAAGATCCTAAAAAAATATAAAAATACAATTAATTGTCCATAATGAATATAGTCTATAATCCATTAAAACAGTCAGATTGTGGTCAAATTATGATATGGACTAATTTATTGGAAAGTCTATGGTGCTTGGTTTTAGTTGGTACAGAAAATAAAAGAGCATAACTAGCAATGAGGTAGATGGACTCCAACATCACAACAATAAATATGCTTTGTATGTGCAGACATTAAATTCCCTACTAAAGGAAGATGTGATTAGACAATAATAGATCAATATTTTAAACAACTATTTTTACATTTTTAAAAACAAATTCTTTATTAAACAGAGCAAAACTCTCCATACAGTATTGTCACCTGTGCTAAACAGAGTAATCAATGGATGCCAGAAGGCTTGTGCATAAAATCCCTATCTAATGCCTACTCATCCAATATCCCCAGACTAGTTTTTGGCTTGTGGCCTTCGTCAGTTAGATCCTAAGATCTAGATGCAGTGCTCTCAGATCCAAAGCTCCTCACTGACGAAGGCCACAAGCCAGAAACTAGTCTGGGGATATTGGATGAGTAGGCATTAGATAGGGATTTTATGCACAAGCCTTCTGGCATCCATTGATTACTCTGTTTAGCACAGGTGGCAATACTGTATGGAGAGTTTTGCTCTGTTTATCAACAATTAATGTGCTAGTATAGGAAATGTGATCATGTGATGAAATTCTTTATTACCTAACAGTTTCAACAATCTAGCAGTTTTCTTCAGAGCTTTGTAAATTAACTTTATATTCTTAATCATTTGAATAATTATTTTACATATTAAAGTTTTCATAAATAATATCTCTACTTTATTAATAAAAAAATGAACAATGTAATATCACATACCAAGTCATTAAAAAAATATAAAAATAATAAGTGTTTATACAAATGTAAAACTGCTTTTTGTAACATTCAATTTTATTAACTATTGCAGTGAATGTATATAAAATTAAACAACAAGGATTTGTACTCTTAAGACATGCACCATAACATTGCTATAAATAGCTTAACAATATTTTGGTTGAGTATGGAGGATACTCTCAAAACAAAGTCCAAAATAGAGACTTTAGAAAAGACAAGAGCAGTCACCTTATCTTTGGACATAAAGTGAATAAAGAGACATCGTCATGCTCTCAAATTAAGATGTTTTAGATTGCCTATATAATTGAATTTAGGTACAAAAAATAAGGCAACTGCGTTTATCTTTTCCAAAGTCAGTATCTTATATTTTGGTGTAAGAGTATCATTCACACTCAACAACAATGTTGAGCTATTATAACATTACAGCTCATGTGCTTGGAGTATAAATCTCTGCTGTTTAAAAAGCTTCCTTTTATATTTATTAATTGTTTGATGATATACTGTTATTAATGTTAGTAAAAATAGAGAAGAAATATTATTTATAAAAACTTTTTATCTATTATAGATTAAAAACATAGCGCTATATTACAGATTAAAAACATAGTGCTATATAAATAAATAACTCATTATATATATAAAAATATAAACTTTATATTAAACATAGATCAATGTATATGTAAACAAAGAGAGTAAGTAAATCACTTTTCCCCAGGCTATGACGTAAAAGCACTCCAAATGTTGAACAAAGAAATCAAAAATAGAATGAATTCACCTAAGAATAAAATGAATTCACCTATTCTTAGTTGTTTGGTAATTCAAAGTGAAATTAATTTATCAATCAGATGGAACATGGCACTTAAGAGATAGATATTAAACTCATAATTAATAAATACAAGGTTAAGAGTAGGTGGATTCATTCTATTCTTGATTCCTATGTTCAACATTTAGAGTGCTTATAAGTCATAGCCTGAAGTGATTTACTCCCTTTGTTTTCATTATATATATATATGTAAACTCTTTATGTATCAGTAGCAGTAGAAGTGGTAGTAGTAGGAGAGTAGTAGTAGTAGTAGTAGTAGTAGTAGTAGTAGTACTTAGTAGTAGTAGTACTACTAGTAGTAGTAGTAGCAGCAAAGCAGCAGCAGCAGCAGCAGCAGTAGTAGTAGCAGCAGCAGCAGCAGCAGCAGCAGCAGCAGAAGCAGTAGTAGTAGTAGTAGTAGTAGTAGTAGTAGTAGTAGTAGTAGTAGTAGTAGTAGTAGTAACAAAAAAGATGGTTTTCTTATTCAAGAGCTCAATATTCTGCAATTCGCCACTGTCCCAAACTATGCAATGTCAATTTTACAGGTCTCTAAAGAAGGTGGACAGATAGTTGAAACTGTTTTATAGTAAATAAAATATTGTTTCAAAAATGCAAAAATGGTTAATAATTTAAGAATGGATCTAGATTAAAAAATAGAATATCAAAGTCAAATTAAACCTATAGGCAAAAGAATACTATGACAAAGTGATAATACTCTTGTCACTGCTGGTAGTGGATTACAATAGCGTACCATTCCTTAATGTAACTTTATTTCAGCAAATCAATTGGAAAAAGGTAGCCAAAAAATCATACAGAGAAGAAATCATTTTTAAAAAATATTACTAAACAAATATTCAAAATTTTTTTGCTCAAGAAGTTTATAAAAAGGGTTGAGCACTGGAAGCAGCAGCACCAAAATCGAACTAGGACCTTACATCCACAATCTATACATTAAGACTACAGTAAATCATGCAGGACATTTGAAAGGTATTGATATATAGTGACTTGATGAGTCCTCTTCATAATAAAAAAAATTCAAATTCATCACCTTTTAAAAAAATTTGGCAAACAAGGGCTTTGAACATGCACCAGATTTTCAATGATATGGAGGGCTTCTTGAAGATTTGGAGAGTGAGAAGATTGAAGCCTGTCCATTAAAGTTGGAAGATTTGTTTTCTTAATATAAACCGAGCACTGTTATATATGTGTGTGGAAGATGATGATCTGGACCAACTGATGATTACTGTTTCAACATGAAATACTTATATTAGAGATCATTTATCTTTTTCACATGTATATGGACATGTGTATCGGTTATATAAGACTGGATGACTGAAGAAAGCTTGAAAGTCTGGGTTCAAATTCCCTCTAATTACAACTTTTCTTTTATGAATAGTCATAAGAAAAATGCAAACTGTAACTAATAATAATAATACTAAAAAGAAAGAGTATTATAAGATGCAATTGAAAAATACATATTGAATATATATATTAACTCCTATCTTCCCATCCCCCACTTTAAAAAAAAAAAAAAAATTTTAAAAATAGATGCTTCCAAGTCGTACTTTTGAAATCAAATTATAATTTCTAAAATTATCTTTTAACCAAAAATTAAAAAGATGTGGACCACATGCTCTATACAAATTAGTATGGACAAATTGAAGAGGAAATAATTAATCACTGGCTCAATTTTTAACAAAACAAGATTGAACATTTACTAAGTAAGTGAACTTCAATTCTGTAAAAACATTTCTCAGATTCTTCTTATAATTAGATATATACATATATGGCTCAACAATAATATTTAACCTAGATTTTAGTGACACCAATAATCTGTATAATGAAAAACGTCAAGTCTATTTCAAACAGAAACCTTTTATTGCAATAGTATTTATATGTTCTAAATTTTACTGAAACAAATACACCAAAACAATCAAATAAGATAATCATTAGTTGTCTTGGAGGCCAGGTGATGTTTGACCATCTAAATTCAGGTTTCACACAACATTTCCAATCAAATGACCAAATATCCCTGGGTCAACTTCACCTTGTTGCAACTATTCCCAGCACAGGAAGTCAACTCTCTCTAAGCATGTTGGGAGATTGTGGGTGTAAAGATATGAGATGCAATAATGAAAGATAAAAACTTGAAAATATATATATATATATAATGCAATTGCTGTTCACTCTCCCATAAAGATTTAAATTGGCTACTACCCAATCCCTAACTTGTGTGAAAAGAATTTAATGAAAGATGTTGAGCTATCAACAAGAGGGTCAAGATCCAGGGGTGATATTTTTACTTCGATTGATGAGTGAAGTTTTCCCATACATAATGCCTGAATTTTTGAGAAGATGGATGGTTATGAGATAATGAAGTTGAACTGAAGGGTGACTGATAACACCCACCCTCCAAGAAAAAAACTCAATTTTTATTTCTACCTTCTTAAAATCTATCCAGAAAAGTTTAGTTCCAAAATACCCCTTTCCCCAAACAACTATGCAGCAGATGGAATGATCAATATTATTTTCAAAGCCTATGATTTCTGAATTCTTCTAGACCCACTTCCACTCTCCTCTTTAGTTTATTATGGTAGTGTAACAATGAAATAAGAACCTGAAGATTCTCAGATCAAACCTTTGCTTACGGCCTTTGACATCTAATCAACTAACCATTTGGTTATCATTGGTAGAAAAAATAAATGGCCAATGGTGATTGGGTAGAATGTTAGATCCACTGCATCTACTATGAAGTTTAAAGGAAACAAATGTAATTGAATAAACACATGACCCAATGCCACATTAGTGTAGAGGCACCCTTAGGATAGAAATATGTTTATGATGATAAAACTCTATACTAATCTAAATGATTGACGATGATATAGCAAAACTAAAAAAGGGAGACTGAGACAAAGAGAAAAATCAGTAAGATACATGAGAAAAAATATAAAAAAAAGGAATGGAAAAACAAAGAAAAATGAAATGAATGCAATTCTCATGTAAAACTATATTTAAAAAAAAAGTAACGGTGAAACTTTTTTGTTGCTTGAGAAATAGAATCACCTTCGAAGAATAGTTATCTTTATCATGCGCATGTTATAAAATCATGTGACATTGTTGATCTTTAATTACATCTAAAAAAATTTAAGACTTGAGAAATGTGTGGCCAGAAAATGTTTTACTACTGATCAGGTTTTCAAAAATAATCAAATGATCAATTGATTGCTCAAGGATTGCTCGCTTTCTTACTGCAGTATGTCACAAAATCCAAATATATTTGAAGGCTTAGTCTCAGGAAGTCATATGATCACAAGCACAGGAAATGTCAGATTGAGTTTCTAGGCCTAACATCATCAGCTTGTAAGGTTATCCCTCTAATATTACGTTAAATGCCTGGAGTATAAACACATAATGTTTAATCACTCAGAAATTTAGTTGTCAATTGGCTACTGGAAATCTAGGACTGAGTTATAATCCAAGACTCCTAAGCTCTCAACATCCAGAATAAAACCATTAATCATTACTATGGTTAAGACTAAATACCACTAATTGCTTGGGAGGTCATGCAATGTGTGAATGCTTAAAATAAAAGGTTGAACTATGATTAAGAAACCTTTATTCTATCATGGCACTAAAACATGCAGGGCATATATATTTGAAGTTAATTAATCACCTTTAAACAGTATAAAAATTATAATTCTGTACTGGATTATTTACATCACCTAGTTATAATTGTTATTTAAAATTCCAACTTTATATATACTTTCTAGATACAAGAATTTAGAAAAAATACAGACTTCAGTGTAAAGCACAATATTTCAAATAGTTTTGTTCCCTTCTTTTAGTCAAATGTTGTTAATCCGACCAGTCACAGCCTGTATGAAAATTAAGCAAGTAATCTTTAGACTTAGATTATTGTAACATTTAAATAAATGTTATCAACATTTATATAGAAAAGGTAGACTTTATAATTTAAACTTTGAATTTATTAATGCTAAGCATGCTTTCAATATATAAAATATCATATTCATAGTTATCTAATTTATTTAGTGTTCTCAACTTTTTATGTACAATTAGTAATTGTTTAAACATGCCAAAATATTTAAATAAATTTAAATGGCCTATTTCTTCAAAAGTGGAATTCTTGTATGTTTCTGTTTATTGAGAATCATTCTTTTGCTATTGGCCAGGTCCCCTTAATCTTTCATTTTCTGTTATCCCTCTAAATGCACACAATTCTTCAGTATTTATAGACCATGAACAGATATCTGTCATAAATTTGATTTATCAAAGGCTGGAATTGTGTGTAATGAGAGTTGAAGGTAGAAAACAAAAGATTAAGGAGGTCTGGGCAATAGAAAAAAGATCGATTCTCAATAAACAGAAAAGATACAAACATTCACCTTTCGAAGAAATGAGCCATTCAAATACATTTAAAGATTTGTGCATTAAACAATTATTAATTCTCCATAAAAGTTGAGCACACTAAAAAAAATTAGATTGCTACGAAAATGATATTTTACACATCAAAAGCATACTAAGAATTAATAAATTAAAAGTTTAAATTGCCTACTATGATATTTTACATATTGAAAGCATATAAAGCTTTATTAAACTAAACGTTTAAATTATAAACTCGACCTTTTCTATATGACTGTCCATAAAATTTCTTTAAATATTAAATTGCAATATTTAAACAGCATTAAACTGTTGCACATGCGCTTTGGATTTTAACTATAAAATGAATGAATACTAGCACTTCAAATACACGATAAAGTCTTTGGAAAAGATAGAATGGCCATCTATAATTTCGAACCCAAACGCTTTTGTATGGGTGAATCTTAAGTGTTTGAAAGTGAAAGCATGAAGATATTAAATAATCACTTAAAATTACTTTTACATGCTTGAATGAATGACACCGGTGAAATTTACTAGAATCTACGATACGTCATTCTTATTTGAAATTAAATGTATGTAAATAAGTCAATTATTTTATATAGCGTGATGTTTTTTACAAACTGTAATATTTAAACAGCATTAAACTGTTGCACATGCGCTTTGGATTTTTAACTATAAAATGAATGAATACTAACACTTCAAACACATGATAAAGTCTTTGGAAAAGATAGAATGGCCATCTATCTTTTCGAACCCAAACGCTTTTGTATGGGCTGGCTTTCTACTCAGTACAACTATTTCACAAATAGTTTAGTTAATGGAAGTATTGTTTTAAATTCTTGAAGAAGTATTCACATTATATTTAATAGTTATAATTTCAGTAAACTTCATATTAAACTAAATATTATAATTTTGATAATAAAGCACTTTATGTATTAACCAATTCATGACCAATGTTTATGGTTTTCCATGTTTAATTGTTTAACAAATGAAAGTTAAATCCAACTATCAACACTAATTCTTATTTTTCAATAGAACATCACTTATGTTTTTTAAATCACATTTCTTTGTTATAATCATTAAGTGAATAAAGATCTAAAATTGTTTAACAAGACATTAATATGGGATGCAATAATAAAGATGCATTTTATTCAGGTGGATTCTGCTTTTCAATATACTTTTAATTAAACATTAACATTTGGTAAATTTTATTTTGGCTTTAGCTGCAAAATGTTGAATAATGTTTTATACTTTAAAGTGTGCTAAAATATTGTTTTATTAGATTACTGTACATTATACTATAATTTGCATTAAAATATGGCACATTGGAAATTAATAAGACAATAACATCCATTCATCTAACAAAAATTGTAAGCTTTTAATTTTAAAGGTAAATTTCTAGCTGGAATGGAGAACAGGCACTTTTTTTAATTCTATAACAATTTTTACTTCTTTTCTTTTACTATGTAAGCAATGCTTTCAACCTAAAAGGTCATATCACATTCATATCAATCAAACTCAGCAGAAGACACTACTATTGAAAGAAAATGACTTAATAAAATGTAGTTAATATGTAAATTTGTCAATTTTCATATATTTTTTGTTTATCACATAGGTGGTGTAAAGATAATCACTTTTAATGCCACTCTATTGGCAAGATTATCAGTTTATTTGCTCTCAACAATTCATATATAGTCAATAATTGATTGTAATCTTTAAAAATTTTCACAGATTTCAACCATTTAACAGTCGATTACTTTAGTTTATCTCCTATTCCTAGATTAAACAATCCAAAACAAAGCAAAACTCTCCATCCTAGATGTCAGCAATAATCAGTAATTGGGATAAGAGAGAAGAAAATATACTTCTATATTTGAACAATATAAGCTGATTTTGAGTTAATTTGCTCTGTGATGTTAGCAAAAAATTAAATATATTTTTTTCCCTTTAAATTTTTTTATGTTGAACTATTAAATATATATTTCTTAATAAGTATATAATGATTATATATATATATTATAACCAAAAAAGTGAAAGTATAATTACTCTACCAAGAACTAATAATAAAGTCACATATCTGCCAAATAACATGACTTGACTCGAACAATATGATGATGTAGGCTAAACTCAGTGTTCTGTTATATAATATATGCTAGAATAAAAAGGGCCATAGGGTACAAATACCTATGATTAAGTACTGTAAATATACTAATTAATATTTAATAAATTTTAAGAGAACTCTCAACTCATTCTTGTAAACTACAAATGCTGTTAATATTGAAAGCATATATCAAAGAGTAGTTGGGTTATAATATATTATTTCTCATTTTTTTATATCCCCTTCCATTATAATAACACATCTCATAACCACTTTTCTCAACATTTCATTGCAATGATCATTCAAAATCCTGATAAAGGAAAATTGTTTCTTAGGTTTTATTCACGCCACTTTATTTGTCAAAATAACTTTTTCTGCCAAAAACTATTTCTTTTCATCATTATTTATAATAATAAAATCTCAGGATTCTTTATTAAAAAAAATTTAATATTAAAATTTTGAGTCTTATTTTATTTGTGAATTATAAATCAATGAATGGCATCCTAGTGAAAATATGAGGAGGCATACTCTTACCCCTGAAATAATGTCTACCTAATTTACCACAATAAAAAGAAGTTTAAAAGAAAATATTTTAATTACAATAAAATACATAGAAACTCTTAATTTAGAATAAAATAATAATCTACTAGGATATCAATAGAATACTAATACTGGTTAAAGAATTTCATGGTCACTCAGGATATCATATTAACAACCCATACCAAATCTTTCTTATAACTTTAAAGTAAATAAATTAAGCATTAAATTTATCATGGATAATCAGTTACAATCTCATGAATAAGCAATTAATAATTTTATCACAAAGGCAGTCTTTTTTAGTAATAGCATATGGATTAAAGTGATAATTTAATATAAAAAAAATGAATGAATATTTTATTTCTTAGATTCATTCTTCATGTCTGTAGAGCATTCTAACAAAGTGATTATTATCTTCAATTTTATGTTTATGTACTTTTAGTGATTAAAATAAGATATAATTGTAATGTTGATTATATTATGTTAAGATCTTGGGATAAGACATATGTGACTGAGATGATATTAAACCTATACACAAATTTAACGATAAAAAATAACATTTATTTAAACAATGAGGACGATTAAATAAACCACAATTTTGGAAATCTATAATCTTCACATTAAGCTATTCAAACATTATGCCATACAACTTTACTGCATAGGAAAAGTAAATTTCAGAAGTTTACAGCTTATAATAATAAATAAATAAATGTACAAATTAAATGGTCAGTGACTATTGTGAAAAACTTTTTATTAAATGTGAGCATTATCACAAAAAGTTTTTTTCATTTTTACATAACAATCATTCTATGACACAGTCTCAACAATGAATACATTTTAGAATTAAGTATGATTTACCAATCCAATAATAAATGAATGATAGAAGTGATATATATGACTTATTTATGCCTATAAATACAATTTTAAATTGTTAACTAAAATAACTATTGGTTTTATGTTCTGCAATACTAGTACAAGAAAGACCTAAGATCAAAACCATCTCTAATCTACACTCAGAGTATTCAGTAGTGCAACTGAAGAGAAGATGATGTTCTTCAAAACAACAAAATCAATTGCCAAAATAATAAAATCAAGGTGGTACACCACACATGCTCCATACAAAATATATAATATAATAAACCTGAGAAGATATATAAGGCAGTGAACCTATTGCTGGCATGAACTCCAAAGGAACATGTATATTTTGAGGGCAAACAATTATGATGAAACTTTTGTCTCTAAACATATGAAGGAAATGATAATAAATCATCAAAATATTAGGAGCAATAAAGGGATGTCTTAAATAAAGCATTTATTCTAAATATGAAACATGAAAAATATCACTCACAGAAAATATTACATAATAGAGAGCAAAGCAGCAATCTCTTTATAAAATATGTGTTAGCAAAAATAAATACCCACAAGAGAGAAGCAAAGCTACAAACTCTTGGAAAATATAATGGCAAGATAAGTATCAACAATAAAACAAAAGAGACTAACACTACAATCTCCTAAACAAATATAATTATTAACTGATGTATAAAACCGATAATGAAATTATTTGTCAAATCTGGCCTAATAAAACATGGCCTCAAATAAATAAAATAAAAAATATACAGCATCTTCACTGGTTATGCATAAACATATTCACTCAAATAGATAAATAGCTCGTGAAAGGGGACAAAGCAACATTTTAAAATGAGAGTATTATAAAGAGCAAATATTCTGTGAACTGTTGATGAATAATGCATAAAATATAAGACACAATTGCATAACATAAATAAATAAAATACATAATTACAAAAGCATAAAATTATAACTTAAAATTATATCTAGTTTACAAAAATTTAAATAATTAAATGTCCCTCATTCTGGAGGATTCACTATTCATCAGAATACAGATAATTTAAAACTAGATGTAGTACAGCAGAGGTCCCCAACCCTATGCCTGGGAGCACCATGGCACCCACAGACCATTTTACATGTGCCCACCGCTACCTGAACATGATAAAAAATTATTTATCTGATACAAATAAATTTAATTTTTAAAATTTCTTATAAATTATTGTATTATATTGTAATCAAATTGTAGGGCATATGTTAATTATATGTTAAAATTTTATTTTTGAAATAAATATTTTTTGTACATTAAATGTATTATTAACAATATCCAACTATATATTTACATTGAAAAAATAAATGGTACCCGCCACCTGGCCGGTATTATAGAATGTGCTGTTAAGTGCAAAAAGGTTGGGGACCCCTGTAGTACAGTGTTCAAAAATATTTCTATAAACAAGAGATTTCCTGGCAACAGAAGCACACAAACATATTAATGGCCACTCAGTTTTCACAACAATATTTTTAAATATGTTACTAGGAATTTCGGGTGTATCATTGTGTTAACTTAACATTTAACCATTGAAAGAGATATAATTTAATAATGAGGTCTAGGAGGCAAATATTATTTAAAGACAGTCTTAGAGAGCATGGTTTGAAGTAGATAACTATAACACCAATAATAATGAAGCATATATTAAAGCAGGTTTACAATTAAAAATTAATTTTACAGTAACTTGAATAAAAATTCATTAAAACAATTTAAATAATGATCTATTTATATAGCATGATGTTTATAATTGTAATACATTAAATATCAGCCTTTTACAGCTATTGTACATGTGCTTTTGCGAGTGTTAAATAATAAATGAATACTTCTGACTGCCAATACAAGATATAGCATTTAAGAAAGAATGAAGTGAATGATCGATCTTCACACTTTCTTTGCCAGTACTTAAGATTTGCCCATATATAAACATTTGGGTTCGGAAAGAATAAGTGGATTCATATTATTCTTTCTTAAATGCAATATCTTGTATTGGCCATCAAAAGTATTCATTTATTATTTAACACTCGCAAAAGTGCATGTACAATAACTGTAAAAGGCTGATATTTAATGTATTAAAACATTTTGTATGTCTTTTGTAACAGAGCTAAGATTGTATCAATTATTTTACCCAGACATAGTTCCATAATAATAACAATGAATTTTTAAATAATAAATCCATTATAATGATATAACATTAATTTTCAAACATAAGTATTCAAGCAACAATTTTCAAATGAAAATAAAGTTAATAATTTTCATTTTTACAAACTTTGAGAATATTTTCCCTATCAAGCCTGTATTAAAAATAAGTTACAATATTCGCAAGCGAACATCTTTCATTCTGCAGCAAAGATAACAAATAATTATAAATAATTAAAATGTTATTTGAAAATTAATAAAGAGGCTCTACAATCCAGAATTAAAATAGTTTATTCATTAAAAGGAAGTATCCCAGAAAAAACCATTAATTAAAATATTGAAATAAATATATTTCAAAGAAACATCATTGGAAACAAAATATTTCAAAGACTTTTGATAAATTTGTTAATCTTTCAGAATTTTTTAAAATTTTTAAGCAAAGTCATTGAAAATATTATGGATTATTATAAATATTAAAAACCTCTAATGTTCTTAATATTGTAGTCCAAAAAATATAAAATCGATAATAGTTTTTTTTTTCCGTATGTGTCATAGCATCAGCCAGGAAGCAAACCTGCTAACCCAGGACAACTGCTTGTAAAGCAGCTGTCACTGACCTCTCAACTACCAATGCTTGACAAAGTTTATTGTAAATAAATAAATTGGAAATCAATAAAAGGTCTTACATTAGTGAAGTAAGCCATAGAAAATTCCAATGACATGTTAATTCTGCATAAAAGTAATTCAGTAGCAGTGAAAAATAACTATTTAAACTTTCCATCATGTTTTTCTCTCTTTTTTAATCATGTGATTTTGGCTATCCCAGTAGACTAGGTTTAAAGTTTTGGCACCTGAATTAGAACTTATTTAAAGATACATTATTTTAACAAAATAAAATTGATTAAAAAAATTACACTTATATTTATAAGAAATGATTAATTCTGTAATCGTATTATAAAAAATAATTAGAAAATAAGATAAACAAGTTTTTTTCTACTTCCCATGTGTGTGCCAACGCTTTCTTTCCTACTTTTATATCCTCAAACATGTGATTAATTTTATTGGTTAAGATTGACATGTTAAAATCATTTTCTCTTGACACCCTATGTTAGAATTTAAAAATTAATTTGGTATCTAAAAAACAAAGCTAAAAATAGAAACCCATTTACATACTGTCTAGACTATCTAATTAAAATATTCCAACTAAGACAATTATTTATAAAATTACAAATATTGCAACAAAATAAAATATTACACAATAAAATTACATTATTATGAAAGGAATATTAATTTACATTATTCTTTATAACAATTTTATACCTTTGAATTTTAAAAATCTCACACATTTCATTTTTCAGCAAAAAAACTTTTATTATTGATTACAGTTTTGACTGTACCATGCAGTCGTCATATTATACCTTATTAATTAAATGAGAAGTTTTACAGAATACCTTTTATTGCTTTAAATTAAAGATATTTAAGAATAATTAAATATTGCAAACATGGAAGTGAAAGTTTAAAATTAAAATGCAAGCATAATCACACACATTCTCTAATGTTTTTCTTTATTTAAAAATTAATAACATTTAATAATAATAAATTAACACATTATCTTCTTTTAATCAACATGGCTTAGCTTTAGTTTTCTGACTTAATTTTTATGATTAGTATGAATAAAACATACTTTTATTAATAAATCATGTAAATAGAAATGCTTTCTTATAAGCAATCAAATTAAATAATAATACCTAACATTAAAGATTTAAACTCAGCTATTATTCCAGTTTAATTTACACATTGAATTTTAATATACTAGAAGTTATATGAAAATAGCTTTACCTTTTAATAGCTTTCAACATTAACTTATTATGTACAGAAAAATATATTCCTAATTTAAACAACAGAAAGTCACTTATAACTATCGATAGGTTCAAACCAATACAATAAAAATATTAAAAAATGATTTTTAAAATAATTAAGACTTATAAAAGTTCTTAGAATGACTTATAAAATGAATTACGCATTTAGGGATAAAGTCCTGATAAGATTAACTTCAATAAAATTAACTTACTGAATTTGTTTTATATACTTAGACAAATCAGATGGCTGGAAGTTTAGCTTTACTAACTAAGCTAAAAGTTACAATATAAATATAACATCTATAACGTATATTTTATGAATATATTATCGTTGATGAAATCTTCCATGATTTCAGACAAGAAAATGCTTTGAGCCAACAACAGTATTATTGTTGTTGTTTTTTATTTGTAAAACTGTTATTGTTTACATCGTCTACTAATACTTTCAATATTCGTAATATGACTTTACTAAAATTTTCTTAAAGAAATAAATATTTGATACAAAAATCTATTTTAATTTAGTATAATAAATTATTTTAAACTAAAAAGATACATGAAAGTTTTTGTATGACTTTTTTTTTTCATTTGTATAATTTTTTTTTTTTTTTAATTTTGTGTATGGGTTAAAAAAAATTCTATCAAAAAAATGAAGATTTGATTTTTTTTTCTTGGTGTTAAATAAAACTAAAGCCAATTTGTGCAAAAAAAAAAAAGGTGAACTCTAATATTTTCTAGTAAAAGTTCATGAAATGGGTTAATACAAAAGGGGAATAAATGTTAACTTTGTATTTTTTAAAAATTAAAATTACAATAGATGCGGTCAAGATGATTCTCTATCCAATATTAGAAATTTTACAGAAAGTCTATTGATTATTAAATATTACTGTAGAATCTTACAATAGAGTGGATATACATATTCTTGAATTAAAATAAGATTCTGTGAAGAAAAAAATAATAAATTGAAATTAGCACACAAATCATCTATATGTTGCAGATAACATACTTGTTTTGCAAAGAATGTTTCACAGGTTTAGGAACTATAGCAAGAACTATCAGATTAGAGCTGAAAGAAATGTTATACGATCTACCACATACAAAGAAGAATGTTGGGCTAAAGATAAATATGAAAAAAATTAAAGTACTGCTTAATGGTTTTCCAAAACTAAAAAAAAAAAAAAAAAGATTGATAATAATAAATTAAAACAAATAAGAACTATATATACTTTGATCAAATTATTAATACTGAGGTAAATGTAATGGTTGAAAATAATCATAAAAGTAAATTTGGATGGAAATCTTTTACAGAGACAACCTAATATTACAAAGGAATATGCTAATGAAGTATGGAAAAATGTATTCTGAGAGCAACGAAAAAGGCCACAAACAAAATACACAGATGAGAGAATAAACAAATATCACTGAATATCATTGAAAGAATTAAAAAGATAAAATGGAGCTGAATTGCATATGTCACCAGAAAAAATAATAATAGACACCTTTAGCCTTAAGCTGGATACCAAGAGATTGTAAAAGAAATGTTAAAAAGAACTATAAATAAATGAAATAGGAATGCTTGCTGAAGTAATACATGAAACAAATGCTACTGATTGGAGAAATTTGATTAATTTATAATGGTTAAAACCAATATATGATACTGGTGTAAATTTTCATATGTCTTACTATTAAAAAATTTTATACGCTGGACACATGTTCCTCTCGCTACTTTCCCAGAATTGACTATTTTTTAAAAAAAATCAAATCATTTTTAACTTTGTTCACATAGTGTAAGTTTTTTACCAAATTTATGGTGTTTAGCAGTACCTCATAGTGGTTGTTGTCTAAATGTAAGTACTTTTACTTCTCCATTTTTTATGATCTATGGTTATTTCTTCTTTCTATTTTTTTAATCAAATATAACTCCTACTACAAACAACAATTGCAATATTAAAAAAACAAATGTATTTCTCAGCAAAACTAATTTTATTTCTCCAATTTTTGCAATTTTATGATCATGTTTTTAAATCTTTTTATGCAAATATTATATTAACTTTTGTAATATTTTCAGGAGCAAATCAATCATCCTATATGCTTTAACAAATTTATGTGCACTCATTTGTAAGCAAAGATTTAAAAAAGACAAGTGAATTTATTGTCTTTCGAACTTATCTATATATAAGACAATCCCTTGCTTAACATATTATATGCCTGATTTTTTAAAAAATTCATGTTCAAATTGTATAAACATAATTCAAATATTGCAGGAGAAAATTTTTTTGTACAATTTGAACATCAATTTAAAAATAATCAGGAAAATAATAGACTCAAGCCCTGAATACGTAAGGTAAGCAAGGATTTGGCTTATATATAGTATAACGTTCCAAAAGAAAGTGGAGACAGCAGTCTACGATATCTGCACTACAAGAGCGCCATCTAGGCATTTGAACCTAAAAAAATTTATAAAGTAGGCAGATACGTGCTGTTAAGATTCCACTTTATTTAAATATTTAGACCGTTAGCCCATTGTCACTAGCTTAGTGGAGACGCAGAGATAATAATCTATATCTTTAATTTATATCTTAAATATAAAAAAATAAAAGCCATTGCCAGAAATTAACACATAAAAATATTTATTTACGCACATATATAATCATTTTAAATTTGAGGAATAAATTTATTGTTTTAGATTTTAATATTCATTTTTAATTTAAATTATTATTTTAAGGTTGTTGAGTATGAATGAATTTAATATTTTTATTAAGATCGTCGAGTATGAATAGACTACATAGATCTGCATTTGAAAAGAAAATATTCTATCCCTTATTTAACCTTAGGCCAAAAGTTTGCAGTCAAACCGGCGTCAATCCATCTGATACATTTATGTATTCAATGTAGCATGAAAATACAACAGCACTATATACTATACTGTCAGGGATGGACATCTGAACAGTATAGTTAGAGAAGACATTGACTCTTGACCAATACAGGAATGTTACATCTGTATGACAAGAACAATAAAATAAAAACTCCATAGGAAGGGACCGCAGACCTTTTTGCCAACTTACAATCCCATCCATGGGCAAAAGGGTTTGTGCAGCATATATAGCGATTCTGCACATAGCGAAACTCATACTACATCTACTAATTACACAAATATATCCAATCCATTGACTTAATTCAACTAAAAAATGAATAACCTAAGATTATCCTTCCCTAATATAACTTTACAAAACTATATAGCCATTCACGCCCGACTTAAATTTAGCATTTAGATACATTTGCACAGATGAATTTTATAAAATTTGTTTTATAATGTTGAGTATCGATCGGCTGCATAGATTCCATGGTTAAAAATATTTCAAAATGAACACAACCGATCAAAATACAAAGTCATCGATAACGTCAATTGCAGAGGGAATACAAGAAACCCAATGGCATTCATCATAAGATGCCGCATTGACATCGATGACCTATACATTCTAATCGAATGTAAAAACCACAACATAATCAACCGCTAACGAATCCATGTCCATACCCAACTTAAATTTCCTCATTTAAAATTTAAACAATAAATATTAATACAAATAAAATAATAAATGGAAATGATTTTTATCAAACGCAAAACATATAAAATTAAACATTATTAATTGATTTGAAACTTACAAAAATCAGATAAGAGTTCATTTTAAAATTTAAGTTAGCTTGTTTATTAAATTTGTCAAACCCTGACGAAAGTTCTTAATTATTATTTTTTTTTATGATTTTAAAAATTGTTTAGTTCATATAGCTTACAGTAGAAGAGCTCTCTGTTCCTGGTGTCACTTCCCATGGAGTCTTTATTTGAAACCCGGTCTATCTGAAGGTGGCCTTAGCCGGAACAATCCTGGTATTACAGTCATTTCATTTTTTAAATGGAGAGAGAGCTATATGTGCATCCCATCGCCCTTCTCACAAAATAAAGATGGAAACTGTCAGGAACCTCAATATTTTTCTTTTTATAGCAAATCTCCAGATTGAACGAACAAAACATCACTAATCCAAATTTTCGTTAAGGTCCAAGAGGCTTGGTGCTTCCATTGGTCAAGCTAAATTCTCTTTATTCTCTTATCTATTTTTCATCTGACTTTTTAATTACACAAGAGCCCAAGGGCTAGTTTGCTTTTCGATAATTAATAAACAATCATTTCCATCTACAAAAATATTTTATCTTTAAAACTTGTACTTTTTTTTTTTATAAAAAAGTACGTTCAAATACTTATTATTATTATTATTATTATTATTTTAAATATTTTTAAAGTTTTGCATCTGTGCGAAAATATATACATTTAACAAACATTTTAATTTTAGCATTTAGTTTTTTTTAATACATTTATTTTTATTTGCGAACTTAAAAGTTTTTATTTCAAATTAATGTAACGGCATATTTATATATCGTTACAATAGATAAGTTTGAAGAACAAGTGAATTCACTTGTCCTTTTAAATCTTTCCTTATGGGTGAGTACATGTCAATTTGTTAAAACTGCACATGTAAATATTGATTTGCTCTGAAAAATATTACAATAAATAGTGTGATGTATAAAAAAGGTATTTATAATAATTATTGTAATTATAAATTTATTTAACGCACATTGATTATGTAAGTAATATTTACTAAGGCAATAAACCTCAAATCACGTGTGCCTGAAAATGCGAAGATAGGGATCTCTACAGGTCTTAACCACAAGCTTACGCCTTGGAAGAAAAGAGGGGAACCCTTCTTGACTTCAACCTACTTCTCAGATCTAACCGCTTCAGCTTCACCTATTTATATACAAAGTAGGTTGAAGTAAAGAAAGGTTCCCCTCCTTTCTTCCAAGGCATAAGCTTATGGTTAAGACATGTAGAGGTCTCTATCTTTGCATTTTCATGATTTGAGGTTTATTGCCTATAATAATTATTGTAAATAATACTTATAATTAAAAAAATCAAATTTGGACCCATAAAAATAATATTTTCTTATAAACTATATCAGATACTGTTCATAGCATTAATCTTACAAAACTATATTATAACCATCATGGGTTAAGCTTGAAAAGACTATTATGACTGAAAATAATGATAATGAAATTTGGATAACCCTATCCAAGATAAATAAACTAACCAAATTGAGGCTAATATTGCAAATCTTAATTATTCTGATCTTTAGTTTAAATAAAGCCGTATCAAATTAAAACTATTTCTAGTAAAAATATTGTTAAAATCAATTTTAGACAAAACTGCAATAAATCACCAATAAATTTAATTAAAAAAATAAGTAAAAAAAAGCTTTGGTTTACATTAGCTAGAATAACATAATTTGTATTATTTTTATATTTATTAAATAAAAATACACTAAAGTAAGTTTGAAGTAACAAAAATTATCTTTGGAAATAACTTTTCTATTTGACAATCATAATGTTAAAAAGTGTGCCCATTTTGTGCAAATGGTGTCTATGTACTGACGCTTGCATAATATAATATTCTTATCTGTTGAGTACTTCTCACATCTAAAAATAAATATTAAAATATAGTTGTTTTTTTTCTCATGTGTCATAGCATCAGCCGGGAAGCAAATCCGCTAACCTGGAACAATTGTTGCTGATCTCTCAACCCCATTATATTACAACTGTCATCAATAATTTCATGATAAACAAAATGTGACAGGCAGTTTCTCCTTGAAGAACTCTCAAATTGATTTAGGAAGTATGGAACAAGGATAATGCAATCACCTATCATATACATAAATGGATTTGAATCGGGAGCACTTAAACCATTATTAGTTCATAGGCAATTAACTATCCAATATTTATTGGTTAATGGATATCTATTCTTAAAAAATATTATAGCAAAAATGCAAAAACTTATGAACCCTTACTCATCAGTAAATGTTTCTCTCTGTGTTGTTGAAAGACCTTTGCCTTTCCATAAATGTTTTATTGAAAGGTTTTTCAACAGTATCTAAGTAAATTCCTTAACTATATATAATTTCACATTTTTTTCATTTGATGTAGTAAAATATCTGTCTAGAACTTTAGAACTTTAAGAACAATACTCTGACTTTTTTTAAAATTCATTTTCTCTTATTATTATAACTTCAATACAACTATTGTTTATCAAAATTGTAATCTTTTGGCATTCAAACATTTTTTTTTAAAAAAAAAACATTATCATTGCATATTTTTTCTTCAAAATTCTGAGAAATTAATACATTAATAATTTTCTTTTTTTTTATTATTATAAAATAAATTTGTATTTTCGTAATTTTATTTTTCTTAACTTCCAATTCAGATTTGTTTGAAAAATCGAATAACTTTTACAGTTGACATTTTTATAATAATCAGTCGATGTATTTGCTATAGCATAATTTAATTTTTATTAACCTTTCATATATAATATTATTTTCTTTTTAATTATATTAATTGTAATAATAGGTCTAATGTGTGTGGGTGGATGACAGAATCGAGCGAAACGAGAGAAGTAAAAAAGATAAGTTTTATTAAGCATTTAATCATCAGATTTTCAATAGAATGGACGGCTGAAGAGTTGGAGGGTGGAATGGATTGAAGCCTGTCCATTAAAGTATGAAGATTGGCTATCTTAATATAAATCTGAGCACTTATAGTATATATGTATAGAGATGATAATCTGGACCAAGTGACGAGTGCTAGTTTAGCACAAAATACATATATTGGTGATTAGTTATTTTTTGGACATATATGTGGTCAAGTGTATCAGTGGTATGACCTAGTGTGGAGAGTTGAGGGTCGTGTGAAAGTCTGAGTTCAAAATACTCTATATATTACATTGTTTGTGCAGGTGTATATATATATATAGCTTGTATGTCGAATATTAAATAGTAGTTTCAATGTCTGCCCAGCCCTCGTATATCTACTTAAATGGATTATGTCCTTACATGAGGGGTCAGAGTGACTTATGGTCAATCTGGGTGTGACGAGAATGTCAGCATTAGTGTGGGCTTCGAGTGCTCCATCATCAGATTTTCAATAGGATGATGGCTGAAGAGTTGGAGGGTAGAGTGAATTGAAGCCTGTGGCTATGTTAATAAAAATCTGAGCACTTATTGTATATATGAGTAGAGATGATAATCTGGACCAACTGACGAGTACTGGTTTAGCACAAATACATATATTGGTGATTATTATTTATCTTTTGGACATATATGTGGTCAAGTGTATCAGTGGTATGAGATAGTGTGGCGAGTTGAGGGTCGTGTGAAAGTCAGCTCAAAATACCCTATATATTACATTGTTTGTATATATATATCATGTATGTTGAATATTAAGCATTTAAGAAAAAAAAATGTGATCACATCGTCTTGAGATTCAGAGGGAGTTTGACTCTACCTTAGTCTTGGTTCCTATCCACAAAAGACCTTCAAGAATTACTAAATTTCATTCATAAAAGTATTAAACAAATCTTTGATAATGAAAATATGTATATATAATTTTAAAATGATCAAATAATTATGTACTTTAAGAGACATCTTGGGATATAGTGATAAACCTACAAATTTATCATTTACCCCACAAACCTTTCACGTTATTTGTCTAACAAGATAGTGCAAAGCAAATATACCCATGGGGGGAAAACCCAATTAAATAATAAACTATAAGAGGGTACTAGAACCTGGTTTAAACCCACTACACATTATATAAGCATACACTTAACCAACTCTCTTTACAATATTCAAATGAGATCATAGGGGCAAAGACATCAAATAGATAAAATAACAAGAATAGAATAAAATTCAGTCAGATTTAAAGCAAATTATGTATAAATTTATTAACAATAAAATATAAAAAAAAATTCAAATTACGACTTGTGAAAAAAAAAAAAAACGTACATTAAATAATATAAATGAATCCATATTAAGATAAAAAAGCAATCTTCAAGTAATATTTAGTAAGCTTTAAGAAAAATGGCATTAATAAAATCGCAATGCCTAAATATATCGAATTCATGTTTTTTTTTTTCATGTGTCATAGCATCGGCCGGAAGCGAACCCGCTAACCCGAGACGACTGCTTAGTAAGGTAGTTGTGCTGACCTCTCGACTATCAACGCTTGACTAATTCATGTTTGAATCTCATTATTAAGAAATGAGCAACACTGAAGTAGAAAAGATATCCTTAGAATCATCATCATCATTATTTTCGAGCATTATCGATCCATTGCAGAATGAATGTCTGTCTATCCAAGTTTAATGCACCTTCGTCTATCTCTAGTCTATTTTTTTCTGCATCACGCCAGAACACTTCCTTATTAGCCATCTCACTTGTGATCTCTTTTTAAATCTTTTATAATCTTTTAAAATCTAGTTTAAGATTTCAATTTTTATATATATGAAAATAGACTCCACTGTTATAACTACATTTATAAGTTTATAACTTCACCAAAATATGCTTTAGAAGTTTTAATTGTTATTTTTATATGAAATGAATGTGTGTGTATCTATGTGTCATATATATATGAAACAAAAAAATATGCATGTGATGTATGGATGAACAACTACAGCAGTAAGTTTTAAATAGAACATAAACATGTAATACTTAAGAATTACAATTATATTATAAATATATATTGTGTTCTATATAGAGTCATGTCAAATTAACACACAAAAGTCAACCCCCCCCCTATCAAGTAATACATGCGACTTTATCTCCTTGTTATTACATCTATGCGATCAGATAAATAATAAATCCAAATATAAAGCTTATCCAAGTAGTTCAGATATACCTGAAAGTGTAGTCAAATTCTAGTGACATAAAAGATCCTTTTATGTCTCTCACTTAACATATTTTGGGATATACCAGTAACAATGCATAGCAAACTCTGACTTACCATATGTGCAAATGTTTGTAAGGAATTTATCTCCATAAGCAAAATAATAACTACAATATTGAATAAAAAAATATGTTAAAATAAAAAAAAAGAATAAACTTTATGTGAATAAAATAGGAACTCACTGAACACAAAAGCTATTTATTATAATACCTCTATCACTTCAATACTGTTTGAAATGGCAAGCTAAACCAAAATTATAATACACATATAAAAAAAAAAACTACTATTGCTAAAACGATGTAGCAATCCATAACTCATCCAAATGTGAAGAGATTGGTATTTGACATGGATTTGATAATTTTGATAAGAATAATATACCTTTTAAAAAATATTCTTTCAATGAAGAAGTTTGATAAAATTTCAGATGAAAATTGCAAATTTGCATAATTTGAGGATTTCTCTTGTTTAGGTTTAGCTAAGGAAACAAAATAGTGGTCAAAAAATAAAATAAGAAATTGAATTTACAAAAAAATATTTGGTTTATATATCAATTATTAATATAATATTAGTTTTTTTAAACATTTCGAATGTTAACTAAGTAAAGGTTTATTCTATATATTGTAGCTGAGTGGACTTTCAATTGGTAAAGGCCGATTCTTAGCACTCATGGTGTGGCTGGCTATGCTGTGGCATTTAAATGTAGAACACGAATACTCAGCCTCTCCATGAGTGCTACAAACCTGGCTTCACATTACAAAATTGCACTCAGCTACACTTAACAAAATTAGCATACAGAATAGATCTTTACTTATCTAATATTCAAAACATTTATGCAAATCAATTACAAATAGTATTAAAAGAGGAGAATAATTTGAAAAATAGAAAATTAGAAAAAATACATTTAAGTATATTTTGAATATTTTTCTTCTCATTTTTTAAGAATACTTTGTAATACATATTTCTATCTATCATAGTTCCAAATGGATCAGTAAAAGCATGCTTGCTTGATTAGTATTTAGAAGGCAATTGCAGAGGGAAATGGAGTTTTTGCAAAATACTAAAGAATTTATGCAGATAACACATATAAAGAAGTTCATTGTTGCTTACTGATTATAATCAGTCATTCTTTTTAATGATGACAATTCTCTTCTTAAATGTTTTTGTTTAAGATCTCTGTTTATTAGGGTCAAACCTAAGCATTTTAAAATATATTTCTACTAAATGTATTTCCTTCACTTCGTCAAGGGTTGGTGGCCAAGTAGTCAGAACAGCTGCCTTACAAGCAGTTGTCCCGGGTTTGCGGGTACACTTCCCGGCTAATGCTTTGACACATGAAAAAAAAAGAAAAAAAATGTACTTCCTTCAAATTCTGTACAAGTTGGCTTTGATGACAATACAATATGACACAAGTATTTTCAGGGTTGTCCAGTGTAACGGCATTGGCAATAGACCCATCTTTAAATAAATTCAGTAAGTTTTGAGCCATTCATAATAGATGGCACAATATTTTTTTAAGGCATCACTTTCATTTAATTTGAGAAAAATATATTAGAAGTATTTACAATTAATTAAAGTAGAAAGAAAAAGAAGTCAAGGGTGAAATCTTAATACTTTTTATTACAATTCTGGTAATTTCCACAACTTGTTTACTTCAGAGAAAGCATAAAAGTAGCTATAATTGTGTCAATTTTAAATTCTGTACAACCATCTATTGAATAATATTATTTATAAAGCGCAAACAGTTTGAAATTAAATTGAAAGGCAAAAACCTTTTGCATGCGCTTTTTGAATGCTTGTATGACAATCAATCAGATGTAATGATAGTTATCTGAGGAGCTCTCAAATCACAACAGAAGATGGAGATTTTACAAAACAAGGTGATGCCCACCCTTTTCTTTACTTAACTTTCTATATATATAAGACAGTCTAAAGCATTTTGACTTGACATCATGAAGCTTTAAATATCTTCACATTTAACTCAATGAGACAGCTATCATTACATTTGATTGGCTAATTTACAAGCATTCAAAAAGTGCATGCATTAGGTTTCAACCTTTCAATTTAATTTCAAACTGTTTGTGCTTTATAAATAATATTATTTACATACGTTACTGACAATTTATAACATCTGAAAAACTACTGCATAGTAATTCGTAAGATTTCATGCTGTATATTTATAAATTAGACTCAGTGAGTTAAATGTGAAGATATTTAAAGCTTCATGCTCTCAAGTCAAAATGCTTTAGACGGGCTTATATATATATATATATAAAGTTAAGTAAAGAAAATGGTGGGAACCACCTTTTTATTATAAAATCTGTCTTGTGTTATGATTTAAGAGACCCTCAAACAGCTATCATTACATCTGATTGGCTGTTATACAAGCATTCAAAAAGTGCATGCAAGAGGTTTCAGCCTTTCAATTTAATTTCAACCATCTATTGAGATATTTCATTATTTGTTTTTATTAAGTTAATAAATGTGCTCAATTTTATATTTTAATTTTTTAATTGAAGAATAAACTGAATAACAGCAAAGTTAACATATTTTGAACCCTTCCATGTCTTTGATGGACATAGTCCTTTGTAATCCATTTCAACATCATTTGTAAGATTACTTCGAGAAAATTCATGATTACTTTTACACACTAATTGTGTAATAATTATTTAAAATCTAAGTATACATTATTACACTATTATTTTATATGTATATGTTTAATTTTTAAAAATAAAATATCATTTCAAGCATAATGTCACCTTATAAAAGGGTGACTAATACATCATTGCCAACACTGCTAACTTCAGGCATTAAAACGTTTATTGCATCAATTTTGTTCATAATAAGACATTGTTTTCAAATACCAAAAATAAAGTTACAAAAAAAGTTAAATAAGATTAACAACATTTGTAGAAAGTTTAAAATAAAAATAAATACAGCTATACTTAAAACAATGGAGAAGAGATAAAATTGTGACTCTTAGTTGATCAGGAAGTTATAGAGTAGGTTTGTCCTATTAAATATTTACATATTTGATTCCATAATGATGAAACTAATGTCTAAGATAATAAAATGTGGATTACAGTGATGGATGGATGAAATAAGGAAGTGTGCAGGGATAATGTGGAGAAGAGAGGCTAAAGATCGGAGATGCTCTGAACTTGGAGAGATCTTGATCCTGCAGTAAATTGATAATGGTTGAAAATAATGATGATGATAATGATAAAACACAAAGATAATTTATAAAATAAATCCAAATATAGAAGAGATACATTTGCTTTCTTCATAAAATAATTTCTATTAAAAACATAGCTTCTATAATAAAAAAAGAGCATAGTAATTGGTAGGAAAATATAAATTATACGATTAATATTAATAATCTGATATGGTAAAGAAACAATAAATGAAATGAGATTGCTCATTAAGAAAAATATAAAAAGACAAAAGAAGTGGAATGAATTTAAATATACAACAATTGTAAGATATATTGGAAGAATTTGTAAAAGATGACAAAAGGAGCGGGGAGGGAGAATGAAAAACTAAAAAGTGATCAATTAGTTAATATAAATAATAAAGACTTCAAAAAAGTTATTAAACATTGAAGTGCCTTTTTGAAAAAATGATGATAATGAAATTACAACCTCTTCAAAATCAATTTGTCCACATGTATATAAAATAGTAATCATTAAAACTAGTCAACAGTTGGGCAATCCCAATATCAATAACAACCAACAATTTCAAACTGTTGTCAAGGCAATCTCTTTTTAACAATAACAGTATATATATAAACATATTTTTGTAATAGAACGTACTTTACAATCCTGACAATTCCATTACAGAAGAGAGTGCACTGGGCGCTAACTAGTTGTGGCATTCAGTTTCATTCATGCATGTACTACCATAAAAATCATAATCTTATTAATGTATTGTAAGACATAAACAGCAACTAAAAGTCAAATAGGCAGGGCAAGTGTTTTAATGCCTTTAAACACATGCCCATTACATATCCACATCTCTTGTAAAAGGTTACAGTCTATTGAAGTGCAAAACCTCTATGCTATCCTTTCATAGCAAAATAATGAAAAATATATTGATCACACAGCTTGCCAAATGAAAAGTAATGTCAGCTTGCATGATTTTTTATATTCACTTTAATCAATAATAGTAAGGAAACCACATCATACATCACATGACTTAATTGAATAACCTTGTATTTACAAATGTAATATAATGAACGTGCTACTAGCTCTAAACAAGCTTTTTCAATAAATACTACAAGAGTAAGCATTTAAAATGTCTATCTAGAATTATTCCTATCCCCAAAATATTTTCAAGCTTGTCAGTGAAAGCCACTAGAAAATTTACTGATGAGAGCCATTAGCTCGAAACCAGTTTGGTGATAGGGATAATTCTAGATAGTGATTTTAAATGCTTTCTCTTGTGGCATTTATCAAAAAATCATTTTAGAGCTATTAGCATACTCATTATATTATATATCAGTTTAATCTCTAGCTTCTCATATAAAAGCATAGGAGAGGATTTTATTCCCTGCAAACTTGAAACAAAAATACAAAAGTATAAAACAAATTTAGAACTAAAGAAATTAGATGTTGCAGAAATAGGCAATAATAATATTTTTTGTTGGCTAATAAAACATAAATGCCAATTCTCATCAATATTTTATTACAATATAAGTCAACAAAACTGTTTGCGCACAAATGTGTAAATCAATAAATAACTACTCACAGAAAAAATGAAAAGCCATTTCATTACTGTACAGTATTTTGTCCTGCAACAGGGATGTCAGAGTTGACAAGGAAATAACATCAATCTCCTCCTCCAATATATAAACATGGTAACTTAATTTTTTAGTTAAAAATGCATAATTATATTCGAATAAAGGGGAGGGGGTATTGACAAACACATATTTACATATATATTACAAATTTCAAATAGGGTGCCAGAGACTGTATCCAATAAAACTAATTACTATATATATACCCCTGGGTCTCTTTTTATGCGGACTTATTTAACACAATTTTGAAGTTACACGATTCGTGTTCACCGGAAGTCGATTTCTGATAATGCGCTATTACTTTAAATAATAAATTTCGTGCACTTACGTTATATTGAAAGTAATAGCACATTATTGGAATTCGACTTTCATCTTAGTAATTTCAATATTTTCAGTGCTTTATAATAGTAAGATTTTATGCAATAATGAAATTAAAACCATGATTTCCACATTTTATGTATACACATATTAAATGTTACAAGATTATAATGTAAATTTGTTCAAACATTGTGCGTGTTAATTTTGCATTTTAAATCACATTCTGTTTTTGCTTTTTAAAAAAGAACATAATCAATTATTATTTTCTTATTAATGACATTAATCATTAACGTGCTCTTAAATTCCATCGAGAGCTAAATGGTTGTATGTCTGGATATCGCGAGCTTCGTAAACAATTAATAAAATCATTGTCTCAAAGATTAATTACTAATTACGTTGTCATCAGAAAATCATAATAATTAAAACGTGTATAAAAAAATGTAAATTACTGTACTGTAAATTATGCATAAAAATATATTATTTTGAATAAAATTAAATATTATAGTTAAAAAAAGTTTGTCTTGTATCAATTTTTTTTAAATTTGAAATTTTTTATTAGTCGTATTTTATTTCCTTATTTTTTTTTTTGCACAAATTTTAAAGTAATTTTACGTTGGTGCTTTGCTTTTACGCGAATTTTGAAAAATCACAGACCGCACTCCCCACCCTTTTCAATGTAAGTTACGTCTATTTTTGCGCAATTTCGTTTGCGCGTGTTTTCTGAGGAACCTATCCATCTCGTAAAACGAGACCCAGGTGCATATTCATATTAATTATTTTAATGAGCATTTAAATAATTTATCAAAGATGTATAATGCTAAAAACATAAAACCTATTTCATGGAATAAACAAGTCAAAATATGTTACTATGACAAATTACAAGCAATATCCCAAAGAATCATTTAGATAAAATATAGTCTTTTATCTGAGATATTAGATTGGCTTTGATATAATAAAAAGTGGGCATTTTTTACAGGTTTATTTAAATGATTTTTGGGGGGATTTTGTCTATAAATTGTCTTAGCAACATATTGAGACTTGTGCATTCTGGGAAACAGGTTTGTAAATAATTATTATATGCAATTATTTAAAATAAAAAGGTGTGAATCACAAATTTCTAATTTAGATATTAAAAGTCATCATGTTATTGCATAAGATCCCGGTTCTAGATCAAAATACTATATAGTGATAAAACAGTCATTGGGTTTATCTATGCATTAATATAGGTAAGTAGCTATTTATTTACTTACCTGCTTGTGTGTGATCTGATTAATTAATGCGGTTACATATATTTAAGCATTAATGCAAGTCTTAAATATATTATTCATATTTGGTTAAAGCTTATTCATTCAGTGTACTGAATTTTTCTGATATAAGTAAATAGAGGGATTTGAACTTAGAATTTTTCAGTCTATATTGTCCTCCACTACATATCAACAAACAATACATATAACTACATAATGTGAAATAAATAGATTATCTCCAGTATATGTATTTCATGTAGAACAATGTGTGGAAGATTATGACCTGGCCCAACTGATGAGTGCTGGCACAAAATTTATATATTGGGGATCATCTACCTTTTCCCCATGTATGTGGTCGGGTCGGTTGTTTGAGATGGTATAGAGGACAAATATAGACTAAAAAATCCTAAGTTTAAATCCATGTGTTTTACAATTTAAGTAAATTATATTATATATGGATGCTAGGATCAGTCCAAAGGAAAACAGAATAATTAAGCAACGGACACTACGACCAAGCCTTGATCATCTTCAATCGTTTGCTATTGCTTTCCAGCCTTTCAAAACACCAGTAAACCAATTTTAGACTTAAATCAATAGCATGAAGAATCGTAATACCTAGTCATAATAACAAGAAAAAAATAATTATTTTTCTTTTTTATTCTATTAATTTGGCATTTGAAATTGATTTAAAAAAAACATTTTTATTCCAATCATATTTTTTTTTAAACATTTATTTTTTAAAAATCATTTCGGCCAAATATGATTTAAAGTTTGTCCTCTCCTTTTCACACTATTTTAGTAACAGATGGAATGAATGTTTATAATTCTTACAATGTATTTCATTACCTAAAAAAAAAAAAGTATTAGTTATAAACAGACAGAAATACAAATGCGATTTTACTGAAGTATTTTTTTTGCAGGCGAGTATTCAAAAGAGCGAACAGTTTTCGCTAAAGTATTAAAGTGTGATATTGAATTGATTAATGGATCTGCCACATATCTCTATGGGATGAGAGGAATATTTGAACTGACAATGATATTTTCGAATCGACTACTGATCAAGGACAAACTGCTTCCACTAGGGTTAATAAGGTCGACAATACGAATAGAATTATAAGAAGCAAAATAGAAAACCGCGCGATTTGTTTATGTATATATAATCTTTCACCCATCATGTGAAAACTCGAACTTATTTTTAATAAGTAACGCTTTGAACTACAAGTGCCGTATCTGATTAAAATGAATAATTAAATGGTGGCCCAGATGGTTAGTGCTGTGGTAGAATATGAGGCCCAAGATCCATGACCCCAACTCTGTGTCACTTGTGGTGGTCGAACTGCTTAAGAACTCATGAAGTTGTGGGAGAATAAATATAAACATATTGATCATGCTGAAAGTGGATTCTTGGTTTTTATGTGGGTTTGGGAAAAGATAAGTAGGATTTAGATATAAAGACTATGGAGTTTACAAGGATTATGTTGTGAAAATGGGATGGAGCAGGATAGAGACGAATATGGGGAAAATTTACAGTGGGGAATGGAAAGGGAATGGTAAGATGGTGAACAGGTTTCTCTGGGCATAGTAGCTGAGAAGTTCCTGACTCTTAAAAAGGAAAAGTCACAGTATATCACATTGCATCACATGAGCGATAGATGTTTAGATTGATTTTATCAGATAATCTACTGCTCAGAAGGTCAAGTGATGATGTTGACATCCCAATTAAAAAATTACCACTCATTTGGATGTAATGAATTTTATTTTTATTATCCATAGTTGAGAATAACTCCAAAAGTCTCTAACTTTTGAATCTGCCAAAGTTGGAACCATATTTTCCCAATCCAGTTCAGATTAGTGATTGAGCAATAAATTTGAGAGTTATAAGACCCTGAATCAAATCTCAGTTAAAAAAAGTAAAGGATAAAGATTTCTGGTTTGAAGTCATGAAGTAAAAAAAACCCCAGTAATTTTAATTTGGTCCACGGAGATGAACTTTTGTGCTCAGTTCATTAGGTTGGTGCTTAATATTATATGATCATCTGAGCAAAGAACATATATTTTCTAATGAAAATATTGTGCTCGGCTCATCCCCTAATGGTTAGCTGCCAAAAAACTTATTATGCTGTTATGCCATATCCTTTTTTATTTTATCATGAAGCTAATTTACATAATACAGTTGTTTTCATTTAACTCTTTACTGGTAAAAAAAAAAAAAACCACACAGTTAGTAACATCTTCAACAAAAATCAATTCAACTTGTTGAAAAGTGGTTGGATAATGTTAACAGAAGAAGTCCAGGAAACATTTAGATAAACATCTGCATTAAAGAATGATGGTTTATTTATGATCTGACCTTTTCCCACACATATCAAGTGAGAGATTGCATGGTGTGCATTACGATTTTTATTTTAATCGGTATTGCATTCCAAAGCAAAAAGATTTGCAAATCTGGTTTACTTGTTACAATTTATTCTGAAGATATCAAATTTACTGGGCACACAACTATGTGGCTGTCCTTCCCAGGTAAATACCTTCATGACTATTATTAATGATTACTTAAATTTTAAATTATTATATCATTTCTATCCAATTATAAACTTTAAAATGTAATTAAAAATGAATTATTCTTATTAGTTCTAATTGGGGTCTTTTGATATTATATTCTAAAAAAAGTTTGTTTTACTTTACTAGAATTTGGAATTGACTTATAAAACATGTAATAAATATGTATAAGATATGGCTATTGATTGTATATATGTGTGGAGATAATAATCTGGACCAACTGACGAGTGCTGGTTTAGCACAAAATATTTATATTGGTGATTATTTGTCTTTTCAACATGTGTGTGATCAAGTGTGACAACAGTATGAGATAGCGTGGATAGTTGAAGGTCATGTGAAAGTCTGAGTTCAAACCTCCTATATATTACATATTGGAGTGCAGATATGAAAAAGCCTGTACTATAGAAAAAAAATCATATATTAAAACATAGTGCTGTAAGGTCTGCTCATCCCTCGTATATGTATGTAATGGATTATGTTCTGTACATGAGGGGTCAGAGTGACTTATGGTCAACATGGGTAGGATGAGAAGGTTGACACCAATGTGGAATAGCACAATGAAAATTCTAATGAAGAACAATCAAATAAATATTTCAATGAAAAATAGCAAATAACAATTTCAATGGAGAACAACAAAACTTTTCAATTGATGAACTGGAAGATCCAGAAATTTGGCCGAAAATTACTCATAAACTTTGACTTACTTTGGTTGAATGTAGACCTATCCAAAAGGAGGTCATATTCTATCTTTGGAATTCTGAAGGAAGAAAGTTTAGTAATGGGTATTATAAAAAAAGGAAAACAGTGAATTTGTATATAGATTATGGCTAATTTATTCACATTGAAAAAATAGGGTACTCTACTTTTCTTGTAAATTATTTTGTCCAAAGAATCCTAAAGACTCTGCATGAAATTTTGTATCATATGTTTATAATCAATGGAGAAATTTATCTCATACACTTCACATACATGTAAATAGTCTTGTTCATACAACACACAAATATGTGGTTTGATTTTAAAACCTGACTCACAGACATTAAAGCTACTCATACAGAAAATCTAAAACTTATGGAATTGGAGAAAAAACATTGGTCAAATATATGAGTAAGAATAATTAAAATAAAATATAATGGTTCACAATATTTACATGGTAGTTCAGATAAATTATGTGAAAAAAATGGTAATTTTTAAAAATTAATTGAATTGTTAGCTAAATTTAATACGATTATGGAGATTCACATGAATAGAACACTAAAATCCAAATATAAGAGCAGTCACATTTTCTAAGTTGGTTTCAGCATATCCTGTACTAAAAACAAATGCTAAAATAGGTGGTTGACTAATTATCAGTTTTTATTAGTTGATAAACCTGATTTAGTTTTGACTGACCATGGCACTGCATTTATGTCTAAACAATGGAATAAACGGGTCCAAACTCGAGGTATCAAACATGTTATGAGTTTAATAAGGAACTACCAGGCCAATTTTTGTGAGTGCATTATGCATGAACTCAGTAGACTCTTTAGAGGCTATGTTTAGTGGGACCATAAACAATGGGTTAATAAGATCCCTGAACTGATTCATTATATTAACATTACTTTCAATGAATCCACAGGATTTACTCCAATCCAGTTTCATTATGGGAGGCACAAACCTTTGATAATTAGGACTCCATTAACCTTTATTATGGAGATAAATAACAATGATGATATAATTAGGGCACATAACAGGCTCATGAAAATGGATCAAATGGGTGAAACAATCCAAAACTAAGCCACATCCATTTAAGGTTGATGATCTTGTGCTATTGTGTACCCCTCATGTTAGCAATGAGCAGAAAAATCAATTTAAGAAATTTCTTAATTTATATAAAGGTCTTTGCCTTAATAATAGCTCGGGTTGGTGAGAATGCTTTTGAACCCTGATGGCCCAAAAGGAAAGTATGAGCCTGCAGTTTGATACCATACCCATCAACAAATTGATACTTGTCCAACTTAATATTTGTGAGTCAGAAAAAGTTCTAGAAGGTGCAGAATATTTTATTAATTGTTTTGAAAGATTTAAAGAGAAATGCTTATTGAAAAAATTTTTTTTTCTTTTTGTCCAGTTAATTACTATGCTATTTAAAAAAGAGGGAGAGGTATGAAAATTTAAAATTTTACGTCTGCCATTAAGGGAAAGTTGTAATCTTATGGTTAAGCTCGATTTTGTCAAGACTTATTTAAGTGGTTAAACATGTAAAATTTTAAATTTTAATTGACAATAATTGAAATATATTAAATCAATGTATTATATGCATGGTATGCTAACGTAGTTGCCAAATTTTGTTTTAAAATTAAGTAAAGTTTAGCAATAAATCTCCTGAGAGTGATTAAGACTTAGACTGCGTGAATTTAGTTTACATTTTTTTTAAAAAATATATATTATTCAGATTTTTTTTTTTTTTTGGAATATTGGTTTACTTCCTTATTAAAAATGCTATTACAGCTAAAATTTTGTCATCTATTAGATTGGCTAAGTATTTTTCTATTACATTACGTTGTACTCTAGATAGAAGTCAGACTTAACAAATGACAGTTATCATTAGATGTTTCCTGCAATAAAGATATCTATTGAAGAACATTTTGGAGGGACTTTTGGCAATTGAGAATTCCATAGTGAAAATTTATGTAATGTAATAATCAACAGGCTGCAAAATTAGAATTTATGTATACAAAATATAAGAGGCCAAGGATATGATAATGTTGGCTAATACTAAAGGAAAATCCTGCAAAAATTAATTTGAAATCAAAATCCCAGAGCTTTTTTCGTAGCAGCTAACAGCTAATAGTTTAAACTTAATTACTAATGATGTGGCAAAAGTAAATTCAGAAACCATAAGTTTTTTTGAAATTATACAAGCAATTTATATATTTTTAGTGCTATCGATTACGCTTTGGGCTATTTTAAAAAAAAAAACATATTTCCTCATTAATGTTAAAACAACTTTCGGTTGTTATAAATGCTCTCCAGCTACTAGGACATCAAGCAGGAGAAATATATGATACTTTTCTTTAAAAAAAAGACAGAATGTTTTAAAAAGCCCCCCAAAAAAAAATTATTTATTTTTAAAAAATTTACACAAAAACGGTTAAAAAAAATCAAAAAAAAAAAAATCAAACAAATCCAAAAATTAAAAACATAAATGAACAAAATAAAAACAGCCCGGTAACGTTATAGCTACTTGTTTTTCACTAGCAACAGCACCATCCAGCGGTGTGGATGATTAGATGATGTATTACCAAATATTTTCTGATGACAATTTTGATCAAGAAAGTTAACAGAAGTTCAGATATTATGTACAAAATTAAAAGATTATCAGTTTCTATATTCTTTTGTTTTATGATATGACATCATACATTTTATAAATCCTGTTAGCAAATGTTGCAAAATTCTCAAACAAATATTTCACATGGTTTGATAACCATTAAAAATCTAAAACATTTTTTTAGTAATTACCATACAGATATTTCCTACTTCAAACAGCTAAAAATCTATATGAAGATTTAGAAGGAGAGACACACTTCCAAAGTAATAATGTAGTGAGAAGCAGAAAAAAAGAAAATATTTCTTATTATGAACATTGAGATGAAAGACCCCAAACACCTGAAGATAAATTCAGTGTAAACGTCATTTTAACAATTATACCCAATGCATATCTTGATGTTAAAAAAGAATGTTTTAATCTACAAATTGATTTGAGTGACAATAATAATAAAGACATATTGGAGAGGAATTGCAGGAAGAACTACGTCTACTTCAAAACTTATTTTCAAGTGAATGATCTCAATTCAAAGATCCACTTGATGTTCTATTTTCATGAAAATGATTTGACCATTTCATTTTCAAATTTGAACATATCAATAAGAATTTTATTAACTCTTTCCACAAGTGGAGAGAGCTCATTTTTGAAGTTAAAAAATCATAGATAGGTTGGTAAATTTGTCAATGATAGCTATAGAGAATGACATATGCAACACTCTAAATATTGATAATATTGCATCTAAATTCAGTTCCATAAAAGCAGGGAAAGTAAATTTATAATTATATATATTATCTTTAATGAAACTTTAAAATTTAAATAAAATCACTTGGAATTTCTTTTTGTTTTTTTTTAGGGAGGTGGGTGCCAATTACTGTTACATGAGGATGCCCTTGACCCGTTTTCCGGTCCTTATCCTACATACTTCTAAAAATCACATGATCACAATTTCTTGTGCTTGCTCATTCTCTGGCTTGCACTGAATGACACTACTGTAAGGAGAGTTTTGCTTGTTTTAATAATAGTTATGAGCAAGCATAAGAAATGGTGATTATGTGATGTTTAGTGGTTTAATACCAATCCTGCCTAATAGGATAGTGGCGGATATGGTTATTAAAGAACCAAAATGTATGGGTACTGAACTGAGTTCAGACCCATATGACTATATAAGCTATTGAGCTTAGATTGAAAATATTGTGTTTTCAATTTTATTCACATAGCTTTGTAGTTGAGATAAAAGATGGCTGCTGGAGGATTGCATTAGATCCTAAGATTTAGGTGCAGTGCTCTCAGATCCAAGGCTCCTCACAGATGAAAGCCACAAGCCAGAAACTAGTCTGGGGATATTGGATGAATAGACACTAGATAGAAATTTTATGCACAAGCCTTCTGGCATCCATTGATTACTCTGGCTTGCAGTGAGTGGCATTACTGTAAGGAGCGTTTTGCCTGTTTTAATACTTCTAAAAAATACGAATAAAAATAATTGCCACATAGAGCCATTATTTACTTATGGATATAAACAAACACAAAAACAAAAAAAAAATGTTTTTCTTTTAATTATCAGTTATTTTTTAAAATTTATTTCTATATTTATAGTTGCACATCTTAACTGTTTTAACAAAATTTAATTTAATTTTTAACTTCTCAAATAAAAATGTGTTTGCTTTACCTTGTTCAGATAAATTTCGTAATTATTTTTCAAAATAAACGATTCATACATCCGATTCACTTTCTGTTACATTTAAAATACACAAAGCATAATTTTATGTACCTGTAGTTATTCTGTGCATTAAGTAATTTCTTACAATATATTTGCTCACAAATATTCATGAAACAATTTCGAACCGATAAGGCTAATCGCATTGTAGTATTAATGCGCGCACACATCTCGAACTGGGAATCGCGATGAAGATTCTTGTAAGAAATGTGGTTAAGTTGTTTGTTACAAGCGCATTTCAAAATCTGTTATTTGATTTATAAAATAAATTTTATAGATTAAAATATAACTTTATTTTTTAAAATAAATAAGTATGTAATTAATTTAAAAACGATAATTCACTATAAGAATGAAAAAAGCATAAATTGAAAGAAGAAATTTATTTTGATAAATGAATATCCTGTGGGCGCAAAATTAAAAGTCGGGCCATATGCGGACGGGCGGGTTGATCAGATCAGGGTTAGAGATTGAAGACACTTAACAAGGAAAACCATTTGAAATAAATGCTCTAGGCAATTATTAAATATACAAAAAAAAAAAAAAAAATGAAGATAGAATAGCAAAGGTAAAATGATTTATTTTTTATCCTGTGTAAGAAGAATTTATTACATCGTTCAAATTTTCAAACGATTGACAATTTGCCATTGGTTTTAAAAATTGTACATTATAAAAAATTTAATTAGTTCGCTCAAGTTAAAAATCAATATTTAAGATTAAAGATATAAGGTATTACAATATTAAAAGTTCCGATATAGAAAATTAAAAAAAAGTATGAACCAGATTGAGAGAAAATTAAAACTCAAATTCTGGTTTAGCACAGAAATTCTCAATACAATGTTTGGTAAGTTTAACTGTGGTTAATTTTACACCTAAATATTTTGTTTTAGACTAATAATGTGGTAAAGAGATGTATGTATCTGCTAATAATGACACCTACTTACTTAAATTACACTAATAATGTGACCAAAATATTCATAGTTTTTAATTTCATCTAATTAATTTCTAAAAAAAAAAAAAAAAGTTCGCCTATTTTTTCAGTTTTGAAATAGTATTGCGCATTAATTTGGGACTTTTAAAAGGCATTTTTAGCCTAATATTTTTTGAAACATTCGTTGCAGCTTTGAAGTATAACTTTTATCTCTGTAAATTTTCATAGTGTCAATTTTTATAATGTTGTCTAATATTCTAAGTACTTTTGTTACATTTTGATACACATTATTACAGAATCAAAAAAACCCTGAGTTTTTAATATGCAGCTTTAATGATTGCCAAAATATTATAGAAATATTTTGTCCTGCAATGCCAATGTTTTAAAAGAAAATATTTAAGGAATAAATAGTATATAATATTCGTTCAATATCTCTGCCCAATGGCATAATAAAAGTGCTCATAAATAGTAGCTTTCATATATAATACTATTTGGATGAGAAATTATTAGAGGGTATAAGTTAGAATATGTGTCTATGTCTTAGAGTAAATTTATATACATGAATCTGAAACAATACTATATGATTTTTTTGATCTAAACACTATTTGAAACTTTTTTAAGTATTTTAAATTATTTCTGTTGAGATTAGTAGAAAACACTGAAAAAAATTCCCTAAATTAAATTTCATATGGAGCTATATAGTAGACAGATTTTAAAGTGTGCACTTATCAGTTAGTGGTTGACTTATTTATTTATCTACTGTTGGTTATTCAGTTTTCTTTTATTACATTATTTATATAAATAAATTCATTATTTATTTATTTATTTGGTGATTCACATTTTAATTCACTCATTCATATCTTATTTTGGGATTAATAAAATCCACAAGTAATGATTATTATGCTTGATTCTCCTATGATTCATCATGGTTCTAGTAAGTTTACTAATATAACAAGTAGCATCTAGTCTTATGATCTATATTTCCAATGTTTTGACCATCGTAGGCTAGTTGTAATAAGTAGAAGGATTTATCAGGGCAAATATTATCATAAAATCCTAATTTACAAGGGTATCAAATATTAAAAATATTAGTACGGCTGAATACACAAATAACCATGATTATTTATGCTCTAGTAAACATATATACCATATATGTGTTTTGTATTTATATTTTCCATTTTGTAGAATATTTATATTTACTGTATAAAATCGATGAATAATCATAGGATCGCACTGGTCTCCTTTCACTTGTTTTTTTTTTAAATTTAATGGCAGTTGAGGCAGGTTTAAGAAAGTAACCGAAAGTACTTCTGCAGATTTAAAGACTGTTTATAATAGTTTAGTACCGGTAAATGTATTATTTTTAATATGATCACTATATATATATATCCTTGTTTATTATCGTTCTTTAATAAGACAAAACTTTTTTACTACTTTTCACTACAAAAGTTTAGATTATTATATCTTAAATTTCTTTGCTATGTTCCTCACATATCGCACTAATGAAATCTAATCCATCATTTGAAATAACATTCTATGCAAACAACTTCTTTCATTCATTGATTATTAAGGCATGCTGTGTGGCACTGTGTATGGAGAGTTTATTACTGTTTTAACATTCTGTTCAACAAAAGTGATAACTGTAAATAAAGATAAAAGATATAAATTTTATACATTAAAAAAAACGTTATAATAGAAAATAATTTCAGATTTATAAATATTATGAAGTGGTGTATAATCTTACCCTATACAAAATATTGTAGAGAGCTATTTCCATTTAAATAATTAGAAATATCTTAGTAATGCTAAACTACTCTGCTCTTGCACAAAATAACAGATTTAATTGTCTTGGATTAAATTTAAAGTAGTTTAGCTATAGAGAAACATTATTTCCAAAGAAGGTTTTAGTTATTTACATAGAAATAGCTCTACAATTTACTTTGTTTATATCATAATAAATTTATGAAAATATTTAATCTAATATGTATCATAAAATAGGCCCACTCACATAACATACTTATCTCTGTTTCATCCAATTTATCCACTAATATGTTATTTTAAATATTAAACAAGGCAAAACTCTCCATATAGTAGTGCCAACCAGAGTAATCAATGGATACCAGAAGGCTTGTGCATAAAATCTCTATCTAGCACCTACTCACCCAATATCCCCAGACTAACTCAGATCCAAGGCTCCTCACTGACGAAGGCCACAAGTCAGAAACTAGTCTAGGGATATTGGATGAGTAGGCACTAGATATGGAATTTATGCACAAGCCTTCCGGTATCCATTGATTACTCTGGTTGACACAAGGTGGCACTGCTGTTTGGAGAGTTTTACCTTGTTTAATAACAATTATGTGCTAGTATGAGATAGTGATCATGTGATTATTTTAAATATATTATTTTGAATCATAAAATTAAACTTGGTTGGAATGCTTTTGGTCAAAATATCTTAATATTAAAAGGAAATATGCCTTATTAAAAGGAAATATGCCTATGTGTTTGAAAAGAAAGATTTTGGAAATGTGTTTTACCAGTTCTTATTTATAAATCTGAGACTTTGACACTTAACGCAAGGGATATACAGAGACGTCAGGCCACTCAACAAGTATGGAGAGAATCATGTTAGGAATAACAAGAAAAGATTAAAAATGAAATACATGGGTGAGAGAACAAATAGGAGTTATTGACATCATTGAATGAATTAAGAGATTGAAGTGGAGTTAGGATGGACATATTGCTAGAAGTGACTATAATAGATGGATAGTTGAAATCTTAAACGGGATTCCAAAAAATTGTAAAAGAAACATAGACAAAGACCACGTGTGAGATGAATGGATGAAATAAGAAAGTGTACTGGTGGGATATGGAGAAGAAAAGCTAGAGATGAAACAAGATGGATTGAACTTGGAGAAACTTTCATCCTCCAGTGGATTGATAATGGATGATGATGATATTATTTTAACTTTCAATATTTTATGTGTTTAAGACGAACGATGGGACATTAATAAGTCCAAAATTAAAATTCTTATAAATTTTACTAATACTTAAAGCAAATATATTAAAATTCACACCCTAATAAAATAGTATTGTTTTAAAAAACTTTTTTTTATTTGGTAATCAATTAATGAACAAAAAGAAGGAAAAACACCTCACATTAAATTAGATTTGTCAGTTTAGAATGTTAATCCTTTAGTAAAAATAATTTAATTGTTTTATTGGTAGGGTTTTCACCCACTGGACAAGTTGCCAGGTGATGCTGCAGAACCACTAAGAAGCCTGTAAGTGATAAATTTTTAAAAACAAAAATGGCTCAAAATCGCTGAAATTTAAATTTAAAACAAAAATTGACTAGAAGGTCTGAGGCGAAAAATGGTTAGACATCCCCCCCCCCACTTGAAGATTTCAATGAAAAATAAATAAAAAGCAAATAATAAATGCTATTTTCAAAATCTTATGAAATAAATGGAAAAAAAACTATAATAAAAGCCTACGAAATTAAACAAAAACATACTAAATCTCAAAAAAAAATTAACAATGATGATTTAAAAAATAAAAGTAGTTATAAAATGCAAAGACAACAGCACGGAAAATTTGTTAAAAAAGAATCATATCTAACTAACAGATAAAACAATAACCTTAATAACAGACTAATACATGATAAGTAATCAATGTTCATATTAACCTATCCTTATTACAGCCTTCGCTCTGAATTTTATTACAGAATATAATCAATAGCGTCATTAGAGTTTAAATTCAGTTAATATGTTACTCTATTACACCGCACATATATAAAATGCACAAAACAGAAATAAAATAATCAGAATAGAAAATAGAATAATTAAAATAGATTATCAATTTCCCTCGAGAGTGAGTTGATAATTCAGGAGTCATTGAATTTTTTCATCCTTGCAAAATGAAACTTGGGTATTCTAGATCTCTCCATGTGTGACAAAATATGGAATTTATCTATTAAATTTTTCCTGTCTATTGATGGCATTTTCTTTCACTTAAAGTTTGTTATTTTTAAAATAACTTACGCACAAATTTTGAAATGTAGATAGAACCTGAAAAAATAGCGTAAACATTTTTGGTACTATTTCAATAATAAAGAAATTTCCAGAACTCGGGTCACGTGACATATTGGTGTTGCGAGTTTTGCCGCAGAGAAATTGATCTTACGTTTTTAAAATCAAGAAGTGTATTTTTTTTTTAGAAAGTGGAAATATTTTTTTTAAAAAAGGAAAATAATACATTTTCTCATTTTAAATTATAAGTCAATAATATTAACAAATACTTTAATGAAGACAAAACCTAACCCTACTTTTTATTTATTGTTTGAAATGATGCATTTCAAAAAGTTCGAATAAAAACTGCTGTCCACATTCCATTCCATAAGTTTTAAAGTTTATACAGCTTTTTAATTTGGCTAATAGTTCTCCATACAATATTATTAATTTTATATATATGAACTTAAAATAATACTCATAATAAAATTCGTTTCAATTATTGAAGCCTTTTCTTTTATAAGTTAATGACAATGTTTCAAACAGTTAGAGGAAACTAATAAAGTGTATTAGACATTCATTAGTCTAGAGACTATCCACTTAATGAATATTTTTGCAGTATTCTTTTTACTACATCACTCTCACGCAAGGTAGTCTAATGAATGACTAATAAAAATTATTAATATACTTCCATTAAGTGGTTTGTGCCAAAGTTGTGATGGCAGTAAGTTTGATACATATCAATTAAAAAATGTGGTAATCGGGTGTCTACATACCCTGAAAAATGATAAAGATAAATGTAAAAGATTGTGATCTGGGCCAACTGATGAGTTTTGGTTCAACACATAATGTTCCTCTTGGAGATCATATATCTTTTTCACATGTCTTTGGTCATTACGAATACACCCCTCTCAAGGTGTTAAAACTGGATAGAATCCAATCCCTACTTTACGTGAGAGTGGTATAGTAAAAACTATAATGCAGAAAAATTATTCATTAAGTTGATAATCTCTACTCTAATAAATGTATAGGAAAAATTATTAATATACTTCCATCAAGTGGTTTTAGTCAAAGTTGTGAGGGCAGTAAGTCTGACACTTATCAATTAAACTGTAGTAACTAGCTAAGTTAAGTGTAAGAGATTGTGATCTGGGCCAATTATTGAGTGCTGGTTCAGCATAAATGTGCATCTTGGGGATCATACATATTTTTCACGTGTCTTTAGTCATGTTATGAAAACAACCCTCCACATGGTCATAAAACTGGGTAGAAACAAGTCTCTATCTTGCATGAGAGTGGTATAGTAAAAATTGCTCTACAGAAATATTATTAAGTTAGAAGAAACTTTCGATCGATTTTTGATTAATGTTACATCAATTAAAATTATAAGGAATTTGAACTCAGATTTCGAAGCAGCCTTACAGAGCCTGTACACATGACCACATACATATGAAAAAAAATAAATGATCTACAACATATGTATTTTGTGGCGAGTCAATATTCATCAGCTGGTATAGATCACCATCTCCCACACACATATATAATCAGTCCTCAATTTATATTAAGATAGCAAGTCTTCAAACTTTAATGGGCATTAATATTCTCCACCCTCCAAATCTTCATCTGACGATCGAACAGTCACAGCCTTTGGGCAGAGTATACACTAAATATGTAATATTTAAAAACATGTATATTGTCTATACTGAACTTAGTGTAATTAGAAGGGATTTGAACTCAAACTTTCAAGCTCTCTAAAACTATCAACACTGACTACATACATATGAAAAAGATAAATAATCTCCAATATATGCATGTTGTGCTGAACAAGCACTCATCAGTTTGGTCCAGATCATTATCTCCCACACACATCATATATAATCAGTGCTCAGTTGATATTAAGATAGAAAGTATATTAAAATAGAAAATATTCAAACTTTAATGGATAATCTTCAATATTCTCCATCCTCCAACTCTTCATCCATTCCATATTATTGAAAATCTGATGATGGAAAGCTCTTGCTGATGCCAACCTTATTATTATACACATGTTGACTTTACATGAGGGATCAGAATGACTTAAAGTCAACATTGTTATGACAACAATGTTGATATGAACAAGGGCTTTGAGCACTCCATCATCAGATTATCAATAATATGGATGGTCAGAAGAGTTGGAGCGTGGAGAATATTAAAGTTTGAGTACTGGCTATTTTAATATAAACTGAGCACTGATTATATATGTGTGTGGAAGATGGTGATCTGGACCAACTGAAGAATGCTGTTTCAGCATGAAATATGTATACTGGGCATCATTTATCTTTTTCACATTTACATGGTTATGTGTATTGGCTGTATAAGATGAAGTGGATAGTTGTACGAAGCTTGAAAGTCTGAGTTTAAATCCCTTGTAATTATAATAAGTTTAGTATAGACAACTTCTAGTGTTATATCTGTCTTACCTCCTCTTTTAAGTTTGGGCAAGACAAATCTAGCAAAATGAAGTTACAAGACCTTTTTTGCAATCCTAAATGTAAAGAAACCCGGATCCTTGTTGGATGTCTAAAAAAGTTTAAAATATGGCAGCAATTTGTTAATTTCAAATCTATTGTAAATTTTTGTAAAAATATATGTTTCCATAATTGCTATTTCATTTTATCTTTAAAATGTTTAATTTTTACCATTAATTACTTTACGAAGAGTAGAAAAGATAATTGAAGATATTATGGGATATTATTATTGTCCATTACAAAAAATAACTTACTTTCAGATATAGATAACTGATTACAGATTCAGTGCATTTTTGCAGAAGGAAATAACTTTAAAGACAAGAGTTTTTGTTGCAAAGAAGTATTACATATTACTTTTAAGGATTTGGTCAAGTAAAATGACTTCATTTTGAAATGATATCTGTGATGTTTGAAATTAGGAGGGATCATTCATACTCCAACATGATTGTCTGAATACACACATTCTTATGTGGGAGTCATTTCAAATAGCAGCTGGGGTTAATCAATCACCAATATTGTTTTCTATTTTTTGACAATGGTATTTAGAACAAGGATAGTTATGCAATGCTATACAATGCACTATGGCTTCTCTTTTATCAAAGTCAGGAATCTCTAGACACTCTACACAGAGAAATCGGTTAGCCACCTTTCCTTCCCTTTCAATTCCCCACACTAAGTCTTTTGTCATATTCTTCTTTATCCTGCTCCATCTCATTTCCATAACATCATTTTTGTCGAATCTATGGCCTTTATATCTAGATTCTCTTTATCTTATCATCTTTTCCAAACCCAGCATAAAAACCAACAACACACTGCCTGAGTAATCACTTTGCTAATATTTATTCTCTCACAAATTTCATTATTTGTACCCTTTCTGCTTCTAAGCCTTTACATTCAATATAGCACATACCTAATATTTTCCATGCCTTCCTTACAAAACTTGCAAACTAAAGGACACACATTTCTCTATTTATGTGTATATTCCCTTATTGCAAATGATTCTTTTCAAACCTTAATCAGTAAACTATGTTCCTTTCTATTATTGTAAATTAACTCACACCCAATAATCTGTTTACTTCTATATATATTACAAACTTTTCTTACTCTTCATACTAGTTCTCCAACTCCCTTTTCTTAATTAATGCATCTATTCTTTAATCCCATTCTTAACCACTATAACACCCAAAAATCTTCCTAACACAATCATCCCACCTTTTATACAAGTATACTGATATAAATTCTTTATCCAAATCTTTTGCAAACTGCATTACCTTTCTCACCAATCTTGTTACCTGCCCTTTACTCATAACCCAATTAAATAATATTTTGGCTATTCTTTTACTATTCATAAGCTGCAACCTACCAAATATTTTCATTTTATTTTTTGCATCTCTCATATAAAAACTTGACCATCCCATTTCTCCCTGCATTGCCTCATTTGCTGTCCACATCTCTGCATCCATTGCATGTCTTCCTACTTCCCTTTGTATTTTTTCTAAATAATCCAAAACCTTTTTACTAACACATAATGCATCATTACCATATGTTAACCCTGCTACTGCAACTCACTTCCATACAATTCTACCTACATCATATTTATTATATTAAAACACTGTTACTTTCTTTACTGAACCCTTTCTTTTCTTTGCTTCATTTACCAAATTTTTCTCCCATTCATGCAAGCAATTTTCCTGATTACATAAGATTTCCAAATACCTATATCTATCCACCACACTTAACTGTAAATCCCCCCATAAAAAATCTACATCTTCTCTCTCCCTAGTATTAACCATCATTATATTTTATTTTTCTTCCCTAAATTTAATCCCCATCTTTTTACCCACCCATGCACAGCATAATTTCCATACCTTCTCTTCTTTCTCCACACAAAAAGATATCATCCGCAAAAAAAAGACCTGATAAACTATGCACTCCCTTGTCACCTATTAACAGTATCTCTATCCCTCTTCCTAGTCTTTCTATTGCTTTCTCCATTTCACTCAAATACAACAAAAACAAAATAGGTGACAAAGGGCATTCTTGCCTTAGTCCTACCTCATTTTTAACTTTAACTGATTCTATATCCCCTAATTGATAAGTATAGTAATTATTTTCATATAATTTCTTAATATTTACTAAAGCTTCATCCATTCCCAAATTTGCTAAACTTACCCATAATCTATTTCTATTTACTCTATCATATGCCCTCTCTATATCTATAAAACTCATATATAATGATCTACCTGAATTCCTGCTCATATCCATAAGTTGTGTAACTACAAATAAACTATCTCCTATACGTCTATCTAACCTAAAACCTCCTTGCATTTCCTCCCCTACATCATTCTCTTCCAGCCACCATATATGAGAAAACTTTATGTAAAACTGATGTTACCACTATCGGTCTATAATTATTTAACTTTCTATTATCTTTACCCTTTCCTTTAAAGAATAATCTTACTCTTGTATTACTTCAACTATCCGGAAAAACTCTCTTCTGTGCCATCTTATTAAAACATGATAATAACTTTACTTTTGCTCTATGCCCTAAATTCATTACCATCTCTGCTGCCCCATCCATCTAACCCTCTTGCCTTTACATTTTTCAATCTCTTCCCTGCCTCATTCAATTCATTTTTTGTGAACATAATATTCCCATTACTAAATGCTTTCTTGTTTTCTATCACTAAGTCCTTCACATCTAATATTTTTTCTATATCCATTACATATCTATTTAAGATTCTCTCTAATTCTTCTCTAGAGCTACACTCTATTCCCTCATCATCTATTAATACTATGTCTCTCTCTCCCCTACATTTCTTCTTTTAATGTAATTCCAAAATTTTTTACTCCCATCTCTTCCACTTTTATTAATATCTTCCAACAATTTACTATTCAACTTCATCCTTTTTCTATAATTATCCATTTTAGCCAACTTCTTCTTTTCTAAGTACTTTCCCCATTTAGCAATAATATCATTTTCACTTTCTTTGTTCTTAATAGCACACTTATATTCTCTGCATGCTTCTTTCCTCTCTTTTACACTTTTACTAACTCTCATTTTTTATTACTTTTATTCTTCTGCATATTCTCATCTAAAACCCTATTTGCCACTTTTTCTATTTCACCACACCAGCTCTTATACTCACCCCCAACCAAACCTGTTCCATGGCTTGTTTTATTTTATACTCTTCCAACTTATTCATATCATTCACTCTCCATCCACATCTTTCACTACTGTTTCTACAATTATTTCTATCCTCCATCACATTACTAACCATTTCTATTACAATAAAGTTATGATCACTATTACATACTCTCTCTTCATTATCAAACACCTTAATTTTCCATATTTTATTCATTCCCTCTTTCTCTACCAATACATAATCTATTGTATGAAATATATTTTTCCTAGACCATGTGTATTGTCCCTCATAAATATTTGATAAATTCCCAATGCTCAAATTTTCTCCTTGACAAAATTCCTTCAAAAACTGACCATTCTTATTATCTACATCATCAATTTCTTCAAGATGTCCATTCATATCCCCTATAACCATTATTCTCTTCCTCTTTTCTTTAAAACTCTGTATATCCTTGACTATGCATTCATATATACTACTGTTACACTACATTACAGTTTGACTATCTCCAGTGGCTATATACACTACAGCCACCATCCATTCTTGTCTACCCAACCTTATTTCAAACCACAAATGCTCTTGACAGTTAACAGTATTTAAATATTTCTTCTTTTCTGTTTATACCCTGCCATACCACATCTTCCAAAATAGGTTCTTCTTCTCTTAGATGAGTTTCCACTACTGCTAATACCTCAAGCTCTTCATTTTCAATTGTTTTAATTTCAGCCACTTTTCTGATCTCCTACCATCTTGCATATTCAAAAACCCAATTTTAATAATTTCTTCTTTCCTAACTACTCTTTTATAAATTCTTTTGATTCCTTCTTCTCCATTTCATTTGTAACAACCTTTCTTACCATTAATCTTACAGATCCATTCCCTCTCCAAATCTACATTTATATCTAAATCAACCATCTTTTGCTTATTTCTTATATCCCATCCATTCTTCATCTTTTTGATAATATTACAATTTAAAAGCCTCCCCCTTAACAGTTTTCCAAATTATATTCTTTAAATATCAGACTCCCTAAAACTTCACTTCTTTGTTTTCCTAAGTGCAATCCATCTTTACTATATAATTCTCTCTTTCCAATAAACCAATCCCATACATCCACAAACAAAACATTATTTCTCTCACACAATTTTTTCAATCTCTTATTTATAGAACACCCCCTATCTAATAAATGCCTCTTGTCAAAACTTGGTAATACTCCAACTACTCTTACTCTTTCTTTAATCTCCCTCAAATTCCTAACAATTCTATGTACTCACCCATTACTCTCTCTGATGGCTCTAACAAATTATTTGTCCCCAGTAACATATATATCTCTACTACCTTGCTTTCTTACTTTACCCGTCACATCCTTAATTTTAGCTCCAGGCAAACATACCCTTACATACTTGCTTCTATTTTCCCTTGAAATTATATCCCCACATTCTCTTATTAGTGAATCTCCTATCAATACTGTCTCATAATCTACTTTCTCTGCTCCATCTGTAACATTTTCTACCATCTTCTGGACTTCCTTATCCATTTCTTCCTTAATATTTCTACTCAATAATTCCTTTATCTGCTCACACTTCATCTCTAAGAATTTTAATTTTACTTCTACATCCTTCACTTCTTCCTCTTACTTATTCTCTGGCTAATCATCTCCATTACACTACTTCTTTCTCCACCCATATTTCCTGACACTCCACTAAAACCATACTCTGTCCTATCTTCCTTAACTGCATTTCGCTCCCTCTCCTTTGACTTCCTCTCTAGACTACCTACATTTAGAAACCACTTTCTCACCTCTTTAATCACATTTACACACTGACTACATAAACAGAAACCTGTTACATTCTTCCTATTCTTATTCAAACATTTCAAGTGATACACCTCAGCACACACTGTACACTCTACCAGCACTGGCCTAATTCCTTTCTGCTGATTATATATACATTGTGCAATACAAATGCAATTCATATTATTACTTTTCAAGCCACATATTCTATATTTGACTTTATAATATCTCATATTCTTGAAGGACCTTTACATGGAAAAAATAAAATTTTACGTTTTCCCAAACTCGATCAAACTATAACCACGTGTTTTCCAATCTTAGGCCTCCCAAATGTTGTCTTCTTCCTCAAAATAAATACCTATTTTAAAGTTTAAAAACCTTCAGTAACAAAGTTAACTAAAAACGAATTAATCTTACATACAACCTTTTTTATAAATATCCTTATGCAACACACATTCAACAAAAACAACTTTTTTTAAAAAAAATTTCTATATCTAAAATGGCAAACGAAAACCTTTCAAACAATTAAAGACAAAAATTTCCAATCTTTCAAATAACTCACTCTCTTGACCACAATTTATACTTTACTTATATAATTAATCTTTATAGTGATGCTCTCGAAAAATCAATCTCCCACGCAATCAACAAATAGCATAAAAAAATGTAAAAAAATTAAAACTTAGCTTATCCCTTTGTCTTATTCGTAGTAGAGTGCCTTGTGCACTAATTTACCATGGCAGTGCTGCCACCTATCACCTTTTTCTAGAGCTAGAATTTTCAATGTTAAAGATAAATCAGTCTGGCTGTGTATATTTGTCACCAGACATAAGTTCAATCTAATTCTCCAAGAAATAAATAATAGCCTCATCAATTCGGTAGTGAGGTAAATGTTTAGTGAATTGTGCATGTGAAACATGGAAAAAATTAAGACTGGGCAATAAACTATCAACACTAACTATTGTTCACCAAAAACTTCAATGAGAACATTTATTACTGAGATCTAAGTTCAACTGCAATTTTTCAGTGCTAACTTCTATTTTTTTTCTTTTCTTGTAAAAAGAGCCTAATCATTCGAATTTTCGACCAACATTAATGCACAACAATTTTCACAAATTTTGTGGCAACCAGCAAATATTCAAACAAATTATTGCAAATTCTACTGCCACAACCAGTTCATATTATCATAGGAAAAGTTGCAGATCAACCTGGTTCAGCTTTAAACCCACCCATTGCTTCCTAATTTTGAAAATTTTGGCTTCACGACAGAAACTTTTCACAATTCTAAACATTGATTTGAAAATTACATGGAGGTGTGGTTTATCAAAAATGATCAAATGATCAATCATATTGTCTAAGTTGCTGCTAAATTCAGTTAACGTAAAACATTTGAAACGGTATACATTTTGGCAGAACAAAATCTACACTGACTTAATGGACCTTACAGGAGAATATTTGGTATTCAATAAAAATGTCCTTATTCAATACCAATTTATATCAAAATATCAAATTGCTTCAACCAAGCTTAAATTTTATGGAAGTGTTACATGTTGATTTAGGAGATTGTAAATACAAGACTTCATATGAGTCAGGATCTTGCATGACAATGTTTTTCTATGAGTGCAATCCATTTGAGACATCAAAAACAATTCTGTCAGAGATGAGTTATGGTTTGCCAATCAAGAAAGTTTAAGCTTTTAAAATATCATAAACAAGGATATAGCACTAGAACCATCAAGAGACAATTCTGAGAAGTTATGACAAAAGTTTCATAAATGCGATCAACACCAGTCCACATATTTAATATAAATGCACAAAATCATAGTTCAAAGCAAATGCATTGACAGCAGAAGTCATTGAGATAATTGCATAAATATTGTGGCATTTTAGCATCAACTGCCTTTGCCTACACTTTGAAAGAATAACCACCTTTCAAGACTGTTACATCAACATATCGAAACTAAAATACTTGGGTTGTTGCAAATATGGGCACATAGTGAAAAGTATGCATCAAGACATTTATCAAATCAAAGCAAGAGAATCAATCATCAACCTATTTTGTAAACAATGAGGACAATTCAAAATCCATATGATGTTTACTATATCATTGACATATACCAGAACCAATGCTTAGCTGTAAAAAACAATGAACATTATTTTTCTGTTAACAACATTGAGAGTAGCCCACTAAGATTGAAAGTGAACACTCACTTGAGATCCACTTTTTGTAATGGAATCATGTACTAAGTAAAAATTCATTTTCAGTCATTCTCACATTTAGTGCAATCAATCAAGAAAACCATCAAGTATGCCAGTTTCATTGAGCAAAATCACTTTCAAAATATGGAGAAGAAACCAGGTAAGATCAACAACTGACAAAAGTCTCAAAGAGCTTCAATAATGCTATGATTCTGAAACCGACATTAACATTGACAATAACGTTGTTATTTGGGGGTGAATATATTGCATGTTCATAAGTGCTACAATCTCTAGTTCTTCAATAACTCCATGTAATTTGAATATCAAAAATCAAACAGAATCAGATGAAGCAGACTCCAAAACCCTTATCATTATGCGGAAAAACCATAACTATTTGATATATTTGATGTGATGAGATGTGATGTATTGTGGCTTCCCCTTAAACGAAGTCAAGAATATCTCAGCAATTATGCCCAGATAAACCTGTTAGCCACTTTCTTTTACATTCCCCACTTAAAATTTTCCCATATTCTGCTCCATCCCATTTCCACAACATAATCTTTGTCAACTCTATAACCTTTATATCTAAATCCCCTTTATCTTTTCCCAAACCCAGCATAAAAACCAATAATTCACTTTCTGTATAATCACTTTTTTCGTATTTATTCTTCCATAACTTCATTATATGTACCCTTTCTGTTTTCAAGCATTTACATTCAATTAACAAATGCCTAATATTTTCTATTCCTTCCTTACATAATTTACAAAATAAATCACCCATTTTTTTCCATTTACATGTATATTCTCTAGTAGCTATCATGTGTTTTTTAGAGAGAGTGCATCACCTATAAAGAATATATCACATTAGCTGTATGTATTTATCAATTAATCAAAATCGATCTAATCCTCCAAAAAATAGACAATAGTCACACAGATATAAAATGAGCACCAATAAATTTAAGCCAGCATTACCAGTTATCAAATAATCAGAACGAAGAATCAAGGTGCGACAAATATATAAATGTATTTAGATGTTTATCTTATAACTTATTGTGTATATTTCTTTTAGGATTTCTTTTTTTGCTCTATTATTAGAATCGTCATTCCATTGTAAAATCTACGAATTATTAACGTTAATGATATGAAACTCAATTACAAATAGTCTATGAAATGACCAAAGACTAAAACTATTTACCGCATAAAACAAAAAAGAAAGCTGTTGAATATATATGTATAATCTAAGAGAAATCTTTTTAAAGAAATTTGAACCACTGTCTATTTTTAATTAAAACTATTAGTTGATATAATATCTTGACGTACAAATAACATTTTTTTCTGTCAAAGCAAACATATATATATATATTTTAATTATACTTAATTATTAATAATATGTTAAAAAATTGTAAAAGTAATGCTTTATTTAAGACTATAAAAATATAGAATAAATAAAATTGTAATTGTTTTATTAAATAATAAAGTGATATATATTATGACGTCATAGCTATTTTCTTAGCTCAACAGAAAGCTGTTATTTTGAGCTCTCTTAAAGCTAGTAGAAATGGGTCTTTTCTCTTGTTTTCTTCTGTGTGCGGGTTTTGTTGCGCTTGTTTGGTTTGCCGATTTACTTTTTCACCGTAGATGGCACGATTGATTCCGGATAATATCATTTGCGAAAGATAGATATCTTTGCTGAAGATTTGTTTAATTTGCTGTCTCTGATCCGGAGTTTGTGTTCGACATCGTGGACCCTCCGCTTGAGAGCATTTTACTACTTAAGTAAACAGAGAAGTTATGATGTTGATGCCAATTAAGAAAAAAACAGTTTATAAGTGAGCTGTATTTATATCAATATTGAGACTAAAGAAATTTGGTTTTATCACAAAAGAAAGACATTTATTTCACAAAAGAGAGACATTTATTTCCCAAAAGAGAAACTTTATTACCACAAAAGAGAGACTTTTTTATTACTTATCCTGAACTGAGTCACAATAACCGATCTTGACAAAGGATTTAATTAATCCTATACCTAATTTGTAGACTTAAATATCACAATTTGGATACTTTTACACTTATTTTCACCATGGATTTGAACGGTAGGCAGAATGTGTGCCATCATCACATAACCAAGCACGAGATGGTTTTAGAAGCACTATTGGAGTTTTTCTCCTTTTTTATACCGAATAATGAAGCAATCACTAAAATTTGCTTTTCCTGGAATTAGTTGTTTTAAGTTTTGAAATATATTATTGTTTTATTTACTAAACAATGTGTTTATAGTCAAGCGTTGTTACCCGAGAGGTCAGCGCAGTCGCCTTGCTTGGTTGCAGACGGTTGGTGCGGGTTCGCCTCCTGGCCGATGCTATGATATAAGGGGGAAAAAAAGTGTTTATACTTACATTGTATTATTATTGTTTTTTATTTAATAAAAAATTTGACTTTTAATTCATGTATTGTGTGTATTTACAATTTATAACTGATTCTACACTCTTTTAAACCTATTTATAAACTTAACAACATATCTCTCACACACAAGCTACCACGCACGCATACAAAGAATGTGCTATTTTAATTAACAAACTAATATGTCTCATACTTGAAAGTAAATGTTTACTTTGTTGCGTTGCAATCATAAAACTGTTTTCAGTAGTCCACAAATCTATCCAACCACTTATTATTAGTAAATGTATGTAATTAATTATTGCTTTTTTTGCAGAAAAATGAAGAAAATCAAGTCTTGCGTTGTTAGCATGGAAAAAAAAATAAAAATCAAACTTTAAACTCTTACCTACTGACAGTCGATTAGTTTAGGTGATTATTGTTTTTGTTTAACATTTCGTCCTAGATAAATCTTTGACAACGTGAATCTCACGCAGATTAATTATTTAAATCGTTATATTTACTTCAAACACAACCATATACACGATTTCGGCCAGAATTAATTATTTTTGCATATTTTTGTATAGATCAGTACTTTTCAAACTTTTTAATATGAGGGCCCCCTGAAAAACAATATATTTTCATTCCCAATTGACTAACAATGTATTTAAAACGCAATATATATATATAGTATGTTTGTTATAAAAATGTAGGTAATAAAAAATATTACATTTGAGCAAGATCATAATATATGATTAGTAAGTACATTTATAACAAAGTAGCTACATTTTACTATACGAAGAAAAAAAACGTGAAACAGAACTTGCTATAACTATATTCAATAATAACTTTTATTCATTTTTAATAATAATAATAATGTTTAGTGAGATGGATGTGATTGGATATTATTACAGAGGCTGACAATATCTGACCAATATTTACAATTGCAACTCTTAAGGTTTTTTTTCTAATGTTTCTTCCGATAGAGATGACCTATGTTTATTCTTAATTAGCAAAAGCAATGAAAAAACAGTTTCGCATAAATAAGTTGAAGCAGAAAGAATCAGAATATTTATCACTGTCTTAGAATTGGAAAGATACAGTTCTTATCTGTGAATGCAAAATTCTGATATATTAGGAATACAGTGTCATATCTGTTTTTATTTTTATTAATTGTTTCTTAGATGACCAATTTTACAAAAACAGTAATACTATTTTTAAAAAAATGTGTACTGAAATCCTCGGGAAGCTGTAAACTAGCCATAGAATTAGTTTGCATAGAGTTCGCTGACCACTTCAGCATTATTTAATAAGCTATTTAGCAAATCAGATTTGCCAGTAAATCAGGATACATAGTTTAGTTCCACTACCTAAGAATCATCTCAAATACCCCATTTTTAACCATTCAACCAAGAAATCGCTATCTAAAAATTATAGCAAAAACACATAATTCTTATCATGTACTAAACAAATTTATTTTCCCACATCCAACAAAAAACATCACATGATCACCATCTCATGCTAGCACATTACTGTTAGTAAACAGACAAAAACTCTCCATATAGTAGTGCCACCTTGTGCTAACCAGAGTAATCAATGGATGCCAGAAGGTTTGTGCATAAAATCCCTATCTAATGCAACAGAGATCTCATCCACACATTCAGAAAAATCCACAATCCTCGCATTCTCCTACTTTATAAATGAAACTTAATATCATTGCCCTATGTAGATGAGGAGGGATGCAAATCACAACTATAAAGTTAGTGATTAAAATCTATGGCTACAATGGCCGAATTGAAGGATTTAATTAAGCTTCTAGTGAATCTATCTGCTGGTTGAAATGTCTGCAGATTTCTTTACCATATTTTAAAGTGTCTAAGGTTTTGACAACTTTTGTTTAAAGGTGGATTGTAATAATAATAATAAAAATAAATGAATGACTTTATTGCTTGGGAGTTCGTAAAAAGTTTTGGTGCTGAAAGTACCTGTAATGGAATCAATCTGGGTACTTTGTGCTCCAGAGACTGACCCTTTACCACTGCACTATACCATGCAAGGCTTAAATAAGTGAAAGGATTTATTGTTCGGTAATTTATAAAAAGTTTGACCACCGGAAGTGCCAGTATCGGAATCAATTGGAGGTTACACATTGTACGTGAATAGTAGTGATAATAGCAAGGAAAGTAGTTTATTGTTTAAGACTAGAACAGGATCTTTAGCAACAAGGGAATACATACATAAATGGAAAAATAGGGATGATTTAGTCTGCAAGTTATGTAAGGAAGACATGGAAAATTTATTAGGCATCTGTTAATTGAATGTAAATGCATATAAGCAGAAAGGGTACAAATATTGAAGTTGTGGGAGAATAAATATAGACATGGGGCATAAATGATAAAGTTGTGGAAGAATAAATATAAACAAAGTGATTATACAGAAAGTGGGTTCTTGGTTCTTATGCTGGGGTTGGGAAAAGATAAGGGGGGGGGGGTTAGATATAAAGGCCATGGAGTTGACAAAGATTACGTTGTGGAAATGGGATGGAGCAGGATAAAGAACAATGTGGGGAAAACCTAGGGCGGGGGGGGGATGGAAAGGGAAGGTAAAGTGGCTAACAAATTTCCCTGCGCGTAATGGTTGAGCGATTCCTGACTCCGAGTAAGGAGAAGTCACAGCGCATCGCATCACATCGCAATGATTCAAATAATAAATATAGAATAATTACGCACTGTAATCTTATTATTTTAATATAAAACCTCACACATCAGTCGGCCAACTTAAATAATTAAATTTTTTTATAATCAGTAAGTTAATTTAATATGAAGAGAAAACGCATTTAACTTCATAATCACTTGAAAGTATTGCATTCAATTAAGCATTTTAGCCATAACTCTTCCACTCAGTCAGAGCAGAGAGAAAAAAATCAATTGCAAGGAGTGAAGTTTTGTTTACAATTACACATTAAACATTTAATATAACTTACTTTCTTTGCCTCACATTTTTCAAATACTTTTCTTAAAATAAAAATGAATCAGCATGGAATAAGAAAAGAAATAGAAGAAGAAAACTATTTAAAAAAAAAAAGAAAAAAAAATCAAATTAAACTTTAAATTCCACTCCAATCAAATAATCAAAAACGTGAAATACTTGAAATAAAAAATAAATAACTTTAAAATTAAAAGAAATGAAAGTATAAAGATATTAAAATGAGCAGAGAATTTAAATTACTTCTAAGTACAGGAATGTAAATATAACATTTGTGACGGGAAAAAAACAAGACAATGAAGTAATCGCTAAAGAAAGTTGTGGGTATTAATAATTTTTATTAGTCATTCATTAGAGAGTATCCACTTAATGAATCAGACATCTTTTTCACATGATTACGAGCATATGTTTAAGATTACACCCTTCCACAAGGTGGTTAAAAGCGGATAGAAACTAGTCCTTACTTTGCGTGAGATGGTGTAGTGAAAATTACGCTACAGAAATCTTATTCCTCAAGCAAATAATCTCTATTCTAATAAAAGACTAATAAAAATTATTAATATACTTCCATCAAGCGGTTTGTATCAAAATTGTGTGGGCAGTAAGTTTGGCACCAATTAAACTGTAGTAATTTCCTATTTGTATATACTGAACCATGATAAAGATATGTGTAAGAGAATATGAACTAGGCCAACTAATGAATGTTGGTTCCACATGAAATGTGCATCTAGAGAATCATGCATCTTTTTCACATGTCTTTGGTTCTCTGTTTATGATTGCACCCCTCCATGAGATGTTAAAAGCAGATAGAAGCCAATCTCTACCTTGCTTGAGTGTGGAGTAATGAAAACTACACTACAGAAATATTATTCATTATGTGGGTATTATTTTGGGTTTTGCAGATACTTCTGAAGGAATTATTATTGGGCTATGAAATGTCCACATGTACAGTTAAGATTTCATGACATACTGGTTAATATATTCATTTGCCATGGCCTATAATCAAAGGTTCAAGATCTGAGCTCCGAAATTGGTAAGATAAAAAAATTGTTTTCAGTTTCCACATCTTAGCCATCATTTGATTGTTGATCAGAGTATCTAGAAATGTTACAGAAGTTTTCAGATGAAAGTAGGAAAATAGGGCAAAGGATAGATACTAAAATGATTAATAAGAAAATAAAGATTAATAATCATGACTTAGAATGTAATAACTACAGATAACTTAGTTAGATAATTAATACAGATGGAAAGACAATGGATGAAACTCAATTAAACTTGGACAAAGTGATTTTGGTAGAAATAATATTAAAAAAACCCATGTATGTTTAAAAAAGTCTTTTTAACATATATGTTTTAACAGTCCTTACTTATGGATCTAGAATTTGGACACTTAAGAGAAAAAAAATAGAGACTTCATATTACTCAACAACATATGGAAAGATGTATGTTGGAGCATCAAGATAAGATTGAAAGCAAAATACATGAACAATTAACAATAACATTATTAAATAAATGAAAAAACTAAAATGGAAGGGGTTTGACATATTACAGAAAAGATGTCAATAGATGTCAACTCAATATTTAAACTGGGTCCAAAAAGATTTTAAAAGATCTAGAAAAACACACATAAAAGATATATAGATTGCAAAAGGACGCTTACTGGTGTGATGTTAAAAAAAAGAATTCTCAGATAAAGAATAAAAAAGGAATGAAAAATGGAAAAATGTCATCAATAAGCAAGTGACATACCTTTAAACTTGTAGGAAAATCATTTGCACAGTTGTTTAAAAACTGTTTATTTTCATTACATTCAAACACACAAATTTCACATGCTTACCATACCACTCTAATCAAAATACTTCTCTAATTTTATATTTGTCTATAATATATTTATGATTGTAGAAAAATAATACTTATTTACAAATTGTATCTTTTAGGTAAGATATCTATCTGTTAGATTGCCTATCAACTCTGGCATTAACAACTGAAATCCACTTTAAACTTTAAATTAGGGTTATGTGTAAAAACATACTTAATCAATAAATTCCAGATGGTAAAGTTAACTTAACCCCCCAGACTTCGTTTATGAATCATTGGACTTCATTAGTAAAAAGCACTAGATTATGAATATCTCCACAACAGTTATTTTTACTTCTTTCACACTAGTAAAGCTAATAATCTTCAAATTAACCCAAGTTTAAATAAATATTAAGGATTAAACGCTTTACTATTACAATATAATATAAATAAATACTATAAATTAAAATTTTTAAAAGTAAGATAAAATAATAGCCATAAAAAATAAATATAGAGAGTTATTATACACTAGAGAATATTTCAAATTTAGAAAAACTGTCAATTAGCAAAGACTGTAGTTGAGTGAATAGCTATGAGGTCTGATATTTAATGTGACTGTTTACTTTAGAGATGGCACTGGTAGTTTTACTGCTTTAAATTATTATTCCATCGTTGATGATATTTTTATAGTTTTATTTTGAAAATAAATAAAACATAAATGAACAAATATTGATTTATTAATTTAAAAAAAGTCTGAAGAGGTTAGAAATTTCCAATAGTCAAAAAAAAAAAATTCAAAGTGTTTTAGCTTTACCTCAAGCGTTATAAATCCTGCCTCAATCTGTTTGATGAAATTAGCTCTTTATAAACTAGTAGCCCTGTCTCAAGTGTTTTAATGATATCTTCATTACCATATATTATCTATTGTTGAATGTTGATTTTTCCTTTCATTTGTATTTGTAATTCAAATTTACAAACATTTGTTCATCTGCATAATAATATTTCTTTCTTCTTTACAACCTAATGCTAAGTACCTTTTGGTGAAGTTTACCATAATCATATTGCAGTGCATATGATAAAGAATTTTTTTTTTCATTGACAGTGTCTAAAATGTAATTAGTTGCTAGATTTTTTCGTTGGCATAAAAAAATTTTGATTGACAGAATTATAGAATGCTAACATTTCATATTAAGATGATTCAAAGCTTATAATAATTAAAAAGAATTTGCTGACTTTAAATTTTCTTTAATGTTCTCCTTTAACTTCACAGTGTCTGCATATATTTTGGTGCTTTAGGCATTAGAATGGTGCTGCAATGACTATCTTCTCTATATTGTTTTAAGCCTATCTACAATCTTATAATACTCTTCGCAATGGTTTGCAGCTTTCTTTTTCCACATTACTGCAATTTTAATGTATTAATTGAAAAAAATCTGAAAATGTCAGCATTATACGGACATTAGAAATTTAAAAAAAAAACAATCAAGTACTTTCATTATTTATGAGTTCAATTTCAGCACTGGAAGAATTGGAACTAAACTTTAATCCCTGAATCTTTAGTTACAGAGTTTATCCTTCTACCAGTACATTGGTCCATAGATCACAGTTGAATTAATTATAGTACTGAAAGGGAATTAGATAGAACTAGTGACTAAGGCAAAAAAAAAAATGGTGAACTTACTACAGTAGATAATGACTCTGTTTTTTTCGTTAATTTTCAAACTGTGTATATGACAATATATATATGTTTAAAATGAATATTTTATGAGATTTGCTACTATCCGCAAGTTTTAGTATTTGTAACTAGGATTATGATCAAATGCAGTGGATAAGAGGGACTAAGATAAGACAATAATAATAAGACATAGTTCATTGTAGCGTATTTGTTTCCCCAATGTTTAGCAAACTCTCCAGTTAGTAGTGCCACCCAGTGAGAGCTGTAGTAATTAATGGCTGCCAGAAGATTTGTGTACAAATTCCCTATCCAGTGCCTACTCATCCACTTTGTGTAAGCATAAGAAATAGTGACCATGTGATGTTTTAATGGGTATATATAAATTACTATGACTTCAACTTCTCAATCATTAAATACTATGATTTAAGTATGACGACTTATTTTCTTACTATTGAATAACTTATGGAATTTATTGCAAATATTAAGTCAAAAATTTTAAATGAAATAAACTCTAAATAATATTAACTGAATTGAAGAGAAGGAATATTTGTTACGATCTCAATTTAAAAATCAGACTCGAAACAATAGTGATATTCTTAATTAGAAAACAAATCAAGATTGTCTTGCTTTAATAATTATAAAAAGATGTAATAACTATTAATCAACACATTACTTAGAAATTTAAAATTATTTTTCTTAAAGAGCAATGACTTCTCTTAATTAAAACATTTCCCCCCCCCCACTTTAAAAAATCAGTTATGTTTGTTATCAAAATTTATTTACAAATTTATTTATCTTTTTTAAAGATCAATAATATTTATTGATCAACTTATTTTCAAAAATGAATTCCTAAGTTTTAAATGATCGATAAAATTTCTTAATTAAAAATTACATAAAATGATATTTAAATAATCTATTAATACTCCAGATGCTACGAGAATAAATAATAATTTAATTCTTACAAATTAAACATCACAACCGAGTCATTATCACTCGTTTATGTTTATATATTAAACAAGAGACGAGTGCTGGCTCAATACAAAATGAATCTTGGGGGTCATTTGTCTTTATTTATATGTTCCAAGAATGTGTAAAGAAATTATTAAGGCAATCCATAATAGGTATTATGCATGGAGAAAAAGAAATAATTTTAATTACTCCGTCTGTGTGTTTAAATTGAAAAACTAATACATTAGTCTTTAACAGTGTTTAAATTTTATATCTGTGCTAGAGATAATCTCTAGTTTAATAAATGATTAATTATAATCATTACTATACTTATCTCGAATGAATAGTATCAAAGTTGTGGGTGGATCGACACATTTTCATATAACAATTTACTATTGATAAATACGATGTGTATGTTAAGAACAGGTGTGTGAGTTGGCGACCCGAGCCAATCGCTAAGGGCTGGTTCAACATGAAATGCATCTTGAAAAACATGTCTTTTACAGTGTCTTTATCCACGTGTTTCAAGAATGTGTGGAGGTTATTAAAAACATCAATCATAAAAAAAAGTCTATAGTAATGAAAAAAACTTATTCACTTTAATTTGCATGTCATCTTATTAATTTCTTTCTTTTAGGGTATCTTTTTAAAAGATCAACTCTACACTAGTATCAAATACTTTTCACAATAATTACTGATAACCCAATAACAATGAGAAGTATTAAAAGTACTTTATAAAAGAAATCTCTCTTTGGGGGCATTTATCATGACAATATTCTCATTAGATTTGTAATTTATATATTTATTTTATTAAATTTTTAAATTTTAGTCACATTTAAAAATTTTTTTTTTAATGTTAACCACTTTTTTTCTGTCACATTTGCTTAATTTACTTTGTTGTTGATTCAAACTCAGACTTTCACAAGACAAAATCACAGTGCCATCTTATATTGCTGACCCATCTGTAAGATGACACTGAGAGTTGTGGGTCATGTGAAAGTCTGAGTTTGAATCCCACATATATTACATATATAAATGCAGTTGTTAAGTCAGTACAATGTATTTATTGTTGTTTTTTTAAATATGTACTTTTTTACCTTTAAGTATAAACAATATCTATTAATAATTCATTACATATTGTAATAGGATTTATGAGTGAATTCCAATCAAAAGATTGGTGATGAACACAATGAGAGTTTAACAGTTAATGAGTCTATCACTGATATGTCTGCCTGACATCAGTATATTTCCTGCTCATCCTCATTATACATATGAGTGCATACACCTACCAGACATACATCACAACCCTTTACTTAATGCTGTTTTAAAAAACCTCAACTCAATATGCATCTTTCACTTGTTTTGGATTGATACAATTAAGCAAGATACCTTCAGGTGCCACATTATTACTTCTCTTAGGAATGTGCAAAAACTCATATTCAAATACTTATAAGCATTAGAGATCCTTTTCGGCTCCAAGCAGTAACTTGAGAACACCCTAGGCTCAAATGTGACATTGTACAATATAATTAACTAACCTCAATCATTGCAATGCAAGAATAAAAACTAAGATCAGAGGCTAGGTTTAAAACTTAACAATAGTTTATTTTATGTAGTAACAAAAAAATAAATGTATCAATATTCTCCACATTACATAATTGTCTTTACAAATTTCTAAATAAAATATAATATCATCAAGCAGGGATTTGATATCATGATTTATAATATTTCCATTATATTTAATCTTTCAACAATTTAAAGTACACCTGGGTCTCTTTTGGTGATTCATGTTTCTTCTTAATATCTTTTTATGCGGTTTTCTTTTATGCAATAAAGAAGTTTATGTTTCACTTAAAATTGGGATTTCCCCATTTTATATACACATATTAAATTTTACATACTTTAAATGCCTGTTGGAAAAAGGTTTGGTAATAAATTTAGATACTGTAGAAGATTTAGAAAAAGATAATGAAACAGAAGTGGAACCTGTTCGTTTCATAGCAAAAATGATTTGAGAAAGTCTTCAACTTTCTAATAATTTGGAAAATCATTTTCTTGTTAATGACACAAATTATGAACTAAATTTCAACGAGAGCTACATAATTGTATGTCTGTATTATATATGTGTATGTTTATATTTTTTTTATACACATATATACATAGAGAAACTTTTAGACAGAAAAACATTACAAGTAAAAATAGTTAAGAACTTTTAATTTCTATTTAAAAAGAATGTATCTTTAAAAGTTTTTAAATATTTTTACTTGTAACTTTTTCCTATCTAAAAGTTTCACCATGTATATATGTGTATAAAAGAAAATTTAACCGTTAGTCCTTATTAACACACTCATGGAAGTATGCCATATATATAGTTGCACTCATGGAAGTGATTCTCTAACAGCTAGACATAGCAGTCTGGATATCGCAAGCTTCATAAACAATTAGAAAAATCATAATCTCAAAGTTTAATTATGGATTACATTGTCAACAGAAACCATTAACACAGCACGAGACTGAAGTTGGCACTAATTGTATTTCCTCTTGTGACGAATCTGATGTCTTAGCAGTTAACAAATGAACCGCATATTGTCAAATAGCAATATTGATTAAAAATATGTATGAAAAAATGTAAAATAAATTACACATAAAAACTTATTGTTTTGAATAAAATTAAATAGTTAATGAAAAAAGTTTGATTTTTTTTCTTTTGTATCAATTTTTTTCAAATATTTGAAATTTTTTATTAGTCATACTTTATTTCCTTAATTTTTTAATGCAAATTTTAAAATAATTTTACCTTGTTTTTTTTCTTTTCATGGGTCATAGCATCGGCCGGGAAGCGAACCAGATAACTCAGGGCAACTGCTTACAAGGCAGCTGCACTGACCTCTCGACCACCAATGCTTGACCTTGTTGCTTTGGTTTTATGCAAATTTTTGAAAATTACATAACGTATTCCACATTTTTCAAAGTAAGTTAAGTCTACTTTTATGTGATTTTTTAATGCAAGTTTTCTGTGGAACCTATCTACCGCATAAAAAGAGACCCAGGTATAAATTAAAAGATATCACTTCTCTGCCCCCCATCCCATTTCTATGCCTGATCAATGTTTTATCTATCACCATTTCAAAAATAATAAAAATAGTTTTAATAAGAAAATATATAAACTATAGCACTTCAAATGAAATAAATATATATACATATTCCCTTTCAAAGCAAAAATTTTAATTATAACATAAAAATACAATATAATGGTTGTAGTCATAATGAAACAATTATTGTTTTATAGTTTAAGATTTTATTATTCTGTCACATATGATATATATTAAAATAGTCATCAATTTTCTTTGTTAATGTAAACACTTATGATTTCATCCTATATAATGAGTGTGCTAATAGTTCTTAACAAGCTTTTCCGAATATCCCCATCACCAGACCGGTTTCTAGCTGTTGCTGTTATCAGTGAGGTGCTAGGATATTCAGATATTAGATCTTGTTGAGAGCTATTATCAAGCTCATTATATAATATTTGTAATAAATTAAGTCAGGTGATGTATGACTTGATTTCCTTGCAACTGCACTTATGATTACATCTCAAGATAGTCAGAAATTCTACTTTTCCTAAATTTTTTTATGAGCAATCCTAGGACAGTTCATTTATAGTTATATCATTTGCTGGTTTCTCTTCAGATTCCCAAGCAATATTTCTGGCTGGTAATAACAGTCTTCTGTACTATTATATTTTTTCTCCTTAGGCTGGCCAGTACTGTCACATTCTTCCTTTTATCACTATCTAGTTAGAGGTTTGCTATTATCAGTTGGTGCAATTTTGGGATATATCAGATAAATCTTTGGAGATGAAAAACCATATCTATGATGGTTATGGGCATTTAAGTCAGTTGCTGTTTGTTTGTTCTTATTATACCAAGGCTGAACTTTGTAACTTTTTCTTCTTCTTACAGCACTACTTAATAAGGCAAAGATGAACACATCTAAGGAGTAAATTAGTCATTGGTTAAAAAAACACAAACACTTAGTTTCTTTTATGCATTGCATTACTATGATTACCCTTACTGTATCAATATCTTCTACAATCTCTTGCATTCATTTCACTAGATAAGCATATTCTGATCTAAATGATTTGATTCAAGTTACTATATAACTTCCTTGGCTCTGTTTTTAAAATATGCTTCTAAAAATATTCTTTTCTTAATCTAGAGCTGTTTACTTCCAAAATTATTTTATTTCTTGAGTAATTAATCTTTTAAGTACATTTTTAATCTATTTACCAGCAGTTTTGTTTTTAAACATTTAAGACAAGAAAAAAAAATTGTCTTTAAAAATTTGAATTAGTCTTTTAATAACAGATCCTATTTAACATTAATTTAGATTTAAGGTCAACATGGGTATGACAATAAGACTGATAGCAGCAAGAGATTTAGGCATTCCATCTTCAGATTTTCAAGATTGAAGCTTGTCCATTAAAAATTGAAGATTTGCTACCTTAATATAAACTAAGCTTGGATTGTTTATATGTGTGGAAGATGGTGATCTGGAACAAATGATGAGTGCTGATTCAGTACAAAATACATATATTGGAGATCATTGATCTTTTTCACATGTATGTGATCGTATATCAGTTGTATAAAATGGATTGAAGGCTGCAGGTGTTTGAAAGGAGTTCAAATCCCTTATAATTACTTTGTTTAGTATAAACTTAAGAGTGTGCTAATAACTCTAAACAAGCTTTTTTTTTTTTTATTTATGATAAATGCTACTACAAGAGAAGGCATTCAAATCATTTTTATCTTGGATTGTCCCCATCCCCAGACCGGTTTCGACCTATGGGTCTCTTCAGTGAGGAGTTGGGACATTAGATCTAAAAAACCAACTCAAGCAAAGCATTTATCTAAAAGATAATTGTTAGAAGAAGATCTGAAACTTTTAGACATCTACATGTCTTTAAAGTCAGCTCTCCAACTGAAAAAATCATATGGGCCTGAACTTAATAAAAATGATTTGAATGCCTTCTCTTGTAGTAGCATTTATCATAAATAAAAAAAAAAAAAAGCTTGTTTAGAGTTATTAGCACACTCTTAAGTTTACATATTTGTAAGTGCAAGCTATATATATAAGTCATGTGACATCTGACTTGTTATTATTACTATTATTATTTTGTTTAGTATAGAAAATATACATGTATTTAAATATTTAATATTTTAATAACCTGATGTTTAACAGTTTTTGGTGACTCCATACAATTAGATATTTACTTTTACACGAAGACAAATCAAATAACCGAAAGGTAGGGTATTGACAAATCCAAGCATCACCACCTGAATTAAAATTACCTTTCTCTGCCTCCAACCAACTCTTTTTACTAATGTCCTACTTTTTATTTGTAGTTACCTTCAAAGGGCTACAATATATTAATAAAAGTAATAACCATTTATCTTTTTTAAAAATACATATATATATATTTTTAAAAAAAATTCATTAAGTTATGGATAAAAAAACTAGAAAATATCCATTTCTTTCTTTACTTTAAGGCATTTCTTTTTTCAAATTTCCTATTTTAATTTTTGAAATATATAATTATAGAAATATTAAATCCAAAAACAGTATAAAATTACATCTGAATATTTATAATCAAATATACCCATTTTTTTTCTTCTTTAAAAATGATTAAAACAGGGGTGTCCAACCTGTGGCCCAGAACTGCACACCATAAAATCATAAACATTTATATTTGCATGTGTACATTTTCTACATTAGTTTACTCAAAAGTTTTAAAAGATTGTCAAAACAAACTGCTGCATAATTGGGTTTATTATGTGAGAAAATATTTTCATATCAGTGGTGGCAATATCATGGAAATTACAACAAAGATCTTTTTTTTTTTTTCTGCTTATAGATTTTTGGTAGTATTTGTGTATTTAAACATGTGGATAAATACAACTCTTCTCCTAATGTGATCCAGAGATACCAAAAGGTTGGACACACCTGGTTTAAAAGCTTAAGAAAGAAAGTTAACTGTTTAAAGTGCTTGCCACTATTTTATAAGAAAAGGGATGAAAATTATGATTTAGGTAGATTGATCATCAAACAAAAAAGGTAAAACTAGAAAACACCCATACATCATTTGAATCTTTCAGCTTATTACAGTATTACAAATAAGAGCAGTTTTTCATTGTCTAACCTAGTGACATCTAGTGTAATCTACATTAACCAGTGGGTCGTTACCATATGGTAATGTCATTTACTACCTATTTCCAACCATATTAAGCTATTTCCTGATAGTAAGAAAGGATTTAAAGTTGGCTGCAGATACATACTTGCTTTGGCTCCTATTTTGAATCCCATGTTCTGATTGATAATGGAAAAATCCAAAAACTGGTCTGGGAACAGAGATTAAATTGCATGACTAGTGGTTAAATATTGATTTCTCAAGCTTACAAAACATGTCACTAAAGAGTAAAAAAGAGAACTGTTCTTATGCGCAGATAATTAGTAAATCCATAATCTGATTTTAAATTTTATTTTAATTGGCTTTATTAATTATTATTTTTTTAACATATGACTGTTCAAAATTAAATTTCACTATGTTACTTAAATAAATGAAGGCTTCACCATTATCTATGGATGGTTTTTCACGGAACATATTTTTTCTTTTATTAGCTATCTGAAATTAAATTATGTCAACATTATTAATATTCATTTGGTTTTTTTTAAAACGCAGACCATACTATCCTGAAGAAAAATAATGATTGAAATATCAGTAAGAAATTTTCAAAAACATACCTAATCACATGTCCATTTACAGATTTTTCACTATGTAAATAATTTCTAGTTAGTCTTTCCATATCATGTAAACCTAAATAAACATTTGATGTCTTTAAATATCATTTTTGCATTCCTGGCTTGAAATGTGTCATCATTTCATCATGTAAATTCTTTTTGTGAAGAAGATGCCCCTATTACGGAGAAGCTAGTATCATCCAAAGTGATTGGTATATCCTTACGTGTCATAAAAGAATTTAATTTCATGCTTAAATGTGTATTGAAAAAATATTATTTTAAACAATATAACCCTTCTTTTATTATATAGCTTTCAAATTAGCACCTTAGCTTATTCATATCACAACTATTCATTCGCCAAAAAATCAGACCAACCACTCACACTGCAGATACATTTAAAACAAACTTTTTCAAGTAATCGATATAGCACATGTTATAATTTTAACTTAATATACATGATTTTTAGATACTTATATATATATATTTAAATACAACTCAAATCTACTCTGTCACACATTATGGAAATGTACAATTAAAGACATAAAAAAGAAAGATAATTCACAAGCTATGCATTCTGTGCTGAACCAGCACTCAATTAATTGGCCTAAATTATGATCCCTCACATCTTCATTATGTGTTCAATATATGGAGAGAGCAAATAGCTATAGTTTCATTGACAGGTTACAAATTTTCTGCATTCACAATTTTGATACAAACTACTTTATGAAAATATATTGATAACTTTTACTAGTCATTTATTAAGATAGACATTATCCCTAGCCCAAATATATACTTTAAGTCTCACTTAATGAATAATATATTTGCAGTATTGTAAAGGTATTAATACCATATCACATGATAATAGCCAAAGAAATGACTCATCCATTTCAATTAATCTTACAGACATGTAAATTAATCTCTTTGACTTGGTCTTCTTTTAGTTGACCAGGATTGCTTTTAAATTTTGTAACAATGAATATTGAAATATCTACAAAAGTTAATTCCAAACCCTATTGGATGTACACAAGGTGATCCGGATGTAGTCACTGCATATATGGATCCCTTAAATTGATATAAAATCATTCCTATTAGATTAGCATTGGTCTGGCAAAATCATTAGTTCACCTTGTACTAGGACACTAAGAAAAATGCTTGTTTTAATATCCAGTTGATTTGATCCACCTTTAGTTGACCTTGATTGCCTGTAAACTTTGTAACTATATATATTACCATATTGTTCTTTTTTTATGTTAATTAGAAAACTTAATTCAAATTCCTATCAAATGGACACACTGTGATCTGGGTGGGCAGGTCGGCATTTTGTAGTCATTGCGCATCCGGAACCTCAACCTTCATTCAACTTTGTTATTGGGGTATGAATAAAATTTGGGGGTTTTAATTAATAAATCACAATAATTTCTTGTCAGTCATTCCATATCATGAAAACCTAAATAAACATTTGATGTGTTTATATATAATACTAACACTCCTGAGTTGAAATGCCTCATTATTGCGTTCTTGTGTAAACTCTTTTTGTATATAAATACTCGTATTACAAAAAATTTAATATTATCAAGAGGGTATGTAATATTCTCACACATCATAAAAGAATTTAATTTCAAGTTTAAATAGGTATTAGAAAATATTATCTTCTCCTAATAAACGACTTTTATTATATATATATATATATTAAATCGAAGATTTTCACAAGCTACAGAAATAAATAAAATATCCGCGTACATCCGTATATAATTTATTGAAAGTATATAGAATATATTTATGAAGACAATAAAGCCAAATACTCAAGGCTTCAATAGGTTTATAAATGTAGATGATAGCAATCAATCCTTATACTATCAACAATCTCAACCTGTAGTCAAGGCAACCTCCTTTAACAATAAAGGTGGCGCCACCTTTATCTATGGTCTGATATATTTATATAGACACTAAAGATTGCAACTTGACCAAGGAGTCTGAGATTAATAATGCAAAAAAGTTTAAACAAACCTCATTACTCGGGCAAATATAACCTGTTCTGAAAGTAGATTAATAAATAGTCATTTATAACTTCCAAATTCCATATAAAATATATATTTACTAAGACAATAAAGTCAGTTATTCAAGACTTTAATAGGTTTATAAATATAGATGATAATAAATAACTCTTAAGCTATCAACAGTCTCAATCCGTAGTCAAGGCAAACTTCTTTGCATTATTAATCTCACATTCCTTGGTCAAGTTGGTGTCTATATAAATAAATCAGACCATAAATAAAGGTGATACCACCTTTATTGATAAAGAAGGTTGCACTGTTGGAGAATGTTTTGGTATTAGAAAAATCAACGCTATGGTCAGCATTTATAGCATAAAAAGAATATGCTGCTGCTGATGAGTGCTTTTTAACTCCATTAATATATTCATCTCATCTAGCATAGATGTGATGATTACTCATACCTATATAGGAAGCTTTACAAATCGAAAACGCAATGTATGGGTAAGACATCAAACAGGTGTTACTGACCTTATTGAAAAAATTAAAAGATTGAAATGGAGTTGGGCTGGACATATTGCTAAAAGAGATGATAATAGATGGACAATTGAAATTTTAAACTGGATGCCAAGAGATTGTAAAAGACCCAGAAAGAGACCACATGTGAGATGGATGGATGAAATAAGAAAATGTGCAGGGGTGTTGTGGAGAAGAGAAGCTAAAGATCAGAGAAGATGGATTAAACTTGGAGAGACCTTCATCCTGCAGTGGATTGATAATGGTTGATGATGATGATGAAAAATGCTACATGGAATTTCATAAACTCCATGGGCTTCAAGAGGGACTGAATCCTTAGGCTTCATTATAATGGTATTAATTTTTTGATAAGTGGTATATGTTGTCTTTATATAATAATGTCTTAGAAAATGTCCAATATTGTCTGTAGTTACTTTTACATAAGGAATACAAACTCTTAATAGTTGTTTCTTTTTGTTTTTTATTTTATTTTGATTGTTTAAAGTTTGGATTAAGGCTTGGTGTATTAATTTATTATTATAGCCATTAGCTGACAAGACATTTCTTGTATGATTAGTTAGATTAGAAAATTGCTTTCTATTTAAAAATTTAAAAAAAAAACAACTCAATTTAAATAATTTATTATAATTATTATTTCTATTAATAGAATGTTCATTATTGTTATACATTATTGTTATATGTCAGTGTTTACAACGCCTCTACAAATATTTTATAATATATGTTAATCAGTGGATGACCAGTGTGACCTGGTCAAAACAACGTTTCATATATATATATATATTCAATAATTTATATACGGATTCACCCACATATTTCATTTATATATATATTACATGATAACAGCTTAAGTTCATCAACAGCAGAAATCTTCAGTCTGCGTCAAAGCAAAACCTCTATGAATAAACGATGAGTTCATTGTGGTTACCTTGACAACAGAGTGAAGATTGCTAGTGTTGAAAAGTTTGGGCTTTTAGCACGTGATCGTTCTAGCTTTATGTATATGAAAATGTCACTCTAACAAATGCTCATCGAGTAACTCCTTTCAAAAATACTCTGATCATTGCAACTGCTCTGTAATGAATCCCCAATTCTTTTTTAATTAAACAATCCACATCTCCAATCCTCCACAGCATCATTCTTTATTTCTCTTAGATGCTATCCAATTTTAATATTTGTATAAAAGTCCTTCTTTCTCTATACTCTTGGATTTCCTAACTTACAGGCTCCTTTTTTTTTTTGTAGATTATCCTTTATTACTTCATTCAATATTTCATCTAATTAATTCTTAATACTTCTTTCAATTTTCATTGTAATGGCCTACATTATGCTACATATGATAGTCTTACATAACTTCTTGTGTTATCTTCCTGTCTGTGTATCCTATAAAATTTAAGTCAAAGCTCTTACACTACTCTGTCCCTTATGTAATTTCCAAATCTCAAAATTGGTACTTCTCTCTCACTTAAATATAACAAATATCTTCAATCTCCTACATTTCCTATCTCAATTCTTAATTCTTTCTTTTCTACAATGAAATATTCTCTATACACTCATATTCGTTTTCAGACTTGTAAGACTGCATTTGTCTTGAAATTTAGCAACCATAATTTCTCATATTTTAACATTGTAATGTGAACAACTATGTTATATAATGTCAAGAACTTACCATCTTGCAAAAGATCCCTCTTTACATTCAATACTTCTAATGCTGCTTCTATAAAACTGAAGCTAAATATGTATTAAGCAATGCCCCTGACTAAATTCTTTAACTACTTTAATACTTCTATTATAATTCCCATTTAAGCTTCAAATTCTGCTACTCTATCTTCTATATTATCTTCATGCAACCTATCAACAGATTTAGAGATATAGCCCTGATAATTTTCCATTAGTATTAAATCTAAATTCAATACCTGAATTTACTTTTGAACTTTTTCCAGCGATTATGATAAACTGAAACTATATTTTTTATTTCAAAATCTTGTGAATTACTCTTACAACTTGTTTCTATAATAAGCATGCTAATAGTACTAAACAAGTTTTTCCGATAAATGCCACAAGAGAAAACATTTAAAATCTCTATCTAGAATTAGCCCTATCCTCAAACCGGTTTCGAGCTAATGGCTCACATCAGTGAGGTACTAGGAACATTCAGGCACTAGATCTAAAATATCAACTCAAGCCTAGCATTTATCCAATATTTAACTATTAAGAAGAAAATTTGAAATTTTCAAACATCTATATGTCTTCAAATCCATCTATAGGGGTCTGAACAAACTTCAGCTACACAATATATTAATAGCCTTAGCAATTTAACATTGCGAAAGCCTGAAAAGCCAAACTATAATAGTAAGGAAATCAAGTCATACATCACATGCCTTAATTTAATAAGAATGTATTACAAATGTAATATAATGAGTGTGCTAATAGCTTTAAACAAGCTTTTCTGATAAATGCCTCAAGAGAAAGGATTTACAATCTCTATCTAGAATTACCCCTATCTTCAAACTGGTTTTGAGCTAATGATTCTAATCCGTGATGCAGTAGGACATTCAGACACTAGATCTAAAATACAACCCAAGCCCAACATTTATCTAATATTTAACTATTAAGTAGAAAATCTGAAATGTTCAGACATCTATTATTAAATAGCTATAAAAGTTGAACAAACTTCAACTACACCATGTATTAGTAGCCTTAGCAATATAACATTGCCAAAATCTCAGAATCCAAACTATAATAGTAAGGAAATCAAGAAATACATCATGAGACTTAATATCCTTACTATTATAGTTTGGCTTTTGAGGCTTTGGCAATATTATCTTGCTAAGGCTATTAATATATGGTGTAGCCGAAGTTTGTTCAGACCCATATAGCAATTTAAGTCAGATAAATGCTGGGATTGAATTGGTATTCTCGATCTAGTGTCTAAATGACTTGTTCATCACTGATGAGAGCCATTAGCTTGAAACTGGTTTAGGTATAGGGATAATTCTAGATAGAAATTTTAAATGCTTTTTCTTGCAGCATTTATCAGAAAAGTTTGTTTAGAGCTATTAGCATGCTCTTTATATTATGTTTGTAATACAATCTTTTTAAATTAAGTCATGTGATGTATGAATTGATGAATTTACTCTTACAATTTGTGTATTATTTCTCATTCTGGAGTAAGATCACCCAGCCCAAAAAATAAGTGTTAAACCTTTGTAATTGTTAAAGTAATCATATAACAAATACTCCAACTTTTTTTACAACTATTTTTCAGTTATTCAGCTTTACATCAGTTACAATATTTTCCATTTTACTTTCTTTTCTTCACTCTTCATATGCATCAATTTCAAAAGTATAGTTTCTATTTATTCTCTTCATAATTGAAAAAGAAGTCTTCCTAAAATAATTACTAATAAATTCCATTCTTTTTTCCTGACCTGGGTTGATTTATAGTGAGTCTAATCAAAGTGCATATTGATTTGGATATTCTTCAAGCTTCAATTTAGTGATCATACTTCCTAGATAAAGTAGTCCTTCTATAACCATTAATATGTGTTTCTAAGCCTATGATTTCCCAAAACCATGGTTAATAGTGAATCACATGTATTAAGTATTTAACATATAACAAGTACGGAATCTAAATGTGCACATTAACACATAATTAACAAAAAATGGAATAATAAAGTGACGAGAAAGACAGTGAAGTAATAAATCTAGAGAGAAAAAGAAAAAGCAATGACAAAACAAGGAAAGGCTGATTAAGAGATGATTCTTGATGGGGCCCAAATAGATAGCCTTATAAAAAACAAGAATTCAAGTTTACAAATTTAATATTTCTTTGAACTATGGATTAGTGGAAACAATGGGTGGTGAGTCGGTGGATACAGAAAACTATTGTATTTCATATCTTTACTGTTTCATTCTTTTTTATTATTTCTCTTTTGACTGTTCTGCTTAACATCTTATACTTTTTCTTGTATTGCCAATCCTTATTTTGACAATAGCCCAAATATGCTTTTCTTATCACTAGCAATTTCTTTATTTGCTAATATAAATATAAAAAGTTGCTATATTTCTTATTAGTAAACTTCACCTTGTTTTTATATGAAGATTAATAAATAGCAATTGGATACCCATTCACAGATCTCTAATTGAAAGGTAGTTATGAGCTAAATACTAGAAAGAAAAATTGGAAGCCTATTAGAAGTGTAAAAAAATTTCAATAATCTATTCTTCTTGATGCAATGACATTTGACTTATCTGTGTGACTGCATATGCTACTTTTCATCGGCATTCATACATTTCTAAATTTTTGTTTTACTATAAAGCATTTATTTCCTATTAAATTTTAAAAACCTCTTGTAATGAATGAACACATTAAAATTCTAATTTCAAAGAAGAGCATATTTTACTAATCATTTTGGCTAAATCAAACGGTGGAGTCATGTGATCTTTGAATCACAACTCATTAGATTGTTAAGGATGGAATGTAATTGAAGCAATAGAATTGAACCCGTGGTGTACTTGCGTATTTTTATTAATGTCAAGCCAGTTGGTACCATTTCCTCACATGCAAACTACACTGTTATTAATAATTATGAAATGTTAATTTTTACCAACAAAAACATCACATGACAACTCATTTTCTGGCATTAGCAGAAATCTTTGGCCTAGAGCCATCTACCATAAATTTTGAGTTATCAATGGATGCCAGATGGTGTAGTGTTATGTAATCCCTACCTCCGATAGACAAGTTACTAATTTTTGCCTTCATTAATGAAGACTACAGATTCAAAGCTGGAACTCATCCACTTATTAATTAAAAACATTTTTATTTTTTTTCATTAACCCTACTTTAAAAAAACAAAAAAGTTTAATGACAGAAGATTTAAACACAGAATTCAAGCACACTCTGGTTATCGACTCTATCTCATACAACAAATACCCATGACCACATACATGTGAAAAAGACAAACGATGTCCAAAACATATATTTCATGCTGAACTGGCACTTATCAGATGGCCCAGATCATTACCTCCCATACATATTTAATATCAGCACTCAGTTTATGTTAAGATATCAAATCCTCAAACTTTAATGGACAGGTTTCAACCTATTCTCCCCTCCAACTCTTCAGCCATCCATACCATTGAAAATCTGATGAGGGAATGCCCAAATACGTTGTTGATGCCAATATTATTGAGATACCCATGTTAAACTTAAGTCACTCTGACCCCTCGTCTATAGTAATTTGTCGATATAAATATACAGAAAAGGAATAGGCAAGATACAGGTTGAATCTGTAATATTAGAATACAAGTATAATTTAATATATTTGGAAATACGTATATAGGAGATCATTTGTTTTTTCACTTGTATGTGGTCACGTGTATCGGTTGTATGAGATGGTGTTGATAGCTGAAGGTTGCTTGAAAGTCTGTGTCCAAATCTGCTATAATTACATCTAATTTCCAAGTATATTAAATTATACTTGCATTATAATAAAAATTTTTTAGTTAAAATAATAATACCGCAAGTATTAGAAATTTACACAACTATATATATGAATTTTTAAAACATGGACACATGTATAGATAAAATTTATAGAATTACAACAAAAATTATAGAATTACAACAAATATCTCCTTCATCTCGCTAATATAAACAAAAATATCCCACACGCTCCTTTATATACTAAATATAAAATTATAATATAAACATTGACTTCAAGAAAGTCGTAAAATATAATTGAGGGTAGCGTTCTATATTCCTCTGCATAATATTTTAAGCCTTTTATCATTTCAATGTTTAGATTCTGGTGATGCAAGGCAAAATATCTTAGTATTTACAGTAATTTACGTCAGTGTAATTTAATGTTTAAATTTGTAGGTTCCTATAATTTTAGTTTTCAATTATTTTGAAGTAATTGCTTAATTTTCCTTTTTTAAAAACTAGTTATATATATATATATGCAGTTGTAATCCAAATTATAGCATCGGTAATTAAAATTAAATATTTATGCACTCTGAATTAAATACATTTAATAATGTTTTGTATATAATTGATATACATATGTATAGACAATATACATTATAAGGATATAGTAATAATACAATAGTTTTAGCACACGCACATATTCTTATTAACAAATACATCACTTTCAAATTAAATTTACAACAGAAATGTCTTCCTTTTCTGTATGCTGTCAATGTCATTATTTTACCTCTCTCTTTGTTAGTAAGCCTGTAAGTTTAAAATGATCGTTTATACCTGCCATCTCAGATAGTAAAGAGATGAGCTTTCTGACAAGTGATAATATAAATGGCTAAATTTAAATTCACATCAGGCTTAAGCAGAGTTTCATTTAATATAGTCAACAAATAATCAATATAAAATAAGTAGCCATTTCTTTACAGTTTTAAAACCTTACGATTAGTTAATGATTAATTAATGATAATACGTAAATTTTAAATAAACACAGTACTTTCAAATTACATAAAATGATAACGACTTCATTCCTTGTACAGAAACACTATCTTATTTTATTTTGATTATTTGTCAGTTGTAATAAGTGAAGATTATTTTTACAACCAATACAAATTTAAATTTGATCATTCAAACTATCGCAGGAATTTAATTTCTTTAAAAACTGAGATGGCGGGTATAAATGACTGATTTATACTGGTACAAAAAATATTGACAGCATACGATAAAGCAAATTGTTCCTTTTTTTTTTATATTTATTGTGTATTTACAATTCTGAAGAAAACTGTTGTACAGTCAAAACTGTCAGCTTTATTGAAGAATTTTGTGAAGATATTGCTTTGTATATCTGTGTGAAAAAGTGGTAAACATTACACATATTTACATGAAAAATATTATAAACATGTATTTGAACTTTATTAAAATTTATAACAAAGGCTAGATTCGAACTCAGACTTTCACATGACCCACTACTCTCAGTGCCATCTCATATTGCTGACCCACCTGATCACACACATGTTAAAAAGATAAATAATCACCAATATACCTTGGCACTAACAAGGGCTTTGAACGTTCCACAATCAGATTTTCAATGAAATGGAAGGCTGAAGAGTTGTGAGTTGGAATAGTTTGAAGCCTGTCCATTAAAGTATGAAGATTGGCTATCTTAATATAAAGCTGAGCATTGATTATATATGTGTGTGTTGATAGTAATCTAAACCAGTGGTCTTCAACCACAGAGCCGCGGACCGGCACCAGGCCACAGAAGTTTTCAGTCGGTCTGCAGCTAGACTAGCATAACAAAATAATAAGGTTTTAAACTTTTAATTAATATGAACAATTTTTATTTATTTTTTCATCGCATTTTTTCCCCGATTTAAAAAAAAGAAACAGAACAAAATCTAATCAATCATACATTAATTAATTTGTTTTTCTATTTATCACAGATGTTTATGGGGGGGGGGGTAGAAAAAAGTTTTTTTTTATACCAACTCCGGTTGTCTTTTGATAGCCAATCATGGCTGCTTATCAGCGTTGTTAAAACAATAAAATGTAACATGACTTTTTTTGATCTCTTAAATTTTTTCTATGGCGATTTTTTTTTTGGCTTTAAATCAATTTTTATTATCTTTTTTTAAAAATAAAAACCAAAAAATAAGTTCTGTTTCTAACTTTTACAAAATATTTCTCAATACACCCCCACCACCCCAAAATAAAATAAGATCAAAACTTTTGACTTTTTCAAGTTTCGTTTTCTTTTTGTTTAAAAATACGCCCACTTTTTTTTGGCCTATAAGGCAATATTTTTTTTGGCTTTATTTGTATACCGCTAAAATACTAAAACTTTTATTTTTAAAACCAATTTCTGTTACCTTTTTTAAAAATAAAAACAAACAAAAAATAACTTTGGTGTCTATCTTTTGTCTCAGTATTTCTCACACACCCCAACACCCCCAAATAAAATAAGATCAAAACTTTTGACTTTTTCAACATTTAGGTGAATAACATTTTATTCTTGCACGTTTTAACAATGAAATAATAAACGTAAAATGCAAGCACATTAATGAGAACGATTGTTATTGTATGTTTTCTGTAGCAATACGACTGCGCAACTTGAGAAAGAGCGTTTAGCATGTGAAGATAAATAAATCAATTATTTTATATAGCGCGATGTTTGTAAACTGTAATATTTAAACACCATTACAATACACAATAACTAGTGTGCTGTTTTGGTCAGTTAAAACAATTATGCTTATCTAAGGCTAAGCAGGTTATATCTTTAAGAAAATTTATCTGAACTTCTGCCGGTCCGCGAAATCTTATCCTTATTTTTACCGAGCCGCAGGTGTGAAAAGGTTGAAGATCAACTGATGATTGCTGGTTTAGCATGAAATACATATATTGGTGATTATTTATCTTTTCAACATGTGTGTGATCAGGTGGGTCAGCAATATGAGATGGCACTGAGAGTAGTGGATCATGTGAAAGTCTGAGTTCGAATCCCGCATATATTACATATATAAATGCAGGTTTAAGCCTGTACAATGCATTAACAAATGCTAGAGAAAATTCACATCTAATAAAAAATGATTAATGACCATTTATGCATTTATTGAAAAATGATTATTGTGAATATTTGTTTGTGAAACTTGGGTAATGCTTATCATTAAGTATACAATAATATTATGTGATATTTGAAAATCCAGGTAAAAATTTAACCTAAGTGAAGAGATTTGATCGATCAAATTTTATATTAGGAATACCTTGGGTTTTAATTATAACTTTTTCAAATACGTATAAGATTATGATATAGGTATAGAATAAGATAAAAAATTAAAAAGTATTGTCCCAATACAATTAATATTAAAAATGTATTTACATTTTATTAGATGTAAAACCTTTATTTACGATTATGTAAAAGGTAGTAATTGCTAAGTTAATAAAAAGATTAATAATCATTTATGATTTTATAATACTAACAATAAATTATAATCTTGTGGGGCTGTGGCATCATGCCAACCTAACATAATAATGACTTGTGTTCAAACCCAGCTGTATAAAAGAAAAAGTTTTCTAGGTTTCAGTCAAACTTAAGATATTCCTTTCAGAGTATATAGCACATGGCCAACCTAGCTAATCATTCAAAATTGGTTAATAAATAAATATCTAGTGATTCTTAGTCATATAGTAAATCAACAAAAAATCCTCTCAAATCCTCACCACTACTAATTGGAAAAGACTTGAGGGTTACCTCCTCATTCACTATTTTGGAAAAGTGGAGGTGTAGAAAAAAAGAAAAGCTATGCAGAGAACTATTTATGAGTAGACATTTTTTTTGTTTATATATTTATTTTTAAAAAAAGAATGTCATAAGGAGAGTTGCATAACATGCCTGCGTGATATGGGATTCAAGTATGGTTAAAATAAAATTATTTTCCATATAGCGCTGGTTAATAAGTGGGTATCTAACTATTTTTAACCCCCAAAAGATAAAATAAGTGTGAAAAACCATTCCAGCTTTCATTACCTTGCAAATGACACGCCTGTGTTCTTTCTCTTTCATTGTTTTATTATGAGTAGCTGTGAAAAATCCTTTTCCTTGCAATCCACTATTTTTTTCAATGCTATTACTCTTTTTTCATTAACTCACTGAAAATTGATTGCTGTAAATGAGTGTTAACCAAAAAAATATAAAAATTAACTATGATAACTTCATAAGTAAAATGTTATTACTAATATGAAACCTTAAAGGAACCAAGATGGTAAACTCCTAATCTTTACAATGTATGTAGTTCTCACGACGGATGCATTATTGTGATTACTCATAATCATAAATAAACATAAATGGGCTGCTCACAAACATGCATAAGCCAGCATTGTGAATTTATTGGCCTTTCACCATGAGGTTCTAATCCCAATGAACACCATGGTATTTTTTTTTCACTTGGCTAATAGTTTTTAACTGTAATATTAATTAAGTTTTCTTAAAAGCACCAGAATATAAGGCAGTCCCCTATTTACGAATACTTGAGTTATAAACATTTCGCTATTATATAATTGCTTTTGGACTTTAGACCTTCATCTATGCACATACTTTCATGTATAATTAGTGCTATATACTGTAGAAAGAAATGGTTATTCAAAATTGTACAGTATTTTTGTACGTTAATAATTAAAGAATTCCTTTTAGTAATTAAAGCTACAAATTTACAATATCTGATATAAAACTATTTACATACATTTGTAATTGAATTTTTTCTACAAAAAGATAAACTTTGGAATTTAGAAAATAATTAAAAGTATATTTTAGAGAACAATAAAAACTTATATAAAATGCAGTAAATCTTCCCATTTCTCTGACATTAATTATTTTTATTTTTAGCATCATCACAAATTGTCTTGAACAGGATTGTCTTGATTAGCGCTTGTTTTTTAAAGTAGTTTGTGCGCAATTATGTTACATATACACTGTATATATTTCTGTTTTGGTGAATTTTTATCATTCTTATTAATTAAAAACATGAGTAAGAAACAAAAAACAGCAGTGTTGATACAACCAAAAAAAAAAATCAAGGTCTCATAAACCCAAAACGGTCAAGACAAAAATAGATATAATTAGATGTTCTGAAAATGGTGAATCTTTTGCTTCAATTGCACGTTCATGTAATTTAAACCGATCAACAATATATACAATTATGAAAAACATGAACAAAATGAAGGAACATGTTAAAAATTGTGGAAATATTTCTTCAAAAATTTTTTCCAAAAAGATATGGCAGAGTAATGGATGAAATAGATGGATTGAAGATCAACATCAAAAAGGCATCCCAGTGAGTTTGTCAATTAAGATTGGAATAAATAATTAAGAGAAGACTCTACTGTTGAATTTGTAGCAAGCAATGGCTGGTTTCACAAATTTAAAATGCGATATTCTTTACATAAGATTAAATGTACTGGGGAAGGTGCCAATGCAGATAAAAAAAACTTCCAGTGAATTTATTTTCACTTTCTCTAATATCATTAAAGATGGAGCTAATTTTCCATGCCTAGTCTTCAATGTAGATGACACATGATTATTTTGGTAAAAGATGCCCGTATGAACATATTTAGTAAAGGAAGAATCAGTTGCACCTGAGAATAAACCTTCTAAAATTAGATTATTATTGCTTCTTGGGGGTAATTTAGCTGGTGATTTTAAATTGAAGTCGATGCTAATTTCTAAGAAAAAAAATTGTAGAGTATTGAAAGGAAAAGATAAAGGAATGCTTCTAGTCATTAGGAAATCAAATACTAAAGCCTGGACTACTGCACAGCTTTTTTGAGAGTGGTTCTCACATCATTTTGTGTCCTCTGTTAGGCAATATTGTAGTGAGAATAATTTACCATTTAAAACATTATTGCTCTTTGACAATTAACTTGGACATCCAAAATCTCTGCAAAATTTATATCCAGAAGTAAATGTTGTGTTTATCCCTCCTAATACCACAAGTGAAATTCAAGCTATGGACCAAACTGTGATAGCCATTTTAAGTGATATTATATGAGAAGATTAATGACTCAAGCAATCAAGGCAATTGACAAGGAAGGTGGATCTAAATTAAGAGATTTTTGGAAAAGTTATAATATATGGAATGCAATAAATATTATTGGGGATGTGTGGGCTAAAATAAGAGAGTCAACTATGAAAGATTATTGGAAAAAATATAGCCACAAATGATGAATGCTTCTATGGACATTGAAGTAACTCCTGAAGATATCACAATAACTAGTCAATACAATGAATGAATTAAGTTTAGATGTCACTGATGAAGATATTGATGAGTTAATGCAATCTCACTCAGAACCTCTGTTAAATGAAGACTTGATTAAACTACAAGAGATGAATGAAATGAAATACAAAATGAAGAAGAATCTGATAATGAACTTATTGTTAAGAGTTTGACAATCAAGAATATGAATGAAGCCTTCACGTACCTTGACAAATTTTTGACCATCATGGCAGAATGTAATCCCAATGGAGAGCATATATCTCGTGTACAAGGGTAATAGAAAAAGACATAGAATTTTACACAATTCTTTATCAACAGAAGAAAAGGAATACTATTCAATTAACTCTTGCTAAATTTGTAGACAAAACTCCAGATACTAATCAATAAAAAATAAATACTGTATTTTGAAAACCCTTTTTAATGTTTTTTTATATACATCTACTTTCAAACAATTTCAACTTCCAAACAAATGTCAGGAACCAATTAAGTTTGTAACTAGGAGACTGCCTGTATATGGGGATGTCCTTTTTTAAGGCTTTTATAATTATGACAGATAAAACTAAATTGAGGCCCATATTCTTAGAAAAGTATAAAGTGACCAGACAAGGCAGGAGTTGTTGGCTGAAAATAAAAAAATATTGAGGCTCCATATTGCCATTTGGCAATAAAAGTTTATGTTACTATGCATTACATACAATAACAGTTCACTTTTAAGTTAAGAAAGATTACATGAATTGGAAAATAAATACTGCATATGAGATGCAGAGTTGATATGAAAAGTGGACATATACTTTACTACGAACACAACTATAGTAAGCATGAGTATTGTAGAATTGATTATGAATAAAAAATGGGAGATGGGGAACATAATGGAAATTGACGATATATCAGAAAACGTGACAAGATTAGTTATTTGATTTAATAAACAAAATCTCTCAAATGCACATAATTCAGGTTTATGCCCCAACGGGTTATATTTGACATGAAAAAAGAAGAGCATTTTTATACGAGTTTACAAAATGCTTTTGATTAAGTTGAACAATGTTTTAAAATTGCTGTGGGAGATTTTAATGCTGCAATTGGAAAATAATGGAAAGTTGAAAGAGTAGTGGAAATAAATTTAACTATGATGACAGAAATGGGGCACAGACATGATGGAATTTGCTATAAAAGAAAAAGTTTGTCATACAAATTATTTCTTTGAGAAAAATACTAAACGGAAATCGATATGGAAACATCTCAATGAAGAAACAGCACAACTGGACTATAGTTCTGAGTAAAATGAAATACGTATTACAAGATTCAATATATGAATTAATCATCACTTGGAAAAATGTAAAATTATGTGTCAATGCAAAACTAGAGACAAACACTATTAACAAAAATGGTGTCAACCAGTGATATTCCTAACAAACCACTCCCGTTAATTCAAATTAGAAATCACTAATCACTTTGAAATACTGACAGACTTTGAAGATGTTTGCCGAAAGTTTATAGTGTTTGCATTAGATTTGTAATTAGATGTTGGACAATTTCCACTTTTAGAATTAGTTATTAAAATTACCACATATCAGAAATTTCAATTTTTATTTAGGTTGGGTATATTTAAAAAGTTTAAATAAAATTTGAATCTTTCTGAAAGCATTTAACATTAATTATAGATGATGGAAATAATCTAATATATAAATACAATACGAAAAGGCTTCAATGGTAAATTGCGCTCATTGGAGGTACTAAGAATGGCAATAAAGATATCTGGTGCAAAGAGTCAGCAATTTTCCAGTAAATTTTCACCTGAGACAAACAATATATAAAGAAGAAAAAATGAACATGAAAATATTTAAGAAGAATCTATTAAGAAGAATCACATATCTGAAGTTTAGAAGGATTAAAAAAAGTATTAATGATGATATAGAAAATGTAACTATATATAAGCAAGGAAAGGGATAGAAGAGAATAAAAATTTCAAAAATATAAAACAACATCTTGATATTGAAAGAAAAAGTCAATGAAATGAAAAAAAAATTAAACCATTATTAAAAAGAGAATAATATCATGAAATATGTGAAAGAGCTCTACAGAGAATTATGTAATAAAGAATAAAAACAAATTAACCATTACAATTATTATTTGAAGTGCAAGCAACATAAATAAAAAACTGAGATATGTAACTTACATCTATTCAAAAATGATGAATTTATTATTGGCATCTTTAAAAAAAACAGGTGAAGAATAAATACCAATGACTAAATACTAAAGATATACCAGATGCTTAGTTATGAGCAGTAATAACATCAATATTTAAAAAAGATAATAAAATATTAAAAATTATATACCGGTCAGTTCTATTCAAAATCTATGCCAAATTATTACAATTTGTTTATGACAAACTTTGGATTCAAATCAACTAAAAAAAAAAACATTATATGATCATCATTTTATATGCTTACACAAGCTGAAAATAACAATAGCAAACTCTGCAGACAGTAGTGCCATCAAGTGCAAGCCTTTGCAATCAATGGATTCAGGAAGATTTATGCATAAAATCCCTATCTAGTGCCTACTCATCCAATATCCCCAGAGTAGTTTCTAGCTTGTGGTTTTCATTAGTGAGAAGTCTTGGATATGAGAGCACTGCACTTAGATTTATAATGAACAAATAGGTAAAAGGTGGCGGATGGAGGATTGAATTAGAATCTAGGCGCAGTGCTTTCAAATCCAAGGCTCCTCAATGATGAAATCCACAAGCTAGAAACTAGGCTGGGGATATTGGATGAGTAGGCCCTAAATAGGGATTTTATGCATACAAACCTTTCTGCAATCATTGATTATGAAGGCTTGCACTTGATAGCACTACTGTATGCAGAATCAGGCATTGTTAGCTGAGAGGTCAGCACAGCAGATAGTTGCTGCGGGTGTTGCAGACAGTTGCAGGTTCGCTTTCCAGCCGATGCTATGACATATGGGGAAAAAAAAGAACAGGGTTGGTTTGGTTTTAAAACAGCAGATAATATTCAAGGATTGAGAGAATTTATAGAAAATAACCAAGAATGATCATCAAGATATATCTGTTTTTGTCCTGCACAGGTTGGTATTGTTAATAGAGCATCCGACTTGGGGTCGAAGTTCAAGGATTGATTCTGGTGCTCTTGTGAACTCATAGGCAATAATGCCTGCCACATGCCTTTTTTTTTATCTGAATATGAACACATTCTGAAGAATATTCACCCAAATTCAGTAGTGATGATTAAATTACATGATGATGATGATAAGATTAAGGTTAAAAAGGTTGTACAATAGTATGATTGTATATCTCCAATACTTTTTAAACATGTTTTATAAAAAAATACTGTGTGAATTAAAGTGGAAATCCAAGAGAATAAAAATATATGAAGATCAATAAATCATTTAGATTTTGCATATGATGTTGAAAATAATACTTGAGTTTTAGGAAATGTTGTAAGCATTATTAGATGAAAATAAAAAGGTAGGACTAAAGATAAAATACTAAAAAGACTAAAGTAATATTTAATTGATGGTTTTCTCCTTTTCTCTGAAGAAGAAAATAAAGATAGATAACCATGAATTAAAAGAAATTAACAATTACAAATACTTTGTCAGATTATTAATATAGATGGAAACAATAATGGATGAAATGAATTGTAGAATTAAACTTGAATAAAGTGTTTTTGATAGAAATAACTACATTTTAAAAAAAATTATGCCTATGTCTTGGATATGGAAGGCTTTTAGTAGATGTGTTTTACTATTTTTATTATAAATCTGAGACTTGGAGATTTAGTAGAAAAGCAATACAAAATTAATCATGAAATATGGACAGACATATGTTAGGAGTAAAGACAAGAAACTGAAAGACAAATACTTAGGTAAAAAAATGAACAAATATCAATTTCATTATTTACAGAATAAGAAGCTAAAATGGAGTTGGAGTCGACATATTGCTAAAAGGAATGATAATAAGTGGACGTTTGAAATCTTAAATTGTATCTATGAGATTGTTAAAAAACTAGAAAGAAAACACCTGTGAGATAGATGGATGTTTATTGATGTGATATAGATAAGACAAATTATAGATAATAAAAAAACTGGCTTATATTCAGAGAGATCAGTGGATCATTATTAGAAATGATAACAATGTCTAAAACTGTGAATAAAAACTGTCTTCGAAAAGATGCTCGTCACCGAAAGTATATTAAGGTTGTATTCTATATTTGCGAGGTTGTCTCTGAATACTTAATATTAGAATTGTCATTAATTTATTAAAACTAAATATGTGTAATATACATCAATAAACACAAAAGAGCAATGTAAGGCGTTGGAATATTGTTGTCGGATATGGATTTAACTGAAAAAAATCTGATTGATCAAAAATGTACATTAGCGTCCACAAGTACAGCTTTTTCTAATGTAAATAAGAGGACAATAGGTCTATTGGTATTAAAAAAAATCTGGACTATAAACAAACAAATGAAATCCCCACTTCACAATTGATAGGTGCTTAAAGAAAATTTGTATAGCATTTAAATTTCACGATTTTTAAAAAGTGAATGATGTATTAGTATAAAATGCAGAATATAACGAACAAAGATTTTTTATATTGTTCTAATCGTTCGTTATAATATCCCCTCTTCCCTGTCTCCAATGTTGGGAAAAAATTAACTTGAAAAAAAAAATCTTAAAAAATAAAATATTCACTTTCAACAAATATTGATTTACCTTTCGCTTCTCTCTCAAAATATTTAAGTATTTGATTATAGGCAATCCGCTAGCAGTTTTATTGAATTTTGTTTTATTTTATTTTTTAAAAAAAAGGGTATATATATATATGGGGGGGGGGGTCTATTACATTTTTTATTACTATTATTAAATTGATTAAATTACTTGTATTTGCTAAAGCATTCATTTACAGATTAGTAACGGTTTTTAATGATCGTTATTAAATCAGTTTCTTTTTTTATGTAAAAAAATTAATTATGCTTTATATAATGCTATTTTAAAAGAATTTGCTCAAGAACTGTCTTTTTTCCTTCAACAGATGCTTTTATGTTCAATCAGACAGCAAAGTGCATAAAAACTGGATTTAATGCAATAATTTCATAAACAACATTAACCTCCAAAACGAAATCGCTTTATACGATACACATTAAAATTTAATAACGTAATACCAGCAGAAAAAATTTACGTGAGCAATAGTACTTCGTAATTTACTAATAAAATCAATTTATATAGTTCCTACACCTTTTCTTTTATATTTTTTAACGTACTTATTTCTTTTATCCTTTTTACTTATTTATTTCCTGCCTCTTTCCTTAATTTCTTTTTTCTTTTTCTTCTTCATATATATATCGTAAAGCATTACGATTCATATACCACTTCAGTGTTCCAAGAACTTCTTAAGAATTGTCTAGCAAAAAACCAAATGATTATTAATAACTGAAACACACGCTTATCTCGGCCTCAGGGTGGCCTTTGAGCGTTCCATCATCAGATTTTCAATTGGATGGACGGTTGAAGAGTTGGAGTGAGGAGTAGATTGAAGCCTGTCCATTAAAGTATGAAGATTGCCTATCTTAATATATATCTGAGCACTTGTAGCATATATGTGTGGAGATGGTAATCTGGACCAGCTGATGATTACTGGTTTAGCATGAAATACGCATATTGGTGATTATTTATCTTTTCAACATATATGTGTTCAGGGGTTTCAGTGTTATGAGATAGAATGGAGAGTGGTGAGTGCTGTGAAAATCTGTGCTCATATACCCTATATATTACAAATGATTATTGTAATCGCATCATGTTATAAATTTAAAAATAAAATCCTTCTGCTTTTTCTTTCTTTATATATATAATAAATATCATAATGGATTGAGATTATAACTCTCATATCTGATGGTCAAACTTACTAGAACTCAGAGAAATATATCATTGGATTATCATCGCTGGGAGAAATATATCATTGAATTATCATTCACATTGAATTTAAAAAATGCAATAAAAATATTAATCGAAAAATTCGTAAGACATGCCAAAATAAGTACTTTTGATTACGTAATTGTATTCATGATCAACTTCAAATAACAGGTACAAAAATCATGTGACACCCCAAGTCTGATGTAGGTTTACGCTCCCCTCCTGCAAGTACTTCATGCAGAGCAATCTAAAGAAAACAAGAACAAGAGATAGCCTGATAACCCCTAAGGTTACTTTTACCATGACTTGGAACATGCTGGATTTATCATCTCCATGGCCCAACCAATAGCAGAATGCTCCAAAAAGGAGAAAACAGAAGAGTAATTGACTCAAATTCGGGTAAACCAAATGAAGGAATGAGAAAACACTTTAAACAAACTATGTACCAAATAACCTCTAATGTAATAATATAATATTTAATACATTATTTTGGAAACTACAATTTGAGAAGCAAAGACATAATATTATTTGTAGAATAAAGCACTTTTGTGGAGCTTTGCATATGAGTGAATCCCCACACTCATTCGTAAATAGTTTTAACAAGAACTATTTATCATGCAATAAAATCAAAGCACTAAAAGTACCAGATATTTTCTTAGATCATAAACTAATTTACAATCACAAACTTATTTTTGATTTATATTACGATAGAAGAACAGAATGAAGCTCACGATAGAAGAACAAAATGAAGCAGTAAGTTATTTAATCTTTTAAATCAGTAGGCAAATGTAAAGCTACAACAAAATTGAAATATCATATGATTTTTCAAAGCAGTTATGCCAAATTGTTAACGATTGTGATATACAACTAAAGTATTTCTAAACATCACATGATCACTATTTCTTATGCTTGCTCAGAGTGGCACTACTGCATGGAGAGTTTAGCCTGTTTTAATAAAGTATTTCTTCGATACATTTCATTATCTAATATTATTCTATTTTTAAATGCTTTATTTAATTAGAAACTCCATATGTTTGATTAGTATTCATTTTGTAGTAGAGTTGCAACAGACTTCTATGAAATGGATTTCCTTCAAATTTTGCACACATGTTAAAAATCAATGGTGATGTGATATGACTAAAAAATATTTCAAAGTAGATCTCATATTTGTTTACTTAGTAGAGGTGTTAATGGACCAAATTTCAAACATATTGACATCGGTTTTGTAAGTTGTCCATAATGTGCATGAGAGGACAATATATATTTTCAATCACTTTTAATTACAAAAAGGTCCACTAAAAAGTATTAACAACCAATTAAAATAGATGCAAAAACAAATCTCATTTTTAATTATTTGTAAAAGTTGCTTTTTTTAAAAAAAATGAATGAAATTTTATTTTGCTTTCATTATAATTTTGTTTTTCTTTAAATGTTTCCTTCATAAATAAAATAATACTGGAATTGATTTTAAAAGTGCCTTGAATTTCCTTTAAAATGTTATACAGATTTTGTTGTTTTTATTCTTTATTTTAAATAGAAATAATTAAAAAAATATCTGAGTATTTAATAATTAAAAATAATATATATATATAAAATATTTTATAATAAATATTTTTATTTACTGTGCACTAAAAGGCCAAAAAAAAATTTTTTTTTCTTCAACCGTAATTGTTTTTTTTTTATATATATATTTTACTTGAAATAAAAGCATGGGCTATCCAGTCTTGCGTTGTTAGCCGAGAGGTATCGTAGCCGCCATGCAAGCAAGTAGTTGGTTGCAGACGGTTGTGGGTTCGCGTCTCGGCCGATGCTATGACATATGAAAAAAAAAATTAATTAATTCAATCACTATTTTTTATATGTCATTGAATTAATTAGTTTCTGGACACCAATGCTTTATTTCAAATTAAATATAAAAATTCTAATTGTGATTGATGAAGACAATTATTTTTGTGCTTTTTAATGCACACTGAAATAAAAGTGTTTATTAAAAAATATTATATATTGTTTTTATTTTTAAAAAAATATATATAATAAAAAAAACTGCAGAAAGGAATTTGCTATTAATTGAAAGGATACACTTTGATTTTTCTATAAGATTTTTAAAAGGACAAGCAGAACAAAGATCTAATGACAATCCCACACATTTTTGGTTATGCAGTTGTTATTACTATATAATTATTCACAGAGGCTAAACTCTCCACAGAGTAGTGCCATTCAGTGTAAACCAGAATAATCAATGGATGCAGGAAGGTTTGTACATAAAATCCCTACCTAGTGCCCACTAATCCAATATCCCCAGACTAGTTTATAGTTTAGGTCTTTCATCAGTGAGGAGACTTGGATATGAGAGTACTGCATCTAGATCCTAGGATCTAATGCACAAAAAATGGCAATCACGTGATATATGATTATGCATATGGTAAATAAAGCTGGATAAGATTTTAATCACTGGCTTTTTACATCTGAGTTTTAAAATTAATAAACATAATAGTCTTAATTCTCAGTTGCCTGATAATTCTTAAGTGAAACGACAGTTGAGCTTTTTTAAAAGCAGAATGAAGATAGGTGCAGACAATCTATTTTATAGATATTTGTAATCATAATATATATAATTAAATTATAGCCCTTACTTTAAGACAGCTGTAAGATCACTAGCCAAAACAGCAGTTTGTGGCGAAAGCCATGGGTTACTAAAATGATTCTGGATCTACCTTCCCATTCAATGAAGATTTATACTTACAGCTATAATCACTTTTAAGTAAATGAAGATTGCATATATTTGAAAAAAAAATGTTTTACATTAAATAGAACATTGAAGGTCATTGTAATATTAGAATGTTAAAAGACAATAGATTTAAAAAGTGAACGTATACTTTAAAGCAATAACCCAAATATTGGAGGTATAAATAGAATGGGATAAAACAGAGGTAAAACTCTCCATACAGTAGTCCCACTCAATGCAAACCAAAGTATGGATGGAAGATGGGTTGTGCATGAAATCCCTATCCAATGTCTCCAGACTGGTTTCTAGATTGTGGCTTTCATCAGTGTGACAGTTTGATCTGAAACATTGTACCTAGATTTTAGGATATTGGATGAATAGATGCTAGATAGGGACTTTATGCACAAACCTTCTTGCATCCAGTGATTACTCTGAATTGCACTGGGTGACACTACTGATTGAATTATTTAATTTCTGAAGAGGCTATAATTTGATTTCAAGTTAAATATAAAAACTCCAATTATAGTTGAAGAAAATAAGTGTTTATTAACAAATATTATAAATTGTTTTTAAATTTTAAATATATTTATAAAAAAAACTGCAGAAATGAATTTATTATTAATTAGAAAAAAAAACATACTTTGATTCTTCTATAAAGTTTTAAAAAGACCAAGCAGAGTAAATTAACCCCACACATTTTTAGTGGTGCAGTTGTTATTACTATATGATTATTCATATGGTAAATAAACATGGATGGAATGTTAATCACTGACTTTTTATGTCTGATCTTAAAATTAATATAGTAGTGACACCCACAGCAATCCAGAATAATAAATGATGCAGGAAGGTAAAACCCTATCTAGTGATACTCATCCATTATCCCCAGATTAGTTTCTTCTAGCTTGTAGCTTTCATCAGAGAGGTTTGGATCTGAGAACATTGCATCTAGAACTTAGGATATTGGATAAGTAGGTGCTAGGTAGGAACTTTATACACAGACCTTCTTGCACCCATTGATTACTCTGGATTGCACCAGGTGGCCCTACTAAAAGGATAGTTTTGCCTGTGTTTTATCAGCTTGGGTAAGGATAAGAAATGGTGACCATGTGGTGTTTAGTGGTTTAATAGAATGAGATAAATTATAAATGAAAGGTGGAAGATCAACATTGTGGAGAATGATGACATAATAGGCAGATTGAAAAGATTAGGTATTCCAATTAATGGTGGATTCCAAATTCAGACAATTTAAGCTTATGCCCTAGCACTTATATGAATGTACAATATGTTTTTGATTAGACTAAATAACATTTTTAAAATGACATGAAGGACTTTAATGTTACAAATAACAAAAAATTGAAATATAAAAATGATGTGGGTAAATTTGGCTGTGGAAACAGAAATGAGCCTTATGGAGCTTGCTAAAAAAAAGCAAAAAATATATATTATGAATTCTTTCTTTGTAAAAATGTTAAATAGAAATGAAGATGTGAACATCCAAACGAAAGTAAAGAAGAACTGGATTGTATTTTGATTATCAGAAAATATGAATTTCAACATTACAATGCCCAAAATAGATTCAGCACTGGTATTTATCACTGACTGGTGAAATATAAGATATATGTTAAAGAGATGTAATTATATTTTATTGAGCGCACAGGAAATATATGTAAACATTTATATGACAGGCTTTAACCTGTATCACATGCACCTTGAAATTTTTATAATAGTCAAGCAATATTATTTTGCTGATAGAGGGACCTCACAAACCATGACCCAAAAAGCTGGAGAAACAGAAATTATTAAGAAAGGTACCATTTACAGTTGACATATCTAATTCTCAAAAGCACTCTGATAAATTATGATTAGAATGTACCCACCAATTTAAAATATTAAAAAAATTTGATGGTAATTCACATTTGACTGAAATCGATAAAAATGATAATTAATATTCTATTAAAAACTGAACACATATATGTTGAAAAGATAAATAATCACAATATATGTATTTCATGCTAAACTAGCAATCATCAGTTGGTCCAGATTACCATCTCTACACATATATGCTATAAGTGCTCAGATATATATTAAGATAGCCAAACCTCACACTTTAATACATATATTGGTGATTATTTATCTTTTCAACATATATGTGTTCAAGTGTATCAGTGTTATGAGATAGTGTAGAGAGTGGTGGGTCATGTGAAAGTCTGTGCTCATATATCCTATATATTACATATATAGACACAGTTATATAATAAGCCTGTGTGTTTCAGTTATTACATAGTAGAGATGTCTGCCCATCCCTTGTATATGTATTAAATGGATTATGTCCTGTACATGAGGGGTCAGATTGACCTTAGGTCAACATGGGTGTGACAAGAATCTTGGCCTCAGGGTGGCCTTTGAGCATTCCATCATCAGATTTTCAATTGGATGGACAGTTGAAGAGTTGGAGTGTGGAGTAGATTGAAGCCTGTCCATTAAAGTATGAGGTTTGGCTATCTTAATATATATCTGAGCACTTATAGCATATATGTGTAGAGATGGTAATCTGGACCAACTGATGATTGCTGGTTTAGCATGAAATACGTATATTAGTGATTATTTATCTTTTCAACATATATGGGTTCAAGTGTATCAGTGTTATGAGATAGTGTGGAGAGTGGTGGGTCAAGTGAAAGTCTGTGCTCATATACCTATATATTACATATATAGACACAGGTATATAATAAGCCTGTGTGTTTCAATTAAAAACTGAAGTAAAAATAATTAGTGCAAAAAATAGTATTTTCCCAGTAAATTTTCTACTGAAACAATATATGAAGAAATATAAGGGTTTTTTTAAAAAATAAATGACCTATTAAGAGGAATTGAATACTTTGAATTTTGTAAATTGCTACAAAAAGAATTACAAATGATATAAAAAATTATAATTCAGAAGTCGTATGGAAAACTAGAGAAGAGCATAAGTTTCAGAAGTGTAAAATGACATCTTGGTATTGGAAATGATGAAACTATGTTTAGAAAAGGGATAACATCATCAAATATGTCGAAAAGTTCCATAAAGAACTTATATAATAATATAAAATCCCTATTTTGTCTGTTGTCTGAATATATGTTTGTCCTTAATGCTTGGAGCACCTTCCGAATTTTTTATTCAGAGGTCACTCTGGTAAATAATCTTATTATATAAAATCCATACTTTGTCTATTATCCATAACACTGTCAAATTCAAAACAAAGCATATATTTTATTTATAGAGAAAACTATACTTAACTATATATAACTTACTTATCAAATATAACAGGTATATTTAAAAATTTAAATTTAAATTTAGCTTTATTAATACTTTAATTTATTGTGTACACTTCAGAAATGTACCTTGCCAGATGATTTGAGAAGGATTTTGAGAGTAGTACTAGTGCATACATATGCAGTGTTCTAGGTTGAAATCCAAATTGTATATAATTTCAAAAGTTTTTCAGATTGTAACCAAACTTAGGATTTTTCTTTCTGACAGTTAATCCGTCCAACACTGTTTTGAAATGGATTAATAGACATTCTTCATTAGAATTCAAAATAAGAATGACTATACTTCTAAATTCTATCTCCCAGCAATTGGAAATCCTGTTGATTGCACCTTCAACTTACCAATACCTCTGCCTGGTCCATAGAAAAATCAATCACTCTAAAGTTGGCTATTTAAAGACTGTTTACTTTTAAATATATATTTATTGGTCTTTTCAATGTGTATTCTATATAATGGATGTTGGAATTTTTTATTTTTTTTTGCTTAAAACCAATTTAAATTTTCAAATAAAAAAGGACTGACAAATAACTGTTACATGTTTTTTTTCTTTTTTATGAAAAATGTTTATTCTAATAAGGTACAATTTTAGATCCATATTTTTCAAAATATGTCTTGTAATCTAAATAGTATGTAAATATGCGTGAGAACTAACACATATCACAACTCTTGAAAATCCTTTACAAATCATCATAATGTCCATTTCCAGGCATTACTGAACACTACTAGATAAAGGTCTCTCCAAGTTCAATATGCAACTTTTCCAATCCCTAGGATTTCTTCTCCACATCACACCAGCAAATTTCTTTATTTCATTTATCTATCACCTCATATGTGATTTTTTTCCTAACATTTCTAAAATATCTTGTTATCGACTTTAAACTTTATCCTTTTATCTATTATCATCTTTTGTAGGGTTGTTATTCTGAATTTTGAAGGCAAACCATAAATAATTTTTGTTGTTATTTTTAAAAAAACTTTTTCGTAATATAGGTAACTTTTTTTAAGTGATGAACATCCATCAACATTTCATAATTATTTTTAATTATTGTTTTCTTGAAAGACTATTCTTGTAATATAAAAAATGAGACTAATTTGATTTCAGTTTTCATTGAACAAATTAATATCAGAGTTGCATTAAAAAATTGAATGTACCTATTGGTTTATGCCAATGATTTAGTCTTGTTTGGAAAAAGATAAGAAAGAGATTGAAGCCCTCATTCAGCATTCGATCTCCTCTTTGGAAAAAAATGGCTTCAATAGTGGATAAATCAAAATGTTCAGTGATTACTCAACACAATACACATGCACAGATTCACTGCTACATTTGAAAGAGTAAATGATTTTAAATGCTTAAGAAATGTGTTTAACAAAAAGTGTTAAGAAAGCAAAAAAATTGCAAAGTTCATGCACAACTAAAACACATTACTTTATTCTAAACATCATAAAAAATAAAACATTCTCCAGAAAATTCAAGACATATATTTACAAACAGGTACACCTAATACTTATGTATACATGTAAGATTTGCACGAGGTCTAAAACAGATGAGCAGAAGTTAAGAGCTACAATATTGCACAGAATTTTAATTGCAGTGAAATATTACATTTTTCATTATCAACAGGATCTTTAAAAAAAGATAGGGAAAGAAGCCTGATATTGTGACCAATATTATGGCTACAAAAATTAAATGGCAATGCTATGAGAGCACTAAAAGATGAAATGATAAATGTGGTCAGGGAAGAATTTTCTGTGAAAAAGACCAATATGGCATAGAAAATTCTGCTTTTGTAATGGTATAGAAAATAATCTAAAAGTCATGCAAATGCACAATAGAAAAATACATGTGACCAAAAAAACAGAAAAATATTGTAACATCAGCAGCAAAGAGCTAAATGATTTTTGACAGCATAAAAATAATAATTAGCAAAATAACTTATTAAATCTTAGGGTCTTCTCTAATAGTCCTTCCCATAGAAAATGAAAGAAAAGATTTTACTCACCAAATTTATCAATTTAGGGTGAGACTTCAAGCAGTTTATATCTTTGTTTTATGCTTTACATATAACAAAAAGCTTAACATCCATTTTCTGACCAATAGAGGATGGCTAGCTACATTGATTATAAACCAGCTATCTGAAAAAAATCTAAGTATGCTTAGAAGAAGAAAAAGTTGCATATCTATCAAGTCTGGTATCGAATTCTGGAAATGGAAATGAAAGAAGAATACCATTTCCTCACAATAAATGTTGCTTTTATATATGAATATATAATTAAGTAAATTAGAAGATGATAAAAATACAAAACATTTTTTTTCCTCATGTGTAATAGCATCAGCCGGGAAGCGAACCCACGAACCCGGGACAACTGATTGTAAAGCAGCTGGCACTGACCTCTCGACCACAAATGCTTGACAAAGAATTTAAGTTTTTTCTCTCATGTGTCATAGCATCAGCCGGGAAGCGAACCCGCTAACCCGGGACAACTGCTTATAAAGCAGCTATCGCTGACTTCTCGACCACCAATGCATAAGCAATAGCAGACGTACAACTAAATAATTTATTATATGATACTCTCAACCCTTATGAATTTTCACAAATTCAAACTGACCACTATTTAAATGCTTACCATACTTAATGGATTTTGCTAAATGCAGTGGCTGAGTGTTAGACTCTGGAGTATAAGATTCCAAAATTGATTCCAGTTCAGCACCTCCAGTGCTCAAATTTACAAACTTTGAAACAGTAAAGCCATTCAATTACATTTCCCTCCACTATTACTTCAATAATTTTTCTTCTCTTAAAACATGACTCAGATCTATGATGAAAACATAACAAAGGAAAACTCATCTGGTAATCATGTGCAAAACCATTAAACATTGAGCTTTTCGTAATTTCCTCTATCCATTACGTTAACTTTATTGTATAAGACATTATAATCATTAATCCATTTTATTTCAGTCAACACTTGAATTTGCCAATATATAAGTCTGTTAGTGATCAAAATCATTTCTATTGCTGCAAAATGTATCAACACTAGGAAAACCCTTCAAGCAACAATGAAAAGTTTAAAAAGCAATGATAGGATAATGTTGGAAGAACATAATGGGAGAGACATTGAAGGTTTTAAAATTGAATCAATCCCTCTTTATCTATTAATCAATAAAGATTGAAAACTGTTTGAATATTCTTATGACAATGACTAATACTAACATTTACTTTACACTGTTTCTCAAAAGTTTACAAAAAGTTGATTGAAGATGGCTGAAATTTTATTACTGAAAGCTGGCTAATTTTTATTTAAAATTATTTTTTTAATGAATTTCATTTACATTTTTATTACATATGCACTGCAGTAATCTGTAGAAAAGATGCTACAAATCTAAGAAAATGAATTAAACTCAAAAATCTTCATCTAATAATGGGACTGATATTGATTAAAAATGATGATGAGTGATCTATTTGGTTTAATTAATGGAAAATGAGAGACTCAAAAGCTAAATATTTCTAAAAGAAAGCTTAATATGTTATTTCTGGTGCTTGAATGTCACTTGACCTCCCAAACATCTAATCATTTTACTATTAAATATAATGGTGATGATGATCTGCATATAAATATATGTAAATGAAAGCATGACTTGGTGCTTGAATGTCACTTGACCTCCCAAACATCTAACCATTTTACTATTAAATATAATGGTGATGATGATCTGCATATAAATATATGTAAATGAAAGCATGACTTATTTTATTTGTCACTTCCATTGAATGTATAAACATATATTGTAATTGCTCTAAAAAGGTAATACATGATCAACAATATAAAATAGTATTGTGATAGTTTATCCTTAAAAAAATCCAAATGGTTTATTACTTGTGACTTCAGTAAAATGTTTGAGCATCAGAAGCAATAGATCTGGGCCATAATACATTAACCTTGAGCTCCAGAGTCTGCACTCTATTATTGCACTAAACCATGCAGAGAGGTTACTCACCCTCTCTCCATACTAACTTAGCATAACATAATTTAAGATTTTGGTAAATCACTGTATGATAGATGAATAAGGTTATAAACTTTATAGATGTTCATGTGAAATGATGGTAGTCATTACATTATGCACACACATATATTACACATTCATACAAATATAATAATAAACAGCAATTTGTAAATAAGCATGGCCATTCAAATTCCAAAAACAAAAGAAGAGAGAGAAAGAACTATTCTAGAAATGAGTTTTGCGAAGACTATACAAACAAGTCTGTGAACTACAAATATATTCAGTTTTAGAGAATACTGATTCATTTTTCTCTTTCTTTACTTGATATTTTATGATGCCGTTGTTTAGTTTTCTATAAAGAAGTAAAACTCAGATAACTTAATTTATTGTATGGATGTGAAAGTTGGACATCCTATCGATGTAATATAAAGGGCATTAAAAAAGCTCCATTTAAGAATGTTCCATAAAATTTTAAAAATATAATAACAAGGTCATAAAAATAATCAATTTGTTCTTCAAGTTTCTGGATGTGATTCTATTGAATCCACTATGGTAAAATCGCACTTTTGTAAGACTTTCTAAAAGAGCAATTTACAGTGAATGTGAATATGGTTTCCATCTACATTAACCCTTTTCCCGCCTCTTACGAGGCCTCTCGTCAACAGTTGATGTCACTCTAATTCCGTTATTTTTAATGCTAGGATATTCGTTTGACAGGTATTGATTAGGTTTTTAAAAGTTCTGTAAGATGGTGCTCTCTTCTGAATTATTTTACAAGTAAAAAATCAATAAAACCGCATTTAAAGCTAAACAAAGAAAGAAGCTTTTCAGTGATTGGCTGTCAGCCGGCTCTCAGCCGAAAAAGACATTCTGATTGGCTGGAAAGAACAAAGAAACCGCTGAGATTTTCATTTCAAATGTGATTTAAGGTTTAAAAAAAGTATATTCTGGGAAATTAAAATCATTTCCACAGGGTATACTAAAAAAAACAAAATTATTTTCGAAAAATATTGAAGATTTTAGTAAAAATATTTAAGATTTAGCAAAAAGAAATCTTTACTTTTCCATGACGTAAAATTGAAAAAAAGCATTTACATCAGCATTTTTTTGTTTATACGTTCACTTTTAAATTTGCTGAAATTGAATATTTTATAATAAATAAATAGCAATTTATTTTTGAAAGAACTTTCGTTCACTTTCATAACCTGAAAAATTAGTAATATATTTTTTATAAACATATCTGTGTTGAATTTAATATTATAGGCAAATATGTTTTAACAATAGGCTTTGTCTTCAGTTTGTGAGTTGGCCAATTAAAAGATTTGATTTTTACCTCATACAACCAATAATATAATTAGCGGTTTAAAGGTTAAAAGAATTATCTCAAATGTACAAATATAATGTTACTAATTTAATAATAATATGCTAAAAACAATGAAAACTTAAAATTTTTAAAAGGGACGGGGAAGGGGTGTGTGTGAGTATGTAGATATATATAAGAGCAAAAAAATGACTAAAGGTAAATCTTCGATTCTAGAAGTATGACCCCTCCTCCATAGGTAAAGATGTATCATAATACAGTCATACTTTTTAAGCAACAAACACAACATCATACATGCGATCAAATCAAATTATGCTGGGATATTTACATTCTAAATTAAAATAAATAGATACTCATTTTGTGACTAATACCACTAATACCAAATAATTATATAGTGGGATTATGAATGATTAAATGACAAAAAAAATCCTTTATGACTTAAAAAAATGGCCAAGGTTCATATGGTTTGGACTCAAATATCAGGTCATGATCATGGTGGGTGAATAGGCTAATATACCACACATCTTTAAAACTACACAACTAATATATCAATTAATATATACTTTATATATACATCATAAATGTTAAGTATATAAATATCCGGACATTTAACACAGAAAAAGTAGGCATATGTTTATAAATTTAAGTTTTTATTCATGCTTAGCATGTTTTTGATATATTATATCATAATCCTATGTTTATCTTTTCTGTGTTACATGTCTGAACATTTATATAGTTAACGCTACAAATGTACAGAAAAGAGACAATAATTCTAGATATCGAAATACATCATAAATGTATCTATATATAAAATATTATCGTAATTTCATAAAATCCAATATGCATTAAGTAATAGCCTAAGTCTTATCGTATTCTAACAAGTATTAGATTATTCCTCAAGATAAGTACTTTAAAATTCCAGTCATTCAGTCAAGCAAACAAAAACACTCTTTTTTTTCAATATTTATACAATTTTTTTTAAAATAAATAAATCAATATGTTGATCTGTTATTAACGATAAATATCAAAAATATATTTTTTTTAATAACAAGCCTTGGGTTAGCTTAATAAAAACATATTTCTATAAAAAGCAATCTTTACAAAATTAAAATTAAAAAAAAAAATCCGGTTAATGTGCATTTAAAGTCCTCATTTTATAAATAATATTATTATTTATCACAGAAATAGCCAGAGCAATCAATTATTAATATTATTTCATGAAAAATTAACCAACGAGTTAAAAAAAAAAAATCCGGACGGAAAAGGGTTAAATACATATTTAATAAAAATACGATAATTGTTAACCGCCTCTGCACTAGATTTAATTTGATGATTATAAAAATAAAATCTCTAATAAATTATACTATACATCGTAATTTTCCGTAAACAACCAGTATTTTTTTTTTTACTTTGTTTAATAGCAGTATTCGTTTACTTAAAACATTTTTTTTTTAATCCGACAAAGAACATTACAAAAATATATTTATAGCGAGATAAGCAAAATAAAGTCAAAAACAATTTCTGACATGAATGTAAACTAAAAAATAAATTAATTTAATACTTAAATAAATTCACATTAAAAAAAAAAACAATCTCTATATTTATCATTTTTTCATAAACAATATGGAATTAGTCAAAATATATACTTGAGTATCACATGATCCGTTTGTCGTATAAATCAAATCCTACGTTAATAGCTGTGATTTAAGACCAGACTATAAGACTTAAAACAACTTGTGCACAAATGGGTAGGAAATGGACATTACATTTAATAAGAAAAATCAAAATAATGGCAATAAAAATTGGGGGGGGGGGGATATAAAGGAAGTTAAACAAAGGAAATAAATCACTCTCCCTCCAGGATATGAATTAAAAGCACTCCAAATAGTGAGCAAAGTATCAAGAATAGAATGAATCCACCTATTCTTGTAGTTCTGGTGTTTTATAACCATACTTTTGTCAACATTGATGGTATTTCAGAATAAAATTAATTTATCAGCCACATGTTTACATATATATTGAACTATATTATAGAGGAAGTTAATGAATATAATTATTAGGAATCATTTTACAAAACCAAAATGATTATTAGAAAAATTGGGAAATAAAATTAACAAATCATGTTAAAACATATATACTAAGATGCCAAACAACTATCACAGTTTATATGCTTTGAAAAAATGTCACAATAAGAACTGTATGAAATAATAACTTCAGACTATCATAATTTATGAAAGAAATATGATACCAGGATTACCATCGGGGGGGAAAAAATATCATTATGTATTTAGGTAAGATGTTAGGTTTTCTAGCAAGAAATATAAAAAAAAAAAACACTTTGAATTCATACATGTGAATAGCAAATGAAGAAATTAAAAGAGAGAGCTACAGAAAACAAGATGAAAATGCTATATAGTTTGCAATAATAGATCAGTAGTTTTTAAATAAGTTTAAGGAAAGGACATGTATCAAGATAAATGTAAAAGAAATGACCGATATGTAAAAGAAATGACCAATATTAAACTGTCACACTGGCCAGATGTAGAAGAAAAGGGAATAGTACTATTTGATATGTTGTATTCTGTATTAATCTGGCTGTTACTATTCAAAGTTCTATATATATTTATAAAAGTACAAATAAAGTTTGAATTTCTATAAAAAAATATGTAAGAATTCAACTAGGTGATGGAAACATCCAATATATTACTATATGTTAAATACATGATGAAACTGGATATATCTTTTTGAAAAATGTGACTTCAAATATGCATTATTCATTCACAATATCTAATTATAGTAAATCAATATAGTGATAAAAATGCAATAACCGCAACGTTAAAAATGTGTAGAATTTTATTAAATCATACGCTGAGCACTTTTAAGAGACACGGCTCTCATATTCATAGCTCTTATTGTATAATGGCTGTTAGTTTAATCATATGCAAATATATGCAACTTTTAAGCATTCCATTTCTTGGATATGGAGTAACATGATTCTTTCTGGTTGATGGTGCTGCAATCCATTGCGATTCAGCAGGCTTCTGTCACCTTGCATTTTACATCATTTTCTTCTCTGCAAACCAAGCTTATTGTCTGCAGTTCACATGGATGTCCTGCTTTCTTTTGGTGCTGCATAAAGATGGAATTATATGCTGGATCTGCTTGTGCCTTGGTGCATAAGTATTTGTGCTGGGAAAGTCTAGTTTCTAATGATGCCTTAGTTTCCCCATAATATGAAGATTTGTAATTCTTTTGAGGGCATATAATGTTGTAGACAGCTTGTGGTGTTTGAGAAAGTGGTAATCGGCCCTTTGTGTTGTTAATTAATCTGTTAGAAGAATTAGGAGGGGTGTGAAAACATAACTGAAAGCTTCTGCCAAAAATTGAGTAAAGTTTTTTATGCATGTTTGGTACATATGGTAATAGCAGCCTGTGGGTGTTTGCATTTACTGTGTTGTTGGTAAATCTGTTTTGGAAATGCCTGATTTTTCTGTCGATGATGCCTTGCTTGAAATCTACGCTTAATAATTCTTCTCTGTATGCTGCTAGGTTTGATTTCTTGCCTGCTTCAAATTTGCATAGTTGTTGATTTCTGTGGAGGAAAGATGTAAGGCCTGCCAGTTTATAGCTTGTGGGAGTGTTGGAACTGGGATGAATATGATCTCTTATTTTGGATGAATTCATTGTCATCTTGTAGTTAAGATGTGTGTTTTCGCGCTGCACTTGTATGTGTAGGTAATTCACCTGCTTGCTATGGTCCTCCCATTCACTATTTAATGTTAATAGTGAACTGTTATGTAATTCATTTTTGATTTTTTCTATTACTTCTGCCTTAGCAGCTATGAACAAATCATCTACGTATCATGTGTAAATTTTGAGATGTGCTGGATTTTCATACTTTGGTAAAATTTGCTCTTCATGGTGGTTGAGCACTATGCTTGCCATGATGCTACTTGTTGGCAAGCCCATTGTGATAACATTCTTCATAGTATCCTGATTATATTTCATAAAACATCCTTAAATTCAAACTTGGTAAAGCAACAGACTGAAGTCATGTTCTTCATTATTTGGTAGAAGCTTTATATCATGGTTAAATATAATAAATAATTTTCTTAATTAATAATAATCTGGTCAGTTATTTTGGAAGTTAATTGTCATTTAAGAATTCAAGTTAGCAATTCAACATGACAGATGGTTTCAATAGGCCAACTAAGGAGTTTTTTTTTTAAAAAATTACTCAGCTAAGAATCAATTCAAGAATCTTTAGCATCTCACATATAAAACTCTTACCAAAGTAATGACTAAACCATTCGGAACATAATTCTTCAATTCATATGTTGTTAAGCTAAAATGTTATAATTTATAAAATTTTAATGAAAAAAAATCCAAAATTGTCAACCATGTAACAGCTCTGAACGTTGTAAAAATTTGTATACAATCTAATTTGCAAACCTTCTGCCAGCTAATACGAGGGGTTACATTAGTAGGTTTACCCATGAGTGCATAAGTTGGTTGCAAAAGTCTTATGCAGAACTATCCTAACATATGGAACAATATGTGCATTAAATGTTGGCACTGGCTGTGACCAAAAACTTTTTTTGTTTGATATATATACTTCCAATTTTTCTTCATTCATTACAAAATTCTTGACAAAATTAGGTTATTTGTATTGTTAGGTTTTCCAAAAAGTTCATAGTTTTAAAAGTCAAAGATTTTTATAGCTTCACAATCTTATCCTACCTGCCGACAGCCAGCATCCTTTCTTTAAATTCACTGGGGATTATTAAATACTTCTTTTTCCAAAGTAAATATGTACACTATTTACTCAAATGTCCTTGAATCCTTAAAGCACCACCTATGTCTCATATAGAGAGCCAATAAGTCAATTATAGTTCTAATACTATATATATATAAACACTGTTTGAAGACTCTGAATATAACTGATAAGATGAATAGGCTTCTTAAAAATAGGATTTTTTAAAGATTCATTTTAGTAATTTGGAAGAGATGCATTCACACTGGTTTTCTATAAATGAGCAAGAAATGAGTAACAATCATTTATGTTACCATAAAAGAGAATAATCTGGTGTTTATGCAAAATTGTATTTATAATTTTGGGTGTTTTCATTTTATTTAGTAATTTTATATACTGTATTTTATTTTTACCATACTAGTTTATTTGTAATCATGTAGGATAAAACAAAATATTCAAACATGCACTATTGGTATTAATTGGCTTGCACTCATCAATCAATCGATGTTTTAAAAGCAGAGATGAATCACCTATTCTTAGAGTTTATTATTATATAAATCAACATCTATTGATGGATGAGTGCCAGCAAATTAATACCAACAGAACATGCCTGAATGTTTTGGTTTACTTCCAAATGTTACATATAAATCACTAATAAAAATTAATTATAGATATACCATTTATTATAAACTATTATAATTAGATTTACAAGTGTTAAATTGTCTGCACTCATAACTTTGACACCATACATTGCAGAAAAAATATGTTAATGATTATCATTAATTGCTTAATGGGTTAGAAAATATCTTATCTTCCTTAGCTCAGGTAAAAACTTTAAATCCAGATTAGAGATTAATATTTCTGCTTTTTAAATAAACTTTTACGTTAATAGTTATAGACCTATAAATTATGCAATCTTTATTAATGTTAAAGTTAAATTAACATTAATTATATTGTTTTAAACTTTCAACAAATAGCTGAGCAGGCTATCAGCCTAGTCAGTCAAATTCCTAGTACTCAAACTCAGTGGCTGAAATTCGTGGTGAGTTTAAAATATCAGTACAGCAGGCATTATGCAAATTTATATATTTACATGCTCCATTTTTTGGACAAAGCAACAAAAGGTACTTTTTTGTTGATCATTTGGGAGGCATTCGTGATTAATCATGCCTCTTTAATCTTCCTCTTTCGATCATAGCATTCAGCACACACTACAATAACACCAATTTAACACTAGGATTGCATTTTGTGTGCTTGTAAGGGAATATGTAAATTTATAAATTTGCAAAATATCTGCTGTACTAGTATTTTAAACTCACCATGAATTTCAGCCACTACGTTTAATCACTATAAATTTGACAGATTAGGCTGAAAACATGCTCAACTATATAATGAAAGTTTAAACAAAATAATCTTTTCTTTATGAATGGGTAAAATGCTTTTAATAGAATTTTATATAAATTTGTTTAATAATTTCCAACCCGTAACTGAAAATAAATTTAAAATCAGGTATTTTATTATATAATAAGTAGAAACAATGGGCAGCAAAATCCAAATTTTTCTTTTTAAAGAAGTGTGGCTGAAAACTATAGCTATGGGGCATTTAAAATATTTATTATATAAACGTTTTTACTTATGGATCTGAGACTTGGACACTTAATGGAAGAGCAATACAGAGACTCCAGACCACTCAAATAAGTATGGAGAGATGCATGTTGGAAGTAACAAGAAGAAATCGAAAATGCAATGTATGGGTAAGAGAACGAACAGGTGTTACTGACCTCATTGAAAAAATTAAAAGATTGAAGTGGAATTGGGTGGACATATTGATAGAAGAGATGATAATAGATGGACAATTGAAATCTTAAACAGGATTCCAAGAGATTGTAAAAGACCCAGAAAAAGACCACATGTGAGATGGATGGATGAAATAAGAAAGTATGCAGGGGTGATGTGGAGAAGAGAAGCTAAAGATCAAAGAAGATGGATTAAACTTGGAGAGTGAGACATTCATCCTGCAGTGGATTGATAATGGTTGATCATGATGATGATGAATCCCTCCCCTCCCCACCCCTTTCAGAATATACTACTAAAGAATGTAATCTTCTGGGTTAAGTAATAGTTCTAAAACTTCAATAAATAATGGATTAAAAGTCATATTTCCCAAAAGTTTATTTGAATTACATAAATTATCATGATATGGAGTTAATGTAAATTTCATTATTGTAATGAAATTTTGTTATATTTCTAGATTTAATAAGTACTGTATTAAATATAAAATACCATTTGTACTATTAAATAAATCTCACCTACAAATTAATTATCGCAATCAAAGCAAATTTTAGTAAAATTATTTAATTTTGTTTAAAGTAAATATTCCAAGTGTTGATACTTTCTTTTGAAAAAAAGATAGGGTTTAAAGTTAAGTGACTTTCAAACATAAAAGAATCAAAAAGAGAAAATTTATTGAAAGAATTCAAACAATTCAATCTTCTTATTCAGAGACAAATTTACATTCACATTTCTAAACAATTATTATATTATGTTTGAAAGGTGCTTCATTCATTGCTTGAAAAGAAAAAACATTGGTTAAATTTGTTTACTTTTTTTACAACATTAATTAAATCACAAACGCTAGATGGTACTTAAGCAATAGTCCTGCAATGTAGAAGAGATGATACACCTTTTCGCATCCATGTTAAATGTCTAATCTTGTGATCCCAACAAATAAACCCTGTGATCTCATCCAATCTTGTCCAATAATGTGATAAATTTACACTTTCATTGATTGTCCAGATTTCATTCGGACAAGTTCTTCTCAAAATGGCTTTTACTTCAGTGCTGATTTGTTTTCCGTAAATTTTCTGATTAATATTACATTTTTTTTCTTTAAAAAAAACAAAAACAATACAAAATGTGGTTAAGTACATTCACACAAGCAACGGCACAATTACTATCATGTATTAGAACTGTTACTTCATTCGGACTGTTAATAACTTTGTAAATACTGTGAAAATATCATGGTACATGTGGTCCATTTTGACGAATTTATCATTTTAATTTTGCACGAGATGTTATTTGGTTAGTTCACAAGATTAGAAAGTTAACAGTGGATTAACATGAATGTAAAAAAGTGTAGCAGGTCTCACACATTGCAGGTCTAATACGTAAGTACCCACTAGATACAATAAATTAATTTAAAAAATATACCAGATATTATTAATGAGGCAAGTGTGTTGCGCTACAGCTTTGAGAATTGGAAGGGTCTTGACCAGGTTTCTATATATACCTTGTATTCAGAAATCTTTCTGTCTTTTTCTGGATTGTTTTCATACACAAATATGCATCTTGTGCACCATATAACATAGAGAACAAAGATGTTGGCATGTTTTGTCAGCTGCACCAAATCTGTTATGTTTAGTCTGGATTATATATGTGTGATTTAATATTCACATACTCGTGTAAATACAAACACATGTAAATATGTCTTCTAATATTATATTTATTATCAAATATGAAAACAAATATACACTCATATTTACAATCTATTTTACAATGACTATACTCCACTGGCTCTTGTTGGCAAGGTAAGGCTCCTAGTTCTGAGATGACCTATGGACTAAAGGGACTGTAATACCCTTATAAGTTTCCTACCTCTTCCAGCTTACTTTGCCAGTCTGCCTCATGAGTAGGTCGGATGACACTTCTGCTGTGCTATGACAGCTTGCCTCATGCCAGTGTTTGGTTCTAGCAGCTTCCAGTCCTGAAATGTGGTCTTGCCTTGCTGGGTCAACTGTTTAGCTTACCCGCTATTGCCTGGAGAATGGGGATTCTATCTTTCAGCTGTGTGACAGTAATTCTCTAGAGAACATGTATACTACCATTCAGATTTGACAGTAGTTCTCTATAGAACGTATAGAGAATGTGATTTCTGTCTTCAGTTTTGTGACAGTACTTTTCTGACCATACCTTCAAAAAGACTGACTATTTATTGCCAGATCGCATACTTAATGGAGACATTCAGATTCAGTGAGCCTCATCACCCATTGACCCATTCTTGTCATTAGCTATGTGTTATCTAACTGTATACACATAGGTTCATGGCAATGAATGCTTAGACCGATCTAGATAAGAAGGAATCTGGACTAGTCCATTATTTGAAGATGAGATATAACAGAAGCATATGTAATAACACAGTTTAAAAGTTTCTTTGAAATTTTCTTATGCTGAATATTGCACTGCTCAGTTTGACATAGTTAGTGAAGTGTCTGACTTCGGATTGGAAGATTCCAGGATCGAGTCTGGCATCTTGGGATCATGAAGTCTCAGGATCGATTCTGGTACTTGCAGGTCTGGCACTGAAACTTCCTGTGAACTCCAGAGTAATAAAAACATATATCTTTTTATTTGAATATTATTGTCTTTTAATTCAATTCTTATGTTTTTATTTTATTAACATGACCACAAATATTTAATTGGTTTCTCCAGTTTCAAATTTGTACAAGAGCTCAAACATTCATTAAATCTATAGCGGTTAATGAATGACATTTTACAGTCTATGTTATTCTCTGAACTTTTTTTTTAAAAAAAAAAAACCTTGTCAAGCATTGGTGGTCGAGAGATCAGCGACAGCCGCTTTACAAGCAGTTGTCCCGGGTTAGCGGTTTCGCTTCCCGGCTGATGCTATGACACTTGAGAAAAAAAACAAAACAAATAAATTATACCCTCTCCCATCTTTAATTGTACGGTTAATTTCTATAGTTAATTAATTAAATATAATTTTTAAAAAAATCAATTTTAATATATATATATTCTAAAAATAATGTTAATTATTTATTTATAAAGTAAAGCTAATTTTAGCTATTAAAATAAAAATAAAAATAATAATACGGTTTATTGCTAGGGAAAAATCTGAGGACTGGAAATAATAACTTGGATCAATAAATAGACTTTGAAATTAAAAGTTCCCTCTACCACGCCACCAGACAACAAATAGGGCGCTATTAAGACCCTAATATCAAATTCAATTATTTTAGGTAGTATCTTAATTTTAAATCCACACCGAACTTACAAAATTAAACTGCTTTTAAATTCGGATAAAATTGTTTACAATTTCTATTATTTTGCGATATATTAATTGATCTTACTTTAAAAAATATATATATTTCTATTTGAATTAATCAATTCAGCCATTGTAAATATTTTCTGAGAAAAAAATCAAATTATTGACTTTTAAAATTGTCTTACTATCTATAAACACTAACAGATTTTGTTCTAAACAATTTTATGAATTACGGAAAGTTTGGAGAGAAAAAAATGTTTTTAGCCGAGAGGTATCGCAGCTGCCATGCAAGCAAGTAGTTGGTTGCAGACGGGTGTGGGTTCGCGTCCCGGCAGATGCTATGACATATGAAAAAAAAATGTTTTGTTTTTTTTTAAAAAAGAGCATTAAATATATATAAATAAATAGAGGGATTCAACTCAGACTTTTTTAATCCATTCATCCTCCATTCTAACTCAAACAACGGATATACATGATCACCCACATGTGAAAAAAAAATACAAGATTCCCAATAAAAGTATTTCGTGCAAAACCAGCACTCATCAGTTGGGCCAGATCATTATCTCCCACACATATATACTATCAGTGCTCGGTTTATACTAAGATAGCAATTCCTCAAACTTTAATGTTTTTTTTTTTTTAAAAAAAAGGCATTAAATATATATATTCTTGGCAGCAAGAGGAAGTTTTTTTTTTTTCATATGTCAAATGCGTTGACCGGGACGCGAACCCGGTCCAGCTACTTGGAGGGCAGCTATGCTAACCACTAGGCCATCAACGCTTGATAGCACGAGGAAGTTTGCAATTAATTGAAATTCTTTGATTCATCTCTTAAGTTTTTAAAGGGATTGAGAAGGAAAATTTTCAAATGCCTCCCCCTCTCCAATCGTATATTCGTCTTAATGTAAACATTATTACCGCATGATTGCTTATACGATAAATGATAATAAATAGACTATTCACCAACATGTCAGCCTAGGTGGTGAGTCTGCTACCTTTTACTTTTGAGTTTAAGACCAGGAAAACATTATTTTCCCCTCAGATACCTGATGGATTGTAACTCAGTTATTACTTGGATTTCTTGAAGAAAGAAGGTACATGCATGTGTAGAAATGTTTGCTATCTTTTTATATTTACATATGATAGACAAAAATAATCTTCCCTATTCTGGAATCTGTAAAACTATCAGCCATGATGGTAGTATGTAATCGAAGCTGGATAGTATTAAGAATGATCAACTTACAGACATAGCTCTTCTATATGGTTATTTACAACTGTCGATCATTTTCAAATGATGGGGAATTTTTTTTTTTAAAAAAAAAAACCCATCTAATATTAAATAAAACATTGTCAGAATTTGCAAAGTTAGAAATAGATATGAAGAGACAATTAATTTAAAAAATGAACATGCATTTTACTCTAAAGGCATAGACATTGAAAAATAAGTCCTGTGGTATAACAAACAGAGTAGTAAAATTAGATATTCATCTGAATAGAAATTACCAAATACAGATAATTTAAGTTATTACGTTCAAACGCTTTACGGTGATGAAAAATTAGAGGATTGTTATTCAGATGTATAAAATGCTTTTAAGATCAGACCAAACAAGATTTTAAGATAATCCCAGAAGATTTAACACTAGAATTGGAAAACTAATACAAAGATAACAGTTTTGGGAGCAAATTTAGATATGGATATAAATACAGAAATAAAAATGGATTTAGACTTGCTGAACTTGTATTTACAATCACATGATCCCCATCTCTTATGCTAGCACATAACTGTTATTAAACAGGCAAAACTCTCCAACCAAAGTAATCAATGGATGCCAGAAGGCTTGTCCATAAAATCTCCATCTAGTGCCTACTTATCCAATATCCCCAGACTAGTTTCTGGCTTGTGGCCTTCATCAGTGAGGAGCCTTGGATCTGAGAGCACTGCACTTAGATCTTAGGATCTAATGCAACCCTCCAGCAGCCACCTTTTATCTCTACTTAACTACAAAACTATGAGAATGAAATTGAAAACACAATAATATTTTCAATCTAAGCTTAATAGCTTATATAGTCATATAGATCTAAACTCAGTTCAGCACTCATAGTTTGTCTGTTTAATAACAGTTATGTGCTAGCATAAGAGATGGTGATCATATAATGTTTAGTGGTTTATCGGCAATCCTGCCTAATAGGATAGTGGTGGCTATGGTTGTTAAAGAGCCAAAGACATCTGAGTTCAGATCCATATGACTATGTAAGCTATTGACTTTAGATTGAAAATATTATTGTGTTTTCATTCTCATAGTTTTGTAGTTAAGTAGAGATAAAAGGTGGCCACTGGAGGGTTGCATTAGATACAAAGATCTAGGTGCCGTGCTCTCAGATCCAAGGCTCCTCACTGACGAAGGCCACAAGCCAGAAACTAGTCTGGGAATATTGGATGAGTAGGCACTAGATGGAGATTTTATGCACAAGCTTTCTGGCACCCATTTATTACTCTGGTTGGCACAGGGTGGCACTACTGTGTGGAGAGTTTTGCCTGTTTGTTTTATTTTGGAAAAAAAAAAGTCTAAAAATGAAAACATACACCAAAACATCTAAATGAGGGTATAGTAGAATTAGAGTATATTTTGATTACAAAGATTATGTATTTCAAGATCATAATATATTTACTAGATTCAAGGTGGGAAGTGATCATTGATTAATTGGATGTAATATGAGTACACAATAAGAAAGATAAAAGTTATTAAGCACAACACTCAAAAATACTCCAGTGAATTTAAAGTTACAACTTGTAAATTATGTGACATTATCATATTGTGAAAATGTCCCAAATATTAATGAAATCAACAAGGGAAAGTAAGATACTCTGCTGAGAACAATTATAGAGATAACAGGGTGGAAAGTGGTTACATTTCACCAGTAGATTTTCAACTGAAACAAATATGTTTGGAGAAAAGAATAAATTAGAACATATTTTAAAATCATGCATGTAATAAAAATTGAATATATAAAATTACTGACAAAAATGTGAAAAAGAGTTAATAATTATACAACAAGTCCACAGTGCCCTTCTAGGTGTAACACATATTATGAATTTTAGCAGCACTATATAGAGAGATATTAAGAAATGGTGAGGAAAGTTATAGAAAAAAATTAGTCTCAATAGTATTAACAATAACTTGATATTGGGGAAAAAATATTTTAGTAACAAACAAATATTGCTTAAAAAGTGGTATGATATCATGAAGTATGTGGAAAAATTCTACAAAGAACTATATAGTAATTAAGAACAAAAAAACATATACAGAGGAACTGTAAACTAAGCTATATTTTCTTCCAAGCCCGCCTCCCCCACAAACTTATATAGTTTAGTTGATGAAAATTGATAAGGATAGAATACATATTGATTATGAGCTGCAAATATACAGTACTTTTCAACATGCACATATATATAACAGATTCTTTATATATATATATAGTGTGTGCATATATAAATTAAGATTATAGTATTAACAAAATTTTTAAAAAATACAATTATTAATATATTGAGGGAACACATTTATATATTTTTTACTAAGTGTGTGTTCACTCATACATTCACTGAAGCAATAAGCAAATAAAAATAAGAAAAAAACTAACTACCATATTTTTATTTTAAAAATAAAGTAAATAGTAAAATGTCTGGCTTTCATTCTTATGAAATACATTCTGAGTAATTTTTTTTCTCTCTATAATATCTTGTTTCTCTTGTAGAAATATAATAAATTAGTCTCTTTATCAAGAAATTATGATGTCTCCAATTATTATAATATTTTTAAACCAGTATTTATTTTTAAGTACGTTCTAAAATTTTGTAAAACTTTTGCATTACTCTTAGAAAATATTTTATTATGCAAAATACTACACATCAAATTCAGAAAGGATAATAAAGTAAGAATGAAATATATATGCTTTCAATATAAATCAAAATTTTATTGATGAACATGATCATTTAACACACCCTAAGACTGAAAAACTATGATTTCAAATATATTTACACTTTTTTTTTTAAAAAAAAATGTAATCACATATGGTACTCACAAAAAGAAAAATGGCTGCTTGAATATTGAAAATTTTGTGAACTTTAATGTTGTTTCTTTGTATTTACATTTTTTTCTTTGGATAATATACAATTGATGTTGTGTATTTAGATACAGTATAGTTTGTGGTTCCACTGTAGTCTCTAAAATGATAAATATTTAAAGAAAAAATATAAAATATGCAATGAAATCCACGAAAAATGGAAAAGCTACAGGAAATGTTGAAATTATTACAAACATTTTAATTCAAACAAGCAAAGAAATTAAGAAAAAAATTATATGTTGAAAGTCTAAATAATAAAGATATTATTCTAGAAGATTTGGAAGATGATACTAAGATTTAAGGAAGATAAAAATATATATATAACCAATCCCTCTTCTGTTAGTTTTAGACATGATCTTTATTAAGATAATTACAAATAATCAGCACAGAACATTAGATTCAAGTCAAACAAAATAAATCAAAACAACAAACTGGGTTTAAGATTGATTACATCATGGTATGTATTGCAAATAAAAATAAACAAATACTCGAATGACTTTATTTCTCGGGAGTTCAAGTATCAGTTAAGCTCCAGAATCTGCCATTTTATTACCACAACAAATCATATAGGGAACATCATGCATTATGAGAAGTTACAGAAAGAATGAATGAGTATGAGTTGCCATATGGCATGATTTTGGAGAAAATGAAGATATTTGACTTCCAAGTATTTTGACAGTCCATTATTACATCTTTAAATCGTAAAGATATACATCGAGGTTATGTTAATTTTTTTTAAAAAACATTAACTAAAATGCAAAACCAGTGATGAGATTTTGTAGAAACACTAAGAAGATAAGCATAACTTGAGTTATTCTATCCCTACAAAGCTTCTTATCCCAATTTTACAGGAAGTATTTTGAAGATTAAAATGGGACCTTAGGAGAATGCAAATAAAATGGGTACTAATCCTTAAGCCATTTAAAGTTTTACAAATGATGTCATTGTTTTAAAAAAGTTTATAAACTATCATTTTAATTAACGAAGTCTGTATCTGATTTAAAAGAGATGTCATAATTTCTAATTTATTAATGAATGATTTAAGATAATTTGTGTTTTTAAGGAATGATAGTTATTGGAAATAAGAATTGGTTTAAAAACAGATTTTCAATTTAAGTTTATTGTAATTATTTATTAAGCGCACAGGAAGTATATGCAAATACTTTTAAGACAGGCTTTAACCTGAATCATATGCGCTTTGAAATTTATAATAGTCAAGCAATATCTTTATTTTGCCAATAGAGGTACCTCTCAAACCATGATACAAGATAGCAACTTTCATAAAAAGCAGCCATCTTATCTTTAACCTAACTTTCCACTTATATAGGCCAATCTGAAGCATCTTGATTTGGGAGTATGAAGCTGTTGTTCTTTCCACTGTTTAAGTCCCACTATTTCCTTTACAAATTAACCTTCACTTGCGATTTAAGTTTATGTAAATTTTAATGTATTAGTTTCCAGTAGAATATATTTTAAAAGCACAGGAAATATAATAATAATGAAAATTTTCTGGGTAATATGGTAAAAATAATAACTTTTTTGGTCAAACCGTATATTACTTTTTTCATAGATTACCAACCTGTTTTCTCACAAGAAATAAGATTGTGACTGTGTGTGAATTTAATCTTTGTTCATATATATATATGTTAGATGACTGTCCAATCAGAATAAGAGATCCATTAAGAAAAAATTTTGTATTTCCTTTTGTTTTACTATCGCTGATTTTTTAGAAAGAGATAAAATAAAAGAGCTTTCACGAGATAGGGATATGCTGTACTTCATCACATTTATTTAAACTGTTTGGCCTTTTTAAAATTTCAATAGACTCTCTTATAGTTATTAAATCATATTTTTTTCAAAAGAACTGATATTGTAATATTATTAAAATCAGGGAGGTGACCAATTTCTAAAACCATATATATGTCTAACCTAAGAGGTATTATTTTTTTCCTAATCTGTTTGTAATTCAATAAATAAGAAAAGTCCACTAAACAGGAAGGATTAAATAACTGTACCTATTTTGAGCAGCTTAGCACTGTTTCGACCAAGCCAATCATTTTCATAGCCCAATGACAGGTAACTGGGAGAGCAAATGTTTGGATTAATTAATATGCAAATTTGTAAATTTACATATACCACTTGTATGATAGTGCAATGCACGAATCTTCTTTATTTATTGTACAAGTCTTGGTGGGAATAAACTATGCCTCTTTGTATTTTCTCTTTCAATTATTAGGCTCATTGCAAACCACTTTAATGTCAAATGGATCAAAATAGCAGCCTGAGTCATGCTTTAAAAATACAGACTTTATATTATGGTCTGTTTTAATGTGCATATATATATATATATGTGTGTGTGTGTGCGTTGTTCTAATCTAATGGTGCTATTAGCATGAGACTCATCATGGTAAAATGATTTGCAAATGGGTTTCATCGCAGCTAATTTTGTAGATTATTTGGGGAGCCTTATCCAGAAGTAACCCGTCTTTCATATTATTTAATAATTGATTGAGATTAGGAGGGGTCCTAAAGGTTATATTGAATTCATTCAAGCAAATTATTTTTAACTTTCATGATGCATCTGATATGAGAGGATGGCTAATCCATACGTTAGTATTGTTGTAGTTCAGAGACTGACCTGGTATTATGTTGCAGAATAGAAATTTTGAAGAGTTTTTGTGAAGCAATAGTGATCATGTCCTTTCTTAAGTCTTTTAATGTAGTTTTTTATGTTATCTCTCCTATATGTCCACAATTTGCATAGTTTTTGGTTTCTGTGGAAGAAACCATAATGATGGAACATTATTTTATGAACTGCTTTTACTTTTATTAAAAAGAAAATGCATTGGGAGTCAGACTAAAATGATGGTCTTTTTTCCACATAAGGGTAATAAAGGAACTCACACTGCATTTAAATACAAATAACTGAATAATTTTTCACTTTGTAGGTCATGTACCCTTTTATCAGTGCAACTACATTTCAATTCAGGCACTTTCAGTTCATGAGTCCATTATCCTTCTACTGAACTAAAGCATGCAGAGAAAGAAAGAAATATTGATGGGAAGCCCTTTTTAAGTAAAAATGCATCAAACTGAAGATGTATTATTACTGTGATGAAAATGAAAGTTCAGAGGACCACATTGATCTTTCATGATTAATCACATTATGTCCACAAATACAAATCTTTTGGAAAAAAGACTACAAAATATATCAGACAGGAAATATAGTTGTAGTTGGAGTCGATGACCTCTCAGTAAGAATTAAATTCAATACTTCAAATTGACTTAAAAACCTGCAAGACTCGGTAAAGTGATAGAATGGCTAACTCAGCACAAGACTTCCTTTGGTGTTCAAACTACTTATGAACACCTGGGCAATAAATCATTCAATACCTTTTTTGAACTAAAAGTCCAGGTGCAAGAGGTGCGTTGCCCTTTGTAGTGTAGGACTGTAATAGAATAGTGGACCAGTTTCTGGATCAAAGTCCAACCAGACACTATATCCAAATGCATCATCTCCACAGCAACTAACCATTCAATCCTTTTAGCAGTCTGCTCACAACTTGTGGTAAATTGCAAACAGCAAAAAACCTATTCATTCAGCATACTAAATGCTTACTATAGTAAACAAAAGAATTTGGACTTAGGATTTTCAGCATATATTCATCCCCCACTCCATCTCAAGCAACCGATACACATGACTACACACATGTGAAAAAAAATGTTCCCCAATATAGCTATTTCGTGCAAAACCAGCACCCATGACCTGGCCCAACTAATGAATGCTGGTTCTACACGAAATACATATATTGGAATTCATTTATCTTTTTCATGTGGGGTCATGTGAATCAATTGTTTGAGATGGAATGGAGGATGAATACAGAAAGAAAATCCTAAATTCAAATCCCTCTACTTATTATGGTAAACATTCAGTATACTGAATGAGTAGGTTAATTACCAATTGCCTTGGAAATAGATTACATCATTATAAGTTCAGCCCATCCCTCTCCTATTAATACAAATGGATACATAATGGTCTGATAATATGAGATTATCATGTTCACATGGGTATGACTACAATATCAAATCCACTAAGAGCCTTGAGCATTCCATTGTTGGGCTTTTTTACGGAAATGGACAGTTGAATAGTGAAAAGATTGAAGCCTGTTCATTAAACTTTAAGAAATTGCTATTTTAATATAAGTCCAACACTCATGGTATATAAGTGTGAGAGATTATAATCTCGCCCAACTGGTGAGTGCTGGTTCTGCGAAAAATACAAATACCGGGGATCATTTATCTTTTTCACATGTGTGTGGTCATGTGTATCGGTTGTTTGAGATGGATTGGGGAATGAATATAGACTGAAAATCCTAAGTTCAAATCTATCTAAATAAAAAGTATGTATATAAGAAATATTTCACTTTTTTCATTCATTAAATCTTTTTAAGAAAATATACTTAACACCAAGATTAATTAATATTAATAATTGGGCTAAAACAAATGCTACTGGATAAAAGTCACATGGTATAATTTTTTAAAAATATCAATCAAACATACTGTTAACAATTGTAATACATTTATGTTCTTCCATTCATACCTTGTACAGCCTTACACCTGCATTTATATATGTAATAGATGTGGGATTAGAACTCAGACATTCACACGACCCACAACTCTCAGTGCTATCTTATATTGCTGACCCACCTGATCACATGCATGTTGAAAAGATAAATAATCACCAATATGCGTATTTCATGCTAAACCAGCATCCATCAGTTCAAAAAATTGTTTTTTACATGCTTTAATTTAAATTAAAAACGCTCTTGTTTGTTTATGTTAAACTTTGTAATCAATTTTTAAAATACCTTTACAAAATGGATTACCTTCAAATTTTGTATGTGTTTTAGAAATCTATGATAATGCAATAAATGAAATATTGTAAGATTGCCCTTTTGTTTGTCCAGTCTAACAGTGTTGGCAAGAGAAATTTCAAATGCACGGATATCAATTCATAATAATACATAGAATGCAGTACCACTTTTTTTTTTTTTTTAAATTACACTAAAAAGCATTTATGGTATATTAAATTAGAAATAAAAAACAAATTTAAGTTCTCTTAATTATAAAAATATTGGAATCAATTTTTAATGCACTTTAATTTCCTTCAAATATGATACAGGCTGTGACATTTGTTTTTTATTGCATATTTAATTACTAAAAAGATCCCCAATACTAAAAAGTTAAAAATAATATATATATATTCTACTTAATAGTTAGGTATTAGGTAAGTTCTGGCCTTGAGTTGGTATTTTAGATCTAGTGTCTGAATATCCTAATGCCTCACTGAGGAGTGTCATTAGCTCGAAACCAGTTTGGGAATAGGGATAATTTTAGATAGAGATTTTTAAATGCTTTCTTGAGTTGGTATTTTAGATCTAGTGTCTGAATATCCTAATGCCTCACTGAGGAGAGTCATTAGCTCGAAACCGGTTTGGGAATAGGGATAATTCTAGATAGAGATTTTTAAATGCTTTCTCTTGAGGCATTTATGGATAAAAGTTTGTTAGAGCTATTAGCACATTCACTATATTATATCTGAAATACAAGTTTAAAGCAAGTCATGTGATATATGACTTGATTTCCTTATTATATATAATATTTTATAAACAATGCTTTCATATAATATGCATTAAGAAATCAATTTTTAAATTTGAATATGAATAATTAAAAAATTAACCAAATACTAAAACATTAACAATAATATATAAAAGATATTCTATAATAAATGCTTTTACTTAGTTGGTATTAAAAAGACAAAAAATTGCTTCCTTCAACCACAAATGAGGGTTTTTACATTCAACCTGAAATGAAAGCATGGGATATCAAGAAGTTACGTAATTCAGCAACCAGTAGTAAAAAATAATGATTGAATTACTTAGTTTCCGGATGTCCCATGCTTTTATTACCAATTACATATAAAATTATAGTTGAAGAAAACAATAATTTTTGGCTTTTTAATGCATGGTAAATAAAATCTTTTATTATAAAATATTATATATATTAAATATTATATATATTCAATAAATGTGTTTTGCCGGTCCTTACTTATGGATCTGAGACTTGGACACTTAATAGAAGAGCAATACAGAGACTTCAGACCACTCAAAGAAGTATGGAGAGATGCATGTTGGGAGTAACAAGAAGGGATCGAAAACGCAATGTATGGGTAAGAGAACAAACAGGTGTTACTGACCTCATTGAAAAAATTAAAAGACTGACGTGGAGTTGGGCTGGACATATTTTTAGAAGAAATGATAACAGATGGACAATTAAAATTTTAAACTGGATTCCAAGAGATTGTAAAAGACCCAGAAAGAGACCACATGTGAGATGGATGTATGAGATAAGAAAGTGTGCAGGGGTGATGTGGAGAAGAGAAGCTAAAGATAGGAAAAGATGGATTGAACTTGGAGAGACCTTCATCCTGCAGTGGATTGATCATGGTTGATGATGATGATGATGATATTAAAATATAAAATAATGAGCATTATGTATGACTTGATTTTATTTACTATATATGATTAAATTATATATTGGACCGTTATGATCCTTTAGAATTGTTAAATATCTTTACAAAAATTCAAACTTGATTTAAACTTTTCAAGTACTTTCACTGTTAGGAATAGCAAACAGTTTAGTAAGTAAAATGTTTTAGGTGATATTCCCTTATTGAAATGTTGTTACTCTGACCAGTGACAGTCCCAACATGAAGATGGAAGTTCAAAACTTTAGATGTATAGATAAGAAATTTAGAGTGACTAATTGGTTAAAGATCACCTTTAATTCAGTATTCACAAAACAAAAAGTCCCACATTTGATTCCCATGCTAGTGCCATCACCGATCAGACCACAAACAAATGAAGAAGAGAGAATACCTTTCAAAATGTGTTGCATACTAACCATTATGCTATTACTAACAATTGAATGTACTTAAAAGTTTAAATCAAATTTGAATTTTTAAAGATACTTAAACAATTAATCCTAGATGATGGAAATAATCCAACATTATGTCATCACCACAAAATTTAAAAAAATATAGCATTATTTGCAGTAATAATTCTGAAATAATAACAATTAAATCTCTTAATTCCTTAGATCACACAATATATGATAAAACAAATGCAGAACAAGTTTGAGTAATCCATGATTACTAGACAGACACTAATGCATTTAAATTCTCACTTCCAGAATGGTTCCTGACTTTGGCCTTTGCCAATGGAATTTGGGAATCAAAGCTGAAACTAGTGTGGTTATGTATTCGGCAACTACCTTAAATTCTCACTCCCCAAACTGCTCATGGCTTTTGCCTTGCAGTTTGAGAATCCAAGCTGAAAGTAATGTAGTTATATATCCAGCAACTATTTTTTGACTCCATTTTACTATTGAAGACTAAAGCCTAAAATTTCAAAGATCCTAAGGGTTTTGGATTCAAACCAACAGTTATATAGAACTGATTATAAATCAATAACCGTATTCTTATATTACACAATATATGATAAAACAACAGTTCACTATTTTAACACCATCTACAGAAATCTTGAATACTCATTGATTATCAAATGATAGTGCATTTAAATCGCTCTCCTTAAACTAGTTTTTGGATGCCAAGCCTTGCTGATAAAAGTAAAAATCAGAAACCAATGTGGAACATTATATAAGAATATAGTCACTGTACTGACATGAAAGTTAAACTTTTCTCTAGATAGATGATGAGAAGGGAGGCTGCCCTCAAAAAACATGAGTCCTGCAGAAAAATTAGTTTGATTTGTACATCATATGGTGACTAAAAATACAATGTAGATGAGGCTTTGAAGAGATTACATCACTTCATTCTGATTATATATATTTACAAAATCATTATTTGTTAGATGACCATTTATTGATATTTCTAAAAAAAAAACTTATCTAGCAGTCAAGTATTGGTGGCCTAGTGGTTAGCATAGCTGCCTTCCAAGCAGCTGGTCTGTGTTCGCTACCGATCAACACATTTGACATATAAAAAAAAATCCAACAATTTATCTAGCAATACATTTATCCTAATTCCATTTCAGTCTCTTAATTCTTTCAATGGTGTCAGTAACACCTGCTTGTTCTCCCACCTATGTATTACATTTCTGATCTCTTCCTGGTTATTCTCAACATGCATCTTTCCATATGAGTCTCTGGGCATTGCTCTTTTGTTAAGTGTCCAAATATCAGATCCATAAGTAAGAAATGGTAGCACACATTTATAATAATAAAAAAAAACTTCTTTTTCAAACACATATATTTTCTTTTAATATTTAGTCATTTCTACCAAAAGCACACCAACCAAGTTTAATTCTATGACTAATTTCATTAATTATGTTTCCATCTGTGGTAACAATCTAACCAAAGTAATTGTGCTTGTTAATCTCTTCTAACTCATCATTATCAATCTTTATTTTCTTCTTTTGAGAAAATCCATTGAACATTACTTTAGTCTTTTAAACATTTACCTTTAATCCTACTTTCTTATTTTCAACTGACAATTCTTGCAACATTTCCTGAAGCTCTAAAGCATTATTTCCAAAAACCACTAACTATATCATCTGCAAAATCTAAACGATTTAAATCATCTCCATTTACTTTTTATTCCCATAGCTTTCCATTTTTATCCACAAAATACTTGTTGTAAAACTACTGTAAAAAGTTTTGGAAATATGGAGTCAACTTGTCATGCAACCTTCTCGCTGTTAATCTTTTTAGTACCACTGTTGCATTTTTATAAATATTCTTTAAAATATGACAATATTCTGGATCTATACCTTGATGATCCAATGCTTTAATCACTGAAGGAATGCTTATAGAATCAAATGCCTTTTCATAATCTACAAATCCAAAGCATAATGGCAACTCATATTCAATGAAACTCTTCACATAATACTTGGATATAATCCATTGTACCAAAACCATTTGTAAATCCAGTTAGTTCTTTTAGATGATTAAAATCCAATGTTTGCTATAGAATTGTAGTTATTTTGATAAAAATTTTGTGTAGAACTGATAAAGAGTGATAGGTCTGTAATTTCCGATAACTTCTTAATCACCTTTTTTTAAATATTATTAATACTGCATTCTTCAAATCATCTAGTACATCTTTATCATTTAGATATTTGAGATATAATTTTGTTTCAAAAATTTCTATTTCTTCCTTTGCTTCTTTTAAGATATCGATTACAATTCTATCATTACCTTTTCCCTTCTTCATAAATTTAATTGAATCTCCTTCTACATTTAAAATGACAATAGACGGACAGTTAAAATGTTAAACTGGATTCCAAGAGAGTGTAAAAGACCTAGAAAGAGGCCACATGTGAAATGAATGGATAAAATAAAAAAGTTTACTGGTGAGATGTGGAGAAGAGGGGGCTAGAGATCAGAGAAGATGGACTGAATTTGAAGAGACCTTCATCCTGCAGTAAATCGATAGTGGTTGAAAATAATGTTGATGAGTGATAAAAAAACTATGACTTTATTTTAACACGAGGAATGGTCAAAATTGGCTAACTATAGTAATAACATCAACAACATTATTACAATGACACTCAAAACTTTGCCACTTTCTGTAACTCATGATTACATTTTTACTCTGGATAACAAAGATATATTTCCCCACAGTAGATGGAATAACATATACCACGTCTTATATTTCCATACAGTAAGTAGAACACCATATTTCATATCTACGATTAACTTTATATTTTTTCTTTATATCTTTTCTTGATAAAAAAAATCTGTAATCTTATAAAAAGACACGTTTTAGTCCTACTAAATAAAGTATTCCTCTTATTTATTTTTTTCAGTTCCATTGTAAAATGTTTCCAATAAAAAAAAGTACAAACAGGTTTCGATTAAGGCGAAAAATAGGCAAAAAATACAATACTCATAACCTTTAAAGATATACATCTAAATTAAAGAAATTCGAATCATCCTAGCTAGATCTTTTCTAAAAAAAACATATAATGAATTTACAAGCAGTATTTTTTAGAAAAACTGCGTATTTTTATTCACGTGCACTAATTAACATCTTAGTCCTTAAAATGACTCGTTTAACTTCCCAAGCCGATTCTTTTGAACAACCATAGCAAGGAGAGAAATGATAAATAGTGTTGTAGTAGCGTTCAGCAATTACATATTTAGAAACCTTTCACTGTATAAACCATCATTCACATTTTAATTTATTATAATCCTAAATTCATAAAATTCATTCAAATAACTATAATATGATAGTGTGAATATAAATTAGTTTTAAGCGCTTTTAGATTGAAAAAATCCTCTTGTCTTGCGTTGTTAGCCGAGAGGTATCGCAGCCGCCATGCAAGCAAGTAGTTGGTTGCAGACGGGTGTGGGTTCGCGTCCCGTCAGATGCTATGACATATGAAAAAAAAAAAATCCTCTTAGGTTAATAGAATGTTTCAACATATTCCACAACAAAGAGCAATTTCCCCCCTCCCCTCTCCCCTTTTATTTTTGGTAAGGGATAGCTTTTGTTTATTTATTTTCACTATTTTAAATCCCTTTTTAGAGGAAGGAATGTAACAAGTACCAGTTTTCTTCTATTCAACTAAATGACGAATTAATACAAACTTATTACGGTATTTATTGTCAAGTATTATTCCCCGCCGCTTAGATTTTCCAATATATTTTCCCTCACTGGGTCAGATTATTTTTCTAGAAAAACAACTAAGAGAGAAATAATGTTAGTGAAAATTACTATCACTACAGTGTTTACGGCCAGCCAGCGATGTTCATGGGAACATTACGCCCCAAAGCGTAACAACAATTTAAACATATGATGATGAATCACCAGACACATGTATATTAAGCTGCTACTTAAAATATTCAGGAACAAGCCGCTTATGTCATCAACACGCAAAAAATTTCACACTCTCTTACTCAAATCCTAGCACCCTGTTACAGCAACTAACACCTTTCCCATATGCAAACGGAAGATAAAAAACATGATTAGGGGTGAAATACGGTTCTTAGCCACGTAAGTCGCAAACGAACAAAATCTGATCAGCTTGAAAACAATTATTATATTTGAATGATTTAACAATGTGAGATAAAATAAGGTGGGAAAGAAGTTTAAATTTGAAAAAGAACAGATACCACCGTTTGTACTTTTTTTTAACGGATAAAAAATAGAAATATAGTCATTTTATTTTTAAAAGAAAACAAAAACTATTTAAAAAAGGTAAAGGTAAACATGAGCTCTGTATAAATATATTTCACACATCTCATACTAATAACGAAGGTTTCATCGAGAAACATTCTTATTTTATTTTTATTTTTACAGACAGGCATAGACGTGACCATCGTAAACCCTTAAGAACTTTACTATCTATCTCATTACTTCAGCATCATCACCGATTGTCAGTCGCTCTTTCTAGATAGATGTCCATATACCCACCATTACTGGATGATTGAGTTAATTAAGGCTATCTACCTGCGATTTAATAATGCATCCTTATGAAGGTAATATGTTAGAAAACATTTTATTGTCATACAGTTTAGCAATTGTTGAAATAGATTAAATGAATTCATTTATTTATTTATTTATTTTTCTCATGTGTCATAGCATCGGCCGGGAAGCGAACCCTCTAACCCCGGGACAACTGCTTGTAAAGCAGCGGTCGCTGACCTCTCGACCACCAATGCTTGACGGAAATTAATTCATTATTTTTGAAGGAAAAAAAATCAACTTCAAAACCGGCCGATAAAATGTAAGCGTTAGTATACATGTGCCTAACTATGGGAGTAGGGGGATAACATGAAACTATTAAAAATATTATAAGAAATTAATAATAATAATAGAATTATTTATTGTTCGGAAAATCATAAAAAGTTCGACTACTGGAAGCGACAGGCTACTCCTACTACTCTATTGCATCAAACAAACCAAGATGTTTCCTTGATTTGACTAATATTAGGTAAGACGAATTATATAAAAGATTCAGAATGATTTGCCTGAAAGTTTGTGTTGATGTTATGATTATTAGATGTGATATGTAGGAGTAGGTCCATCATTTGTGAGTGAATGTTGGATGTACAGCAAATTTTAAACTTTATTTAAACTTTTCAAATACAAACAACTTGTTAGTAATAACACACAGTTAGACAACACATGTTAGTAATTACACAATGTTTCGAGTAGTATTCTCCACTCTTCTGCAGGTGTTGCTGGCCTGCAACTTCTATGTGAACACTGACTGTCACTGTGCCTATCAGACCAGCAACACCTGAAGAAGAGTGGAGAATAATGCTACTCGAAACATTGTGTAATTACTAACATGTGTTGTCTAACTGTGTGTTATTACTAACAAGTTGTTTGTATTTGAAAAGTTTAAATTAAGTTTAAAATTTGCTGTACATTCAACATTCACTCACAGATGATGGAAATATTCCAACATATCACATCTAATTCAGAAAGATGATAGTGGGCATAGAATGAATATTAGAAATACACTATATATATATGCTACAGTAGTTTAAAACAAGCTCAAATATAAATTTCACAGAACATTATTGGTTTTATAAGCAATAATTTTGCCATATATATTTATTTATATTCTCTTTCCATTAGCAGATTTGCTTACCTAGGCAAGAGATTAATAGGATTGACTAATGTCATTAAAGGTTCACTATTAATTAGCCATCATACTTTAGTCTAGCATGTCATTTTTATATTTGCTCCATGGTTGATTTTTCAACCTCTCTCTATAATTCTCTTAAATTTTGAATGAATATCATCTGGCTGTTTGGATATCTTTTCAGGTTTCATTTTAAAAATTCTTCTGCACATAACATTTCATTGTCCAGACTCGCAGTGATAAGACAATGTCTAATTTATCAAGTGTTTAGTAACCGTCGTTACTGTATTTATCTGAAGTGGATGATGACAACCGGAAATCTAGAATTTGTAAATGAAATTGTAGCATTTAAAATTAAGCAATCACATGACAAGATATTTTGAAAATCAAATGACATTCAAACCAAAAAATTGAATGAATGAGTGCAAAACACATCTATTCAATTGACCAAATTAGAGTAATACAATTTTAGCACAGAGATACAATTAAGCTCAATGTATCCCTTTCAATGATTAAATATTACATAAACCATGAGCAGTGTTTAAATTTTTTATATTGATCTTTTTTAAAAAAATTGTTTGCTCAGTTGAGGATAAATTCAGAAACTTATATCTCCACAGTCTATTGTCTCTGAACTCTTGCTAAATTATGCAGAGTGATATTCAAATAATCTAATAATGTGGAATAGCATTAGTAGGCAAACTATATTTGTTTAGCAGAAAAATTATGTTGTTTTTTTAACTCAATTTCCCACTTAAAATTACAATAAATTATCAAGAACATAATATAATTTAATTTTGATTACTTAGGTGAATTGTCGGCTGAAGAAAAATCATTCTTTCCTTTTTAATTCTTTATTAGAAAATTAGTCTGTCTGCCAGAGCGTTGATGTTTAATTTTTCTTAGTACACACCTGATAGAACTGCATTTATTGTGTATTTTTGTTTAAAAATTAAATAATTTTTTTTAAAATCACATTTGGTTTACAGAAATTATTTTAAAAATTAGATTTTAATCAAAACAAAGAGCTGTTTCATTATTCAACTATTGAAATAAACAGTGAATCTGCAAAATGAACTAAATCTTCCTTGAAACTTGTATTGAAAATTTGAACAAATAATTATTAATATCTACTAAATCATCAACTCATGCTTTAAAAGTTTGATATTTTTTAATAATTTTTACAATATTGCTATATTTTCTAATAGCCTATTAATGATTACATTTTCTAGATAGATTGTATTTCTCACAATCGTAATTTCCATGATAACCTTGCTCAGAAAAATACAATCTTTTATTATTTAAAAATAAATATTTCTGCAGAAAATAAATATGTAATCATATATATTTTTGATTTTTAATAAATATCCCACAATTACTATGCAAAATTTCAAAAAAATCAAGTTATTAATCATTTGTAATAATTTCTCGAATATCACAAAGTTTGAGACCTCCAAGAATATAATTTGGCAAGCTTTGAAATTCTCATACTTTCAAATATCCTGACCTCTATAGGAATTTTTTTAAATTAAAATATTAGAAAAAAATATATACATTAATTTTAAAGATGGGGGAGGAGTTAGCAAAATCTCTCAATAGAGAGCCATATATGTGAATCGAATTTCTAAAGTTCTCAGGTGTCAGACTCATACCTGAAGGAATGAATTGGTTAATAGATGTACATTAGTCTAAACATATTTATAATAGTATTTACAAGAATAGTTATCCTTAATTAATTTTGCAACTAAAAAAAGCATATTCTATTTCTTTTGGCTGAAAGATATTTTCCTTTCTCAACTAAAAAATAAATAAATAAAATACTTGGTAGGTTATTTGATGTTTGAGCATTGAAAATGATAGGCAGAAATTCAATACAGGAACTTTATATCTCAAGTTCACCACACTGCTATTGTCTTAACCACCTAGTAAGAGAAATCACTTTCTTTTTTAAGTATCGATAATTTTATATGTACATATTACTCATAATATTTTAATTAAACCAATCTATAAGTGTCAGGATATCTAAAAATTCAGAATCACTTTTAAATTCAACCTTGAGTGATTATTGGTGTCTCTTGGCAGTCTCTAGCTTTGTTAAAAATACAATGTTATACTTTTGAACAATTCAAATTGCAGGGTAGCTTGGTACAGTCTCTATGGTAACACATAACCAGACCATCTGTTAGAAAATATTAAAATACTATAAAGATTATTATAAAATTTTAAACTTTTAAAGTGCAAATTGATAGATTTATCAGATATTGATATTTATTTATTCACATTTTAATAACAAATGTCAAATAAAAAAGATTTCCTGTTTCTGAAAAAATCTAATCCTCCCTAACAGTTAAATAATAAAATAGTGCTTTTGGTTTGTATGTGGTATAATTTTATCACTACTTAAAGAAATCAAATGTGATTTTTTTTAAAACTTACTTTGTTTCTCAACAAAAATATCTACTAAATAAAGTCAAATTTATTGTATTCTGATAAATTATAATGCTTTAATATTAAATTTAATATTTAAAGCTTACTGCCAGTCAAAACAATTAAAACTGTCATATCTAATATACCAACATTTAATGATAGATAATGAAAAATAGTCCAACATATTATCACATCAGAATAACACTACTGTCTTACTATTTTTTTGGTTTTGTAAAATACCAATAATATTTATTATTACCAACAAAATATCATATCATTTTACTGCTTTCTACACTTAACATATACTTTCATGTACAATTCAAAATTCTCAGTGATAAAAGCATAATCTAAAAACTCACCTGAGCAGTTATATATATATTGTACCGGTCAGTACTCGAACTTACTTTCTCGTATACACGCATTGAGCATGAAATGCGTTTTATAAAATCGAGCAGCAATTAAGAAATATTCACTGGCATCCAAAATATACATTACTATAATCATACCTTTGAAAGGTTCATTTACTGCAACCTTTGCGTGCCACCTCAAGAAAGAGATTGCTCCCCTCCCCAAGGGATATGATCATGTAATTAATAAAGAGTTAGAATGTCTTATATTTTTTTATATACAAAATCAACGGAAAAGTGGATGCCGAACAAATGATTCTTGGTCCCGGTAAAGGTTAATCCCTGATTAGCTCAACCTACTCTTTATCTCGGGATGGTGGTTTGTTGCTTCGTTAATAGGAAAGGTTAAATAAAAATACCATTATCAAATACACAGCACAATGCTATACTTTAAAATTAGATGTTAAATTTATTAAGCCCTCTATAATAATATAAATATTTACAAAACAAAGAAGAGAATAAACACACACTTAAAAAATATTAATTAAAATTCAAGCGTATAATTTAATTTTTAAATAGTTTCATAAGTGGGAAAGGAATGGTCTGAAATTCTCCCCTGCTGGCACTTTCAACCAAAATTTGAAATAAATTCCCTTATGCGAAAATTTATATAAGGTGTATTGGCCATGGTATGCATGTGTTTCTTAAAAAAATGACCCTCACCTTTTCACTTGTGATGATCTATAACTTTGTTTAAATTAAAATAATTTAGCCACGAGTTAACTACATTTGAATATTAAAAGTTCCATAAATGAGTCCTGCACGTAGTGGACAATAACAAAAAAATTATTTGGAACACTTTCTTACACACTTTTATTCCTTACAAAAACAATCCTGCACGTAGTGGATGGAATAAATTTAATAGGGAAACAAACTCATGCTAAACTACAATTTCAGAATCCTGCACGTGGCAGATAAAATAAATAACACCCTTTATTTAAAGGCAAAACACATACATCAAATGACCAAACCATTAAATTGGTTAGTAGACTTATTTACTTTCTCAGTAATAGTTCATCTATACAAGGAAAAAAAAGTTATTCCTATTGTGATCCTGCACGTAGCAGATCGCTATCTAATCAAACATAGCTAAATAATAAATAAGCTAATTCTGATTACTTAAAAGTAAGTCTACTCCCCACAATTATTTCTATTTAATTATTTTGAAATATTAAAATACTATTTTTTTTCTCTCCCTTTTCCTTTTTTTTTATAATTTATTTAGATACTCCAATGAATTACGTATACCTTTAAGTTAAAATTATAAAAGAAATATATATAACTGAATTATGCAATTCATTGGTTCATTTAATAATAGCAATTATTAATAAAATAATGAATTAATAATAATAAGACACAAAATATATATAAAAACATAAATAATACTTCCCGAAGGCTTCGTTCTTCTCCGGGCTAGGATTCTGAGGGCGATATATATCTGCTGTGCAGGTGATTACTAACATGGCTTCAATGGAGGTTGGCAAAATTGTCTATAGCAGCTACACTTTAAGAAATAGAAAGTCACATCACTGGATGGCTATGTAGGGCTTCGAGCGGTGCGAATGTACCGAACTGGGTCTTCTACTCCATGTTCATTGTTGTGTCCTGAATAAATCCTGACTCCATTCCCTTAGCGATATAAAACTTCAGCTTAAATTTCACTTCCTTTTGTTCTTGAACGTCATGTCTGACCCGTGTGGTGCTTCACATTAAAAATGTTTCAGTTTGTATCTCTAAGTGTCTTACGTATTTCTTTCTTCCTTCTTTATTTAATTAGTCAGTATTCTTTCTCCTTTTGTTTAATACTTATCAGAAAATATATTTGACAATAATAATTTCATTTGATTTCTTTTTCTTAGTCAATAATTCTTATATTTCTTGGTCTGCACCTTTCAAAATATGTTCAGCTATTAATAACTCTTCCATTTCTTACAATAATAATAATAATACTTTTCAGTCAGTACTCTCCAAAAACTATACTGCTAACCAAAAGAGAAAGAGTAAGAGTGCCAGTTGAATGCTAATGCCAATAATAATAATACTGATCCTAATTTCACCTGACCAGCCTTTATATATCCCCCCCCCATTACAAGGTGTATTCTCTCATCACCTCCACAAGTTACTGCTTTTACATTTCTGTTTAAATTAAATTATTAATCCCTGTTTTTAATTATTTAAGTCCAAACAATGGATTCATTTTTAGCTATCTCTTTAAAAAAATTTATCTTATGATAACTTTACCTTTTAATTAATTTAAGAATTTCTCAGACCATTTAAATTCCAATCCCTTGATTTCTTTAAACCATAAAATAAAATCACATTTATTTAATTAAATAATTTTGTGTAGGTGTCAAGCCGAATGACCACTGATACAATTTCTACATTTTTTTTGTTCAAAAACATTATACAATAAAAGAAAGAGGTCATTGGCTTGCCTGCGGTCATGAAAATTAAGTTCTAAAAACAAAATTTATAAAACTTATGCTGTATATGTGTTGTCACATAAAAATTGTTTTTAACTTTTCCAAAAAAATATTCAACACACAACAGAAAAAAAATAGTTTGACAATCTAAAATAAAATAAAAAATCAAAATAAAACCTGTTTACTGCTGGGTTACTTGCAAATACATTTCAGTTTCCCACAATAATTTCTTTAATCCCCTACCATATTTATTCATAACAAAAGTAAAAAGATATATAACATTTATTAAACAGCAAAATACATATTTCCATGTGGTGTCTGCACTCGTTTATTTATAAGCATATTATCACCATTCACCTTATTTATTTACAATATACTATGTGTGTAAGCAACAGAGAAAATATACCTGCACAGACCACTGCTTTTATTATATGTACATTTGTTTGGGCTGCAACTATGCTTGCAGCCATCTTTGTGCCTGTCATTGAAGACTGACTGGCACAATATATATATATATTGTAGTGGTAACTCCTGTCAATATAAGCAGAAACAGCAAAATATACAAATAAAATAATGATAATAATTAACTGAAGCACATTCTACATATGAATATTTATTTGCTTTAGCCACCATATACTCCAAATGTAACACATAGGAAAAAATATTCTCAGAGCTATGGGGGATATATTCTCTGGGTCATGTGTTGGTGTTAATTGTATATATTTTACCAGAAAGCATTATATATAAAATAACAATAAGTTTGTAAATAAATAAATAATTTATCAATGACAAAATAAAATAAATATAATAATAACTAATAAAAGTTTAAATCTCCTTATTTGAAAAAAAAAGGAAAAAAAGGGGGGGGGGGGGGGGGGGGGGGGGGGGAACTGGAGACTCTTTTTGGGAGATTTTCTTTCTTGGGTGATTTTCAAATTAAAAATTATAATAAAAGTTTGATAGTTTTATCACTAAAACTTTACATGATAACTTCTTACATAAAAAAAGATGATCATTTATTACTAGACAGCTTTTCTGGAAAGAGTTTCATTTAATTTATTATTAAAGATTACAATAGTTCTTTCTTTAAATATTTTCCTTCTTGTCAGCACCATTAAAGTATCAGAATCTTTATTATTTCTATGATAATCCTTTTGCAAAGTTCTATTTATTAAACAGTTTTTAAATGAGTTGATAAGGAAAATACATAGGGCAGTTACAGTAGGTTTACAACCAATGAGCTATCCATTTTAACTTAAGCACTTCATCTTCCATATAAGCCTTAGTACCAAAAGTATCTCCATTACTTTAAGTAAATTCAAATAATAATTATAAATTTTCAATCCTTGTGTATATAAAAAGGATTATTTGATAGATAATTTATTTTGCTTTTTTCTCTTCAAAAAAGGATGGGGAAAAAAGAGAATGAGGAAAAAAAAATCTCATTATAATATTTTTGAACTTCATTTACATATCAATGCTTTAGTTATTTTTATAACTTTTTGGGGGTCATCTCCATAATAAATTTGGAATATCTTATTTTTTTAACAAAGGGAAAATGAATTAAATGATATGACATTATTTTCCAAAAATCCAATAATGTAACTTTGACATGGCCAATATAACTGTTTCAATATATATAATAATTAATAAAACAAGTCATAAATTTTGTAACTTGCTTATAAGCTTGCATTTAAATGACCACTAGAGAGAGCTCTAATCAAGCTTTATTTTATAAGTACCAAAAGAGATCTTGATTAGAGCTATTGGTAAGCTCCATCTAGTGATCATATATATATATTAATTCTAATATTCTCAAGGATAAATGATGAATTCTCATTATTATTTCTGGGAGGTTCCATGTAATAAAAATATAATGGCAAAATTGTCATTACTCAAATGTATAGTAGATGGCATTGGACTAAAAAGAAGACAACTGCTCCTAAACAAATATTTATTACTATTATTATTATTGAAATAGTTAAGGCTTTAATTCATTAGCATTTGTAATCAATTAATATATATATGTGCTCTGCGCACAGATAATGAAGCTATTCAATGTACGTAAAATTATCAAAAGTTACCACCAAGCACTTTCAGGACAGTTTATAGTCTCATATTCATGGTGACTTGTATTTGGTTAAGACCTGTAATGTTAATGCAAATTTTATGCAAATTCATATGCAGATGTTACATAGACCATTAGGAATGATCAAATCTGGTGTTTCTTTGGAATCAACTACCATCATATGTTCAAAGAAACATTCAATATTGTGAAAATAGAATACATCTATCACATTGATGGGTGCTCTCTTTTCTTTCACTACTACTTTTCCTAAAAAATAATATTTATATATAATAATATGTCAATAAAAATAAAGTCTGTTAGAGTTGTTTTTATTTATTGTAAACTATTTGCTTTATTTACTTAATTTTACTTTGTGACTTTTCTATTTAATAAAAACAAATAATTCAAGCTGGACCAATCTTGGAAAATAGTATAAGTTGCAGAAGAACTATTATGGATTTATTAATTTAGATTTTTTCAATTGGAAAATAATTCTCAAAGGAAATCTTTTGTTTTAAATTAGTAACATTAATCCATTGATTGTGACCTTTAAGTTAAAAAGAAAAACAGAAAAATTAATTTCTATTAGGTAAATTTTTCTCTAAGCCAAATTATTAATTTAATAACTTCTTTTGCTCATGTTTGAAATTGTACACTGGATATAAACATGAATTAAATAATTTTTATAATACACATAGCTTTTTTTTTTATTGAATCCTCCAATGGTAAAGTCGGTAACCATACTAAGTTTGAATCTGTTAAACATTTTTTAAAATTAAATGCTAACCTATGTATGTCTTCTCACACAGACAGTTTTATGTCATGAAGGTTTGTAATGATGGTATATTATAAGGTGTGATATGTTGGACTATTTCCATCATTTATGAGTAACTAACTGTTGAATATATAGAAAATTTTAAACTTTATTTAAACTTTCCAAATACAAACAACTTGTTAGTAATAACACACAAATAGACAATACAGGGTAGTAATTACACAACGTTTTGAGTAGTATTATTCTGCACTCTTCTTCAGGTGTTGCTGGACCATATGCACAGTGACAATATTCGATTAGAAGTTGAACTCGCACCTTTAGATTCTTGAATATCGAATTTAAGGCAAACGCTCTACCAACTGAGTTATTCTGCCCAAGGCAGAATAACTCAGTTGGTAGAATGTTTGCCTTAAATTCAATATTCAAAAATCTAAAGGTGCGAGTTCAACTTCTAAGCGAATATTGTCACTGGACATATAGGCCAGCAACACCTGAAGAAGAGTGGAGAATAATACTACCCGAAACATTGTGTAATTACTAGCCTGTATTGTCTATTTGTGTGTTATTACTAACAAGTTGTTTGTATTTGGAAAGTTTAAATAAAGTTTAAAATTTTCTATACATTCAACAGTCACTCATAAATGATGGAAATAGTCCAGCATATCACATCTTAGTTTTATGTCATGAATCAAATTTTATTTTGTGCCTAAAGATATGATACATTGGAATGCATCTTTTGGCTTTAAAGAATACCTCCTCTTATAAATTATCAAAATAAATAACCTAAACCCTTCCCCAAGGATTATTCATTGGTGGAGTAAATAACAGATAGACAGTTTTATCTATAAATCAGCACAATGAAAATATAATTTTACTAATAAAAACTTACTAACATTTTAAACATTTTTAGTCTAACTGCATAAATAAATCATTGATAGTTTTCCACATAAACTATAAAGACCAATTATTCATAAACTCCATTTTTTTATTGTTTATTCTTGATGTAATGTGAATTTAATTTTTTGGTTCACACCTATTTTTTTTAACAAAAAAATGACTCATTTCGAAAGCATGCTGGGTTTTTTCTATATACATACTTTTTTTGCAACAAAAACGTGATAACAGCTATTTATTTTGAATGTTTTTTAGTACTTAATCAATTTATTTTTAATATCAATTTAAAAATCCTATAAGCATATGTTTATATAAGCCTGAACATTAAAATATGAGTAGCAACATGAGCCAACTGTAATTCATCTCTTTATAAACAATTTAAATTACCTTTTTATAAAACTGTTAATTAAACTAAAATGTAATTTTACATAGTAAATGATTAAACTGTATATTTTTGGTGGTAGTAGTTATTAAACAGTGTACGTATACCATTTCAACATTTTACCTGCAAGTGAAATAATTTGAAGTAATTATGGGTGAATTATCCAAAAAGATTTAACTAATTTTACGCAGTTTGTCAGATTGTGAATATGGTTTTAATGCAGTTTGTCAGATTATGACTATGATTTTAATTTAACAAACTTAATAATAATAATATGCACAAATAACATGCATATTACATGAACATATATCAAATTAAATTATGTAATATCTCACATATCTCCAATAGAAATATGAGAATCAGAAAGATGTGTTAACCTTTTAACCGCTAATTTTATTATTGGTTGTATCAGATAAAAATCAAATATTTTAATTGGCCAACTCACAAACTGAAGACAAAGCCTATTGTTAAAACATATTTGCCTATAATATTAAATTCAACTCAGATACGTTTATAAAAAGTATATTATTAATTTTTCAGGTTATGAAGAGAACGAAAGTTCTTTCAAAAATAAATTGCTATTTATTTATTCTAAAATATTCAATATCGGCAACATAAAAGCTATAATATAAACAAAAAGATCGACTTTTACGTTATAGAAAAGTAAATATTTCTTTTTACTACATCTTCAATATTTTTACTAAAATCTTCAATATTTTTCGAAAATAATTTTGTTTTTTTATTATTCTCTCTGAAAATAATTTTTAATTTCCATAAATATAATTTTATAATAATTTAAATCGTATTCGAAATGAAAATCTCAGCATTTTTCTTTATTTTCTTTGATCAGGCAGTTTCTTTGTTCTTTCCAGCCAATCAGAATGTCTTTTTCGGCTGAGAGCATGCTAAGAACCAATCACAAATAATGTTCCTTCTTTGTTTAGGTTTAAATGCGTTTTTTTTTATTTTTTACTTGTAAAATAAATCGGAAGATGGCACCATCTTACAGAACTTTTAAAAACGAATTCAATACGTGTTTAACGAATATTTTCGTATAAAAACTGGCTGAGTTAGACTGATGTCAGATGTCGACGAGGAGCCTCGTAAGAGGCGGGGAAAGAGTTAAAAAAAAATTTAGAAATCATTACACATACTAACAACATCACATACTTTCTCATATGCTTCCAAAAACATTCTTGGTGCTGTTTCGGTAAACACTCTGCATGTTTTAACATTAGGAGGAGCCACAGAACCACTTCTTACAAGACCAAGCAATAACCAATTTTCAACATTACATCCACCATGTCTACAAAATGGCTCCACCTATTTTGTCCAGTCTACATAAAAAAAATCCAATTTTCATTGAAAATTTTTTTAAAAAATTCAAATATTTTGTCCAGTCTACATAAAAAAAATCCAATTTTCATTGAAAATTTTTTTAAAAAATTCAAATATTTTATTGAAGTCATTTATAAAACGGTTCACAATATTTTGTCCCCCAAATCAAATTACTAAACAAATATAAATGCTCATTAAATGTCTGGCGATAAAATAAATTACTAAATCAAGATGAAAATCTGATCCCCCAAAAAGTACAAATTACTAGCAAATGGTAAAATCAAAATAATATGGATATTATGTTAAACGAAAAGATTAAAAAATTTCAAAAACAATATTTAGAATTTAGCAAATATTAAAATTTGACAAAGAATTAATGAAAAACATTTGCATAATAAATGAAAATTAATTAAGTAATCACATGAACATCATTAAAAAAGCAAAACAATAAAACATTAAATACATAACTAAATTAATGGAAGAATGAATCATTAAATACATATTTCAATTCTAACATGATGGATATAATATTTCCTATAATTAGAAAAATTTAAATAAAAACATTATGGATATTTTTTTTATATGGGAGAAATGGAAACAAAAACTAATTTCAAATATGGTGTTGGTTGCATGCGTAAACTAATGTAAAAAATAAGTAAAAATTTCATAATATATGGAAAAAAGAAACTGAGTTTAGTTAAATATTAAAATTAATTTACAATAATATTATTAAAAAGTTTGAACAAATAATACATTAAATACAGGATTAAACTAATATAAAAATGAATCATGAACTACATATCTAAATGAATAAAGGAATCAATAAAAAATGTGTTCAAATGAAAAAAATCCTCGAAAGTTAAAGCTTCTTCTAGGGGCTCAGGACAAGAGAGAAAACAGGCAAAATATGGTTTGGACCATGTGAAATGGAAGTGGATGAAATAATAAAAAAATTTCGCCTATTGTGACCTCATGACTTTAAAGTAATAAACAACAACAAAAAAAAAGAAAATTAAAAAATGAAAGTGGAAAAAAATGATCTATCCATGTTTGTCTTTCTGAGTATCTATTTTTTTCTTTCCACCAATCCATCTATTATCTCTTTGTCTTTCTGTACATTTACCTATCTATATTTTCACCTTTCTATGTATTTATCTACCATTAGTCTATGTGCATCTATCTATCAATCTTTGTTTCCCTGTATATCTAACTATCTATTTATATATATGTTTCCTCCTTGCATATTTATTTATCTACATGTCCATCTACCTATCTATCTCTTTTGTCTAAATCTCTAAGAAAAGCATGGTACAATCTTCTCTCTACTTTCTGATATTTTGCCCATTTGTTGTTCAAATATTAGTAAATTAAAGTAAATATTTGACACACAGTTGTTGTTTTTTAACTTTCGATGATGGTTTTTTTTTTCATTTAAGCATATGTTTTTATTTATTTTTTCATTAGTTTAGTCACGCATTTAATATTTACTTATTTTACTATTGCAATAATGTTATTGCAAAATTAATTTTAATATTTACTAGACTCTAAATGTTTTTCTTCATACATTATGCAAACACATTTTTACTCAGTCTTTAACTTCATTTCGGCATGCATTCTGCTGCCATACTTGACATTTGTTTGATCTTCCAAAGCATAAGCTTCTGGTTAAGACCTGTAGAGGTCCCTACCTTCACATTTTCAAGTGCACACGCTTAAAGGTTTATTGCCATAATAAAAATTAAAAAAAACTCATAGTGCTATTTTAATATTTGCTAATTACAAGGAATATTATAACCACCAATGTTAGAGTTTAGATATGTATTTAATGTCTCATTCTTACATTAATTTAATCATGTATTTAATGTTTTATTTGTTAAAATTTTTTAATCATGTTCATTAATTTTAATATTAATTAATTTTAATATTTTCTAAACTCAAATTTTTTTATTATTAATTCTTACATTAGTTTAGCAATTATCAAATATTATTATTTGCTAAACCATTGTTTTTGATTTATTTTTTTTCATTTAATATATCTATGGTATTTTATTTTAATATTTTCTAATTACCTTTCGAATAAATTCTAGTAATTAACTGTTTTTTTGGTCATGCTTTTATTTTAATTTAGTAATTACGATAGAATGACAGCCTGTTAAGCCAACTGCGCAGACGCTGTGAGAATGTTATTAATAAATGAATACAGACATTATATATTGTAATTTAAAGTGACTATTATGTAGTCACGCCTTCGTTACAACTACTTTAGATTTGCTCATATATAAACATTTGAGTCGTAAGGGTAAGAGGATTCCTTTTTACTCTTACACAAATACTATATCATGTGGTTGTTCGAAGGTATTCATTTATTAATAACATTCTCACAGCGTCTGCGCAATTGGCTTAACAGGCTGTCATTCTATCGTAATTATAATCGCAAGCAAGACATTATAAAATAAATGCTTATCCATGTATTTAATTTAGTAATTTATTTTGCCCATCATACATTTAATAAGAACTTGTATTTGTTCTACCTTACTTTAGTAACAGATTTTGAAAACAAAATATAAGGAACAGTTTTATGCTTTATTTCTATCAAATCTCTGATTTTTTTCTAATTTTCGATAAAAATTGAAATTTTGGTACTAGATAAAATATCTGGAACAGTTTGTAGGCATGGTGGATATGTCAAACACTGGTTATTTATTGGTTATGTCAGCAGTGATTCTGTAGCTCCCCTAATGTCAAAAGATGCCCTGTTCTCTTCACCCTATTCTGGAACCAAAGTTTTAGTGATCAATAGATACTAATTTGTATAAAATTAACATGGCTTTTACCTTTGCCACTGAGGACTAAAATATATATTTAATTGTCAACATTTATTCATTTATAATTCCCAAACCTTAAGACTTTGAATCCAATCTAATTCACCTGTGCAGTCACAGAAATAAGACATCAAGTCAGTTTCTGTATATTTTAGCGACTTCAGTTTTAATTTTACAATATTATTCTGCAGAAACCAAATATCCAAATTTAAAATAAAAAAAAATTGGAACATCCAATCCAGTAAGGCAATTTATTTAAGATTTTGTTTAAAATTTATTAAAACGCATTAATTAGTATAATATGTTATTACAGTTTCTACTATCATAATATCTAATAAAAATTTACTTCCAGATTATATAAGTAATAAAAAAGAAATGGAAAGCTGTATTTAAAATAGTTCACTGACGACTCAACAGTGCCCCCTTCCCCAACAAAAACTGTGATTGACAAAGCATTATTCGCCAGGCAAGCGGTGAACAATTAATTCTACAGTTTCCCTTCTCTGCTTTACTTTCTATTTAAAAACAGATATCCAGTTACTGATCAATGTTGGTTCTTTATGGGTATTAACTCTGAATTATTTATTTAAAAAATGTAAAAAATTAAGGTTGATTGGAACTGGCAAAATTTCATGAATTACCCCAGCCTAAATTCAAATTCAGTTCACACGTACGGCATGCGGATGTATTATCACAAATCATTTTGAAAAGTAAATTATCCAAAGTTATAAAAAAAAGAAAATGGTGGTAACGATCAGCAAAGCAACGATATGCAGGTGAATCTTTTTACCTGCATGCATCCATTAACGCTGACATTTAAATTATATACCAACCGTATCAATCTTGGAATTTATCAAGGAAGAGGGGGCCAGGTAAATATTTAAAGACTAAAGAGAAAAACATTTAAAAAGCACTAAATTAATAATAAAAAAAAATACAAAAGATATCAATAAGATATTCTCATCTATTACCTACTTAGTGTATTCGTTTTTTTTTTTTAAATAGATTTAGTTAAAATTTCAATTGCAAAAAGAAAACCACAAATATATATATCACTCTTTTTTTTAAAGGCAATGAATAAGATCATGTTTACTGCTTTTCAGTGAAAAGATACCGTGAGTGAAAGGTGAACATCGACAGAAGACAGACCGACACTCAATCCTTCCCACCTCCACTCACTGTTAAGATTTTTCTCTAGCCACAATACTAGAGGAGTAAAACAAATTCTCTTTCAAGGAATCATTAGAAAAAAAAAAAGAATCCACAGACCTACTACCATCAAGAAAATAAAAAGGAAAAAATCACAAGAATGAATACAATAATAATAAAAAAATTAGGTCAAAGATACTACATCATTAAGTTATTTTAAAGAAAGAGAATTTCTTAAAGAAATAAAACAGATTTTAAAACTAGATGTAATTCAAGTACTACATTAAATGATTACATACATTCAAAAAAAAAAAAAAGATTGAAGTATATATAAATTAATAACATTACAACTAAAATATTTACTGTGCGCTGAAGATAAGCCAAGCAAGCAGAAATCTAAAGTTTAATTATACCAATCAGAAAATTAAAGCCGATTTTTTTTTATTATAAAAGTTACAGTATAAAAATTAAGAAAAAATGCAGCTTCCATAAAGACACACACACACACAAAATAACTCTATGCTAACAGAAAGAAAGTAAGCTAGTGAAAAACCATAAAAGCAAAATGGTAGACGGTGATACAAAAATAAAAAAACATTTGATAACATAACCCTTATAGTCTATAGACTTATAAAGTACTTTCCTTACTTGCTTTCAAATGCTTATTTATATAGATGTGTCCTTTTGCAGTAAACATGAGTTGCGTTTCTGTAGAAAAGGCAGGCCCAATTGACATTATTAAAATTATAACGAGACTTTAAACAAACAGTTTATTGCTCAGAAGTTCAGAAGATGGATGTGGCAGTGTTGCTTACGATCCTTATACTTTGATACTTTGATTACCAATGCACCAAACCAAATGGCATAATGACCCTTTGAAGAGATGCAATATTGAATGTTTTCATTGAGAGGATATGACTGAGGATAGAATACTATAGAAAACTACAATTAGGAGAGATACTGAAATCTTTTTAAAAGGATTATTATCGAAGTTGCAAGATAAAATGATAACTAAAAGGATTAAAGCCATTAATAAATGTTAATTCCTCCCCCCCCCCTTTGAATAATCAAAGCATAACTCATCTAATCATTTTTAAATCATTAAAAAATAATGATACTCATTTACAAGTGATTGCTAATGGTGACAATCAATCAATATTGCTGATTCAGAATATATGATTGTGTATCTAATCACATAATATTAGAACACTACAGATTTTTTGTTTTTTACAAGAGGAAAAAATAGTGCATATGCGATTAATTCAAAACAGAGAATTAATATAATGATATGGTCAACTATTCACAAAATCGTATGATAGTCGAGCATTCAAGTGCCATGTTAAGCACGACAACTGTCGACAATTAGCCAAACTAATTTTTATTTTTGCCTTGTTCACCTGAGAGTTGATCAATGGATCTTCTTTCTTATAATCTACCATTGTGCTAAACTACCAGGGTGAGAGATAATGGTAAGCTATCACCAAGATTTACAGAAACAGTAATTATAATTTACCAAATTATATGTGACGATGGTTGCCAATGGCAGATTATATTCACAAAGCAGATTCTGTTATGTATTTATGTATATAATGCTAATGAATCATTTTGCTTTAATGACCAAAATAAATTTTATGTAAGATAATTAAGAATTTTGACAATGTTTCTAACACTAGCCTTTTGAAAAATATGTAACTTAAATATTGTATCAACATGAAGTGAAAAAAGCAATATTACAATTCTAAATTTAAAACTATTAAAATTTTATTTAATCATATAAAGATATAGCTATTAAATTTATAAAACTATTGCATACCAAATCAGCTATGAAATTATTCATTCAATCAATCTGTGTATCCAATGATATAATTATATGAGGAAATTAAATTAAAGGTTCTAATTAATCTCGCTTAAACAAGGCACTATGGCACACACAAGTGCATGCATTACATCCATAAAATATTAGACAATAGATCATATGATTTATACATATAGAAGTTAAGAATATCACGATTGCCCTTTTTTTGAATCCTAAGATCTAGGTGCAGTGCTCTCAGATCTAAGGCTCCTAACTGATGAAGGCCAGAAGCCAGAAACTAGTCTGGGGATATTAGATAAGTAGGCACTAGATGGGGATTTTATGCACAAGCCTTCAGGCATCCATTGATAACTCTGGCTTGCACTGAGTGACAATACTGTATGGAGAGTTTTGCTTATTTTAAGTTAAGAATATGAATATAAAAATTTAACAGTGACAAATCAAAAGGCTTCAAATGAAGAAAAAAAAATTAGATTGCTAATTAATTGAATATATGAACATAAGGATAATAAAGCATCCTGCAAGAATTGGTTAGTCATATCAAGATGTTACATTGTCATTTGTAATTATGTTATGATGGGGAAATGAAGTTTTAAGATGTTTTTTGTTTGATCTTGTGAATACTCAGCATTTTATTTAAGATTTATGTAATTAATAGAAATAAAATACTAGTTAACAAAGTGGCCGAACACATTCTTTGAAATAAATCCAAAATTATCTCACATAAATAAAAGGTGTCCTGTATTAAATTAGACTCAGTCATTAAAAAAATCCACTAAAATGCCACATCAAACTACGAAAATGCATGATGTGTATGGAATCATGGCAGAAAAATCTTGAAGTCATAACCGTTCTGATTTAGGATGGGACCTTGATTTGAACTATGTGAAAGCTCAAGACATTAATATGTGTAGGTAGTAAGTATCCATAAATGGGAATGAATGGCTATTGTAACTAGAAAAAGAAAAGAATCAATTGTTTGCCGTATTTGAGTTACAATCTAATACTAATACATTTTATTCTTGTAAATGATCAAAGTATGTTTTTCATTACTTAATGTACTGAATGAAACACATTTTTGTTTTGCTTTTGAAAATCTTTTTTACTTTGGATATGTCATCAATAAAAGCACTGAATGTTCTTGGAAGAATGGTGAGTGAAAATTATAAAAAATACATTAATCATCTTTCTATTTTACCATCAAAACATAATGTTATAACCTTTATATTAATCATCATAGTGCAGTGTCAGATTGTAATTCTATTTAGAGAATGCATTGTACATAATATTAAACCAATAATGTTAAATGTGAGAATACTCTCATTCCAGCCACAAAATACAGACTTTGTGAAAATACAAACAGCCATCTTATTTTCAAATCTAAATGCAATTATATAGGCCAGTCAAAGGTGTTCTGGAACAAGAGCATGGACATACTGTGTAATGAATAAACTCTGTACTGTACATTTTTAGCATCAATACCACCATTTTATTTTGAGATGAAATATCTTTACTGAAATCTCCATACTAAAGTCATCAATCTTACGAAATGGCCACCATTTTGAAAAAATGGTGATTGTTTTTAAGAAAAAAGATCATTCTAATGAATAGTTGATTACAAATAAGAATAATGGATACAAATTAGTGACAAATACTATGCTAAATCCTTACATAAAGATTCATTATTAACAAAATTAAAGATGTATTTATATAAAGAGGATATTGTCAAATATTTAAATGCAAAAAAAAAATAATAGTACTTGTAGATTAACTTGCACTAACATAATATTGATAAATAGTAAACAAAGATGGTGAAAATATGCAAGATAGCTAACCGAAGAGTGCTGGTTGAGTCACAAATACACCTTCGAGTTTATCTTTTTCAAAGATCTTCATTCATATATTTAAAATATGTTGAAGTTGAACTTTTGGATATACTATTTAGTATACATTGTGTATGTGTGAAAATGGTGTTGTAATAAACATCATAAGATCATAACTCAGATTTAAATAATAAATTATATACTTGGTTACATTTTTGATAAGTATTTAATGAATGCTGAAGACAATGTTATTAAAATATTTAATGGTAACATTTTTATTACTTACACTTCTATTGCTGCATATAGTCATTTTAAAACAAATTTAACTAATTATTCACTATGCAGTGCAACATACAAATTTAATTTCAAGAGTGAATTGCAATAATAATTTAAAATGCCATTATTAATTAAATTCTTTAATTAAAATTTCATTTAAGATTAGTTGGCATGCATTATTTGTTCCACTACGTAAACAAACAGACCACCTGAAGTAAACAAGCTCTATAAACTGAATAACAATAAATTGATTAATTAATAACTCCTGTTAGTTTTAAATAATTCACTCATTAAATGTTATGTGTGTAACTACAGTAACAAGAAACATTTTAATTCTTTCTATGAAAATTTAAATTAGTGTGTCAAATATAAAATAATATACATTTTAACAAAGCTAAAAAATTAATCCCCACACACAAAACGCATTCTAACAGATTGACAAAATATACACATGTTAAAAAAGTGATTAAAAATAATTACAAATTAATAATAAAAATGCATTATCTAAAACAATAATACAGCCTATCATTTAAAAATTGTTCTTTGAAGCAATTAAAATATACCCCTCCCCCATATTCATGATGATTTTGTTTTTGTGCCGAATCGTAAATAATACTAAACTCTAAGTATATTAATATTTTTTATTAGTCATTTATTGAACTAGATATTAACCATTAATGAATAATATTTCTATACTGTAATTTTCACTACACTGATAGGAAATGATTTAATAATTGTTTACTTCTGATTTTAACACCCTGTGAAGGGATGTAATCATAAGCATGTGACCAAAGCCACATGAAAAAGATGCGCATTTTGCGCTGAACCAGCACACATCAGTTGGTCCAGATAACTACTTCTTACACATATTTTATCATTGTTTAGTGGAGTGATGTAATGGAAATTATGCTACAAAAATATTATTTATTATTGAACATGAGATTTGTCAAGATTATCTTTTCAAATTCTACATACTATACCTTTTCTACTGGCAAGTAATGTTCTTAAATAGAGGCTAAATTTGCCAAACTTAATTTTTCACATATGTGCTCTTCATTTTGAATATTTTGTCAAAACAAAATCATTTTTATTAAAGTTAATTTTAATCATAATTAAGACTGAATAAATTGTAAAAGTTATAAATTTATTTAAGGAACTAAAAAAACAAAGCTTATTTTTTGATAGCTTAAAAAAAATATGACTTTATTTTCCTCTCTCACTAAGTAAGTTTAAATGTTTGTAAAAACAGTACATAATTATAAAAATAAATATGTTACATTTATTAAATAAAAATTTCTTTTGAATTATCAAAAGGGAGTTGAAAACAAAAACAATCTACTTCCACAATCATTCTGTTTGACAAATATAATTTTAACAACAGCTGCCATTTTGTACAAACTGAGTCCTGCAATTCACCTATATGGCTTTCTATTTTTTCAGATAACTCCTCCCATCTATGAATAAAAATTAAAATATATAAGTTTCACCATTCATTTGGAAATATTTACTGTAAGATTGCAATATAACTATGGACATCAAAATCATATGAAATCATGACAAGAAAATTTAATTGGAAGTTATATCCTGAGATGATATGGAATTTTCCTGGAAATAGGTAAAACATCATAAAATAATTGGCATAAAAATGCAACAACACAGATTAGGAAGAGACAGTATAGTATGAAATACAGAAATAATTGACTGAGAAATAATTCATTAAATCTCTCAAAATTTATACATTAAAATTTATGAATTCATTTTTTTTTTTTTTTGAATTTTTTTTTCTAATTGTGGATCACCTTATTTCTCAGTATACTTCTAAACTTTGAATTAAATATTGAGATGAAAATGTTTTAAAATATCCACATAAAAATTCATAATCTATTAAATAATAACATAATCTAAGATTAAGGATTAATATAAAGATAACCCATGGGTTTAATCCCTCCCAGTATCGGACATAGCCACTTCACAAGTAATGAAGGTATATCTTTTTTTTTTCTTTCTTCACAATCTGCATTTTGATTTTCATCAAAAAGATTCAAATTTTGAAATATATCATTACAGAAATATTAACTAAATACATTTTCTTCAACAAATACATTAAAAAATTAGGTTTAAAAATCTATTTTCAAATACAATAGAAAGAAAAAATATATATTTTCCCCCAAAGAGCATTATTTGAGTGAATTCCCCAATGATAAAGTTAATAACATATAAAATAATTCATTGAATATATTTAAATATAATTATTATAATAAATAATAATTATTTTGGAATTCAGAATATGATCAATGAAAAAATAATAATAAAGTCATAAAAGCATCACATTATCACCATTTCATATACTTATACATGCTATTAATAAAAGTACCAAACTCTCTATACAGTAGTACCTACCAACAAATGCAAGCCTTCATAATCAATGGATGCAAGAAGATTTGTGCATAAAATCCCTATCTAGTACATAATCATCCAACATCTCCAGACTAGTTTCTAGCTTGTGACTTTTATCAGTGAGGCGCCTTGGAATTTAGAGCCCTGCATTTAGATCTTAGGATCTAATGCAACCCTCCAGCAGCCATCTTTTACCTATTTAGTTAACTATAAAGCTAAGAGTCCAAGATGAAAACACCTTAATGTGTCTAACCCAAGCTCATTCACTTATATAGTCATATAGATATGAACTCAGTTCAGCATCTATACATTTTGGTGTCTTTGCTTTTTCAAAACCCATTATCTTATGGCCAGGATAGGTATAAAACCATCAAAGCAAAACCAAAGACACCAAAATGTATAGATGCTGAACTAAGATTACTAAACAAGAGAATGAGCTTGGATTTGAAACATTATGATATGGTTTCATCTTGGGTTCCTAACTTTATAGTTAATCAAATAGATAAAGGGTGGCTGCTGGAAAGTTGCATTAGATCCTAAGATCCAAGTGCAGTGCTCTCAAATCCAAGGCTCCTCACTGATAAAAGCCACAAGCTAGAAACTAATCTGGGGATGTTGGATGAGTATGCGTTAGATAAGGATTTTGTGCACAAACTTTCCTGCATCCATTGATTATGAAGGCTTGCACTTGGGGGCACTACTGTATGAAGAGTTTGGTAATTGGATGGAGCAGAATTTGAGATAAATTAGAGTTGGGAATGGAAAATAAAGTGGCTAACAGGTTTATCTGGGCATAATTGCTGAAATATTCTTGACTTCGTTTAACGAAAAGCCACAATACATCACATCACATCACATCACTCTTATTAACAATAATAACGCATTTACAAAATTATAATAAAATATGTTGGCAAAAAATAAAAGTTTGTGTATAAAATGAATATAACAATAAATTAGAAGTCACGCGTTGGTGGCCGAGTGGTCAGCATGGCTACCTTACAAGCAGTTGCACCATGTTCGCTTCCCGACACATGAGAAAAAAAAATTAGAAAATTAGCTAATAAATAAGATTGAAGATAATCCTATAAAATATTCAATTTTATAGATTTATCTGCTATGAATAGTATTACGCAGGTACTTATTTGTATTGTGTGTTAATATATATATATATAAGTATTTTTCTAGTAAATGTAAAATATAACAATAATTTTGACATCGTTATGGAAGATTTAGATTATAAAAATACAATATATTTTATATATGTAATTGTTTAAAATCTAATAATTACATAGCATGTTATTTATGTATAAAAATAAATAAATAAACAAAAATTGTATATTGGAATATATAAAATATATAATTTATAAGTAAACAGAATTAAAAATAGCTATAATATACAAGGAGGCAATATTTTAATATCACAATATGCAATTTTTCTATTTAGATCTTTGAAGAAGATTATTTAACAATATGAATGTTGATATTATTTAATCAAATTAAACCATTGCAAATAATAAATGTAAAAGAGGGAAATTTATTTAATATTGAATTAAATGAAATGTAAATAGAAAGGAAAATATTACTTTACTGTTTAAATTCCAATTTTATGTAAAATAATAACAAATTAATACAAAATGATAATAAATAATTGCAAATTAGCAATTAACATACTGAAAACAAAAATAATATACATATTTAAGCTAGATGTAATTAGAGGGGATTTGAACTCAGACACTCAAGCTTTTTTCAGTCATCCATTCTATCTTATACAACTGATACAGATGACCACATACATGTGAAAAAGATAAATGATCTCCAATATACATATTTTATGCTGAACCAGCACTCATTAGTTGGTCCAGATCATAATCTCCCATACATATATACAATTCCTGCTCAGTTTATAATAAAATAACAAATCTTCAAATGTTAATGGACAGGCTTCAGTCTTCTCCAATCCCCAGCTCTTGTCTTCCATATCATAAGAAAATCTGGTGATGGCATGCTCAAAGCCCTTGCTTTGTCAATATTATTGTCATACCCATGTTGATCGTAAGTCATTTCTGACCTCTCATCTGTAGGACCTTATGATCATTTTGATATGCAAAAAAAAGATGGGCAGAATACAGGCTGAACGTGTAGTATTTAAATACAAATATAATATATATATATATATTTAAGATAGATGTAATTAGAGATTTGAACTAAAGTGAATGAAATCCCTCCAATTATACCTCTGAGTTTAAGAATATTTTTTTCCAATATATACAATCATGACAGACAAAAATAAATCATGGACCTTATTCCCATGAGGCTGTAAAGTCACCAACCAAAGCAGTAGTTGGTGGCTGAAGGCGGAGGGTGCTAAGACTCCCCTGATTGCGGACTCAGGCTGCCATTTGATGATGACTTTATTTAGATACTTACAACTGTAGATCACTTTCAAGTGAAGGAAGATTGCAAGAGTTAGAAGAAGAACTGTCTTATATTAAATGGGACATTATTGGACTTTGTGAAGTTAGAAGAAAAGATGAAGAAACAATTGATTTAAAAAGTGAACATGTACTCTACTATAAAGGCACAAATATTGGAAATACAAGTGGAGTAGGATTCATTATAAATAAAAAATGGAAGAATAACATTGTGGATATTGATGGTGTATCGGACAGAGCGGCAAGATTAGTTTTACAACTTAATAGCAGATACCAAATGCAGATAATTCAGGTTTATGCCCCAACAAGTTCTCATAGTGATGAAGTTATAGAAGATTTTTATATGGATGTACAAAAGGCTTTTGATCAGAGTAAACAATATTTTAAAATATATACTATACTTGCATTTAAATATTACAAATACAGCCTGTATTCTGACCATCCTTCTTCTATGTATTTAAATGGTGTCTTAAGGTCCAATATATGAGAGGTCAGAATGGCATGGTTAACATGGGTATTGAAGCGGAATCTGTTGCACACATTCAGCTTCACTCTCTAATAATGTTTGAAACCACCAAACATGGATTCAAACCTAACCATTTAATTATAGACCACCGGGGAGTGAAGGTATACCAATGCACGTGGTTGTTTATGTATGTGTAAACTTTAAATTCATTTAACATTAATATGCATAAAAACAATTATATATTTTCATTACGGTAAACAATCGTGCGTATGTGTGTGTAACAGATCAATTTTAATAATTTAAAGCGTTGCATAATGTATATTTTATTTATACATATATTTTCATAGAGAGAAAGTTCGAGAGGGGAACGTAAAATTAGTAAATAAAAGACTTACCGTCTTCCAAATTATAAAAGAAATTTGTTTTATTGTAATATAGATTGATTTAGCGTCATGATTAGTTAACGTTGATTCCGCAGGTCTATTTTCAGCTTAAAGTAGACCAAAACCAACTCTCGAACTTAATCTCGTTTATAGTCCAAAATATGCTGTATCATTGTAGTTATTAAAACATCCGGGAATTACCCAGCGGCGGTGATAACGAGTATAAATACAACCACATTTTCTAACTAAGAGAGGAGACATGTCATTTTTCTAACGCATTGCTAAGGGGAAGCCACGCCCCTCTGAACGGCAACATGATGGGCTAATAAACATAGATTTGCTTCCCCGGATCTCTCCAAAAATCTAACCGATGCCTAAATACTCGGAAACCATCGTTCATAAATTACTGCCAAAATGAACTTAATATTGAGTAAAGAATGGACCGAAACCTTAATTTCGTCAATTTGTCATAAATTAATTCCTTTATCAAACATGGAACCAACACGTGCACACCCGGCTGGAAATTCATCGGGAAGAAAGGTAATTCCTTGCCGTATAAACGAACTTTCATCTTAATAACCTTTTTCTATTGTAAAATATAAATGTAAACATTTCTAGTTCTGAAATCTCTCCTAATGTAAAAATGTAATTACTTATTTCGTGATCGGTAGTGCTAAGCCGATTAACTGCCTAAATAATGACCTCTTTTCTTTGTTTTATTATTTCTGTATGTTGTATATTTAAACTGTAATTCTCACTTTCTAAACTCGATTACTAGGTTCTCACTCTCCTTGTATTTTTATTTTAATGTGGCAATGTTTATTTAATATTATGCAAATCATATCAATTTTTAATATGCTAATAACTCGATCTGGCGAATCAATCCTATTTATTTTTGCTATTCTGCCATTGCGGAATATTTAATCGTAAACGTAAAGTGTATTCACATTATAAAATTCGCCTGATCGAGAGATTTTCCTAAACTATGTTTTAATAATGAATATTATGCTTTTCACTACTGTTTGAATTAAATGATTTACTATTGCTCCACGCTATTGATTAACATGATGAAAATTGAGTATTACCTAACTTTAATTCAGATCCTTATGTCTAGATGATTCATTTTATAAATCGCCCCGCCATCTAACGATAATTTAAGTCACTTAGTTCTCGGGTGGGTTAATATGCGTTTAGCGAAGGAATTTTAATGTTTTAATATTTATCCTTAAGATATTGAATAAACCCTTTAAGTAAGTTGTATGCCCCGTTTGGGACTGCCTTTAGATCATTATTTCATTACGTTAGACTTAATTAGTATTTTAAGGCTGTATAAATCAGGGTAAATCAAACCTGACAGCTTTCATAACGTGTCCCGGTGATAACATTCCTAATTCAGAAATGACGTTGTCATGCGTTTTCTCGATAATGGAATACTTATATCAAGCACAATTCTCGACAGAGCGTGGAGGCCCCAGCTCTTACAGATTGTCTTAGGTTAGGTAAGCGCTGCTATAGGTTAACATCCTACGAGGTGGAACCATAGTATCTTGCCAACCAATTCCCAATGCTATCCGTCACAAATGCGGATAAGATTAATTTTCTTCACTCCCAAATAAATGAAGCTCATCGTCCACTCAGGCCTTATCATGCGGTTCACACGTTATCATTCTTATCCTTTCATGTGGTTCAGATGTCTATATGCTGTAATGATATAAGTTCCCTAAGTCATCCCAAAATTCTCGTTATAGTTTAAATTTAATTAACTTTAGTATATATACATTATCGCTTATTAGCGCTACCCATCCTTCATTCAATCGCTATTAATACATCATTAATTAACTATTGAGAAAATCTATAAATGTAGACTCGCACGATAATATCAAAATGATCATATTTTTCCTATTTCTCTTCGCAGATAAGAAATAAATGAATCATCTCATAAGGTTCCAAAATAATTGATTTATAATTAATGTACCTTCCCTGAAATCCAAATGTAATCATATATTGAATAAAACAAACCTTCGTACCGTTATTAAGTTTGATCATATTCTGTGTAATTTAAAATCTTATAAGCATTCATTCTAAAAGCTATTGTCATGGGTTATTTTCCTTAACTTAGAAATATCATAGCGTGAGTAATATCAACCCGTTAAATCACATTAGCATACTAAGCTGCAGAGTTCAAATAATTAAGTTATCATTATGTATATTTATTGGTGCATATCCATCAAACCTTGTTATGTTATCCGGTTTGACATGGAATGCCCAAGTGACCATAAGTGAAACCTAAATCGAGTGTTCAACATATATAATTTCTAATTCATTGTAAATCCCCATATCTAGTGATTCACATGATTAATCAATTATTATTAATATTACGTTTAATAAATTTACATTTAATAAGCTATCTTTTGGATATTTTTTTGTTGGTTTGTGTGTGCACATCTATCATTACTTTGCTTATCAATTAGTTAAGCCGTAGGTCTCTTGTATCTTCGCTGAACCTTCCTGGGCCGGAGTAAATTGAAGAGTATGCTGCTATCATCAGAAATGTTGTTTGTAATGTGATAGACTTGGGAAGTGGGCAATAGGGCGGAGTTCATGAGTATCCCTGACCTGTGTATCTTGTATATGATTGAACTCTAGGTACTTTTGCTTAGGTCCTAATTCTTGTTAGACGAACATAGTAGTGAAAATGTATATTTTATTTATACATATATTTTCATAGAGAGAAAGTTCGAGAGGGGAACGTAAAATTAGTAAATAAAAGACTTACCGTCTTCCAAATTATAAAAGAAATTTGTTTTATTGTAATATAGATTTATTTAAGCGTCATGATTAGTTAACGTTAATTCTGCAGGTCTATTTTCAGCTTAAAGTAGACCAAAACCAACTCTCGAACTTAATCTCATTTGTAGTCCAAAATATGCTGTATCATTGTAGTTATTAAAACATCCGGGAATTACCCAGCGGCAGTGATAACGAGTATAAATACAACCACATTTTCTAACTAAAAGAGGAGACATGTCATTTTTCTAACGCATTGCTAAGGGGAAGCCACACCCCTCTGAACGGCAACATGACGGGCTAATAAACATAGATTTGCTTCCCCGGATCTCTCCAAAAATCTAACTAATGCCTAAATACTCGGAAACCATCGTTCATCAATTGCTGCCAAAATGAACTTAATATTGAATAAAGAATGGACAGAAACCTTAATTTCGTCAATTTGTAATAAATTAAGTCCTTTATCAAACATGGAACCAACACGTGCGCACCCGGCTGGAAATTCATCGGAAAGAAAGGTAATTCCTTGCCGTATAAACGAACTTTCATCTTAATAACCTTTTCTATTGTAAAATATAAATGTAAACATTTCTAGTTCTGAAATCTCTCCTAATGTAAAAATGTAATTACTTATTTCGTGATCGGTAGTGCTAAGCTGATTAACTGCCTAAATAATGACCTCTTTTCTTTGTTTTATTATTTCTGTTTGTTGTATATTTAAACTGTAATTCTCACTTTCTAAATTCAATTGCTAGGTTCTCACTCTCCTTGTATTTTCTTTTAATGCGGCAATGTTTATTTAATATTATGCAAATCATATCAATTTTTAGTATGCTAATAACTCAATCTGGCGAATCAATCCTATTTATTTTTGCTATTCTGCCATTGCGGAATATTTAATCGTAAACGTAAGTGTATTCACATTATAAAATTCGCCCGATCGAGAGATTTTCCTAAACTATGATTTAATAATGAATATTATGCTTTTCACTACTATTTGAATTAAATGATTTACTATTGCTCCACGCTATTGATTAACATGATGAAAATTGAGTATTACCTAACTTTAATTCAGATCCTTATGTCTAGATGATTCATTTTATAAATCGCCCCGCCATCTAACGATAATTTAAGTCACTTAGTTCTCGGGTGGGTTAATATGCGTTTAGCGAAGGAATTTTAATATTTTTAATATTTTATCCTTAAGATATTGAATAAATTCTTTAAGTAAGTTGTATGCCCCATTTGGGACTGCTTTTAGATCATTATTTCATTACGTTAGACTTAATTAGTATTTTAAGGCTGTATAAATCAGGGTAAATCAAACCTGACAGCTTTCGTAATGTGTACCGATGATAACATTCCTAATTCAGAAATGATGTTGTCATGCGTTTTCTCGATAATGGAATACTTATATAAAGCACAATTCTCGACAGAGCGTGGAGGCCCCAGCTCTTACAGATTGTCTTAGGTTAGGTAAGCACTGCTATAGGTTAACATCCTACGAGGTGGAACCATAGTATCTTGCCAACCAATTCCCAATGCTATCTGTCACAAATGCGGATAAGATTAATTTTCTTCGCTCCCAAATAAATGAAGCTCATCGTCCACTCAGGCCTTATCATGCGGTTCACACGTTATCATTCTTATCCTTTCATGTGGTTCAGATGTCTATATGCTGTAATGATATAAGTTCCCTAAGTCATCCCAAAATTCTCGTTATAGTTTAAATTTAATTAACTTTAGTATATATACATTGTCGCTTATTAGCGCTACCCATCCTTTGTTCAATCGCTATTAATACATCATTAATTAACTATTGAGAAAATCTATAAATGTAGACTCGCACGATAATATCAAAATGATCATATTTTTCCTATTTCTCTTCGCAGATAAGAAATAAATGAATCATCTCATAAGGTTCCAAAATAATTGATTTATAATTAATGTACCTTCCCTGAAATCCAAATGTAATCATATATTGAATAAAACAAACCTTCGTACCGTTATTAAGTTTGATCATATTCTGTGTAATTTAAAATCTTATAAGCATTCATTATGAAAGCTTTGTCATGGGTTATTTTCCTTAACTTAGAAATATCATAGCGTGAGTAATATCAACCCGTTAAATCACATTAGTATACTAAGCCGCAGATTTCAAATAATTAAGTTATCATTATGTATATTTATTGGTGCATATCCATCAAACCTTGTTATGTTATCCGGTTTGACATGGAATGCCCAAGTGACCATAAGTGAAACCTACATCGAGTGTTTAACATATATAATTTCTAATTCATTGTAAATCTCCATATCTAGTGGTTCACATGATTAATCAATTATTATTAATATTACGTTTAATCAATTATTATTAATATTACGTTTAATAAATTTACACTTAATAAGCTATCTTTTGGATATTTTTTGTTGGTTTGTGTGTGCACATCTATCATTACTTTGCGTTATCAATTAGTTAAGCCGTAGGTCTCGTGTATCTTTGCTGAACCTTTCTGGGCCGGAGTAAATTGAAGAGTATGCTGCTATCATCAGAAATGTTGTTTGTAGTGTGATAGACTTGGGAAATGGGCAATAGGGCGGAGTTCATGAGTATCCCTGACCTGTGTATCTTGTATATGATTGAACTCTAGGTACTTTTGCTTAGGTCCTAATTCTTGTTAGACGAACATACAATTCTGACCGGTACAGTGTATTTTTTTTTATCCATACAACTTAATAGCAGATACCAAATGCAGATAATTCAGGTTTATGCCCCAACAAGTTCTCATAGTGATGAAGTTATAGAAGATTTTTATATGGATGTACAAAAGGCTTTTGATCAGAGTAAACAATATTTTAAAATATATACTATACTTGCATTTAAATATTACAAATACAGCCTGTATTCTGACCATCCTTCTTCTATGTATTTAAATGGTGTCTTAAGGTCCAATATATGAGAGGTCAGAATGGCATGGTTAACATGGGTATGACAACACAATTGGCAAACAAGGACTTTGAACATGCCGTCGTCAGATTTTCAATTATATGAAGGGCTGAAAAGTTGGAGAGTGGAGAAGACTGAAGCCTGTCCAATAAAGTTTGAAGATTTGATATCTTAATATCAACAGGATTGATTTTAGACATATTTGTGGAAGATGATAATCCAAACTAATTAATGAGTTCTGGTTCAGCATGATAGACATATAATGGAGATCATTTATTTTTTTCACATGTGGTCATATGTATCAGTTCTATAACATAAAGTGGATAGCTGAAGGAAGCTTGAAAATCTGGGTTCAATTATAATAAAAATATAACAAAATAGTAATAAGTACTTTGGGTGCTAAGCTGTATTTAGTACACCAAATTTGAATATACTTACAACAGTCTTTCCTGCAACATTCAATGACTCTGAATCATATTAGTGAATTATATCATATGCACTTTAATAAATATTTAAAAAAGTACATAGACACGCATATACATATTGAAAAGGAATATAACACATATATACATCTGTAAACATATAATATATACACAGAAAGAAAAAGTATATATAATTTTTAATCATGGACAGTAGAGATTATAAATATGGGGTGGGGTGAGGGATTGTATTCTATTGAAAGAAGGCTCAAAAATGCACTCAATAATGTTTCAATACTCCTTTAAAGAAGCGAAATATACTTGAGAAAAAAAAATCGCAATCATATTCCCAGAGTAAAAACAGCATCAATAGATTTTATAATCATTGTCCCCTTCCTTTCTCATTAACGTCGAGCATCTGGTGTAGGGTTGGAGATCAATACCTTCATTCCTACCAAGTGAAAGATTGAATTAAATAATCTACCAATTCTCTATATGTTTACAGTTATGGTGCTAAAAATGTTCCTAAAACACTCCATTGTCATCTATACACTCCTAATATAGAAACGATCTCTTTATGACTTATAAAATTCTTTTCTTCATCCATGAAATTAAACACCTAATATCAGAGGTGACATGATTGATATGATCATATTGACACAGTGGGTGCATTCGTGAAGATACCACTTTAAAAAAATTATTAAGATTGCCACATTAAATAACATTCCTGATTTTTGTTTGTATCTGACGTATTTACAGGAAGATAAAAAAAGGGTAGAACGGCCCACTGATAGACAACGATTTTTCAGCAGTCCCCCTCCCCACAAAAAAAAAAAATTAAAAAAAAAAAGGCAAGTACTTCCAGGAAATGAGAGTTTGACTGGTTGTTCATCTTTGTTTTATTCTCTAATCAAAAACAGCTAAATATCTAGTTATTACTGAATACTGGATGATTAATTATAAACAAGCTATCTGAAATATAGAAAATTCATGTTTAATTGATCGGAATGTGGTGCTGTAGATTCTGCTATTGTAAAATCAAATGCAAGACTTTCTAATAAGGTCTTTTATGATAAATTAGAGCATGTTTTCCTTTGGAGAGTGATACACTACTTCTCTAATAAAGATTATCTACATATCATACCATTTCCAACTTTCTTATACACTTCAACGATACTATTTTTTATATCAAAACTTTATTCTTACAGTTTCAACTGTGCTGCAGTCATCATCAGAGCTACAATATCCACATATATAATCATACAATTAATACATTTTATACACATATTTATATACATAATGAAACACACACCTTAAGCTGACCATTATAAATAATCATTTTACATTTTACTCTTAATTAATTTTATTTATATTATTTTATTTTTAATTTATTTAAAATCTATTTATTACAATTTTAATTTTAAAAACTTTAACTTTTAAATTCTACTATTTAATACAATACAGAGAGCGTACCAATAGCTCAAACAAGCTATTAATTAATTAGTGCGGTATGAGAAAATATTTAAAATCTCTATCCAGAACACTCTCACCTCCAGACCAACTGGTCCTGAGCTTATGGCTCACGTCAGTGGAGAGCTAGAATATATGACTTGCTTTTTTGATTACTATTTAATACGTGTTATTTTAGTATTACCTTTTTACTTATATTTTTAATTAACTTCTAACCTTTTTTATTTTAATTATATATATTTTTATAATTAACTGTTAACTTTTTTACATTACAAATTAGCTTTTTACGTCACAAATTACTCACCTCTTTAAAATCTACTTTTTATGTATCCTATTTCTATTCCTTCCATAAAGATTATCTCGAAGACATTTTAAAAAAAACGTGTGATTTTGATCGTTTTTATTGGGAAGACATGGTAAAAAATGTAATATGTATGAAGCTACAATTAGTCATGGTGTTGAAATCTTTCGGGGGGGGGGGGGGTTCAGGATTAAAAAAGAACCTTGCAAAATAGTGAAAAAAGAGTATAATGACTGGGGTATCCAAAGATAGTCATTGCAAAACTCACCTAGTAGTGGTAGTAATAGCGGTAGTAGTAGTATAATAGCAACAGTATATATATAATTATTATTTCCTCTTGAAGTTGGAATAACCATATTCATTCATAAATGGCCCCTGTGGCTGCTGGTATTATTCCGATAAGTGAAAGAAAATATTTAATATTCCTTTTTAATTTATCACTGGGCCATTTCTTTATTACCATAAAAAAATTGCACTCTTGAAATTATAACCCTACTAAACATTGGTCTGTATTGATTCCAACTACATAATCAATGTTTTTATTTACTATAAATCTACTGTGAATTAATATAGAATCCAGATGAAATCAATTTCCAATACATGGAGAATTTTTAAGTATAAATTCTTCTGATCTGTTCAATGTACTCATCTAAAATCTCTGTTTCTCTTCATCTGTTTACTAGATGCTGTGTGCATCTAAAGGAACCTTCTCCATGGAGTAACTTTTGGCTTATTACCAATCATCTAACATTTGAAGGATAGCCATTGAAAAAACGCTTTCACTGTGTCCTAAGCAATGGACAACTTTATTGTATCTTCTTTTAGGAGAATAAATCCCCCAAATATCTACTCTTTGCTTATTTATACATCTCAAACAATTGACCCACTCCCCATTTTATTCATTGTTCTGTCATTCTATACACCAAATTCATCCCATAAAAAGTGAACTCAACAATTAAATATAATATAAACTATTTGTTTCTGAAGACTGAATATATGTTTTTTATATCCAACTACAACATTTAATAATACTAGTAATAATATTTTCCCTAATAATCACACATCATCATCAATTTCTTAATTTTTAAAACTGACTTTGAAACTAAACCCTGAAGTAAATTAATGTTCTCAAATTCTGAAAAAAATTAATCTGCTACCAGAGCACTATTTCATTTGAATATCATGACCGCAAAAACTGCATATTTTCTAAAAGCACTTTAATACACTGTACAGGCTTACACACACCTGCACATGTAATGTAATATATGAGATTCAAACTCAGACTTTCATATGACCTTAACTCTCCATGCCATTTCATATTGCTGACCCACCTGATCACACACATGTTGAAAAGATAAATAATTACCAATATATGTACTTCATGCTAAACCAGCAGTCATCAGTTGGTCCAGATTACTATCTCCATCACATATATACAATCAGTGTTCAGCTTTATATTAAGATAGCCAATCTTCATACTTTAATGGACAGGTTTCAAACTACCCCAACCCACAATTGGAGAATAATTCATTTACATACATATGCAAGGGATGGGCATACCTCCAGTATATGAGGAGTCAGAATGACTAATGTCAACATGGGTAGGATGACAAGAGTTGTGGGTTGTAGTAGTTTGAAGCCTGTCCATTTAACTATGAAGATTGTCCAACTTAATCTACAACTGAGCACTGATTGTATATATGTGTGGAGATGGTAATCTGAACCAACTGATGAGTGCTGATTTAGCATGAAATACATATATTGGTGATTATTTATCTTTTCAACATGTGTGTGATCAGGTGGGTCCGCAATATGAGATGGCATGGAGAGTTGAGGGTCATGTAAAAGTCTGAGTTTGAGTCACATACATTACATTATATGTGCAGATGTGGGTAAGCCTGTACAGTGTATTAAATTACATATTGAAACATAGTGCATTAAAGGTCTACCCATCCCTCACATAAGTACATAAATGGATTATTCTCTGGTACATGAGGGGTCAGAATGACTAGCATCAACATGGGTAGGATGACAACCTTTGCACTAATGTCGGCTTTGAATGTTCCATCACCAGATTTTCAATGAAATGGATGGCTGAACAGTTGTGAGTTGGAGAAATTCGAAGCCTGTCCATTAAAGTATGAAGATTGGCTATCTTAATATAAAATGAGCACTGATTATATATATGTGTGTGGAGATAGTAATCTGGACCAACTGATGATTGCTGGTTTAGCATGAAAGGCCTATATTGGTGATTATCTTTTCAACATGTGTGTGATCAGGTGAGTCAGCAATATAAGATGGAATGTAGAGTTGAGGGTCATGTGAAAGTCTGAGTTCGAATCCCTTATCTAAACACCCTTTATAATATTTGCTTAGTTTCTTTACATCATTAAATATAGACAGAATAAAATCTGCCTACTGCTACACTTTACATATTTAATTAATATTTAACTAATTGCTTACTTAAACAATTAATTAGCATAAACTTAATTCTACAGTTTTTATGACTGTAAACAAATAGCCCACAATTCTGACAAGTATAAAAATATACATTTCGTAAATATTATTGCGTAATATATAAACCTATTGATGAAAGAGAAACCATATATATCATTCAAATAATTAAATATAAATATATTTTAAATTTAAATTTTTCTATAGTTTAAAATATTATGTAAATGAGCAAAATCCATACATAATATTTTTTTAACAAATTATATTTAAAAAATTAAATAAATAATCAAGCAAATAAACAAATATACATTTAAAATTGAAACAAACTAAAAACTAGTATTTGTAACAAAAAAAAAAAAAAAAACACTCCACAATATAAAGTAACAATGAGTAATGCTTAAAAAATATTTTTTTCCCATTCAACCACAATTTTAGGTGTTATCTATAACTTTAAATAAATAAAAAATGGAGTGCCACAAATTAGATAATTTAATCACTATTAGGGAAGACATAATGATTGAATTAATTAATGAAATCCCCGTGCTTTTATTGAAAATTACATATTATCATCATCAATAGTATTCTGTCCCATGGACAAGCCCAGAGAGTAATCACATCTCCATTCCAAGCATTTTCCCACTCCATTCTCTTCAGGGCCCAGCTCCTCAATTCCACATAACTCTCCCCATCCCTTATGTTATTCAACAATGCCAATTGTTTCCACTCACCATTCTCCCCAGAACATCTTTATTCTAAACTATACTTTCTTCTTAATATATGTTCAATCCAGTTTCAGTTTCTATGAATTTGATTAATCAATCTTCTTTATATTACTCTTTTCAAAACTTTGTGTTCTCAATTTTCCATATTTCATATAATAATCAAAATTATGTTTTAAACAAAAATATATATTTTTAAATTTTCAATGCATTATTCATCAAATGAAATAAAGGGCTTTTTTAAATATAATATTTTTTATTTTTTAATTTTCAAGTACGTTCCTATATCACTTCAGTTTTTCAAAATCATTCATGACAAAGAGGTAAGCTATTCATATTCAATTGTAAAAACTGGGAATGTAGGCAATGATGATGTATTTCCAGTAACTGAAATTAGACTGGTGAGCATTAAAACTCACTTCCAAGATGATTGTATTTTTGAACACTGCAGTTCAAAAAGGCAAGCTTTAGATAACTACTCAAGAGAGATTAAGATTTCATCTTTTAATTTTCTTTTTCTTTCTATATAAATTAACTGCAAATACTTTTTACCACAGTAGTCATCAAATTAAATAAAAGTATATTTTTAAAAGGTATAGCGCCATCTATTGCCCATCATTCAGAACATACTGAACTGATTTCACTGTAGTTTGAAATGTAGCCCAAAAGCAAAGTTGCATTGGAAAACCCTGAAAGAAATAATGAACTGATTTATAATATGACTTCAATTTTTCAAAATTCTTTTTTTTATTTTTTACATAAATAGGAAAGCTATTCTTATTCAGATATAAAAAGAAAAAATATGAATCTAAAAAATGTCCATGCAGTAAAAGTAGGTAAAATTGATTACAAGATTTTTGCTTTTATTAAGACAATGATCTGAAAAAGTAAGTTAGACACAATCCAAAGGGAAATCAAGATTAATATTCTATCTTTTGTTTTCTATTTTAATTAATTGTAAACATTTTAAAGTAAATTAGGATATACCATTAGAGTAGTTTACAGTTACGCATACTGTGGCCGCTAGGCGACACTGCAATACCACCAAGAACACCCAAGAAGCCTGCAAGTGACAAATTTCTATCCAAAAATTGCTGAAATTGACTAATTAAAATGCCTAAGGCAAAGCAAATCGAATAAATCCTTCTAAAATACAAATAAAATAAAAAAAGATGCTATAAAATTTGAATTACAAAAACAGAAATCAGTGAAAATATATCATATGCACCCCCCCCCCTGAATAAAAAATTCTATTCAAAAAAGGGTGGGGGGAGAAAATAATGGTTATATTGAAAATACTGATGACATAGATAACAAGAATGGACGCTTTTGAAGAATTTTTGTCAGAGAGTGAATTTGAGCATTTGGAAATTTATCAATCATTTATGAGGGACAATACACATGGTCTAGAAATAATATATCCCACACAATAGATTATGTATTACTAGAGAAAGAGGGAATGAATAAAGTAAAAAAAAATAAAGTGTTTGATAATGAAGAGAGAGTATGTAATAGTGATCATAATTTCTTTATAATAGAAATGATTAGTAATGTGATGAAAAATAGTAATAAAAGTAGAAAGGATAGTGAAAGATGTGGATGGAGAATGAATGATAAGAATAAGTTAAAATAATATAAAATAAAAATTGAAAAAATCATGGAAGAATTGATTGGGAATAAATATAAGGACTGGTGGGTGAAGTAGAAAAAGTAAAACAATAGAATTTTAGGTAAGCATATTTAAAAGAATAAAAGTAATAGAAAAGTAAGAGTTAGTACAAGTGTAAAAGAGAGGGGAAAAGCATGCAGAGAATATAAGTGTGCTATTAAGAATAAAGAAAGTAAAAAAATGTTAATGTTAAATGGGAAAAGTATTTAAAAAAGAAGATGGTTAAAACAGATAATTACAGAAAATGAAATTAAATAGTAAATTGTTGGAGGATATTAATAAAAGTGGAAGAGATGGGAGTAAAAAATTTTGAAAATACCTTAAAAGAAGAAATGTAGATGAAAGAAAAATAGTATTATTAGATGATAAGGGAATAGAGTGTAACTCTAGAGAAGAATTAGAGACAATCTTAAATAAAAATATAAAGGAAGTAGAAAAGATTTTAGATGTGAAGGACAGAGTGATAACAAACATGAAAGCATATAGTAATGGAAATATTAGGTTTACAGAAAATGAATTGAATGAGGCAGGAAAAAAATTGAAAAGTGGAAAGGCAATAGGTTTAGATGGTTGGGCAGAAGAGATAGTGATGAATATAGGAAATAGGGCAAAAATAAACATCATGTCTTAATAACATGGAACAGAAGACTTTCCAGATAATTGGAATAATACAAAAGTAAGACTACTATTTAAAGGAAAGGGTAAGAATCATAGAAAGTTAAGCAATTATAGACCAATAGTGGTAACGTGTTATATAAAGTTTTGCATATATGATGGCTGGAAGGATCACAAAATGGATGGAAGAAAATAATATAGGTGAAATGTAAGGAGGTTTTTGATCGGATAGGCATATAGGAGATAGTTTATTTGTACTTACACAACTTATAGATATGAATAGAAATCCAGGTAGACAGTTATATAAGGTTTTTATAGATATAGAAACGACATATAATAAAGTAAAAAGTAACAGATTGTGGGTAATTTTAATAAATTTGGGAATGGAAGGAGCTTTAGTGGGTCTTTTATTTATAGATGTCTTCTGGTGCACAGAAAGTATGGAAGATATGGAAATTATGCTGAAGACATGCACAAGGGTGGGCAAAGAGATGGGGATTAAGTTTAGTGAAGAAAAATCAAAAGTAATGATAGTAAATACTGGGGGGGGAGAGAAAATTTTTTTATTGGGGTACATAAAGTTAAATGTGGTGAATAGGTATAACAATTTGGGAATCATCTTAAGTGATCAGAGAAATTGCTTGGATGAATGGGAGAAAAAAATGATAAATGAAATAAAGAAAAGAAAGGGATTGATAAGAAATTAACAGTGTTTCTACATGATAAATATGATGTAGCTAGAATTGTATGATAAGGCATGGCAGAAGCAGGGTTACCATATGGTAATGATGTTTTATGTGTTAGTAAAGAAGTGTTAGATTATGTAGAAAAATTACAAAGAGAAGTAGGAAGACATACATTAGATGCAGATGTGTGGACAGCAAAGGAGGCAATTCAAGGAGAAATGGGATGGACAAGTTTATATATGAAAGATGCAAAAAGCAAAATGAAAATGTTTGCATAGATTGCAATTTGTGGATAATAAAAGAATAGCCAAAGTAATATATAATTGGGTTATGAGTAAAGGACAGGCAAGCAGATTTATGGGAAAGGTAGTACAGTATGCAGAAAATTTGGATAAAGAATTTGTGCACTTATACAAAAGGTGGGATGATTGTGTTAAGAGAATTCTTGAGTATTATAGTGGCAAGGAATAAGATAGAAGAGCAAATGCCTTAAGAAAAAATAGGGAGTTGGAGAACTATTATAGAGAATAAAAAGTTTAAATATAAATAGAAGTAAACAGAATATTGGATGCGAGTTAATTTACAATAATAGCAAGGAAAGTAGTTTATTAGTTAAGGCTCAAACAGGATCTATAGCAACATGAGAATATACACATAAATGGAAAAATATGGGTGATTTAGTTTGCAAGTTACTTAAGGAAGGCATAGGAAATATTAGGCATCTGTTAATTGAATGTAAATGCTTGCAAGCAGTAAGGATACAAATAATGAAATTGTGGGAGAATAAATATAAACATAGTGATTTTACAGAAAATGGGTTCTTTGTTTTTATGCTAGGTTTGGGAAAAGATAAGGGGCATTTAGATATAAAGGCCATAGAGTTGACAAATATTATGTTGTGGAAATGAGATGGAGCAGGAATAGAGAAGAATATGGGAAAAAAACTTAGGGTGAAAATGGAATGGGAATGGTAAGGTGGTTACCAGGTTTCTTTTGGGCATAGTGGTTGAGAGATTCCTAACACTGAAAAAGGAGAAACTATTGAGCATTGCATATAATTTTATCAAAAAAGGAAATAATGAATTCCAATATGCTGTTACTTCATATAAATTACAATATCAACAAAACAGTCATATAAAACAGCTAATATACATGTACATTAATACAAGAAAACCCTTTTTCAGCACATGGTTTAATGTCTTTTTCAAATGAAAATTTGAAAGGGGTATTAAACCATCTTCCAAAAAAGGCTTTTTATGAATGATTAATATATATATATTAGCTGTTTTATATCAGTTTTTGTTGTTGTGGCTGTTGTTTTTGTAATTTATAGTTTTAAATGTTCATTTTTAATAGGAACTTTTTTTTTTTCTAACAAACATTTTTAATTCACTAAACTGTTTTCTTTTTGTTGCAGTTTGATAAAACATACATATATAAATATTTTTCAAACTTTAATTGTAGTTAATATTTATTAATTATTCCTTATATTTAATAATCAACACACTAATTTTACTAATTTAAAAAATAGAAAATATATAAATGATTTAATATAGAGATACTTTTTTTAATTTTAGAAAACGTAAGTAAAAAATTCTTTGTATTACATATGTAGTCAGCATATATAAACAGACTATTACAGAAATACATTGTGTAAATGCTTTCTTTTTTAATAAATACATTCAAAAATTAAATATGAATGTCTATTTTCAATTCCAAAATATTTTTCTCAAAAGATCAGTTAAAAATAAAAACAAGAATTGCTTAAGGAACAGTACTTCCTTTGACTTTCAATAGACATTAAGAATGGATATTAAAGACAAAAGATAAAAATTATTAAAATGCCCCCCCCCCCAAACAAAATTAAATATGTAAAAAATAGATAGAAGATTGAATAAGTTGATGTTTATGGATGCTATTGCTTACGGACAAATAACTAATTTGAAAGAATCCTATTTAGATTATATTAAGATAATAAACATCACATGATCACCATTGGATCCTAACATCTAGGTGCAGTGCTCTCAAATCCGAGGCTCCTCACTTATGAAGGTCACAAGCCAGAAACTAGTCTGGGGATATTGGATGAGTAGGCACTGGATGGGGATTTTATGCACAAGCCTTCTGGCATCCATTGATTACTCTAGCTTGCAGCGTGGCAATACGTATAGTGAGTTTTTTCCTGTTTTAATTATATTAAGATGATTTAATTCATTAGAAAAGCATGTGTTGATGTAAAAAAAGATAGTCTGCAACAATATCCTCACAATAACATATCTGTCTTGGGCATCCAAAAAACCAAACAGATGATATATTATTTTTAAGAAATGTTATCTGTATAATTTCCAAGATATGATGATAACAGGCAACGTGTAATGAAAATAAACTTTGACCAATTTATATACATATGGTTATTTGTTGTTTTCCTTTTCATTCTTGTTTGGAATAAATTGGCTGAAACATTTCTAACATTGGCTAAACAAAAGGTTTATTTTAAATATTTATTTTTATTAAATGTAATTGAATGTGCTTTCATCTTAAAAACCCATATTCGTAGCACTCACGTGTTGGCTGGGTAAGCTGCAGCATTTATCGATGCCATGAATGATGTTAGTGATAAACCATGATTCTTTCAAAAACTGGTTTATTTTAAATTATGGCAATGCTGCTTGCAAGGCAGTATGTTACAGGGAATTGAGGGCAAATATTTCCCCAAGAGTCTCACAAGATAAATATTTATACATGCGAGCAAAAAATAACTCAAATATAAAGCAGATTTTTAGGAGCTTGAACAAAAATGTGGCCACAATTTCAACCCCAAAAACACCAATATTGTTTGCACAGAGTGAGATGAGAGAAAATAAAAAGTGGAAGAGATTTGGCTTATCACTAATAACAGCCATATTGTCAACAAAAAAAGAGAACAATATCCAGTTCTCAAGTAAGTAAAATATTTCAATATATAATTTAAAAAATTAGTACTCCATCGATAAATATTGCAGCATACCCAGACAAGTTACCAATGCCATGAATCTGATTTTCAAGCACTTAGCTATGTTTAATAAAAATAAATATATATAATAAACCAAACGTTAGGGCCAATTTATTATATCTATGGTTATAAGTAGCAAAGTTTATCAAAGTTGAATGTAGCATTTATAAGGGATGATTATTTTTTTTTACATAGATAATTAAACACTGACAATGCCAGTAGCAGAAAACGGTCTGGGATTGGGGATATTCTCAAAGCTTGTTAAGAGTTTATTTTGCGAGCTCTATATATTACATTTGTAAATACAAACTTATTAAATTAGGTCATGTGACATCTGACTTGATTTTTTTAAAAAATAATTAAACACTTTCTAAAATAATATTATAGATGTCCAGAAAGTAAGCAAATAACCATATGGTTTGCCATTTGGAAATATGTATGATATCTGAGTAATAGAAATGCTGGGCTACCATCTATGAACCTTGAACTCTTAAATTTATTTATTTCTTACTATAAGGACAACTATCTACAGAAATATTTGGAGTAAATTTCCCATTTCATTTAATCTGGTGCAATTATATACCAATATATATGGAAATATTTCCGGTTCATACTGCTATCTGAAATAATTAGCAATATCATCTCAAACATTAAGAAATTTTCAGCTATGCCCTCTGTGAAAAAAACAACTAGAGCTTGCATCTCAAAACAGCTACTTTAAAAAGGTACCTCTTTAAACTATAAGTGGCAAATATCTTAAATATTGAAATGTGGATTAATTCAAACAGAGAGTGTGAAATTACAGAGGGCGTAGCTGAAAAATTCTTAACATTTGAGGTGATTTGATATTTATTTCCGATAGCGATATGCACTAGATATATATATATCTGTGTCTGGGAGTTTCAAAGATTAAAAATGACTAACGTTTAGTCTGTTTTTGTGTAGGCATAGTAAACATGTTTGTTTACTAGCAATTTAAAGATCATTGCTTATGTAATTTCACACTCTCTATTTGAATTAATGGGTGTTTCAATATTTAATATCTTTGTAACCTATAGTTTACATACCTTTTTGAATTAACCATTTTGGGATGTGGATTCTAAACATTTATTTCACAGAGAACTTAGCCGAAAATTTCTTAACGTTTGAGGTTATTTGATATTATATATTAAGCAATATATACTTTGTTGTATCCGCCAGTCTGACTGTGCCAATGTTATATATGCACGTATGACTGTGCGGTCAGCAAATAACTATGTTCAATTCCCACGATGTTCTCTTGCAATGACTGCTCTGCTGTGGATGCTCTCCAATGAATGGTCTGCAATGAATGCTATGAATACACTGTGTATTCTCTGCAACGGATGCTCTCCAAAAAATGGTCTGCAATGAATTCTCTGCCACGGATGCTTTCCAATGAACGGTCTGCACCGAATGCTCTGCAATGGATGCTCTCCAATGAATGGTCTGCAACGAATGCTCACCAACGAATGGTCTGCAAATGGATGCTCTTCAACGAATGGTCTGCAACGAGTCTATTTCTACAGTTCACTAAAGTTCAATTCCCACGATGTTCCTTCAGGCTGGCTGCTACAAAAACGGTTCACAATGGACATACCTTAGCCCCAGTCCAGTTTAGCTGTAAACGAACTCTTCGTAGCAAGCACTGCGACTGACCTTAAGCTCTTTACAGCTTCCGTCTCTGCAACAGTCTACTTCACTTGAAAACCGTTGGAAACTCAACTCTTTATTCATCTGCTATCCAGATGGTTTCCTCAGGCTGTGGTCTCCTTCAGCTATGCCAGTGAACTACATTTCCACTGGGCGCTGGACATTAACCGCAAGCGCTGATGCTAGATATCTCCTACTGGAATTGAACAGTAACTCTACTGTAGATGCACTCAATACTGCCTATTCAAATACTGCATAATTCTTACCCAGTCTTATCGCTTTTTGATAATAGCAACAATCAATTCATTGTCCAATAAGGTACGGTCTCTTATCCAGAAATATTTGCAATCGGCAAATATTTCTTGGAATTGTCGATCGCCATTACGTCAATGCCTTAATTAAATTCCTCAGTTATCAGAGTGTGATCTAAAAACAAGCTCTCGAATAAATTCTAGTTTTTCCGGAGTGCACAAACATGTCTGCCATTTTTACAAACAGTACATACTTTAAAAGATCAAATTTCAATATTAAAATTTGTCCATAATTTTATTTTAAATTGATTATTTTTAACCAATATATATATACATAATGCTCAAAAGTAGATAGGTTTTTTAATGTTTGTATTGTTTAAGTGTATACCGCTTTCATGTATTATTTATATATAAATAATACTTTGATTTACAAGCGTCAAACTTTCCATACTCATAACTTTGGCACCAACTATTTTAGATAAATACTTTAGTAATTACTACTAATCATTTATAAATTTATTTAAACCCACATTGATTACATAAGTAATATTTACTAAGGTTTTAACCTCAAGAATATGAGTGTAAAAATGCGATATTAGGGACCTCTACAGGTCTTAACCACAAGCTTATGCTTAGTTCGAACATAAATTTTAAACCTCACTTAAAGATTAAAACATCTATTTCTATAATTAACATAATGAATACATAGAATATCTCAATTTCATCTCTCTTTTTCCATGAATAATATCTTTTCAAGGTATATTTAAAACTTCAATCCCAACACATCCTTGAATCATAAGAAACTAATAAAGATATGTGTAAGGAGTTATGACCTGAGCTAAACTAAAAAATGATGCTTTAGCATGAAAATTCAAGAAAGTACGGTGGCATGGAAATTTTAACCATGTCTATATATATATTAATCAAGTGACTGTGTCTTAATATATACTTGTTAGAAAAAGATTTACAAGATAAAAAATAAAATATTTCTATATTTAAAAAAAAAATGTTATCAAATCACTGTTTATATATTGAGAGAGATTTATAGAGACTGGATTAAGGATTACGACACGAACACATGAAACATATGCAGTATAAAAATGTCTTTTTTTTTAGAAAAAGATAAAATTTTGTAATCAGAATAATCACACGCACACACGAAATCAGAAATCACACATATGAATGTATAAAAGAAATATATATATATATATAAACAAAACAGATATTAAAAAAAGTATATATATGCTGTCTGACCAAATGTAGTTTGGGTTAACTAGAACTTAACCAAATAATGATGCTAAATTATTATCAATAGTATACAATGGCAAAAGGTGATAATGCTTACTTCCCTTTTCTTCGGCATCTATGAAAAATACTATTTAATTCCAGAGAATTTCAATCCAGCAATTATTAAGTAAATAGGTTGTTTATAGCTCAACCTCCAAATTGTTTAATTAATATATATTAAGACTTAATGATTTCGGGGAATAAATACATGGGTGAGGGACCTAAGCCTTCTAATGATGACTATCCATTTCTCTTTGTATGTTCTGGACCACACACCACTTTACTGCTCATCTTCTATTTACATATATTCGTGTACATCAGAAATACCAAAGATCTCCATACAGCCACAACTTACTTTAGTTTAGGCATCCAGTTGGAAACAATACATTGGAATAATATCCATAGTATGCAATATCAAATTCTTGGAGTCAGTTAAAGAGCAAATGTACACCCCAAAATATAGGTGGTGGCTATAAAATTGCACTTATCCATATCAAAAGACCATAACGCTAGAAAAAGGAAAGTAGAAATGACAACATGAAAAATATCAGAAAGATGCTTCTTAAAATGGTTAAAAAAATAGATAAACATTTGTGGTCTTTGCTAACATAAGATATAAATATATTATATTTGGGTGTAATGTCAGAAGAAAAAAATGGCAGAATGTGGCTGAGCATGAACAGGGTTAACAACGCCGCCACCCTTGGACCTCAAGTCAGAAATAGTATGTGTGAGAATTCCAGAATTGGATTTGGTGTCAAGACATTGCACTTAACATCCTGGTTTTCAAACATTCTTCTAAAACATTCTATGCCTTCTCTTAAATAAAGTCTGATGACAATGATTTGTTAATTTTCAAATGTTTAATTAAATACTTTACCAAAATCAATTATAATTATAAATTTATTAAACGCACATTGACTATGTAAGTAATATTTACTGAGGCTATAACCTCAATTATATAATTCAAATGAGACAAGACTTACTCACTTTGGTAACATTATCATTAAATGAATATATTAATAAATCAATTACACCCGAGTCTCATTTTATGCGGATTTATTTAACGCAGTTTTGAAGTTATGCGATTCATGCTTTTTCTTAATATTTTGTATGCATTTTTCTTTTATGCGATAAAAATTATTAGATCAAAAGTCCAGCTCCGATAATGCATTATTACTTTAAATATTATAAATTTCACACACTCACATGTCATATTAAAAGTAACAGCTCATTATCGGAGTTCAACTTCTATCTAATAATTTCAATATTTTCAGCGCTTTATAACAGTACTGTAATAGATTTTATGCAATAAAGAAGTTCTTAATTCACTTAAAATCAGGATTTCTATATACACACAGTAAATTTTACAAGATTATAATGTAAATCTGTTCAAATGTTATAGGTATCTATACTATGCACGTTGTTGTTTTTGCATTTTAAATCACATTCTATTTTTGCTTTTTAAAAAAAGAGTACGTAATCAATTAATCATTTAGGGTCCGCAAGTTTATTTTTAAAAGGTGAATAACAGTGGTAGGCACAATTAAATTTGACAATTAAAAATTAGAATCTGATTTTTAATTGTAATTAATTTAAAAACTATGTAAAGTGATCTGAAATTATTTTGATATGAAACAATGAAATTTGATTTTTAAACGGAATTGAAAATTAAAGACAAAAATGAGAATTTCATTTTTAATTATTAGGTTTAATTAAATTTTTCCCAATAGTGGTGAGTAGATGTCTTTTTATTATTGTAAGTCTAGGTTCGTATTTTTATTTTAAACTTTTAGTTTACCCTAATGGAGAAAAAAAACACCCAAGAAAACGAATTTCTTTGGAAACAAAAATTTCAATTTTAGATCGCTTAGCAAAATGGAAATATCAACAGCAATTGGAAAACATTTTAGTTTAGGCGAATCCACTATAAAAGCAATTAAAAAATGAAGTTGGCACTAGTTGTACTTTCTCTTGTGATGTGTCTGATGTCTTATTATTCATAAACAAATCTGCATATCGTTAAATAGCGATAATGATTAAAATACTGTACATTTATGAAAAAATGAAAAATACTATAAATTATACATAAAAATTTATTGTTTTGAATAAAATTAAATACTGTAGTTAATGAAGAAAGTAAAAAAGTTTGCCTTGTATCAATTTTTTTTCAAATTTGAAATTTTTTATTAGTCATATTTTATTTCCTTATTTTTTTTTATGCAAATTTTTAAGTAATTTTACATTGTTGCTTTGCTTTTATGCAATTTTTGAAAATTACAGTACCTATCCTCCATTTTTCAAGGTAAATTAGGTATATTTTTGTGCAATTTCTTTTATGCGCATTTTCTGAAGAACCTATCTATTGCATAAAACAAGATCTAGGTGTATTAGATTTAGACGTACATTTTAAAATTAATTATAGATTAATATATTTTATTTTATTAAATACAACCCCATAATGGCATTAACAAATTCTTCTATTCTCACTACTTTCATGCCATCTAGTGGAAAATTTAGAATCAACAAATGCCAGATGGTAGTGCTTACATTCTTATCCAGGGTTATTCTATCCGAACATCCCCAGACTAGTTTCTAGCTTGTGGCATTCATTAGTGAAGTTCTTCTTGAATCATTAGTAACTAATGCACCTTTCCTCTAGCTGCCTTTTTTAAATTTTTGTTATACTATCACGCTACTACTCTAAACTGAAAAACTTGTTAATTCTTTCAATCTAAGGCTGTATGCATAGATGATGTAAAAGTAGTGAGAGTAGAGAAATTTGCTAATGATAGCAATGTGTGAGCTCAAGTCATGTGATGTCTTAGAAGGTGTAATTAATTTAATTTCTTTAACTTTACCCCCTCCCATGTTATATAAACTTTCAACTGCTAAGGACATCGGGGAAGAAAGTAAATGGTCAAGATAAATTTTTGGCTAAAACAAATCCTCAATTGTCCCAAATTACTAAGACCTAGGCTGAGTAATGAGTGCTAGTTCCAACAGAAATGCATCTTGGGGGGTCATTTGTCTATTGCTGATGCTTTTTATTCATATGAGTGAAGTGTGCACAGTAAAGTAGATTATAAATTTTATCTCAATTGACCCTGAAAAATAATGTAATGAGATGGATAGTATTATTTGTATGCCATTATTTATGAGATGATCCTTAATTACTCCTACCTCTATAAACAAATTTCCTCTAATATGTAATCGGGATTCTAACTCAGACTTTCACACGACCCACAACTCTCAGTGCCATCTTGATCACACACATGTTGAAAAGATAAATAATCACCAATATACATATTTCATGCTAATTCAGCACTCATCAGTCGGTCCAGATTACCATCTCCACACATATATACAATCAGGCTTCTGGGTGCTGGTTTAGCACGAAATACGGATATTGATGATTATTTATCTTTTCAACATGTGTGTGATCAGGTGGGTCAGCAATATAAGATGGTACTGAGAGTAGTGGCTCGTGTGAAAATCTGTTCGAATCCCGCAAATACAGGTTTAAGCCTGTACAATGTATCCAATATATAATGTAAAATTATGAATAGATAACAAACTTGTATTGTTTGTTCACTCCTTGCTAAAACTGAATAAGATATTATTTTCAAATGTTTGCTTTTGAGTGGCATTACTTCAAAGAACAGCCAACAGTTCTTGCCAAGAAAAAAAAAAAAGTAAAAGATCAGATTTGTTTCAACAAAAGGATTATCTATCAATGCAGTACATTTTTCTAAAACTAGATCTTTGAAATAAAATAAAGATTGCCAATGGAAACTTCTTAACACATTTACTATTATTTTCGTAAAACGAAATCAAAATTCATTTACATATTTCCACTAATATCGTATTTCCATTAAAAGATTTGCTAAATAAGAGACTTCGTAAAAATATTGATTCTTATATTTCATTGCATGACTAATTGAACATATACAGTCGTGTTGACATTAAGTAAATTTCTAACATACACAAATACAAATTATCTAAATACACACAAATTACCCTACTATTTAAATACAGTATATCGATATTTTTTTTTCTATAAAAAAAAAAAAATCTCAAAATAACTTCATATACAATTTATTAAACTATCAAATAAAACTCGATCTATAATTTTAAAAAAAATGTTACAAAAGCAAATAATTCTTCTGATGTTATATAACTTGAAGTGAAGTCAAATGTTTAAAAGTGATTTATGATCAAAACTAATCTCTTCAGGACCCCTCTCTTTTCACATGTCTTGAGATGGCCAATCTCCACACCAATGTGGAAAGTTCGTTCTTGCAAAAATATCACTAATGTAATCTATTTTAGTTAAAGCTTGAATGATTAATTTAATAATCCTAAATTTTAGTAAAATTTATTTCTTCTTATGAACCTCTAAGCAATAAGGCCCTTCGATTATATATTTATAATAGTTCATTAAGTAATATTTACTAAGGCATATGCGTCTGAAAAATGCGAAGGTAGAGACCTCTATGGGTCTTAACCACAAGCTTACGCTTTGGAAGAAAAGAAGTTACAGCCTTAGTTAAATATTACTTAATATAATAATGTGCGTTTAAAATAAATTTATAGTTCATTAATATATATGAAAGAGTTGCATAATACTCATTTTTCCAAATAACTTTGTGTGATCATATCAGTATGTAAATATAAAGTAATGTAAATACATGAAATGAACTAAAGCTATATAAAATCTCCCCGCTGACATTTTTGCCTGAGGCATTGTGGTGATGATATTTTAGGTGCGTTAATATGTTGGACTATTTCCATCATCTTTGGCGGGATGGCTCAGTTGGTTAGAGCGTTGCTTTAAAATTCAATACTCAAGTCAGGCCAGCAACACCTGAAGAAGAGGGGAGAATAATACCTCTCAAGACATTGTGCATACACTAACCTGTTTGGTATGCTGTTGCTAACAGTTGAAGGTATTTGGAATATTTAAATAAAGTTAAATTTTTCTAGAGACATTCAATACCCATATTAGATGATGAAAATAATCCAATATAAAAATGCAACTAAAATACCATCATCACAAACCTTCAGGAAACTCTATCATTAAATGTTGAATGTCTAGAAAATTTTAAACTTTATTTACACTTTTCCAAATATAAACAACTGTTTGTAATAACACACTATTAGATAACATAGGTCAGTAGAGTGTGCAACATTTCAAGCGGTATTCTCTGTTCTTCTTCAGTTTTGCTGCCCTAATTTGAGACAATGCTAGTATAGGAGTTTAATTTAACCTTTAAATTCTTGAATATTGACTTTTAACGCATCCTGCTAACCAACTGAATAGAATAGCTCAATTGATTTAGAGTGTTGCCTTCAATTCCAATATTCAAGAATCTAAAGATGTAACTTCTTAATTTAAAATATATTTTTTTATATATGACAGAAAGATTTAGCAACAAATTGAAAAACATTTACGTGGATTTTAAAACAAACATATAACAAATTGAAAAACATTTAAGTGGATTTTAAAAAAAAGCTGCTTCAAAATAGCTCTTGAAAGAAATCCTTCTTGAAGGATTCAATGCTCTTACCACCGATCTTTTTTTTTTTTTTTTCATGACTTTGACCGCTGATGTTCCTAGACACTGTCATCACACTTGAATAATGTAAAATCACTGTAAAAATATGCAAAATCTTTCATTTTTTTTCTTCCAGAGAATCATCAATTTTGCACAAAGGCTCTAAGCTCTTCCAGAATCTACTTTTTCCCTCTATATATCCTATGATGATCCTAGCTTACATTTAAAATCAGCATTAACAGCACTACCTGCTCCAATCAAGCATCCAGGGTAAAATAAAATATAAATTAATAGAAAGGCCCCATGTTGTAGGTGTTTAAATCTGGGTTCATAATTTTTCTTTTGGGTAGCCTACCCATAGCCTATATAAATGCCAAAACTCAAACTGATGCCAAATCAATCTTCTATGAGCACAAATCTAACCTTAGCCATACCTTCAAACCTATATCTGGCCATGTCATCTGCTCTGAATATAATATTTCCAAGCAGAAGATCAGAGAAGCCTGGCACATTGCCACAGATAAATGTGCAATTAACAAAAAAGTTTCATGTGTTCCCCATTCAAAATATGGGCAATATTTATAACTTACTTGCTATTCAGATATGCAAATTTTCCATTATGTTTCATCTTTAATAAATGGCACAATTTTCTTTTGACTGTCAATGCCATGATTATGACTATTATGATTAAGTAGTCAAAAGTGCACTAGGGAAACTATATAAAGCTTATCTCTAATACGGTTATGCATATATTTTGTTTGTTTCATTTTCCAAGATATAGCTCACTAAATCTCAAAGTAACATTCTAATGATTTAAAATTTGTCAGGAAATAGATCTCTAGTTATTCTTAACTAACTAAAGAGTGAACCCAAAATAAAAACTCGCTTATCCTCTTTATCACTTCCCACTTGGAAAGCCTAATAATATATTCCCTCTCTGTCATCATTTCTCTATGATATGGTATTAGAAAAGTCTCGACTGAGCAATGACCTATTTAAAAGCTAATGTATCTCTTACCTTTAGAAATGTTAGTGCAAAAATCTCATCAACTTATGCCCATTTCATTGCAATTCAAGTTGAAATTACTAATACTATGCACTTTTAAATAATAGTGATAGTAATATTAACTGTGTTTGCCTGAACATTTGTAGTGGTGGCATTTTAGATGTATTTATAGTTGGACAGAACAGAAGAGAATACTACTCAAAATATTGTGTGTATACCACCTCACCTGCATATTATTACTAAGAATTGAATGTAATTTGAAAATTTAAGTAAAGTTCAATTTTTCTAAAGTCATTCAAAATTTAATATTAGATTATGAAATCATCCCCACATATAAATACAATGGTACTTACGTATTATATCGGTTATGACATTTCAGATACATGTCAGCTGATAAGTAAATGTGAATTTTGAATGTGGCATTCTGCCATTGCAAACATGGACAGCAATTCACAAATTTTACTTAAAGGTAAAAAATACTATGTAAATTAACTCCGACAGAAAACATCACAGCAGATATAATATGTAAGCACTAATACAACAGGTACTACTAACTATCAAATTTTAAAAACAGTTGAAGAATTTTATGAGAAAACAAAGTATTTGTTAAATTATACTGGGTTCACAATATGAATTCTTAACATCTAAAATCATTCCACTCTTCCTAATAAAAAAATTTGCTGCAGAACATGGACATTGTTTTGATGAGGGGACAGATCTCATTGGCATTTGTGATGCAGCTATAAGAATCCAGTGATTGGCATTTGTGGTACAACTATTGTAAGGATACTTCCCTTAGCTCAAGTATATTCTATTGGAGAATACCGCATCACTGTTTAGAAAAAAAAGTACCCCATAAAATATTTGGATATCCAATTGAATATTATCATGAGAAATAGTAATGACCCACCCAAGTCTTCTGCTTTCTAGACTTTCACATATTCCTTCATTAGACGTCAAAAAAGAAAAGTAGCTTTGCAGAAGGTAGATTGGGCTTTCCATTAACTCAAGATGTAGTTCCCCAATTAATACCCATCTCACATCAAGAACATCTTTTCTGAATGTTCAGCTAAGAATCTACAGATAAAGAAGTATGGTATTGAAAATGGAAATTCTTATGAGGTTCCAAACAATTTCTCCCCCCAGACACAACATTTGAGCGAATTAGATTTGATCTTTCTAGATGTAACTGGAGTTTCAACAGATTTGGGAAAACTCATGGTTTTGCACTCTTCTAATTTATAAACAGAATATAATAATTATCCCTAATTAAAAGGGACGTGAATTAAATTCTCTACAGCTATGCACACCATCTTACACAACTGATACATATGACCACATAAATGTGAAAAAAGATAAATGATCTCCAATACCCATATTTCATGCTAAAACAGCACTCATCAGTTGATACACCCCACATATACAATCAGTGCACAGTTTATATTAAGACATCAAATCTTCAAACTTTAATAAACAAGCTTCAATCTTCTCCACCCTCCAACTCTTCAGCCATCCATATTGAAAATCTATTGATGGAACACTCAAAGCTTTTGTTGATGTCAATATTATTGCCATATTGACTATAAGTCATTCTGCCCTCTCACATTAGGATCTTAATATGTCATTAAAATACACAAAAGAGGGATGGGCAGAATACAGGCTGAATAAGTAATATTCAAATATAAAGTACATTGTCTACACTAAGCCTAATGTAATTTGACTCAGACTTTTAGCTCGCTACAGTGCATGAAATATGTATACTAAAGATCATTTATCTTTTTCACATGTATGTGGTCATGTGTATCAATTGTAAAAGAAGGAATGCTAGCTGTAGAGAGCTTGAAAGTCTGAGTTAAAGTCCTTCTGATTAATTAAGTTTAGCATTAACAATATACATATATTTGAATATTATATATTCACCCTGTATTCTAACCATTTCTGCGTTTTTAAATGGACATACTAAAGTCCAATTGTGAGGGATCAGAGTGACTTAAAGTCAACATGGGTATCACAATAATATTGGCATCAAAAAGGACTTTGAATGTTTCATCATCAGATTTTGAATGATATGGATGGCTGAAGAGTTGGAGGTTAGAGTAGATTGAAGCCTGTCCATTAAAGTTTGAAGCTTGCTACATTAATATAAACTGAGCACTGATTGTATATATGTGTGGGAGATTGTGATCTGGATCAGCTGATGAGTGCTGGTTTAGGACAAAATACATATACTGGATATCATTTATCTTTTACACATGTATGTGGTCATGGAGTGTATAGTTGTAGGGAGCTTGAAAGTCTAAGTTCAAGTCATTTTTAATTAGATTAAGTTCAGTATAGTCAATATATTTATATTTGCATATTAATTATCCCTAAATAAATGCAAACAGCACAAAGCAAGAAGTATATACTTAATTAATAACTGTCAAATCTATGATTTCAGTGACAGAATTGAAGAAAGCCGCTAGTGAATATATAATTTGACTGGAATCCAATTATTATGATCTTTTGTTAATAATTAAGTTATTCGAAAATGAAATACTTATTCTAAATAAATAAATTGCGATGATATATGGTTGAGGATAGAGGGCTACGATCAGAAAAGACGTTGCAGCTATTGAGGGGAGGGGGATTCCTCCAGGAGTTAAAAACATGGCAAGATATCTTTAAACAGACTGTGAGATTAATACAATATACCTGGGTTTCACTGTGATCATAGATTACAGGGCCAAAATGTATCCCACCTCCCTCCTCTTTTATATCTCTTTCTTTTTGTTTTCTAGAGTTAGAATGGTTTATAGTTGTTGATAATGGCTGAAGATATGTGAACAGGTGGGACCATAATTCCCGCAAAATTTGATTACTGAGGCTTCTGACATTGACATTTTAGGGTGAGCACAATTCAATTAATGTTAATCAGAGTGTTTGTTCGCTACGGCCTCAATTAATATCTACATATTGTTGTTATCAATGCGATAACATTTTCTGTTTTGTCTTTATATATTGTTTATTTTAAAAAGAATCACCAACCGAAATGTAAATATGTACGTACTGCAATTGGTAATCAAAAAGAGGCCAGCGATTACATTTGAATAAAAAAGAAATTAGGCAGGACACAAACTAGTATACAATACAATGCTAATATTTTTAATTTAAATATTTTTTTTTCTTTTTTACGAAAATATTTTTAACATTATTAAATTTCTTTTGTTTAATTTCAATATTTGTTTATTTTAAATAAAACTTCAAAAAAAAAAGTTATATTTTGCTCTTATATTAATAAACAAATAAAAACAAAATAATTCGTTTTTGGCATTTTAACCGTTATATTATTGCATTAAAAAATACATAAAAAAAAGATGTTTAAAAAAAGAATAATAGATTTGTGTTTTCTTTCACCGTTATATTACGTTAGCAAACATAATAAAACATGTTTAAAAAAGTTCTATCAATATTTTTAATGAAGTGAAACCTATTATCGTATTTTACGGGCAATTGTAACTTCGAGTACTGCCCCCACATATGTTTATTGCGGGGGGGGGGGGTACAATGGCAAATTCTGGAGCGCAAGGTCTACGCATTAACTGAAGTCCACTCTGTCATTTCCGCTATTCAAAATTCTTTCTAGTAATGAAAATCAAATTTGATGATTTTTTCTAAACTGCATTATTAAAAATAAGTGAGGTGTATTAGTAAATACTTTGAGGCACACTGCAAATATGGCTACAGAAAGGAGTTTGCTGTTATCTGAAAGAAAACCCTTAATTACTTTGAAGACCTTAAAGGAACTAAGCAGGGCAAATTCCTAAATGTCCACTTCATAGGTTCTTGTCATTGCAGCTGCTATTACTAATTGAGTATTCATATAGTATACGAATATGGATGGGTTGTTGACCAGCACACATTAGCCAGCATGGTGAGTTTATTGGCTTTTTACCTCTGAATTTAAGATCAAAAAAACACCATGGTCTTTCTTCTCAGTTGCCTGATAAGACAGAAAGAATGTGTGTGTGAATGATTTTTTTTTTACTATTAGATATATAATCATGACAGACAAAAAATAAATCATGGTCATTATTCCCAAGAAGCTGTAAAACCAATCAAGGCAGTGGTTGGTGGTCAAACACGGAGGATGCTAAGAATCCCTTGATTTCAGATCCAAACTACCATTTGATGACAACTTTTTATTTAGGTATTCACAACTGCAGATCACTTTCAAGTGAAGGAAGATTGCAAGAATTAGAAGAACTGTCTCACATTAAATGGAAAATTATTTGGACATTGGGAGGTAGGAAGTAAAGGTGAAGAGACAATTGATTTAAAAAGTGGACATGTACTCTATTATAAAGGCACAAATATTGGAAGTAGAATTTCATTATAAATAAAAAAACGGAAGAACAACATTGTGGAGATTGATGGTGTCTCAGCGAGAGAGTGGCAAGATTAGTTATTCAACTTAATAGCAGATACCAAATATAAATAATTCAAGTTTATGTCCCAACAAATTCTCATAGTGATGAAGTAGTAAAAGATTTTTATATGGATGTACAAAAGACTTTTGATCAGATTAAACAACATTTTAAAATTGTTATGGAAGACTTTAATGCTAGAATTGGTAAACAAATGAAAGATGAAAAAAAAAAAAGTGTTCTATGTAAATTTAATTATGGTAATAGAAATAATAGAGGACATAGACTTGTGCTGTTTGCAGAAAAAAAAAACCTTTATATTATTTTTTTTTCTGAGACAAATGTTAAAAGGAAATGAACATGAAGGTACAGTAGAATTGGATTATGTTTTGACTAACAGACTGTAAGATACATGTTAATGCAAGACTAGAGAGACAAAATGTTCAGAGTTGATATTCTTAATCTTCAGAAACATTCTAATAAATTTAAATTAGAACTTGCAAATTGTTTTCAAGTATTAGCAAATTTTGAACATGATTCAGATTGGAATGAAATTAATAGGAAAATAACTGATACACTTTTAAAAACTGCAACAAAGATAGCTGGTAGAAAAAAGCAGCAATTGCCCAATAAAATTTCTACTGAGACTAGAAAATTTGTGAAAAAAAGAATGAAATATAAAGATATATAAAAATGATCCATTAAGAAGGATTGAAAATCTTGAATTTTGTAAACTGGTGTAAAAAAGAATTGATATTAATATAGGAAAGTATAATTGTGAATGAGCAAGGAAAGAGTGTAAAACAACATTTTAGCATTGGTAGGAAACATATCTGCGATGAAACTTATATCTACAATAAGAAAAAAAGGTGAAACTATTACTAAAAGGAAAGATGACATCATGAAATGGGTAGAAGAGTTCTATAGTAATAAAGAACAAGTACCTCCTACTTCTATTATATCTTCTGAATTGCCCAAAAATTTAAAAGAAGAAGTGAGACATGCAATTAAATCTATGAAGAAGAGAAAAGTTACAGGTAATGATAGAATTATAATTGATATATTAAAAGAAGTAGGTGAAGAAAATAGAAATTTTTTTGGCAAAGTTATATGCCAAATGTCTAAATGGTAAAGATGTACCAGATGATTGGAACAATGCAGTATTAATATTAATATTTAAAAAGGGTGACAAAGAAAGTATCAGAAATTCCAGAACTATCTGCCTTTTATCAGTTTTATATAAATTTTTGACCAAGATAATTACAACTCATCTACAGAGAACATTGGATTTCAACCAACCAAAAGAACAAACTGGATTTAAAAGTGGTTTTAGTACAGTAGATCATCACTCCAAGTATTGAGAGAAGTTATAGAAAGGACAAATGAATATGAGTTGTCATTATGCTTTGGATGTGTAGATTATAAAAAGGTATTTGTTGTATAAGCATTTCTTTCATGATTAAAGCATTGGATCATCAAGGTATAGACCCAGGATAGTGTCACATTCTGAAGAATATTTATAAAAATGCAACAGCAACAATTAGATTACATAATGATATTAGAAAAGTCAACATTGAGAAGGGTGTGAGGCAGGGTAACTCCATATCTCCAAAACATTTTACAGCAGTGCTGCAAGAAGTATTTTGTGGATTAAAATGGGAAGCTAAAGGATTAAAAGTAAATGGAAATTATTTAAGTCATTTAGATTTTGTAGATGATGTAGTTGTTTTTGCAAATAATGCTTTAAAGCTTCTGGAAATGTTGTAAGGGTTATCAGACGAAAATAAAAAAGTAGAACTAAAGATAAATGCTAAAAAGATTAAACAATGCTTAATAGATTTTCTCAAAAGAAGAAAATAAAGATGGATAATGATGAATAAAAAGTTAATAACTGCAAAAAATATATATACTTGGTCATATTATTACTACAGATGTAAAAATAATAGGTGAAACTAATTATAGTATTAAACATAAATGGAGTGCTTTTGGTAGAAATAACTTAATATTAAAAGGAAATACGCTTATGTGTTTGAAAAGGAAGGTTTTTAATAAATATGTTTTACCAGTTTTTACTTATGGATCTGAGACTGGTACACTTAATAGAAGAGTAATATAGAGACTTCAGACCAAAGAAATATGGAGAGATGCATGTTGGGAATAAAAAAAGATACTGAAAATGCAATACATAAGTAAGAGAACAAACAGGTGATACTGACATCATTGAAAAAATTAAAACCACTGAACTGGTGTTGGGATGGACATTTTGCTAGAAAATATAATAGTTGGAAAACTGAAATCTTAAACTGCATTCCAAGAGATTGTAAAAGACCCATAAAGTGACCACCTAAGAGTTGGATGGATGAAATAATAAAGTATGCAGGGGTGATAGGCTAGAAATCAGAGAAGATGGATTGAACTTGGAGAGACCTTCTTCTGGCAATGGACTGATAATGGCTGTTGATGATGATGATGATAATACTGCAAATATATAAATAGCTGAATAGATAATTCTATATTTTGAAATATATAAAGCTAAAAATATTAAAACGTCATATGCTTCTTTCTTAATATAATTTTAAAAGCTACAACATCTATTAATTATAAAGTTCCAAAAATTATTTTTTTATTTTAAAAAAAATATCTTCACTATAGCTTTCAGGTCTAGCGCCATCTAGTGTAAGATTGCATAATCACTAATTACCAAAAGCATATAAAATCCATATCCTTAACATTTAAATCCCCCATTCCAGACAGTTTTGGAGTGCATTTATCAATGAAGTTGCGAATTCAAAATGGATGGGACTCTAATTAAGCATCCAGCAATGACCTTTAACTCCATTTTACTTGATAAGTTAAACATGTGAAATTTAAATCAGCCTATGGTTTTGAATCAACTCTTACCTTATCATATTGTTTAAGCTGGGAGTTTAATGATTTGCTACAATTATTAATATTATTTTTATCTTTTACATTTTCCCCCAGAAATTTTAATTCCTTCCGTTTCAGCTGAATCTATTGCCTTCTTCAGAGATCTGTGAATATTTTATATTTTATGATATTGCATTACAGTTTACGATATTAAATATCATCTTCAATTATATTTTACTTTTATATTTGAAATGTTTACAATTGTACATAAAATATTTTGTAACAGTTATAAATCAGAAAACGAATAAGGGGCAAAAAAAAAACCTTAAGAAATACTAATAATGTTAATGAGCATGTAAATAACGTTATGACTTATCAGATATGTAGAGCTACGAATACGAACCTATTTCATGAAACAAACAAATTCAAATATGTTACTAAGACAATTCTGTATAAATAGAGCTCACTTTTTGTTATATCATCTTTTATCTGAAAAAAATAGATGGGTACTAATTTAAATGATAAATGGACATCATTTATAGATATGTTTAAACGTTTCTTTAAAAATATTGCTTGAAAATTCCTGTAGTGTAATTTTCATTACACCACTCACCCACAATGTAGGGAATGTTTTCTATCCCCTTTTCTTTTAAAATCTTGTAGAGGGATGTAATCATAAAAAGGTATACTATTCATTATTGGATAATCTCTAATCTAATGAGTGACTAATAAAAATTATAAATATACTTTCAATAAGTGGATTGTGTTAAAGTTGTGAGGGCTCAATATTTAACACTTATCAATTAAACTGTAGTAGTTTGCCACCTTTATATATACTGAACAATGATAAAGATATGTGCAAGAGATTGTGGTCTAGACCAACTGATGAGTGCTGGTTCCACATAAAATGTGCATCTTGGGGAACATACATGTCTTTGATCATATGTTTATGTTTACATTCATCCACAAGGTGTTAGAAATGAATGGAAAACATTGCCTACCTTATGTGAGAGTAGCGTAATGAAAATTACATGACAGAAATATTATTCATTATTGGATAATTTCTAGTCTAATGAGTGACTAATAAAAATTATTAATTGCTTGAAAATTGCCTTAGCAATGTATTTGGACTTTCTTAGAACAATAAAGCCAATTACTCATGGCTTTTAATAGGTTTATAAACATAGATGACAACAATCAACTCTTAAGCTATCAACAATCTCAATCTGTAGTCAAGGCAACCACTTTTAAACAAAAATAAAGACTGATATAAAGATCATACCACCTTTATTGTTAAAAGAGTTGCCTTGACAATAGGTTGAGATTGTTGATAGCTTAAGTATTGATTGTCATTTTGGACCTTCCTGTTACATGAAATATGATTATTACTCTTTAAGATGTATTCCTATTCTTTTTAGCATATCCACATACTTCTGGTAATTATTTTAGTCACATAATGCCGTTTTATTAACCCTATTACATAATCACATCCCTATATGCTATACATTCCAAATATTTTTATCACTTTTTCTATACTATTTTAATTATACATATGTGATTTTTTCACATGCGTTAGTGAAGCTGTAATTATACTATATTGCTTAATATGCCTGCTTAGTGCTTTCAAGATTTAGTATTCTAATCTCATACTCATAGCTTTACTGAATGAAGACTGTTGTAATTTAATGTACACATGTGCAAATGCGCTTGAATTTTTAATTAGTTAGTCCATTGTTTGGAGAGAGCAAAGCATGCCTCTCTTCTATTAATGGCACTGAAATCATTTGCTATGTAAAAAGCTTTGATCTTTCTTTTGGCATCACTCTTCTCTGTGCAAATTATTTGGGCAGAACTGGGTTTGAATACATGGCCTGTCACTGCTTGGTGGTCCCAGAAAATTGATGCTCCTTCATTTTTATTTTTAACCCTGTTGTATGCACACTCGTGTTGGTAAATTCTTGTGTTAATGTTAGCCTGAGTCTCACCTTAATAAGATGCCTGGCAGCCTAATTGGGGGTATGCTACTTTATAGACCACATGAGGGGCTTGATCTTTTTCTATTTTATCTTTGGAATTATTTATTATACTATTTTAAGTATATCTGGTACTAAAATTATACTTATTTTAAATACATTAACATAAGATTTATATCGACTTAGGAAAGTAGAGGTATGTATTAAGGATTGTATTTATATAAAAGGTTTAAATGTTGCTGGTTTTTTTTTTTTTTTGCATTTTAAATTGTTACATTAAATGTTTATGTGTATTACTCTGCATGGATTAGTGCAGTGGTAGAAAATCAGACTCTAGAGTTTAAGATCCTTGGGTCCATTTCATTTCTGGCACCCCCAGCCCTGGAACCCTATATGAACTCCTGAACAATAAAGCTATTTCACTATTCTTTTTATGTACAATTGTAAAAACTTAAAAAAGAAAATACAATAGAGTTGATGTTTAACATCTTATAATACAATACTATCTTAAAATTATCAAATGTTTAGAACTCCGATGAAGGCCACAGGTTCAGTCAAAACAGAAGTAAATGAAATAAAACTGTTTGGAATAAGTGGTGTTATTGTAATAAGTGCTGTTCATTTTACTTAGTTTTTAACTTTATTTTGGTACACCTTAATCTTTTTATTATTTCTTATAATAATTATATCAATCTTCCATTCCTATTTTCTTTCATCGTTAAACTAACTTACAGTATTCGTAATTATCTACCGGTATAAATTTTATCATCATCTATTTCTAATACTTGTGCCCCCAAAATATTTCTGTACATGTGTAACCACTGTCACTCTAATGCACAATTCTATATAGTCTTTCCCCTAATGCAAATCAGAACCTCCAGCACTTGTAATGGGCATGTGAACTGGCCAGTCACAAACTCAAAGGGTCTTTACATAAAATGATATACTATTTCTTAAGAGTCATATTTGAATGTATATATAATGAAATCACATGTGAGATGATAAGCAAATTTGTTAAAATGGCATTAATGGGAAAGGTTATGGATATAACATATACCATTTACACCTTCTTAGACACTTTATCAATATTTTTATTTGTATTATTTGTATTACACTAACAGTTTCAACTGTGCTGCAGTCATCATCAGAGTTCTTGTTGATGGGTTTTGGTAATAGAATCAACAAGAACTCTGATGATGACTGCAGGACAGTTGAAACTGTTAGTGTAATACAAATAAAAGTATTGATAAAGTGTCTAAGAAGGTGTAAATGGTATGATATGTTATAATAAAAAACAATACATAGGAAAAGAAAAAGTAAAAAAGAGGTTATGGATCTGAGAAAATGAATTAAACATGCAGAGAAAAATGATGATGATGATGACATATAAAATAGTTTATTTCTAAAATAACTTTAAAAAGTCAAACTATTTCAAAATGATTTTAAAAAAAACATCTATTATTAAAGTCATATGACTTTTGTATACTTCAAAGAATTTAAATTATTTATCTCGAAAATTTGACTATCAATTGAAATAGTTTTTATTTTAAAACAAATACTCAACTTCTATTCTTTGATCATTTATTATTTAAAGTAGTGATCTGTTACTAGAATTGTCTGGCAGAAACATTTTTGACAACTCAATGTATTCTTATAAATAAATGAGGATATTTCAAATTTTGACATGATCCATCCTTTTAAATAAGTTTTGATTCTGAGGCGGAGAAGACAATTTAAATCAATTCAGTATCAATTCTATCACTATTAGATAGGCAATACAGGTTGTGTGCCTATTCTGGATTATTCAGAATGAGGGTACACTTGATATGCTAACTATAAAAAAAAATATGATAAAGAAAATGCAATTTTAATCCTACTGCTGGTGGGCAGGGAGGGGATATGACAATATGAGTGAGAAATTCATGGTTTTTTCTTATCCTTTTTAACAGCATACAACTCGAAATAAAAATAACTTTTATAATTTTTTTTTTCATGTGTCATAGCATCGTCCGGGAAGCGAACCCGCTAACCGGGGATAACTGCTTGTAAGGCAGATGTGCTGACCTCTCATATATATGGTGTATACAAATAATATTAGCAAATTTTCACAAACTTATATGTATTAAGTATTTTTCTAAATAAATTTGACTGGTTGCATTATAGCTGAGATTTATCTAGAAAAATTTATAGAAATATCTTAATGTTTTCTTAGCCATTTCTATCATACTTGAGTGTAGCAATGTTGACTGAATTTGAGGCATGTGATATAAATTATATGATATTTGAAAGGTCTACATGCCAATAATTGTATTGGAATTTCTTGATAAATAGTTCTGAAGAAATGGAAAAGATAACACATTTTAGTTTTCACTTGCAATATTAGATGGCAAAAATTATGAGCAAAAAAAAAAAAGCTGTATATAGTTCAAAGGTCAAATTGCAAAATTCAAATTGCAAAAAATGGTGGCACTTTTGTAATTACATGATGTTTTTATAACGTTTTAAATTTATGTCATGGGAAACTAAATAAAAGTTATATTCCTATTAATGTAAAAAGTAAACTTTGTTTTTTTTAATTTTATTTCCTAAAATAATTTTATTAAAGTTTTATTTTATCAAAAACTTTATTTAAACTGGAGGCCACATATATGAAATAATTCATTTTGCAAAATTTGTCTTAACTTCATTACATGACTTATCTAAAGAATAATTAAATTTTCAATATTTTTACATCTATAAGTCAGCAAAAATTTTCTAATTATTACATCACATGACTGCCATTTCCTTTATATACACAGGTTGTTAAAACAGTAGCAGATTCTCCAGTCACTATTGCACCAGCGCAAGCCTTAGTAATCAGTGAAACCAAAATTCTGAACTGGGTTCAGATCCATATCACTATACAAGTGAATGAACTGGGATTAAACCATTATTGTATTTTCATCTTGGACTCATAGCTTTATAGTTAACAAAATTGGTAAAAGATGGTGCTGGGGGGTGGCATTAGATCATAAGATCTAGGTGCAATGCACTCAGATCCAAGACTTCTCACAGATGAAAGCCACAAGCTAAAAACTAGTCTGGGGATATTGGGTAAGTAAGCATTAGATAAAAATTTTATGCCCCCAAATCCATTGATTACTATGGCTTACACTAGGGGGCACTACTATATAGAGAGTTTGCTACAATATTAACAGCTTGTGTACCTGAAAAAAATGGTAATCATGTGATGTTATAGTAGTTTTATGGCAATCCTGCCCATAGGATAATGGTAAGTGGTTTTTCAAGAACAAAGGACAACAAAATGTATACTGAACTGTGTTGAGATCTATTCGACTATACAAGCAAATGAGATTGGATTGAAAACATTATTGTGTTTTCAACTTGGAATCATAGCCTTATAGTTAACTAAAAAGATAAAAGGTGGCTGCTGAAGGATTGCATAAGATCTAGGTGCAGTTCTCTCAGATTCAAGACTCCTTACTGATGAATGCAACAAGTTAGAAACTTATCTGAGCATGTTGGATGAGTAGGCACTAGATAGGGATTTTATGCACAAATTTTTTTGTATCTATTGATTACTAAAGCTTGCAATGGATGTCACTACTGTATGAAGTTTACTACTGTATTATGCATAGGATGGGAAATCTGTTACTAGTAAAAATATTGAGAAGTTGTGATATTTCTAATTTTTGTACATGTAAATTATTTATATCTGTCTTACTACAGTAATGAAGTAAACATTATCCCATATTTAATTTAAAAGTGATTCAAGTATATGTTATTAGAAATGTAGCAATTTCAGTTTGCAATGGCAATTTTTAATTGATTTTTTTGCCTCATAACACTATAGATGAAATTTATCTAAGAAACAACACATAAAAATCTCTTGTAAACCTTTCCGTATTTATATATAAAATATCAACTAAACTACAGTTCTATATAGTGCTTAACATATATCTTATCATTCACTGTACTTAAGAAGTTATGAATTTATGTTGATTTTGGAGACCCATCAGTTTCTTGATTGATATATCAGAATATCTAAACTTAGCCATGTTTTTTCAATAGTGTCAAGATACGGCTTTAGATTTTTTTGGTTAGTGGCAATTAGGCCTCGCTCACCGCCTGATGTCGCTGTTGCTAGTCAAAAACTAATAGATATAACATTATCAGGCTGATTTACAATTTACATTTTTTACAATTTACATTTTTCACATTACTACATGTCAATGCATAGTGCTGGAATTCGCTGGGAGAAGGATCCGATGTATTTGCCGATCTGAAGGATCGTCCATCTCATGCGAGACCATTTTTAAAACATTATCCATCTCACCAGATAGTGCTGGAATTGGCAAGGAGGGGGATTCGATGGTTTTGACGATCCAAAAGATCGTCCACCACAACATACATAATATTTTTAAAAACAAAATTATTTAATAAAATCTAATATTTCCTTTTTTCAATTAACGTCTACTCAAAAAAATTTTTTATTTCAACACTATTTTAAAACAATTTATGAAACATAATTCGATTTGAAAATTCCCCTCTGATTAAGCCAAACTTGTGGTTTGAAAGTCTCATAGCTGTCCCTGCACTAAATACGTTTTACGCGTGATTTCTTTATATTTTTGGAATGTACACTTTTGAAATTCATTTAACCTTAAAAATATGTGTACGAAAGCATGTCTTTTGTCTTACAATTAATATTATCTAAAACTATGTCAGGTCGTATAAAAAATAAATACTTCGAATGCACATGTAAAGACTTAGGACAACTTGAATTCTACACACCCTCACATCATATCGTAGTGATCTGTAAAATGTGCGATAGTACTGCAAAGCACAAAAGCTGCTTAGGGGCCAATATGAACAGAACTGTTCTATAGGCCGCATGAGCAGTATATTTCAGTGCTCTTGCATGGAAACAGTAACATCAGGTGGTGTGCGAGGGCTAATTGACAACAACCAATTTTTTTTGCCACTGCAATTCACGTCTACCTATAACCTGAATAGGATAGACTTATGCCACTTATAAGTACAGGTTCTACTGATTATACTTTTTTAAAAGTACGATAAAGGAATGATATAATGCAAAGGAAGTAATGTTGATTGGTATTAATTAATCGAAGGTTGAACACTCAGGAAGCCATGTGACATTCAAATGCTGGAAGTGGCTGATTAGGTGTTAATCCAGATATCTTTATCTCTTGAATCTCTCAATAACCCATTGTGCAGAGCAGCAAAGAAATTAAAAACAACTTAAAAATAATGTGGAAAACAGACAAAGTGCATATGCTCGTGTAACTACTGCATATTCTGAGATTCAAACGAATTTTCAAAATAAAGACATTACTGAAAATTATTATTAAGCAACAATAATAATCAGAAGAGACAGTATTTCATAAAAGCAGAAGTTTATCATCTAACAGACACTAGACATTCAAAAATAATACAACAAATATATTTAATTCTTATCCCCGAGGTAAATATTTAAACAAGCATTAATGTTACAGTTTGAATGCAATTTACATGCCAAAAACTCCTAAAAATGTTGATAAAGTGCAAAAATATGGGGTAAAATAAGCATTTAGCTACATATATCGGTACATTTAATTAACAATGGCAGATGAAATAATTTCAAAATGTCTTTCTAATAAAGTATTGCAAAAAAAAAAAAAAATGAATCTAACCTGTATTCATGGTTGACAAAGCTACTGGAAAGCCATAGTGAATCGATCACCTATAAAAAAAAAAAAATACAATTAAGAGTAATTAATGATTTCCATCAGTCATTCTTTAGATTAGAATATTACTCACTTAAAGAATATTTCTGCTCTGTTCGTGTGTACATCAAACCTGGCAGTGTTAAAGAAGACAAGTAAAAAAATAAACAGAAACAGACTGAACTGGCAGTTATGAACTGGCCAACAATGAAAGAGTAGAAGTTTTCCTAAGGAGGGTGTGTGGATTATAAATACCTGTTAGCTAATTAGCCTGTCTTCTTTAGGCATCGAAATGCATTTGCAAGTTTAGTAGACTTCAACCCTATAGTAATTACCCAGTAGAATCTTCTCTGAAGGTGAGGAAAGGTGGTGTAGGTCTTTAAAAAAGCCACCTTAGTCTACACTATAATTTTTGGACACCTTATGGCTCTAATTGTAAACACTTATTGTATTGTTTCATGTATAATGTAATGTATTATTATTGTGTACTTAACTGTCATACATATAAGTGTATAAATTTTAGTTAGTTGTGCACTTTGTCCAATGTGGCCGCTCGAGGGGTTGTTTCTCTGCAAAAGCACAGAAATATGCTGTTTACATGGCCTAAGTTACAGCCTATAGAACAGTTATGTTCATATTAGCCATTAGCAGGCCTAGATGGTGTTGCACACAAATATTATGGCCAGACGATGTATTTGGCATCATTATGGAAATAGTGCACACTTTCACAGATCACTACCATCAATGTGAGGGTGTATGGAAATTCAACTGGCCATAAGGGTTTTAATGTGCATTCGAAGTAACAATCTTAAAACTTACCTGACATACTATTACATACTAATAATTGTAAGCCTGTTGCGTTTTTCCCTACACATCTTGGAAGATAAAAAAAAATTGCAAAAGGGTAGGTCCCAGAACCATTTCACATAAGTCATGCAAAAAGGCATGTTTGCAGGAGAAGAGCTACGAGAGTAATAAAATGGTCTACCACTTCACGCTGAAAAGTTTGTTTGCTCAGACTAGCACATGTATTAGCTGATCTTTCAGATCTGCAAACCATTGGACTCCCCTGGAAATTCCTGCACTATGCGCTGAAAGCTTGGTTTTCTCATATGAGTGCATGTATTGGCCGATCCTTCAGATCAGCAAAACCATCAAATCCCCTCCCTGCACATGCAAGAGCTATGTGCTGAAATGTATAATGTAATTATAAATTGTAATTTATAAAATGTTATTGATTCATAAATTGCGGTATATGCTGAAATGTATAATGTAATTAAAAATGTAATTTATAAAATAATATTGGTTTGTAAATTTTTTAAAAAATATTTTAAAAAATTGTCGGAGAACAGAAAGCAAAAAATTATCAGCCTGGTAATGTTATATTTCATTATTTTTGCAAGCAACAATATCATCGAGCAGCCACATTGGCCAAAGTGCACAACAACCAAATTTTGTAACAATTGCAATTATATAAATTAATGCTTAATGCTATTAAATAAGAAATAACTAAATTGTGATAGATCAGTGTTTCCCAAAGTGGACTATACCACCCCCCAGTAGGTGGCGTAGACATCGAGAGGAGCAATAGCAGGTAGAGAAGCATTTGGGGAGCATTCAGGTGGTCTAGTCTTTTCTCTGAATGCACCAATCATTGGCTTTAACTCGCTCTCAAACCACTAATTTTTACATTATTTTGCCAATTTTATGGTTACTTTATAAATTGTTTATGTGCAAGAAAATATGGGGGGAGATAGTCAGAGTAATTTTAAATTTTTACACATTTTTGATGGTTTTTTTTCCTCTATTAACAAGTTAAAAGGAATGCACGTTATTATTATATAGCTAATTTAAAATTGTACTAATAGATAGAAGTGGTCATCCTATGCATTATATTTTTTGTTAAAAAAATAAATTAATTTAATGCCAATATTAGATGAGAGAATCTAAAAACTTGCCATATCTCAGATTTATTTTCTTTTTTGTTTTGAATCTTTTGTAAAGATGGAAAAAGCTATTTAATTGTATTAAAATTAGAAACTATATGTAAAATGGAACTCCTTGAGAAATTAAAAGAATCTGAGTGGTCTTGCATTGGTAGTCGAGAGGTCGGCATGCGGGTTCGCGTCCCGACCAATGCTATTACACTTAAAAAAAAAAGAATCTGAGTGGAAAATGAAAGAAAAGCAAGATAAAAAGGCATAAAAATCTATATCAATTGTGTTATGATCAATTATCCAAGAAATTTAGAGATAATGGCTGTAATAGTGAAAGAGGGGTACTCAATTTGTATTGCTATAGGGGGGGGGGTCTCTTCTGAGTTTATTGTTTTCCTTGCTATGTTTGTTTGCTGGCTGGTTAAGGGTTTGCTGAACTAAGAGTAATATCCTAGTTATAAAGCAGTGGAGAACTGTATGAAAGAAGACAGAGCTGAGCCTAGCTTCAAATTATAGTCTGTCCAGAATTGCATGATCGACTCTTGGTTGGCTGCTGTCATTATTATAAAGATTTCTAGAGGAAGCTGAGAAATATAAAAATGCCTAAATTTTATCATTAAAATGCTAATGAAGTAAACTCCCAATGTTGATGCACCAGTCAGACTTCTAGGCTGCTGTCATGTAGCAACAGCTGCTAGACTGATGAGGATGAACACCTTAATGCCTACATTTTTCTGTGACAGGAAGCCCTCATCACCTTGTTGTCATGGTTTATAGTGCACTTAAAAGTTACTAAGTCCAGAGATGGTTAATGGAAAGAAACCAGAAGGAAGATGGATGGTATAATTTATTTATTTTTTAATTTATTATCATTATATCTTGTTGTTATAAATTTTATTGTATTTTTTTTTAATTATTTGTATTTTTTTTTTGTTTCTCTATAAATTATCATTTGATTTTTCTACTTTAAAACAGTTCTACCAAATTAATTTCTGGAATGCTTGTGTGTATTCCAAGGCATGTATATATATATATACATATTTGTTTGTTGTTGGTGTTTGCTTTTACCACACTCTTCTATTTGAGAAAAGAGAAACTTATTTTGCTTGAAATTATTATTATTATTATTTTAATCTTTGTATGTGATTATTGAAAATTTATTGACATGCTGATTTGGTTTTTTTTTTTGGGGGGGGGGGGAGGGTTGCTGGTGGTGGTATTTCTTTTTTGAAAGTGACACATAAAGGTGAGGTTTACGTTCAGCCTTTCAAAGATATACCGCCTAAAACTTTGTGGTACTAATTAGCAGGGTATTAGAGTTTTGGATAGACAAAAATCAGGAAATGTAATCGATTTTGGTTAGATTTCACTCATTTAAACTTAAATTTAATAACTTTACAGTTGTTTTTCTCTTGTTATTGATATTGAGTTTATGTTGATGCCTTATTCCAATGCATGACATTGACATCATATTATATTTTGTGTGCATTGTATGAATTATGGAGTAGGCATCATCTGGTACAGTATCATTAGTAGCTATTTAAATCCAAAATATCAAACAGATTGAATGCAGAAAACTGTTATACTTAGGAGGGTCCATTACAAAATTTATGTCTTGCAAAGCGAGCGATGGCCTGAAAAAGTTTGGGAATCTATATGCTAGATCAATAATCAATTCATAGCAATTTCTGTGGGGTAATTTTCATATATCCCACTTTCATGTAATGCAGGAACTGGTTTCTATCCACTTTTAACACCTTGTGAAGGGATGTAATCATAAACATATGACCAAAGATATATTACAAAGGTGTATAATCCCCAAGGCGCACATTTCATACTGGACCAGCATTCATCAAAACCAGTCCTTACATTAGATGAGAGTGGTGTAATCAAAATAATAGAAATATTACAATATAAATTTTCTTGCTCTCTCTCTCTCTATATATATATATATAGATATATATAGTATGTGTGTATGTGTATGTATATTCATATCTACATATATATTAAATTATGTAAGCAAAAAAATCACTAAAATATTATTAACATTCTTTGTCATAGGGTATCAATACATGCAATCAATAAAAAATTGAAAAAACTAAAATGTATGGTTATTGATGAAGAGTATGACCTATATAACTGTTCAAACAGATTGACTTAGGTCTAAAATCTTTGACCATTTTGAATTTTCAGACTTTCAGCTTAAATAATAAAGTGAAGTTAAATGTGAGTATGCATAACTCCTTCATTTGTAGCTTTGAATCCAAAATCTCATGGGAAAGGCAAAAGCCAGCCACAGGTCTAGGTATGGATGTTTAAATGAACTACTCTCTGTTAATGACTGATTACTGAACTTTACTGTAGGTGGCACTAGAGTAAAGAGCTGTTCATGTTTTATCATATATTATATAAGTAAAGAATTGAGTGATTTGTTATTACTAACATGCCTATGCTGAGATGTAGATGATCGTAAGTAATATAAAAAAAACTGGGAGTTGCTGACTTGACATTAGATCTAAACAATTGTTCAAGAAAATCAACTTATGTTTAAATCTGTAGGTATTTCCCATATTCAGGCTTTTAGCTTGAATAGTAAAACAGAATTAATAACCACATATCAGTAGTCGAGATGCATAACTACATATCTTCCAACTTTGAATCCAAGCATCACTGATGAAAGAAAAACTCAGGAATCAGTCTGGAAGGGAATTTTAATGCAGTACTATGCGGTAATTTTTAATTACAACCTATAGATAGCATTAGTGTAGAGAACTATTCTTGTTTATCATATATTGGTTATATATATATATAATTCAAATAAAATGTCCATTACTTAAAAAAAACTATTGTAATAACAATGGCAGCTGAGGCAGGTCAAGGAATTAACCGAAAGTACTTCTGCAGAGACTGAAAGACCGTATATATATTAGTTAATTATCATTATATTTGTTGTTTTTATTGTTATTATATATATAGAGAGAGAATACTTGAATAACCAATCAACCAATTAAAGGTTAATAGAGAAAATTAAAAATTAAATCGTACTCATATATTTATAACTCATCTTCCAATCCTCAGCTAAAGGATCCTATTTTCTATTGACTCAAATATATTGAGGGTACAACATACAGACATGTGAAAATGGCAAGACAGTACTCACATATAAATATATATGGTCACATAAAACATAATGTCAATGTTGATAATGAATCAAATTTCTAATTTATTAATATTTCAAGTTAAAGGGAATGCAGTATATGAGAGGTTATGAAGAATTATAAATTAGTAAATGCTAAAATGCACACTCGGAAACATTTCAGCATTTCTAAGTCAAAAATTATTTTAGAGTAAAAGTAAACTTGACAAAATATGCTAGACAATTACAATTTACTATAATTAAATCTTTTACAAAAATGATTTGTATAAAGACTAATTATTGTTATTTACAGTGTGGTTTGACCCAGGGTGTTTTGTATATGTTTATTTTAATTCTTGGCCTGGGGCAGTTGGCTTTTATTAGCTATTGTTCTAGGTAAAATACTTTCTAATCATAAATGGATAACTCCATACATTACATATTTCAAACAAATAAATGAAGGCATCAGGGACAATCAAAGGATTCACAGAAGTTGACATTGGTTCAGCAGTAATGACTGTAGGGTATCATCTACCTTATTCTTTTGTTTTAGTTTTTTTGAAATGCAATAAAACGGAAGTTTTCAAATATACTGTATATTAAAAGTTTATTTATGTAATTTTACATATTGAGATACCGGAGTTGTTTTAAGAAGGTGGAAATGGTCAATTAGTATCCATCATGGTCAAGGATTATCATTTGGTTATAATACCTTATTGTCTAATTGTCTTAACCAGCATTCTAGAAATTTAGCCTGTATATGAGCAGTTTATAAAAGCAAACACATTAGATAGTAAACAATAGTAATATAAAAGATTAATCAAAAAATGAGCTAATTATTAATTTAAAAAGTATTTTCAAATTGCAATCATTATACAACATTTTCTTTCTGGGTGAATTATTAATATTAAATAATAATAACAATGATGATGATGTGTCTGTTTTTTATGACTCCTGCTATTCTGTTTCTGTATTCGTTTCCATTCACAATTTTTCATACAAAATATATGTATAATAAAATCCCTATTTTTTCTGAAGTCTGAATATGTTTGTCCATAAAGCTTTACTGGAGCGCCCTCTGAATTTTTTCATTCAGAGGGTGCTCCAGTAAATAATCTTATTCTATAAAATCTGTACTTTCTCTGTTATCTGTAACGCTGTCAAATTCTCAACAAAATATCATTTTATTTATAAAGAAAACTATGCGTAACTATACATAACTTAACACTTCAGAAATGTATCTTACAGGGTCCATTTCTAAAGTACACCAAATAGGCCGGGTTATTCCAAAAAAAAAATTTTTTTTTTCAATTTTTCAATAGTGAATTTCTCATATTTATTTATATAATATTAAAACCTTTTGTTTATTTTACATTAAGTCTTTTAAAAAAATTATTAAATTAACTAATTTAAAAAAACGAAGGTCTAGCCATAGGCCGGGTATAAACTCGTATATATATTTTCCATAAGATTACAATTTACTTCAATACTATTAAGAATCCACCATTGAAATATAATTAAAATTCTACAGTACTAGACAAAAAAGAGTTAATTCAAATCAAGTTTAAATATGCTTTACAATATAATCGATATATAAACATTTAAATTACAACTTATACATAAGTATTGCTTATTACATTTTAGTGACATTTATAGAGGCATTTCATTGATAACCTGAAAACATTATTTAGAAAACAATAATCGCCTCTAATATTTAACTTTCGCCTTGCAATCTTCAACTATTAATGCCAGGTGTCCATAAAGAGGGCGCTTGTGTATTTGATAGATCAATCTAAGATCTTTCAGTTCTGCAAGTGAATATAAGATCGCTGACAGACTGAACAGCCTCGGGGCTTTTATCAGAAAACTATACAATTTCCATTTCCCCATTAATAAATATATTACAAGCAAGACAGCTATTGAAAAGGAAAAAAAAGAATAATTTTGAAAAGCTATTAATGAATTTTAAGAAAATCTCAGATATAATATTTAAATTCTTGAGAATTAATGTTACACAACTAAAATTGTATAATTAGTTTGGCTTTTAAAAATCAGTAGTTACACATCACGTAGATAAAACTTTTTCATTCATTTGTTTGTTTAATGTATGCTCGCACGCATACACACACTCTATGAGTGCAGTCGTGATGCTAAACTTTTAATACATTTCCCTTAACACAAGTATGTAACTGCTGAAGGTATATGCTAAAATATATAGCTAAAATTGGTAGTAATAAAAAGTAATGCTAACAAGGATCACGTGATGATCAAAGTATTTTATTGTCTTTTATTCTACCAGCTTTCCTTTCCAGTAGAGAATTTAACAACTAAATACATACAATATAAAATAAAATTTAAAGAAAACCCTTTCCCTAATTTTAATGCAGCTATAGAAAATTGAATTCAGGATCTAAAGGGTATATATTGTAGCGTCAACCAGCACTTTCGATGATTCAACTTCCTTTAAATTCCCAAGTAGTGATCCGTTCAATTAAATATATTTACATTGATTAAAAACATATACAAGGTATCAATTAAGTATGCAAGTAGTAGCCATAGTAAAATGGGACTAGTAATTTTGGGGGCCTCAAAAAGATTACAGTTTTTTTATGCATACATCTTGTCAGGATTAATATTATTAGAATAAAAACCAATCTGCAAACTTTTTGTTTACATGCATGGGATATAATCAGTTCTCTGTTTATCACAGTCAATTCAAGCATGTAAGATGAAATTAATTTTAACAAGTTAAAAACATTAACATTTTCCACCAGTTTTTCTTTTTACTCCTTTTATCTCTTCCCCTTTCAGTGGAGCATTACAATCTGGGCTCTGGTATTTTGTATAGTTTGTTCTATCTTATGACCAGGCCTAGACAATAATTACAAAACAAAAATGGAATTGACTACAGGTCCACCCTAAATACTCCAAACAAGAATATAGTTTGATTTTAGTAATAATCAAATACACTTTTGGATATGACTCCAGTGTTCTGTTACCAGAACATTGTTAGTATTCAAAGATATAATTTCACTGCATGTGCACACCAATGTTGATAATCAAAAACTTCTGAATCACATGATCAGATTCATGGCATTTTTTTTTTTTTTTACATTTTGTATTAAACCTGCTTCTTCTGTCTGTCCTTTACATAATATGACAGACAATCAAATCACTCTCTGGCATTGCGGAGACAAGAGTGAAGTGAAATATAGGCAGAATTGTTATAAGATCACTTATCCTAACACAATGGTGGCCAATCTTTCATGCCAAACAGTTTTTAAAAGGATGGGGGGGGGGGGATGATAAAATACTTAATCATCAGACATTAAGAAATATTTAAAAATTAACATAGAACTTGATAAGGGTGAATTCATAACTTAATATAAATTTTGCCATATAAAAATCAACAACTATTTATTAATGAGATTTCGCTTTTGTACCTTGAATAAAAAATGTTTTATATCAGGTTCACATTTGATCACTTTTAGTAATACATATGACAAAATAGATTCATCAGTTATTTTCTGTGATAATAGGACTGTTTCCATCTCCTATCCGTAAATGTTGGATGTATAGAAACTTTTAACCTTTATTTAAACTTCTCAAATACAAACTTGTTAGTAATAACACACAAATAGACAACACAGGTTAGTAATTACACAACATTTCAAATAGTAATATACCTATCAGTATTTCTTTTTTAAAACGAGTAAAGATTTTGTGAGTGACATTCCAATTCCACACTATTTATCTCCCACATTTACTTTAATTAGTCTTAAGTTTTAAATTGCGCTTTACGCAAAAAAGTGAGGCTTATTATTATTAGAAAAGAATTATGCGGCTGAGCGCTTTCAGAGAACCTAAGTCTCCATATTCATAGCCTCCTTTAAGCGAAGTTTAGTGGTAATTTATGCAGTTTTCTTTCATAAAGCGCTCAGTCATATAATTCTTTTCTAATACTTTTTTGCGTAAAGAGCAATTTAAAACTTACAACTCAAAGGTGAAGTAAAAAACAAGGATTTTATTTTAATTAGTCTTATAATCAATCATTTTCTATTATTTCCAGTCATTTCTCGAATGAACAAGTTTCTGTGTCAATATAGAACTGGATTGAAAGTATACATTTACTAATAGATGATGGAAATAGTCCAACATATTATCACATCTAATAGATCATTGTCACAAACCTTCTGGAAAATATCATCAGTTATTCTATTTCTTCATTTCATAATAATCGTAAGGGAATTATCCCCTGCACATGTATGAATTTACAAAGCAGAGGAATACTCTCACTTTCTAAACACAAGATAGAGTCTTCGGAATAATAAGCATGGACCCAACTTATCTTTTTTACCTAAATGTATGTACATAGGCCAATCTTAAGTATTTAGGAATGAAAGTGTGAAAATCTTAATGGATCACTTTTAATTCCATTCACTATATACAGCGTGTGGGTAGGGGGTGATTCACTTATAACTATTCCAAATGAAACAATAGTGCCAGATAAATAAACAATTAGTTGCGTACATTTAAAATTCATTTCAGAAAATAATGACTCACAAGAGTATGTGCATGTGCAAATTGTTAATATATCCATCAATAGTTTAAAAAAAAAAACAAGTTAAGATTTTGTGAATGGCATTTCAATTCCTCATAATTTATTTTCCACATTTACTTTAGTTCGTCTTATAATCAATCATTGTCAATTATTTTCAAGTCATTTTTCAAATCATTTTTTTTCTGTTTTTATGTAGTACTGGATTGATTTAATAAATATTTCTACATTTGTCAACTATTAAGTTTTAAACTTCTCTCACGATAATTATAATAAAATAAAATTAGGAGCATGTGACGCGCTGGAGAGGGAAGCTATAAAGAGTATAATTATAAGACTAAGCTGCTGATTATTTTATAGTCTTATAATGGTGCTCTTTATAGCTTCCCTCTCCAGCGCTTCACATGCTCCTAATTTTATTTTATTACATTTATCAACAGAACAGGGTTTTTTTTTTCCATAGTTACAAATATTTTTTATTAGCTAAATGTTTTAAATACTAAATGTATCATAGTCAATAGAATTAATTTGGTTTCTACATCTTCCAAGCTGTCATCCTAAACTGAGTATGTCCGTTAATGCCATATCTGGATGTCAATACATTTTGATATTTATGTTCATTTTCTAAACTGCAAAATTGAGCAAAATTTGTAGCTTATTTGTAAAATACCTTCACAAAACTCCAGTGTCAATTTCATTTGATGTGATTCTTCATAAACTTCAGGATCTGTAAAGATTTTTTTTTATATTTGAAGAAGATATTGAAGATATCATCGAAATATAATCTTTCTCATTTCTTGAGTTTATTGTAATATCTATGTAAATGTTTTAAACATTTGAATAAATTTGCATAAGGCATGCTATATTTAAATATATTGATTCTAATGGAGAAGTGTGAATCCTATGAATATGACAAGAAGTATTGAAAGCATGCTTAGCAAATAATAAATAAAAATGCTAAACTATAATATATTTTCTAATAAATGTTTGAAACATTTACATAGTTATATGAAAACTTCAAATTTGGCTTCAAATGTTTTGATTAAGTGAAATATGACAATATTTGTCGTATTAACATCTTGAAGTTTAACAATTACTACATGTAAATGTAAACACAAATTAGTAAAAAAAATATTAATTAGAAAAACTATTCTTATCCAATAAGTGATTATACTGTTCGGGAATTTTCTCATTATATATGAAATGAGTCTATCTTCATCTAAGACCTCAATAAATCTTTGAATAAGTTTTCCATAACTTAATCACTGGATATTGTCATACATAATTAAATTGATGTACACTTAATTTTATCTCTTTTAACTCTCTCTTGATAAATTACATTTCAAGGCAAAATGATACTTTTGATTAAATTCACAGTCTCAATCGTATATCATTGATATTTGAACAATCTTGGTATCCATAGATATAGTCCAATCTTCTGGGACAAACTTACAAGTGAGTAGTAAAGTTTATATATTTTAGTTTTTGTTTTGATTAGTAGATGGCAACAGTTATTAGTGAATTATAAAGATCTGTAGATCAAAGGTTAAATTGCAGAACTTAAATTGTGCAAAATGGTGGTATTTGCTCATACTTATTAATAAAGCATAAATCATTGCAAAGATCTTTTTTGTTCTTATTGTTGTCAGATTATTCGCTGCAATTGGATTTAATAAATAAAAATATATTTTTATAATTATACAATGTATTTAGCATTTAAAATTATGTGGTGTGACACTTTTTTCATTTTTTTTTTATATCTAAAATTAATTTCATTAATAATTCTGTTAGCAAATAGTTTTACTCTGATGAAAGCATTGCTAAAAGTGAAAGCTACATATATAAAAAATTATATGTTGCAAAAGTTACCTTTGATTTAGTTATGGTATTTGCCACATCATGCTTTAATAATTAAAAAAAATTCAATTAGCACACAAACGATTATAAAATTCTTTAGCATATTCTAGTAATTTAAAACTAGTGTCTGTCTGGAAGTTGAAGTTTTAGGTTTTATTATGACATTGCAATCACTATATTCTCTACATTGTTTTAAGCCTAGCTATAAGCTTATGTTGCTGTTGCAGTAGTGGTAGTTTGCCACTTCCCTTCCCTTCAGCTGCAATTTTAATGTATTAGTTGAAAATCAATCTGAAGATGTCAGCATTATATGGAACTTTTTGTGTGATTGACAGTACCCTATTCATGAAAAATTTCTGATTGGCCAAGTGCTTTAATCTGAGGCCAAATAACTGAATACTCTACATTTCTGAAGAAAAATGTAATTTTGAGTAATTTGTTTACAAATTAAAAGTTATGATGCAATCTTTTTGTAAAAAAACTTATTTTAAAGCAAAAACTATGTCACTAATAAAATACTGTCTCTAAAAACAAATCATTTATAAAAAGACAACTCTTAAAAAGTGTATTATGCCAACAGGAAGCAGTTTCCACCGAGTAAAAAATTTGTTGTTAATAACAATAAATAATTTATTAACTTTTATATTTGTTTTCCTTTATTTGATGATAACTAGCCATAAATATATCTTTCTTTCAATAACATAAAATTCAAACATCTAATATTTCATTATTCTAACTTTTTGAATAAGTAAATTACATCCAATGGTGGCATGTTCCATTGTTATAGGTAAAAACTTCATTTAGATATTTATCTTCATATTTTAAATATTTACATATATATTTAAAATTGCTATCATTTGAAAGCTTACGTATGTAATTATTAAAGTTAAGGTTATAAGTATATTATATAGAATAAAGGTTTAATTATAGAAATAAAATATTCAAATATGGTTGAATATTTAACAAAAGAATCACTGGGTACTTCGTAAAGTGGACAAAATTAGTTTTCAGCTGAACAAGTTTTTAAAAAAATGAATAATTTATAAGCACATTAAATGACTAAATTTTATAAATTGTTTAAAAGCCAGCAAAGTTTTCATATGTCTCCTCTGGCATGCATGCTGTAATTCACCATATTTGTACAGACACAAAAAGTTTCCTACACAGATTTAGCATAAACAAAATAAACTCAGAGACCACAATCCATATTTTTGTTCAATCTGGGGATATCTAATATCTCTTTGATATTCTTATCATGTTGAGAAAATAATCATAAGCTGGACTGTAAAGTGAAAATATATAATTATTGTATTACTTATTTACTACATAAAAATACTTTAAACATATATTTTTTTTGTTTTACTATCATCAGCAACCAATGTCCACTTGTAAATGAGTACAAGCATTCCAATTTCGAAGAAAACCAAATAGAAAGACCAAAAAATGCAATAAAGATGAGGAATGTAATTATAGAAACCAATTCATTTAACAAAGATACATACCCTTATAAAATATGATAGTCCATTAGTATGAATATGTGATATTGTATGGTCCTGTCTTTTAACTTATTACTGAAAATATCATAACAGAATGCAGTATATGAATAAATAAAGCTGCTTACATGTTAATGCTCCAAATTAACTAAATGCAGGATATGCTCAGATTAAGGCTGCCAATTGTACATGCGTATGCGTAAAAGAAAATTTTCAACTACATACATACATTACCAAAATAAACATATCTCCCGACTCCATCTACCTCTACATGCACCAACTAAACCATAATACAGGCACACTTTTATATTCTCCTCAACCGAATTAAAATACTTGGAAAAAGATCAGATGACTTTCAATTTGGGAGAATGTAGATTCAAAATGTTTCCACAGTTTGAAAGTGTCTATTGTGGTAAATTTCAAAATGCAATCAATAAAAAGAGTACAAATTTGTTGTTGAAAAAAAAAAGTATAAACATGAATCATTCTGTAATTATCTGCACTTAATAAATTTGCAAACTAATTAACCTTGAATTTATAATTTTCTAATTAACAAAAACAAAATCTTTTATATTTTAAATCAAATTTAAACTTAAATGGATTTTTTTTTTCCACATTCCATTTAAAAAAAGAAAAATCACTGCCTTTTTCATTTCTTTTTTTTTTTTTTTTTACAATTTAAATAAAAATATAACATTCAGATTTAGCATTCAATACCTAAACACTCATAGTTGCAGAGACATTTCCAGCTATGATTTGACTAGAATGACTAAGTGACTCTTGGTCTTATGAGGTAATTTATCAGGGTAAGATGGGTGAGTTTAATGGCCTAAATGTGTGTCCACAGTAGTCCAGGTATACAGGTTTATCTCTTGCTCACAATATTACTATTTTATATTCATTTATCCTCAGGTACACTTTTTATATAATTCTTTATGTTTGTAATTCTACATTCCTCTTTTAATCTATCATGTATTCATAATAATAAAGAGGGGGGTCCTGACAGAGATATTTTAAGTGCTGGCTCTGGCTAAGCATTTATCATAAAGCTTGTAGAGGAATTGGCAACCCTCATTGTTTATAATTGTCATTGTAAACATAGTACTTATTTAATAAATATTTGGCAAGAAAATATATATATATAACATTCATCCCTTAATCTATCAATCTTTAGTGTCTATATAAATATATCTGACCATAGATAAAGATGGTACCCACTTTATTGTTTAAGGAGGTTGCCTTGACTACAGGTTGACCATTATTGACTGTTTAAAGGTTGATTTTTATCATCTGTAATTATAAACTAATTAAAACCTTGAGTAACTGACTTATGGGCTAAGTAAAAATATAAAATATTATAATTTTAATGCCTCATAAGTTGGTTTTTTTTGTATAATTTTTTTTTACATTCTTCAGTTAAAATTTATATACCACTAAATATAATTGTTAATCCATTATTTTTATACAACAAAATAATTTAAATTTGTTAATATCAACATGTGGTATTAAACAATTGCCATATTGAATGATACCATTTGACTCTTTAGTTTACACAATATGGATATAAATAAGAGATCCTTGCTCTATCACAATCTAAAGTAAGTTGGTATTTTAGTATTAAAGCTGCAACATGGAACATGTATTAGACCTACTGTGCCTGTTCACTTTCGCATCAATCCGCAAATAACTTATGTAATCTTGTGATCTGACCAAAATAATGTGTACACAGTGTACATGACATTTTTTGGCAAAGCATCTTGTACATGGTATTTTGGCAAGAATTACAATGTTATTGGGAGGTTGATACGAATGTGAACAGGCACAGTAGGTCTAATACATGCTCCGTGGTGCAGGGCTAAAAATAAGTAAAAATAAAAAATAGTAAATCAATAAATATATTGATCATTTTCAATAACAAATGCAAGTAAATATCTATGACTTAAAACATTAACAAGTTTCCAACAAAAAAAAAATGCAACTTTCATAAATATGTACGACTTTCAATAATAACAAGTTGACTTTCACAAATACGCATGACTTTCAATATTAACAAGTTTCAAAAAAAAATGCAAATTTCAACACTAACAACTTTTAAGAATGACATTTAAAGTAAAATTTCAACATTAACAAGTTTCCAAAAAAATGTGATTTTCATAAATATGTACAACTTTCAACATTAACAAGTTTGGGGGGGGGGTGCTACCTTCAACACTAACAACATTTAAGAATGACATTTAAAACAAAAAATAAAATGTACATGTGCAATATTACAATAATGACAACATTAATAAAAAAAAATAGTTTAAATTTACACCAAACAGTAAATAATTTTGATTTTTAAGTAATTTGGATAATAAATGCATTAATTATATTCCTATGACCCTTACCATGTAATATATAACAGGAATTTACCCATTAAAGCCAAACTTTGTACATTATACTATTACCACAGAAAATGGAGATCTAAAGTAAAAATTTTGCTTCTGAAAATGCACCACATGATTGCAAAGTATGCTTGGATTTTCAGAGAAATGCTAATAAACATTTTTTTTTAAATAAAGAAATTAAACCAAAAGTACAAAAATAAAATACATATTAATTATTAGACTTTTATTACATTTTTATTTATCCTGGCTTTGGTCAGAAAGAAATCTAAACAATAACTGAAAATGTCAAAGTATTACAAAAAGAAAAAAAAGATCGCATTGATAAAAAAAAAACACGTTTTTGCATATACTCGCAGGGATTATTTTCTTTCAACTGGAAGTCATGACATTACACATTTATTGTGGGTGTGAAAAGGCCTCTTATCTCCCCTATGTTGCAACTTTAATACTAAAGTACCAGTAATGCATTTAAATGCATTAACATTTGGTAATCAATGATTATTTAACCTGTGTAGATGTAGTGTTTGAGCAGAAAGTTGTTCTTATATATATGTGTAATAAATTAAGTTTGATGCCTGTATTCTTTCCAAAATATATGTAATATTCAAATCAATACATATATATATATATAAAATTACAGTAAATTATAGTTATTTTATTTCAAGTACTTTCGAGTATACATCTTGTAGTCTTTATCAACCATATGACATTGAATAATCAAAACAAGACATCTTTTCATGATACCCATAGTTCAATTTAGTTTAGTTCTCCCACAATTCTGCTATTTTAGCATTTGATGCTTACAAATTCATTAACATTTGATGACTTCTTGAAATCAACGTAGCCTCTTTTATTTTATGTTTATTATGGCTAACAAATATCAAGTGACTAAATTTATAATATTTTTTATTAACATTGGTCTATACGTGATTTTTTTAAAATTCTTTCTTTACTGTATCATTTTTAAAAATATGATTAAAATTTCATCGACAGATCAAGATGCATTGAAATATTTTCAAAATTACTGAATAGTACTGTCTGCCTATATATTTGTTATACTTTGCTTAATCATGTTTTATTTTTATTTTCTTTACTGCATTTACATGATAAAAATATTTTCAAAATTGAGATAGTGCTCACCCAAAAAGTGGTGTCTGTCTGCATGCTCGTTAGAGACTAGTAAATAATGTTTTTTTTTTTTAATTTTATTTACTGTATTTACATTAAAAAAAAAATTGAATTACACAACCCTTTGGACTTTGGTATTTCTTTATCATTTTAATAAATAAAAACCATAATTATTGAATAGATAACTTAGAGCCAGCCATATTGTTTATACCATATATTGTAAGCCACTGAAAATGGATTATTTAAAAAATAATAGATGGAAAGCTTCAAGTAGGCAAGCTACATAAATACCCCTATTTAATACATTGATATACAAATATTTTATTATTTACAATTTAGATACATAATGTATTAATATAATTATTATTACTAATGATTGTTATATATATATATGATTAGATATGTTTTTAGTGATTATTTGTTTAGCAGAAATAAAATAATCAAAAACTTTTAATATGTAACTTTTTGTATAGTATTACCTCAACAAAGGTAGATTAGAAACCACGTTCTATTAATAACCTTTTCTGAATTGATTCCAAGAATCCTCACAGTGGCACTATTATGTAAAATTTGATTGAAAAAAGAAGTGTCTCATTACAGCATTTGAATGGTGCACAGGCTGATACCAGTATTGCAATTATAAAATTAATGGATTCAAGAGATCAGTAATCAATATATATTTTAATTTTATTACCTAGAAGTCAAGAGTTATCATCAAATAAGAACGTTTTGTAGTTTAAAGATACTAAAGATATTTTTATGATTATATAATGTTTTTTAAAAGGAGTATAAATAAAATCATGAAAAAAAAAATATGTAATTCTGATTATATAGAAAGGTGTTTTTTGCTTTTCATAAATTTATTGCTTTAAATGTTTACTCCATTACTTTAGATATACGTTAAATTAATGTTCAAAAATTATGCTAAAAATAGTTGAGTTTTGCTGCAAACTCTGTTCATATGGAAAATCATTTACGAGAATAATTAAATTTTGCAAAATTTTAGAGAAATCGTTAAGAAAATATTGCAGTTGTGTGAAATTCGGTTTTTTTTCAAAGACTAATATTTCAATAGTAAGATATAAAAATATGTGAATGCTCCAATAAATTATTATTGCAAAATTACTTTTAAGAAAACACAATTGCCCAAATATAAGTGGCAGATAATGATATAAATGTGCTTTTTTGAATTATAATTTATTAACGTTATTTTAAGAAATCTTCAAGGTCAAATTATTGCATGGACTAATATTTTTTTTATTTATTTCCTAAGGAGGAAATAATATTCTTCACATATACCATTTGCTAATAGGTGGAAGTAGCTTAAAAATAATATATATATATATACACATTTCCTTTTTGTGATTAATCAACAGTGTAAATTATTATAAGATTTTGACCATTTTAATTATTAATTTTGAGAAGCATAAAAAATTAGTTATTCAAAATTCACATTTGATTTTATTTGCTAGAGGAGATAGTATGTAATTTAAACAGCAAGATTTTTTCATCGTAACACATGCGCTGTACTGTTTTTATAATATCTCAACAATGACTAAGATAAAAGATAGAGACTTTTGACAAGATAAGAGCAGCCATCTTATCTTTAAACCTACTTTCTAATTATATAGGCCTATCTAACGCATCTCAGAAAATAATGAAAGTGAACAGAAAAACATCTTCATGCTCTTAAACTGAGATGCTTTAGATTGGCCTATATAACTAGAAAGTAGATTTAAAGATAAGACAGACACTCTTATTTTTTCAAAAGTCTCTATGTTGTGTCCTCAATACTCAACAAGGCCTCATTGAGATATTATAAAAAAAAAAAAGTACATCGCACATGTTGGGATGAAAAATCCTTACTGTTTTAATATTATTTTTAGAAATTTTCAAGGGCAAATTATAGCATGGAATAATAATTATTTTATTCTTTCTTAGGGAGAAAATAATATCCTTCACCTATATTACTTGATAACAGGAGGGTGCAGCTTAAAAATGAAGCACCCACAACATTTTCATTTTGTGAACCCTGGTAAGGTAAATTATCATAATGACATTTTCTATATAGAATTGTAATTATTAATTTTTGAGAAGCTTAAGAAATATGTTATTCAAAAGTCTTAAGTTATGAATTTAAAATGATTAAAGCCATTAAATTTTTACAGTAATTGCTTTTCCCCCACTAATGTTATCGCCTTTGGAGTTCTGTTAACTTTATGGAATATATATTTCATTCCTGCACCATATTAACTGAAACTATTGTGGAAATTAAATCTTGAATCAAAATTCCCTAAATCTTGATGGCTCATCATTTAAAAGCAGTGTCAGTTCAGTGAATAGTCATTAAGTATAAAGAGATTATCATGTGGTGTTACTGTACAATATTGATTTGATGTTAGCAACAATAAATATATTAAGTATTTCACATAATTTTTAAATGGGGATGAGATCTTTAAGTATTGTCTACATTAAGTTTTAATAAATATCTCGCTGGCATCATTGTTCAAATACAAAGCAAACAAAAATGGAATCAATTTTATCAATGGTCTGAGTTTTTATTAAGCAAGCATAAACAATGTTATTCACAAGATTAGATATCAATTTTACTCAGAGTTTTATCAAATCTAATTCAAAGAGGGCTTAAGAAATACTCATATGATATAATCTCTAAGTATTAATTTGAATTTATCTCTCAACCATTCTAATTTTCTTTTCAAAGCACCTCATATGAATGTCAATACACCACCTATTGAGAGAAAATGCTAACTCTTTTTTAAAGTATATGTCATTTAATATATATTTTATTCATAATATGGCTGACAGGTTACCTGAAAATTCAGCAACATGAATCACTTTTAAACCCTGCCTCCATTGGTTTCTATTGTCTCTTGGCAGTCAAATTGCAGGGAAGGTGGTTAGAACCTGATTGCTAACACATAATTAATGAGGGTCTGTTAGAAAATATTGCAATACTGTAAAAATTATTTTAAAATGTTATACTTTTAAAGCATAAATTGATTGATTTATCAGACATTGATTTTCATTCATTCCCATTTCAAAAACAAATTTAAAATAAAAAAGATTTCATATGTTTCTGAAAAAAATCTAATCCAATGAATGATGAAATAGTAGTTTTGTTTTGATCACAATATAATTGTATTGATGTTTAAAGAAATCAAATGAAATTTTTTACAATTCACTTTATTTTTAAGCAAAATATCTATCAAATGAAGTCAAATTTATTCTATTCTGATAAACAATAATGGTTTGATATTAAATTTAATGTTTAAAGCTTACTACCAGTGAAAATAGTTAAAACTATTACAATGATAGTGCAGTATAAGTGTTAAGCTAATAAATTTTTAAAAAATCCCCTAGTGGTGACTTTTGCAACATCAACAATTTTTATCTAATCAATTATATTTCCTAAAATTTTGAATTATTTGTTAGAAATATACATTAACAAACAAAAAACATTCTTAACAGTAATATTAAATCTTTGCAAATATAGAAAAAAATATTAAATTTAAATACACAATAAGATTGATAAGAACAATAATTTTACGCTTAGTGGATACTCATCCACCTCATTGGTAAAAATATTAAATTAAAAAAATCAGATTTATTTTAATCCAGTTTCTAAACCCTTACAAAACTATTTAAAATTATTTTTATTATTTTTGCTTTTTTTTCATATGTCAACTGCATTGACCAGGAAGCGAACCCAGACCAGCTGCTTGGAAGGCAGCTATGCTAACTGCTAGGTCACCAATGATGCAAAAATCTGCTGCAATCCATATAGTAGCACATTACTGCCACCATTAGATTTTTTTTGAATCAATATATCACAATTATATTAGTTCCAGTTTTTGCCACCAAATAAACATAAAACTGGAAAACTGGTGTTATAGACAGCCAAAAAAGAATTAAAGCCAAAGCAACCACCAGCAATCTCCCCCAAGTAACTTTTCTGGAAAAAGCATCTAAGGAGTTACCCTTTCTTATATAATAACATATTTTAATATATTTCTTTAATTACTTATATCGTTATTCCTATTTGTACAATTTACTTCAATCACTGCATTTATCTACACAATTGTCCAAGTCAAGAACTTTCATACAGTAATTAAGATTTAATATAGATTCTAAATTGTTGCAATTGTATAACTACGTATAAGCAATATCCAAGTTTCTGTCTAATCTTATTAAGTCATTGCTTTTCTTAGATTATAACACACATTATAAGCCATTGGTGTTACAGTTAAATTACTGTATAATATATCACACATATTCATAATACTGAAACAATACTATACTTATAAGATAGAGTTAAAGTTGGTATATAACACTTACAAAAAAAAGTTCTATGAATATTCTCCCCTAAATTTGCATGTGACATTGCTTGTTTCTGGTCAGTATTATGTATCTACTTTTAATATACTCCGTTCTTTAACTGTGAGTTTAATTGTAAAATTGTAATAACAATTACCATTATCTACAATGTCTGTTGTTTTGATTGTACTATATATAAAATTGTTAACATCATTCTTCAAAGAATTAAATTATTATTGATTATCACATATATACCTGGCTTCATTTGCAACATAAAATTAACATCCACTGATGTCATTTGAATGTTCAATGACCAAACTATCGAGAATGAATGTGTACATCATTTTTAATGTTCAATGAACATTCCAAATAAGATTTACTATTTCTAGTAATGTTGTAATTATATTTTATAGAACGTAGAGGAAGTACATGTAAACACTTAAACAGGCTTTACCCTGTAATGAATGTGACTTAAAATTTCTAATAAGCAATATTATTTTGCTGATAGAGTGGCCTATATAAGTAGAAATTTAGGTGAAAGATAAAACAGCTGCTCTTATCTTTATAAAAGTTGCTATCTTGTGTTGTGGTTTGTGAAGTCCCTCTATTGGCAAAATAATATTTCTTAGTAATATAAATTATGTTAGTTCTCAAATAATAAATGCTTCAATATAAGATCACCACATAATCATTTGTGCTTTTAGGCATCAGAATTGGATGCAAAATTATATTTTAGAGATATTGTAAAAAAACATGGTGATACTATCCCTACATCAAGAAAATAATTTAAACATAAATAACATTTATTATACAACAGTTATTTCATCGTCATCATTCTTGCTCTTGGAATTTTACTCCACCTTTCCACTTGCTCGGGTGTGTGTGTTCTGAAACCAGGGTCTTAGAAATACATGTTATTTTTCACCATTCAATCATTCCTCAAATATTCATTTTATATATCAAACATTGGCAATTTAAGATCCAGACAGAACATTGATGTTTACAAAAATAAAATATTATATAGAATGTACAATACATTTAGATCTCCATTCTTTTCTTTGATTACTAAAGAATTGAAACAATGGTCATGAGAATACTGCATTATAAAGAATCAGTTCTTATTTCTGAAGGTTAATGTATTGCTAATCTTCAATGTACATTTATCTGTATCACTTTTGTCCATTAGGCTGGTTTATTACATTTTACCACTAAACAACACATGATAACCATTCTTTCTGCATACACAAACTGTTTACACAGTGACTAAACTCTCCATACAGTAGTGTCACTCAGTGAGCTTGCATTGAAAACATTCTGTTTTCATTTCGGACTAAAAGCATTATCGATAGCTAATAAGGTAAGAGGTGGCTGCTGGAGAGTTGCATTAGATCCTAAGATCTAGAAGCAGTGCTCTCAGATCCAAGACTCCCCCCAGTGATAAAAGCCACAAACTAGAAACTAGTCTGGGGTTACTGGATGAGTAGACACAAGATAGGGATTTATGTACAAACCTCCTTGCATCCGTTGATTATTCTGGTTTGCACCGAGGGATGCTACTCTATGGAGAGATTAGCTTCCATGTTCATTATATTTTATTTCTGTAAATAAATAAATTTAAATCTTCAATTTCACTACACATACTTGAAACATATCAAAAAAGACACTTGAAAAAAATAATAAATCTACAATCTGCATTTCAGGCTGAGCAAGAGACTTTCAGTTGGCCAGGATCATAATCACTTATCCATGACTACCTCATTTATTTACCATTTATCAATATCAAATTAGCACGATGTGATTTACAAATATCAAACTGTATGCATTAATAACTTTGCCAAAATCCAGATTATATAAATATTTTGATGACTGTTACTAATCATTTATTAGATTAGAGATTATCACATCATTCATAATCAGATATAAACTTTAATTCCAGATAAATGTTAATGTATCTGTTTTTAGTAAATATTTAATCACCTGGTATTACTAATCCAACTTCATTCTTCTTTTATGCAAGTTATTAGTTTTTTTAGTAAATAGAGTTACATCTTTCATTTCATTATCGATTCTTTAAATATATGAATAAAAACATCAGAAAAAGATTAATTATCCCCACAATTGATTTCAAGCTGAAAGAGGACGCTCTGAGGAAGGTACTTGATATTGTACTGAAATGTCAGCATTTAACTTTTTCATTACACGGAATATCCCGCAAATAGTAATAATAATATGACATCTTTTATCCATGAAAACATTAGAATATATATATATATATATATGTATGTGTGTGACTTTCATAACTGTTTATTCCTAATACAGTTAAATAATTTTTTTATGAAATAAATAAAAAAGAGAAAACAATGAACTTAGAGTTGCCTGAATTTCTCCAAGATTTGGGAAGTGGTAATAGAAGTAAAAATTTAACTACCTTGCATCAAATATGCAAGCATTATGCAGGCACCATATCAGAGACTGTGGAAAAGATTATAAGCATAAAATTTCTCAAAATAAATGTCAATCTTAAAAAATTTACTTAAGACCTTTAGGTTTTGTGACCTAAATTTTATTATCTATAAAATTAAAATCAAGATTGTTAGAAAATATAAATAAAAAAGATTTATGAGTATGTAATCATTATGGATTACAATACATACATAATTATGTTAAATTAAACTTATACATGCATAGTATACAATTAATAAATATGGAATATTATGAATGATAAAATGAGTTATTTTAAATGTAATTCAATAAATTATTAAATTGTTTTTATCTATAATTTTTAAAGGATTCTCAATACTATTGTTTCCTGTAACTATCATTCATTTTTCATAATCCCTTGAAAAAGTGTTCTTTCATATATACTTTAATGCAAAAAAAATAAATAAAACTTCTTTATTTTCCTGACAGATTTGACTGTCAGCAGTCTTTATCAGAGCTTTCTCAAACGTCGTCTGCTCTGATGAAGACTGCTGGACAGTCGAAACTGTTAGGAAAATAAAGAAGTTTTATTTTAAAAAAATTTGCATAAATGCAAAGAAAGTAAAGGAGAAAAATAAGAGTACATACTTCTAATTAAGGTTTCACTATATATAATTAAAGTACTCTGCAATTGATTATGTAATTAGTCTATTAAAAAGCTGTAACGTACAATAAAATGGATTCTAATGTAAGCTCTTAATTGTATGCTTTCTGACTATAAAAAAAGTATTGCATTAACAAGTCTTTATATTTCATACTTCTATTATTTATAATACTTCACTCATATACACTTTGATGCAAGTAATTTTCTTAACCTTCTTTATTTTCTTACAGTTTCGACTTTCCAGCAGTCTTCGTCAGAGCTACAAGATTTGAACAATACAAATACATAATTATCATTTCAGATATATATGTATAAATCATATATAAATCAAATATATACATATATATATATATCTTCATCATTCTATATATATACAAAACATACACATACATATCAAAAAATAGACATATATCTTCTTCATATATATACACATATAAATCCATATGACCGCCAGACATATATATAATCCATATACATTTATATATACATATGCATATCCAATACTTAGACATACCTCTTTTAAACATACATCTATATACAGATATACATACACCTATAGACACATATACAATCCTCATATATCTTTACTAATACACATCTATATGTATATTTTACCTACACATATATATATATAAAATACAAAACATCCAATTTACCGTTTTTTACAATTTTTTTTTTTATCTTTTTAAACAATTCCATTTTTACTTTTTATTTTAAAACAAGCCTTTAAATATTCTTCTTCTTAATGTTATCTTATAATATTTAATACTATTTTATTAATATTATTTTTATAATTATCTAATATATAACATCTTTTACATTACTATCTTTAATTTTGCTTTTTATAACTTTTATCTCTATATCACTAAATAATATTTTTTAACATCATTACCTTAATCCTCCTTACAGTTTAACCTTAATTAAAATGACCGTTATTTCAAAATCTTGTTTATTCATTTAAAACAGCTCCCTCTTTTATATATTATAAAACTTATAATTCTATGTAAACTTTCCAACTTCCCAATTATAATCATTAACCATAATCCAATATTATAAAATAACTACTTAACCATTATTTCACATATAAATACACATATCGTCCATATTTCCTACATATATATATACATCTTCTCTTTACCTCTATACATATAACTAAAAATAATATATGAAATAATATATAAAACCCAATATATAAAACTATATCAAAATAAAATTAACAATTTACAAATTATTAACAAATCCCTACCTACATCTATACCTCCACACATATACATATCCAATGTATAACTATATTTCTTAAAACATACTCATATATATACCTATACTCATAATACATACATATACCAATCCTCCTATACTTTTATACATACCCACCCTCATAAATACTCCTCTTACTTATACATATATAAGTATACAAAACACATCTAATACCCCATTTTATATTACCTTTAAAACCTATTCTATTTTTACTGTTATGTTTTCATTTTATTATCTATCTTGTTTAATTATTATCTAATACATAATACCTTTTCACTTCCATATCTATAACACTAACCTATCCAATAGACAATTTTTATTACCTTTAAAACTATTTTATTATTACTTTTATTTTTTGAAAATTTTTATAACAAATTTACCAAATCTTATAAACATTTACCTTTTTATTATTTATTATTACTATCAACTCCCTCTGTTATCAATTTTATAAAACTTATAACTATTTTTTAACCTATATTTATTAACAAATTTTACAAGTCTTTTATGTATATCCACATATTATAACTTTTAACTTACTTTCTTTTATTACTATTATTATTACTACCTTTATTATTAATCTATCACAACAATAACCATGTCAACACCAAAATCTTTTACAAACCATATCTTAATTTTATACTCAATATTCACTACCCATATACACATTTATATACTCCTAAAACATATATATATATACATTTATTTTAATACATAAGCCTATAAATCCAATACTATACCCACCAACACAACATTTTTAGTCCCCCATCCCTATTTAAACTAGGCCTTATATTCCTAATTAGTATTGCCTCTTTTATTTTTCTATCTCTTCTTTTATTAGTATATCCTATCATTTTTATACTCTCTTTGTCAAATACATGCCCTGTTTCCATAGTATGCAAATAAATTGGTGAATTTTTGTCATACCTATGTTGATTTAACCTCATAAAAATAGAATTCTTTGTCTCACCTACATATTTTGTCCTTACCTTATTTTGCTTACAATATCTACAATCTATTTGATATATGCCATATCTTTAATATATTTATTATCTAATATATTCATTACATTTTTTCTTTTTTTATTTACTAACTTATATAATTTTAATGCGCAAATATGCGCACAACAACCGAGCTTCATCAGGATTAAATAACAAAATATTATAAACTCAAAATAATTATAATATCTAAAGAATAATGCCCGAGCGCTTTCAAGAGAACTTAGCTCTCATAATCATGGGCAACAAAGAATAAGCATAGCGTGTTGGTATATGCTAAAATATGCTGATATATATAAATTAGTTGAAAATAAATGCATCAGCTCTAAATGATCCATTTCTTAGAGATTTTGTAACACGCATCTTTCCTATTCATAGCCTTATCATCAATAGCAATAAAACATGCTTCTTTAACTTTTCTCTTAATGTCATTTCTCTCCCTGCAAATTATTCTTGCATTTTTAGGTTCACATGCATGACCAGCTGATTTCTGATGTATTGCAAATATTGAGTTGCAATTTGGGTCTGCTTGGGCCTTATTGTAAGAATATCTGTGCTGGGATAGTCTTGTAGAAAGAGTTGCTTTCGTTTCCCCATGGTATGATGCCATGCAGTTATTTTCTGGACATGAAATATTATATACGGCCTGAGAGGTGTTGTTGGGTGTTATAATGTCTTTGGTGTTATTAATAATTCTATTTGTATTAGGGGGTGTATGAAAGCTTAGTTGAAATTCTTTATTAAACACTGAGTAAAATTTTCTATGGGTAGTTGCAATATATGGTAACAAAATTCTATTTTTCTGCTGCTTAATAACATTGCTGTTTAATTTACTGTAAAATCTTTTATTAATTTTTCTAATAATTTTATTAACATTCTTAACTATATTATTACTATATGTTTTAACCCCTATATACTCCTTCTTTATATTTTTATTTCTATATTTAACACTCTCTTCTTCCTTATTACCTTTCTTATATTTTTCTTCTATTAATTTTATATTATTCACTATCACATTCTCTGGATACTCATACTTCACCTTTTCAAATAGATCATGGGTTGCCAACCTGGTTCTTACCACCCACTAATGGATGTTTAAAGCTTTCAGATGGGTGATAGATTATTATAGATGCACAACAGGCATTTAAACTTTTTTACACAGTTGCTTGTGCCTTAAATAAATTAATTAATATTTTCAAGTTCAAAATAAATTAAATACATTTTATTCTTTCAAATTGATTTCAATTTGTTACTTTATATTGCTATATAATGTTTTATAATGAGCTCGCAAATAAGCTCTTAACAAATTTTGCAAAATATCTTCAATCGCAGACCGGTTTCTGCTACTGGTTTCATCAGTGAGGGGCCAGGATATTCAAGCATTAAATTAAAAATACTAGTACAAGCCCAACACTTTATCTAATGGATAACTATTAAGTTCTGGGCTTGTCCTAGTATTTTTAATCTAATGCTTGAATATCCTGGCATCTCACTGATGAAGCCAGTAGCAGAAACCGGCTGGGGTTGAGGATATTCTGCAAAGCTTGTTAAGAGCTTATTTGTGAGCCCTTTATAAAATATTTGTAATACAAGCTTGTTTAAATTAGGTCATGTGACATCTGACTTGATTTATTTGTAATTTGTACTGTTATATATTTACCAATACATCATTACAAATCTTTTTTTGTGCAATTATTATTTCCAAAAGGAATAAATTACAATACCCAGGCATCAGTGGCTGGTAGAGAAATTATACTAGTAACAAGAGTACAAATATGGGCAGTAGGTATAAAAAAAGTTGATGACTTTTGAAATAGAGCATTTAAAATCTGCTTTACATAAGCTTGTGAGTGGTGATGTTTAAGACATTGGTACAGGTGATTAAAAAAAAAATTTGCCTTGAATGTTGCCCTGTGAACCTTATATTTTCATAGCTACAATTCAAAAGTTAACTATTATATATATCTTGTAAAAAAAATGTATTTCATACAAAGCTCAGTAGAGGTACTGAAATGTTCTGATGCATGTAATTTAAAGCTACCTCACTTTCTGCATGGACAATTTAAAACTTATATTCAAGACTTCTACACTTTATTTAAGAAAATATTGATTTTCATGTAATTTATTCACTAATCTTGACAAGTCAGTTTACTAACGCTCCTTTCTACATTTCACTAATATATATGATGTTTAAAAAAAAAAACATAATAATGAGATTAGCTATCAGATGCTGAATAATTTATGTTAAAATGTTGAACAACAAAGATAATTTATTATTTAATAACAATCTAATTTATTTATGTTTGTCTTTTTAATAGCCAGCTTCAATTAACTGTTTGTTTAGATGATTTTTCTGATGAAGAATTATCTATTTCTTAGCATCATCTTTTATAACTACAAATTACAAGATAAATTGAGCTTTAATGATATATACATACAGCATCACTTGATTCTTTTAGCTTACTAATTATAAATCTACTGCCTCTATTCCACTAGCGCCATCTCTTGTAAATTTAAGTAATCAATAACCAATCAAATGGTAGTTCAGTTCAATCCCCATATCAAACCTGTGTATAGCTACTAGATTAATGCCAGATCTTTGCAATTGTACAAACAGATTAACTGGGTTCAAATATCCACGATTTTTTTAAATTTTTAAACCAGTAGCTCAATAGTAAATAGAGAAATTAAAGATGGCTTCCAAATGCATTCCAAATCCTTATTAATAAAGGCAAAAACCTAAAAGTGATCTGGAAATAGAATTGAAATTGTACTACTATTTGACAAACTACTGCCAACGTTATGATGCAGGGTGGTAGAGAGAGAATAGGCTGTTCAAGTTTAAACTCTCTACATTTCAATGTATTTCCATCAACCCCTGGTGGTAATTTGAATTAATAATTTGATATTTTAATTTTAATATTAAATTCTTTATTCAGAATTATGAATCAATAAATTGGACATAATTTTGTAGGAATATAACTTTACAAATGCAACACAACGTTAAAAAAAAATCATAGTTTAACTTTCAAACATAGAAAAAATAATGAGGACAATTATTTTTTCTTATTGGCCAATTGCCGTAACACTTTTAAAAAACATTAAATTAACAAAATCTTTACTGAATAAATTCCATTTTGTAACAAATAATTATAAGGTCATTTTATATTTTATTAAATTATCATAAAAACGCAATACGGCAATGTGTTGTTGACAAAACATAACAATCGTGCTTCCTTTTTAACATTGCCTTTGATTTCTTAACTAGTATTTTTAAAAATGAAACATATTTTTAAAAATGTAAGTGTAAATTTCTGACTCAGCTATGAATATGAAGTCTAAGAACTTCAAATGCACTTAGCATATATAAGCTCATAAACAAAATTAAACTTCTCTAACAAGTGTGTTAGTGCAGAATTATTAGTATCATAAACATTTAAATAAACTACAAAGTTGTGCAATTTTTTCTCTCATTGCTAATAACAATCAGAAGAGAGTGGGTTTTCCCACTCATCTGTAGTTTCCCCTGGACTACTAACATCTTCAGACTTTTTTTACACTAATAAAACAATATTTACTCTAGTTCCAATTTTTATCATCAAATGAATATAAAACCAGAAAAATAATGCTAAAGATAGTCACAAAATAGATTTAAAGCCAAAACACTCAGCAACATCACAATACTCCATAAACTACTGATTATCATTATCATAGAATTAATGATCTTAAATATTTTTTTATGTTTTCAATATAAAATATTTACAACAAGGACCACCAATCCGTATGCGTTTAGGTGATGGGTGTCATGCTGTAGAAACTGCAGGGACATTTTCATAGGATTAGGAAAGAAATGTAAATAAGTAGGAATAGGCTTTATAAAAAAAGTATTTTATAATGAACTTAAAATAGCATTTATGGACGAGACATGTCCATTTATGTTACAAAGCTAACCTGAAAAGATATTCTAGAAAGATGCAATATTGAATGTGTTTAATTGCCAGATATAATTAAGAATAGAATGCAATGGGGTTTTTCAAAACTAAATGAGTAAAAAAACAGCACAGAGTAAAGTGGATATATTTGTGTTCCACAGAATGGATGATATAGTCATTTCAATGCTCATCTTTAACTTTCTGTTCTTTGTTTTTTTCTTTTCAACTTCTAGAGTTAAATTGAGCATACTTATTTACAAATAATCCCATTCTAAATAATAGTAGCAGCCACTTATTTATGAATGTCTGTTAATGACAAATTATTTGAATAGTTTGCTGCTAGGGAGATCGTATGACGTTTGAGCACCGGAAGTTGAGATGTGATCCAAACATTTTTAGTTTTTAACTTAGTAACTCTACTATTGCACTTAAACCAGACAGAGCAATTGTTGATAATGATTCTTATGACTATAAATTCAAAAAAGCACACGTGCACGCACACACTATTATAAATACAATGAGAAAAGCAGTATAAATGATTTTTCTGTGGCATTTGCCTGCATAACGATTGATAATCATTTATAATACAGCTTCCCGGGCTGTCACACTCTGGCTGAAAAAAAAATTAATGGATGTCTTGAAAGAATTCTGGTTAAATGAAAATATCTGCTCCATTAACATCGCACCAGGGTTGCTACTATCACGTCAATTCCACTACAATGACAACTCCTAAAAATCAAAAATCCCCCCCTTTTTGCTTTACCTTCATCTTCAAAATCACTAATTTTAAACCAATACAATAACATTAAAACACGCACACACAAATAAAGGCAAATATTGTGAAAAATAGTATTTCTTTAACAAAAACGAGATTAAATCTGAATGAGTAGAAGATTCTCATTTATCATGATATGAATTAATAACATTTTGAAATGTAAATCAAATTGTCCATAGAATAATCCCTAGTTCATTTTTTGTGCTGCGGCCACAAAGCTGACAAACAAGCAATTCTTTATAACCCTGGTAATTCCAATTTTGAAAGAGGCACCCTCCCCCATCCCCATCTCAGACATCCCATTTTTATTCTCCACAAAATGGTAAAAGAAGACTAGAACTGGTCTCCTCATGTTTAACATAGGAGAATTTAGAAGAAAGAGCAATAAAACAAGAATTATAAATCATCAAGGTCCACTAGTCAACAATGAGAAATGTTAATCCAAAAATGAGATGGTGGTGAGAAGAGGGGAGGGGGGATGCGCTGGAAATCTAACACAGTTACAAGAGATAGAATCAGATTAATAAATATTCACATTTACAAAATAAACGTTTAGGTTGCCACACACATCTATACTTTCAAACGTACGTGTGTACCAATGTTGGATATAGCTTTTGTAGGCCACTAGATTTAAATAAGTTTTTGGGCCCTCTTGAAAGTAAAAAAAAAAAAAAGGGTCATGTTTTTAAAATTCGTATATTTTTAGAAAAATGAAACGGAAATTTTTCAGAGCATACCTGATATATGAGTTCTTAGAGAAAAAAAGTTTTGAAATATATTAAATTATTTCCGATTAATTTACTTTATAATAAATTGTGTTATTAGCAGATAAATGTAAATGTCAAAACTTAAATAGGCGAAAAGATAAAATCATATTTAGTCAGCAAAAATAAAATATAGAACTACCAGACGGTTTCTTTTTTAATATATATATTTCATAAAAAAAAAAAAAAAACAGCCTTTTTAAAATAAATGACCATGAAACAGGGCAAAGAGTTTTTCAGAAATCTCTCATAGACGAACTATAAGTCTTATATAAACATCCATTTATCAACCGGAGGTATTTTCCTCGATCTTCTATAAGCCAGATATCTAAAAGAAAAAAAAAGTAACCCCTGGAAAAGTATTTCACTCAGTCCAGATTCGAACCCCAGAAGATAGATATTGTAGGTGGATGTATTAGCTTACTATTTCGAAATAATGTTTATTTAAATTAGAAGATAAGTAAGTGTAAGATGACCATCAAAATTTAAATCGGCGAAAAGAAAAGATCAAATCATATTTAAGTCAACAAAATAAATTGTAAAACTACCAGATTGTTTCTTTTTTAATATATATTATAGAAAATAAAGCAACCTTTTTTTAAATAAATAATCCTGAATCAAAACAAGACTTTTCCAGCAGTCTCTTATAGAGGAACGTAGAGTAGCTAAATATCCGTTTACCAATCGGAGGTATTTCCCTCGGTCTTCTCTAAGCCAGATACCTGAAAGAAAAAAAACAACACCTAATCTCTTGAAAAATATTTCATTCTGTCTAGATTTCGAAATAATGTTTATTCAAATTATCAGATAGATAAATGTAAGACGACCATCAATACTTAAATAGGCGAAAAGATAAAATCATAATTAGTCACCAAAAATAAAATTTAAAACTTCTAGACGGTTTCTTTTTTAAATATATTATAAAAGAACTAAAGCAGCATTTTAAAAATAAAAATGTCGAAACAGGACCATCTTTCCAGCAGTCTCTCATAAAAGAATGGTAGTTTTCGGTTATGCATACTGTGGTTGCTAGGCGACACTGCAGAACCTCCAAGAAGCCTGCAAGTGATAAATTTCTATATGAAAATGGCTGAAATCAAAGGAAAATTAAAACTAAAATGCCTAAGGCAAGATATCTGAAAAAATCACTGAAGTCAATGTAATACTGATGTTTTTATTTTTAAATATCAGGTGCAAAATAATCATGCTCCTCATTAAGAAGCAAATCAGCATCTTATATATAAAATCCATATTTCCTCTGTTGTCTGATTGGTGAATGTATGTTTGTTCATAAAGCTGCCACTCAAATTCACAAGTAATTTAAAAAATTGTGAAGAAAGTAATTTCACCATTAATAAGAAACACTCAGAAAAAAACCTGGTACATGTGCCTTTAACTACAGAGGTATGAGATTTAAATTGTGAAGAAAATGTAATTATAGTACATAAATTCATATTTAAAATGTGATATTTGGTAAAGAAAAAAAGAGATATTATACTATCATATTACATTTAATTATGGTTAGCGTATTACATTTATGGGAAGAAAGTCAGGACATGTACTCTTAACTATGGGGGTATAGTATTTAAATTGTGAAGAAAATATGATTACAGTACATAAATTCATGTTTGAAATGTGATATTTAGTGAGGGGAGGAAATAACAGATGCTGTAGTACCGTATTTACATTTAGTTTTGGTTAGCATTTAATTGAGGTTGAAACCATGACTTTTTAGGCTGACTACATTACTCACATTTAATATATAATATAAAAATCTTTTGCTAATTTACATTAAATCTTAAAAAAGTATTGGTTAGTATATAACTGAGTCAAAACAATGGTCTTTCAGACCAGGTACATTTTTCATGTTTAATATAGAATGTTAAAATATTTTGTTTACATTAAATCTTTAAAAAAAAAATTGTTAAAGCAACCATTTAAAAAAAAACATGGCTTATTTAGACCATACATCTGATATATATATATATAATGTAAGCATTATATTGATTCATTTAAAATTATCTTTGTACCATTATAAATGGTGAAAGATGATTACGTTTTAATCATTAAGTGATTTATTGTTCAAGATTTCATAGGACGTTCAAGACCCAAAGTACAAGAATTGTGCTGCAGACCATGGTTTTTATGCTACAAGGTCTGACACTCTACTACTACAATAAACTACATATGGAGAGTGATAGTTATATTTATCAGTAATCAATTAAATAAAACCATCTTTCTTATATTTACATTCAATCGATCTAACAGTTACGACTGACCAGCGATCTTCTTTAGAGCTTTTTTTGCCTAATCACCTCTGAAAACTGCGGGTCAGTCAAAAAATGTTAGAGTGAGAAAATATAAAATAAAATAAGCATTATTATAATGATAAAAAAGAGTAGATTTATTTAACTGTTACATAATTCTACCAATGCTTAAAGAAGATATAAGATGAAAGAAACAATACAATACTTCATATTAGTAATCACTGAAATAGTTATTTTTATTGTGATTAAATATAAAAAATAATATAAATTTTGGAAAAATAATGCAAAAGCAACAGATAAATATCAGAACATTTAACATTTGACATTTGTAAAATAATATAAAATTTTATAATTTACATATGAGGGGAATACAAAAATAACTGGCATGTTGTAATAAAAAATGGTGTATTTATTTTTAAGTGTTACAAATTGAATCCCTTTCAAAGTACAGTTCATTTAATGCAATGTATTGGTCTAAACATGTTTTTCACTTTTCAAATGAGTGCGGAAAGTCTTGCAAAATGATGCCTTTTAACGCCTGTGGTGTTTTTTTTTCCCTTCACAACTAATTAAATCCATAAAAAAATTTTATGGCATTTTTTCATTCAAGAGAATAAAAAGAATTCACACAGAGTGAGTTCAAGTGAATATGGCTGATAGATGAGCTGCATCATGCTGAATTTAGTTAATCTTTCACATTCAAGGCTTTGTGTGCTGCCATGTTTGCTGTGCCTAAAGCTTGCACTCCGAACTAAGCCCAAGATGGGACGTTTTTGCTCACACAAAACTTTTCAGAGCATGTAGGCTTTAAATGGCTGGTTGTTATGAACAAATTCTGAGTAAACATTGCTGTTTACATTAAAAACAACAGCTGTGTCTAGACATTGGATCACACTTTTTTGTGATGTGGTGGTTTGATACTTCCATTAAACCACTCGTAAACTCTCGTAAACTTGTGTTTTCCCCAGAGCACACGTAAACTTGTGTTTTCCCCAGAGCACTCGTAAACTTGTATTTTCCACAGAGCAGTTTGCTTGTAAGCTGTTTCAAGCAGTACTTTCTTTGCTGTTTTTTCTTAATAGAACGCAGAATTTCGTGTTGGCCGAACTTCTCAGCCATTATAAAAATCGACAAACAAGCAAACTGTAATTAACAAAAACTTTTGCTACATTCAATCATGACTTCTCTCAATAATGATAATTAGCATATCAATAATGATAATTATCATATCAATAATGATAATTAGCATATTGATGCAAGAAAATCCTTTCAAGAGGCATGTAATGACAGAAGGACGTACACCACAATGCATTCACTTTCTAGAGAAGAATTGCGAGTTATTTTTGGGTAGCTTCTCCTATAATGTATTCAATTTGATTTTTGATTTGGGTTTTTATTGATATGTAAGGTAATAAAGAATTTACAGATACATATAGAACTCCCTATTTTGAAATTATGTCTATTTAACCATCAAAAGGGACAAGTTGGATTTAAAAGTAACAAAAGGATCACATTCAATTATTGAGAAAAGTTATAAAAAAAAAACCAATGAATATGAATTGCCAATACACTTTGGATTTCTAAATTTATGACAAGGACTTTAATTCTATAAGCATTTCTACAATGATTAAAGTATTGAATTATCAAAATGTAGATCAAGAATATTATCACTTTCTGAAGAATGTTTATCAAAATGCAATTTGCAGTGGTTAGATTACACAGAAATATGAAGGAAATTGATATTGAGAAAGGTATGTGACAGGGTGATTTCATATCTAAACATCATATGATCACCATTCTTCGAGCTTACACAAGCTGTTTACACAGAGGCAAAACTCTTCATGCAGTAGCGTCACTCAGTGTAATCCAGGGTGATCAATGGATGGAGGAAGTTTGTGCATAACATCCCTATCTAGTGTCTACTCATAACTAATGAAAGCCACAAGCTAGAAATTAGTCTGGAGATATTGGATGAGTAGGCACTAGATAGGGATTTTATGCATAAATCTTCCTGCATCCATTGATGACTCTGGCTTGCACTGAGTAGCACTACTGTATAGAGAGTTTTGCCTCAGTGTGATTTCAAATCTCTAATAAAGAAAGCAAAAGTAAATGGACATTACTTAAATCGTTTAGATTTTGCAGATGATGTGATTGGTTTTGCAAATAATGCATTAGAGCATTAGAAAAAGTTGCAAAAATTATCAGATGAGAGTAAAAAAGTAGGATTAGAGATAAATACTGCAAAGATTAAAATAATATTCATAGGATTTTCTTAAAAATAAAAAAAAAATCATAATCATGAATTAGAAGAAGTTAACCACAAATACCTTGGTCAGATTATGAATACAGAAGGAAACATCCATAACATGAATCACAGAACTAAACATGAATGGAGTGCTTTTGGTAGAAATACCTTAAAATTAAATGGAAATTTGCCTAGTGTTTGAAAAGAAAAATTTTTAACAGAGGTGTTTTCTAGTTCACATTTATGAATCCAAGACTTGAATGCATAACAGAAGAACAATTCAGAGACTTCAGAAAAATTACCAAACTACAAGAAGGTGAATACTGGCAGTAAATTGAAAATAAAATACATGGTTGAGAGAACAACAGGTATCACAAATATTATTGACAGAATGACTTCAGAAAAATTACAAAAGTACAAGAAGGTGAATACTGGCAGTAAATTGAAAATAAAATACATGGTTGAGAGAACAACAGGTATCACAAATATTATTGACAGAATTAAAAAAACTGAAATGAAGCTGGGAGGAACACTTTGCTAGAATAGATAATAACACATGGACAGTGAAATTTTAAACTGCATCTCAAGAGACTCTAAAAAATCTAGAAAGAGATTATATGGAAGAATGAGAAATAAAACAAGTTTGCTGATGTGTTGTGGTAAAGAGGTCAGAGATCAGAGAAATTGGATTAAGTTTGGAGAAATCTTCATGTGGCAATGGATCGATAATAGTCAAAAATAAAAATGAAAATATCATTACTCCAGTTAACTACAATGTGTCAACTTCTAGCACCTTGATAAGATTATGAAAGGATTCTTTAAATTTTCATCGCTGACAAACATTATTTTTTACAATCTTAAATATTTTTATTTGTTCTTCAACATTACCACATTTAAATATAGGTAAATAAATATAATGATAGGGGATTTGAACACAAACTTTCAAACCCCCTTAAACTATCCACCCTACTCATACAATAATACACATGACCACACATATGTGAAAAAGATAAATGACCTCCAATGTATGTATTTCATGCTTAACCAACACTCATCAGATGATGAATTAACACTCATCAGTTAGTCCAGCATAAAATACATACATTGGAGGTAATTTATCTTTTTCACATGTGTCATTGCATGAGATAGAGTGGATAGTTGAGCAGAGCTTGAAAGTCTATGTTCAAATAACCTATAATTACATCTAAGCTCCACGTATATAAACTATACTTGTATTCAAATATTATAGATAAATATAGTACAATAAATTAATATACAGATGCATTGGAAAATAAGATTAGGGAAAAACACAGTTTAGTAATGATCGTAATTGATGTGAACACTGAATTTATTTCTTTTTAATTCAACACTCTATTTAATTTATGGTTTTAATCCCCCCCCTCCCATAAAAATAGCATTACTTTTTTAATGAAGACTTTCATGCAAAAAAAAAAAAAATTACGGTATGACCCCCCAACGGTGAACTCGAGAAATATTTTTAAACAAATTTATAAAAAGGTCAAGCCCAAAATAGATTCACAAGTGGTTTAATACACAGTTCACGATTTGCATTTACCACAACTTACATATATCAGAGGTAAAATTTATGCGAAAGCTACTAAAAAACCCTAGTGAGCTAAATGTGAACTAATACAGCTCCACCAATAAATGAAAAAGTACAGATTGGATACACCTCTACTTTAGCTTGGATCATATATAAGCATTCAATTTATTGACATTATTATAAGGCAGAGCAGGACATTTACATTAAATGTAATTTTAGGACAAATGTAAGTTATTCTGAAATCACTATAACTAATCCCAGGGAAAGGTTGAGCCTCATATTTAACAATCTCTGAATATTAATGTTCGGTTAATAGATGTAAATATAAATTGCCATAGCTAGAACAGAGATTAAATTCATGCAGAAGTTGCTATTAAGCTATATGTAAACTAGGACAACTTTGTCAATTAACGAACAATTACAGAATAGATTCATTTGTACTTAATATAGATTGGACATAAGCATTCAATTTCTTGATGTATTACAACCCCTAGGGAGCTATGTGTAAACTAATACACCCCCACCAATAGATTTATCATAAATCAACATTCATGTGTTTGCATTAAAAAAAGAATTTGTTTATCTTCTAAAGAATGTTTACTGTCACATCATTGTATGACATATTACATCCTTTATTCTTATGGACAATTCATTTTTTGAATATTTGCAAAGTTCAAATATGATGCTTTAGAATAATTTTCATATGTAAAATTAAATTACAAAGAAATCAAATCCACTATATTGAGTTTTAATATAAAATAAAGATTTTGTATAAAAACGAAAGGTTTAGTATTTTCAAAAACTTGCACCAGGTATAAGATTCAATAATTTATTAATTAAACAAATGTAATAATAAATAGTCATGACATTAAATATATATAATTGAAGTGGTAGGATAAAGTCAACAACCACGAAAAGATAGAAATGATAACAATCTATCCTTTAACTCTGTTATTATATAAGCTTAGCTTTTGATGTAGCTTTAACCTATCGAGTGAATTTTGTCTACTATTTAAAATTATGGACAGATGAAATGATAGGAAATCACCATTGATATACTCAGAGAATCAAGGAGTCTTAGTTTTGTCAACCTCTGAATATTAAGTGAAACATCAGGTTAATAAATATAATAATAATTAATCATAATTTTAACTATATGTAACTGGAAGTAACTATCTCCCACTTATGTAATGTCAGTCACTACAAAAATAGAAAGGATACCAATCTATCCTTTAGCTCTGTTGTTATATAAACTTAATTTAGTTTATACAACAACAGAGCTAAAGAATAGATTTGTATCATTCTATTTTTTACATAGCTCAATGGGAGCTAGCTACATCTGTTTCAATTAATTAAACAAAGTGTGCTTAAAATCAACAGGACACCACATGACTCCAGTTTACATAATGCTATTCATTAGCAAATCCTTTTTTTATCTCATCATAGTTACACTACCTAGTGTAAGCTTTAATAATCAGTAGATATCGGATGATGGCACTTTGTAAATCCCTATCAGTACTGCCTTATCCAATATCCCCAAACTAATTTCTAACTTATGGTTCTCCTCAATGAAGAGCTTTGGATGTGACAGCAGTGCACATAGATATTTTTGTATCTAATGCCCTTTTCCTCCAGCAGGCATCTTAAACTTTTTTGTTTTACTACAAAGCTGCCAGTTAAAATTACAAAATATATGAATATTTTCAATCTAAGCCAACTTGTTTTATATAAATGAGAATCATGGGGTCTTATTGGTTTAATACCAAACCTGGCCTAATGAAATGCCTATAATTATTTTAAAAAACTAAGGACATCATAATATTATAACTTTATCTTTCTTATTGCATTGCCAAATCATAATATTATAACTTTATCTTTCTTATTGCATTGCCAAATCCATATAATATTAATATCATCTGTATTCTTTATTACTTTTTTACATCGCTTTTTTACAACCCACTATTGACAGTTTCTATTGCCCAAGCAATCTTCTTCAGAACTATAATAAATGCAATACAAATACATGAATACAAATGTTTGTTATAGTTCTGAAGAAGATTGCTAGGGCAATCGAAACTGTCAATAGTGGGTTGTAAAAAAGGCATTGTAAAAAGTAATAAAGAATATAGATAATATTAATATTATATGACATCATAATATGTAGATACTGAACTGGTTTCAGAACTATATCACCATACAGGCAAATTGGTTTCATTGAAAACACTAATGTTTTTTTTTTTTTCAATTAGAGCTTATATCTTTCATTAAGCACTATTATCTGGCCTTTATTGATCCCTAATGTTTATACTACACAGCATAATTGTGGTTAAGTTGAAAAAAAATCACTACTAAATGGTGTACTTATTATTATTGTGCTTAGTAGAAATAAAAATAGAATTGACAACAGAAAATCTTGCAGTCACAACTGAATTAAATTATATTTACACATTTGCAATTTGAAACAAACTGATAAAAGTTATTTATTATTCATGAATGAAAATTTCTATTTCATTAATCAAATTTATTGCATCATAATGGCTTTGTCACAAACAAACAAACAAAAAAACTTCTTGAAAAAAACAATGACGTGGACAAAAATTTTACATCAATCCACGATAATACCAAAATTCTCTATCTAAACTTTGTGACTTAAATAATAATAATAATGATGATGATGATAATAATTAACTTTAATCATTATGTCATACATGTTACCATATCTTTAGTGAAATGATTTTAAAAGAAAAAATGGTAGAGAGGAGGTATTTAATATATGTATAAAGATATTACATCTGGAAAAGAAAAGCATGAATAACTCCATGTGTGTGTCTTTTAATTAAAAACAAAATCAGATATATTATTCTTTAACTGAGATGAAAAGTTTATATCTGAGTTAGAGACAATCTCTAGTTTAGTAAATGATTAGTGATAATTATTACTGTATTTATATAAAGTGGATGGTGTCAAAGTTGTGGCTGGAGTAAATCTGACACTTATAAATAAAAATGTAACAATATAATATTAAGTATCTTTAAATAAATTGAAAACTCTACAATAAAAATGCTATACAATTCCAGCTATACATCCAAATATTACAAATAAGCTTAAAGTTCAGTTTTTCAATAATTGTAATTAAAAATTGCATGGTTTTAAAATATCTTTCAATATGTCCTTTTTTGGAAACAATACATTTGCATAAGATATATAATACATACATTTTGCATACATCATTGCAAAGAAAAATACTTCTCATTCTATATTAAAATTATGTGTCTTTATTTGCTGGGCAATTGTTTCGAACATTACATTCCTCTTAAAATACGACAAAACATCAATTTTCCATGATAAATTAATTAAATATTCACATCTGTCACAACAATTAACAGTTATAAGTTTCATGACTGACTAAACATATGCAATGCTTCAGCTTGCGTCTTTGTGTTGTACAGTAAACATATTTGAAACAATAAATTTATAATTGATATATACATCATCATTCATTTTGAATGAAGGTGGATGTCATAGTCCCATTCACCAACAGTGCTTGACTACGCATGGTCATCTTGATTGTCAAGAGCTGATTCTCACCTGTAAAAGTCATATCTGTGTGAAAAATATATTTTTTTGATGTAAAACATATCTAATTTAGCATAATGCAGCATCAGTTACTACTACTTTTTTAAATTTAAGCAGTCATTCCAAAATCTCTTGCTACTCTATTGATGAACTGTGAGTCTTACCCATATCCCTTGGGAGAAGGAAGGGATATAAATATTTCCTTTTTAAAGAAACATTCAGAAAAATATTTGCAACATTTAATAAATACTGTAATTTAATAATACTTAAAACAGAAGAAAACGGAAAATACCTTTTTCTTTTTCGTTTTTTATGTTGTACTAATCCTTCGAAATCAAATAAAATGTTATAAAAACATATTTATAAACAACAAAACATAACACTTATATTAATTATATAAAAAGCCTTTTTCGGCAAATTTATTTTTTGCCCTTTTCAAACATGTCTTCCAAAATTACTACGACTACATATACATAGCGACATCTATGTTAATACATGATAAGTAAAAAATAAAAGACAAAAGAATAAAAGAAATATACAATTAGTATAAACAATTCATATAGAACAGCTGAAACTGAATTGGACAGCCTATATTATCATATAACTTATACAACTCTACTATAATTTAAATCTTCATTTCGTAAAATGCATTCCAAACAATCATCCACATCAGCTATCTATCCATTCTTTTTTCATCAACCATTTATTATTCATTCCAATAGACGCCTTATATATATTCATACAATTAGTTTTATTATACATAATATAATTTGTTTCATATAATCTGCGTCTATTAACATCTTTTATATAATTTCATTATTTGCAAACTGGACATAAAATTAATTGTACTGATAGTATAAGGGCTTTAAATTATATAAAAGATGTTAATAGACGCAGATTATATGAAACAAATTATATTATGTATAATAAAACTAATTGTATGAATATATATAAGGCGTCTATTGGAATGAATAATAAATGGTTGATGAAAAAAGAATGGATAGATAGCTGATGTGGATGATTGTTTGGAATGCATTTTACGAAATGAAGATTTAAATTATAGTAGAGTTGTATAAGTTATATGATAATATAGGCTGTCCAATTCAGTTTCAGCTGTTCTATATGAATTGTTTATACTAATTGTATATTTCTTTTATTCTTTTGTCTTTTATTTTTTACTTATCATGTATTAACATAGATGTCGCTATGTATATGTAGTCGTAGTAATTTTGGAAGACATGTTTGAAAAGGGCAAAAAATAAATTTGCCGAAAAAGGCTTTTTATATAATTAATATAAGTGTTATGTTTTGTTGTTTATAAATATGTTTTTATAACATTTTATTTGATACTGTAATTTATAAAAAAATGTATATATAAATAATAAGTGTAATAATGTTCTAATTGTTAAAAGGAGGTTGCCTTGACAACAGTTTGAAATTGTTAATTGTTATTGATATTGGGATTGTCTAAGTGTTGACTGGTTTTAATGATATATATATATATAAGAATTAAAAATAAATCATTTAATTAGAAAAAGATATTTATGATGAAGAATTGCAAAACAATCTTAAAAGCTCATTAAGAATCTTCACATGACTTCAGATAGATATCTTAAGAAATAATGCTCTTCTAAATAGAGGTTGATGTCAGACAATCTTGAGATTATTTGCTTTTTCACAAAGATTAATATAAATATTTTCATTTACCTTTCATTTAAGTGAAGACCTTCAGATCTTGTCTAAACTGAGGTCAGATTTTTTTTTTTAAAGATTTTAATGATTTATGTATTTTCAGTCTATTAAAATAATATTTTAAAAACACAAACACTAATGTTCTTTATAAACATTCAATTTTTACTTAGAATCAATAACATAGAATATGAAAATTTATTAAATCAACTTTCTATCATCAAGTGAGCTCAAAGAATTACATTACAGCAGTAACAGAATTATGTTGTTAACAGCAACTAGAAAAAAAAGTTATGTAACCCAATACCCATGGTCAGGGTGTAAAAAATCAACTGTTCAATCACAAATTGTCCATTGCTATAAGGCTCCATATAGCATTGCAGATGTATGTTGGAACTAGTTTTTCATCTCTGTTTCTGATGGCATGAAGTTTTGCCAGAAGTAATTTCTTTCAGTCAACCAAGGTGGGACCGTAAATGCGAGCATACCTAGTTGACCAATAGGCAAACAGCAGAAAGGTTATGATTCGTATGGATGGAAAGATCCTGTTGGATATGCTAGAAATCAGTCCGGTAAGGAGAGGCACTCCAGTTTTGTATATGGATGTGATAAAGTCTCTGTCCCATTGAAGCGAGGTACAATGGCTCAGAATATGTATCAAGATTGTAATATGAAACATTATTAAAAAGATATTATTATAATTCTCAAAATTAAACAAACAAAAATTTCATTATATGGCATATACTCTAAGCCAATTAGAAACTATCAAAAAACAAAATTAAATAATAAAAAAAGTGTACAGAAACAAAAAATACTAAAATTAGCAAATTTAACCAATTTTAGGCAGCACCCTCTAATTTATTTAGTCATGCAAACCATTAAAAATCTGATGATGGAATGCTCAGATTTTTAATGGTATGGATGGTTGAATAATTGGAGTGTGGAGTATATTGAAGTCTGTCCATTAAAATGTGAAGATTTGTTATCTTAATATAAACTGAACACTGATTATATATAAGGGTGAGAGATAATGATCTGGACCAACTGATGTGTGCTGATTCAGCACAAAAAGCAAAATTTAAATTTTGGAGATAATTTATCTTTTTCACATAAGTGTGCTCATGTGTATTGATTGTATGAGATAGAGTTAAGCTGAAGGGAACTTGAAAAGTCTGTGTTTATATCCCCTATATTACATCTAGACTCCAAATCTATAAAATGTACTTAAAATATATGGATTTTAGCAAACTTAATTAGCCTCAGGGATTGTCAATGAGTAGTAATTGATAATTTTTTGGCAATACTATATATATATAATAATTAAATATATGTATATTTTTTATACTAAACTTAATGTAATTATAGGAGACTTGAACTTTCAAATTCTCTGCAGGTATCCAATCTATCTTATATAACCAATACACATGACCACATACACGTGAAAAAGATAAATGATCTCCAATATATGCAATTTGTGCTGAAGCAGAAATCATCAGTTGGTTCCGATCACCATCTTTCACACATATATACAATCAGTGCTCAGTTTATACTAAGATAGCAAATCTTCAAACTTTAATGGACAAGCTTCAGTTCCCAATTCTCCAATTCCCCAGCCATATCATTCCAAAGATGGAATGCTCAAAGCCCTTATATATATATATATATATATATATATATATATATATATATATATATATATATATAATAAATAAAGTTTGATATCTGTATTTGTTTCACAATATATGTAATATACAAATCAAATATATATATATATCAAAATACAGTACAATTTATATAAATTATATTCTTTTAGAAGTACTTTTGACTATACACTTTGTAGTCTTTATCAACTATATAACATTGAATAATCAAAACGAGACAACCTTTAACAATACCCATAGTTCAATTCAGATTTCCCATAATTATGTTATCTTAACATTTGATGACTGGCGATTCATTAACATTTGACGATTTCTTGAAATCAACATAGGCTCTTTTATTTTACGTTTATTATGACAATGTTCAATTTGAATAATTTTCATATTTTTATAATTAAATTTAAATCCATATTGACAAGATTTATTATGATCAAATATAACAGATGATGAATGTTTATTTACATCTGTTCCAGATTGATTCTCTTTTTGAATTCTATTATATAAAAGTATATGCTCTTTTATTCTCTTCTCAAATGTACACTTAGATTCACCAATGTATTGTACGCCGCATCCACATATCAATCTATATATAATGGAATTTTGATTAAACTTTGAATTTTGAATTTTAGAATTATTAAGTAATATATTTATGTTATTTGTAGAGAAAAAAGCAATATGACACAACCATTATAAATTTTCCTAATAAACTTGACCTGCTCATCTGATATAAATGGCATTGAAATCCATTTCATTTTGATATTTTTATTTTTAATTTTATTATAATGTTGATTTCTTTTAAATCCTTTAATAATATTAGCAATAGCATTTTTATAATAACCAATTTTCAACAAATCATTAACAAATAAATGTACATTTTTAATTTTATCACTAGAATATTTGCATAATTTTTCATTTCGAAATAAGAATGATTTCAATCCAGACAGCTTATGACACATAGGAACATGTGATTCATATGGAATAAAACCTCTAGTTTATTGATAAAAATATTTATGTCAATTTTAATAATGAATATTATAAAATGAATTTTGGTTGGCCATTGGGTCTTCCTGCTGTTGCTCAAATTTGTAATTTTGTTATATCAACATATGAAAGTAAAATTTTAAAACAATTGAAATATCAAGAAATTAAAGTATATCATAGATATGTGGATGATGTTTTTATTTGTGGAAAACAAGAATTAATAATCAATTTATTTAATGAATTAAATGAGATTAAGGATATAAAATGGGTTATAAATAAAGAGAAATACAATTCCATAAAATTCTTGAATATTCAAGTTACACTTAATGATTACAATTTGGATTATCTTATGTTAATTAAACCAATTGAAACTAGAGGTTTTATTCCATATGAATCACATGTACCTATGTGTCATAAGCTGTCTGGATTGAAATCATTCTTATTTCGAAATGAAAAATTATGCAAATATTCTAGTGATAAAATTAAAAATGTACATTTATTTGTTAATGATTTGTTGAAAATTGGTTATTATAAAAATGCTATTGCTAATATTATTAAAGGATTTTAAAAAAATCAACACTATAATAAAATTAAAAATAAAAATATCAAAATGAAATGGATTTCAATGCCATTTATATCAGATAAGCAGGTCAAGTTTATTAGGAAAATTTATAATGGTTTGTGTCATATTGCTTTTTTCTCTACAAATAACATAAATAGATTACTTAATAATTCTAAAATTCAAAGTTTAATCAAAATTCCATTATATATAGATTGATATGTGGATGTGGTGTACAATACATTGGTGAATCTAAGTGTACATTTGAGAAGAGAATAAAAGAGCATATGCTTTTATATAATAGAATTCAAAAAGAGAATCAATCTGGAACAGATGTAAATAAACCTTCATCATCTGTTATATTTGATCATAATAAATCTTGTCAATATGGATTTAAATTTAATTATAACAATATGAAAATTATTCAAATTGAACGTTGTCATAATAAACGTAAAATAAAAGAGGCTATGTGGATTTCAAGAAATCGTCAAATGTTAATGAATCGCCAGTCATCAAATGTTAAGATAACAGAATTGTGGGAAATCTGAATTGAACTATGGGTATTGTTAAAGGTTGTCTCGTTTTGATTATTCAATGTTATATAGTTGAAAAAGACTACAAAGTGTATAGTCGAAAGTAATTCTAAAAGAATATAATTTATATAAATTGTACTGTATTTTGATATATATATATATATAAGCATCTGTGTTATATGTATGTGCATGATGACAAGTGTTGTATACGTGCAGTTCAATAAACAATACAAATTCTATTCCAACTAAAGTTTGTCCACAAAATGCAAGAAGCTATTATGCATTTATATGACTGCACTTGAACAAAATATGGTGTGGACTGTGGTTCCATTGTATTTTTCAATGCTGACTTTTAAATTCTGCTGAAAATATTTCATAAATACTTAAACCCATTGTCTAGTTGTAGATCTCCAATGTATTGTATTTTCTGCCATCTCATCGCTTTCCTGAAAAATGTCTTTGGGATAATCTTTGGAACTAATTGGGGTGGGATCTGCTTCTCCTAACCAACGGAGCTATTCTGTCAAAGGCAGAATAGCTCATAGATGATGGGAATAGTCCAACATATCACATCTAATAAATTATTAAAATCTTTAAAAAAAAAGTTATCTATCTCTATTTTAAATTTTTACATAAACAGAAACTCTAGTTCAAGAAAATACTTTAAAACCTCTTTTCATATCTACTCTAATCAATTATTGATTGCAACCTTTCAAAAAAGAAACTGATCTCCCTTGCGGTATTTTTGTTAGGTCTCTATCACACACAGACCTTTTCACAACAAACAAATTACTGTTAGTTTAGTTTGAACCTAACATAGTTTATTTTTACATTAAGTTTTTTTCTGTCATTGGAGATCCTTTCTATGATTCCAGATCAGAATAAAAGTCACCCTCTTTTACGGTAAAATATCATTTGCAAAAGGAAACAGTAAAAACAGAGTCTATTCATAAATCTACTTACCAGAATTATTAACTATTTATAAAAACAAAAAAAGAAAAATGACTGAAAAATGCTTTTTTTTAAAAGTAAAATAAATTACTAAATTATTTTTAATTATATATAAATGATTTAATGCAAATACACACACACACACACGTATGTTTCATCTATATATTCGGTAATTTAAACGTTTATTCTAATGATAATAAGAATTACAGCAATGTATCAATTAAAGGCGATTAGAACAGACTTTTAAAGCCTCCTTTAGCTATTCTCTCCATCTTATATAACCAATATACATGACACAGATATATGAATAAGATAAATGATCTCCGATATGCGTACTTCGTGCTTAATCAGCATTCATCACTTGGCCCAGATCATCATTTCCCACACACATATATACTCAATAATCAGTTTATATTAAGATAGCAAATCTTGTAACTTTAATGAACAGACTTCAATCTGCTCCACCTCCAACTCTTCAGCCATCCATATACCCTTAAAAATCTGATGATGGAATGCTCAAACCCTTGTTGAAGCCAATATTGATGTCATACTCATGTGAACCGTAAGTCACCTTGACCTCTCATATAGATGATCTTAATATGTCCATTTAAATATACAGAAGAATGGGCAGATTTCAGGCTGAATCTGTAATAAATCAATACTGTCTGTGTATTTAAATGGACATATCAATGTCATATATATGAGGGATCCAAGTGAGTGACTTAAGGTCAACATGGGTATAATAATATTGGCATCTACAAGGGTTTGAGTATTCCATCATCAGATTTTCACTGGTATAGATCAGCAGTCGGCAACCTTTTAGATATTGTGGGCCAATAACATAATTTTTAAAGGTATGAATTAATATGAGCATTGAGTATGATATACATATTAATAATGTTGTATAATTTGTTAAAGAATTATGTTTTATTTTTTTTGTTAATATGAAGTCCATATTATTTCATAAAAATAAATGAGTGTAAAAATATGTATTTGTTACATTTTATATGTGTAATTTTCTAATTCATATCTACAAAAATTATTTAAGATTAATAATGAATAGTATTCTATTCTTTAATAATTTTTATGGATGTGTTTTCCTTCAAAATTCCTAATAACATTTTTGTGTTTTAGTTCACCTGATTACCGAGGTAACACCGTAGTCAAATTTGATGCCTAGTCAATTGTACAGAATTCGGTATTCTTATTTTGTTATTTTTTATACGCTGCTGATAGAGTAGGGGTTTTTGCAAATCACAGTAGTATTTTGTAACAAATCAATTAGCAATATAATGTTCTTGTTCTATTTTAAATATAAATAATACAGCTTAAACAAAATTTATTTTTTATTTTAAAATTTTTATTAAATGAGCTTAGCAAACTTAAATAATATCTGAATTTCTTTGCAGACAATTAAAATTATATCACAGACCACCAGTGGTCTGTGGACCATTGACTGCTGACCGATGGTATGGATGGCTGAAGGATGGACAAGATTGAAGTCCGTTCATTAAAAGTTTGAGGATTTGTTATCTTAATATAAACTGAGCCCTGTTTATATATATGTGTGTGGGAGATTATGATCCAGATCAACTGATGAGTGCTGGATTAGCACCAAAATATGTATATTGGAGATCATTTATGTTTTTCCCATATATATGGCCATGTGTATTCCTTATATAAGATGAGAGGATAGCTGAAGGAAGTTTAAAAATCTGTGTTCAAATTCCCTTTTATTACATCTTAAAGTTTAGTATTTACAATATACTAGCAACATACCAGTAAAACTAATCTATAAGATTAAGATGGGATTAACACTAAAAACTATAGAATTAGATAAACCTGTCTTGTCCATAGTCTGGGATTCGAGTTCAGTGTAGGTTAATCTTTTTTTTTCAGTTCATAACCAGCTTTGGATTTTTTTTTCCACATGGGTAACCTATAGCCTGCTTAATACTGGCCAGTAAATGGGTATTGAACTATTCTTATAAAGAAAGACACTAGGTTAATCTGAAAGAGTCAGATGTGTTTTGGTGCACTGATTGGGAAAAAAATAAAAAAAATATGATTACAATATATAGCGTCATTTCTCAAAGAAGCAGTACTTTATGCCTGTGATACGCACGATCTCAGTTACTCTTTTCACAGCAATATATAAGACTTAGCACAAAGCAGCCTATATTAGCTTACAATAGACATAAAAATGCATTATAGCTTCACATGACATCAGATAACAATTTTTAAAATGCAAATCTATTTTTCTACATCAATTCTTCCTCCTAGCATAAGATTGACCAATCAATAGATGCCAGATCACAGAACTCAACGAATCACAGTCTCAAGTGCACAATAAACACTTATCTAATGATATAGAACAACAATGGATAGATACTTATTAAACAGTATCATCTAGTATCTAATGTTTAGTCTATTTTATTGGAACTAAAATAGAGAAAAAGATTTCCTAGATATACAACTTATTATCAGTTTCTTGTTTTCAGAGGAAAAGCAAAATTGTGACAATAATGATATAAAAAGAAGGTTTTTGTAATACATGCATGTTACCAGTTCTTATTTTCTGATCTGAGACTTGAACACTTAACAGAAAAGCAATATAGAGACTTCAGACCATTCAAAGAAGTATGGAGAGATACATGATTGGAGTAATGAAGAGATCAAAAATGCAATAAATGGATAAAAGAACAAACAGATGTTACCAACGGTCTTTGAAAGAATTAAAAGACTGAATAAAGTTGGGCTGGACGTATTGCTAAAAGAGATGGACAGTTGAATCTGGATTCCAAAAGATTATTAAACCCAGAAAGAGATCACATGTCAGATAGATGGATGAAATAAGAAAGTGTGCAGGGATGATGTGGAGAAGAGAGGCTGGAGACTGGAGGAAATGAATTGAACTTGGAGAGACCTTCATCCTGCAGTGGATTGGTAATGGTTGACAATGATGATGATACCATACAGAAACTTCAATATTTCTGTATTAATATCACTACTTCAATTATATGCTATCCAAAACGGAAAATGTAAATAATAATAAAAAATTTTAAAAAATAATAAAATCATTAAAATTTGTAAATTTAATAAATTTTACAATAGAACAGCCCTGTTTTTTTAGTCCCTGATGCAATACCTGTTCCTCTTTATTAATATCGTTCATTGTTTCCCATAATTCACTGTGCTTTTTTAATCCTGATTCGATTCTCTAAAGATTAGGATATTTTGTTAATAATTAAATTCTTTGAAAAAAATTAAATAAATAAATAAAAAAAAAAATTCTATATATTAAATAAATAAATGTAATAATTTTATTTTCTTAGAAAAAAAAACTTTAAAATAAGAATTATGATACAGCAATTCAAATTGTGAAATTCATTAAAAGTTAAAACAAATTAACTATATAACATAATATACAAAACAAATAAACACAAACTTATACAACTTTATATATTTGAAAAATATATATACTTTTTTATATATATCTAATCTGATTGAAATTGTTTTGCAAGAAGTGATCGATATTTTAAAATTTTACATAAAAAGAAAAAAACTGTAGTTCAAAAAAATAGTTTAAAATCTCTTTTCAATTCAATTCTAATCAATTATTGATTGCAACCTTTGAAAAAAAGTATTCTGATCTCCCTCATTGTATTTCTGTTAGGTCTCTATCACACACAAATCTTTTCACAACAAACAAATCGCTGTTAGTTTAGTTTAAAGCTAACATGGTTTATTTTTACATTTGGTTTTATTCTATCGTTGGAGATCCTTTCTAAGTTTCCAGATCAGAATAAAAGTCGTCCTCTTCAACGGTAAAATATCGCTTATAAAAGGAAACACTAAAAGTCGAGTTCAATGATAATTGTACTTAAAAGAATTATTAACTATATATATATATAAAAGAAACATGACTGAAAAAATATGTTTTAAAAGCAAAATAAATTATTAAATTATTTTTAATATATATAAATGATTTAATACAAACACATACACACGTACGTTTCATCTATATATTCGGCAATTTAAAAGTTTATTCTAATGACAATAATAATTACAGCACCATATCAATTAAAGGGAATTTGACCACAAACTTTTATAGCTTCCTTCAGCTATCATCTCCATCTTATATAACCAATACACATGACCACACACATGTAAGATAAATGATCTCCGGTATACGTATTTCGTGCTGAGCCCAGCACTCATCAGTTGGTCCAAATTATTGTCTCCCACACATATATATAATCAGTGCTCATTTTATATTTAGATAGCAAATATCCAAACTTTAATGGACAGACTTCAATCTTCTCCATCCTCCGATTCTTCAGCAATCCATACCATTAAAAATTTGATGATGGAATGTTCAAACCCTTGTTGATGCCAATATTGTTTTCATACCCATATTGACCTTAAGTCGCTCTGACCCCTCATATGTATGACATTAATACGTCCATTTAAATACACAGAGGGATGGGCAGATTTCAGGCTGAATCTGTAATAAATCAATACTCTATGGGCATTTAAATGGACATATTAAGGTTATATGTATGAGAGGTCAGAGTGAATGACTTAAGGTCAACACGGGTATAACTTCAATATTAGCATCAACATGGGTTTGAGCATTCCATCATCAGATTTTCAATGGTATGGACAGCTGAAGAGTTATAGGATGGAGAATACTGAAGTATCGCCATTAAAGTTTGAGGATTTGCTATCTTAATATAAACTGAGCATGATTATATATATATATGTGGTGTGAAATGATGATCTGGACCAACTGATGAGGGCTGGTTCAGCACAAAATTTGTATACTGGAGATTATTTACCTTTTTTTGTGTGTGGTCATATATATTGGTTATATAAGATGGAAATGCTAGCTGAAGGAAACTTAGAAGTCTGTGTTCAATCCCCTTTTATTACATCATAAAGTTCAGTATTTACAATATACTAGCAGTATATCAGTAAAACCACTCTATAAGATCCCATTAACATTAAAAACAATAGAACTTATGTGAGGGTTCGAGTTCAGTCTAGGTAAATCATGATTTTTTTTTTCAGTTCATAACCAGCCTTAGATTTTTTTTTCACATATGAAACCCATAACCAGCTTAATACTGGTCAGTAAATGGGTATTGAACTATTTTTGTTTAGTGAGATTAATGTTAATCTGAAAAAATAGATGTGTAATGGTGCACTGATTGGAAAAAAATAAAAAATATGATTACAATATACGGCCATCATTTCTCATAGAAGCAGGACTTTATGCCTCGTATACCCAAGATCTCAGTTACTCCTTTAACTCCAATATATAAGACTTGGCACAATGTATCCTATATTAGTTTACAATAGATATAAAAATGCATTATAGCATCACATGACATCAGCTAACACATTACTTTTAAAGTGTAAATCTATTTTTACCTCAAGTTTTCCACCTAGCACAAGACTGACTAATCAATAGATGCCAGATCGCAAAACTTAATGAATCACAGTCAAGTGCTTAATAAACACTTATCCAATGACATAGAACAACATGGATAAATACTTATTAAACAGTATTATCTGGTATATAATATTTAGTCTATTTTGCAAAGTGGTAATGGAACTGCAATAGAGAAAAAGATTTGCTAGATATACAATTTCCTATCAGTTTCTTGTTTTCAGAGGAAAAAGAAAAATTGTGACAATATTGGTACGAAAAAGTTTTTTAATAAATGTGTTTTATTAGATCTACATTTTGGATCTGAGATTTGGACACTTAACAGAAAAGCAATATAGAGATTTCAGACCATTCAAAGAAGAATGGAGAGGTACATGTTAGAAGTAATGAAGAGATCAAAAATGCAATAAATGGATAAAAGAACAAACAGATGTTGTCAACATCATTGAAAAAATTAAGAGACTGAAGTGGAGTTGAGCTGGACATATTGCTAGAAGAGATGATAATAGATGGACAGTTGAAATCTGGATTCCAAGAGATTGTAAAAAACCCATAAAGAGATCACATGTGAGATAGATGGATGAAATAAGAAAGTGTGCAGGGATGGTGTGGAGAAGAGAGATTGGAGAAAATGGATTGAACTTGGAGCGACCTTCATCCTGCAGTAGATTGATAATGGTTGCCAATGATGATGATGCCACACTGAAACTTCAATATTTCTCTATTAATATACACTACTTCAATTATATGCTATCCAAAAAGAAAAATGTAAATAAAAAATAATAAAAACTTTAAAAAAATAATAAAATCATTAAAATTTGTAAATTTAATAAATTTTACAGTAGAGTTAGCTGCTGTTTTTTAAGTCCTGGATGCCATATATGTTCCTATTTATTAATATCATTCATTGCTTGTGCACATTGTTTTATTGCTTTTTTAAATCCTTTCAATACCTTGAAAGAATATAGAAGTTTTAGAAAATTTAATGAAATTCATAAAGTATTTTTAATAAAGCAAAAGCTATCAACTTAATAGTGACAGACAAAAAAATTTATTCTTGTATTGCATTAGAAAGTTTAAAATTTGAATATTTTACTGCAAGAATCTGAAATGGGTGTTACCCCTTAGATTCTGAAATCAATACAGTCTTAAAAACATCAAACATTTTAGAGAAGCTATACTCTGCTGATGCTACAATTATTATGCTTTTATAGGGCAAAAAATATTAGTGAAGATAAAGGACATTATTTAGAGATTGTTTAACTGCAATAAAAGTTTTATACTTCACTATTCACCCCAAAAATAAAGACTACACTATTATTTTTTGAATAACTGCAAATGGGTTTATTGACACATGGTAAATGTGTATGTAAATGTATTCTCTTAATATATATCATTAATAACTACATTAAAAAAAAATATTGCTTATTCTGCAATATTGTACTACCATAAACTCAAAATTAAACAAGACTAGCCAAAGTTTTAAAAATTAAAAAATTCTTTAACACAACCAATAGTTTCCCTGCTAAAGTCAGACTTATAAGACTAAATTGTCCAATCACTTTGCTACTGTTACATAATGCTTTATTTACCACCCTTTCTTACCGATTACAGTTTTGTTAGGAGATATAAGGTTCTGAAGAAGATTGATGGGGCAATAAAAACTGTAACCTGTGTCCAGCAATCTTCTTCAGAACTTTATATATCTTAAGGTTAGCAGATATAAAGTTCTGAAGAAGATTATTGGGCAATTGAAACTGTAAATTGTAAGAAAGGGTGGTAAATAAAGCATTGTATAACAGTAGTAAAGTGATTGGACAATTTAGTATTATATGGTATACATTTGGCGATGCAATAAGAAAGAGTAGTTATTAAAGTCGGACTTCTTGAGTGCTAAGGAATACAAACTTATCAATAAATATATTTCGCACAATTCACAATTAGATGCCACACACTTTTAATATTAAAAAATTCTTAAACAATTATGTTAATTGCTTCAGTATCATAAAATTTTAATAATGAAGATTTTATAATTCTTTTTTTATTTCCGTTCTTTCAAAAAAGACAATCTTAGCCTCCTTGAACACAATATTATGACTGTGTCCCTTTCATGGATATATAATGCTTAAAAGAGGGTTTAAGTTGTCTTCTTTCAAAGAAATGAAATAAAAAGAATTAAATAATCTTTATTATTAAAAATGTGTGATATTGAAGCAATTAGATTAATTAAAGTTCTTTTAACATTATAGGTGTGTGGGATGCATGAATTGTAGGAAATGTAATTTGAAATATTATTAGTATATTGCCTGAAGATTTGTGATGATGGTATTTTACAAATTATAATATGTTGGACTATTTCCATCATCTATCATTAAATGTTGAATGTGTAGAAAATTTTAAACTTTATTTAAATTCTTCCAAATACAAACAATTGTTAGTACAAAACCATAAATATGCAACACAGATTATTGCTAATATTGTCCGTGGTCAGGCCGGCAATACCCTGAAGAAAAGGAAAGATTTAATACCACTCGAAACATTGTGTAATCTACTAACCTGTGTTGCCTATTTTTATTACTGCTTGTATTTGAAAGATTTAAATAAAATTTAAAATTGTCTAGATGTTCAACATTTAATCGTAGATGATAGAAATAGTCCAGCATATTATAAGGTCTAATTAGCATATATATGTATATATGTTAGTGTATTTTGTATTCTTTTGCACTTGAGAAGTTGGCTGGAAAATCATTGGTTGTGTCAAAAAAAAAAAAAACTTGGTTAATCTTGTTTAACTGAATTAGGGATAATTGAGTTATTTTGTTGACTAGGTTTAGCTTTAGACTTTGTGTGTGTGTGTGTGTGTGTGTGCGCGCGCGTGTGAGTGCATATGCATCCTTGTTAAACAGTTATATTGCTGTAATCAATACATATTGTATTGCAATCAATTTAAGCTATTATTCATGATATATGATGTGCTTGATGTGGGCTTATAGTGAAATATCGTGCATATCATGGCTACACTGTGTGTTAATAAACAAAAAAGCAGTGTGAGATATTTTCAATACTCATAGTTTTTTAAAAAAGCTAAAGATTTCTATCTATCTGATTATGAGTTCTAAGAAGCATTTCTAGGAATCAATTAAAGCAAATCTTGAGTTAAAGAGACCTAAATTATTGGCAACTCAGTAAAATAAAAAGAAATATCAATTTGGTCAGTTTAATAAAATTGTTGTATTTAATCTCTAACATGCATGTTAAAACAGCACATGATCTCTTATGCAAATGAGTACATGATTTTTTTTTAATTACAGATATTTGCTTTGTTTATTCCAAATAAAATAAAAATGGTAATAATAATAAAAAAAAAAATAACAGAGATTTGCTGATGAAAATAGATGTATGATTGAGATGGGTTTATACCAAACCTAAACTTTCCAATGTTTGTGAGGGGAAAAAAATGTCCTGGATGTTTAAATAATCCTCATATCATTCTGCAAATAAGTTTTTAATCTTTCCTCAATTCAGTTCTGCAATATAATACACTATTCCTTTCTTATTTCTTGATATTAAATATACATGTAGATATTATCTTGATTGATCATTCTATCTTCTAATATAACCAGTGCATTTTGTTTAACTTTACAGTATTTCCTCTACAACCACAAGAGACTTAAAGCCCTTATTCACATCAAGATTTCATATGTAAATTATTTCAAAGATAATATCACAAGACACATGGATCATGGTTTATTCTATCACTTCTGTTTTAAGACCTTAATATGATCTCCTATGTAATAAATCCGTTTATTGCTGCTTTTAATGCTAGAATTCTAAAAACCACACTATGAATACACATTAAAATACCCAAATTTATTCTTTGTAACTCTAAAAGGCCAGAATAAAAGACAAAATTGATTCTTAGCCCTACACTTTAGATACACATTGTATATTTCTGCCTCTAATATAGTTGTCCTGTGTAGTCTAATACAGCAGTTAGATTAACAAATCCGAGAAAGTAAAAAATCCTTGAATTGAAGCTCATCTTATCACTTCTACTGCTCATGTGTCATGTGATCTCCTGAGTAATAAATCATTTGATTATTATATTGTATTTCCTTTATAAACACAATAACACATTTTTTTTTTTTGTACTTTTTCAAGCAATTTTATTTATTTATTTTTTCCGTCTGTTTCGAATTAAAATGAAGAGCTATATAAATGATTATTCAGATATTTGAAGAAGGATGTAGGTTCAGCTGAAACAATTAAAATAAAATAAAATAAAATTAATTGAAAAGGGACATAAAAAAATATTTTAGTATTAAAGCAAACAATAGAAAAGATAGTGAAAATGTTGAAGCATATATACAATTAATAATATCAATTGTGTGCTGAAATATCTGGTGCTTCAGATTGATAGCTGTTACATCTCATTGGATCTTAGCTTGAGAATAAAGTATGAACATTGAAGAGAGGTTGTAATATACATCGATATTCATCTATCTATAAGCATTTCTTGTAATTCATTGACTTACTTATAAAATTTGATTCTGTTCTTAAATTTATATATATATTCACACATAAAAATGAAACAGCTGGATACCAATCTTTTTTAATCAAATTGGACTTTATAATGCCGTAATTTCTTCAAGCCGACAAATACTCTCCTCCCTTTGCTATATTTTCCATGTACAGTAAATAGTTTTACAAAATCAAATCCTTTTAAAATGGACCCCTGCTAATTTCACTTCCATATAAATAATGCATCGTCTCACTATGAATTTTATTTCTCCCCTTTCTTGACATAAAACAAAATTCAAAAAAAGCTTTTTCACAACCTGATAAATCACAACAATACGTAGACCTAAGATACACTTTAAATTATTACTTTATCTCAAATCTTCAAATAAAAAAAATATTTCACTTTCTTACGCGTTTGTACGCGGCTGTGTGTCTATTCACAAGATATATAAAAGTGAAAATGCATATACAAATATAAACATATTGTTGAGCACCTAAATAATTATTAATATTAGATGCAGTTAAGTCACCATGAGCCCTAGTGATCATATGAAGTATCTTTTTCCAAAATGGCCAATAATTCATTTTAGACTACAGAAAGATAAATTTATTTTTTCTAATATGTCCATCTCATTTTGATTATCATCTTCCACCACCAATTTTTATGAGCATGGTTACAGTAAGACAATATCAACTTGATCATTTATATTACAGATGAGAATTCAGATCTGATCTGGACAAGCACTCTTTTTATTCATCTTGCTGTTCATAAAATTCTCAGCACACAAAATACAAACATTTAGAAAATTTTCATGCAATGATCTTCCATGAAATTTTAAAAATATAATGGCAAAATCATAAAAACAATCAATACCTTCGTCAACTTGCTGATGTGATATTATATAATCCACAATTGTAATTAGACTGTACATGTAAAACTGCAAGAATACCTAAGAGAGTGTTTTATGGTGAACTTGAGCAGGGTATTCTTTGCAAAAGATAAACCCCAACAACATCATAAAGATTATCTCAAAGAGAATTTTAAGGAAGTGTAATGTAAATTGTTTCCATTAAGAAGATATGGCAAAGAATAAAATATATTGCGTGCTACAATTAGACATGGTATCGAAGTACTCCAAAAAGATGTTTCCTCCCAATTAAATTAAAAAACAACATCGTAAAATATCAAGTAAACAAAAAATGGACCAGTTTGTTCTATAGGAGGATGGTATGGTCATCACAGAATTCATTTATGGAGCAGTTTTTTTCTCTTTCCTTTCTTTTTTATTTTGTGGAAATTGAATAGTCAGCCACACTCGTTTACTGTGGATGTTTGTTATTATAGATGTAAATATAGGGGACTTGATGACCACACACATGTAGAAAAGACAAATAATCACCAAAACCCGTAATTCGTGCTAAGCCACCACTAATCAGTTGGTCTAGATTATCATCTTCCATATATATATATAGTCAGTGCTCATTATTATTACAGATGTATGTAAATGCTCTAGAATATATATTTTAACTAAAACTGGTATAGCATGAAATACGTATATTGATGATTATTTATCTTTTCGACATATATGTGTTCAAGTATATCAGTGTTATGAGATAGAGTGGAGAGTTGTGGATCGTGTGAAAGTCTGTGCTCATATACTCTATATATTACATATATTGATACAGGTATATAATAAGCCTGTATTTCAGTTATTACATAGTAGAGGTGTCTGCCCATCCCTCATATATGTATTAAATGGATTATATGCTGCCCATGAGGGGTCAGATTGACTTTAGGTCAACATGGGTGTGATGAAAATCTCGGCCTCGGGGTGGCCTTTGAGCGTTCTATCATCAGATTTTCAATTGGATGGACGGTTGAAGAGTTGGAGTGTGGAGTAGATTGAAGCCTGTCCATTAAAGTATGAAGATTGTCTATCTTAATATATATCTGAGCACTTATAGTATATATGTGTAGAGATGATAATCTGGACCAACTGATGATTGCTGGTTTAGCATGAAATACGTATATTGGTGATTATTTATCTTTTCGACTTATATTCAAGTGTATCTGTGTTATGAGATAGAGTGGTGGATCGTGTGAAAGTCTGTGCTCATATACCCTATATATTTTTAAATAAACGTAAAATGTAATGAGTATTAAAAAAAAAAAACTTAGGAAAAGTTTAATGTAATTATAAGCCTTATATGTTATTTGAAAATTACTTTGTAAAATATTTAAAATAAATCAGTAAACAAAAGCAAAAAAAAATATTTTTACTCCATCATGTTTTCACTGTTTATCTATCTATCTTCTAAGCGAAGATCCTCAGATATTTAATAAATAATGATAAAAATACATATGTAATTTTTTCAAAAAAAAAATTCCTGTACAGGTCTTTTATTTATAATGTTCAGCACGCGTAGAAAAGATATTTTGAGAAAAGTAGTTTTATATATAAAAATGTGAATGTTAAGAATGAATCTAAAGTAGGCAGTTATGGGGAGGGGGATCAACATGTTAAAATAATTAAAGAATTTGTGGCTCGGAATGTATCCAGCTCCCTATATAATAGAGCTACAACTGTGATCCATAGATGTAGACCTCCCGAACCTGCCATTAAATTGCTGCATTAAAAAACCTGAGGTTATTTACGAAAAAAACTTTCTATCGTTCCGTTAAAATTAAAAAATTCAGTTTGCAAGATGAAAAATTTAAATCCTTTGAAAAAAGTAAGAATTCACATGATCTCCTAAACAACTAATTATTAGATAATTTAAGTTAATCAGTACTGTAATATTGATAAATTTAAAAAGAATATGGGAATACGTTTTTTTTTTTTTTGCTTCTTTTCATTGTAATAATGCAATATATATATATAATTAAATACTGTCCTCAGATAATACGACCTTCGACAATTGGAAACAATAACTGATCTAAGCTGATTTAGCTCTTTAGTTTACCATTTTTCAGTACGCTTAAAACATGCAGGGCATAAGTGGTATTTTTTAAAATTAACTGATATTAATGGAATAGTTTGGTGCTTGGGAGGTCATATGATAGTTCAAGCACTGGACGCTACATAATTGAGTTGTGATCTATAGACTTTAATTTAAGACTTCTCATTGCATCTATCTACTAAGCCTACAATCTAGGTTTGAATCTATGCTAAGCACAATCTTGAAAACTTTTTCAATAGACTTATACTTTTCTTTCAGATAGAGCCCACAGCCAACCCAATTAACCATCTAATACTAGATAGTAAATGAATATCAAACTATTTTCGATTAGAGGATTAAACAGGATGAAAACCACATGCTTTTCTTCCAGATAGATAGCTCATAGCCAATCCGATGAATAATCGAATACTAGATAGTAAATAAGTAACACACTATTTTTGATTAGAGGATTAAACAGGAATGAAAAGCACACATCATCCAACTGTTGGCAAACCCATCGAGTACAGTGTTCACTTTCACTGTTCCTTTATGAAGGCTGCTGGAAAAACTTTCATATTTGTAGTAGGTTATTATGCCTACTTTTTGTTAATTTTTATATTAATTATTTTATATTTTTACTTTATAAGCATTCTGTGGTCATTTTTATATACTTCATATATATTGCTTATAATTCTATTAGAATTGGTAAAATATCTTTCAAATCCATACAAAGTGTGACTCTGTTGTTTTAATCCATATAAAATGTCCATATAGTGACAGACATCCTTTTGGTATTTTTGGTATGTATAACTGCATCATGAACAATGTTCTCCTGAAACACTTTCAACATTCTATGAGTTTCTCACAAATTAAACCAGAAATACGCTTCACTCATCCATAGCATATTAAGGAGATCATTTTCCATATTCTTGAAAAGGTTATTAAACATGCTGATTTTATAAAATGAATGTTTAATAAAATATACAAAAGTATGAAAAAGACCTCCTTAATACACTGTGGATGAGTGAAGCATATTTCTGGTATCATAAATGGTAGGATGTCAGACCCTGGAGTGTAATATTCTTGGATCTATTCCAATTCTGGCACTTCTAGTATTCAAACTTGTTACAATTTCCCGAGCAACAAAGCCATTCAATTATTTTTGTTTATTTAGTTACAGATAAGTCCTAACTAAACACTGTACCATTTTAAAAAATCAAAGAATACTATAAACATGGTTTCTATTTTCAGGCAAATGAAAAAAGCATCATGCGCAATGGTGTAATTAATATATTGCTTTTATTGACTTAGTCAAGGCATTTCACTCAGTTAATTGAAAAGGTTTGTTGCAGAGTTTGAAAGTAGTTAACTGTCAATGGAAATTTACTCACATGTAGCTACTATGTGATAGTATATTACTGGAAATAAGATATAAAATGGTATATACAGAGTTAATTCTGCTTTCTATTTTTAGATGCACTCGTCTTCTATTCCACACCATATTTTTCAAATGCTTAAACAAAGACATCTTACAAAAAAGTGACTCCCAATTTGCATTCCTGGCTGAACCGGCAAACTTCAGTCATCCCAAATCACAATATTTCACACACCAGCAGTGATTATGTTCAGTACTTATCAATAACAATTACTAAAATTTGATGTAAAAGTGCCATAATTTCTGCACCCACCCATTTGCCCTCTTGCAATAAATAGATTAAAAGCTATCACTAATCGTTTACAAAGCTAAACATTATCATATAATTGTTTACCATATAATTATTATACAAAATTAACAAAGCGTATGACACACTTGAATGAGAAGCTATAAAGATACACAGAAATTATTACATGCTAAGCGCTTTCGAGGCCTTTTGCCTCATATTCATAGCAGTACTGAATATGAATATGAGGCAAAAGGCCTCGAAAGTGCTTAGCATGTAATAATTTCTGTGTATCTTTATAGCTTCTCATTCAAGTGTGTCATACGCTTTGTTAATTTTGTATATTAAATTATCGAATGAGAAATCTTAAAATCTTTAATATTTTACATATAATTATTATAACTGGTCTAAAATATGGATAATTTATAATTTAATACATGATTTACATTAACCTCTTTTTTGCTGATTATTTTATTGGCTGAGTGAGGTAAAAGTCTAAACTTTTAATTGGTCAATTCACAAACTCAAGTGTCAATTCACAAAAATCAAGCATCAAAATATATTCATCTTTTAATATTATATTCACTTTAGTTTCATTTGTAAAAAGTATATTAATAAATTGTCATGTTATGAAAGTGAGCGAAAGTTTTTTCAAAAATAAATTTTTATTTATAATTATAAAAATATTCGATAGCGGAAAATCTAAAATGAATATTATTCACCAACCAAAATGTTTTGTGACGTCAGTGATTTCTTTGCCAATTTTACACTGCAGAACAAGTAAATAATTTTTGTTAAAGTCTTAACTATTTTTCTAAAATAATTTTATTTTTAGCATATTTTATCAAAATAATTTATAATTTGTCAAAAAATACTTTTAAAATGATCTAAAACATTCGTTTATCATTTTTGAAATGAAACAAAAACAAATCGTAACTTTTCAGTTATTGACAACTATTTTCTTTGTTGTCAAACTGTAACAGCCAATAAGATTCAAGAAGAGACCACCTACTTCTTTTGCTAGACTTTAGATGACCATTTTATTGATTTTTTACTTGTAAAATAATTCAAGAGAGGGCAGCATCTTACGGAACTTTTTATAATTTTTCAAATGAGGGTAAATCTTTAACCGTAGCCTTAAAAGTGACGGGATTTGGATGCTCAAAAGACGATGCCAAATTGTCACGTTTTTAACCATGACTACCAAAAAGTAGGTTAATCATTAATATATTTAGCTAAAAAGTTTGTCAAATGTATGGACGCAAGGGTATTAAGCTGTAATAATTATCTCTTTTTATGACTGATGATTCTTGTAGTAGTATAATCAGCTTTATAAAGCAAGCATATGAAAATGTGAGAAAGTTTAATGGTGTGGGTTTTAATTTGAAGTGGTGAAAAACAAAAACAGTAGCTTCTTGATTTTCACTGTGTTGATTGACAGTTCGGATAGTGATTTATTGAGTGTTCTTAATATTTTAAATGCAAACAATTAAATGTGCTAATTAATTATTAATAAAATTCAGATGTTGTATCAGAGATTGAGATTTAAAAAAAAAAGTCTGCAACTTTTGAACTGGATGATTATAAGCATATTTTAATATATGAATGTATTTATAGTTCACAAATTGGTTTGTATAATCAGCCATCTTTAATACAGTCACAGTAAAGGTGGCGCGAGTGTTGACGGCGACGGCAGCAGCAGTAGTAATAGTATGATAACTTTCTATTTCTTTCTCTTGAAGATAGAATGGCCACACTCGTTCGCAAATGGTGATGATGATGTATATGTGTTCTGAGCATTTAATATAAAAGCACATTATTCCGTAACATATTTTGACAAACGATTACCAGATAGCAAAAACTTTTAATTGCAATCTGGATTCGTTTTTTTTTTTTTTTAATTTAACAAAGGTTATGTTACTTTTTTAAAATTCTAAGTTATCAATAATAATATTAATTTCGTAAAAAAGATCTTCTTTTTTTTAAAAAAAAAAAAAAAAACAAACGACAAAATAACAAGATTTACAACTTCTTGAAACGCTTAACATAACAAAGAAGAAACATTGTTGCATCTAATCTTGAAACTTTTTTTAATTATTGATTTTTAAGAAAATATTAATCCTATCAAAGCAAATTACTAACCTGTTGAATGCTGACTTGAAATTTGTATTATGTAACCAAATTAACATCAGATATACAGTTATATTTTGAAACACTTCATAATCTTTTAATTAAAAAAAAAAATGTAAGCATGTAAAACTTTAGTAAAAACCAATGCATTTTTTGCTTACCAATATACTCACTACCAATAAATCGAATTAAAATACATATATAAATAACCTATTGGTTTATTTATCAGGAGTTTTAAAAAGTTTGTGTATCGCAAATGACTGCTGAAACCATAATTTATGGACCGCCCTTCTACTGTTCTATACTACATAGGGCAGCATAGGAAAATTGATGATGATTACATTCATATAATTGAATGCATCATTAAAATTAAAAAGAATTGAAAGCATACAGTCAATTTTATAACACATATGGATTGAACTTGGAGAGGCCTTCATCCTATAAGCAGATCGATAATGATTGAAAATGATGGATATTAATAAAAACAAGCGAATAAATCAAGTTTTTAAAAAAAGAAATTATAAATAAAAACCGATGAAACTAAACTAGAAAAAAGAAAGAGTACATATCTTTAAAATAACCTTACTAGTGGTCTTGGTAAATGTAAAAACTGCCAGATTCTAAGAATTTATCTCCAAGTTAGAGTGAGACTGGATACATGAAAAGTTGAATGGTAAAAAAACAGCAAAACATATCTTGATAACTGAAAAAACATACTACAGGAAATTACTAAAAAATTAGCTGGATGCAAAATCTTTGCAACAAAAAACAATAATTAGAAATCTAAAAAACCTACTTTCTGGTTTCAAACAAAACATAGATAAAAGAAAGACTTTATAGAATAAATATAGATACTATTAAAAAATAAAGAGCTAATTTGCATTCACAAATCCATCTGATAAATGCTGGTTTAGCATGAAATATGGATATTGGTGATTATTTATCTTTTAAGACAAGTGTGTGATCAAGTGTATCAGCGGTATGAGATAGCGTGGATAGTTGAGGGTCATGTGAAAGTCTGAGTTCAAACCCCTATAAAGTGCAGATATGAAAAAGCTTGTACTGTAGTAAAAATTCATATATTAAATCCATCTTGTCAATTACTAACAAAAATGGAGAAAATTAGTGAAGAAAACATCATACATTTGTAGTTTTACATGAAGCTTAAATTCTTCCATTTTCACTATTATTGCATTTAGTGTAAGCTTTAGTAACCAGATGATGGTGCTTAATAAATCCTCATCTAGTGCTGCTCTATCCAAAATCCCCAGATTAGGATCTAGCTTATGGCTTTCATCAGCAAAAAGCTTTTTGAATTTTTCTGAACCATGCACTTGGGTGCATTTATTAAGAGAAAATATTTTGTGGACCTTTGAAGAGAGAATTAAGAAAAAGATGAATTAAATGCAATGTGTGGAGAGTACTATGGTTGTGAAATGTGGACAGTGAGTAATAAAATTAGGAAGAGATTGGAAGTCTTTGAGATGTGGACACGGAGAATGGAAAAAAATCAAATGAATAAATAAAATAACACATGAAAAAGTTTGATACTGAAAAAAGAAAATCGATTAAGGAAATTAGAAATAAACTGGATTGGACATATATTATGAAGAAAGTATAATTTAATGAAAGATGTTTAAGAGAGAATAGAGAGTGGAAGTAAGAAAAAGGGATGAAAAGGATTTACATTGTTGGATGACATGGGAACAGTTATGTGGAATGGAAAGAGTTGGGAAAAGAGAAATGAGTGGAAAAATGAAATGATGATGTGTGACTACTCTCTGGATCTCACCATGAGACAATACTATTGATGATGATGCACTTGGATCTTTTGGATCTAAAGTACCTTTTCATCTAGCAGCCATTCTTTAACTTTTTGTTATACTAATCAAGCTTTTAGTTCAAAGTGGAAAAACATATTAATTCATCCAGTCCATATAGATCTGAAACTGCTTCAGCTGATGAAAGGTCATAAGAGAGGAACTAATCTGGAGATACTTGGATAGAATAGGACTATGATCTGGAATCTATTGATTGCTAAAACATAGGGGAATGGCATAAGAGAAGTCAGACTAGAAAAAATTGTTACATCTGCAGCTTCTGATGATGAAATATATGACAAAGAACTATTGTCTTGATATTCTCGCATGTTAATAAGTTTGGGCACATTTTTATAAATGCACTGAAAGTTTATCAGCTACAAACCACTTATAACAATAGTAAAGTTTATGACTAAAAGATTTTCAACCAGCAGTCAGTTTGCTGACTTATAAATTGTTTGTTCTTAACTAGTCTTTTAAATCCTATCATTAAAAATAATTATTTTATTACTGATATATTCTGTCTCAACAAATAAGACGAAAAAATAAGGAAAGCAGCAGGATTAACAAATCACATCATTATAATAAAAGTTCAAAATAAGATAAGAAAAATGATAAATAAATAAGTAATACAAGTTCATGGGTGTTAAAATAGTACGAGCAGCCAACATCTTTCAACGAATAATCTTTTAAGCCAATAAACATCACATGATCACCATTTATTATGCTTGCTTATAACTGTTAGTAAAATAGAGATCCTAAAATTTAGGTGCAGTACTCTCAGATCCAAAGCTCCTCACTGATAAAGGCCACAAGCCAGAAACTAGTCTGGGGATATTGTATGAGTAGGTACTAGATGGGGATTTTATGCACAAGCCTTCTGGCATCAGTTTTGCCTGCTTTTAAAGGAATAATCTAATTGTTGTTTTTTTTTTTTTTCATATGTCATAGCATTGGCCGGGATGCGAGCCCACAACTGTCTGCAGCCAACTACTTGCTTGCAAGGCTGCTGCGATGACCTCTCGGCTAAATCAAGCACATCATTTTTCTTTATGAAGTACTGATTGTGTACCTTGTCATGGTACACATAGTAAGAGTAAAGCAAACTGACATCCACTTCCAGAAATGGCATTCAAATTTTATATAAGCAGAAATATCAAAATATAGTCTCATCAAGTCTTCAAATAAGACTATGGATTGAAGATTTTCTGGAAAAATATTTTGGATGTGCAACAATGTTAAGTATTTACTACAAATTAAGTGATGTTAATTTAATATTGTTAAACCAATAGAAAAATATTATAGTGTTCCCTATGGTTCAAATAAATATTGAATTCCAACATAATAAAAATAATAGTAATAATAATAATCATACGATTAGTTGCTTGGGAGGTTATCTAATGTTCGAGTATCTTTATTGGCAGATTGAGCATAACACTTCCATACAATAAAATAAACTGGAATTCTGTTCTTATATTCAACACAGTTCAAAACAGAACATGAAACTTTTATCTCAAAGTCTAATATTGAGATTTTTTTTAAATGGATAAAAAATTATATAATTTTTTAAAAAAATAGATGTAAAATAAAACGAATATATTTATTTACCAGGCATACGGATTTTTTTAGATAAATGGATACAAACATTGTCAATGAATTTGCAGATTCCAACCAGGAGATGCATTCACTAATGGTTTTAATAGATCCTAAACCCTGTATAGTCACTGATTCTATAGTAATCATAGTTCACATATGTCTGCAACTGTGCGTGCCAGAAAGTTGAATTTCATTTCTGAAGCAGGTAAAGAAACAATCATGACTGACTGTGAATCTGTGGATGAGACTACAGCAGTAACTAATTGAGGCAAATCCAGTTAGCTTTATGTTTTGAGACCCTCTTAAAGAATTCTTTGTTTATTTGAAGAAATCTTGGTTACAAATATAACATAGGTGGGAAGACTATATATTGAGTTAGAAACAACAAAAAAAATCCATTTACGGCAATTTGAATATGTCCATGAAATTCAACAACAGTAAAGATCATTTCTCACTTTAAGAAGAAGAAAAAATTGAAATGAACATGATGATATTCAAACGATGGCAGAACTTATTTAGTATAGCTATAATCCAGATGTCTATAGTAGATTATTATCAATATTAAAAGATATTGACGTGTCTCATTAGCTTGTAACGAAATGCAGAATGAAGTTGCATTAATTTTCGATAAAATTAATAAAGCGTTCGGATGAAATAAGTTAGAGATGACTCCGTGTTTTAAATGATGCTTACAATCACTTTAAACGCGTTATTAGCTGAGAGGTCGTCACAGCCGCCTTGCAAGCAAGTAGTTGGTTGCAGACGGTTGTGGGTTCGCCTCCCGGCCGATGCTATGACATATAGAAAAAAAAAGTATTCATAAATTATTGAAAGTAAAAGATACCGCTTAGAATATTTTCTGCAATTCCGAAATCACATCAATTCCTGCATTCACATCTATCATTGTTCAGTCATTCTCTGACTTTCACTACAGTTCTCTACAATATTTAAATAACCATTTATTGACTTCAAAAGTGACAAATATTTTATTTTAAGTGTTTGAAATTATCAACTAATAAAAATTCATTTTTAAAATAGTAGCAACTATCTCCATAGAGTAGTGCCCTTCAGTGCAAGCCATAGTAATCAATGAATGCTAGGTTTGAGCATTAAAATCCAGTATGTAGTGCCAATCATCTAATATTTCCAGACTGGGTGGGATTACTGTATGGTGAGATTTGCTAGTGCTTTAATGAATAACATTTATTTTATAACCCTAACCAATTTTATTACTAAAAATAAATTTGGAGTTAATGATATGACCTGTCATTTAACTTATACAAGGATTTATTTGTAAACCATGGAACACTTTTAACTCTTCACTATTTTATTGTATTGTAATATTCAATTAACACAACTGATATCTGATGAGTTACTCTTCTTCAAGTTTGTCTGCAGATTTGTGATGATGGCATCTTAATTATAAGTACATGTTGGACTATTTCTAACATCTAGTTCAGGGGTCAGCAAACTTATGGCTCACAAGCAAATGTGGCTCTTTAATCCAATCCCATAGCTCTTTTTAATCATGATAAATTGATTAGCAAAGACAGTTATCATGGAATAGCATTGTTAATAAAGCAACTATACTTTGAAAATTAAGGTCACATGAAATCAGAGGTGAGTGGCTGAGAAAAACATGAGCTCCTTCAAGGCTCAAAAAGCATTATAGGTATAGCTTTTCTGACAGACAAATTCAAAACATATCCAAGCAAAAATCTGATTTGTATATGTGTTTGATCTATTCAGGTATTCAGTTAATCAAAAAGATTTGCTGCATGTTTGGGATAGTTAATGGTCCATGAACATTTATTTCTACTGTTGCATGGTATGAGAGAATGAGTGCTGGGAGAAGAAGGGGGGTGAAGAATTTCAAATAAAAACTAGTGTTAAACAAAGGTAAGTATTAGTTACAACTTTATTTTCCAATTTTATAACAATTGTCTTTAAAAAATTTTTTATAGGTAGTCGCTTGGAAGGGGCATCAAAATGTGATGTTGGTTTTATGATATACTTTTTTTGAATTGAACTGATGTTGGTAAAGACTTTCCTCTTTTTTTACTTCAGATATACAGTATGCTGACAATCGTTCTATTCTTGATAAGAAAATAATATTCTCCATCTCATGAATATAAACTATAAAAATTTGAGTTTAGTAATTAATGCTCAAAAAAAAATTAGCCAGTGATAGAAGAAATGGCTTTAGCAAATTTGGATTCAAACAGTTATCCATTTGAAAATATGACTCTGTTCCAATAACTTTATAGATTTTTAGGTAGAAAAGAAATTGTTACAATGCAGAACAGACTTCATTGCAATGCTGCTGTATTCCTAAAGGTGAAAAATACATTTGATCATAACAATAGAATTTCTTCAACTAAATTAATTTGCAAATAGCTATGATAACTCCATCACTGATACATAATAAATTAAAGGCACTATTAATATCATATATTTAGAGAATACATAAAAAATGCTAACCGAAAATTAAAACAGGATATACATAAATATAAATCCATGTTTTTAATCCTAAAAAGATACAGATAAAGTTTGCACTGAATATAAAAACAGGAAATGTAAAATTAGTAAGATCTGATTCATTAATAATATAGAATAAATATAGAACCGAAACTCTAAAAGTTCAGTTGAGTAGATTTTGGAACATTTCATACTTGTGTATTTTCCATTTGTTGTTATTTTGAATATAGCTGTTGTCTTAGGTGGGTACTCAGCATCAAAAAGTGCATTAAGATTGAATTTCATATTTTCAATGTTTTTTGAGAATACATACTATTGGAAGTGCTTTGATTTACAATTGAATTAACTGCACACAAAACATTTATTTTGTCCAATTTGTTGCATGAAGGAAAAAGAAAAACTCCTTATCAATATATAGTAAGGCATTGGACAAATTTCATTTGAGTGTGCTTCATAGAGTGAGAATCGTAAGTGTTCCACAGACCAATGATATCATTTAAGGCAACTCACAGACAATTACACTTCAAATGGTAATCCCCCGCCCACTTTGATTTTAACAAATTAAAAGATAGGTATTAAAATCACAGAAAATAACTATTTCAACTAAGTTATATATATATAATTTATTGAATGGAAGTGAGATTTGGATACTCTATCAACACAATATAAAAGCATTAGAAAGTTTCATTTATGGGTATTCTGTAAAATTTTGAAAATATAATAGCGAGACCATAAAACCGATCAATGATTTTTCAGCTTGTTGGATGTAACATTATAGAGTCCGCTATTGTAAACACACACCTTCACTGGATTGGAGATGAAAAATCAATGAACAATGCAAGACTTCCTAAAATAGGATTTTACAGTGGACTTGAGTGTGGTTTCATTAGAGAAGTACACCCAAATATGTTGACAAAATTATCTCAAAGACATTCTAAAAATCTGACGTCAATTGTTTCCATTGAGAAGATATAGCAAAGAATAGAATATATTGGAGAGATAGAATTAGACATGGTTTTGACACATTTCAGAAAGAAAAAACAACTGTTCTGTTGAAGAAATAAAAAGACAACATCATAAAATATCAAGGAACCAGAAAAGGGGACCAGCATAAGTCAACATCTGGTCATAATTATGGTTCACAGATGGATTTATATTCATCCCAAAAGTCATTGCTAGAGATTTCTCTCTCTCTTCCTTTTTTATAATTAGAATGGTCGTATTCATTTACGAGTAATTGTTTATTACATTTAATACCGTCCAGTGTGAGATAAATATATATTGGCACTTTCTCGTTGTATTCTTTAAAATAAGAAGTAAATAAGACGTCAAGCAAATCTCATGTCAAAAATATAAACTAAACCAATTTTTAAAAGATTATCAAAAATATTTTAACTTCTAAACATCAAGAGCTAAAAAAAATTAAAATGAGTAGATGAGAAGATTGACAAATGCATAAACTTTTTATGCAGAAATCAATTTTATTTTAAATAATAATTAAAATTTTAATAATAAATGATTTTCTCTCTCTCTCTAAATATAGATTCTTTTTATTTTATTAAAGAAAAACATTATTCTCTAGTATGTTAGAGATATTGAAATAAGGGGGGGGGAAAATCTAATTACAGGAATTTAACCTTGCTATTAGAATATTTTTATTTTCTTAAAAAAAAAAAACTGATTAAAAAGATATTTTATTCAAAGTATTAAATAAAACATATATTTTTTAGATCTACCAAATACATTTTAAATGTTCAGCTTAAAGTGAACAAATTATAGTTTCTTTGATATAAATAAATAATTTTAATCTGCACTTATATAATTAAAGAATCCAGATTTAAGATCAATGTGATGTGATGCACTGTGACTTCTCCTTAACGGAGTCAGGGATGTCTCAGCAACTATGCCCAGAGAAAGCTGTTAGCCACTTCACCTTCCCAATTCTCTTCGCCTTGCACTAGCGTTATCTAGTTAAGCTTGAATAAATAATTAATACTACAGGGCTATTACATTTATATACCCTCATTAGTGAAGGTCTCGGACTTAATGCTCCCGCATCTCACTGAAAGATCCAGGGACATTAAGCCCAAACACCTCATTAGAAAAAGTTACATGACTGAGACTAAAAACATGTGGTGTTCGCTTAAACGTTTTATAATAATGGTATTGTAGTTGTAATTATAAGGTGGACTATATGATCACCTAATATCAATTGGTAAAGGTTTTTGGAAAAATTTCAAATGTTATTTAAATTTTTCTAATGTACTCAATTGTTGGTAATAGATCACTGTAAATACCTAATACAGCGATCAGATTGCTATTGTTCTTTCTGGCCTAACTAGTCAGGGTTATACCCGTTCCTTTTCTGTGTATTTAATTGGGATTAAAGTCCTACATATAAAGGGTCTGAATGACACAGACAACATGGATTTGACAACAAAATTGACAAACAAGGGCTTTGAACATGCCATCATCAGATTTTCAATGATATGGAGGGCTGAAGAGTTGGAGAGTGAAGATGATTGAAGCCTCCCCATTAAAGTTCGAAGATTTGTTATCTTAATATAAACTGAGCACTGATTATATATATGTGTGTGTGGGAGATGATGATCCAGACCAACTGATGAGTGCCGCTTCAGCACAAAATACATATTGAAGATCATTTATCTTTTTCATATATATGTGGCTTCAGCACAAAATACATATTGAAGATCATTTATCTTTTTCATATATATGTGGTCAAGAGTATCAGTTGTACAAGATGGAGCAGATGACTGAAAGAAGCTTGAAAGTCTGGGTTCAAATCCCCTCTAATTATATCTAGATTAAGTATATATACTATACTTGTATTTAAATATTAACTTGGAAATCGAACATGGACGTTTTGACTTGTGAATATTACATTTAAGGTGATACCCTAACTGATTAGGCTATTCTATCAAAGGCAATAGAATAGCTTAGTTGGTTAGAGCATAACTTAAATTCAACATTTGAGAATCTGAAGGTCCCAGGTTTAATTCCCTTGCTGATGCTGTCTTTAGGAGAATCAGCAACACCAGAGGAAATGACAATAGTATCACTCAAAATACATTTCTAGATACTAATTGTGAACTATTATTATTAGTTGAAGGCTTTGAAAAATTTAAACATACTTTTTATCTAAAAAAAAACCTTTTAACCCTTAGAACCACCTTAAGGAAGCAGTCCACCTTATATATTCAAAGGTTTGTGGTGTTTGTTTGGCTTTAATCTGGTTTTAATATTATTTCTCTCATTTTTGTCTTTTTTACAACAATCAAATTTGACAAATTTTATTACCTAATGTATTGGATAACAAAATGCTCTCATTTTTTTTTAAGAGAATAAAATAAACTGGCTCTGAAGAAGACTGCAGGTCAGTCGAAACGTAGGTGTATATATATGTACAATAAAAAGTTTTGCTAAAAAGTGTTTGAAGTGGTTTGGATAAATTGTATTTAAGTTAAGTTTTGATTGTAAATATGAAACATATTTCTTTGCTTGATGTGTGTAAATTGTTTTGTATTGTAAAATAAATTAGCCTTTAAGATAACAACTAAATACCATAATTGCAAACTTTCAAATGATCATTTAGGTATTTTCTCTCTAGCTATTAATAGTTGGATATCTACATAATACCTAATGTTTGATACCTTATTCTGGGATCTGTTCTCTCTAGCTAATAATTGTTATATATATATTGTAACGATATATAAATATGTTGTTACATTAATTTAAAATAAAAACTTAAAAGTTCGCAAATAAAAGGAAAAAAACTAAACGCTAAAATTAAAATGTTTGTTAAACATATATATATATTCGCACAGATGCTAAACTTTAAAAATATTTTTTTTCATAAAAAAAAAAAAAAAGTATTTGAACGTATTTTTTTTAATAAAAAAATACAAGATTGAAATATAAAAATATTTTAATAAAAAAATAACATAAGTTAAAATAAAAACAGGTATTAATTAATTCCTGTAATCTGTAAATGGAAATGATTGTTTATTAATTATCTAAAAGCTGTTTAATTAAAAAGTCAGATGAAAGGTTAGATAAGAGAAGAAAGAGATTTTAGCTTGACCAATGGAAGCAAATAAAGGCCCGGACCATAACGAAAAACAGAACAGTGACGTTTTTGTTCATGGAATCCATAGGAGGACTATAAAAAGAAAAAAATGTTGAGTTCCAGTCAGTTTTTCCATCTTGATTTGATGACAACGGTAAGACGCACTTGCCGTTCTCTCTCATTTTTTTTGTTTGTTTTAAAAAAAAATAAAATGAAAAGACTGTGATACCAGAATGGAACCAGCTAATGCTACCTCCAGAACATTTTCTTCCAATGGAGACGCCATGGAAATTGCCAACGGGAACCTGGACTCTTCTAATGTAAGCTATATTGACATGAACTCTAAATTTAAAAATAACTAAGAACTTTCGTTCAAGTTTATGAACTTCTATCTGAGTTTTAAGTTTAAAATCAAATTAATAATGTTTAATTTTATATGTTTTCCGATTGATAAAAATCATTTCCATTTTTTTTTTTCTTATTGTATAAATTGTTTATTGTTTAAATTTTAAATGATGAAATTTAGGTTGGGTATAGACTTTGCATAGATTCGTTAGCGGTTGATAATGTTGTGGTTTTCACATTCGATTAGAATATATGTCAACGATATCACTGCAAGCATCTTACGATGAATGCTAATGGGATTTGTATATTCCCTATGCAAGTGACGTTTATCGATGATTTTGTATTTTGATCGGTTGTGTTTAATTTGGAATGTTTTGACCGTGGAATCTGTGCAGCTGAGCTGTACTCAACATTTTAAAACAAATTTTATAAAATGCATTCTTGCGAACGTATTTAAATGTTAAATTTAAGTCGGGCGTGAATGGCTATATAGTTTTGTAAAGTTATATTAAGGGAAGGTAATCTTAGGTTATTCATTTCGTAGTTGAATTGGTTCAATGGATTGGATATATTTGTGTAATTAGTAGATGTAGTATGAGGTCTGCTACTGGCAGGATTATAGATATACGCCACACACCCTCTGTTTGCCTATGGATGGGTTTGTAAGTCGGCAGAAGACCACAGTCCATTCCTATGGAGTTTTTTGTTTATTGTTCTACTTGCCAACAGATGTCACATTCCTGTTGGTGGAGAATCAATGTCTTCTCTATTTCTACTTATTGTTCAGATGTACTTTCCTGACAGTATAGTATTTTGTGTTGTCGTATCATGCTACATTGAATACATGAATGTATCAGATGGATTGGTGCCAGTTTGGTTGCGAAATTTGTGGCCTAAGGTTAAATCAGGGAAGAATATTTTCTTTTCAAATGCAGATCTATGTAGTCTATTCATACTTGACTAGCTAAATAAATAGTAAACTCATTATTTGCAATCTACTTAAATTTAGAATTAAAGATCAATATAAAAATATAAACGTTAAATTTATTCCTCAAAATTTAAATATTATTTAATATGTGCGTAAATAAATATTTTTATGTGTTAATTTCTGGCAGTGGCTTTTATTCTTTTATATTTAAGATATAAAATTTATAGATTTTTATCTCTGCATCTCCGCTGAGCTAGTGACTTGGGCTAACGATCGGAATATTTAAATAAAGTGGAATCTTAACAGTGCGTATCTGCCTACTTTATAAATTTTTCTAGGTTCAAATGCCTAGATGGCGCCCTGGTAGTTGCAGATATCGTTTTGCGGTTAGATTCGATCTTCACTTTCATTTCGATCGTTATAATATATATATAGCCGGAGTGCAGTTTGAAAGTTATAAATGACTATTTGGTAATCTGTTTTCAAAACAGGTTATATTTAACTAATTGATGAGGTTTATTTAAACTTCTTTGAATTAATAATTTTATTCTCTGTAGTCAAATTGCAAACTTTAGTGCACATACAAACATATGCCGATCTCTTCCTCTAGCTAATATTAATCAGTGATCTATACAATGAGCAATGCTGGATTGCTTAATTTAGGATCTTTTCATTCTAAGTAATAATAGATGGTGATATACTGCCCCAAAGCTGAATGGCATAACCTAGGGTTTCTTTCCTATAGCTAATAATATTTAGATATAGTTTAATCCACAACCTTTCTACTAATATTACTGAATGCCAATACGCTAATATTTGTTTGATGCACAATCTAGTATATTTTCCTTTCAGTAAATAAGAGTTGAATATCTCTATAACAATACATACTGAAAGGCATAACATAAGATCATTTCTCTCCAGGGAATAATAACTGGATATTCATAGTGATCCAGGTTTGATGGCTTAATTTAGTATCCTTCCCTTCTAGTTAATATTAGTGTTATACCTATATAATAACACATGCTGGATGCTTTAATACAAGTTATTTTCCTTTTGGCTAATAATAATTGAATATCTATATAATAAAACATGTTGATGGCTAAATATAAGATCCTTTCTCTCTAGTTACTAATAGCTGGATATAATCCAGGATATTTTCTCTCTAGCTAATAATAGTTAGATACATACTGGGCCAGTTTGCATGCTAATAATAGTTGAATACCCACATATTTATCTATCCTCAATGGTTTAACCTAAAATCCTTCTCTTTAGAAATAGTTATATATCTACATATTAAGCCATGCTATAGGAGTTAATCTAGGATTCCCCCCTCCTTTTAATAATAGTTTAATACATATATAAAAATCCATGGTGGATGTATTAACCTATAATTCTTTCCCTCTGGCTAACAATAGTTGGACATCCATATATTAACTTATTTTGTAAGATTTAATATAGAATCAATTACCTCTTGCTAATAATATTTGGGTATCAACACATTAGAATGGTTTAAATTAGAATATTTTCTTTAGCTAATAATAATTAGATACTAATACATACCTTCCCACTAACTATTTATTTTCAGATGCCTAAATAATAACTCGTATTCAATGGCCTATTTAGAAACCTCTAGCTAATAATAATTGGATATCTATTTAATTTGCAGATGGCTTACTATAGGATCTTTTCCCTCTATTAATAATTGGATTACCATCTAGTGATGAATGCTTGATAGCTTAATCTAGGATCCCTTCTTTTTAGCAAATAATAATGAGATATCTATATACTGAACCATGCAGGATGGCTATAGCTAAGCCTCTCTGACTTAGAGTGGTTAGATATCCATATGCTGAATGGTTTAATGGGAATTATTTCCATCTAGATAAATAACAGATGAATTATCAAGTTACGCTAAAAAGTATAAGCTAGAATCTTATCTCCCTGGTCAATAATAGATAAATATTCATATAATGATCCTATGGTAAAAAGCTACCTAGTTGGTTATGAAGCAGCTACCTGGTTAAAAAAAATAAGTTTATTTATTGCCACCTGCAAAAATTTCATGTTTTGTCCAATACAGAACTACCGAAGTTGTGATCTTGGCAAGCAGAAATGCTAATTGTACTGTCATAATATCATTAGTTAATTAATACCTCTTTAAAAACAAGTATAGTGATAGTAAATATGTGTATTGAAACAATTACTTGTCTCATGACATACAACAACGTAGTAGTGTGTGTGTGCATATATATATATATAAGTTGAAAGAAAAAGTAAAAATGAACACAAATAATTTTTTAGCATATTTATTTAAAAAAATATAGACTGGAATAACAGTTAAGGGTTAAATAATAATTTTTGAATGTAAAATTATTATAAACTGTAGTTTTAAATCAAACATTTAAAAATGTCTATTTAATGTTTTATTCTGATTTTGATCATTAAAAAAATTTCCCTATCTACTTTTAATTAGATTAAGAAGTTTTTTTAATTAAAACTTGTGATAAAATTAGTATTTTATACAATATGGTGTTGTTCAAAGGATTAAAAAAATGTTGAGATTAAAAAATTGATTTAAATTGAAAAGAGTCATTAACTTTATATATATATAAAGAAAATAACTTACTTAATTGTTGTATTTAAATTCCAACACTGAGTATAAAAGATTGGGGGGGGGGGAATAATTACATCAGTCTATTATTATGAAGTGATAACTGAAGGCAAAGTGCAGAGTGCAAAAACTGCTACTGCCAGAGTCTCAATGGTAGAGTTTGAATTCATGTGGCAGTAATGACCTAGATCTTTGTGATTCATAGCCCATATTGTGCAGTAGACCATTTGCTTGGCTGAAGTCTATCAAATGACAGAGACTGAATGGAGATGACTGAAAAGCAGCAGTTAACTGATTATACCTTTCCCAAAAATGTCAATAAGACATTAAACTATTCTATTATGAACATGATTATAATAGAATAGCTTACCAGGAGATTGCAGTGCTAATCATCTTGTTAAAGGATTACTTTGCTATCATTTTATGTGTATATTGCTCTATCTATGGGCAGAGAAGCACAGACAAAGTTACTGCATCATATATATATATATATATATAGAGAGAGAGAGTGCATACAGGAGAGAGAGAGAGAGTGTGTGCATACAGGAGACATACTTCATGAACAGACTTTAGTTGGTGAATAAATAAAACTGTTATTGAAATATTATTTTAAATAATTAACAGCAGTTAAAATCTCTAATTAACAAGTTTGAAATTAAATAGATTTGGTTAAATAAACACATTTGTTTCTAGGGAATTTGTCCCTGTAATTATTAATAATGGGTTTCCAGTTTTATTTTATTTTGGAATTAGAAAAGGAGAACTCCAAAATCTTTTTTTTTAAATATTGAAAATGAAGCCACAAAAACCTGAAATTTTAAAAGCTTTCCAAACTGAATCTAGTAATAGTTTTTTTTTTTTAAATAAAAAAAAACTTTTACTTATCATTAGAAATAATGAATTAATTAAAAACTTTGATTTGTAGAAGAATAATAGTAATATGCACATACATGTATGTTTTCCTTATATTTTCAACATCAGGCTAATACGAATTTAATAAGATTATTATTTTTTAAACACCAGTGTGTGCACACAAATTTGAATGAGTATCCAAATATATTAAAATCAGTCATCAACCATATATATATATATATGTTAAAATTAATTACTATGTATTATAAAAATGAATTTTTATTATTGGTTTATGACAATTCAAAGATGTTAATTTTAAGTTATTATAAAGCACATCTGAGTGCTTATATATAGGTGTGTTTTATGTAAACTTATTGAGATATGTATAAATTACATTATCTTAATCAAAATCAGAATGACGTATTCATATTTATAGCATAGCTGACGGACCTTTCATTTATTGTTAGTGTTTCTAATTAATAAATGGATAGTTCATTTTTAAGTTATTCCAACCCAATTATTTAATCCTAAAATAGGTTTAGAATATTATATGTTGGTATAACCACTTGCTTAAAACTGGCAAAACTCTCCATACAAGAGTGCCACCCAGTGCCAACCAGAGTAATCAATGAATGCCAGAAGGCTTGTACATAAAATCCCTATCTAATACCTTCTGACATCCATTGATTACTCTGGTTGGCCCAGGGTGGCACTACTGTATGGAGAGTTTTGCCTTGTTTGTAAACAATTATGTGCTAGTATAAGAGATGGTGATCATGTGTTGCTTAAAACAGCAGTTATAGAGCTCTTGCTCCCTTATCTGGATTCATGCATAACTTTCAGTTATATGGATTGGGGATTATGTGTAGTGTTATGGACATCCAGATGATCCAAGTTGGCACAAAGCAATATCCTTTAAAGTCCATGCACTACAATTTATTCATAGTTATTATATTAGAAATTAAGTTTATAGTTGGCCAGTACATTAATGGTACTATGTGACCAGAGCATTGATGATGATCAGCATATTTCAGTATCTCAACATTATTTGATTTTTTTTATATTCTGTTGGATTAGCACCTGATTTGTGCATCCAAATTATTGTGTTGTATTGCTATCCTAAGTTTACCAGTGGCTACATAATTAGCCTTGTCTGAGGCAGATCCATTTCAAATCCAATCACCAGATTGACTGTTGATTTTATATTCTGATTGTTCATGATGATGAATGATTTATTATTTTTCCTTATAATGCTGGTAAACTCATAGCTAGAATTATTTTTGCTGATCTCTCATGCTCATTCTTTCATTATATTCATTGTATAATTAAATTTGATTCACTGGCATGGTTGATGATGAGTGTCATCACCCCAGGTTCACCCCATTCTTTGTACCATTACAATACAAACATAAAACTAATATTAGATAGGATTTATACATATTAATAGAGAAGAGTAAGCATTTCCAACTAAAAAAATCAACAAACACATTTTTGTTTATTAAATATATTTATAAATAAAAACAAAATTTTAAATCTTATGCAGTCCTAAAAACAGAGTTTATAGTTAAGAAGTAAAGGTAAACATATAAACATCATCATATCCCCATTTCCTATGCTCACACAAGCTTTTAAAACAGTAGCAAACCCTCCATAGAGTCATTCACAGCAAGCTTCACTAATCAAATCTTTTAAGAGGTTGTCTAAACAGAAAATGGTGATCGTGATGTTTTAGTGATTTTATACCAATCCTGCCCACATGTTGACAATGGCTATGGTTTTTAAAAAACCAATGACACCAAACTGTACAACTGAATGAGTTTGGACTGAAACAATACTGTGTTTTAATCTTGGATTCACAGCTTTATAATTAACTAAATAAGTAAAAAGTGACTGCTTGAAGGTCTAAGTTCAAGGTTTCTCACTGATGAAATCCACAAGCTAGAAACTAGTCTGGGGATATTGCATGAGTAGACCCTAGGTAGGACTCTTATGTACAAACTTTCTTGTATCCCTTGATTATTAAAGGCTTGCATTGGCACTAACATGAAGGTATTACATTTTGAAATTAATATCATTCCTCATATATATATATATATTTGATTGAGTGGTACATATCACTTCTTATATTCAAATAATATAGTTCGGACAGCGATCCAAACAGTATTATAAATTATTTATATAAAAGGCTACTTTAGCCAAAAATGATTTCAATGCCCCAATGATGAAGATAGCAGTTAAAATGAAAATTATTTTTAATCTCAATAATAAAAATTAGATGGCCTACTGTTTTATTCCAGTTTTTATCATCTTATGGAAGAAAGATTAAATAATTAATATGTTAAATGGTTGTGCATAATGAATACCTATTCACTGCTGGTCCTATCCATATTTTAAGATTAATTTTTAGATTATAGCTTTCACCAATGAAGAGTTTAAATCAGGATCTAACACAACTTTCAATCACCAGCCATCATCTTCTTCTCACTGATGAAAGCCACAATTTAGAAACAAGTCTGGAGATGTAGATAGGACTGCAGTAGATAGGGATATATCTGACACTCATAAAGTGGTAAAACTAAACTGAAGATACAGATTTCCTATTTAAAGTAGTCAGTATTCAGAGATCATATGACGCAGTTAATATCCAGAGATCATGTAATGAAGTTTGTATCCAAAGATCATGTGATATAATTTGTACCCAAGGAGCACGTGATATTTTGTTGATATTATTTAAAAGTAATGGTGATCAAAGATTATGTAATGTTATAATAGTAACAAAAGATTATATCATTTTAAAAACTTTAATTTGCTAAAAATTATTCCAAATAAAATACCTTTTTTTTTTTAAAAAAAAAAAGAAAGTTATATTGGTGTAATATATATATTACAAACATGCTTTTATACATTCAAATATCAGCCTTTTAAGCTAATTGTGCATACGCTTTGCGAGTGTTAATAACAAATGAATACTTTCTCACCAATACAAGGTATAGTATTTATGCAGGAATAAAAGAAATACGTATGCACAATTAGCTTAAAAGGCTGATATTTGAATGTATACAATTGTAAACATACGCTATATAAAATAAATGCTTAGTTAAACATGCTTTTAATAACATGAAAGGCTAAAACCTTTGACAGAAACACCTTAAAAATGCTTATGTGACAGCCGATCAGATGCAATAATGACTGCATATGGAACTCACAATTCAAGAATACAAGCCAGAACTAACAGAAAAAGATGGGACCACCTTCTTCTCACTTAAATTTGTATATGTGCAGTCATTATTGCATTTGATTGGCTGTCACATAAGCATTTTTAAGGCACTTTGGAAGGTTTTAGCCTTTCACATTATTATTAGATAATCTGCTAGTGCTTAATAAATTTAATATATTTACATTTGTTACTATCATTTCATTAGATATGAAAATTGCTTCATTGTAAATTGAAAGATTTCGCGTTGTTTATTTATATATAAGATTTAGTGAATTAAATGTGAAGGTGTTTTAAGCTTCATGCTCTTAGCTCAGAATGCTTGAGTCTGACTTATTTATATATAAATTTAAATGAGAAGATGGTCCCATCTTTTTCTAGTAGTTCTGGCTTGTCTTCTTGAATTGAGAGTTACATGTGCAGTCATTATTGCATCTAATTGGCTATCACATAAGCATTTTTAAGGTGCTTCTGTCGAAGGTTTTAGCCTTTCACATTATTATTAGATCATCTGCTAGTGCTTAATAAATTTAATATATTTAAAAATGCTTTTATTAAATTTGATAAGTAATGCACACAAAGCCAAAAAAAAAAACCTTTTTATTCAACCACAATTTTAATAATTATATGTAATTCAATTAATTAATTTAAGGATACCCCACATTTTTATTTTAAGGCGACTGTGCTGACCTCTCGGCTAACAACGCTTGACAAGAACGGGTTTTTAGTCCATTATTCATCAAATTAAATAAAAGCATTTTTTATCAAATATTATATATATATTATTTTTTAGTATTCAGATATTTTGAGTTCATATTCAAATTTGAAGACTGAGAATCTAAATAAAATTGACATATTTCCAGTATTTGAAAAGAAATCCACATGTATTAAAAAATGTTGATTTCCACATCTATGATAGCAATATTTTTATACAGGCGACTTTTAGTTCAACAATCAAGAGAAATTAAGAATTTAATTTTCATTTCATTTTCTTTATAAATTTAATGAAAGCATATTAATTTAAAAATATACAACCATCTATTGCATATCATTGAAAACTTAATGAACCAATATCAATGGTAGTTTGATACTATTATGAAAGAGAATCACCTGAAAATTCCGAAACATTGTATTGACATCAATAGCTAATATGTGCACAAAATTTGAAAAAATTTCATTTAATAGATGTTAAATATCAGTTATAAAATCCAAATAAATAAACAAATAAAAAGTATTTCCAAATTTAATAAAAAACATTTGAAAAGCAATAATATATATCTATGTATACATGTATGAAATAATTATTGTCGAAGTAAACTAATCTTCACACATGCATTATAAAATAGACACAAACTCTCCCATCAATAAATGTTTTAGAAACATAGGTGGTCCATCTATACTTAAAGCTTATTCTTTAGATAAACTAACATTTTTGACAGGACTTGAATTTAGGTTATGATCTTACTGCAAACCTGATTTTTAAATCACTATATTACTTGCACAAGTTCAGATTATATACCATAGGGCAGAGAAGGTTTCAAATTCTCATGCATGTCAATTTTATAGTGCATATGTGAAAAGGAGTTTCCATCCACAATATTTCATATGTGTATAAATAAGGATGTCATCAATTACTACACACATTCCAACTAATAAGGTTCAGTGTCGCAGGTAGTTAAAAATGAGAAATGTTTTCTGCCCTGTGATTTATGCAAATAACATGCTGATAATCTGGCTCACAATAAGATCAATCCCTTATTCAAACCTGGTCAAAAATACTTTATTTAAAAAATACTAAGCATAGATTGAACCCCCCTGATTTTTAAAACATTTAAATATGTCTATTTACAACACGTGAGGAGAATAGTTTCTGTTCACAATATTTCCTACAGTTTCAAATTTGATTCTTATATTAGTACAACTGTCGCCTTAGCTCATATATATTGATAGCATATAGTATGATCTCAAAAATTATCACCACGTGTGATGGGAAACTTAATAGTACCCTGATCTTTCAGAGAGTATAGAGAATTATAGTTAATTATGCTTTCAAGAAAGAATTCTACTTTAAATGATCAAATTACATTGTTAAAATCTGTCCATAATGTTGCCTTCTATATATAAAATTAAAAATAATCAATTTAAAACAGCCTTCTATATATAAAATTAAAAATAATCAATTTAAAACAAAATTGAAATAAACAACTCACAATAAATAAAAATATTATTTAATACATCAATCTAGCTTTCTTTCCTTGATGGAAGCTTTTCAAAATGTTTCTTTTTAAACAATCACATGACCAACTGCCCTATAGCAGCCCCCCCCCCCCGACATTATTTACATTACATAATAATAAATATAATTATAAAAATACATGCATCAAATACGGTTAGAGTAAAATACATATATTTACATAAAAATGATTAAATTTTATTACAGCCCCCCCCCCCCATAATATATATACAAATAATCTAAAAAAACCGACTAATAATAAATCCTTCCTTCTATTTTTAAATTATAACTAAAGTTCCCATTTCCCCCCTAATCGGGCTGCTCCTTTAACCATGTTTACACATTTGTTTAAATTTTTTTGAATATATACCTGATTATTTTTCTCACAATTCATTTTAGGTCTAGTATCCAAAAAATGTATATATGGCCCTGATTCTATATTCTTTCTGTTGATTGTTCTATAATGCTCCTTACCTCTTTCCATGGCAGTCTTTTCCTGTCTTGTCTATATCTACTATATTCAAAGGTCACAACTAATTTTATAAACCAACCTTACCCTATTTTCAATATGATTCATCCTTTTTGAGTCACACGTCCATTTCCCTAAAGATTTACTATTTTCCCACCCTCTCTTAATATCATCAGGTAACTTTTCTTTTATCAATGTCTTTTATAAATTCATATCAACTAATTTTTTTTCAATATTATATAATACATAAACCATGTATACTAAGAAAATTTTGTTTAATATTTTAACATAAAAAATGTAAAATATATCAACACAATATGCTGAGCATGGTTTTGACTAACTGACAGGCGTGCTATCAGCTAACTGATGGTCATATTCATAGCTATAGTTATCCAAGAGGATTACAAGATTTATAGAAGAATAACAAAAATGGTGATTTACATAAAAATTTAATTATAAGATATGCATGATTCTTTTGTTGATTGCATGTATACTGTTGGCAAAGTAACAGGCCTCTAACTTTGCATTAAGCATTGTTTCTTTCATAGTAGTAGACAATCCTTGTGGATATAGGTTCAAAGCTGGAACCATGTTTAGATTCAGGTTTGAGGAAAAGAGACTTAATATCTGTATTAGCCTTAGCTTGATTGTATTGATATTTGTGCTGCATGATTCTAATAATGAGATTAGCACAAGAGTCTCCAAAACAAATTGTGTTGCAGTTTGCGTTATTGCATATAATTTTATATACAACTTGGGAAACCTGCTCTGGAGGCAGCTTGCCTTGCGTATTGTTAATCAGGTGATTCGGGGTTGGAGGATGCAATGTTTCAGCACATATTTTCTTACTTATCCTATAGTTAGACTGGTATGTGTTGAAGTGATATCCAGGGTTTTTCATCAGCAAGCAATTATCCTGTATTCCATACCAAAGTGTCTCATTTAAATACAGTCATTTACATTATGCAACACATCTAGATCTATAATAAGGCAAAAGCAAACAATGAAACCTGTTCAATATTTGCCAAACACTTCTCCTCAATTGAACATGTCTTTGTTCCATCCTCTGCCAACATCATCTACATGGAACACGATGACGCTAAATGAAAGATTAAGTGCGACACATTTCTAAAAACAAATACACCATTATATTACAAGAAAGAATCCTGCATTCCCCTGTCTAAGAAATGGCCTATCCAATCTATATAATGCTATATGTAAATCATATGTAAATTAGCACTAAGAATATATATACAAATTCATTCCTCACTACAACTATTGCTATGTCTATGACTCGTAACATTCGGAACCTAACTAAGCAAAGTAAGACAAACTACGCATTAAAGCTTTACCATATAAGTCCTGTGTATATTTATTGTTTTTACAATAAAATTGTTATGTAACCCATCGCTTTTGTGATTCTTCTATAAATCTCACAATCCTCTTAGATAACTATAGATGTGAATATGACTACCAGTTAGTTGAAAGCACTTTCAGTGTACTATGTTGACATATTTTACATTTTTTATTTTAAAGTATTAAACAAGCTTTTCTTAGTATAAATGTTGAATGTATAATTTATATTGAATTACATTTTTTCAGAGAAAAGTTTAAAAACATTGAAATTATAGAATACTTTTTCCCTAAATTAATTTTTAAAAAATGGAAAGTAAATTTCAATACACATGCACACACACAAAACTAGTTTATTTGTTGACAAGTGTAGATTGTGAATATTTGAATTATCATGGTAGAGTCCAAAGGCCAAAATCTACAAATCACAGTATCAGCTTTATCCCTGTCACTGCTCGAACTTCTAATAAATTCTATTTTTTATTTTAATCGCAGTATAGAGTGCAAAATCCTCACATTAAAAACAATCAAATTTGTGGTCTCCATTTTTAAAGAGTTTACTAAATTTTCAACAATATTTCACAGAGGAATAGTAAAAAAAAAAGAATCTCTCAGTAGACTCATTAATTGCTATGGTCTATGTGGTTTTACCCTTCATTTAAAAATAATCATATATTTTACACTTCTAAAACTGTAGCAAACTCTCCATACAGTAGTGCCACCCAATTCAAATCATAGCAATCAATGAATGCTAAAAGGTTTGTATATAAAATCCCAATTTAGTACCTACTCCTCCAAATATCCCAGAATTAGTTTCTAGAATTGTCGCTCATCAGTGAGGAGCCTTGGATTTGTGAGCACTGCACTAGATCTTTGGAACTAATGCGACTCTCCAATAACCACTTTTTTAGTTAACTATAAAGCTCTCAAATCCAAAGCTCCACACTGATGAAGGCCACAAGCTGGAAACTAGTCTGGTGATATTGAAGGAGTAGGCACTAGATATACGAATTTTATGCACAAACCTTCTAGCATCTATTAATTGCTATGGCTTGGCAGGGGTGACTCTAATATGAACAGTTCGCTACTGCTTTAATAGTTGATATAACCACAAGAAATAGTGATCATGTGACATTTTAGTGATTTAAAACAAATCCTGCCTATAGGATTATGGTGACTATAGTTATTAAAAAATCAAAGTCACTAAAATGTATAAGTCTTGAACTGGGTTCAGATTTGTATGACTATACCAGCAAATTAGCCTGGATTGGAAACATTATTGTATTTTCATTTTAGGCTCATAGTTTTATAGTTAACTAAATGAGGTAAAAGGTGGGTGCAGGCAGGTTGCCTTAGATACAAAGATCTAAATGCAGTGCTCTCAGGTTCAAGACTCCTGACCAATAAAACCCACAACTAGAAACTAATCTGACGATATTGAAAGAGTAGGCATTCATCCATTGATTGTTATGGCTTGCTGGGAGGTGGGGGGTACTACTGTATGGAGAATTTGCTGCTGTTTCAATAACCATACATCCATTTTCTAATCCATATTATATAGTTAACTAGGTCAGTTATGAGCAATCTTCCTGAACAAAAATTCTAAGCTGGTGAGAACCTGTAACAAAATATATGTCTGAGTTTTAGTAAGTTCAAATTCAAACTCATCGTAATCCATGTCATTTAAAACTTTTACAAATACTAATCCAATGCACTTTGTTACTAATCAAGTTATACAATCAGCATTAAATATTTTATTATTCATGAATTATTACAACTCTGATACAAAATTTCTTCTTTTAGTTATCTTAAGTACGTACTGTTTCATAACTAATAAAGTTTTTGTCATAGAATATTATTATATTACACAAACTTGCATTTAGGTTCAGAATGACAAATAAAATTCAATCTTTAAATATATATATATATATAATCTTTATATATATATATATATATATATATATATATATATAGCAAAGATGTGAATTACACTCTATTTCAATTATAAGGTATCCAAGAAAAAAAAGAAAATAAAAATAAAAAAAAAGTATAAAGAAACAAGGAAAAACATTAAAACTCATAACTTTAATACACTTCACAAAATGCCGAAAATCATTTTTCAATCTCAGGCTGCTGTATATGATTACATTTTTAAAAAAATCAAAATTTGTAAATTTAATTCTACAATTATTTACTTATTTTCTTCTATTAAATTGTAATTCTATCATAAGCATTTTACCTGCTCATAAAGAAACTATTATTTTGTTTTAAACTTTCAATATACAGAAAAGCATGCTTTCGGCCTAGTCAGTCAAATTCATAGTGCTCAAACTCAGTAGTCCAAAATTCATGAATTTACAGCAGGCTTTATGCAAATTTATAAAATTATATGTTCCACTTTTTGGACAAAGCAACACAAGGGTTTTCTTTTGTTAATCGTATGGGAGTCATTCACGCTGAAACACATCTCTTTGACCTTCCTCTTTCGATCATCACATTCCGCATACGCTATGTTAAGGTATCGATAAAATGAATACATTTTACAATATGGTAGTAGCTGCTTTTCTGTCTTGAAGCATTTAGTATGATCATATTTATTTAATAAGATTTCTTTGGTTTATATTAAAAGTTTATATCCTTTCAAATTTTAAACATAATGCTAAAACTTTTACGAAACTTAAGAATATACTTAAGTTGATACAGAACTAGAAACATCAAAACAAATAGAGACAGCATAGTCTGCTATATTGAAAAAAGTTATTAAAAAGAAATATATTTGTGATAAAAGTCGGCATTTCACTATTAATTTTATTTAAAAAATAAAAATACATACAACATTGTTTTTCTTATTTTTATTATTTGAGTGAATGTGAATGAGTGAACCTACACTAAGTAAAATATATGAAAATGTGCTCCTTCAATTTATTACTCATAGGTATATTATTATTTTTTAAATTTTATTTATACTATCTTCTTAATTTATAAATGCATACCATACATACAAAAAAAGTGTCATATATGTGTGTGTGTGTTGAAAAGTTAATGTATATTTGTAGTTCAATAAACCATACATATTCTACTGTAATCAAAGTGTATCAACAAAATAACTGCTATTATCCATGGTGTATGATATACGCAAAGAGAATTGGGAAAAAACATAGTGGATATCATGGTTTCACTGTATATATAAAGTAGCTGTCCACATTTGCAGATCTATGGTTTCTGTAACCAGCAGTTTAATTAAAAAGATATTTAGTGAAAAATGTATTGCTGAATTGAAATTTAATATAAAGGGTATATGAGCACAGACTTTCACACCACCCACCACTCTATCTCATAACACTGATACACTTGAACACATATATTGAAAAGATAAATAATCACCAATATACATATTTCATGCTAAACCAGCAATCATCAATTGGTCCAGATTACCATCTCTACACATATATGCTTAAGTGCTCAGATATATATTAAGATATATATTAATCTCGGCCTCAGGGTGGCCTTTGAGGGTTCCATCATCAGATTTTCAATTGGATGGACAGTTGAAGAGTTGGAGTGTAGAGTAGATTGAAGCCTGTTCATTAAAGTATGAAGATTGACTATCTTAATATATATCTGAGCACTTATAGCATATATGTGTAGAGATGGTAATCTGGACCAACTGATGATTACTGGTTTAGCATAAAATACGTATGTTGGTGATTATTTATCTTTTCAACATATATGTGTTCAAGTGTATCAGTGTTATGAGATAAGAGTGGATAGCGGTGGGTGGCGTGAAAGTCTGTGCTCATATACCCTATTTATTACATATATAGACACAGGTATATAATAAGCCTGTGTTTCAGTTAATAAATTGAAATTTGTAAACTTCATGCATGCACCTGTCTACTTGCCATGAATTATCATTTAGTCATTTGCTTATCGGGCACATTTAGTGTGAACTCAGTAGTCGATCTCATGCAGTTAGACTCTTTCTTACTTTATAAGTAGTATACTCTTTCCATAGCAGCACTATTTCATTTTTGTTTTATTAATTTTGTAATTATCTTAATTGAGTCCCATTTTAAAACTTATTATCCACAGATTTGGATATCCATAAAAAGGCCTGGAATGATATGCAATGGGTATGATACATCTGCACACACACACACACACACACAATTACAATTATATAAGTACTGACAACTGCAGGAAATTTAATAACCTAATCTTGAAAGAGAAATTTTAAAAAAAATGCAATTTTGAAAATTAATTATGCAAGCAATCGCATCAAGATTTTTAAATACTCTCTTCTTTTAACTGTTTATAAAATAAAAAGGTTACCATGTCAAGTTTATTATTATTTGCATTTAGAAGCTTGTAAAATTAAATTTTCCATTTTACTACAAAAAGGAGTGCTTTCAGAAATACTATATTTCTTTAAACTGTGAGCTATTTTATAAATGAGATTGATTTAGCAGGAGGGGATGGCAAGCTTTTGGAATTTCTGATTAGATTATTGCAATAAACAATTCCTTTTTGCTCTTTAAGATGATTAAAATTCTTCCAGCATTTAAAATAATTCCGTTTCTCAAAAGTAAATAACTAAATTTAATTATCAATCAGAGATCAAGCGTATGATCATAAATAGTATAATATTTATAACTATCCATCAATTAATACATATATTAGATGTGTTGTTTATATTTGCAATTATTTGTTGGACTATTTTCATCATCTAACATTAAATATTGAATGACTTTAGACATTTTTTTTAAAACTTTATTAAAAATTTTCAATTACATTAGTAATAGCACACATGTTAGTATATAACACAAAGTTTCGAGTGATATTTTTCTCCTTTCTTCTCGGGGTGTTGCTGGCCTGACCAACGATATTAGTAGAAACCTGGACCTTTTAGATCCTTCAATATTGAATTTGAAAGTAATGCTCTAACCAAATGAATTAATCTGCCAAAGGTTAGATCATTACCTTAAAAATGTAATATTCAAAAGGTCCAGGTTCGATTCCCATACTAGTACTGTAACGGGTCAGGTCAGTAATACCCGAAGAAGAGAAAAAAATACTACTACTCGAAATGTAGTATTTTATATTAACTTGGGTGCTATTAATAACAGTTAAATGTAATTGGAAAGTTTAAATAAAGTTTAAAAAAAAATTCTAAAGACATTCAATATTTAATATTAGCTGTTGGAAATAGTGCAACATATAATTGTAACTAAAATGTCATCATCAGAAATCTTCAGGATAACCCATATTGTTGTTATGGTTATAATACAATAATATTGACATCTATAGAATATTTAAGAATCAATAAAATTGCTTATATCAACAATTGTAAAAGCATAAAATCTAATCTCTATTTAATTATCATCATCAACCATTATGAATCCACTGCAGGATGAAGATCTCTCCAAGCTCAATCCATCTTCTCTGATCTTTAGCTTCTCTGTTCATCATCCCTAAACCCTTTCTTATCCCATCCATCCATCTCACATGTGGTCTCTTTCTGGGTCTTTTACAATCTCTTGGAATCCAGTTTAAGATTTCAATTCTCCATCTATTATCATCTCTTCTGGAAATATATTCAGCCCAACTCCATTTCAGTCTTTTATTTTTTTCTATTTAGTACTTTTAATTAAATTTTTGTTTTAAAGTAAGATGCTAATCAATACATATTGAAAATTTCCTGTTGAATGCACAGTATAAAAATCACGAATATGATAAACCATTTGTAAATAACATGCCTCCTAATCAACACATCAAATTTTTGAATACTTTTCAAAAAGTAAATTCAACTGTAGTAGGAAAAAAAAAAACAGTAAATAATATATTGTGAGCTTATAGTCATTGCAAAATTTATCCATACCTTTTAATTCTTTGTCTTCTATTTTTGTTCTTTTACTTCTACAAGTATAGAGCAATACATTTTTATGAAGTGGCAGTTAAAGATGATGATGATATATAAATATTCTATATGTATTACATTATGTTCTAAGAACCCTAGTGGATGGTGTAAAAATTTACTGTATACTGTATTGCCCTATATATCTATGGTACTTATCAATATGTACACATATATAACAGATGACTAAATTATGAACTTAATTAAAAAAATTACAGTACATAAACAAATTAAGATTGTAATGATAATGGAAAACATTAAAAAAAAAATTAGAGTGATGCAGAGATCACATATCTTTATATTTATATATGTACTAGTATTTACCAATGGGCCGGCCAGATCTACAATCAGGAGATTCTCAGCAGCTTCCAGCAATAACTTAAACACTTAACAGAAGAGCAATACATAGACTTCAGACTACTCAGTGAAGCATAGAGAAATACATGTTAAAAGTAACATGAAAATGATATACATGTGTGAGAGAACAAATAGGTTTTACTGACATCACTGAAAGAATTAAAAAGACTGAAGTGGAGTTGAACTGGACATATCGCTAGAAGAGATAACAAATGAACAATTGAAATTTTAAACTGGATTCCAAAAAATTTAAAAGACCTAGAAAGAGACAACATGTGAGATAGATGGTAAAATAAACAGTGTGCTAGGGTCATGTGGAGAAGAGAGAATAGAGATCAGAGATGGATTAAACTTGGAGAGACTTTCATCTTGCAATGTAATGTAATGATTGATGAGGATGATGATGATGTACTATTGTGTCTATATATATTAATATAATCCCACTTCTTAAAACAATTTTTAAATATTTGTTGCATTTTTTTAATTGCTATATAAAAATTCTCTCTTTCTCTCTCTCATTTCATTATTTCACAAGTAAACTATTAATTTCTTTTAAACAACCAACTTCAAAATACAATTTTGCTTTTCATTGTAAATAAATTAATAATTATTTTATCACATGATCACCATCTCTTATACTAGCGCATAATTGTTTATAAACAAGGCAAAACTCTCCATACAGTAGTGCCATCCTGTGCCAACCAGAGTAATCAATGGATGCCACAAGCCAGAAACTAGTCTGGGGATATTGGATGAGTAAGCACTAGATGGGGATTTTATGCACAAGCCTTCTGGCATCCATTGATTACTCTGTTTGGCACAGGGTGGCACTACTGTATGGAGAGTTTTGCCTTGTTTATAATTATTTTATCACTTATCGGATGCATTTCATACTTATTACAATTGCTATAATCCCTAGCTTTGTGTTTCTGAAATAATTTTATATAAAATTTTAGATTTTTGAAAATAAAAAAACAAAAATCACATTTAATGAATTCACTTATATTACTAAATAATATCACTAAATGAGTTCACATTACTCAATGTAAGTGCAAATTTTGAGCGTATAAAGCTTTGACAGAGACATTACAAAAAGAAAATATTGCTGCTGTATTGGAAAATAATATATATAATATTTAGATCTTTATAAATAATTTATTAATTTTAATGCCTTTATTTTTTGCTTATTTAATATTTTTTCCAGCATAGCATATAAATGAAGCAACAGCGGATGTGATAATTCTAAAATAGATTATACAATTTGCTGGATTAAAGAAACGCCTTCAATGATACATCTCTTATCCCTTCACTTTGATTCTTCCATGCTTTTTAAAGCATCCGTATGCACCAGAAAATGTTAACAAATATAAAATAATCACAAAACAATTTAAATACAAATAATTCCAACAACCATTTTCTATTCTACAGAATTTAGGTAATAAATTGTTTTTCTCTTTACCAATAAAAATTGTAATTATGCATATGCAATTTTTTTGCATGCGTTAGTGAAGCTGTATAATGTTTAATATGCCTGCTTAGCGCTTTTGAGATTTAGTATTCCAATCTCATACTCATGGCTTTATGAATGAAGACTGTTGTAATTTATTGTACACATATGCACAAATTCTACGGAAACTTGAAAAAACTCAATATAAATCTTTCCAATAAAAAAAGTGCCTTGAATTGCTTTATTTGCAAACATATTTAAAAGGAACAACTTGGCAATAGAGAAATTAAGTCAGTATTCCAAATATACTGATACTGTAATAAAAAATTGAAAAACCAAAAAAGAATTCAAACTGATTTTGCTAACATTCCAACAAAATATTTGTTAGAAACTTTAATGCAATTTGTTGCAGATTCTGAATGCTTTCAAAAGTATTCTTAATAACATCTTCTGTTTTAAATATCAGTTATGTCAGGGCAGAGGAAAAATATAAAAAAGTTTTCATCAAAGCAAGTGTTGATGTGACAAAAAAAATTTAACTATTAAGAAATTAGCTTTATAAATTTAGATATTTCTCTTAAGTTATTAGTGTTCACCTAACATTAGGAATGTGTTCAAACACAAATACTCCCTTGAAAAAAAATCGAGTGCATTTGAAAATAAACATACAAACCTAATTCTTAATCTATTTTTTAAAAATATAATTACATAATATATTTCTATAATTATATCTTTCAATATTAAAATACAAAGTTTTAAAAAAAAATTATAAACCATTTTCATAATATATATATATATATTATTAAGAATGTAATAAATGTCTATATTATCAACTTAAATTGAACTATTAATAAATATTAACTATAACTAAAACCAATTAAATGTTTATTTATATATTTTTAATCAAATTGCATTTTAAAAAAAAAATGAAGAAAGGAATCCAGCATGTCTGACAGGAAAAAAAAAATTCCGCTAAAAATAAAAAAAAATAAAGTCGTAAATTATCAATTTTGGGTTTCGTAATATTTTTGGTAAAAATTGTAATGAGATATTATTTTATATAGCACTATGTTTTTTATGTAATAGTAATATTAGCGATTAAGCCAATGCACATGCACTTTAAAGATAAATTATAAATGAATACTCAATTTTTCCAGACACGAGATATAGTATTTTAGAAAAAATGGAATGAATCCACCCATTCTTTCAACCCAAAGAGAATGACGGTTCGTAAATTGTAAAGATTTCGCAAGTGTCATTCGTTCAAACATAACAAATGTAATTTAAAGTGATCGTTTAACACCTTCATGCTCTTATTTCCACACACTTAAGATTTGCCCATACATAAACGTTTGGGTCGAAAAAATGGGTGGATTTATTCCATTCTTTCTAAAATACTATATCTCATGTCTGGAAAAATTGAGTATTCATTTATAATTTATCTTTAAACCGCATGTGCATTGGCTTAATCGTAAAAATTGTAATTAAAATTTAAAAGTTTATTAAAATTAAAATATAAATTAGAAATCAAATGACTGTTAATGAAGACAAACATTGTCAGAACTCAACTTCTTGTGAAACAATTTTAATAATTTTTGGTCGTTAGTAGGGTACTGGAAATAAGTATTAATAGTAAAATATATTGACTTTTCATTAAAAAGTTGGTTCAAATATATACAATAATTTCTTAAAAAGTTACAAAAGGAATAATTATTGATAAGAACAACAACAAAAAGATCCAAGATATATAATAATAAAATAAAAGCATTTTCTCCATAAAAACAAATAAAAAATACTATTACAGAAACATTTTTGATTTAAATTTTTCTGTTTTTTTAATTCTGAATTTAAAAGTTTTTAAATAATTGAAGTTGCTTCTTAAATCATTTCCCCCCATTATTCTTGACATCAAAGTAAACATGTTTTATTGTATTTATCTGTGGATTTTAATCATTTTAACAAACAATCAATTATTTTTCTTAAAAAAGATACAAAAATAAAAGTAAAATGGAAAACAAAATTAAGAAAATACATACTATATATACACACAAACATTAATGATTTAAAGATAAAAATATAGGAAAAATTGTTATCTCATATGCAATATAATACCACAATAGTGGTTTCCTTGTTAAAAACAATATTATGAAACACTATATGTATTAAAGATCACTGTATAGAAAAGATAAATTTATTTAAAAAATATGAAAGATATAATTAAGATTACACCTGAGAAATTTATTTATTTTGCATATAAAATTTATTACTATTATTTTAAAGGCAGTTAAACATTCTAAACATTATAAAAGAATTTATAGAAACTCTAAATTAAACAAATCCACTTTCTTTATTACTGTTACAAAGCTTATTTTATTAAACCTCATCAATCAGACAGTTTTGATTGACAAGCTATCTTCATGATCAGATGTATAAATTGTATAAAAATACATCGAATACACAAATAGTTTATCATATAAACAATATAATCAAACATTATATGATAAATTATTTGTATATTCATGTATTTATATATATATATTATAGCTCTGAAGAAGATTGCCATTCAATCGAAACTGTCAAATTGATGAAGTTGAATACTGATTATATATATGTGTGAGGATAGTAATCTAGACCAACTGATGATTGCTGGTTTAGTATGAAATACGTATATTGGTGATTATTTATCTTTTCAACATGTGTGTGATCAGGTGGGTCAGCAATATGAGATGGCACTGAGAGTGGTGGATCATGTGAAAGTCTGAGTTCAAACCCCGCATATATTACATATATAAATGCAAGTTTAAGCCTGTACAATATATTAAAATAAGTATTGTAACAGTAATAGAGAAACGCGAATTTGTTTAATTATTTGGTGAATGGGAGATTCCAAAATTGTGTTACAAGTGGATTTTATTCAATTCTACCCTTACATGTGTAAAATAGACAATCACAACTACTGATTGGCAATATCCATGTAAATCAAAGAAAGATCAAATTCAGTTGCATAATGCAAAAAATTAGAGAGTAACAAGTCAGATTTTAATTTTGAGTCATATAGTAGACTGACATATACCGACAATAGAAGAATGTGACAAATTAAACTCCGATCTGGGAAGCTATCACTCTGGAGTTTGCCATTCTACAACCAGGCAAGATGTACTACTAATAATCTAATCCAGCAATGGATCACAGCTTCAGTTGTCACTTTCAGTGCTCAAACAATGTATAAATACCTAAGCAACAAACAAACACAAATATATTATCTCTGCATAGATTGAAGCAATGACAGAAGAATGGACTCTGGAGCTACAGGATCCTGGATTGCAATGCAACTCTGTAACTACTGGTATTTGAAATTCTTGTGAACTTCCAAGAAATAAATCATTCAATTATTTCAACAAAATGATATATGTAAAGATCCAAGGCTTATTTACCAATCCTAGAAAAATAATTTATCATTAAAAAAAAAAAATCTATAACAGTAATTACAAACAATTTTTGATTCTATTTAGAAGGTAATAAACTTCCCTCATATTAAGACAACAATATTAAATATGAGAACACTCTCATTCCAGCCATAAGATAAAGACTTAGAGAATATAAAAAGGACCATCTTATTTTCAAACCTAAATGCACTTATACAGGCCAATCAATTTCTTTGATAATTTTATTAACAAGTATGAAATATTATAATTTTCTTTGTGCCAATATTAGTTGTTAAAATATGAAATAATCAATGAATTTTACTACTGCAATGTCAGATTGTAATTATATTTAGAATAAAACTTCCTCACTAGCACCATACATAATATTAAATCAACAATGTTAAATATGAGGATATTCTCTTTCCAGCCACAAGAGATAAAGACTTGTTAGAATATAAAAATAACTGTCTTATTTTCAAACCTAAATGCACTTATATTGAGTATAATATTGTACATTTCCCTTTAACAACATCCACATTCTGGTGCTATAAAAATCTAACAGATGGGGACTAAATTAATCGATGACTACCAACATCATTTTCAATCATTGGTAATAATATTTACTAAGGCTGTAACCTTATGAATAAGTGTCTGAAAAATTCGAAGATAGGGACCTCTACAGGTCTTAGCCACAAGCTTACACAAATGTGAAGATTTCTGAATCATAATATCATATGGGGTCCATTTATTATTCAAATTTATAGTCAATAGTTCTAGAGTTTAGTGAAAATAGCAGTTCTTGGTTTAGAAATGGTAGTCAATGGACTCTTGTAAGTCACAGATATTAATGGAAACTTATTTTTCTTAACGCTGATACTTTTCTAAAATTACAATAGCAACATTTCTGTGCGACAAAATGTTTTCTTTTACCCTTACATACTATAGTTAAAAACAATGGAAATAACTTGGTAATTTTACTCATGATGGAATGTAAATAAATAATTAATATAGTAGTCAGCAAAAATCATATTTTTAATCCAACTTTAATCAGTCTTCAACAGGAAAATGTTCTATTTAGGTTATCATAGCTTTGTTCCATGGGGGATCATAGAAACATACAAACAAATACTGCCTTTATTATTCAGCAGTTATTCCTAGATAAGTATTTCATTCCAATATCAGCCTTTCAAAAATATAATTGCAAGCATGGCGCTAGATAAAAATATTTGCTTATTTACTCCTAGATAAGTAGTAAATGAATGTCAGATTCAGTTGATAAATTGCAATATGTTATGCAAATATAGAAGCAAATACTGTCTTCATTATTCGACAGTCACTCATTGGTAGTAAAATCTCATGCCTCCAGTTGATAAATTCCAATATGTGAAACCCTATTTGAAGTAGAAGAACGATGAATTATGATTTAAAGACCATGTAACATCTTGCATGAATAAATGAATGTGAAATGCTAAGAATTTTTACATTTTGAATAAGTAATTTTTGCTATATGGGACAAGCTAGAAAGCATCATGTGAATGAATACATTCCTCTGTGTTTGCATTTTGTAATTTTGAAAATATTATACTTTAATTGGACCCTAAGAATTTTTTCCACTGCGCCATACTGAAGTAAAAATAAACTTCTATTCACTTTTAACACCGATGTGAAAAGGTGGATAACATTTTCAAATATGTGAAAACTTTTTATAAGTGTGTCCGCATGGCTATCCTATCACATTGTGACTATCCACCAGCACAGAAACTCAGATCACCCTTCTCACTATAGAGACCTTTTAGGATCAACTTACACTCATTAAGAGAATTAGAGACATCAAATACCAGAATCTCCATGTTTAAAATTGTTATCAATGCATTCCACACCTTCACTTGTCAGGAGAATACAAAATATCAAATACCTGGATCTACCTGTTGTGGTGGTAATCTGATATTCTTCACTGTATCACTCTCCTACAAAATAGAGACTGGTTTCATATAACTTTTAATACCTTATAAAAGGGCAAATAATAATTACACTATAAAGCAAGCTTTTTAAATCTTATCAGCATGTTCCTTACCTCAGCTCTAATATATTGTGACCATCTATGAACACAGTAACTCTGGCCATCCTCACTAACTATGCATGTATCTTGCATGTAATATTTACCCATCAGAAAAACTAATGCTATCAAACAGCTAACCCTTTATGCCAATGTTGACAGTTTGATATTTTTTATTAATTACTCTCTTGCAAATGAGAGAAAAAAAAGTTGTGCTAATGGATAAAAGTAATATAATGGAGTTTGCTGCCACGTGATTTTAAAAAGTAGATAGAAACCTGTTACAATAGAAAAACATTAAATTGTCAACATAGAATTCAAGGTGTTCAATGCCTTTATCTCACCTGACAAACACTGCAAGGTGCATACATCATAAAAGAGGGTGGTTTGAGTCTTTGCGTGGGTGGACAATTGCAATGTAGCAGAGTTTGAGATTGCAGCGCATTCTAAAAAAAAAATTTTTTTTTAAAAAAATGAATAAGAAAGAAGTGCTATCAAAAATGGAATTCCGAATCCATTACAGTAGTAACATTGGTGAAGATTTTTGCATACACGATTGTATCTTGAAGGGGAAAGGCAAATGTCATGAATTACGATTCAATAAATTATTTTGTAACTCATTAATTTTATGCTGAAATTCAGTTAAGTAGATGATTAATCAATTAAATGAGATTTTTTTTTTTAAAAAAAAAATTATATAAAAAAAATTAATATGAATGGATTTATTATTTCAGTCTTACTTCATGCCATTTTAAAATATAAATAAAAAAAGATCATGTGATAATTTTTATATATTTTGCCAATTAAAAAACAATGAAAAATGCTAAAGTACTTTAATTATTCTTAGCGAAACAATGGATGAAAAAAGTAATCGATAAGGGTATTTATCTCACAAATAGAGAGAAAAAAGATTAAACGAAAATGTAAAGAAACATTTGTTGGAAATAAATAATTTGTGTAAAAGACGTAGTAATCTTTTGAAAAGATGAAGAAACATTGAATCAATATTTAAGAAACTAAATAAAAAAGCAAAAAACAGGCACTAAATTAAAAAACAACATTGGTCCAGCTTACGGAATTCAACGGTTAACTATTTATTAAGTTCCAGATTCGAATTTCTTTTAAATGTTAGGATTGTGCGGGTTAAATCTCTACCCAATGCTAAATTATTCATATCTCCAGACTAATTTCTGTTTTAAGACCTTCATCAGAGAGAGTATAGATACAGTTCACCTGAATTTTTTTGTACCTAATTCCCTTTTCATTGCAGCAGCTAGCCTTGACACTTTTACCTACTTAAAATTCAAAAACATCTTAACATATCCAATTTGACAATTCAAAAAGATTAAAAAAACATGCATTAGTTCCAAAGCACCCAAGTGGACTGGATCCAGTTCCAATACCCCTCACCGGAAAATGCTATAAAATAGAAACTAGCTTGGAGGTAGAGATAAGACATCAGTGGATAAGAATTCAATAAATATGATATCTAGCATCTATTGATTTATTAAGCTTGTAACATAATAAATGGCAGATCTGAAGTAAAATAAATTGTTCAATTTTTAAAAAACTTAGTATAATATGATGCAATAATATTGTGAGTTTTCATTTTTATTTTAAGACCTATGCTGTACTGCTACCTTTAATTATTAAAAAAACTAAGGCCATCAAAATATAGGATAGTGCTACTATATAACTATGCTAGTAATTTGCATGCATTCTAAGCATTACTGTTTTTGAATTTCAAACTAATAGCTTTGTAGTATAAAAAAGATTAAAAATGAATGTTAGATGAAAGATGATTTAAATCCAAAAAGAAATCCAAATTCATTAGATCCAAGTTCAAATCTTTTCAATGGCAATAGATTTAAGCCAAAAACTAATCTGTGAATATAAATAGAACAACACATAAGTGCTGGGAACACTAAATAAAAAAAGCTTTTCCTATTTAGCGTTTCTAGTGCTTATAATTTAATTACAATTTGTCTAAGAAAAGTTTACCAACGCATATATAATCACAATACTTAAGCTTATAAAAACATGGCTGAGCTCGAATGGGATAGTTAGATTTTGATACAGGAATCCTGAATAAAACAAAAACAATAAGACATCACATGACTCCAGGTATATAATGCTGTACATTAGCAAAAAAAATTCTCTTATCACTATTATGCCATGTAGTATATGCTTTAGTCATCAGAGAATGTCAGGTGGTAGTGTTAAATAAATATGCCTATTCAGTTTTTTCCTGAAGGTTTGTGATAATGGTGTTCTAGTTATATTTTTATATTGGACTATTTCCATCTTCTAATATACATATCGAATGTCTTTAGAAAAATTTAACTTTATTTAAATAATTCAAATACATTCAACTGTTAATAATAGCACATCAAACAGATTAGTATATGCACAACATTTCAAGAGATATTATTTTCCCCTCTTTTTCAGGTGTTGCAAGCCTGACTAGTGACAGTACTAGCATGGGAGTCGAACCTTAAGATAACTTTCTAACCAACTGAGCCATCTTGCCAAAGGCAACAATCTGTAGAAATTTTGTATACTTATCTATGAGGTTCCTCCTGATTTCTCCACTTTTTCCTAAGAGCATAGTTTATTATTGGTTTCTATATATTATGTATAGTCACACTAGGCTGGATTATGGGATTTTATGCCATTGTTATGTGAGCAGCTTCTTTAAATTTTCTTTCTTTGTACCTTTTCTTTTCTATCCAATATTTTTGTATTTTTCCAATAGAACATATATATTGCTGAGACCAGTCGTCCCATTAAAAAGTGATTGCAAGAACCCAAACTGATGATTAGAAGAGAGAATAAAGATGTGTCTAGGGTGGCAGACCATGTATGTGCCAATGAACATATGTTCAATTGGAAAAATACAAAAATATTCGACAGAGAAGAAAGGGTACAAAGAAAATTTAATGAAGCTGCTCACATGACAATGGCAAAAAATCCCATAAGCCAACCTAGTGTGACTATACATAATGTATGGACAACCACTAATCAACTTTGCTCTTATGAAAAGGTGGAGAAATCAGGAGGAATCTCATAGATAAGTATACAAAATTTCTACAGACTGTTGCCTTTGGAAGAATGGCTCAGTTAGTTAGAGCGTTACCTTAAAATTCAATACTCAAGAATCTAAGGGTCCAGATTCAAATCCCATGCTAGTACTGTCACTAGTCACGCCAGCAACACCTGAAGAAGAGGGGAGAATAATACTTCTCAAAATGTTGTGCATATACTAACCTGTGTGATGTGCTATTACAGTTGAATGTATTTGGAATATTTAAATAAAGTTAAATTTTTCTAAAGACCTTCAATATGCATATTAGATAATGGAAATAGTCCAATATAAAAATACAAATGCCTATTCAGTGTTTTCTTAGTAAATATCCACAGACTTGTTCCTAGTTTACGGCTTTCACCACATTTCCTAAATCCCATAACTTCTCAATGATGAAATCCATAAGCTAGAAACTTGTCTAGGGATACTGGATAGGATAGCACTGGATAGAGATTTATTAAGCATTAACATTTGATATCCACTAGTTACTAAAGCTCACATGGGTACCATAACTGTGGTGAGAGAAAAAGAATTTGTTATTAAAACAATAACATTCGAGAAAAAGAAAATGAAGATACTCAAAATTAATAAAAGTAAAACAAACAATGTGAACTTATGCTGGAAGTAATATCAGAAATAAACGTGACCATAAAATAAATAACTGGATAAGGAGGAAATCAATAAAAGATGGGCAGAATTTGTAAAGTAAGGACATCAATCTGATTACAAAACGATTTAAAAATACTGGTCATTTACCTATTTACCAAAGCAAGAAATATCGTGAAATTTTTTTAAAAAAAAAACGTTACAGAAAATTACTAAAAATTAGCTAACTAAAATATTACTGATAAATAATTGTACAAAACATAAAATTGGAAGAAATTACAATAAAGGAAATTACAAATGTGAAATAAATGCTGATCAGAAACTAAAAACCTTACAAATGGCAAATATATATATATATAATGATTCTATAAAATATAGAAAGATTCCATCAAATAATGATATAGAACTAATAAGAAAAATCCAGTTTTTTTTTTTGTTATGAATAAATAAACAGAACACCATACAATTGTGGAAGCTGAATTTAATGTTTATGAAGACAATTGTATTTCATTATTAAACCTTTTATGTTATATAATTTACACCATTTCTACATTTTAAGTATACAGTATATTAATAAAAACTATTTTCTCAAAAAAAAAAATATTACAAAGTAATAATGACTTACACATAATGACATTACACATGACACAAGTATAGTGATCAGCTATCTTAATGTAAAGCTGAGCACTCATTGTATATAAGTGTGAGGATAGCAATCTGGACCAACTGATGATTGCTGGTTTAGCATGAAATACGAATATTGGTGATTATTTATCTTTTCAACATGTGTATGATCAGGTGGGTCAGCAATATGAGATGGCATGGAGAGTTGAGGGTTGTGTGAAAGTCTGAGTTCGAATCCCTTATATTACATTATATATGTGTAGGCGTGTGTAAGCCTGTACAGTGTATTAATTTACACATAGTGATCAAAGTAATTCCTCATTGTGTATACCGTCCAGAATTGAATCTGGGCTGAGTGAAACTTAAACATGTTTCAGTTTTCTGATTTCAAAAGTCAGTTCACAGCCGATATAGTTAATTATCCAATATAACAAGAATGAAAAACTGCAAAACAGTTACTAGCAGGTTATTGGAAAATAAAATAAATAATGACTTCTCTATCATTATTTTTTGAAGAAGGCTGTTAGAAATGTATTTGCCCTAAAAAAGTTTGTTTTACATATTTTCTAATAAAAATATTGACAATTTAATCCAAAACTATCATTCTATCCAGATATTAGAGTAGTTAGTAAGAGAATTATAACATTTACAAAGCTTAAAGGGATTGGAAAAATCAGCCATATTTTTGAGCAATTGCAAAGAAAAACATACGTAGCTAAATTTATAAATTTTAACTATATTAAAATTTATATATTTAAAAACTATGCATATTAAAAATGATTTTTAAAAAATATTAGGATAAAGATACAATGAATTATATATTTTCTATTACTAATTACTTCATCAATGCTTTCAGCTTAAATTTTAAATTATTACAGCAATTAGAGTTTAAGTTCTAAACTTTGTCAAGCGTTGGTGGCCGAGTGGTCATCACAGCTTCCTTACAAGCAGTTGTCCCGAGTTCGCTTCCCGGCCGATGCTTTGACACATGAAAAAAAAAAAAAAAACTATAAGATTGGACTTTATAGCGTAGTATATTAATTTCCTTCTTATAATCTTGGATTCGAATCTAGGTTGTGTAAAACTTTAAAAAAAAATTGAGGTTACAAACAGATTTAAATTTGTATTGATTTTTTTTTTTTTTAACCTTAAAATCAAATAATACCTCTTTCCAAAAAAAAAGAAGTACTAATGGATTTATTGCTCGGGAATTCACAAAAATTTCGAGCGATAGAATAAACCCTGAGACTCCCGATATCTCAAGTCGAACACCCAATCAACTGCGCTGATAATAAATGACAAAAATAAAAATAATAATAATATTCTAACGAATTGTGAAAGTAAAATAATTCCAATAAAAAAAAAAAACTTTTATAAAGTAAATTTTTATTTCATATTAATATTTTAGACATATATAAATTAATCAAATAGCCTATTGTTAGGGAAGTGATGGAAAATTCGATAACCGGAAGTGACGCAACACGTTCTTCCGCCATGAGCTCCACAATTTGATCGCTCCACCCTGTACCAAACCATGCTGAGTTACCCAAGTGATTTCTTTTCATTCACGTGACTACAAGGTAACTGTAAAACTATTTCGAAGATGAGATCGTATTTGAAAGTTATTTAATTAATTCCAAAAACATATTAAATCACATTATTTCTCAAAAAAAGTGAGCGCGATTCTATTTTACGTTCACACCTGCTAAGGTGAATCAAAATTATTCATAACAGATATCCGGAAAATATTAATTCCTTTAATTGATTCAAATATTGGCACTGTTTCAAACATATTTTAAAAAAATCAAACTATCTGGAGATTTGTAATGCTGTTTATTTCTTCTGTTAGTGGCAAGTTAATTTCCTATTGAGATCCTAAACACCATTAAAAATCCGTTAATTGCTTTGATAAGATTAATCTCATTTAAACAATAAACAAGATAAACTTTGTTAATAAATTAAAATAAAATAAACACCCATTAACATTTAAATTGATATTATAAAATGTGAAAAATTTTAGTTACACTTATAAGTATGATTTTTGCAATTAGTTCTAAAGAAACAATTTAACATATATATATTGCAATTCAAAAAATACATAATACAATAAATATAATTGCAAAAAAATGAAGTTACATATCACATGACCTAATTTAACAAGCTGGTATTACAAATGTTATCTAATGAGCTTGCCAGTAGTTCTTAAAAAGCTTTTCAGAATATCTCTAACCCCAGTCTGGTTTCTGCTTCTGGCTTCTTCAGTGAGGTGCTAGAATATTCAAGCATTAGATTTAGAATACCAAGTCAAGCCCAGCACTTTATCTAATGGTTAACTATTAAATAGAAAATCTGAATTTTTCAGACAACCATATGTCTTCAAATCCAGCTATCTGGGACTGAACTAAGTTCAGATACACCATACATTAATAGCTTTAGCAATATAAAATCACCAAAGCCTTAATAGCAAAAAATATAATTGCAAAGAAATCAAGTCATATATCACATGACCTAATTTAACAAGCATGTATTACAAATATTATCCAGTGAGCTTGCCAATACCTGTTAACAAGCTTTTCAGAATATCCCTAACCCCATATCGGTTTCTGCTTCTGACTTCCTCAGTGAGCAGTAGCCATGATTATGGTGGCTCTGCTCTGAAAATGCATTAGACTACTTCGTCAAAGTATAAATATAAACATATTTTATTTTTAAAAAAAGGTTGCCTTGACAACAGTTTGAAATTATTGATTGTTATTGATATTGGAATTGTTTAAGTGTTGACTGGCTTTTAATGATTTTATTATACATATGCTACACAATAATTGAAAGTAAGCTTATCTACCTATGCTATCTAGATTACAGTTATAAGTAGATGAATTTTCATCTGCTATTAACCTTTTAACCGCTAATTTTATTATTGGTTGTATCAGATAAAAATCAAATCTTTTAATTGGCCAACTCACAAACTGAAGACAAAGCCTATTGTTAAAACATATTCGCCTATAATATTAAATTCAACTCAGATACGTTTATAAAAAGTATATTATTAATTTTTCAGGTTATGAAGAGAACGAAAGTTCTTTCAAAAATAAATTGCTATTTATTTATTCTAAAATATTCAATATCGGCAACATAAAAGCTATAATATAAACAAAAAGATCGACTTTTACGTTATAGAAAAGTAAATATTTCTTTTTACTACATCTTCAATATTTTTACTAAAATCTTCAATATTTTTCGAAAATAATTTTGTTTTTTTATTATTCTCTCTGAAAATAATTTTTAATTTCCATAAATATAATTTTATAATAATTTAAATCGTATTCGAAATGAAAATCTCAGCGTTTTTCTTTATTTTCTTTGATCAGGCAGTTTCTTTGTTCTTTCCAGCCAATCAGAATGTCTTTTTCGGCTGAGAGCATGCTAAGAACCAATCACAAATAATGTTCCTTCTTTGTTTAGGTTTAAATGCATTTTTTTTTTATTTTTTACTTGTAAAATAAATCGGAAGATGGCACCATCTTACAGAACTTTTAAAAACGAATTCAATACGTGTTTAACGAATATTTTCGTATAAAAACTGGCTGAGTTAGAGTGATGTCAGATGTCGACGAGGAGCCTCATAAGAGGCGGGGAAAGAGTTAAGATATAAAATAGTTACTCAAAACAATGCAAATTGTAAAAAAAAATTATATAATCTAAGAGACTTTCGTTCTCCATAACTTTCCTAATTTATGTTTACAGTATAGAATTAATTATTATTCTGAGTTAATATCTATTTAACATTGTGATATCACATGAAATATGGGTCCATTTTTGTGTTAGCTTGTAATAAAGACTCATCTAAATAGTTTGTTTAACCCTTGGATTGATTGCTTCAAATAGATTCGTACATGGTTTTTAACTTGCTGTAATTCAAGAGTTTTTACATTATTGTTGTGTTTAAAGCCATATTTTAAAGCTTAAAAAGTACCATAAGGTGCTGCCCTCTCTGGAATTATTTTACAAGTAAAAAAATCAATAAATATAGGCATTCTAAGTTTGAACAAAGAGAGAAGCCACACCTTTGTAAATTCTGATTGGCTGCTTTGATTTTTGCCAAATAAAACTAATTTTCATCGTTCCAACTTCTGATTTGACTGTGAAAATGAAAATTATCTTTGATCATTTTTTTAATTATTTTTCTTACATATTATGAATTATTTTCGTAAAATATACTGAAAATATAATTATTTTAGAAAAATAGTAAGATTCTAGTAAGAAATTGTATACATTTACACGAACATAAATTAAAAAAAAAACCATCGCTAAGAACAATTTTCACACCTGTCAAAAGTTTAAATTGCCCCAAGTTCTTTATTTAATTTTCACACCAAAATAAATAATGTAGAGTATTTTTCTGGCATTTATTTATATATTGTAATGTATTTTGGTAAAATATGCTTAAAATATAGTTTTTTTAAAAAAATAGTAAGATTTTAGCAAAAAACTATTTCACAACGTAAATTGAGAAAGAAAGTTGATGACATATGCAACATTTTGTAATTGGTTATGGACATTGTTTTTAAATTCACTGCTGTAAAATATTTTTATAATAAAAAATAGAAAATTATTTTTGAAAAAAACTTTTGTTCACTTTCATAATCTGACAAATTATTAATATACTTTTTACAAATGAAACTAAAACTAATACAATAGTAAAAGATGAATATATTTTTATTGCTGATTCTGTAATTAACCAATCAAAAGTTTAGAGTTTTAAATCACTCAGCCAACTAGATTTGCTGTCAACTGAAGAGTTAACCTTTTAACCGCTAATTATATTATTGGTTGTGCGAGTTAAAAATCAAAGCTTTTAATTGGCTAACTCACAAACTGAAGACAAAGCCAATTGTCAAAATATATTCACCTATAATATTAAATTCACTTCAGATTTGTTTATAAAAAGTATATTAATAATTTGTCAGGTTATGAAAGTGAACGAAAGTTCTTTCAAAAATAAATTGCTATTTATTTATTATAAAATATTCAATTTTGGCAAATTTAAAAGTGAACATACAAACAAAGAGTTGCTGACATAAATGCTTTTTTTTTCAGTTTTACGTTATGGAAAAGTAAATATTTTTTTTGCTAAATTCTTAAATATTTTTACTAAAATATTCAATATTTTTCTAAAATAATTTTGTTTTTTAGCATATTTTATGAAAATGATTTGTAATTTCTCAAAATATACTTTTATAATACTTTAAATCATATTCGAAATGAAAATCTCAGCGTTTTTCTTTATTTTCTTTGATCAGGCGGTTTCTTTGTTCTTTCCAGCCAATCAGAATGTCTTTGTCGGCTGAGAGCCAATCACCAACAAGCTTGCTTTTTTGTTTAGCTTTAGAGGTCATTTTATTGATTTTTTACTTGTAAAATAATTCAGAAGAGGGCAGCATCTTACAGAACTTTTAAAAACCTATCTAATAAGCGTAAAACGGCTATCCTAGCATTAAAAATAATGGAATTAGAGTGATGTCAATTGTCAATGAGAGGTCTCATAAGAGGCAGGCTAAAGGTTAAAGGGTTTATGTAATTTCATTCCAGCAAGTTTTAACCATATTTGGACTTCATATATATATATATATTGTAATGTAACCGAGAGATATATGTATAAAACTACATATGTCTGCATTACATGTTTCACAATTTTGAAAAAAAGGATATGATTAAATTCATTTGAAAGAAATAATTATTTCAGAAGTAGATTTTTAGAATGCAATTTTATAAAATAAAATAAAAAATTGCATTATATTTTTTTAAAAAAAAGAGAACAGGGTAGAGAAAATTATAAAAACTCTCCTTTTTAAAGAAAACTCTCTTTGTTTTATAAAGTAAAAATAAGTTAAAGGAATAAATCTGTAAAAATAAATCTTAGTAGAAATCAAAAATAAAGATTAATTAATTAATTTGAAATGCTAGTAAGATTATTAATTAAAAGAAAAACATGTAAACTATCTCACAAAAGTGAAAGTAGATTAATCTAAAAAAGATTAGATTAAAGCAAATGTAAAAATTGATTAAATAAAATGAAATGTAAAAATTAATTTAAAAAACATATTCAAGTTATGATCAAAATTGAAAGTAGTGATAAGAAATTAAAACAATGAGAGAGGGAGGTATATAAAGTGACCACAATCTATTGTTATTTATTCTGACCTTCATTTTGTGATTGAATTATTTTGCTCTTGAGTCTGCAAGTCATTCCAGTCTTCATTATGTGATTGATTGATTATATTATTCATTGCTCCAGAGATTCAGAAATCAAAGGACAAATAGAACCATTCATTACTGCTGTGGAAAATATTAATGCAAAAGCCACAGATATAGCAACATGTGTTGCGAGACACCTATAGAAGTATTCGACTGGGCTTCAGACCCCAAAAGTCCTTTGCAAATGAACTATCCTGCCTGCACCTTCTCTGGAAACATGCCAAAATGGTGAAATAGACACTACCACAAACTCTCCCATTGTCAAGACCTAGAATGGAAAAGGTCCTGAAACCATTGATGGAAATCAAAAAGTCAACTAGTTGGAAAGTAGCACTGATACAAACCAAAACCAAATAAATGGGTCATCTTAATTTCATGAAATCCTAGGTAAATATATTTTGATCACTGCTTATAGACACCCTACATTTTCTAAATGACTTTAACAAACACTTTGGATTTTGAAATCTCCTTGAACCTACCAGCATAAGTTTAGCATAACTAGTGAGTTTGCATGGAATCGGTCAATCTCACACTTATGAGCCTCACTTCTTTATGTCTTCCATCTTGCTGCCTCCAAAAAGATGTATGTATTTTTTTCTGCGATAAAATTTCAATTTTTTTTTTTTTGGTGAAATCCAATTCTTAATTTTTTTTTTTCTCATTTTTTTAGATTTAGTCACCGGAAAAAATTTCTACCACAAAATGGATTCCCTTGCAGCTTATTGCAGTTCTGATTCTGTGTCTACATGCCAGAGAATGCATTTTAGGCATGGTGATTCATGTTTGCAGTGCATCAACAGGGACTTGCTAAAGTTATGATGCGAAATTGATTTATGGAAATAATACAAACATGCCACCAAATAATATTTAAAAATCAGGCCAATTATATTATCACTGTAATATAGGATATTTGAACATGGATTTTCAAGCTTCCTCAATCTATCCACAACTAATACACATGACCATATACATGTGAAAAGAATAAATGACCCCAATACACATATTTCATGTTGAATCAGCACTCATCATTTGGTTGACATCATCATCTCTCACACATATGTATACTCAATGCTCATAATAAATTTGTTTATTTTGATGTTTATTGCCTTTTTTTATTCATTTTATTTTACAGAAATTTTTATTTATTTGATATTTATTTTTTTGAATACATTTTTTACTTGAAAAAAATAGATATATTAGCTCCCCCCCCCCATTATTCAATAATATAATAATAAATTATATTTTTTCATATATCACAATTTACTAAAGTTCTCTTTTCATAATATCTCATGCACTGTTATTTTTTTTTGCCCCCAATAAAACCAAATGTATTTCTAACAGATACTCTGAAGGGAAGGACAAGATCTGAGTCTGCAAGTAAAAATGAGACACAAATTGATCCACTTTTAACCACTTCTGCTATGAAAAATTTTCTCAGGTATGTCATTATATATCTTTTTTTTCAGCATTTTATGACAAATGTGATGAAGCTGTTTGTGAAAATGTCATTTTAACATTTATCTTTCAAAATTATAGAATTTGTGAACCAATGTAAAAATAAACATTTTTAAAAGTTATTAAAAATCTTATCTTTTTTTTTTTTTTTTTAAGTAATGATTATTTTATCAGCTTTATTACATTCTTTTACAATTACTCTTTCTAACAATGTACATATTTTTATATTTATTGCATTCAAATAGAAGATGTGTTATAAATTATATTTGTTATAATTTTTTTTAAAATTTAAGTTGGCGACTTGAGGAGAAAAAGAATTTTAATGAAGGACTATGATAGAATTTAACCTGAACTAATCATTTATAATTTTCTATGTAAATTTTTATTATGTTGTTTTATATTATGTTAAATATGTCTGTGCATGAATAAATATTAATGTTTGCTTAAGTATTATTTGGTCTATTCTCTCTATCATTTGTCACTGCATCACTAATTATTTAAAGAAATAAATGTTTATCAGTGTGTTAATTTAATTGAACTAGCTTGGGATATTTCAAGCACTGGATCATGTGCCTGTCATCCTTAGCATGCTAGCTATATAATATAGTCAGCTGACACCTGAGTTTGATCCTCAAAATAAATAAAATGATTTGGATAGTGGGATTTGAATCCAGCAGTCAAGGTAGGCCATGGTTTGGAAATGAGATTATGTTAGGCTTTGCATAGCCTGATCTCGTCATGGGTATCGTTGATGGCTATGCTATCAATGATATTCTCCCCTCTGCCTGAAGGGCAGATCCATCCCCATTAAGATATAAAATAATTACTAAGAATATATGTATTGAGCTTAATAATGTGCTTATTAAAGTTTAGCTATTAAACTTAGTTAGATTCCAAAAGTTATTATAAAAGGTATTTAAACCTAGCAATAATTTAAAGTTATTTGGATGAATCCAGTTCAAAATAAATTAGAAAGAACTTGAATTCAGACTTTCAAGTTCCTTATACATATCCTCTCCGTCTTATACAACTGATACACATGATCACATGTGAAAAAAATTAATGATCTCCAATATATGTTCTTCATGCTAAACCAGCACTCATACTTGGAGCACATCACCATCTCCCACACATAAATACAATCAGTGCTCAGTTTATATTAAGACAGCAAATATTCAAACTTTAATAAACAAGCTTCAATCTTCACCACACTCCAACTCTTCAGCCATCCATATCATTGAAAATCTGAAGATGGAACATTCAAAGCCCAATTAATGCAAATATTATTGTCATATCCAGTTGATTTTTAAGATATTCTGACCTCTCACATATAGGACCTTAATATGTTCATTTAAAATGCACAGAAGTGGGATGGGCAGAATACAGGTTGAATATCTATTATTCAAATATAAATATATTGTTTATACTAAACACTAAACTTAATGTAATTAAAAGAGTGAACTCAATACCCTCAAGCTCTTTATAACTACACATTAACTCTTATATAACTGATACACATGACAACATACATTGTGAAAAGGATAAATGATCTTCAATATACGTATTTCATGCTGAATGAGCACTCATCAGTTGGTCCAGATCATCTCCCACACATATATACAAGCAGTACTCAGTTTATATTAACATAACAAATCTTCAAACTTTAGTGGACCAGCTTCAGTCTTTTCCACACTCTAACTCTTCAACCATCCATCTCATTGAAAATCTGATGATGAAACAGTCAAAGCCTCATACCAATATTATTGTCATATTCATGTTGGATTTTTTAAGACATTCTGACTCCTCACATATAGGACCTTAATATGTCCATTTAGGGTGCACAGATGAGGGATGAGGCTGAATATATATATAATATTCCAAATATAAATGCATTGTTTTTACTAAACTTAATATAATTAGAAGGGTGAACTCAGACTTTTAAGTTCTTTACAACTATACACTCAATATTATACATTTGATATATATGACCACATATTAGGTGAAAAAAAAGATCTCCAATATATGTATTTTGTGCTGAACCAGCACTCATCAGTTAGTCCAGATCACTATCACTCACACATATATACAATTAGTGCTCAGTTTATATTAACAAAGCAAATCTTCATGACAACTTTTAGTTTTCTCCACACCCCAACTCTTCAGCCATCCCTATCATAGTTTCGACTGTATATATGTGTGGGAGATGGTAATCTGGACCAACTATCGAGTGTTGGTTCAGCACAAAATGTATTGAAGATCATTTATCTTTTTTACATGTATGTGATCATGTGTATCAGTTGTATAAGATGATGGATAGCTGTAGGGAGATTGAACATCTGAGTTCAAATCCTTTCTAATAACATTAAGTTTAGTATAGACAATAGACTTGAATTTAAATATTATATATATGATATATATGCCGTTATATATTAATTTTAAACAGAAATATAATACAAGAAGACAATGTTTCTCCTGTTTAGTTTAGTGTGGATGTGGGAACACAAACTCAAAGTTTAAAATTCTTGAATTAACTTCCAAGTGAGATAGGTTAAAAAAAACATAATTTGGTCAATTGGAAAAATGTATAGCACTGAGTCTGATTCAGCTTTATTCAATGTAATCATATAATTATTTAATTTAGTATGGTGTTTAACTTACAATTTAATATTCTAAATCTTAACAAACTATCCTGTTTCACTATGCAGATTAAAATATATGCTTTTAGAAATTAGATCCATTCTATTTTTTCTACTTTAGAACCAACCAATGGAAACAAGGTGATAATGCCGCCTTCAAAATCTTTTGACCAGTTTCTGACTTAGGGACTTCATTGGTGATGAATCCTAGAACTAGTTGGTAGGGAATGTGGATTTGTTGCACAAGTTTGCAACAGATGACTCCTGAGTAGTATAAAGAGAATGAATTACTGTTCCTAAAAGCATATGTTGAACTTTTTATAATGTAATAAAATATATATTTTATATAATAATAAATAATTATTAATGGTTATATTTTATATATATAAGAAATTTAAGTTTAAAAAAATAATAAAAAATATGAATTAAAAAAAAATATTGTTCAAAAATAGTGTAAAATAATAGAATATGTTTAGTTATAATTTTAATCTGTTAACTAAAGAACATCGTGTAATATAATATGAGACATGAGATTTTAATTTGTTCTTCAATAAATCACCTAATAATTGAAACAAAGTGGATATTATATGCATAAGGGAGAAAATCTCACCAACTGACATTTATTCAGACACATGGTCACTAATATGTGACTGTGCTTGAGTTTATGACATAATTCACTATTATAAAATAGAACTGGATACATAGACAGATTTAAATATTATGCAGCAGTGAGAAAATGTTAAGCTGCTTTCAAGATTGTCAATTTTTTGTTACACATAGATTTTTAATTGTATGTAATGTAAACCACCATCTTGTAAGGTCCTCTTACTCTATCCTACTTCTGTGGTATGAAGTGTTGCTTTGTAAACTTATAGTTTAATACAGCCTTCTGAAATATAATTGAAACTGCACAAATTCGCATCAATTTGTAAAGGCTTATTAATAATTCAAAATATAAATGAAAAGTCTCATGCATATAAAACTGACGTTGAATATAGCCGGAGATATGGAAATTCTGGTTGTTGTTCAGTGAATTTAAATATGAGAATCAAACAAAACTTTTCAATATAATTGTTCAAAAACTAGTACTAATTGCTCCTTGGTTTTTTTAAACTCATAAAAGAGAAATGGGATATCTGTTTAATTCTAATAACTTGAGTGAAGAAAGAGACCACTGGAACATGATTAACTTCAAATTAATGTCATCGATTAATGCTCCGATAGAATTTGACTACAAGTCAAAATTTTAATAATAGTGCAATCTTTTAATATAATATTCATTTACCCGTATGATGGTGAGAAAATGCTTTATGGCCCACTTTTGAAATTTGGAAAGTATATCTTTGTGTCAGATGTTCATTAATAAAAATGTATTCGTGGAAAAGACACATCCAAATATGTTACAAAATAATTCACATGTCAGATTCCCAAAGACTCATTGAAATGAACTTGTGAATAATAGACATCTTTCATTATATCCATGCCTATCTTTGTGGTGAGACACAAGATTGGTGCTGGTGTTGATATAACAAAAGATGAATAATATTGTTTACAAGTTCTTTAGGAATCTATCTTCTGAATTATAGAAGAAATGTATTTGGAGTTGCTTGTGCCATGAATAGATTTATATTCTTAGTGTTATGTATTTGATAAACTAAATGAAAAATAACCAATTTAAAACAAAATTGAAATAGACAACTCACTGCAAATAAAAATATTACTTAATACATCAATCCAGCTTTCATTCCTTAATGGAATCTTTTCAAGATATTTCTTTTTACACAATCACATGACCACCTTCCATTCCACATTAAATATTATTAGAATTAATATTATTTATATATATATATAATTCAATATGTACATGTATTTATAGTAATGAATAATTGTTTATAATATGTATACAATTAATTTATATATATTTTTAAATTAACTTCATGCCATTTTATAATAACTTTCTGATTTAAAAACACTGGTGATAAATAACACAAATAACTTCATCTTGTCAAAAATTTAATACAAAAAGGATACAGACATGTCACCCAAATGTTTCCTTTTGCAAATAAAACTTCAGAAAAATGTTTAATAAGTAATACCAAGAGAAGCCTAATACGACTTGATTTCTTTCTTCCTGTTATGTCATTATTCGGATAGCCATACCATGGTATCCTCTTAATGATTGCATATATCTTTTGCAAAAATCTTAAAAAATGATTAATAAATCATTACCAAAAGAAATGGCCTGACTTCTTTCTTTCAACTATGTCATTATTCAGAAAACCACATCATGTTATCTTCTTAAATTAATCATTATCCTGCACAAACATGTCACATATGCAGATCAGTTAAACATTTGGGCAAGGAGTTCACCTACAATTCAATCTTAATATTTACACAACAATGCTATTTTCCAAGATGTTTCTCCACTTTGTTCAACTTATGCTCACAAATATTATTTTGAAAGTTGGGAAGATGATATTACATCTTTCCATGGTCTCTAAATTATGCATTTTCAATTGCTAAAAAGTAAATGATAGATCAATATTATCCATATCCTCCACAAAAAACTTATATTTTGACTGTACTTAATGTTTTTTTTTTTTTAAAAAAAAAATGAAAAATTAATATTTAAAACATTTCATCTCCCCAATTATGGTTCTCAAATCGTTTTTTCCACCTCAAAATATTCCAAATGCATACCTAACTAAAATTTTGCTTTCATAAATGTATATCCTCTTTCATAAAAGACCCCCCCCTCCTTATTTAAGCTTCTATATTACTTTCAAATCCCTGAGTGATTTACCCCAGTGGTAGAGTTGCGGGTCTCTGATTCAAAGTCCATGGATCGCTATTTCAACACTGCCACTTCTGGTATCCAAATTTCAAATGAACTTCTGGGCAGTAAATCATTCAATTATTTTGTTTTTATTACTATTCCTCTTCTTTCTTTTTCTTACATATCTACATCTTACCACACTTCGCAAATTATTACTATTATTTTATTCTATTGCTATATGGCATGATTTGTTTAAATTGTACCCTCCACCTTTTTTTGTGTAAAAACAAAAAATTAAAATCAATATTCTTAATAATTTTGCAATGTTATGCTTTTAATTAAAAACATGCTAAATATATACAATTACTATTTTTAATTGGACATTTATTCTTATAAAAGGGGGATATACGAATTTATCGTTGATCTATTGTGCACGGATGAAAATGAAAATAAGAAATTGATATTACAAAAAAAAAAAAAAATACCACTTGAAAACTATTTGTAAAGTAAAAGGAAAATAATATATATATATTTGAAAACAAAACAAAATATGCAACAATTTTCAGTACTTAAGAAAATTATTTAAAACCCAATATTTTTTATGAGCAATAGTGAATTTAAATTAAACGCTTAAAACTAAATCAGCTGTATGGTTTCCTTGATAGGCTAGTTATCTCCCCATTTAGTTATCATTAAAAAATGATATATTCAAATAGGTTTATTGCTCAGGAGTTCATAAGAACTTCTAGCTACAGCAATACCAACATTAGGACCTCACCCATATTCCAGCATCTGACATGGTACCCCTATTCTATACTGTAAAGGACAATTTTAGGTGCTGATTTAGAATGCACTTACCACCATTTTAAATTTCTAAGGACCATTCAAAACCAACGGCTGACACATCCAAGTGATATATAACATCAAATAATCCACACAGGGTTACTTGGATGTGTCAGTGGTGGGTTTTGGGTAGTCCTTATAGAATTCAAAATGGCGGTGAGCACAATCTAAATACTAAACATTTTTAACTTCTAAAATAAAAGGCATTAAATTTCCAAATGGCCATGAGCGCACTCTAAATAAGTACCCAATTTTATTGCAATACTACTTACATCTGAGTAAAACTGAATTTTTAATAAATGGGATAAATCTACAGCATTAAAAATCTTATCTATGAAGTAATTTATATATTTCCATTAAGTATATAATAAAGAGAATCCCTTTAATCCGAATATTTATTATTCAAAAAATTATATTATTCAAACAAAATTTCAAAGATGATTTCAGCATTTTACAATAAGTAAATTAATTTGTATGTCATATTTACCAAATGTAAAAAAAAATTCAAAAAATACAGGTTGACAAACATTAATCTGAAATTCGTAGCTTTTTGAGATATTTGAATTTTTTAGATTTCAATAATAAACCTGCCCATTATAAAGGAAAACTTGGTTGAAAAATTAAAATAAACTTATGTAATTATATTTCATTAAGCGCACTGGAAGTATATGTAAATACTTAAACAGGCTTTAACCTGTAATGAATGTGCCTTAAAATTTCTAATAGTCAAGCAATATTATTTTGCCAATAGAGGGACCTCACAAACCACAACATAAGATATTGACTTTTATAAAGATAAGAGTGGCTGTCTTATCTTTAACCTAAATTTCTACTTATACAGGACAATCTGAAGCATCCTGATAGGGAGTGTGAAGTTGTTGTCCTCTTCACTGTTTTAAGTCCACTATTTCCTTACTAATAACCTTCGTGAAATTTCAAGTTTAAGTATTTACATGTACTTCCGGTGTGCTCAATAAAATATAATTACAACTCTACAATAGTTTATAGATTTTCCAGTATTAAGATCACAACTTTATCTTACTATAAATCACAAGATTTTGCGAAGGTTAATTAGTAAAGGAAATAGTGGACTTAAACAATGAAGAGAACAACAACTTCACACTCCCAAATCAGAAATGCTTCAGATTGGCCTATATAAGTAGAAATTTAGGTTAAAGATAAGAAGGCTACTCTTTATAAAAGTCACTATCTTGTGTTGTGGTTTGTGAGGTTCCTTTATCGACAAAATAATATTGCTTGATTATTAGAAATTTTAAGGTGCATTCGTTACAAGTTAAAGCCTGTTTAAGTATATATCTAGCTTTATAAATTTATTTTAACAATAATAATAATATAACATTTTAAAATATAGAATATGTTTATAGTCAACTATTGTAAAATCACACCTGCATTAGATCAAGACATGTAAAAAACGAGTGAACAATGCAAGTCTTTCTAAAGGTGTATTTGAACTTGGATATGGTTTTCATGACAGCAATAAGCACCATCTACGTTATAAAGATTATCTTGAAGACATTTAAAGAAATGCAATGGCAATTATTTCCTTGGTGGAAAATAGACTGCGTTGGAGAGTTACAATTTGACACACGGTGTTGAAGTATTTTGGAAAGAAATGTTTTCAGATGAATGAGTTAAAAGGCAACATTGTAAAATATCACACAAACAGAAAAATAGATTACCATGTTTTATACATTGACATTTTGTAGTTAACAGATCAATTTGTGTAGTTTTTCTCTCTTCTTTTTTCCAGGGGGGGGAGGGGGTAGAAAAAACATATTCATATAGCAGTTCTTAAATTTCGAAAAATATCAAGTTCTTGGATCATGAATAATGGACATAGAGAATTGTTCAGAGAATGATATAACCATTTTTCAAATGTGTTAAAATTTCATATATATTGAGATATTGTAAAAATATCCCCCATGCAGTAATTCTTTTCATAAATGAGGATTTATAAAGGTGAAATTAAATAAACAAATTATAATGATATTTATAACAGCAGAATTTTTCAATTTATTACAAACAGCAATAATTCAAAACAATAAATTGCAACAATTATTTACGATTTTGTTCAGACAAGAAGTTTTTGAATTAGTGATTATTTGGATTTACAGTAGTCTACGATACCTATTAAATCGTGAATTCCAAGAGATTGTAAACGACCTAGAATAAGACCACAAGTGAGGTGGATGGATGAAATAAGGAAGTATATTGGTGTGATGTGGAGAAGAGAGGCTAGAGATCAGAGAAGACGTATTGAACTAAAAGATCTTCATCCTGCAGTGGATCGATAATGGTTGAAATTGATAACGATAACTATAAATTAATGTCTTATTGCAGTGAACTGTCTGACTTTTTTTGTTCCTTCTATCTTAGCAGAGTTTGATTTACAGTGAGAAAGTAAAAGATCCAATCTTGGAATCTGAAAAATTCATAAATTTGAATTACGATTATTCCGTGATTTATTTCTATCAATAAAACTAAAAGTACAACCATGAATTTTTCGAAAGCATCGGTTTCAAAAAAAAATCTTCCTGCAAATGAAAGAGGTAAGGAAAATTATTTCAAAAATCTCCATTAATAGGCATCACCTTTTCTCAACCAACTAAAAAAGAAAAGGAAAAAATCCCTCTATTTTCTAGCAAGGTAAATTTAAAATAGAAACAAACTTCCTTCCAATTGAATAAAAAAAGTAATAAGCCATCAAAAAAAAAAAACACACACACACACACACATTTAAATGTGTACAAAAAAAGCAATTACAAACTTCAATGGATAATTATGATTCAATACAGAACAACACGTTACAATTATGAAATTTTTTATAGAAATATTATTCACATTTGACAGTATGAATTCTTATTGGAGAGAAGCCTTTAGCTATGCCAGAACATTATAGACCACAGATAATGTATACATAGATGATCCTTGATCCTAACAATAGTAACTTTAGGAAAGAGGTAACTTTATATTCTTACCTTTCCCTCCCCCAAGTCATCATGTCTGCTAAAGATAGTATAGCAACTGAAAATGACATTCTGTGATTGATCAGTGAAAGGATGTATCACATCTCAAAAGACTAGAATGCTACCAGCAGCCTAAAGATTTTCAACACATGATCAACAGACATTTCCAAATGGAAAAGATACCACTTTTGGGGTACAAAGGAACTATTATTCATACTAATAGACAAGCCTTGGAAAACCAAATTAAAATTCAACTTCAAGCTTCAACATGACAAAAATAGAAATAAATTTATGATATTATGCTCACCTACAGATTTCCATGCATCACTATATCAAATGGTTTATTTCAAATACGACCATTCTGGGCATTTAATACCATACTAATGACAGCAATAAATAATTTATGATTATTTGGATAAGTTAGGTCATAAAGATATATACTAAACAGTCATCTGTGAATAATCTCAGGCAAAATCTAAAAATATTCCACTTGTAAATAACATAAATATCACTCATAAACATTCCAGGAATGCAAACTGTGAGGAGACCCTAAATCCAAACAGAGGTCCATATTAGCCTTGACAATGGAAGAGTTTAAAATCAACGCAACTCTCAGTAAACTTTACTACTATCATAGTACATGAAATAGCTAAACAATACCATATTTAGTATATATGACTTCAACTACACTATTTTGTTTCTTATAGCCAAGACTCCATCCCCTGAGACTAATCTTTCAGTGAAGAATAATATTAATAAAAGCCAAATAAAAAGAAATGGAAAGATAATTCTAAGATTGATGACATTAAACAGTTGGTTTTCAGGAGTAATAATTAATGACAAGAAGACCTTAATCCCAAAACAAAAGATATAAATTATCAATACTTTTTGCTTAAATCAACTATGTCTCCACAATGGATCTTATAATATTAGCAAGCACAAATCCTAACATACTAAATCGTTTTTATGAAAAATTGAAAGAATATATATTTTTCCTTCAGTTGCAATTGTTTCTTCCTGTCTATTCCATTATGAGAAATTATACATGTATCTAATTCTCTGATATAAGCAAATTAGCAGTCTCAATTTCAAATATCATCAGGTAAGAATTTTACTAATGAATTTTAATTTATGTGTTACAAAAATTCCTAAATCCTCGAAGTTCCAGTGCTATCTAAACAATACATATTCTTTGTTTAAGAATAGTTCTACAATGATTATATAAAATAATTCATGTCTGATGTTAAATCACATATTCTTTGGTTAATTGTTTTTACCATGATTATATAAGATAATCCATGTCTGATTTTACCTAACACCATACATTCCTAAGCTATGACAATAAAATATCCATCTTCCTATCTTAGTGAATATCTGTTACAATAATGTTCTAATTTTCATTTTTTTTGCTGACTGTAGTATGATCTATGTTCCACTAAAATGTCCAAATACTATTATTTGTGGATCTAGAATGTCAATTAAAAATTTCTACTGATATTCGGTTGACCACTGATGATATACCAAAAATAATTATTATTGTGTTAGTCAACAACGGAGATCCATCCTACCAATAGTGCAAACTTGCAAATGACATTAAAACACATTTGACCTACTAAGCAACTATTGCAAGTCACCTTTGACGAACTAGGCAGTGGTATCATTTACAAACCAAACATAAGCAATATGCAATTAGTAAAGGTTTCTTTTGTTGTTGATGATGAGTGAAAAAATAATTCCTCTCTTTTTCATAAGCTTCTGACTTTATTCTTGGGTGAATGAAGTAAAATGAAAAAAGGAAATTTGAAATGACTTTATCTTTATGAATAAAGCATCATCCTTGAATTATTCTAATGTAAAGACTACCTACTAACTGTGACATCACTTACAAACATCTTAGTAATCCAATTCCTAATTTTAAATAAGATACTTCAAACACTTTGGTTACTATTTCTAAACAATTCTTTGTTCAAACACAGTTCTTAATTCTTCCTGAAGATTTGTGATGATGGTATTTTAGTTGTATTTATATACTGGACTATTTCCACCACCTAGTATTAACTATTGACTGTCTTCAGAAGAATTTAATTTTGTTTAAATTTTCAAAATATATTCAGCTGTTAGTAATAACATGCAGATTAATATGCACAACATTTTGAGAGGTATTATGCTACTCTCTTCTTCAGGTGTTGCTGGCCTGACTTGTGACAGTACTAGCATGAGAATCAAATCTGGACCCTTAGATTTTTGAATATTAAATTTTAAGGTAATGCTCTAACCAACTGAGCCATCCTGCCAAAGGCAACAATCAGTAAAAATTTCATATACTTATCTATAAGATTCCTCCTAATTTCTCCACTTTTTCCTAAGAGCAAAGTTGATTAGTGGGTTCCATTCATTATATATAGTTACACTAGATTGACTTATAGGGTTATTTACCATTATCATGTGAGCAGCTTCTTTGAATTTTTTTTTTGTATTTTTTCCTCTCTGTCCAATATTTTTGTATGTACCAATGAACATAAGTTCAACTGGGAAAGTACAAAAATATTGGATAAAAAGAAAAAAGTAGAAAAAAGAAAATTCAAAGAAACTGCTCAAATTACAATAGTGAATAACCCATAAGTCAAGTGTAACTATGCATAATGAATGGAAATCACTAATCAACTTTGCCCTTAGGAAAAAAATGGAGAAATCGGGAGGAACCTCAAAAATAAATATATAAAATTTCCACTGACTGTTGCCTTTCGCAGAATGGTTCAGTTGGTTAGAGTGTTATCTTAAAATTCAAGAATCTAATGGTCCAGGTTCGATTACCATGCTAGTACTGTCCACTGGTCAGGCCAGTGACACCTAAAGAAGAGAGGGGAATAATACCTCTCAAAACATTGCACATATATTAATCTGTGTGCTATTATTAGCAGTTAAATGTACTTTGAAAATTTAAATAAAGTTAAATTCTTCTAAATACATTCAATACTCAATACTAGATGATGGAAATAGTCCAAAAGATAAATACAACAGTTCTGCTTAATATAAACTGTGAAATTTCATATATTTTTATCTATATGATCATCTATACCCTTTTTGATCTGATCAGTTTAGGAATAATAGAATACTTATAACAAAAGCCATCATTTCAAAATTCTATTTCTAAAATAAGAAGTGGATCTGCTGTGCCATGTTATTAAAGCAAGCTACTGTTTAACTTATTTTGATTGGAAGCTTTGACGAAAATGTATATTTTCCTTAAAATCTATTTTTTTCACCTAGTTTATCAGATGGTGATAGGTTATATCATATTTTCAAATTAAAAATGTTTTTAATCACAACAGTGTACTGTAAGATGTAATTCAGAGGTTAAATGATGGATTCAAAAAAAAAAAATCCTGAATCAATTCTCAGCAGAAAGTTTTTTTTAAAAAAAAACAATTAGTTTCGTTAATACAATTGAACTGTAATGCTTAACCTGCAACTTGGCTGTCAAATATTACATAACTTGTTATCCAACCGCAACTTATTTTTGCCCTGTGCAGTAACAGCACATCAAGCTCAAGAGCTAAAGTTACTAGGATCAAATTTTATCCTGTTTTCCCCTAGTTTTTGAAAATCATGACAGATAACAATTCACTTATTAGTATTATTATTATTACTTAAAATATGGCTATTATGTAAATTAAATGTTTTATTTCCATCATTATCAATAAATGTTTGCTTAAATAACATCAAAACTGCAGTTAAAAGTCGACCACCCTTTACTTCTTTATATTATTCATATATCAGCATGATCATTCTCAACTGTTTGAATCTCTTTTAATTTACACAGACATATATATAATTATTTCATCATAGTAATATAATCACTTCATTTCAATTAATTGTATATGCAGCTGTTATTCTGCCAAATTTATTGCATGGAAATGAAACATGGATTTTTGAATGAAGTAACACTTCTAGCCACAAAAATATAGTATAGCATGATTTCATTCATTCAAAAAATTGCTGAGAGTAAAATATAGAGGAGAATTACAATTAATTAGTCAAGACATTGAAATCTAAAAAAAAAAAGTTTGTTCCACAAGAATTTCAAAACAGCAGTATAAATGTCATATTAGAGTAAAGAACAAGCACATGACATATGTGACCATATTTGCATTTCACATACTGGTTTACATAGGTATAAGATAAAATTCATCTTTAACTGTCAGTCCTTCTTTACTTCTCTACGTCTATAAATAAATTTGTGATTAGTTGTTTAGGAGAAGTGCACTTGAATATGCCTGAGCTTCCATCCAAGAATATTTAACTCACAAATACATACTTTTACCAATGCACTAACCTATATAAAACTCTTTCTTTTATGAGTTAGAATGATGATGATAATAGGTTGCAAATTAGCAATGCTTACGTAGCTATTAAATGCGCAAACATTCTACATAACAGATTCAAATTTTACACACCAGATTGAGTCACCAAAACTGTACTGAAAATGTTAATCCATAAATAAAAAAAATTCCAACAACTTTAGGTATTAATTAGAATTTGCAATTAAAAAGAAAAAAACAATTTTCATTGCTTATTATATAATTTAATACATTGAACAGGCTTACACACACCTGCACATATATAATGTAATATATAAGGGATTCGAACTCAGACTTTCACACGACTCTCAACTCTCCAAGCCTTCTCATATTGCTGACCCACCTGATCACACACATGTTGAAAAGATAAATAATCACCAATACACATATTTCATGCTAAACCAGCAATCATCAGTTGGTCCAGCATGTGGGTGATCAGATGGGTCAGCAATATGAGATGGCTTGGAGAGTTGAGGGTTGTGTGAAAGTCTGAGTTCGAATTTAAGCTAATTGTTTTCAATATGAATTTAAAGTGACCAATTAATATTTGAAAATATTTACTACTGATGATATTTGAATGAGCAAATATGGTATTTACACAAAATTCCACATGTGTGTCCAGTATCCAGCTCCGGAAAAAGATCTTTTTTATGTCAAATATAATTAATACATTATACAGGCTTAAATCTGCATTTATATATGTAATATATGTGGGATTCGAAATCAGACTCTCACACGCCCCACTCACTACTCTCAGTGCCATCTCATATTGCTGATCCACCTGAAATATAAATGCAGGTTTAAGCCTGTACAATGTATTAATTTATATAAATAGTGTATAATAGGTCTGCCCATCCCTCGCATATGTACGTATAAATGGGTTATTCTCCTGTCCATGAGGGGTCAGAATTACTAATATGTCAACATGGGTAGGATGACAACCTTGGCACTAACAAGGGCTTTGAACGTTCCATCATCAGATTTTCAATGAAATGGAAGGCTGAAGAGTTGTGAGATGAAATAGTTTGAAGCCTGTCTATTAAAGTATGAAGATTGGCTATCTTAATATAAAACTGAGCACTGATTATATATGTGTGTGAGGATAGTAGTCTAGACCAACTGATGATTGCTGTTTTAGCATGAAATACGTGTATTGGTGATTATTTATCTTGTCGAGATGTGTGTGATCAGGTGGGTCAGCAATATGAGATGGCACTGAGAGTAGTGGGTCGTGTGAGAGTCTGAGTTCGAATCCCGTCAAATATAATTGTAAAATTTAATTTATAGTTTTGTTTTGATGTTTATTAATTTACAGTTTTATAGTAACACAATACAAACTATACAAATTTGTGTAACCTATTAAAAAATAATTGCAGAACAACATAATCTTGGGTAATTTAGCAAAAAATATGACCAAGTAATGTTGTTGTAATTTGTTTACAATTTCTTAATGAAATATGCCACTTATCACCAGTAATAATGATTGATCTTTTCTTTTAAAAAGTACTCATTAGTTTACATAATTTTTTAGTAAATTATGCAAATTTATATTGTTCTTTAAGAAATTATTAACAAATTACTGCTTCATTATTATATAATTTTTTTATTATTATTAAATTATGAAAAATTGCTTTATTTGACAAGGTATTATTTTTTAGTAAATTACACAAGGTTAAAGCTTGTATTTTATTATAAAATTAAGCATTAAATTTTACAATTATGTTGATATTAATATGTATTGCTTTTTTAAAAAATCACACAAGACATGTTTACATTAATTTGTATAAAATTTCTTCCAATACTTTCTCTGCTTTGAAAGTATTAACTTTATCGATTGGCTCTTCCTAATATGTAAGAATGGAATCGTATGTGGAATGTTTGTGCAAATCAGTAATGCTTATATATATATGATAAACTTCCTAAACACTAAACTACTTCAAACAAATGAACAAAGATGTCAGAAAAAAGGCAATGATCTTTAAAATACATTTCTGCTGAACAAGCTTCATCAATTTGGTCAAGATCCTCTCAAATTCTTCCGCCATTGATTATATTTTATTATAACTTAGTCTACAACTATATAATTCTTTCAAAACAATTAAGATTTATCACCCTTTAGATAAATATATCTATGCTATTAATATTGATTCATTAGGCTAGAGATTATTCTATTATTTGTTACTAGCGAGATATAGGCTTTAAAATCATCAAATCATCACGATCACTATTTCACATGCTTATACATGCTGTTAATAAGAGTGTCAAACTCTCCATACAGTACTGCCACCAAGTACAAGCTTTTGTAATCAATGGATGCAGGAAGATTTATGCATAAAATCCCTATATAATGCCTATTCAATCAACACCCCCAGATTAGTTTCTACCTTGTGCCTTTCGTCAGTGAGGAGTCTTGGACTTGAGAGCACTGCATCTAGATCTTAAGACCTAGCACAACCCTCCACCTAGCTTTATAGTCAATCAAATAGGTGAGATATGGCTGCTGGAAGGTTGCAATCAGTCTTAAGATCTAGGTGCAGTGCTCACAAATCCAAGGCTCCTCCCTGATGAAAGCCACAAGCTAGAAATTAGTCTGGGATGTTGGATGAGTAGGCTCTAGATAGGGATTTTATACACAAATCTTCCTGCATCCATTGATTACAAAGGCTTGCATGTGGGGGCACTACTGTATGAAGAGTTTGGTACTCTTATAGACAACTATCATAAAAGTCAATTAACCAGCATTACCGTCTAACATCTACTGAATACTCAACCCTCTAGATACATGACAATTTTTTAAATCAGTAAATATGGCCTGACAGAAAGGGCTACAATTTGTTAGTGATTTGATCCACTACCAATTTTTAAATTTGATTATATATATACATTTTTAAAAAAGGGAAGAAAAACGAATATCTGCTTATAATTAATTCATTGTTTCCTAAGTCTAATTAAAACATGAACCAATTATTCTCAAGTTTCATCCATCCTGGATTAAAATCCAAATTGTTAGTACAACAGGTAGTTGTACTACACTACAACATGTAGTGGTATATTAAAGTGATATATCAATGAAGACTCCTGTGGTGTCTAGTAGCATACTTATTTATCATGTCTATAACTTCCATTCGAACCCAGACTGTGTAAAACTTGCTTCTCAAGACTCTAATCAGGTTTAAGATTTTTCTTTCAAGTAGTCAGCCAGTCTATGGCCAATCCAATTAATTGTCCAATGTTTGTCGCTAAAGAATCCAGATTGTGAGTTTGACAGGCAGTTGTATTACGCTACAACATGTAATGGTGTATTATATTAAAGTGCTGTATTAATAAAGAATCTTGTGCTACAATAATAGCACATTTATCTATCATGTTTATAACTTGTATTCGAACCCAGACGGTGTAAAACTTGGCAATTTTTTTTTCCAAGACTCTAATCAGGCTTAATATTTTTTTCATTCAAGTAACTGGCCTGCGGCAATCCAGTTAACTATCCATTTATCAGTAAAGTGGTAGGTAGTTAATCTTAAGCTATAGGAATAAAAATCCACTCAAATTGGCAAGGTGAAAAACTAAGTCTTTTAGACTGTTTCCGTTCAAGGACGCCTTGCGTCGTTTGGCGGATTATTGGAGAGGGTTTAGTTAGACGCGATTTATATATGCAAATGCTTTAATTAAGGAAGGAAGATAAAACCCTCACTGTATTACGTAATTATATATATAAAGTAAACAAATTGAAATGGCATAATATTTATAATTTTTGATATTTGCGGGTTTCACTTTTTTATTAAAATCTTTTCATTTATAGTAAAGGTTTTAATCAATACATGAAATATGTTCACATTTTTATTATTTAAATTTGGTTACTTTGCTTAATTAGGGTTATCGATTTTCTTTTCTTTTTTTTTTAAATAAAATAAAAGTAGTAATATATTTAATTAGTTAAAGAGGGAGTATCGACAACTTCTCTACTCCCTCTTTATCTAATTAAATTTATTATCATTCTTTTTTATTGTCATTATTAGTCCCATCGTCAACTTGTCTGCCAGAGAGACTGGTAATGTTTTTAATTGACGAGTTCACTGGCTTTGCAAGGATCCTGTCAGGAGAGATTGAGAGGTTTTGTAACACAAACATTACAATTGGACCAATAGAAACTAAGAAAAGGAAAAAAAGATTTCATCTCTTGCGGACTGGAATCTGGTGTTTCTAGTTCCCAGCTGTTACTTAAGATAACGGAAGCTTCTAAAAGTTGTACAACATTTTTCTTTAAGACCTGAAAATTAGCATAACCACCATTAAAGAAAATGAGAAGATGAAAGAAAATAGATTAATATGGTGGGTTTTTTTCTTTCGCAAAGAGCTTTGAGATTTATTTATATATTATACGTGTGTCAAAACTGAGTCAATGATTCAATGAAGAATGCGGTCAGCCCGCTGGAATGAATGACGAGAGCTACATGGAAGGATGGTATACAATTACTATTCTAAACCCACAAAATACAGTTTTAGAAAGAATTTTCTTTATTGTTATTTATAGTAAGTAGCAAAAAAAAAAATTCAATTTTATAACAAAATTTAATTACTGTATTTTATTTAAAGATTAGCTTCTAATCAGACTTTATTAATTAAGTAAATTAATTCTTTTTTAAAATTATTGTTACGTAATTTTTTTTTCTCTAAATTAATTGTCAAATATAGTTTTAATAAAAACCACAAATAAATAGATAATGAAATATTACTAAAAACGAATATTTATTTAGTTTTCGTTATCATAAAGTCAGAAAGAGGAGTGACGTTTGAGCACTAAAGCCGTAAAGATAAGTCCATTTAACTTATCACATCTTTTTTTTTTTTATTCGATGAAGTTAAGACTTAAAAACCAATCACACAAACTTTCTTACTTCTTTATCTTCATCTTTGTAATTAATTTTAGAATATCATGCAGTGTAAATTCGACTGGATAAACAGATGGTCGGGCGAGAGTTAGTGCAATAATGGAAAGGCGAACACGAGCTAAAAGTTCGTAAATAGGCCATCATTTTCTCTGCTCACGTCATATAACGTCCTGAATAGTTAATCATGCCGATACTTGATTTAATAAACAATTTTTTTTTAAAAAAAAAATTCTCTCTTTCTTTATTCATTTACTTTATTTTTTAATCTGTTTTCATAGTGGAAGGGATACGCATGAACATTTTTTCACATTTAAATCAACGCTCACGGTAAATAGTCAATCTAATACACAAACTCTCGTCCCCCAGCATTTGATAAGCCTAGTGAATAATGTTTTCTATTTGTTACATTTCGATTTACAAGTGTCAAATTTATTTTACCCATAACTTTGACACCATCCATTTCAGATAAATACAGTGATGTTTATCACTAATCATTTTCTAAACTAGAGATTATCTCTAGCACAGATATAAACTTTAAAGCTCAGTTAAAGATTAATATATTTGGAGTTTTTTTAAAATTAAACACATGCATATTGTCTAGTGAAGAAGTGATATAAACATTACCATCAATCTAAATGTCTAATATTATTATTATTGTTGTTGTCATATGTAATTTAGTGCAGTGATAAAACAGCAGACCCAAGATTTAAACTTCAACTACATCATTTGTAATGGTGAAAGTTAAATTCCAGCATTCCAGTTCAATGAAATAGAATTTCTAAATTAAAACTAAAATGAATTCTTTACAATTTTGTTTAACAGAAGACCTAGAAAGAATAGAGCATTAAAAAATTATATTCATTTACACTCATACCTTTTTATTTACATATTAACTTTCCTGACTTTGGTGACCACAAAATAACTTCCAGAAACAATTAGCTTTAATAAGTATTTAAAATAATTCTTGTTTGTTAGTCATTCAGAATCTCTGGTGTGTAACTTGTTTATGTTTTCTAATAACAAAGTTAGCTTCTTAAATATTTCTTCAATAATAATATATTGACACTACTTCATGATTTAATTTTATATATGCTTGTCATTTCAGTATAATAGCTTAGTCGTATTGTACATACTATACATTATTATATAGACACTATACAGTCCGATATCTATGAGTTAAAGATTTATTTTACATTTATTTGAGGGAAGAAATATGGCTTCGGGGTGGCCGTTGCACGTTCCATCATCAGACCTTCAATTGGATGGATGGTTGAGGAGTTGGAATGTAAAGTGGACTGGAGCCTGTCTATTAAAGTATGAAGATTGGCTATCTTAATATATATATATGAGCACTTATCGCATATATGTGTAGAGATGATAGGCTGGACCAACTGATGATTGCTGTTTTAGCATGAAATATGTATATTAGTGATTATTTATCTTTTCGACATATATTTGTTCAAGTATATCAGTGTTATGAGATAGAGTGGAGAGTTGTGGATCGTGTGAAAGTAATGTTGAAAACATGAATGGTATTTATAAAATAGAATGTTTGGATTGTAAAAAAGAGAATAAAGATGTATCATATATTGGTACAACAAAGAACAAATTAGAGACAAGATTGAAACAGCATTTGAGAGATAGGAATTCTAATGTAAATATACATAGTAAGGAAATTGGACATACAGATTTTAAGATTAAAATGTTGGAGGGGGTTAGATTGTATAAAAGAAAGAATGGTAAAAGAAAGGAGTTTGCTATTAACTGAAAGAAGACCCTTTGATTCCTCTTGGAGGCCTTAAAGGAACCGAGCAGGGCAGATTGCTAATGTCCACTCCATACATTCTTGTCGTTGCAGCTGTTATTACTATATGTTTATTCATATAGTATACGAACATGGATGGGCTGCTCACCAACATGCATTAGCCAGTGTGGTGAGTTTATTGGCTTTTTACCTCTGAGTTTAAGATCAAGAAACACCATGGTCTTTCTTCTCAGTGCCTGATAAGGCAGAATGAATGTTTGTGTAAATGATAAAGATTTTTCCCAATTATACAATTATGACAGACAAAAATAAAGCATGGCCCTTAATCCCAGGAGGCTGTAAAGTCACCAACCAAGGCAGTGGTTGGTGGCCGAAGGCGGAGGGTGCTAAGAATATCCTGGAGGCGGACCCAGGCTGCCATTTGATGATGACTTTTTATTTAGGTACTTACAACTGCAGATCACTTTCAAGTGAAGGAAGATTGCAAGAATTAGAAGAAGAACTCTCTTATATTAAATGGGATATTATTGGACTTTGTGAAGTTAGAAGAAAAGGTGAAGAGACAATTGATTTAAAAAGTGGACATATGCTCTATTATAAAGGCACAAATATTGGAAATACAAGTGGAGTAGGATTCATTATAAATAAAAAGTGGAAGAACAATATTGTGGAGATTGATGGTGTATCAGACAGAGTGGCAAGATTAGTTATACAACTTAATAGCAGATATCAAATGCAGATAATTCAGGTTTATGCCCCAACAAGTTCTCACAGTGATGAAGTAGTAGAAGATTTTTATATGGATGTACAAAAGGCTTTTGATCAGAGTAAACAACATTTTAAAATTGTTATGGGAGATTTTAATGCTAGAATTGGTAAACAAATGAAAGATGAAAGTGTTGTAGGTAATTTTGGTTATGGTAATAGAAATGAGAGAGGACATAGACTTGTGGAGTTTGCAGAGAAGGAAAAACTTTATATTATGAATTCTTTTTTTGAGAAAAATGTTAGAAGGAAATGGACATGGAAGCATCCAAATGAAGGTACAGCAGAATTGGATTATATTTTGACTAACAGGAAATACATATTTCAAGATTGTAATGTTCTTAATAAATTTAACACAGGAAGTGATCATCGATTAGTAAGGGGTAAGATACATGTTAATGTAAAACTAGAGAGACAAAAATTATTAAGAAAAACTATATTTACAGTTGATATTCCTAATCTTCAGAAACATTCTAATGAATTTAAATTAGAACTTACAAATCGGTTTCAAGTATTAGTAGATTTTGAACATGATTCAGATTTGAATGAAATTAATATGAAAATAACTGATACACTTTTAAAAACTGCAACAAACAAAGAGCAGCAATTGACTAATAAAATTTCTACTGAGACTAGAGAACTTATGAAGAAAAGAAGGAATATGAAGATATGCAAGAATGATGCATTAAAAAGAATTGAATATCTCGAATTTTGTAAAATGGTGCGGAAAAGAGTTGAAAATGATATAAGAAAGTATAACTGTGAACTAGCAAGAAAAGCTGTAGAAGAAAATAAAAGTCTTAAGAATGTAAAACAACATTTTGGTATTGGTAGGAAATTTATATCTGCAATAAGGAAAAAAGATGGAATTATTACTAAAAAGAGGGATGACATTATGAAATTGGTAGAAGATTTTTATCAAGAATTATATAGTAATAAAGAACAAGTACCTCCTATATCTATTACATCTTCCGAATTGCCCAGAATTTTAAATGAAGAAGTGAGAAATGCAATTAAATGTATGAAAAAAGGAAAGGCTCCAGGTAATGATGGAATTATAATTGATATATTAAAAGAAGCAGGTGAAGAAACAGAAAAAATATTAGCAAAGTTATATACCAAATGTCTAAATGATAAAGATGTACCGGATGATTGGAAGAATGCAGTAATAATATTAATATTTAAAAAAGGTGATAAAGAAGATATTAGAAATTACAGACCTATCAGCCTTTTATCAGTTTTATATAAAATTTTTACCAAGATAATTACAACTCGTCTACAGAGAACCTTGGATTTTCACCAACCAAGAGAACAAGCTGGATTTAAAAGTGGTTTTAGTACAGTAGATCATATTCAAGTATTGAGAGAAGTTATAGAAAGGACAAATGAATGTGAGTTGTCATTATGTTTTGGATTTGTAGATTATGAAAAGGCATTTGATTCTATAAACATTTCTTCAGTGATTAAAGCATTGGATCATCAAGGTATAGATCCAGGATATTGTCATATTTTAAAGAATATTTATAAAAATGCAACAGCAACAATTAGATTACATAATGATACTGGGAAAGTCAACATTGAGAAAGGTGTAAGACAAGGTGACTCCATATCTCCAAAACTTTTTACAGCAGTGCTGCAAGAAGTATTTTGTGGATTAAAATGGGAAACTAAAGGAGTGAAAGTAAATGGAGATTATTTAAGTCATTTAGATTTCGCAGATGATGTAGTTGTTTTTGCAAATAATGCTTCCGAGCTGCAGGAAATGTTGCAGGAGTTATCAGATGAAAGTAGGAAAGTAGGACTAAAGATAAATGTTAAAAAGACTAAAGTAATGTTTAATCGATTTGCTCCAAATATGAAAATAAAGATTGATTATGATGAATTAGAAGAAGTTAAGAGTTACAAATACCTTGGTCAGATTATTAATACAGATGGAAACATAATAGAGGAAATTAATCATAGAATTAAACTTGGTTGGAGTGCTTTTGGTAGAAATAACTTGATATTAAAAAGAAATATGCCTATGTGTTTGAAAAGAAAGGTTTTTAACAAATGTGTTTTACCAGTTCTTACTTATGGATCTGAGACTTGGACACTTAATAGAAGATCAATACAGAGACTTCAGACCACTCAAAGAAGTATGGAGAGATGTAGGTTGGGAGTAACAAGAAGAGATCGAAAACGCAATGTATGGGTAAGAGAACAAACAGGTGTTACTGACCTCATTGAAAAAATTAAAAGATTGAAGTGGAGTTGGGCTGGACATATTGCTAGAAGAGATGATAATAGATGGACAATTGAAATTTTAAACTGGATTCCAAGAGATTGTAAAAGACCCAGAAAGAGACCACATGTAAGATGGATGGACAAAATAAGAAAATGTGTAGGGGTGATGTGGAGAAGAGAAGTTAAAGATCGGAGAAGATGGATTGAACTTGGAGAGACCTTCATCCTGCAGTGGATTGATAATGGTTGATGGTGATGATATATTTATAAAATAAATAATGAGAATCTCCGTTTAAATATTCAGAGGATCAAAGCTGAGCTTTAGTTTAAACAAATTCTAAACATGAAATGAAAACTCAGTTTTAATATCTGTAAATAATAAATAACTCAGATTAAGTGTAAATTAACAGGAAGTAACTGAAGTTTCCAATGATAATGTAAATTAATTAAATAAACTAAGCATACATAAGAACAAATGCTAAGAGACATGTGGTGTCATCTTTTAAGGAGTTTATTTGCATTATATAATTCATTGGAAGTTTCAGTTAATTCCTGCTCAGTTATATATAATCTGAGTTATTTATTATTTATAGATATTAAAACTGGGTTTTCATTTCATATTTAGAGGTTGTTTAAACTAAAGCTCAGCTTTGATCCTCCAAATATTTAAATGGTGATTCTTATCATTTATTCTATAAATATATATAATCAATAGATCAAATTCATTCCATCATTTAAAATTACATAAAGTAACTAAGCACTTATAAGAACAAATGCTAAGAGACAGGTGATAACATCTGTCTTTTTGGGGAATTTACTTACATTATATTTAGAAGTTTTGGTTACTTTCTGTTCAATTATATATATAATGTAATGGTATAAAATGAACAAGAAGAAGAGAGTTTTCAAAAGCCCAAATTAAAGATGCCAAAATGTATAACTGTAAAGAAATGAGACAAGAGGAATAAAGAAACTAGCTCTAAATACCAAATTTGTACTGATAGTTTGTAAACAAGAAAAGATCCGGTTTATCTTTTTATCGTAAGAAAATACTAACACAATAAATGTTATAATCTATAATAGAATAAGTTGAATTTTTTTTATCATCTCCTCTTATACACTTTAATGAAATCTTTTTTTATATCATCGGACAGTCAAAACTAAAGAAGGAATGATATTAAAAAAGATTGAATTAAAGTGTATAAGAAATGATAATATATATATAAGAATATATGAAGAGAAATGAAAAAAAGTAAAGGAGAAGATATAAAATAAGTTGATTTAAATAGACTGTTTACTTTATATGTCCTATAAGTTATAAAGTTAAGATTTAAAATAATGTTAATTGTATAATGTGAATACATAATGAAATTGATATACTAGCTAAAATCAATAATGATCTGTTACTTAAATGAATCAAATCTGCAAAAGAATAAAATGAGTGAAGACTGGGTAGGTTTTGCTGATAAAATAATAAAGAATACATGCTGCAATAATATTTAAAATTTATTAATATATTATTAACATTGGTATTCATTCATAAATAATCTTACTGTTATTGTGATAAAATTCACATTGTTTTCAAGAATATATAAAGACATTAAGCTTAAGAATTATATAAAATTTTATTGCAAGAATTTAATAATAGCTTTTATACTAATGAATGTTCCTGAAATTATTACATTAACTTCTAGTCATTGCTGGCTTCTCTTATAGCAATAAAATTTATATTACTTTGTTAATAATTTGTGAAGCGCATACTCATCACATAAGTAATATATATTAATGCTCTCAAGTCAAAATGCTTTAGATTCACCTATATATTTAGAAATTAGATCAAAGATAGGAGTGGCCACTCTTGTCTTTTAAAGTCATTAATCTTGTGTTTAGATTTGTAGAGGTCTCTACTATCACATTTTAGGTGCATAGTCTTAAGGTTATAGCCTTAATATATATTACTTACATGATGAATATGTGCTTTACAAATTATTAATTATAACTTTAAATTGTTTTAAAAGATGTCTAATTATAAAAACTTCATACTGACTCATTGTAAATGGAAAGATTTCACGTATATTAGTTTGTATAGATATTTGTGGACTTAATCAGTGGAGTAGTTAATAGCTTCACGCTCTCAAATCAAAATGCTTTAGATTCACTTATGTATTTAGAAATTAGATCGAAGGTAGGACTGGCCGCTCATCTTTTAAAGTCATTAATCTTGTGTTTAGATTGGTACACATCCCTACTGTCGCATTTTAGGCGCATAGTCTTAAGGTTATAGCCTTAATATATTAATTACTTTGTTAATTAGACCTTGAGTGTTTTACACATCTATCAATCTAAATAAGACCCATGATTTGGAATTATTATTATTATTATTATTATTGATGATGATGATGATTTATCTACAAAGTGAACAATAGAAGATGAATGAATATATTATAATAATTTAAATTAAGATGTCATATAATATTGTGTTTGTTTGTGAGCCAAAATTTTGTGTGAGTGACCTGAATACTGTAAGGTTTTTGATTATAATTTCTTAATAATGCATTGGTACACAATGCCATGATTATGCATGATTTAGTTCCCACTGACTGTTGGCTATTTCGAAAATTAACGTTGTCCGTGAAAGGAGCACATCATGACTCCATTCAGGAAATCTCCAGAAGCTGGCAACAAAATTTTCTGCCAACAATTTCAAGAACTATTTCAAATGCTTTCCACAAATGTTTCCAGCAGTTTATCGAGTCACAAGTGGACTATTTTTAAAAATCTATAATAAAAATAAAATGTAGTCTTGCATTGGTGGTCGAGAGGTCAGCGTGACTCCCTTGCACTTGCAGGCAGTTGCCCGGGTTGCGGGTTCGCGTCCCGGCCGATGCTATGATACTTAAAAAAAAAAAATGTAAATAAACATATTGTATTTCACTTCATATCAGTTATCATTTTATTGGGGCTCACCATGTATATGAACACATTACTTATCATTTGGGTTATGTGAACATTATTAAGACCAAGATGTAGCGATCTTATTAAATTAAGGCAATCACTATTTATATAGTATATTTAATATATAGATATATCCCCCATTAAATCATCTATTTGAATGTAGCTTTACTTTTTACACACACATATATATTTAAATACAAGTATATCAATTAAACTGAACTATATGCGATTATATACGTTTATGTGTGTCGTTTTATGTGAAGACATTATAATTTACTTATATCGTTATGATTATATAAAGGTAGTTATACTTTTGTTATAATAAAGTATCGAATCGAAGTATATATAATAGTATAATCCAAACTATGTATGATATTCCAAATACTTCATTGAAGACTAATGAATAATGTCTCAATAGAGATTGGATTATGTTTTTCCTTAATTAACTCTTAAGTACTGTTTAGAAAATAATCATCTTCTCAAGAGACGAACAAAATAGGCGAATGACAAAGGCTGTCTGCTTAAAGGCAGATTTGTATTTCACAAAATGAGGTTTTGTCACTGAGATATCCCTCTTGAGGGATATGAAGAAGTATGAAAGAAAAACACTAGTCAAAAACTGCTACCTTTCTACTTAAAACCAAAAATCCTTTACCGTTAATTAATCTGCAGCCCTGAAATATATATAAGTGGGAATCAATATTCCCTTGGGGATACAAATTTAAGGATGATTTCTCCCAAAGACAGAGAAAGTTAAGACATATACAGTATTGGCACTATTTTTTAACTTCTACATTTAATTAATTCACATACACATACATGCACAAGGATATATACGATATAAATAATGAAAGGAAAAAAAATCTGAATATTTATTCCGAGAAATATGAAAATGCTGTTGTCTATTGCTTTATCAAAATATAGTGCATCTGTGTATTTTTGATAAACATTTAAATATATTCATTAATTTTTCTACACTATTTAATTTTCAGATAAACACACCCAATTGTGTGCTCTTTGTACATTGATATATCAACAAAACATCTATCGAGCATATCCATTTAAAAACAGTAATTTCACTCAAAACCATAAGCTTGAGTAATCAATCAACTTGAGGTGATAATTCTATGCTCTCATTCTTATACAAGATTATGGCTATCGCCTTTCTCAAGACTTCTAAAAGCACATGATCTAATGATCTTTTTTGGGTTTATATTACCTTTGGCAGAATAGATAACTCAGTTGGTTAGAGTGTCACTTTAAAATTCAATATTCAAGACTCTAATGATCCAGGTTCGATTCAGATGCTAGTACTGTCACTGATCAGGCCGGCAATACCTGAAGAAGAGAAGAGAATAATACCTCTTGAAACTTTGTGCATATACTAACCTGTGTCCTATTAAACTGGTAAATGTAATTGGAATATTTAAATAAAGTTAAATTTTTCTAAAGACATTCAATACTTAATATTAGATGATGGAAGTAGTCCAATATATAAATACCTTGAATACCGTTTTCCCCCCTTCTTTTTTTTTTTTTTTTTTATAAATATAGTTAACTTAATAACCTCCACTTCATCATACTCTTAAAAGACAAATGACCCCCAAGATGCACTGTGGGCTGGCCCACCAATCATCAACTGGTCCAGATCACAATCTCTCACATATATCTTTATCATAGTTCAGTATTTATCAATAGCAAATTGTTACATTTTGATTTACAGGTGTCAAACTTACATCACCCACATCTTTGACATGATCAACTTTCTCAAAAACACAAATGAACTATATAAAATATTACAGATAAATTAATTTTTAAATCTATTTCTGATTTTGAAAATATTTTTTATCACATTGCATTATCCAAGACTCTTCCCCTTTTAAAATCAAATGTATATATAATACCAAGAGCGGATTGCTTTCATCCTATTCTGCAACCATCTACTTTAAGTTTGAGTGCAGATTGGTTTCTGGATTCTTCCTTCATCAGTGAAAATTAAGATTCAAAGTTAGAATTACTGTACTTATGTGTGTGAGAGATAGCATGATCTTCTTGGTGACATGTACAGGTTTCAATGAAACGTTAATGGGTTTGCTCTTCAGACTGCCAGCAGTGCCATCTCTGAATCAATCTGTGCATTATGTATTCACCACAAAAATTTTAATGTGTTAATATGATGGAATCACGGGTTGTGTCATGAAATGTGAGAGCATATTTTTTATCTTTATAGATCATTTTCAGTGTTCTCCCTACTAAAAAGTTTTGTAATCCATGATTTCATTGCCATATATAGGTTGAATCATTTCAGATGTTTCAGTGGCAGTTTTGCCTAATCCAAAACAAAATTTAATGTTAGTGTGCCACTTTTCTGTGGGTTAAAGTACAAACAGTATGTCACAATTCACATCATAACTCATGATCGAATTCACATCATAACTCATGATCCAGGCATCCTAACATTATAATTTTTGTGATGTACAACTAAACCATATCATCGTGTAACATATGCATTGATTTAACAATGGCACCGAAGGCAACTTGGAGGGAGAACCAATCATCAGTCATCTTTTAACTGGAACTGAAAACATACATGTGTATATATAGAATTAAATCCATAGATTGTTATTATAATAAAGAATAGAAATGAGAGTACATCCATGTAAACAGAGATAACTTTTAGCTTTTGATGTTGCAAAGAAACAATCAATTGTATTGACTATCCCTGAGGCTAACCAAGTTTTCTTATTAACCAATAATAATTCTTTTGTTAGCAATTGATATCCATATATATATAATCTTGATAAAAAGCGATCATAAAACTTCAATAGTGTTCTTAAATATAAAAATAAATAAAGTTTTATTCTTATTATTTTTTAAATTGTCATTAATTAAATTTTAATTAATTCAGAAAGTGCATTTAAAATAATAACTAATAAAACATTATTTGAATCTCAATAAAATACTAACTCTCCTGCAATGTGATACATCCAGTGTTCACCCTAGTAACACTTTTTGTAATCATCCAATTACTGATTTAACTATTAAGCCATTATTCTGTGTCAGAATTCAATAAATTGAACTTGATTTAGTAAAAATATACCATTTCCAAATGAAAAAAATTTAAAAAAAGTCATATTTAAACTTTGCAAATATTGAAAAAGTGAACCAAATAAGAACAAGTATGCTTTTGTCATTCAACAATCAGCATGAAAAGGGTAAATTCAGTGTTGGTAAAACACAGATATATAGATGGTAATCTTTAATAAATCTATAAAAGTTCTGCTTTAACACTTTGAAGTAAAATTATATCTGTCAATTTTGAATAGAACCTAGCAAATTTTTTGTTAAATATTCCTTCGCATTTGAACATTTTGTTTTTACCAAATTAACTTTTTCACCATATATTCTATAACTAATTTTTTTTTTTTTTAAGTGTCATAGCATCGGCCGGGATATGAACCCGCAACCTGGGCAACTGCCTGCTAGTGTAAGGCAGTCGCGCTGACCTCTCGACCATGTAAGCTTTATAGCAATTTATATGTTTTTTTTATATATAAAAATAAATACCTAAATGAAGTTCTTACCTAATGGAGCACAGCAACAATGGATCTAATGTACCAATTCTTAAAGTTAGAAGAATAAAATATTAGGATATTTGAATTTTATGTTATTAAAAGAATAATATATTTAGGATTAAACAGAGAAAAACTCTCCATACAGTATTGCCACCTGTGCTAAACAGAGTAATCAATGGATGCCAGAAGGCTTGTGCATACAATCCCTATCCAATGCCTGCTCATCCAATATCCCAAGACTAGTTTCTCGCTTGCTAGTATAGGAGATGTGATCTTGTGATGCTTAGTGATATTTAGGATTATTTATCATCACAGAAAGAAAAAAATGTCTAAAAGTTAATAAATTATTTATTGTTTTTAAAAATATTATTTTATTTACCATTTTGACAAAAGTGACTTCTTTATATAAAATAGAAACTGCTTCCGGATGCTTAACGAACTTTCTAAGAGTTGTATCTTTAAAAATAAAGTGTTTTCAAAGACAACCTTCTATTAGTAACATAGTTTTTGGCTTAAAAATAAGTCTTTTACAAAAAGATTGCACTATAATCATTAATTTGTAAACAAATCACTGAAAATTACATTTTTTCTTTACAAATCTACAATATTCAGTAATTTAACCTCAGGATAAAACCCTTAACCAATCAAAAACTCTCATTTCTCTTGACTTCTAAGCCACCTCCCTCAAAGCTTTACCATGGTAATAGGGTTCTATCACCATGCAAAAAGGTCTGTATAATGCTGATATTTTCAGGTATTTTTCCCAACTAATATGTTACAATTACACAGTTAGAAAAAAGACAGTTGCGCTTAAGACAATGTAGAATATATAGCAATTATAGTGCATTTATAACACCTGCAGACATTTCTAAGCTAAAACAGGGAGTTAAAATATGAAAAGTTTTATAATTTTAAGAATATACCAAAAGATCTTCACACAGTGCTGGTAATGAAGTATTAGCAATCAGTTCTCTAAGATGGAGTAATCAGAACCCTATTGTTTTCTTTCTTAAAGGTATGCGAAAAGTTATTATCTTCTATTTTTAATAATAAAACATATACAAATAAAATTAAAAAGTAATTATGTTATTTTTAATTTTCAACAATTATAACACCTCTACAGTATAATAATAATCATGATTATTAATAAACTTCTAAATTTTTTCTTAATGTAATTTAACAAATGGTCTAGAAATGGATTACAAATAGATAACTCCATCACAGGCATGGAGGCAGGACTAAAATACTTTGACCTTGACATTGTTTGTTTATAATGATCTCTTTAACCTTTTTCTAAATTAAAAAAATCAATATTCAAACATTCTCTGTTTGTTTTTGTTTTTTTAAAAAATAGTGAAATATCTCAATAGATGATTATACAAGCATGATTTAAATGAAACATGATTGATTTCTCTGACCGAAACCTTGATGTCACATTTTGAAAGAATTAAAATGTTCTTTTAATGTATTCAAAACAATACAATATTTTTTATTAAATTTTTCAATCCAGCTGACAGTTTAAACTCTATACAGAATTCTAAAAGCTTTTCATCCTACATGCTAATATTAAATATAATGTGCTAAAAATTAATTCAAATGTGAGGCTGGGAATTCAAGAGATGAAGTTTATCTGGACGAATTATATGGCTGCATAAAACAAAATAAAAAAACACTCAGATTGAAAGGTAGAAAGTGCTGTAAGTAAATTTGGTTACGGTCATAGAAATAGGAAAAGACAAAGACTTACCAAGTTTGTGGGAAAGGAAAAACTTTATATTATGAATACTTCTTTGAAAAGTTTTAATTGGAAATGGACATAAAATCATCCAAATGAAGATACAGCAATAATGTTCTTAATCCATCCAATACAGGAAGTAATCAGTGATTAGTGAGATGTAGGATATGTGTTAATGCAAAACTAGAGAGAACAAAATTTATTAAGATAAACAGTATTCACATTAAAAATATTCTACCCCTTTAAAACATTCCAATGAATTTAAATTAGTACTTGTAAATTAATTAACAAACAGATTTTGAAGACGGTTCAGATCAGAATGAAATTAATAGGAAGATAACTGATACAGGATTAAGAAATGCACAAAGGAACCAGTAGCAATACAAAAAAAGGAATAATTGCCTGGTAAAATTTCTGCTGAGTCAAAAACAATTTATAAAGAAAAAAAGGAATATGAAAATATATAAAAATTATCCATTAAGATGAACTGAATATTTAGAAAGCTATGAAAGAGAATAAAAATGTCAAAAGTATAAAACAATAACTCAGTATTCGTAGGAAACCTATTTCTGCAATAAGAAGAAAAAATGGAATTATTATTAAAAGGAGAGACAGCAACATGACATGTATGGAAGAGTTCTATAAAAAATTATATAGCAATAAAGAACAAAAAAAAAATATTGTCAAAATAACTATATCTTCTGAATGGTCCAGGATTTTTAATGAAGAAATAAGGCGTGCAATTAAAACCATGAAGAAGAGGAAAGCTCCAGGTAATGACGGAATTATAATTGATATCTTAAAAGAAACAGGTGAGAAAATAGAAAAATTGTGACGGAATTATAATTGATATCTTAAAAGAAACAGGTGAGAAAATAGAAAAATTGTTGATAAAGTTATATACCAAATGTCTAAATGATAAAGATGTACCATATGATTGGAAGAATGCAATATTAATATTTACAAAAGATAATAAAAAAGATATTAAAAATAACAGACCTATCAGTCTTTTATCCGTTCTACATCGGTTTTTTTTTAACTAAGATAATTACAACTCATTAACAACAAACTTTGGATTTTAACAAATCACAAGAACAAGATGGATTTTGAAGTGATTTAGTACAGGAATTACATCTGAGTATTGACAGAAGTTAGAGAAAAGACTAGCAAATATAAGTTGCCATTATGCTTTGGATTTGTAGATTATAAAAAGGCATTTTAAGTCTATAAGAATTTCTTCAGTGATTAAAGCATTGGATGATCAAGGTATAAACCCAGGATAATGTCATAATCTGAAGAATATTTATAAAAATGCAACTGCAACAATTAAATATATAATGATACTAAAAAGATTAACTAAATATAAATATACAGATACTAAAAAAAAAGTGTATGACAGAGCAATTCCTTATTTCAAAAACTTTTTATGGAATTTTGCAAGAAATATTTTGTGGATTAAATGGGAAGCTAAACAAGTAAAAAGAAAATGGAGATTATTCACTTTCAAAATTGGACTGTATTCACACCCAAACAGATTTGCAAAATATACAACATATCAATTACAAAATTTCAATCATAATACATAACACAGTGATAGAATTACATAAAAGTAACATTGAGTATTTCTATTACATTTTTTAAATTACAGTTTTCTCTGTTAATAACATATTAAATTCAGTTTTCCCTCTATGGGTCATATCAACTGTCTAGATTAAATTTTATAATAAACTATTCAATCAAATTCTGATCCATATAATCTAACTCTCTCTCTCTAGATGAACAAATTTCAATTTATACATAATTTGTTTTAAACTTATCAAAATTGAACTTTTACTTCCACTTATAACATGGCTGTTCAATTCCTGAAGACTAAATCATAGAAGTAACCTATTTGTTACATCTGAGTAATGTCAAACCACAACACCTATTAACGACCATATTTGGTCTGTTAACTTTCTCTGGCAGAATTTCTTATCGCTAGCTTTGAACTTGTGCAATGATTCCAAAATCATCTTTAATGGATCAATGTCTGTCCCTTTTTCGAAAATCAATCTATTCCTGAGAATCCAAATGCTAAAGTTAATAAACGTAGCAAGTCTGATCTGTCCAAAAAATCCTTTCTTGAATGCCTGAATTAAATCCACACAGGCAGTCTCTTTGTTTGCAATGAAAGACTTTAAAATGTTGTGCAAATTAACCCATGTTTCACATTCTTTCAATATATGTTCCACTGTTTCTTCTTGTTTTCTACACATTGAACAGACAGGGTCCATACCATAGCTTCATCGATAGTGCAAGAAGAGAGCCATGGGCAAGGCCCCGAGGTTGACCTTGATGAGAAAATCCAACTAATCTAGGCTCCAATTTTAGTCGCTTAGTCAACTGTGAGAACCTTAGAATTCCTATTGTAATTATATTTTCAATATATGGATTGTTAGGATTTATAGCATTATATGTGCTCCAATAATTTATCTTATTTTGAAATAGTGTTGAGGCAACACTGGTCTTGAAGCTATCAAGTACCAGCCTCACCTGTTGTTGGATCCAGAGTTTACTCAATTTTGATAGGAGGCCGATCCATAGGAATAATTTCTTGAGGCAGGATTAGACCTTCCCTCTCTGGATTATTAGTAAAAAGTTTGCATATAATATTGTGCATGCTTTGCACTAAAAATGTCCTAATCGAGTGTAGACCTAATCCATTTTGTTGTCTAGGTCTTTGCAGGAGGCTTAGGCTGATGACAAGAGCCTTTCCCCTCAACATAATTTCCTACATTGGGTTTCAACATTCCTTATGAAGGCTTTCGTTGGAGAAAACCCCGCAAGGAAATATGTTATTTTTGGAAGCATGACTGCAATCATCAATGCTACTTTCCCAAATAAAGACAAGTAGACTTTTCTCAGGGAGGCGACAAATTTTCCTATTTTAATTAATAAAACATCTTGGATTTCTTTCCTCATTTTAAAAGGAGGGAAGCAAGATGAAATCCCAGAAACTTCTGAGAGGGAGTCTTAAACCTGCCAGGAATTTGCTTTCTGGTCCTAATTGACCATATGGCCGATTTCTCATCATTGACCCTTAGACTGAATTCTAATTCAAATCGGTCCAAGAGCTCTTCCAGCTTTGCAATCTCCTCCAGTAAAGAGAGAAACACCACCACATCATCCATATAGGAAATGTGATGGATGTTCTCCTTCAGCAAAGGAATGGATATCCCTTTAAGAGATACCTTGATGCTTAACAGAAAGGGATTCACATAAGCTGCAAATAGGAGCACACTCAGATGTGAGCCCTGTGGAACGGAGACATAGGGCTGAAAACCTGGAGAGACTCATCCATCCAGAGAAACTACATGATTTTGCAGAAATTTCTCTATCATCTGGAGGTATGCTGGAGGTACTTTGAGTCCTTCCAAAACCCTCAAGAGTACGCCAACTCTGACACAATCAAAAGCTGCAGCAAAGTCAAGCTGAACTGCAACTGGCAGAGACATCTTTTTCAAGCGTACATGTTCTACCAGAAGATGAAATCGACTTACCGCATCAGCCATCAAACTCCCCCTCTTGGAAAACTGATAGGCAGACAGCTGTTATCTAGTAAATCAACCTTAATCAGGCCCTCAACTGTCTTTTATCATTAGAGGCATCATTGATATAGGCCTAAAATTCCCCAGGTCCTGAGGGCCCTCCAGCTTTTTGACCAAGGGAACCATAGCTATCGGGTTGATCCCTGGAAGTTCCTGGCTGCCATCAAGCAACAAATCTGCCATTTCCTTTATAATGGGTGCTGCAAATATGCACTCACATGAAGTGAGAGGAATCTGGGAATTCCATGCAAACCAGGATGTGTCTTCTCAGGCATCAATTTAATCCTTTGAATAATCTTACTTTTCATAATTTTGTGTGTTGGTGATTTCTCTACATTAAAAGTTTCTCTAGTAATTATTGTTTCTGGAGGTTGGAACTTTTCTGCATAATAATCACGAATTTTGATAAGCATGGAAGTCCCAGCATATAGCTTGCCATCCATCTCAATCATCCATGGTGCATTTGCATTCCTGCCAGAACCAAGGACCCACCCAAGGTAGCCCCTAGCGCAACAGTGCTGGTGGTGAATAAATTGCTGTGTCCTCTTGATTGAGAGGTACTCAGCAATTGCCCTCTGTGAAGCTTTATATCTTGTATCAATTCGATAATCAAGTCAATGTTTTGGGCTTCAAGAGGCAAACCAATCAATTTACTGACATTTTATCCATTTCTCCCAATGTGTATTGAAAAAAAATGAGGCTCGGAAAAACAAAATTTTGGAAGAGTACAGATTTATGAAATGAGGTTAAATTTTTGTTTCCAATGAAATGAGTTGTGACTGCTCATTAGCATATATATGAAGTTTTCTGTCAGAAGGCAGAATGAGGTTAATAGGCAATAGAATACTAAAACTCTTTCATTACTTTCCACTGTCTTAACATCAACTATTTTAATATCCTTATATTAAAACCATATCATAATTAATGAGCCTACACCATTAAAAATTAAAACCAAATAAACATCATGTAACACCAAGTTCTTTTGTTCTCGCAACATTTATACTATCTAGTGCATTTAGATCCAAACTATCCAAGTGCATTCTTCCAAAATCAAGAGCTTTTCACTAATAAAAGTCATAAGCTAGAAATTAAACAGAATATTGGATATGACAGCCCTAAGTACTATTAATAGCCAACACCTATTGATTATTAAAATTTACACTAGGTGGCATAAGTGCGGTGAGGAAAAAAACCACTAAAATTATACTGCAATTTTCAAGATGGCTATGATTATGAGGCGCGGAACCTCAAAAGTGCTCAGTGTTAACTGAGTGATTAATATTTTTCAAATGTATAGCTTCTGCAACTTGCACAGTATATGTGCTTTGAAGATTAAAGCTTGCTAAATAGCTTTACTCCATTTTGTTTTATTAATCATACTTGTTCAATATTTGTTTTAGATAGGCTGAAAAGTATTACATATCACATAAATAATTCATTTGCTTATTTTTTGATTTGTTAAAAAAAAAAGAATTGATTCATTTTATCTATTGTTTTAGATAAAATATCCATCCATCTTAAGTTACTACTAATTTGCAGCTTTTTAAAAAACATATCCAACCAGATTTTTGGAATATATATAGACAATTTATTTTTTATTTACACATGCTTGGTATCTGCTGTTTCTGTTTATTTAGAATATATTCATATTAGCAACAAATGTGAAATATATATTAGCAAGTATATACATATGGTGAAAATGTTTCTTTACTCGATAAATATATTTATAACTAGTAGTTAATGAGTTAACTTAAAAACAAAATGATTTTCTAATTAATTATAAAATTTTTATATCTTAATTGTTATAAAAAAAGACATTAAAAATTTATAAATAATAACTTAGCCTTGAAAATGGATTTTGAAATTTATTAGTAATCATCTTTAACATTACTAAGATCATTACTAATACACTGTACAGGCTTACGCACACCTACACATATATAATATATATAATGTAATATATAAGGGAATCGAACTCACACTTTCACATGACCCTCATCTCTCCATGCCATCTCATGTTGCTGACCCACCTGATCATACACATGTTGAAAAGATAAATAATCACCACTATATGTATTTCATGCTAAACCAGCAATCATCAGTTGGTCCAGATTACTATCTCCACACATATATACAATCAGTGTTCATCTTTATATTAAGATAGCCAATCTTCATACTTTAATGGATAGGCTTCAAACTACTCCAACCCACAACTCTTCAGCCATCCATTTCATTGAAAATTATAAATTGTTTTTATAATTTTATTTTGAATTAAGCATTTTATTTTATTTAAATTCATTTTTTTTATGAATTATTATATTCTATTTCTTTAAAAAAAAGTTAATAATATTAGTAAAAAAAAATCATGAACATGAAATTAATATTCTGTCTCTACTTAAGTTTCTATGACAACAAAAAAAAAAAGAAAAATTCAGATAAGTATTTCTAATGGATGGATGAAATAAGAAAGTGTGCAGGGGTGATGTGGAGAAGACAAGCTAAAGATCGGAGATGGTTTGAACTTGGCGAGACTTTTATCCTGCAGTGGATTGATAATGGTTGATGATGATTATTATATGAATTAATTGTAGTGGTATGTGAATCACGTAGATACGAGTACACATACGATGAATTAGGAAAAGGCAAAATATTGAGCAGAGGGAAAAGCACACAAAAAAAAACATAAAGAAGCTGATCACATGACAATGGCAAACAATTTCATGCTTGGAAATCATTTATTAACTTTAACAATTAAGCAAAAAAAGTGCAGAAATCAGAAGGAACCCCTAGATAAGTATATTAAAGTTCTACTAAATGTTGCTTTCGATAGCATAGACTACTTGATTAGAGCATTGCTTAAGTTCAATATTCAATACTCTTGCTAGTAATTTTTATCGTAGAAAAAAATACTCTTGCTAGTACTGTTAGTAGTCAGGCCAGCAACAGTTGAAGAAGAGAGAAGAATAAAATCACCTAAGACACTGTGTTACATTAATGTGTTATTAGCAGCAGTTGAATATATTTAAAAAGTTTAAATATGAATTTTTTGAAAAATGTTCAACAATTAATATTGGATGATGAAAAGTGCCCAAAATATAATTGTAAATAACAATACCATCACCACAATCTTTCAAACAAACTCTAAGTAAGCTGACTTGTTTTAAATATTTTCATTTTCTTTTAAATTGCAATGTCAATTATTAATAATTTGTTAAGGCATACTCATCACCTAAGTAATATGTATTAAGGCTATGCATCTAGATGCAACAATAGGGACCTCTACAAATCTTAGCACAAGATTATCTTCCACCTACTTTTCAATGATATAGGCGAATCTAGAGCATTTTGATTTGAGAGTGTGAAGCTATTAACCATTTCGCTGATTACATCCACAAATTCTATACAAGCTAATATGCAAAATCTTTCGATTTACAGTGAGTCAGTATAAAGCTCTTATAATTAGAAATCTTTTAAGACAATTTAAAGTTGTAATTAATCTTGTGTTAAGATTTGTAGAGGTCTCTGCTGTCACATCTAGGTGTATAGTCTTAAGGTTATAGCCTTAATGTATATATTACTTAGGTAATGAGTATGCGCTTAACAAATTATTAATTACAACTTTAAATTGTCTTAAAAGATTTCTAATTATAAGAGCTTCATACTCACTCACTGTGAATCAAAAGATTTCATATATGTTAGCTTGTATAGAAATTGTGGACTTCATCAGTGAAGTAGTCAATAGCTTTATGCTCTCAAATCAACATACTTTAGATTTGCCTATATGATTAAAAAGTAGGTCGAAGATAAGAGTGGCTGCTCATCTTTTAAAATTGTTATTCATTTAAGATTTGTAGAGGTCCCTACTGTCACACCTAGGCGTATAGCCTTAATGTCATTTATTATTATTTTTTAAAATCTATAGCATGAAGTATACAACTTTAAGTCACAACCATTTTCAATCAATATCAATTCACTGTGGGATGGCTTCTCTAAGTTTGAATTAATATTCGTCAATTCTTTAAAAATAAAAATCATAGTTTTGTATGTCTTAAACTCAGACACATAAGCCAATAAACTCACCAATGCTGGCTGATGACCCCATTCCATGTTCATCTACCACCTGTATAATCATAGTGCTATAACAACCACTTTGATAAAAATGTAAAGACTGAATATTAGGAGTTTGCCTAGTTTGAGTTAGTTTAAGACCTCAAAGAGAAATCACTTTCATTTACAATGCAAAATCTGCTATGGGGCATTATTTTATATTTATTTGCTAAATATTTGAAGTACAGGCACTCTTCACATACTTGGAGCCTAATTGTAAATATAAGAGATTTGAACATGATCCTTTCATAATACAGGATAGAAAAGTTTCCTATATGTACACATACACTATGGCTTAAATTTAAAAACTCTCTAGTAAATCATATTAGATAATATATAAACTGACAAGCTGAAAATTAGGTATACTAAATTTGAAAAATCTCTTGATAAATGGAAATGTGATCAAAGCTTTTCTATTTTTACATCTGCAAAAAGCAAGCATTTTCTTTCATTAATTACTGATTAATATTAATTACCAATCAAATAAATTATAAATCTCAAAAATATACATTTTACTGGCATCTCCCTCTTTTCCATTAGATACATAAATTATACCAATCATTTGATTTTGAAAAATAAATATATTTATTTACACAAATAAAATTATTTCTAAGACAAAACATTAAGAAAAGGCAAGAACTAATGAAGATAAATCATTAACCTACAATTCTGCAAACTATTTTTATATTTTAACATTAAAAAAATCCATCAATACCAATTTATTTTAAGTCTAGGTGCATCAGAGCGCAGGATGAATAGCGTATTACTGAACGATAAAGAATACAACTCCGCAGGATAATATTTTCATTAAGAGAATATTTTTAAGTAATAGTTCATTTCAACAAAAATTTTTATTAACAATAAATAGTGATTACATACTAATAAAGGATAGATAAATGAATAAATTGTACAATAATATGATTGTATAATGTTCTATTTGTCATCTGGCTAGATTTTGTTATGAGAGTACAATTGTTATACTCTTATGTGGTTAGGTATAGTGATGAGATTCTAAGAACTTGTTTAATGGAATAAGCATTTTTAATATAAACATGCATATTTTCTTTTAGAATTTCCTATTGATTAATTCAATAAAATAAAAACTTCACTCAATTAAACATCCTAAAATAAATACTCTTGCAATTGTCTGAAGTTAAATAATTTCGGAATCTTTTTCTTTCTTTATTTTTTTAAAAAAGTGCACTTAAACATTTACAAAAAATAAAAATATTTTAATTAACCTGTTCATTGAGTATAAGGAATGTTTACTGTAGTAAATAGAGGCATTTAAACTAAGAATTTTCAAACTATATTCATCATCAACTCCATGACCATACACGTGAAAAAAATTGCTGTACCCACAACTATGACTGGCCGACCAGCAAATGAATATATATGTAAAAAACTCACAATATTTTAAATAATCAGAATGGCGAATAGTCTGCAACAACACAAACTCAACAGTTCACTAAGGTTCAATTCCGTTGATGTACATTCAGGCTGGCTGCTACAAAAACGGTTCACAATGGGCTCATTTACGCACTCCTTGGCCCCAGTCCAGTTAAGCTGCACACGAACGCATCGTAATGTAGCACTGCGACCGACTATAAGCTCCTTACGGCTTCCGTCTCTGCAACACTCCACCAGTAACTCCACTTGAAAACCGCTGGAAACTCAACTCTTCATTCAGCTGCTATCCGGACGGTTTCCTCAGGCTACGGTCTCCCAATCTCTGTGGGCCCTTTCAGCTATACCCGTGAACTACATTTCCACTGAGCGCTGGACATTAACCGAAGCACTGACATGAGATCTCTCCTACCGGAATTGAACAGGAAAGTCAACTGGAGATGCACTCGAATGGCCTGACGTCCTTGTTATATACTGTTTTTATAGCCTTCTGATAACGGCTACAATTAATTACCTTCTCCAATAAGCTAAGGTCTCTTATCTTGAAATATTTGCAATCAGCAAATATTTCTTAGAATTTTATCGATCGCCATTGCATTAATTCTTTAATTAAATTTTTCAGTTATCAGTACGCGATCTAAAAACAATCTCTCGAATAAATTCTAGTTTTTCTGGAGTGCACTAACTTACATGCAATTTTTACGAAAATACAACATAAATGTGCCACAATAACTAGTAATCATCAGTTGGGCCAGATCACAATCTCCCAAACATATATACAATCAGTGCTCTGCCTACATTAAGATAGCAATGCCTTAAACTTTAATGGATAGGCTTCAATCTTCTCATTCTTCCAACAATTCAACCATCCATTCCATTGGAAAACCGATGATGGAGTGCTCAAATCCCTTGATGGATTTGATATTGCAGTCATACTCATGTAGACATTACATCAATCTAACCCCTCATATTATCGAGCCATTATGTATCCATTTATATGCAACAGCAACAATTAGATTACATAATGATACTGGAAAAATCAATATTGAGAAAGGTGTAAGACAAGGTGATTCCATATCTCCAAAACTCTTTACAGCAGTGCTGCAAGAAGTATTTTGTGGATTAAAATGGGAAACTAAAGGAGTGAAAGTAAATGGAGAGTATTTAAGTCATTTAGATTTCGCAGATGATGTAGTTGTTTTTGCAAATAATGCTTCAGAGCTGCAGGAAATGTTGCAGGAGTTAACAGATGAAAGTAGAAAAGTAGGACTAAAGATAAATGTTAAAAAGACTAAAGTAATGTTTAATCGATTTGCTCAAAATATGAAAATAAAGATTGATTATGAAGAATTAGAAGAAGTTAACAGTTACAAATATCTTGGTCAGATTATTAATACAGATGGAAACATAGTGGAGGAAATTAATCATAGAATTAAACTTGGTTGGAGTGCTTTTGGTAGAAATAACTTGATACTAAAAGGAAATATGCCTATGTGTTTGAAAAGGATGGTTTTTAACAAATGTGTTTTACCAGTTCTTACTTATGGATCTGAGACTTGGACACTTAATAGAAGAGCAATACAGAGACTTCAGACCACTCAAAGAAGTATGGAGAGGTGTATGTTGGGAGTAACAAGAAGAGATCGAAAACGCAATGTATGGGTAAGACAACAAACAGGTGTTACTGACCTTATTGAAAAAATTAAAAGATTGAAATGGAGTTGGGCTGGACATATTGCTAGAAGAGATGATAATAGATGGACAATTGAAATTTTAAACTGGATTCCAAGAGATTGTAAAAGACCCAGAAAGAGACCACATGTGAGATGGATGGATGAAATAAGAAAATGTGCAGGGGGGTTGTGGAGAAGAGAAGCTAAAGATCGGAGAAGATGGATTAAACTTGGAGAGACCTTCATCCTGCAGTGGATTGATAATGGTTGTTGATGATGATGATATTAACAAGAGAGGGATATTGGGGGTCATTTATCCTTTTCACATGTGTATGATCATGTTTATTGGATGTTTGAGATCGAGTCGAGCATGAATATAGACTGAAAATCCTAAATTCAAATTCTTCAATTTAAAAATATTTTAAATTTAAAAAAAGAGAGACAATCATTCATTTTTACAAATATTATTTATTTATTTTGTTGACAAAAATAAAAGGAACTGATCTAAAAATGAAATTTTTTTATTTACTTATTACAAAAATATTTTCAGGGGAAAAAAAAAGGTTAAATAATAGACAAATATTCATTCTATTGGGTACTTGCGAAAAATGAGTAAACGAAAATTGTGAACTTTAACAAAAGGAAACACAGAAATAAAGGGTCGTCCAAAAGTTACTTTACCATTGGAAAAAAGTAATTCGATATTTTATAGTTCCGGTGGTCCCATTACATTGGAGCAGTGGAAATGACAGAACTAAGCTGCAATACATGGAGTTTAAGTTCTGAGTTCGAACTACGTGGTTCTTTATGATACTGCATTATTTTATTAATACAGTTAGATGATTTTCTTTTTTAAAAATAGGCAAATGAAAAAAAATATATAAGAAAAAACAACATTACAACAATATAATTTCAAGCACAGTTTTCCTTATTAATTCTTAATCAGAAGGTAATCAGCCAATGGCATCCACTGTTTGATCATATTACTAAGTCATCAATGTCACAGTGAGTATGCAGGACCTCTCAATCTCAAATGCAAGATAAAGACTTTTAAAAGATAAGGACAATTGTCTTATCTTTGTACCTAAATGCAATTATGTAAGCTAATCTAAAGTATATATCCATCTGCTATATGTATTAAAAAAAAATTAGTAACTTAAACATAATAATCCATTATATTTTCTCTACTCCAAAGACATCAATTACAAGTTCGAGTTATCAGAGAACATTAGATGATAATGACAATCAAACTACCAAATTAAAATCTGGCAACTGATTTTAATGTATAAATATTGGACTTGCAAGCAAACACATCTTTATTCCTTTCATAGTTTTCAACCTCAGAATCAGGTCTGACACTACATGCAAAATGCTGGATAGTTATATGCTAACAGTTGGCACCTTTGCCTTAATATCAATAAAAGGAAAATACCAAAACCACATCATGCAATTTTCCTACTTTATTTTCAACATCCTGTAGTAAGTGCATTTACTACTATGTAGTATTGATTGGACTGAATTACTGTTTCTAGGGTTAGTGTTTAATGAAGGTGAAGAAGGACATAAAATGTGGCTTGTTGTATGATGAGAAATTTGATATGTTGCACGCATAAAAAATTTTCTTGTGAAGAGTTCCTTTACTGCTTTGATTCTGCATACTGAATGTATATATAAAACATCCTGTGTAATTTATGCAGTGGTAGTGGCATATTTTGGAGCTTGTGGTCTACGTATCATAGCCCAGTTATTTCCTATAGCTTAACTTTTTATGAATTCCCAAGAAATAAATTGTCTACTTATTTTAATAACAAAATACACATGATCATCTAGTCAAAAGGTAAAATAACAAATCTAAATACATTCCTTCTAACTATTTGAAAGCCATTGTAAGTTATACTACCATGAAGTAAATTTGCTTTACTTGACTGCTTGTAATGTGGCAGCTGATTCATTGAAATTTTGTTTTCTTTTTAAAATTGTGGGAAAACTATACGCATGACATTTACAAAAATCCCAGAAGTCTATGCTGCTTGATTTCTTTTTTAAAATGGCATATTGCATGTTGAAATTGGACAAAACTTGAATTTTTTATTAATATTTTTTCAATAGGTTCATTTAATTTTTTTCTTTTCTGCCCGGTTTACTAGATTGCACGAAGAAGACAAAGGCAGAATTTCTTTATCGTCCAGACTCGTTATTAAAATGGATTGAAAAATGCACTGATTTGCATTTCAAGATTTTCATCCTCATTACTAAAATGGATTGATGATTTGCATTTCAAGATCTTCATCCTCATTACTAAAATGGATTGAAAAATGCAGTGATGATTTGCATTTCAAGATCTTCATCCTGATAAAATTGTAATCAGAATATCATGCCATAAGTAATAAATTTTAATTTTTTAATTATTTGAATATATATATACTTTTAATTATTTGATAAATGGTATAATTTATTGTGTTTGCATTTGTATTGGTGTGTCTGTGTTAGTATATGAATTATATACTATATAAATTATATTTGCATTCAATATAACAGAAGTGGTTTATGTACAATGTAACTTTGGAGCTCTGATCCAAGTGTGGGGCAACCATATTTTATAGACATAATGATTCTTAAAATATTTAATAATTTATTAGTAGGTTTATATTTGTATTAGTGTGTTTGTGTTTGCATGTCTGTATTTATATGACAAGTAATGATGTTTATGTATAAAAATTACAGAGCAGTGCCATGTAAATTTTAAGACTAATTATCAGATGTGCAGAAAGGTTGCAGTTGATAAAGCAATCACAAAATTTACTGGGCATCATGCGAACATATAAACACTTAAACCCAATAAAGAGAGATTTCAAATGGTGTGTGCATGATGATAGACACAATGGTTATGTATATACCACACGGAATTGTATGCAGGCAAAGAATCAAATCCTGATTCTTGCCTATGCCTTGGTACTCATGCTGTGGAATCAGTAGATTTGCCACATCTTGCATCACATTATTTTCAAGTCTATGGCTAGCAAATGAGCGATATGCAAATAAATTATATTTCTTTTGGTCAATAAATATAATAAAATAGCATCACTGGTGTCCATAAAGAATATAAACATCACTGGTGTACACAAAAAATATAAAATGAAGAGATGAAACTCATTTTATCATTGATACAGAAAGTAGCCTACAATTTCTAGTTTTAGATAGACAAGAAGCCAATTGCTATGATGATAAATGCATATCCACCTTCTGGAAATTGATTATGATGAATCTTTTATTGGGATGATTTTATTATGATGAATCTTTTTCTTATAGATGCCTTGAGATTTGTTACTTTTGGGATACAAGATAAAAATTAAGAATTCTTATGTTTCTACTTTTGGAGATTCTGAAGCTATGGATTATATCAGGTAAAAAGTATTATATATGGTTCGAAGGAGAATTTTGTGAGAAATACAAAGAAATTATCAATGAGGATGTAATTTATATTAATTAATGATACATTAGAAATTATGAACAAACAATAAAGTAATAATTATTTTGGATATTAAATTTTCTTTTTTTTCCCCTTACCTTTTTAATGGTAATCACTATTTGTCTTAGCTTTATTGTTTGCCTTAGTTTTTCTATTTTCTGCCAATATATAGCACTTTGTTCTAAAATTGTTATTGCAAAAATTGTGTCTCAAGTCAGTTTTTTAAAAATTCAATATGGTGCCAAAGCCATTAAAACTGTTAAAAAATAAGGTAAAAATGAATTAAGGTAGGATGCAAATTTGTAATGAATTAACATTTGTAATTTTTTTTGTCGTTGTTGTTCTGCCTTTCAAATTTTACTTTCTTATTAAAAGCTGAAGATTTGAAGTACTAAAATCTTAAAACAATTTTAATATTAATGCTTCGCAGTATTAAGCTGGTGACCCACTCGTCTTATTTGATTGGTCAAAATGTTTTCTTTTTTAATGACATAAAAACTATAAGCATGATGTCAACAAAAATACAGGCATTTTATACATCTTTTACATAGTTTTCTAATGGTGTCTTTAACAAAAAATTCCGATGAAAATCGGATTTTTTATTGTTTTTTTTTGTAACCGGTGCATTTAAGTTGTTTTTTTTTATCAATTTTGTAATTTCCATGAAGCGATAAAGATAGAGAATACTTAAAGGCCTAAAAATACACTTTTATCGGAATAAAAATACTCTGATTCACAAACAAGGCCTTCAATGGAGTCTAAACATATCAAGCTCATAAGTATACAATTTTAATTTTTTGAATATTTTAATTTTTTTAATTATTTGAAAAAATGAATTAATTTTTATTAATTTACATTTGTAGTAGCATGTATCTATATAAATTCTATGTTTATTCATGCTCATATGAATTCATATTACGGTAATTTTATATGTTCTAATCTATTTATTTTATAAAACTAAACTTATTTTATAAAAATAATTAATAATTTATTATTTGAAAAATGATTTATTTGGTTTATATTGATGTGTGTGTGTGTGTAATATAAATTCTATATTGAACTTCTGCTCATATGAATTCATATATACGTTAATTTTGTGTGTTCTAATATACTTATTTTATAAAAATAATGATTCTCAAAAAGTTTAATAATTTATTATTTATTATTATGTTTATATGGTGTGTTTGTATTTACAAGTAATTATTTACAAAACTAATAATCAAATGTTCAGAAAGATTCCATATGAAGGCAAATAATCAAATTCTGATTCTTGCCTATGCCTTGATACTCGTGTGCTGTGGAGTCACTCTAGTTTTGCTATATGTTTCATCACATTATTTTCAAGTCTATAGCTAATAAATGGTGTATATGCAAATAAATTATATCTATGTGATACAATAAATATAACAAGATAGCATCACTTGTGTGCATAATGAATATAAACATCACTGGTGTGCATAAAGAATATAAACATCACTGATGTACACAAAAAATATAAAATGAAGAGAAGAAACTCATTTTATCAGTGATCCAGACAGTAGCCCAGAGGTCCCCAACCCTATGCTTGTGGGCACCACGGCGCCTGCAGACCATTTTACGTGTGCCCGCCACTATCCAAACACGATAAAAATTATTTATCTAATACAAATAAATTTAATTTTTAAAACTTCTTATAAATTATTGTATTATATTGTAATCAAATTGTAGAGCATACTATACTTTTACAGCGTAAAAATATAAATGTTAATTATAAGTTAAAATTTTATTTTTGAAATAAATATTTTTTTGTACATTATGTGTATTATTAACAATATCGAACTATAAATTTACATTGAAAATATAAATGGTGCCTGACATCTGGCCGGTATTATAGAATGTGCTCTTAAGTGCAAAAAGGTTGGGGACCCCTGCAGTAGCCTGTAATTTCTAGTTTTAGATAGACAAGAAGCCAATTCCTATGATGACAAATGCATATCTATCTTCTGGAAATTATTTGTTTTGTATCTCTTATTAGGATGAATCTTTTTCTTATAGATGCCTTTGACATTTACTAACTTTTAGGGTACAAGATAAAAATGAAGAATTCTTATGCGAATACTTTTGGAGATTCTGAAGCTATGGATTATCTCAGGAATGACAGCATATATGGTTTGAAAAATAATTTTGTGAGGAATACAAAGAAATTATCACTGAAGATGTAATTTAAACTTAGTTAATGATTAATTAAAAATTATGAACAAACAATAAAGTAATATTTATGTCGGATGTGAAAATTTTTTTTTTACCTTATTTTTTAATGGTAATCACTATTTGTCAGCCTTATTGTTTTCCTTAGTTTTTCTAGTGTCTATCAATGTAATTTTTTTGCTCTAACAATATTAAAACTGAAGTTTTTTTCCCATGTGTCATAGCATCAGTCAGGGAGCGAACCCGCTAACCTGGGATAACTGCTTGTAAAGCAGCTGTCGCTGACCTCTCGACCACCAATGCTTGACTTTAAAACTGAAGTTATTGTCCAAATTGTGTCTAAGGTCAGTTTTTAAAAAAATTCAATATGGCGTCTGGAGAATCAAGCAGTTAAAGTTTTAAATTTCTGTGTTTGTACATTATTATTTTAAAAGATCACTAATATCAAAAAATAGCAGCAGCAGCAATAATAATAATAATAATAATAATAATAATAATAATAATAATAATAATAATAATAATAATAATAGTAAAGGTTATATATATATTAAATTAGTAATCTGAAATCCTTGCATTGAGACTTTGACTAAGTGATCTTATTTTTAAAACTGTATAATTCAGGATCAAAAGAAAATATTGCTTTTCTTCATGTTTTAATGGTTATTTTGAACATGGATAACAGCGTTGAAAAGCAAATCTGTAAGCATTTTTAATGCCTGGTAAAATATCACCTACCAAAGATAATATTATATTTGACTATTAATTTTGAATGTGTTTTATAAAGTTATATACACCTGGGTCTCGTTTTATGCAGATTATTTCAATGCAATTTTGAAGTTATGCAATTCATGTTTCTTCTTAATATCTTTCATATTTCACTATATTTATTAGATATCAAAAAATTTAAATTATTAATAACTTATTTTGACTTGAAATACTTTTTTTTTCAAAAATATAATGTTATATTAGCAGCTAACGTGAATATGGTCTGAAGCTGTATTTAGAACTTAGCTTCTATGTAAATAACTTATTTATACTAGTGAGTAAATAATAATCATAGATTTATACTTACATATAAAAATATCACAATAAATATTCAAAAAAGTTAAACTTTTAAAACGTATTTTGTTATATATAACAGAAATAAATAATCTTTTAGATGTTTAAAATAAAAAGGAAGATTTTATAAACTGAAAATAATCTTTCTAATGATAATGTAAAATCTTTTTGTTTTGATTGCGATCTCATTTTTTTTAATATAGAAACAGACAACCATTAACACAGCACAAGACTGAAAATGGCGCTAGTTGTACATCACATCACGAATAAAAATAAAGTGGCTAACAGGTTTCTCTGGGCATAATTGCTGAGAGATTCTTGACTTCATTTAAGAAGAAGCCACAATACATCACATCACATCGAATCTGATTTCTTACCAGTTTACAAACAAAGGCTAATGGTAATGATTAAAATACGTATGAAAAATGTAAAATTAAATACTGTAGTAACAAAAAAAGTGAAAAAAGTTTGTCTTGTATTAATTTTTTTCAAATATTTGAAATTTTTTATTAGTCATACTTTATTTGCTTATTTTTTTAATGTGAATTTTAAAATAATTTTTCCTTATGGCTTTGCTTTTATGCGAATTCTGAAAATTACAGCACCTATCCCCCATTTTTCAAGGTAAATTAAGTCTATTTTTGCGCGATTTTTTTTAATGCGGGTTTTCTGTAGAACCTATCTATGGCATAAAACGAGACCCAGGTGTATATAAAAAGTTCAAATAAGCTTCCCAAATGTTATGTTTTTTTTTCATAAATAACTTCTGTGAATAAATATAAAGTCTGAATTTCAAACAGTATAACTGAAAAGGATACTCTTGAATCATATGCTGCAACGGTATTATATATTAAATGCCCAGACTTAATCTAACCAAAGAGTGTGAAATTGAATTAGCAATGATCATAAATTATTAGTAAACAAATGTTTAAATTACATATATAAAGAAAGACTACAACAATAGTCATTTTAAATTTTGCTATCTCTCAATATAAATATATAAGATAATATCTCAGTGCATATCGCTAGTGGACAATTCAAATACAAAATATTCAAATCATCCTTCCAAATATAATTTTTTCATTAATGCCCTCTGTGAATATATATATATAAAGGCAGACTCAGATTTGACAAAAATTAGGCCCCGGGACAATATGGCCCATGGCTGTTCTTAAAAACATAATTTTAAAACGTTTGTAATTATTGCTTTATACAGACAAGGTATAAAATTAAGGGTATTCATTTAGTACATGTTCTCCATCATTTTGGTTTCGAAGGGGAGCACCAAACCCACCACTGACACAATAAAGCGATAAAATTATATTGCATGACACAGCATGGCATGACAGAGTTCCAACTAGTTTGACCGCTTGTTAAAAAATTGCAATTTTCACCAATAATTAAAAAATATACGCACAAATTTTGTGTGACTAAGCCCTATCAAATCATATGACCAAATAATCAAATGTGCTATTAAAATTGCATAAAGCGTAAGCTAAAATAATCTACAATACGAGACCAAAAGATCAATTTTGTCTTGCATTGGTGGTCGAGAGGTCAGCGTGACTGCCTTGCACTTGCAGGCAGTTGCCCGGGTTGCGGGTTCGCGTCCCGGCCAATGCTATGACACTTAAAAAAAAAAAAGATCAATTTATTCCAAAATCACGTATTGAAAAATTAAAAAGTAAACGAGCAAATTGTATTTAGATCAGATATAATCACAATCAATTGGGCAATAATCAAGCACTTATCTTTAAGACATACCTGTGTTATGTAGTAGCATTATAAATAATAGGCTAACTGAAAATTGGCTAGTGGTTATATTTTGCTGCATTGAATCAATATTTCTAAAATGTCTAAAAAAAAAGGATGAGATTGATCAGCATAAATTAAACATTTCTATTGGGCAAGCAAATAAAAAAGAAATATTTCTATGCAAGTCACAAAGAAAAATATCATTTGTGCACCAGCTTTATTAATTATCGTTAGAATACAAACATCATAAATGTATTTTCTGAAGTAACTATTCTTCCAAATAGTTGTTCTGGATTATCTGCAGCCAAATGCAGCAATTTATCAAGCATATAGGACACTTCCTATAAAAATAGTATCCAAAAACTTTACTAAATTGTATTATTGTTATATTTTTATTCTGCATTATTTTTTCAGGATGATCTATCAAACCGGGATGACTCATGTAGAAAAGTTCAATACTCCAGTAATTATATGGACATTAAATGGAACCATCCTCAAAGAATATGATACCTCCCACCCAGTAATGAGAACGGTATCCCGTTACAAGGATATCTCTTAATATTATTTGTCAGCATAAGTTCAAGTGGAACATTCATTCTCCAATTAAGAATAAAGATACCCATGCTACTCATGTTTGTGATCCAAAATAAATTTAAGATATAGTTAGACTTGAACCCCTGGTTATAAGAATGATATGTAGCTGGATGAAATCTTTCTATAAATGTGTCAGTTAATAAAAATCACATGACCATCACCTCTTATGCTTGTGTATAGCTGTTGTTAAAACAGGCAAAACTCACTATAGATGGTACTTACGGATAATTTGCCTGATGACGTATTTGACCCACCGGTTTCCCTTCCGGTAGGCATCGATGATCTTTGTATGACAACATTGTCATGGCAACGAAGTGACTGGCGTGATTAATCCATCAGAGAGTCAATTTTTTTTTTTTTTAACCGCGAGATTTAAAATTCGGAGAGAGATTTGGGAAATTTTTTGATTTTTCTGTCTATTGTGATGTTGCTATCCACTTGATCACAGTGATTTTTTTCAGCTCTTCCATTGCATTTTTGATATTTTACTTTGTGATATGGCTGAAGCTCCAAGAACCTTGTTTAGTTTACCGAGTACGGAGGAAGAAGCGATCATCTTCTTACAAGACCGCGGTCTTCTCCCCAAAAGGAAATTATGTCAAAATGAGCATGAAATGAAAAAGTATATTCACAATTCCAAGAAACAATGGCGATGTAACTTGAAGGATTGCCTGTCAGAAATTGCAATTAGAAAAGGCACGTGGTTTGTCGGCTCCAAAATGACTTTCGTGACTGCTATACATTTCATCTATAGTTGGTCCAAAGAATTAACATCGATAACATTTTGTGCAGAGGAATTGAATATTTCGGACAAAACTGTTATCGATTGGAACAACTACCTCCGGGAAGTTTGTACCTGGAGATTGTTAAGAAATGAAAGGCGGAAAATCGGAGGTCCCAACACAATCGTTGAGATTGATGAAAGCCTCTTCACAAAACAGAAGAACAATGCCGGAAGAGTCCTACCACAGCAATGGCTATTTGGTGGCGTGTGCAGAGAGACTGAGGAATGCTTTATTGTAGCCATTCGAGATAGAAGTGCGTCTACTCTCATGCAAGAAATTTTGCAAAATGTACACGAAGGCTCGACTATCTACAGCGATTGCTGGAAGGGATACAAGAGCGAAGAGTCAGCTGAAGCTGGATACAAACACCATCGTGTTAATCACACATACAACTTCGTAGACCCCACAACTGGCATACATACACAGAATGTTGAAAGGTTGTGGGGTTTGGTCAAATGGCGTAATAAAAAACACAGAGGGACAGCACGTCAGCACCTGGACTCATATTTGAGCGAGTTTATGTGGAGGCAGTTGTACAAAGCTGATCCTTTTGCTGCAATTTTAGAACATATATCCCAATTCAGTCCTCCACAGTGAATGCTATTTGTAAGTAATTTTAATTTTTTTTATAATAATTATAATTTTAGAATTAATTATATTATTGAATATAGACAATAAGTAATCCAAATGCATGTAAAAGTAACGTCACCATTAATGCCATATTCGCATTAAATCTTTATTTTAAATGTACAAACAATTTTTGTTAATATTTCTTCAATTATCAAACTTCCACTTAATTATGTTTCATTTGTAAATAATTTTCAATAATTTTTTTAATAAAATTACCAATATACAGTCTGTTTTTAAAATTACCAAATGCTTGTAGAAAGTACGGCCTCTTACACCACATTTTATACAAGATGGCCATTAATGGTAGATTCGCATTAACTTTTTTTTTTTTAAATTTACAAAAAAAATTTTTTTTTATATTTCTTCAATTATCAAACTTCCACTTAATTACATTTAATTTGTAAATAATTTTTGTATTTTTGGGTTAATATTTCTACAAATATCAAATTATTTTTCGTAAATTCATTGGCTATACAGTACGCTTTTAAAATTAGCCAATGTGATCGCCATTAATGGCACATTTTCAATAATTTTTTGTTTTTATATTTTGTATTGACCTTATTTTGTATTTCATGCACGTAAATTTTCACTAATTTGTTGGGGTTTTTTTTGTGTTAATATTTCTACAAATATCAAATTATTTTTCGTAAATTCATTGGCTATACAGTACGCTTTTAAAATTAGCCAATGTGATCGCCATTAATGGCACATTTTCAATAATTTTTTGTTTTTATATTTTGTATTGACCTTATTTTGTATTTCATGCACGTAAATTTTCACTAATTTGTTGGGGTTTTTTTTATGTTAATATTTCTACAAATATCAAATTATTTTTCGTAAATTCATTGGGTATACAGTACGCTTTTAAAATTAGCCAATGTGATCGCCATTAATGGCACATTTTCAATAATTTTTTGTTTTTATATTTTGTATTGACCTTATTTTGTATTTCATGCACGTAAATTTTCACTAATTTGTTGGGTTTTTTTTTTGTATTTTTGGGTTAATATTTCTACAAATATCAAATTATTTTTCGTAAATTCATTGGCTATACAGTACGCTTTTAAAATTAGCCAATGTGATCGCCATTAATGGCACATTTTCAATAATTTTTTGTTTTTATATTTTGTATTGACCTTATTTTGTATTTCATGCATGTAAATTTTCACTAATTTGTTGGGGTTTTTTTTGTATTTTTGGGTTAATATTTCTACAAATATCAAATTATTTTTCGTAAATTCATTGGCTATACAGTACGCTTTTAAAATTAGCCAATGTGATCGCCATTAATGGCACATTTTCAATAATTTTTTGTTTTTATATTTTGTATTGACCTTATTTTGTATTTCATGCACGTAAATTTTCACTAATTTGTTGGGTTTTTTTGTGTATTTTTGGGTTAATATTTCTACAAATATCAAATTATTTTTCGTAAATTCATTGGCTATACAGTACGCTTTTAAAATTAGCCAATGTGATCGCCATTAATGGCACATTTTCAATAATTTTTTGTTTTTATATTTTGTATTGACCTTATTTTGTATTTCATGCACGTAAATTTTCAGTAATTTGTTGGGGTTTTTTTTGTATTTTTGGGTTAATATTTCTACAAATATCTATATTTTGTATTTTATATCTTGTACTACAAGCTTCGCTTGTCAAAAAACACAAAGGGCCCCCCCCCAACAACTACAGCGCTACGCGCTGTTATAATTGGCCACATTTTTAAGATTTTTGAATAGTTTTCATGCATGTACATTTTAAATAAATTTTGTATTGACCTTATTAAATTTTCACTAATTTTTTTTTTTTTTTTGTATTTTTTTTTCAGGACCAAGAAACATGCTGGTGTTCAGTCGGTGTGTATCACGTGACATTCCTTTTGTTTTACGTTAAAATTTTTATATTTTTGCCATTTTAATTTGTATTTTATCACTTGATAACCCGATGACGTATTACCCTGAAGGCATACCGATTTAATGTTGCGCTTTTTAACGTGACGTGTTCACGTGATATGCGGACACATCTTAGCAAGTAGATGTGTCTGCAGATCACTTGGAGACGTTATCTTAAAAATCGCAACATTAGACCGGTATGCCTTCAGGGTAATACGTCATCAGGCAAATTATATGTAAGTACCCTATAGATATTGCCACACACAGCAAGCTAGAGTAATCAATGGATGCCAGAAGGTTTGAGCATAAAATCCCCATCTAGTGCCTACTCATCCAATATCCCCAGACTAGTTTCTAACTTATTGCCTTTTGAAAAGCCTTGGATGTGAGAGCACTGCACCTAGATCTTAGGATCTAATGCAATCCTCCAGCAACCACCTTTTATCTCCACTAAACTACAAAACGATGAGTCTTAAACTGAAAACCCTTAATGTTTTCAATCCAAGTCCATTAGCTTATATAATCATATAAATGTGTCAGTTCAGAATTAAACATAAAAGAAGAGCATAGATTTGATGTCATTTTCTCTTTTTCAACACATACATACTACCACTTCACTAAACCATTCAAGACACATGATCAAGTGACATTGGTATAATGACATTTTACATTTAGTAAAAATACTATTGGTGAGGGGGAGGGACACCATTAATTTGAAAGATATGGTTCAAAGTCATTTTTGAATTTGAAAATCAATTGGATGTAACAGTAATTGTCGCCCCTCTTGTGATAAATCCAAACATTTAAATGTTAATTTTACTACCGTGAAATTTAAACCATAAACATTAATTTTACTATCTATAGTCAATACTGAAATATTTTTTTGTGTAGAGGATCAATTTGTTTAACAATTAACCAAAAGAATCTTTTAAAGTGTAGAATATGTTTAAATCGGCACACAATTTTTACAGCCGCAGTGATTAAAATGAAAAATCAAAACATTACTTTAAATAAACATTAATTTTGAAGAACATTAGCGTAAATTACAAGTCGAACTGGAGTTGACTAATCTCCCCTCGCTGCGAAATAATAAATTTACTACCCCCCCTCCCAATCTGCACGCCCTCCTATGTCAGCAAACTAAGCGTGCTGCCATAAGAGTGGTGAGTTTGTTACTTCACAACTAGAGTAGATTAGTCAACTCGGGTTCGATTTTCGAAACAAAACTTTGTAATTTTGATCAAATAAAATAAGATTTTGAATTCCTACAATTCGGATTAACGGTATTTAATCTGTACATTAAACGCCGTTTTATTTATGATGACGTTCAAAAGATTGGTTATTTTAAAAACTATAGATTACTAATTCAACTAATTGCTTTGGTCAAATAAAAATAGTTTTATTAAACATTCAATCTTTACGAATTGTTTTTATTTTATTAAATAAAATCTTTATTATCAAAAAACAATAATTATATACATTTTTTTAAAAAACAATTGTTTACATATAAATGTCCAATTATAAATCTTATTTATTTATACATTTGTTCTTTAATTAAAGAAAACTCACTTTAATATTTCAATTTGTAATTTCCATCCAGTTGGTAGAGTGTCTGATTTCGGTTCCGGAGGTCCCAGAATCGATTCTGGCCCTATGAACTCCCGAATAATAAAGTCACTAGCATTATTATTATATCACATGAAAACACCGGTTTTTGGAAGGTATCTGATGCAGCTGTTGAAATATTTATTCCAATCATGATCAAACTTTACGTTTTTTATTATTAAAAATCAGTTCACACCTTAATGTCTATATTGTTTTTGGAGCATTACATTATATGTAGGAAATCTTTTGATATTATTTTTCTCTCTCTTTTTTTAAATTTAAGAAGCATGAAATACTTTTGATTTTAAAAGTTTAAATGCTACACATTCTTCAGACAAGTGGAGAAAGGTCACTTCTTTTGTCCTACAAAAGTAAGTACGGTTCTAAACTCATATTAACCTATCATTTAAATAAACCTTTGTTGGTAGGAAGACATTTAATAATTTGAAACTGAATATGATGTAAGATTATAGAATATATATTTTGGAAAAAGATTCCTCAAAACTAGAATCACTGACACCTTTCTTTAATTGTTATATTTAATGTTAACTAGGCTACTTCAGTTTAAGTCAACCTTAAAGTTCTTATATGCTATAAAGTGATCTATAATTTTCAGTTTTATTAATTAAATTAATATCTGGTGATGGTGTATTAAAACATTTATATTATATTAATATACGTTCACACTTTTATATAAACGATATGTACAATCCTAGATCAATAAGATTGAAGCTTCCTTGACCAAATGGTAATTGTAATATTGAAAGTAGTAACAAGTGACATTGAAAGGAGACTCATCCATGATGCACGAATAACCTAGGACTACCATAACAAGGTCATTAAAAAATGTTGAATTTTTTTATTAATTTTATCAATAACACCATCTTGTTTAAGTATTAATTCATATCTATTTTTGACATATAAAATCGAATTCCTAAAACACTGATGGACTTACCTGGTATTCAGATGGTATCTTTCTGCCCATAATCAGGTGTCAAGCTGCATATTTTAATACATGTATACAGGCTCCTGTTTCTCTATAAAAACTAGTCAGGTTATCCACAAAATTATTATATCATCAACAAAAGCTATTGCCACAATCTGCACATCTAAATGAGGAAGATAAAAAACTGTACTTGATTTTCCAATATCTTTGACCATATGATCTATGCATACTACAAAAAATCATGCTACTAGCAGTGATCCATGTGGTATTGCTCTTTCTGGAGTAAAAAAAAAAAACCTGATTATCTTATTTAATTATTAATTGAGATTCTACCATTTTTAGAGTGGTTTTCTATTGCCTGAAATAAATAGTTGTGTTCCAGTACCAAGGGCTTTAAAAAAGTAGTCTCTCACCATACAATAGTGCCATGTAGTGAAAGCCATAGCAACTGATGGATAATATTGGTTACTATTATTTGTACTATGTGGCAATATTGTATGCAGAGAGTTGTTAATGGTTTAACCGATAGTCTAAGCATAAGAAACGGTGATCATGTGATGTCTTAGTGGCTTAGCAACAATTGCTTTAGTGCTTTAAATAGTTATGCCCAATCCACCAAATCAAAAGCTGATCTTTATTCCAAAATATTCCACCAATTTTAGTTTACTGATATAATTAATTTCTTCTTGAACTGCAATCATTGCTCTGCTTCTGTTTATAGTATAATGTGCCACTGATATTTTCTTATTTGACCTCTAGTGTAATCCTTTCAAAAATATTCTATCAAATATTTTGGAATCAATATTGAGATACGATTTAAGTCTTCTATACTTCGTGTCTGTCTTTCTGTTTCTTTTATTACAATAAACAATATTTATTAATCATTAAAACCAATCAACACTTAGGCAATAACAATATCAATAACAATCACCAATCTCAATCTGTTGTCAAGGCAACCTCCTTTTAATATATAAAAAATCAATTTTTTCATAGCACATCTGAATTATAAAGCTTGTATATTGCTGCTATCAAGACATAATCTAAACATTTATAAATAAATAAAGGGATTGCATTATTTGCATTGTTTTTACATGTAATAAAATAATATACTCTTTCTTGCACTTTTAAATTATCTGTGGATTTTTATTATTGGTGCTTCTGTTCATAGTCGTGTCTATTTTCTTCACAGCAGTGATTCATTAATAATTATATTACTTAAATATCATATATGTATATATTACTATGTGTAGTTGGCTTTAGAATATGATGGAATCAAAAACTAAAAATTCCTAGATTGAGAATTCATTTTTCACTATATACATTGAAGCTGGAAATCTGCCCTACAGATTTGCACTTCACCTAGTGCCAATTATATAGTCACTAGAATGGGTTTTGAACCCAAATTATATATATTTAATAGGCAATAATATATATATAGTGAGATGTATGGATACACAAACATTTAGTTTGTTTGCCCATTTATCTCACACATGGGTATGTGCGTATGAAAAGTAATATTTGAAAGTTATGGAATTTCATAATTTTATTTCAATAACCAATTTATTTCTAACCAATTTATATTATATATAAAACAATTTATATTATATATATTTTGTAAATCTACATGTAGTAATTTTATAAAAATAGAGTGATCAATTAAAAAATTAAACCATGGTATTTTAAGTTTATTGCCTCTAATTAATGTAGAAATACAATTGCCATTGAGAGACAAACCACGGGATTCTTAGAAGTTTTATTGCTTCTAATTTATGCAGAAATACAAATGTCATTTGGAAGACAAACCGCTCTAGCTGGGAAATTTTATTACTAGCGGTTTGTGAGTTTGAGTGATATTTAATAGTTAAGCAATACAATTAGTTTTATTTTAAAAATTCGCGGACCTTTGTATCATTCTTAAAATACACACAAAGTCATAGATGTCAGGTTCTTAATTATTTTATCTGCTCATTTTATTGCTCCGATCTTTTCATTCCGCAGCGGCTGATTCTTTAATGTGTACTTGTATAAATAGCTAATATTTTATATTTTTTGGTCTAATTTTTGTTTCGTGTCCAGTAAAGATACTTCACGCAAATTTGCATTGTGCAGCAAAATCATGCAGGGGTGAAAAGAAATCATCCACCTCCTGCTTCTGGGAGGCTTATCTAGCTCACTGTGCCCAGTTAGAAACATCTCAACCTAATATGTGAACTGTCCAGAAAATGTGTGCTTAAAAGACTCTTCAATCTCTACAAATGCCTGTTTCAAACCCAAGCTAGCCTATGATCATGATCCACCGATCGTATCATCAAATCCAAGGTAATATCTATCTTGCCGCCAGCTATGAACTCTGAATTAATAATTCTCCTAATTCTAAACTACATTGTACATCGTTCCTTCTTTACTTAATGTTAAAGTTATCACATAAATACTAATAATGTCTGCGATTTATTATAATATTTTGTTTTGATTATATTGTACGCCTTTCCTTTCTTCTTAATTTTAAAGCTGTTACATAACTGTAAATGCTAATAATGTCTGTGCGATTTATTATAATGCTATATCAATTTTCTGTTTTAATGTGGCAATTTAGAATTAATTGACTGTTTTATTTTATTATTCTAATTTATGTTGATATGCCAAGAAAGTATACCATCTAGCGAGTGAACTTACCCCCCCCCACAATAGTTTTCTCCTATTAAAAACTAAGGAGACTTAAATTTCCTTTAAAGTTTGTTGTCATAAACTCGCTCGGTTTATACAAATTATTTTCAATAATGTTATTCTATAAATGACCAGAAGGTTTTGATATTTACAGTAAATTATTACACCTAACTATAAAATTTTAATCCTCATCTCATTATTAAAAGTTATCATTTTAACTAAGTACATCTCACCAGCAGTGAATTTAATATGTAATTTCTAATTTTATTTTAATAATTGTAACGTAGGCTGTTATTTTATAAGTAATCACAGTTATCTGTGCAATGACTGCTGGTAGAAATGTGGAGATATTTCTGAGGGGTGGGAAAGAGCAATCTATCCCTTTTAGTTTTAACTCTGACCCCTTTATGTGCGTTTATTGATCGTTAGTTAACTGCCCAGGATGATTTGCATTTAAGCATTCCATTGCGCAGTGTCAGGTGTTTATTAATTTATTGTGGTCGTTAGTGACACGAACTATTTATATGTTTTGGGGCATTATAAGTGTATCATTGCAATCGTTATATAAATTTTCCTGCTTTGTCATTATTTTGGGATCTTCGGAATGACCAATCCCACTATTCATCATCCCTCTAAAAGTAGATGTATTTTCCTACTCAGGATCTTCTCCAGGCACCCCCAGTGAATCAGTGTATGGGAAACATATGGATGAACCATCCCAAACACCCATTTGTGCCATTACTCTTCTGAGATATGACCTTGGCCATTATGCAGGCATACTCCTCTTGCACCAATATGACAAAGCCACTCAAGAGCGTCTTAAATGACCACCTCTCTAGATATGATTGTAAGTGATAACGTAATACTGCCTTATTACTATTATTATTATTAAGTTTTCTATTCACCTGCAATGCTCTTTATTAGTCGTAATTGCATGTCATTCGCCATCCATTCGTTTAATTTTAAGTCAGATTATGCATTACAGCTTCTTTCAAGCTGAATAGTTTGCTCCCACGCATCTGAGTAATCTCCAAAGTATCACACATTTTTCAAATCACACAACTCAAATTCTTATTCACATCTATATATAATGACCAATACAGCTTATTAGTGTGAATATATAATATCTTAGATGAGGATTAAGTTCCAAGATATTTGGTTACCTAATTGACCTATTGATTCTTGGCATATTAACCGCACCACAATATCTGAGCAACCGCATGAATGATCCATTGTTCTAGATATGTAATAATTGCACCAACTGACTGTATGTAGTAACACTTTATGTATTTATATAAATACATAAAGTGTTACTACATACAGCTATTTTGCTATTACCATATTTAATTGTTTAATAAATTTATATTATATTATTTTCTATATTCTCGCATTTGTTATTCATTGCCCGAATCTCTCTCGTTAGGTTAAGTTAAATTATTTCAAATTCAATTAAAGATCTTATTGGTATTATTAATTAATTCATTTTATTTAAAATTGCCTTGAGCGATATTAAGTATATAATTATTAATCTATTAAAGAATAGCCTACCCCGCACTTTAAGTAATATATTTTGTGACAATCATTGGTTAATTGTTTAAATATTATTGATTTCTAAGTCTCTTTGCTTACCCTGTTCTCATTGCTGGGACTGGAGGAAATGAAAGCTTGTTAGTATCCTCAAAAGTGTTGTCCATATAGTCAGAGACCCTGGAGCACAGGCAAATAGGTTAGCGTTTAGTACTGATCCAGACCTGTGTATCTCGCACATTGCTAGATTGCTATAGTTTGCTTGGATTCTAGGTCTTGTTGAATGAACACATTATTTTGACTGATACAATATATATATTAGATGTACCCGATCTAAACAGGCTGTGTTTTTTTTAATTGGTTCCTTTAACAAATTTTTTTTAAGATTTAATGTAAATTAAACAGAAGATTTTAATATTATATAAATAAATGTGAAAATTATACACCGGCCTGAAGGTCATCATTTCAACTTCAATTATATGCTAACCAAAACTAAATGTAAATATATTACAACAGCATGTATTTTTCCCCTTTTCACTAAATATCCCATTTCAAACATGAATTTATGTATTGTAATCACATTTTCTTCACAATTTAAATACTATACTTTTTTCCGAGCATATTTTAGTGATAACAGAATTACTTTCTTCACATAAACACATTTTTTAATTAGTTGTGAATTTGACATATGGACAGCCTTATGGACAAATATACATTCACCAATCAGACAACAGAGAAAATAGTGATTATATATAGATATTTTAATATTCTCTACAGTTTATAGGATAATCAAAAGTGTAAGAAGTAACAATAAACAGCATTGTATAAACAGCATTGTTAATTTAAAAGTACAAGAAAGAGTATATTATTCTATTGAAAATTTCAAATTATTTTACAATCCCATGATTTGAGATTTAATTTGAGGCTATAATAACACTTCTAGAAACATTGTAAATTGGATCACAAATTAGAATTTTCAGTTTTTAATCCATAAATTAATGTTCAGTCTTGTTCACTGTCTTCATCATCACCACCAGACATACATAGGTAATAATGGGTAATGTAACTTCACAAAGAAGGAAAACAACTATTTAAATGTATGTATACTTTCATGAAGCATGTATAAATTCACATGTCCACATACTGGTTTTTTAATCTGTTTGTGCAATATCTATATTATAATGCTGTTTCTTAATTATGCAACAAATCTTTCTTGAAAACTTCAACCCCTCATTTCATTGAACTCTATTCTCAGCCATAGCAGTACTTCAACCCCTCATTTCATTGAACTCTATTCTCAGCCATAGCAGTACTATCGACATAATTGAAGGGTTTCTATAATGCTTTTGAGCACCTGAAGTCACAAAGCTGGATTATAATCCTCGACTCTTAGTTGGTGAATATGATACTTTATCACTGTACAAAACCATGTGGGCATAACCTTCCCATGAAAATAATCGATATTGCACTTATTTGAAGTAATTTTCACATTGGAAATAGAATCTCTTTCATTGAAGTGAAAAAATATTTCAAAAATATCTATTAGCATAAATATTTGAAATACAGGCATTCTTCATATACTTGGAGCTTACATTAATTGTAAATATAGATGATTTGTACTCAGACTTTCAAGAAACCTTCAACTATCCACACTCCCTCAAACGACTGATACCCATGACCACACACATATAGAAAAGATAAATAATCACCTACATATTTTGTGGATAGTTGAAGGGTGCTTGAAAATCTGAGTTCAAATCCCCTATATTTACAATTAAGCTTCAGCTATATGAAGAGTGCCTGTATTTCAAATGTTTACTACATTAAGCCTGCATCCTGCCCATCCCTCTTCTATGTATTTAAATGGATAAGGTCCTAGACATGAGAGGTTAGTGACTTGAGGTCAACATGAGCATGGCAATAATATTAGCATCAGTATGGGATTAGAGTTTCTCATCATCAGATTTTCAATGGTATGGATGGCTGAAGAGTTGGATGTTGGAGTAGATTGAAGCCTCTTCATTAAAGTATGAAGATTTGCTATCTTAATATAAAATGAGCATTGATTATATATGCGTGTGGGAGTGATAATCTGGACCAACTGGTGAGTGCTGGTTCAGCATGAAATACGGATATTGGTAATTATTTATTTTTTCTACATGTGTGTGGTCATGGGTATCAGTGGTTTGAGATAGTGTGGATAGTTGAAGGGTGCTTGAAAGTCTGAGTTCAAGTCCCCTATATATCTATTAGCATAATTGTTTTGTTTTAAAACTATTTTTACATAATGAAATTATTAAAATTTTATCAATTTTTGTTAAAAGTCACAACAAAAAATGCAACCTTAAATTAGATCCTAGAGACTAAATATAGTTGTTTTTATTTCTTTGTTAAGAAGACAGTCAAAAAAATAAAAAATACCACACAAACAGTTTTTGCCCTTTGATGTTATATCTGTTGAAATAAAAATATATTTTAAAAACTAACTAGGAAAATAATATTTTAATTGTTTAAAGTTAAGATTTTTGTGTACAAATGATGTCTAATGGAATTTTAAAAAATCGTAGTTTAAAAACAAAATAATTTCACTAATTCATTCACAATATTTATTACTGTTTGTCGGTCGCGGAAATGACATTTTTATGCGCTTTAGCACATAAACGGCGTCATCCAGCGGCGTCTTTATCCAGCAAACTGTAAACAATAGTTTACCTTTGAAAGTCAAAATACATTTGAGCATCAATTGTGCCGCCATTCAAAGATCTTTAGTTTTCGATCATTATTCTACCAATATCTTAACACTATAAAGATAGGATCAATTCTGAAGGTATTGAAAATGTTTTGATTTTATTTATTTTTTTCATAGTATTTTCTTATTCTTTGTAATTATTTATTGATGTATAGTGCCTATATAATGTTTGATCAAATTTTTGGCATGCTTTTATACGTTTTGTAAATACATTTACAAGAAGATAAAATGGATCAGGGATTCGAACTCAGCCTTTCACATGAAAGCACATAAACGGCGTCATCCAGCGGCGTCTTTATCCAGCAAACTGTAAACAATAGTTTACCTTTGAAAGTCAAAATACATTTGAGCATCAATTGTGCCGCCATTCAAAGATCTTTAGTTTTCGATCATTATTCTACCAATATATTAACACTATAAAGATAGGATCAATTCTGAAGGTATTGAAAATGTTTTGATTTTATTTATTTTTTTCATAGTATTTTCTTATTCTTTGTAATTATTTATTGATGTATAGTGCCTATATAATGTTTGATCAAATTTTTGGCATGCCCTTATACGTTTTGTAAATACATTTACAAGAAGATAAAATGGATCAGGGATTCGAACTCAGCCTTTCACATGACCCTCAACTCTCCATGCCATCTCATATAGCTGACCCACCTGATCACACACATGTCAAAAATATAAATAATCACCAATATTCGTATTCCATGCTAAACCAGCACTCACCAGTTGGTACAAATTACCATCTCCACACATATATACAATGCGTGCCCGGCTTTATATTAAGATAGCCAATCTTCATACTTAAATGGACAGGCTTCAAACCACTCCAACCCACAACTCTTCAGCTGTCCATTTCATTGAAAATCTGATGATGGAATGTTCAAAGCCCACGTTAGTGCCATGGTTGTTATCCTACCCATGTTGATGTTAGTCACTCTGACCCCTCATGTACTGGAGAATAATCAATTTTTACATACATCTGCGAGGGATGGGAAGATCTTTAACGCACTATGTTTCAATATGCAACTTAAAAATATTTTTTTCAAAATCAAAATCCAATTAGGACATACAAGATTGAAAAGATAATTCTTTTCCATTATCACTATATTATCAGTTTATTTAAAATAAAGATGGTGAACGGCTTAAATGTTTGGAATTTCCCATTTGCGATGAAAAATATAATAACATGTAAACCAAACATGCTTACTACTACATTTGAAAATAGCAAAAATTAACCTATTCTTAACATGGTAAAGAAGCTAACCAATCAATTTACTAGTAACATACTCTTTTCAATGGCGATGTCATGGTAAAACACTTAACCAGTGAGTCCTCATGGAACAATTGTTGCATAGGAAGGAGTAAGATGAGGGCTCATCATCAGTTCATGTGCAGATTTTATTCTGTAAAACAAATTGTATACTGTGAGAGATGATTGGCTGATCATTGTATCATAAAGTCAAATTTGGCATTAGGACAGTGCCAGCGAGTTGAGTGTCTGGTATGTTTAAATTTTGTTAAGCAATACTTTATTTATAATCATATACATATGACAAATTTTATTCATCCATTTTAAATTTAAATAAGCACTTCTTCATCACTTGAATAGATTGAAGACTGTGGTTTTGATTAAAATTCACATAGTTCTCACGAAAAGACAGGTAAAACTAACTAGATGATAAAATGCCACTATCAGATAAAAATGCTTGATGCTCATTAGTTTCAGTTTGCCTTTATCACCATTTCCTTAACACAACTTATTTTAATATTTAAATCTTTAGAGCTTCATTATAAATTTTAATGTGCTCTTTCTCTCATTCTCTTCCATCTTTTTATACTCTCATCTTCAGTCCTATAAGTTATCATGAACAGTTAGTTATAAGTTATCATGAGCTTCTTATATTATTATATCTCCCTGTATTAAATTAGATTGCACATTTCTGCACACAAATTTTCATTGCTTAATTACACATACAACAATAAATACATAGCTCTTCATGAAAAAGAAAGCATTGATAGATATAAGTTTAGCTAACAAGGAATTATTTGATGAAATCTGCATGACAAAATAGAATCAGTATTTACAAAATGTAACTGCTATAGCAAATGCCCAGTGAAATTATTGGAAGAAAGTTAGCACTGGTCCTTCTTTGCATGAGCTGTGGAAACAAAAATTCTCTTGAATTGAGAACTAAATGAGCGAAAATTAAGACTCTAGGCTTCAGGAAAGAAAATTGTATAAAAAATCTAACTAATGTATTCCTTTGTTAATAAAGGTATTATTTAAAACATAAAATAACAAGTCAATTTGGAACTAAATTTGTGTCAGAAATTTCAACTGAAAAATGCCTGTATGTTTGAAAAATTCTAGTTAGGGATCTCTAATAAATGTGTTAAACCTCTAGATAAGGTGATTCACAAATGATCTGACCCACAAATTCAAGACTAGGATAATGCATGTAGTATATTCTCTTGTTCTTTTCTTTCACTTTCTTTGCATATCTTCATATATATATATATATTGCTTATAATATTTCTTTCATATACACTTCAATGCAAACAAATTTTCTTAAAAAAACTTTATTTTCCTTACAGTTTAGAACCACTGTATAAACATGGCCAAAGGTAAAAACAAGTATGGACAATGTGTAAACATGTGTATAAAATTCTACCATCGGTTAGGTTCTCCGAATCCGACTGCTCTCACAGTAAGATAGGGGATCTTGCAATAAATAGTCAGTCTTTTTGAAGGCAAGGGATAAATACGTCTACATGGATATATAAAGAGAATGTCTGTCTACCTATATGACTGAACATGTGCTCCATTGAAACCACTTCCAACAGTGAAGATGTTTTTACTATATTCACTACCAATATGTCTACACAGTGAGGCAAGTCCCAGACTCAAGGCAAACTGTCTTCTATAGCCAGAAGAGTCATTTAACAAACTCGAGGCAAGCTGCCCAGTGCAGCCAGAAGAGTTAAGACTAGAACTCATGAGGCAACTAAATATACAGCTGAAAGTGAGTCCAGTTATTCGGCATGACCAGCACAGTATTAACTACACTTATCTATGTACAACTGTATTTTGGGAGTGCTCATATTTTTTTGATATCATTGTTGGCTTGAGTCTGAACCTTGTAATTCAGCCAAACACAACAGTAACCTATTGATTACATGCTAATTTATAATATCCATCAGCAAAAAGGGATGACCAAATTCATTAAACTATAATAATATGCTTAAGAAATTGAAGGTTTATAATATATATTATTAAAAAAGTTTTAGACAACCAATATTCAAGTTCATAAAATTATTTAAGACAGGAACTGCAACATGTATTAGACACAAATAGAACTCTATCAAAAATAACAAAGATAAGCATAAACATGATAATTTCTAAAAGTTTATAACTTATAAAATGGAAATTAATTTATTATACACAATTATACTCTCTCCTACAATAGATCTTTATAAGAAAATATAACATAGTAATCATTAATAATTTGGATGTATTACTTCAATAAAGAAATAAGCATTTGCTAAAATAATCTTTACAAAATGTCCGACTTTATTTTTAATTGGTGGTGATTTTGTAATACTAATGATGTAATAAAAATATAATATTTTAAAAAACAAAATGGCTTCCTCATAAAATTAAATAATACATTATAACAACAAAAAAGTGCAACTTTTATTCATTATACTAAAAGTATATTAAAGAATGTGTATCATCATTAGTTTGGACCTATCACTTCAACAAACAAATAAGCATTCACTAAAACGATCTTTACAAAATGTCTGCCCCCTTTTTTTTTAATTGGTGGCCATTTTGTAATACCAATGCTGTAATAGAATTCTAATATCTTAAAAACAAAATGGCTTCCAAATAAAATAAAATAATACATTATAACAAAAAAGTACTGTATAACTTTTGTTCATTATACTAAAAGTAAAATAAAGTGTGTGTATACTAGTTACAGTATGATTTCTTTATCAAATTTTTGTGAAACGACCTGATAATATTACATTTGCTAATATCCAAATGTATTTTTCAGGATGCATGTAAACAGTCTTGACTAAAAAAGCCATTTTAATCACTTGTTATTTAAAAAAACCTTTGATCATATACTGTAATCAATTGCACCAAAAATAAATTGAAAAACATGTATTATGAATTACATTTATTAATTTAATTTTTATTTAACTGCATTATATTTTAATAATAAACCAAACATAGTAAAATGAATTAGTTTGTAAAACAACGAACAAAATGGTGTCTTTCACACAACTTAAATTTAAAAAAAAAAACAACACTCGGGATTGATTGCATAATAAATATAATGCACCAATTTATTTATTTTTACATACTTTTTTTTAACAACTTGTGGATTTGCAGGACATAAATTTCAATGATATGATTTCAAAATAGCAACAGCCAATAGGAAAAGGTTTTAAATTATCACTAAAAAAAAATGCCAGGCATCAACATTGTGTCTATTAATCATTAGTTTAAAGAGTATATTTATAAACAAATGTGTTTCTTAACATGCTTATTAAAATATTTATTATCTTTATTTTTTTTCATAATGTAAACTTTTTTTAATTGATAAAGTTTACGGTTTGTTTGAATCTGTAGTAATGAGTCAAAAATGTAGAATAGGAAACCATTATAATTTTTATTTCTTGTATAAGATACTTGACTCACGGTGAGTTTTGGGGAATCAATTTGCTTTCATCCAGAGTAAAAGATCTATATAATGATTGATTTTTATTAGCGAAAATATTTCAGCAGACTGAATCCTCACTTCATAAATACAAGAATTATTATGGGCGCAGCTATTAAAGGTGTTAATTAAATTGTTTATATTTTTATGAATTTTAATTTTGGAAATATTTTAAAAGTTTGTTAATGATTCCGAATCCTGTTTAATGATGAATAAGATATTTTAAGAGTTCATATTATGAATAGTTAACAACAATTATTAATTGGCTTAGAATATGATAACAGATTTATTGTTAAAAAATAAATTTAATGATTATCTGCAGAGAAATTGATTAATAAGCTTAGATTAAAATGTTAATATTACACATTGTTTAATTAGGCAGTGAACATTTTAATTAATGACTTGAATCGAAAGAGTGTGTTTATAGCATAGTTATGTATTTTAAATAAAGATTAAGTTTAAAATATAACAGCTTTTAATTGAAGACAGTGTGGGGAAAGAGGAGACATATATGCAGAAAGTTATAACAAACAAGCTTTCATTTCTTAAAGTGACTGACTTACAGATGAAAAATATTTTTAAAATATCCATCTGATGACCAGATAAATTTTCAACAATCTTTAAAAATTTTAAAATATATATAGAGAATAAACTTAAGTATGTTTTTGGAAATAAGTACACTACAAGTCCCTTACTATTAATACAATTATAGAGAGATAGAACAGAGACCTAAATATATCTAGATCAAAGCTTAGCCTTATTCTTCTAATGGACAAATGTCAGCTCTGAAGCAATTAAGAGTTTGAATTTCTGTAGGTTTTAATACTTGTATTTCTAAAATACTGATTCAGATATTGTAGTACTAATTTTATTTATCAATAGTTAAGTAAATTTGTTCAATAAATGATTATATATGCTGCTTAATTTTTCCAATTATTAACGGTCCATTAAATCTTACCATCTTTCATTTGTTGATCACTCATGCAAGTGCTAGGTGGTATAATCATAGTGAGAGAAAAAACTGCTGAGAAGCATTCTGCAAGCTGGAGTCATGTGACATTTTATTGGTTTTGCATCAATCCTATCCAAAAGGATAGGCAAGCCCATAGTTATTAAAAAACTAAGGCATCATAATAAATCAAGTTTGGATTGGTTGTGAATCTACATAACTATACAGGCATGTGATTGAAAAGATTAATATATTTATCACTTTGGACTGACAGCTTGATAGTAAAATAAAGATGTACAATATGGTTGCTAAAGAAAGTGTGTATTAGGTGCAAAAGAACCAAATGTATTGTTTCCAGATCCGAAGTTCTTCATTCATCATAAGCTAGGAACTAGTCTGGGAAAACTGAACAGCATAACACTGGATAACGATTTCACAAGCAATACCATCTACCATTTATTGATTACTAAAGTTTAAAAAAAACAGGCAAAACTCTCTCCATATAGTAGTGCCACTCAGTGCCAACCAGAGTGATCAATGGATGCCAGAAGGCTTGTGCATAAAATCCCTATCTAGTGCCTACTCATCCAATATCCATTGATTACTCTGGTTGGCACTGAATGGCACTACTATATGGAGAGAGTTTTGCCTGTTTTAATAACAGTAATGTGCTATCATAAGAAATAGTGATCATGTGATTACTAAAGTTTACAGTAGATGGCAAAAAAGTGGAAAAGAAAAAAAGAATTTGTTACTGAGTATATTTAATTTTTTGCTATGACAATTTTTTCAACTTTGTAAAAATAGTAATAAATTAAACCAAACCATGCTGTCTTATCTGAATTTGAACCATTTCAGAAGACTGCTTATTTATATAAAAGAAAAATTATAATATTAAATAAGACTGAATAGAAGCAATTTAACAAAACTAAATTAATATCTTAAACAAAAAAGTAAACAAAATTGAAATCGGTTGTACAATTGCACACCTTTTATTTTTTGTGCCAAATAATATTTTGACAGTCTGAAAATATTTTTTTTGCAAAGTTTGCTTTTTGATTTGCACATATTTTAAAAAAAGAGTAATATAATTACAAAAAATATATAATAAATAATGAGAACATTTTAAATCAATAAGGTATTATATTTAAAAAACCCAAATAATTGCTTGGATCACCATGTGACTCTCCAGAATTAAAAATGGAAGGTTAGCTTCATTTCCAAGAACATTTAGCTCTCGAAATTATTATTCTGTTTCAGTGCTAAATCACACAAGACAAACTAAGAATATGTTATACAGTATATCTTTCAATATATATGTACAAAATATTTACTGGTAGCAAGCATCGCATATTGAACTATTATTTATTGCATTCATTTATATGGGTGTGTATGTTTAATAAAATTATTTTCGATTAAAAAGCATTGCATCATCTATTATTATGAAAGATGATCCTATATACATATGTAAATACGTGAAGGCAGTCAAACCTAAACAATGCCAATATCAATAACAATCACCAATCTCAATCTGTTGTCATGGCAACCTCCTTTATACAATAAAGTTGGATACTCATCTTTGTCTATGGTCATATATTGTATAACTAAGTAAAGATAACTAGAGAGACAGTCCCCATTAAAGTATGATACCTATCCAAGCAGGAATGAAGACCACAACATCTTACAATTACATTTTTTTAATCTTTCGTTAGAATGTTTATACTTATCTGACCAATCCAGACTAATCTAGGACTATTATTCTCTCCCTAAGAGTAGTTAGATACTAGATATCTAGTTATGTTGATAATGAATGTTTATTGGGGGGGGGGGGAATCTTAAGCATATTTTGTAACATAAAAAAATTTCAAGCATGCAAACTCCAAGTCATAGCTATTGCTACACAAACCGTAAATCGAAAACAAACAAACAAATATTTTTTCTCCTAAACTAGATCTTTATATATAGTCGCCACCAAGTGGCTCTAGGAATACAATGTTAGTCTCAGGTCCCCTATATTAGGTGGAATTAAAAAAGGGTAACGAAGCTTCACTGTAATATTTTGAAGCTAAACTGAGGGTAAACTCATTACCTTTAAGTGTTATCATCAAAATGAAGAAAACTTTTAGTTTCCTAACAGCAACAAGGGTTTAACTGACATCATTGTGAAAACAAAAATGGCAGAGAATGTATCAAATCAAGTGCAGAATAGAAGGGAAAATGCGAGTCAAGAAAACAGCAGTATAAATAAACAACTGATGGAAGAAGAGAATCCAGTTAACAAAGAAAACACCTCAGATAATTTGGACTATATGTCACCCAAAATATCACAAGGGGAAGAGGTAGCGAATGTCGTTGAAGGCTTCGAAAAGTTTAAAATTAAAAACAATGTTATCTAAAAAGCCAAACCGATTAATAAAAGTTTAAAATTGAAAATGTTATCTAAAAGCGAATCAGATTAATAAGAACAAATCTATAAAATCTAAATTTGAAACTAATGAGAGAAGTAATTCAAACAAATTATTTAATGTTAATAACCATTTAAGTATGAAGAGGCATTACAATCAAAGTATGGGGTAAATAACGTTATGCAAGAGGCTTATGATAATATATTGGATTTAACGGATGAGGAAAATGAAAAATCAACTGTTTTAACAAAGTCACTTAATGAATAACTTTTAATAAGGATTGAGAAATTTAAGGAATAAAAGCGAACAATTCCTTTATCAAGATCATAACTATAGACAAATTCATTTGACAAACTGGATGCTAGACACTCCTGCTAGAAATATCATTTTTGTAACAGTAATGGAGTTATGTTGTAATATTTGAGGGCACGGGTCTGCACTCATTTGTTCCACAGGGGTTGATGATGGCGGTCGTTGGGGGTCTGGTTTGTGGGTGCAGGCTGTTGACGATTATTGCTGCTACCTGGAAAACCTGCCGGGAGGGTACAGGGTCAAAGTTTTCAGCACCTTTTCCGCTCTGATGGGCTGCTGTGTCCCCTTGATGGATTGTTTTTGGGCAGTGCAGATCTGTGCTCATCCATGTATAGATACACATTAAGTAAAATTATACAACCCTTTTATGGATATATTTGTTATCGAGCATATGTACATTGTAAACCTGGTCAATAATTGTTTTACCTTGTAACATTGAACACTTTGTAACATCATGTAGCGGGTGATCAGTCACCTGTATTTTTTTTTCCTTAATAAAAAAAAAAAAAAAACTAGATCTTTATAACTTGTTTTCAGTTTCAACCAAAATTTAATTTTTCAGATAAAATATTCGTTAATTATTGATAATTAATGCACATTTCACTTTATGCACACATATATAAATGTTTCTGATGGTAACACTTTTTGTTTTATACTTTTTTTTTTTTTTTTGCAAATTACATATATTTGAGTAGTAATCAGTGTAAAATACTGTGAATCCCAAATCTAAAATCCCAATACTTTTCCAGACTTGTGAATTTTTCAGATTTGAAAATTAAATATTTTACTACCTCTTCAATGTAACCAAACTCTGCTAAAATAAAAATTAAAAAAAAAAAAAAGCAAAAATAGGCAGCTAACTGCAATTAAGCTTATTAATCTTTTTTGTTTTTTAATTTTGTTTGTCACTGTATCTCTAAACTAACTTATTTATTGGGGCTTTCCATCATCAGATTTTCAATGGTATGGATGGCTGAAGAGTTGGAGGTTGGAGTAGATTGAAGCCTTTCCATTAAAGTATGAAGATTTGCTATCTTAATATAAACTCAGCACTTATTATATATATGTGTGTGCGTAAGAGAGAGAGAGAGAGTTGATAATCTGGACCAATTGATGAGTGCTGGTCCAGCATGAAATACGTATATTGGTGATTATTCATCTTTCCTACATGTGTGTGGTCATGTGTATCAGTGGTATGAGATAGTGTGGACAGTTGAAAGGTGCTTGAAAGTCTGAGTTTCAAATCCCCTATATTTATTATAAAAGACCATTTTATTTGATTAATATAAGTTACTGATAATAGATATTTGAATTACTAATGGTATTCTATTGTATATAAGTGAAAGGTTCCTTAAGGTCATCCTATCATTTAAAAATATTTTTAAAATTTGATATTATTTCATCTAATAATATATCAGTTTTATAATTTTTCTTATTTCAAAATAACATTTATAAAGGGTATTTTTAAAATTTGCTATTTTTTTTAAAAGCATATGTTTTTTCCTTTTTTTTTTTTTGTATTTATAACTATGTATGGGAATATAGGTATTATTATGTAACTAGTCTTGTCTGTCTTCGTTCATTCATTCACTTTACCTTTACTTTACTATGTTGAGCATTTGTGTTAGTTTAAGGTCTAGTCGTTATGAGCTATTGTCATCTTCTGAAAGCTAGTGTGGGTGCGTGTGTGTGACCCCGCTTCATATCCCTCAACTGCTATAAACAGAGCACTGATTGTATATATATGCGGGAGATTGTGATCTGGCCCAACTGACGAGTAATGGTTCCGCATGAAATATGTGTATTGGAGATCACGTATCTTTTTCACGCGTGTGTGTGATCATGCATATCGGTTGCTGGAGATGGAGTGGAGGATGAATAGACCGAAAAATCCTGAGTTCAAATCCTCGAATTGCACACAGAATAGCAGTTCTGATTCCAATCTTGTCCTTTTCCTGCATGCGCAATTTGTCACAGTTGGTTGAGTGCTTCACTTGGGATCAGAAAGTACCAGGATCAATTCTGATACTCGAACCCCCCCCCCATATGTAAATATGTATGAAAACATAAATATAATTTCTCTCTCTTTCTCTCTTGTTTTTTTACCCGTAGTTTGAACGGCCATGTTTATTCACAAATGGTCGAAAATGATGATGATGATTTTTCCACATATGCTATAAATAAATTTAAAAAAAAACATTTTATTTGCTTCTAACTAAAATCATTTCATTATTTATTGAGCATACCGTAATCCTCATTAAATTGCATGTATAAGAGGGAGGGAAACACAACCCTTTTCATTTATATATGACAAATGGTAAATGAAAATTCAATTACTAGTCGTTAAAAAACATTCTTGTATTTTATATATAAAAAAGGCAAATTAAAATTGAATTATTTATTTCTCCTTTATTTTTTAATACTATTTTAATTCCTATTTAAAAATAAAAATGTCAACCCCTTTTAATGCTGTCAATCAATTAATTAATTACGTAGAAGTTTCATTCATTTTATTTGTATGAAATAATTTCAAGTAATGTTCTACATACAATGATTAAGATGATGTTTCCGTTTCTAATTAATAATTTTTAATCTTCATCGCTTTATCTGTAGACAATTCAACACAATTTTAACGACGCAATTAATAACTTTCTAGTTTGTGGAATATTTAAATTTGCTGGCCTTTTGCGTAAAGCCATTGAGACATAACGCAACGCATTCGTCGATCATGTTTATAATGTGAGTTCAAAGCCATGCCTAGTAAAACTTGATATTTTTTTTTCAGATTTTAATCAGGTGAAGGTTTGTTTCAGGTAGCCAGACCCATGGCTAAGCCACTTAAGTATCTAATAATAGTTTCGTGGTAAATAACTTGTTGCAGAGCAGAGACCCCTTGTAATAACTTACAAAAATGAGCAGGTGACAAAAAAAAAAAAGTAATATTAATTTGTTAGGCGATGAGCGATTTAATATTTTTCATTCGTTCTTCCAAAGTCAGAATAACTAGGTACCCATTAACTGACCAATAACAGATGATTAACTAAGTTGACTAAATTCTATACCTCATAGAAAAAATTTCTCTTAGCCACATAGCCCAAATTATAAACTGAGGTCATAGGTATGGCAAAAAAATGTGCTACCTCTTTAAGATTTACCACTGATCAATAAATGAATATTTTAACCAGCTATTCTTAACTGAAGGGTAAAATAAAAAAGAAAAGCTTCATTCAATCAGTTAAGTGTCAGACCTGAAAAGTATGTAGTCAGCTTAATTTTTTTCTTGTAGATTGCTGAAAAACCCTTTGCCCATACAGTGACTAGGTTCAATCCATAATGAATTTTATTATTCATTATTAAGTTTCTTCATTTTTTTTTTTTTGCCTACTATATGGTGATTTTGAGTAATAGGCACAAAAAAAAAAAAAAATCAATCAATTTTCAGTTAAAAAACTTCTGATCAATTCAGAAAAAAGTTATTAATCCTATTATTTATCTCATTACATCACATTATCTTTTGTTATCAGCAATAACAAACTTTCAGAACAACAATGATTTTTTTTTTGTTCATGCTTCTGTAAGTCAGAAATGCTCATTTTTAAAAAAATAATTTCTATATTCGTTAATTCTAAGGCAGTATATAATTTTTTTTTATACTGAATGTTTCTTATATGTGTAATTAGAGAGATTTGAACCCTGGATTTTTCAATCTATTCATCCTCCACTTCATCTCAAGCAACTGATACACATGACTACATATATGAAAAAGATCCCCCTTATCTTTTTTGCATACATGTGGCCATGTGTATCAGTTGCTTGAGATGGAGTGGAGGATGAGTACTGAAAAATCCTGAGTTCAAATCCCTCTTTCTATATTCTTTGTGAAATTTGAAAAGTCAAACTGATATTCCTTGAATCACTGAAATGTTCACAGTTCTTACATATTTTTGTTGTAGTATTTTTAAAACAAAATCCATTTTTATACATTTTGTACCAAGCTCCGCCTGCATATAATAGCTCGTTTTGCTGATAAACTTTGATTAGAATAGATTAAGGATAAGAAAAAACAGTTATTGTACCATTTTAGAAAAAAGAAAATAGCGAAATGTCTTGACTTTCATCACAATTAAATATATGCACAGAGCCAGAGATATTCTTTTTTTTTCTCAATAACTTGTTTATCTTATAAAAGCATAATAGACTAGTCTCATTATTAAAAACTATGATCTTTCTAATTGCTTTGATGTTTTTTAAGTCAGTACTAACTATGTTTTTAAATGTTGTAAAACTTTTAACCTTACCTTAGAAAGTATTTTATTAGTAAAATATTGTACACTAAATTCAGAAAAAAAAAAAGTAGATGAAGAATAAAGTGTGTGCTTTCAATACAAACTAAAGAAATTTTTATCAATAAATATGGTGGCATACATGCATCAAAAAGGAAAAGTGGTACTCCCATTATTTAAAATTTATCTATAAATTTTAATTTTTTTTTTAAACGTAAAAGGTTTCGTGTTGAGTTAATTATATATACTAAGATTAGAAAAATAACAGTTTTTTTATATTCCATTTAATGAAATAAAACAAATAAATTGACTCAAAGAATAGAGTCTAGTCATAGATATATATTGTTTCTCTAAGGGTTTGTGATGATGGTATTCTAGTTGTATTTTTATATTGGACTATTTCGATCATCTAATATGCGTATTGAATGTCTTTAGAAAAATTTAACTTTACTTAAATATTCCAAATACATTCAACTGTTAATAATATGTACAATGTTTCAAGAGATATTGTTCTCCCCTCTTCTTCAGGATGGCTCAGTTGGTCAGAGCATTACCTTCAAATTCAATAATCAAGAATCTAAGGACCCAGGTTTGAATCCTGTGCTAGTACTGTCACTGGTCAGGCCAGCAACACCTAAAGAAGATGGGAGAACAATACCTCTCAAAATGTTTTGCATATACTAACCTGTTTGATGTACTATTACTAACAGTTGAATGCATTTAGAATATTTAAATAAAGTTATATTTTTCTAAAGACATTCAATACGCATATTAGATGATGGAAATAGTCCAATATAAAAATACAAATGGATATATATATATTGTTTGAAGAAAGAAATATATGTTATTGTAAACTTATCATAATGTTTACTATAAATATTTAGTAAAATTCAAATATATATATATTTCATTTTTCTAAATTTAAATCCAGACTTTCAATTTCAACCAGACAATAAAAGTGTCATCCTAAGCAGCTAGGAGTGAGACAGGGGTTTCTGAATCAAAGTCAATGTGTTGCTCAATGTAACATTATCTCAAAAGCAACTAATAATTACATAACTATTATAATAAAACTTCTGAGTAGAATCTACATATATGATGATATTTACATAATTCAAAATCTTAAAATTTTTAGTAATATCTAAAAAAATACATGTTTTTCTAAGTTTAGTTTATGACAAATTTACATGAAGGTTAAGTTTTCTGCATAATGGCAGCGCAAGGTATAATAATGACTATCACCGGTAAAGATCTGTCATTACTCAACATCCTCTTATTGTTGATTCTGTTCCAAATCCCCTCAAAATCTGGAATTTTGCTCAATCATAGAATTTAAATCAAGATTACATGAAATTGGTACAGAATACACAAATCTTGGTTACACCATTCGAAAAAAATTGAATTTTTTATTTTTTCTAAAAAGAGACTTTTAATATTTTTTTTCTATATTCTTTTTTTAGTTTTAACCAAAAAAAAAAAAACACCTGTAACTTTATATAAGTGAAAAAATGGAATCCGATTCCAACTCTAAGTGTGACTTTGAATTTCTGATAGACAGTCTGTGGATTTCAGGGGCCTCACTTTCTGGCAGGTCATCTGATAAGTACTGCCCTGGTGACTTCAGATGATGATGCTGCTGCAATTCCTAGGGAAAATGGAATAATGAATAAGGCATCTTTGCTTATGAGTGAAACAGCCACCTCTGTTCTCAGATCATCATCCCTACCGGACCTGAACTCACTTTCGGACAATAAAGTTCATCAGTCACAAGTGGTAACAAGGCATATTACAAAGTCTCCAGGAACAAATATTCCTATCACCCATAAGTATAATACAGTAACTTATTTTAAATTTTACTTTTGGCAAAAAACTAAATGAAAAAAAAATTGTTTTGAAACGAATAAATATACTACTTAAGAAATAAAAGTTCCGGGTTGGGTTAATCTGTCACCCAGAAAATTGTCTGCATATTTTGGCATGGTGATTCTTATTTCTTCTGCTGTACATCTGACAAGATTAGGTTTCATTTGGGGAAAAGATCCTGATCTCAGACAACACGGACTTGCAAAAGTTATAACCAACACTAGATTTTTTTTTAATTTCATCTTGCTTACATTTCAATGACCAATTAAAATAGGCCAACAATTGGTAGTAAAGAGGATAAAATAATTTATAAAATTAGGCCTACTATAGATTACTGTAATGTATATTTCAAAGTATATTGGATATACAAAGAAATAGCAATTGATGAGGCAATTACAAAGTTTACGGGTCATAATATAATGAAGCAATATTATTCCTCGAAAATGATAAAAGAGAAGGTTCAAATGGTGAGTGTGCACAGATAACCATAATGGATATGTGTACCATATGGATTGTATACAGACAAAAGTGCAATTTCAGGGGCTGGCCTAACCCTGGGTACTCGAGATGTGTTGTCGGTTGTTTTGCCACCGTGAAAAATAGAATATTATTTTTTGACAGACATTTCAATAGTGTGGAATTAGCAAAAGAACTATCTGCAAACATACTCTCTTGTTGTGCGTCAGTCAGAGATGATAAAAAAATATCCCACAGAATATCAAAAATTAAAAAGGAGACTCCAATTCTGGATTTGATAAAGACAGTAGTCTTGAGTTTATAGTTTGGATAGATAACACACTAATTCGTATGCTCAATAATGCTTATCCATCATCTGGAAATGATATTGTTTATAGAAAAGAAATAATGATGTCGACCTTCAATCAAAATATACAAATCCATCAGGTTGGTGTTAATTGGGCCAATCAGAAGCAATGGTACCCAACATTCAGAATAATGTCCATGTTTAATCAAAATATATAAATACTTCATGGATTGGTGTTGATTTGGCCAATCAGAAGCAAGTTCAGTATGATTGGAATAGAAAGCCAATGCACAATTGTTTATTCATTGCATATGGAACAAAAACAATTAAAAGACCAATATCATTTTGAGTTTTGAAAAACTTTATGAAAGATCCTTAGAGTTGACTTTTCAACCAGGAAGATGGAACTCGACTCTTCAAATCCCACATTTGGCTTGCCTATTGGGTTGTTAACCTAATAGTTATACACCATCACAATATTCCAAAAAAAAAAAGTCACACAGTGCGCATAGACAAAAAAAAATAAGATATGATACTTCTTTTAGCTGCATTGAGTGTGATCTAGTTCCTTTGTACAGAACCGAAATAAGAATTCACGTGCTGGCCAATGACATTGCTTTGATACAGCATATGACATAAAAACAACTAAAAGGTCTAAATCATTTTGAGTTTCAAAAAGCTTTATCAATGTTAGAGGTAAGTTTTCATCCAGAAAGATGAAGCTAAAACCTTTTCATATTCCACAGGCTCAGCTATTGGTTTGTCCTGCCCCATTACAATATTCCAAAAAAAGAAAAACATGCAGAATGCATGGGGGAAAATATAATAAATGATACCTCTTTGGGAAAATATAAGGAATGATTCTTCTTTCAGCTGTATAGAATGTGGCTTAGTTCCTTTATGTAAAAGCAAAAAGAGAAGTTGCTTCTTAGCCTATCACAGTAAAAGTATGATAGACAAAGCAGCTCTCCATATATCCCCATCTCACACATTTTCCACACAGGACAATTAATAACTTAGGAAGGGGCAGATAAGTCAAAATCAGTACCATAAATGAAGATTTTATAATTTTTGATTTGGTAAAAAATATCAACATTATATATATATATCCATTCTTTTATTTCATGAATACAGTAACATTATTTGTTAATTATGATTTTTGTAATACTCATCTGATATTACATTTTAGGTTGCAAAGTCTAGCAGGAAACCTTTTGCCTCCCCCCCACCTCCCAAATCTTTTTAACTTTGCAGAATATCCTACACCCGGGTCTCGCTTTATGCGGATTTATTTAATGCGATTTTGAAGTTATGCAATTCATGTTTCTTCTTAATATCTTTGTATGCGGTTTTCTTTTATGCAATAAAAATTATTAGATCAGAAGTCAAGCTCTGATAATGAGCTATTACTTTAAATATTATATATTTCATGCACTCATGTCATATTTAAAGTAATAGCGTATTATCGGAGTTTGACTTCCATCTATAATTTCAATATTTTCAGCACTTTATAACAGTACAGTAATAGATTTTATGCAATAAAAAAGTTCATAATTCACTTAAAATCAGGATTTCCCCATTTTATATGCACACATTAAATTTTACAAGATTATAATGTAAATCTGTTCAAACATTACAGATGCCTATACTACAGCATGTTGTTGTTTTTGCATTTTAAAACACATTCTATTTTTGCTTTTAAAAAAAAGAGTATGTAATCAATTAATCATTTAGTGTCTGCAAGTAATAAATTTTACAAGATTATAATGTAAATCTGTTCAAACATTATGTATGTTTTTTTGCATTTTAAATCACATTTTATTTTTGCTTTTTTAAAAGAGTACGTAATCAATTAATCATTTAGTGTCCACAAGTTTATTTTTAAGAGATGAGTTATAGCGGTGGGCATAATTAAATTTGACAATTAAAATCTTATTTTTAATTGTAATTAACAACTTAAAAATTACGTAACATGATCTGAAATTAATGTCATGTGAAACGATGAAATTTGATTTTTAAATGGAATTGAAAATTAAAAAATTAAAGACAAAAATAAGAATTTAATTGTTAATGGTTAGTTTTAATTAAATTTTGTCCAACAGTGGTGAGTCGTTGTCTTTTTATTATTGTAAGTCTAAGTTCTTATTTTTATTTTAAACTTTTAGTTTACCCTAATGGAGAGGAAAAAACACCCAAGAAAATGAATTTCTTTGGGAAGAAAAATTTCAATTTTAGATCGCTTAGTGAAATGGGAAGGATCAACAGCAGTTGGAAAACGTTTTAGTTTGGGCGAATCCACTATAAGACCAATTTAAAAAAATGAAGTTGGTGCTAGTTGTACTTCCTCTTGTGACGAATCTGATGTCTCAAATAGCGATAAATATTATTACATGTATGAAAAAAATGTAAATTATGCATAAAAATATATTGTTTTGAATAAAATTAAATACTGTAGTTAATAAAAAAAAGTAAAAAAAGGTCTTGTATCAATTTTTTTCAAATTTGAAACTTTTTATTAGTCATATTTTATTTTCCTATATTTTTTTTTATGCGAATTTTAAAGTAATTTTACGTTTTTGCTTTGCTTTTATGTGATTTTTGGAAAATTACAGTACGTATCCCCCATTTTTCAAGGTAAGTTAAGTCTATTTTTGTGCGATTTCTTTTGTGCACATTTTCTGAGGAACCTATCTACTGCATAAAACGAGACCCAGGTGTACAGGCGATTCCATAAAGTAACAGGTAGGACTGATAATAAAATATCAGTATTATAACTATCCATATTAATATTTTATATTGCACTAATTCTAGAAAACATTGTTTTTTTTCCTATTTAGTTATCAACATGCATGGAAATGGATATAATACACACAGAGATGCTTTTATAGTTTCATGTACCATTTATTATTTTTCATCTTTTATTATACTGCATATTACTATTTTTTGTTATTGTCTTAATTAAATATTTTTATATTGTTGTTTATTGATTTATTTTGTCTTTATTCATTTAAAACAGGCAAAACTCTCCATACAGTAGTGGTTTTATACATTTAACTTTAGAGTAACTTTCTATTTGTTTGATAATTGATTTCATGAATAAATTATTTTACTTGAATACATTTTAAATTTTTCCGGTCATTTTGAAATCATATATAAAGTCCATGTGAATGTTTGTCCATAATGCTGTCATGTGATATTCAAGTTAAAAAATTTAGATGGCATATTTTTCAAGGAAAAAAACATTTCTCTCTAAATATATAATTTATACACCATCACAATTCGAAGAAATATTATTTGTAAATGGACAGCAGACAAACAATAAATTTTATACGTAATTAAACCGTAATTTATATTATGAGCATTTTATGCAAAAGAAGTAATTCCATACTTATATTTAATAATCCATAATTTTTTTACAAAAGATATTTTATGCGAAGAAAATAATTCCACCATTAATAAACAGTATTTTTTTCCCGAAGCATTTTATGCAAAGAAAGTAATTTCTTCCTTATATTTAAGAGGCTAAATTTGAATATGCAAATTTTATTCAAAGCAAGTCATTTTGCAGAGCAACAAAAATTTGTTAAAGCAACCAATTAAAATAAACTATTACAAAAATGATGACCATCCCATAGGCCGGTTACATTTTCCAGCAAGTAATTCTGCAAAGGAAAAAAAAATTATCAAAGCAACCAATTAAAAAAAAATGGTGGCCTTTTAATAGATGGACTGCATGTCTGATAATATAATAATGCATTAATATTTCATAATAAATTAATTTTATGTTTTGATGAATTACAATTTATGAAAGTTCTTCTTACATAATAGTTGATGTACAATAATTATAAAAAATATGTCTTCTTTATTACAAACATATTTCCAGAAGACATATGTATGTAAGGATAGAGATAGATCAGCTAGCAAAAATGAAACTCTCCAGCTTATCTTCTTTCTAATGCTTTATAATAAAAATCTCAGGTTTTTGGAAAAAAAATTATAAGGAACATAATTAAACTGCCTAGAAAAGTCACAAATTAAAATTTAACTCTCAAAATTTAGAATTTGTGAACCTATAAAAAAACAAAAAAACATTCGTAAATGTATTAAAATCTCATTTTTCTAATTTTTTAAAAAGGTAATGATTTGTAATACATTCTTCATATACCTAGGAGCTTAATTGTAAATATAGCGATTTGCACACACTTTCATGCACCCTTCAACTATCCACACTATCTCATTCCACTGTTACAGATGATCACATGCAGGTAAAAAAGATAAATAATCACCAATATACATATTTTGTGCTGAATCAGCACTCATCAGTTTGTCCAGATTATCATCTCCCACATATATATATATATATAATCAGTGCTAAGTTTATATTAAGATAGCAAATCTTCAGACTTTAATCTGGACCAACTGTTGAGTGCTGGTTCAGCACAAAATACATATATTGGTGACTATCTTCTCTACATAGGTGTGATCATGTATATCAGTGATATATAATATAGCTGAGGATGATTGAAAGTCTGTGTTCAAATCCCCTATATTTACAATTAAGCTCCAGATATATGAAAAATGCCTGCCTGTACTTCAAATCTTACACATTAAGCCTGCATCCTGCTCATCCCTCTATGTATTTAAATGGATATGGTCCTATACATGGGTCAGAATGACTTGAGGACAACATGGGCATGGCAATAATACTGGCATCAACATAGAATTTGGGCTTTCCATCATCAGATTTTCAATGGTATGGATGGCTGAAGAGTTGGAAGTTGGGGTAGATTGAAGCCAGTCAATTAAAGTATGAAGATTTTCTATCTTAATATAAACTGAGCACTGATTACATATATGTGTAAGAGATGATAATCTGGACCAACTGATGAGTGATGATAATCTGGACCAACTGATGAGTGCTGGTTCAGCATGAAATATTTAGATTGGTGATTTTTTTTATCTTTCCTACATGTGTGTGGTCATGTGTATCAGTGATATGAGATAGTGTGGATAGTTGAAGGGTGCTTGAAAGTCTGTGTTCAAATCCCCTACATAAAGGTAATGACTATATTTTCTCAGCTTTATTATATTTCTTAATATTTTCTTTTTTTGAAAATATATAACACTACACATCTGGTGCCTTCACATTGAAGATATCAGTCCAATTACTAAAAATTCAATATGGCATTCACTAGGTTTTAAATAGATAATGGTTTGAATAGTCATGTGACCTTCTGGTAGGGAATCTGATAGTAATTTGAGAATTTGACCATTTTATTCAGTTAATCTGAGCTGAATTCTTTTTTCTTTTCTCATTTAGTTATCAAGGTGAGAATGGGTCCTAAAACCTTTAAATCACAGAGGATAAATGATAGTCTACAATATTTATGGTTCCCAAATTATCATCCATATAGACATTAAATAAAAGGTTAGTATTGCTTAACTTCAGCCATGAGAGAGAATTTATGCATTCAGAATAATACAATCATAGGCAGACTAATTGCCCAGGAAAATCATGTGATGTTTGAATACCAAAAGTAGAAGAATTGAGAATCAGCAAGGGGCCTTTAGCTCATAAATTCCTTTCACTCTGTAAAAGCACTAAACTATGCCGTGCAGTTTGTACATCAAAAATAAATATTTAGGTTGAAGATAAGTGGCCGCTCTTGTCTTTTAAAGTTGTTAATCTTGTGTTTACATTTGTAGAGGTCTCTACTGTCACATTTTAGGTGCATAATCTTTTAAGATTATAGCCTTAATATATATTACTTATGTAATGAGTATGTGCTTTACAAATTATTAATGACAACTTTAAATTGTTTTTATAAGATTTCTAATTAAAAGAATTTTATACTGACTCCTCATTGTAAATGGAAAGATTTCATGCATGTTAGTTTGTATAGAAATTGTGGACTTAATCAGTGAAGTAGTTAATAGCTTCACGTTCTCAAATGAAAACACTTTAGATTCACCTATATATGTAGAAATTAGGTCGAAGATAAGAGTGACCACTCTTGTCTTTTAAAGCCATTAATCTTGCGTTTAGATTTGTAGAGGTCCCTACTGTGGCATAGTCTTAAGGTTATAGCCTTAATATATATTACTTACGTAGTGGGTATGCACTTTACAAACTATTAATTACAACTTTAAATAATATTTTATACAAATGTTTTAATTTAATTGGATGAATAACGCACTAAAAACAAAAAAAATATATTTTTTCTTGAATCACGATGTTGTTTGTTATATGTAACTTCAAATAAAAGCATGGCCTGAGCATAAATTAATTAATTCAATTGCGGGTACTATTATCTACTAAGTAGTAATTAAATTAATAAATTTATGGATACCCCATACTATTATTTCAAGTTACATATTGCAACCAGTATTGTACTTGTACAAAATGTGTTTTTTTTTTTGTTTAGTGCATTATATGTCAAATTAAATAAAAACTTTATAAAATGTTATATGGTTTTACTTTTTAATATTCAAATACTTTGCACTTGAATTTCTGTAGGTATTCATATTCAAATTGAAAAAGTGAGAATCAAATGATGTCACCATATTCCAGGATTTGAAATGAAATTCCCAAAAATTAACAATCGTTTACAAGACTTTTTGCATTTGTAAAGGGCAGAGTTTTGAAAAAATGCAAGACAATTAATAGAAATTAAGATTTGGTCTTGCATTTCTATTTTAATTAATAGCAAAATGCTTTTTAGCATAATAGTCATCAAATTAAATCAAAGCATATTTTTAATGTAGAGCCACCTATTGTATATCACTAAAAACTTGATGTACCATTTTCAATATTGCTTGAAATGTGGCCTGCTAACACTGATATGCTGGACAACTTGTTGGACACCCTGAAATATTGCATTGTTATATTGGATTGTCATCAATCATTAACGGGCTTAGAAAAATATCCGTTCAACAGAAGTTAAAAATTAGTTTAAAATTTTGACTAAGCAAACATAATTTCTAAGTTAGATAAAAGCATTTAAAAAACAAACAAACATTATCTTTAAATATATATATTCAGAAGTTTTATCAAGAATTTGTTTATTAAGAATTTGTGATCGCTGACATTAATTTTATTGGTCACACCAAGACAGAGCTTGGATTTTTGCTTAAAAGTGCGAAATAGCAACTTCTGCTTAATTAAATATCCAACAACAAAATAATTACTCTTCTTTATAAATATTGAATAAGAGGTTTCATGTAATTTTTTTTATTTATGTCTATTATATTTTTTTTCATATTTACATTAAGAAGTTGAGTTAAATGCGATAGCTTTTTTTCAGTTATTTTATTTGAAAGACTTATTGTATGCTTCTGAAACTGTATAATTATTTTTAAAAAAGACTGCCGATCTTGGTTGACAGAATAATACACAAGTACCAGAAATCATTATTAGATTTGTATAAAAAAAAAAAACAATGAATATGAATAAGAACTAATAAACTTACGAACAATAAACTGTTGTAGGGTTCCTGCTAAACCCTTTTATGATTAAACCCAGTAAATATAGAAGTGATCTACAAGGTTTAATGCAGCAGTAAAATGATGGATTCAAAGAGCCAAGGGTTCTCAGGTTAGTTCAAGATTTTGGTGCTCAAACATCATAGAGCAACAAACACATGCTTACTATTTTTTTTGCAAATACCAGTGTGTATTTATTTATGGTGATATTTAAAATAAATCAGAAGAAAACTTGTGAAACTTTCTGCTAAATAATTAAATGGCACAGTTGCGCTGGAGGACATGTGACATTAGGATAACAAATAGACAGTATAAAGTTAACAACTCGTTCAGCTGATCAAACAGATGTCAAAAACATAGAAAACTTGTGACACTTTGTGTTAAATAATTAAATAGCCAGTTGCTCTGGAGAACATGTGACATTAGGATGACAAGTTGATAGTATGAATTCAACAATTCGATCATTTAATCAACCTGTGGCGGGTTTTTTTTTTTCCTCTGCTGTAATTCGAATTAGGAATTTCCAACTCTGGCCGTCATTCTAGCAATGTTTCTAATCCAGCAAAACGTATTTCTGCTGAACAATATGGGATGGAATAAAAATAAATAAGAAGCATTCATAAATAAAATATTTTTTTTGAAAGCTAATATTATCCTTATATATTATTCTAACCGTTTAATATTGCATTCCATTCCTTATTATCAAAGATACGAAAAATCAATATTATTTTTTTTATTTAAAAAAAAAAAACAGTTTAATTAGAAAATGCAGTACTATTTAAAACCTAGAAAAAATATTTATTAAAACAAAGTATTTTAAAGCAATGGGAAGAGTATTTTAAGAAAGTGCGGTCCTCTCCCATCATTAAATTCTATAATGGTTATCATTAGTATTTTTTTTAAAAGGTCAATTTTGTTATGAAAGACATTTTCAACAATATATTTTCCTTTCACTCTTAGATTCCTTTTTAAAGATTCCAATCTGTAAATGACATTCTATAACGATACAAATTTGCACACAGATAAAAAATCTTTTTAGCAGCAGCGTGTGACAGTTTCGAGATTCTGTGATTAAACACCCACAAACAGTCTTAAGAAACTGGAAACACGCGATCGTTTAAAGAGGCAATCGACATGGAATACTGTTACGAATACCTTAAACAATATGGTAAATCAATGTCAAATATTGATTATGTTCTAATTATACACAATTAATAAAACAAAGCTTACATGAGATTAAGTAAACACTAGAAACAGAATTTTAAATTCATTAATACTTTAATGAAGGTGAACGTTGAAGAAAGAACAAACTTAGCGAAAGGAAAAAAAAAAGCTATATAACCACTTTTAACATTAAAAACCAGCACTTTTAGAAAAATATTGAAATACAGTATTTTGCCATTACTTTAAATTTTTCTGGTTTTCATCAGTGCCTCCACCATTGCAACACAATGATTATATTGTAATTATCTACCAATACAAAACTAAAGCAACCTCCTCTCAACGGGCTCATCTTTTGAAAACAACTCTGCTCTTTAGATGAACTAGGGTTATAAATCATTTGCATCCCCATTTCCATGTTAATATACCTTTCGTCACACCACTCATACAAAATAGAGAGTGCTTTGCACCCCCTTTTGGAATTTTGTCTAAAGGAGAACACCAATCCTACTGTTTGGGTTTCTATCAGTGCTTCTCTAATCTCTACTCATTATTGAAGGAAAATCAGATCACTGCATGTTGCAAACTTCCCGTAACTTACGACTTTCACGCAAGATGGCAACAGGTTTACATTTATTTTTAACATGTTGTGAAAAGATAATAATCATTATACAATAAGTAAAAAAAAATACAGCACTATAAAAAAAAAAAAACATTGGGATATGTAATTTTTTGATAAGAATAATAAAATGATACAGTTTTCAAAACCAAAACACAAGAGGAAGAGAACAAACAGGTCGTGAATATCACTGAAAGAATCAGGACATCGAAATGGGCTGGGGAATAGATCAAGTTACAATATGGACCCCAAGAGATAGAAAACAATTTAAAAACAGCTCAACTTGCTAGGTGGATGAATGATCAAAAGAATTCTAAAATGATGCAAAGTAAAAAACGCTAAAGGTCAAAGAAACTAAATTAAACTAGAGAGATCACTTTGCAATGGACTGGGTGAAAATAATGATCGAGAATAGTAATTTTATAATATTTTGATATCAATATACATGTTTATATTTTTAATAATGCATTATTCATCTTAACTCAATGCTATTGCATCCATCCATCAGTCCAGATGCCCGACCAACCTCTCCCATTACAGATGCATTTTGAAATATCCACTACATTTTTTTCAAGTAAGCAAGACATATATAGCACATATTACAACTTCATATACATATTTTTTTTAGATATAGTTAAACATATCTTCATATATATTTCGATATATTTCAAATTTCTATTCCATTGCACATTCCTAAAAATCTATGACTCAAGAAGTGAAAAAGATTAATGTCTCTTAAGGTGTGAATTTCATGCTATACCAGCTCTTATTAATTAGTCAAAATCAGAATCTTTTATATGTATAGTTTGATTACAACTATCAAACTTCATGCACTTATAACTATGGCACAAACCATTTTATGCAATATAATGAGCATGAATAGCTCTTGTCAAACTTTATCCCCAGATCGGTTTCTAGCTGTTGGCTGTTGTCAGTGAGGCACTAGGATATTCAGACATTATACCTAAAATACCAGCTCAAATCCAGCATTTATCTAATAGTTAACTATTAAGTAGAAAATCTGAAAATTTTCAGACATTTATATGTCTTCAAATCTAGCTATCTAACTTAAATAGAAACCGATCTGGGGATAAAGATATATGGAAAAGCTTGTTAAGAGATATTAAGCTCATTAAATTAAGTCACATGATGCATGACTTTATTTCCTTGCATTTTGTGCAGATATGTTAATGATAATTGCTAATTATTAATTAAACTAGAGATTATCCCTTGCCCAAATGTGCGCTTTAATTTGAGTTTCTTTGTCCATGTTGACAGTTTTGATCATTTTCAGTACACCACTCTCAGGCAAAGTATGGACTGGTTTCTCTCCACATTTAGCATCTTGTGGAAAAAAGTATAATCCATTGCACAGCAATATATATTTTCAAGTTTTTGTTTTTGTTTATTTGTGTTAGGTATTAGTAAGGTAATTAACATACAACAGGATAGAATTTAGTTTCAATATATAATTACCTATCACATTTCTGTAAATAGTAATAGATGTTATGACCAATATTTGATAGAGCGTGAAATATCAGTGAAAGTTTAGTTTTATTGTTGGTTATGTTGTGCTTAATTATGAGATCACATCATAACTATAGTTGCCATATTAGTTTCGATCCTATGGTTACTTAGTTAGAGGAAGAACCCCCTAGTGTGCTGGCTTCCCAGCGGTCTCAGCAGAGTTATAAAGACAGAACCATATGATAATTTTGGGGTTTTACTAAATCTCTTGATTGATTAGCTGCTTATTTATCAGTTATTTTACAAAAAAATATTGCAGTATGACATAGAATCTCATGATGAAGTAGCTAACCACTTACTAACCATAATCTACGACTCAGGTTCAAATTCAATACAGGTAAACTTCAAAATGTTTTTGTGTATTAATCCAGGTTGGGATTTTTCTCCCAGATAGGCAAGTGACAACCAATCCAGATAACCATCCAATAATAATCAATAAATGGGCACTTAGTAAGATGATAAAAACAAAGACAGGAAACAGTCCAAACATACACCACCTAGAAATTGTTAAGTTCAGAAGTAGTGTTCTTTCTTTGTGGCTCCTTTATGAAGGGTTGTTGAAAAGGCCACTGCCCTACATTGACCTATTTAAACACTGCCTTGCCTATATTTTTATTTGCATATTTTATGGATAAAAGATGTTCACATAAGATTTTTAAATAGCTATACTTCATGCACTGAGCTAAATATTAGTTATGATAGTACCAATGCACTTATAACTTCTTGAAAGAAAAGTTGGACTGGTGTAACTCTCTAATGGGTATTTTAAAATATTCATATCCAAACATAAAATAGTAATTCTATATAAGTAGAATAATAAAATGATATGTTCAAATTAATCACATTTTCTCCAGAAATTTAAATGTTCTTAAAATTTATAAATGTGTCAGTTATTGACTTTTTTTTTTCTATCCTTAATGGCAAGATGTTAAAGACCATAAAATATTAATGCTATTCAGAAAATATTTATTAAATGGGGAGGGGGGATATTTTTAGCCCTACAACCAAGAGATTTTTAAATCAAAAAAAAAACAAACAAAAGATTCAAAAGTCCACACAAATTCTTAAAAAAATATATAAGCTGAGAAAATCATTATTTATGTGGTAAAATGAAAATGATAAAATATAAGTATTAAGTACATCTAAGATTTTAGATGAGGGGAAGGACCGTGATTACTTTTGCTGGTCAGATATCTATGGATGAAATGTTTAGGGTTCTATACTGGATTGAAAAGAATGGGGTCATTGCATCAAAAAATCAATACTAATTCCGAAATTGATTGATTGATTAGTTAAAGTCTGGGTATACTCACAAAAATTTATGACTCTTTGCTCTATAAGTGTCAAATTTGTTGCTCTTGGTCAAGCACTAGTGGTCAAGAGGTCAGCGACAGCTGCTTTACAAGCAGTTGTCCCGGGTTAGTGGATTCGCTTCCCGGCTGATGCTATGACACATTAGAAAAAAAAATTGTTGCTCTTACATATTTGACACCATCCATTTTAGATAAATAAGTTAACGATTATTACCAATCACTTATGAAGCTATCGACTATCATATAGTTCCTAGCCCATGTATCAACTTTAAACTCAATTAAGAACTAGGATATCTACTTATTAATCCATTAAACATCCCATGATCACCATTCTTTATGCTTACGCAAGTTGTTTTTCACAGAGGCGAAACTCTCTATACTGTAACATTAGACCCTAAGATCTAGGTGCAGTGCTCTCCCATCTAAGGTTCCTCACTGATGAAAGCCACAAGCTAGAAACTAGCCTTGGAATATTGGATGAGTAGGCACTAGATAGGGACTTTATGCTCAAACTTTCCTGCATCCATGGATTCTCTGGCTTGAGTGGCACAACTGTGTGGAAAGTTTTGTCTCTGTGTCTACTTTTTAATCAAAAGTAAACACATGGTATAATTACTCCAACTTCATCTCCCCTTTTCCATGTGTAATTAATAACTTTTTGGAGGATAGAATTTCTAAGTCATCGTATATTCTTGAAACATATGAATAAAGATGTCAGAAAAAAAAAAAGATCCCAAAGATAAATTTCATGCTGAATTAGCATTCTTCCAATTGATGCAGATCCTAAACTCACACATGAGTTCATTATCTTGGATTAATATTTATCAGTTACATCAAATTGCAGCATAAATTCTTTTGCAGATATCTTTGTCCATGTATTTAAAGTATATGCTGTGAAATAGAAGTTTGAAATAATCTAGGATTTTGCACATAAAAAAAGAAGAATGGCAATTTAGGATACCAAGTGATCGCATTTAATGAGAAGGGGTAAATTGGTCTTATATTAAGTTTAAAGATTATATCTGAACTCAAAAGTGATGTGCGGATCTCTAGCTTAAGAAATTATTAATAATAATCATTAAGGTTTTTACCTGAAGATGATATATAATGTATGAGTGCAAAGAAATTTGGCACTTATAGATTAAATTGAAGTTATGTGATATTTATAAATACTAAGCTAAGACTATAAAAACATGTAAGAAGATGGAAGTTGGCCCTAATGAAAAGTCAGAGTTCAGCCTGAAATGCTTCGTAGCATCCTTTTCTTTTCCTATGTCAAATGTGTTGAACGGGAAGCGAAGTCGGGCCTGCTTGGAAGGCAGCTAGACCTTCAATGCTTGACTTCTTAGCATCCTTTACTCTTTTCAGATGTTATTATCGTAAAATAGAAGATTTTATTTTGTGTTAAGAGCTTTATAACTATCAATCAATCCAGTATGATCATCCAAGTCTACATACCAACTCATAATAAAATAGGAAATATATATAATAAAAAAAAAGTTTAAATGATATAAAAATAGATGGATAAAGATAATAATGAATTAGAATATTGTGATGGAATAGATAAGGTAAAACTGCAAGAGAAACAAAAGACTAATTGTTTTTTTAGAAAAAAAACAAAACAAAACTAGTGTAATAATAATGAGTACATTATTTAAAAAGCATAAAAGAAGGATTTATACTCTGAAAATTTCAAACAATAAAAATAATATTCAAATAGATTACATTTTGACTTAAAAATGAGTTTGAAAACAACAATAAGAAAATAATTGCACATTCTGAAACTTATACAAATTTTGACCACAATGCACACTTATAATATATATATATATTGTGCCCTTGTCTGTAGATCATAGGTAGGGTAGAAAGGTCAATTATGAAAAAATTTTAAATTTTAAGTTATATTTAAGTGATATAAAAGTACTAATAGATTTGTAATACAATTTTAAGCTAAAATACCTAACAGATAACAGTATAATAAAGTATTTTAAAAAGTAAACAGTTAAATAAAGTTTTAATATCATTGCTTATGGTTGTGAAAGCTGGCCATACAAAATAACACAGCTATAGACAGTTAAAATTATAGTAATGATTAGAATATAATATTTTCAGAATTAATAGTTTAAATAAATGAAAGATAATATTATAATTAGTCAAAATTAATAGGGTATATTTTTATTAATAAACTTCGGGATGGTGAGAATTATATTTAGTCCTATAAGTTTCAATTTATTTTTCAAAAATTAGAAAATACATTAGTTTTGGTAATTTAAACCGAGACATAAATAAAAGATTATTTTTGTAAAGTGAATAGACACGTGATCGTATATTACATGCTTTCACGCACACACACACTTGGTAAATAATAATAAAGTTTGTGAATTTAAAACTAGATATAATTGTCATCTATCATAAAAATTAAAGTTTAAAATATTATAGATTGTCTTAATAATTATTTTAAAGATCAAATAATAATTTTATCAAACTATGATTAAATTTAATAATATTAAGTTAAAGTAATATTCCAGACATTACGTCATAAATATTTATTTAAAAAGTACAATTTATCATCCAAAATAGAATGACTAATATTGTTCGCGCTAAAAACAAATATTGACCAATCAACAGATTTAAATTGGCAAGAAAAAAATCTAAGATAGACAGAAGCGGGAGATGGAATGTGAAAGTTGAAGAGGAAGGTAACCTTTTTGAATTGCTTGTAACATCGAAGCTGAAAAAAGTAATATAAATTTATAAATTAATAATTATTCTAAAGTTAGTCTTGAACAGATAATATAATTTTGTATCCAGAAAGATGATTTGCTAATTTCTACGTGATCTTACCAGTGGATTTGATCAAATTTGACCATTCAGCCTACAATAAAATGGAAATACCAAGAATAATAATTGAAATAATTATTGAAAGAAAAATGAGTGAAAATTGTATAAGTTTTGTATTATTTGTGCTCAACCAGAAATTAAATCCTATAACTAGGAAAAATACAAAGGAAAAGCTGTGTGAAAATATAAGAAAGCAACTATTTGCTATCGAGAGAATCTTATGACGAACATTTGTTTTATAAGTATTTAAAGCTAAGTCATATTTCTCTATGAGAAAAATCATAATAAGCGTTCAAGTATATAGAAAAAGAATGAGGAAGAAAAGTATGTTATATTAAAGGAAAAACATTATTTAAAATATAGTTTCTAAATTAAAAATAGAAGAAAAGCCATAGTCCTGTATAAAGTGCTATATGAACTTACTAAGAGGAACCTAACATTTTTATCTCATCATAGAAAAAAGGAAAAGATATTGAATGGAAAGAATATTATTTTAAACAGATATAATTAATCACTAAAATGAGGAAAATGGATCCATGGAAATAAAGAAAAATTTATTGAATTTTTAAAATAAAGTACAAGATGCATCGAGGGAAAACCAAGCGCGCGGGGGAAAAAGCTAGCAGACTATGTAAAGGAGATCTCAAGAATAAGTGGAAAAAGATGAAGAAAATTAAGGATCATCGTCCAAGAAGAATTAATAAACAGAATTAAAAGTTTAAATTAGAACATTAAGTGACTGAAGAAAATAAAATATAATTTTTTGTTTTAGCTTTGCAATGAACGATTTTCCAAGCGAGTCCAACAAAGCTGTATCGTAAATATAGTTTTAATTATTTTTTTTTTATTGTATTTAAAGTATAAAATTTGAATTAGCTTAGGGAAACATATAAACATAAATTTTATAATAATTATATTTAAATATACGAGCTAATGGAATGAGAGAAATATTAGTATAAATAAAAATGTGTGTATGGAAAATTTTAAATACCTACTAGAAGTCCTGGAATGGAGAAGTTTACAAATACGATCCAGAGGATAGAGATCGTTGGTAATTTTAATATTATTGGTAATATGTAATATATTTTTTTTTTTATAGGTCATCTATTAATGAATGAAGTATGAAAGATGTTAAAAGTTATAAGTACACATTTATCCAACATCAAACATATATTTAAGAGAGTAGTAAAATTTTAAAATGTGCATGCAATAAATAATCTAAAAATGATTAATAATAAGTAGCATATTAATTATGTGATTCTTTTGAGTTTTATATTGAAAATATTCAAATAGTTTATAACAGTAGAGATAGAAATATACGAGAAGTATAGTAAAGAATTTTCTTAAGAATAGCTGTATAGTTAAATAAAAATGAATTTTATTATTATTAGCAAAGTAGACAGAGAATTTGTCGATGTAATGAAGAGATGAATCTGAAGAAATCAATCAGATAGTGACTTGGGAGTACTGATGTCAAAGGAAACCAAGAGGATGTTTTATTAAACTATAAGGAATGAAATATGTGGATCATAATTATTTGTGTGACTTCAGTGTAGATAACTTCGCCCTACAACTGAGCACATATATTCTGGACAGTGTTTTTTTTACATATCTTTGAAACTTTCTGATGTGATGAAGCTGAAGAAATAGCTTTAGCATCCTTCCAATACTAGAGGCAGATAGACAGATAAAAGTCACTCCTCTATGGCGTCCTTAAATTCACTGTGCCATGATTGTCAAAGTTTTATAAAGGATAATATCTTGTTTATTTTGATCCAACGCATCTATATCTTCGCTATCTTGATTTCATGAAAATACATCGTCAGGGAGATAATTTTATAGAAATGATACATAAGATAGAAAGTAAGTTAGATAGTAGTTATGTAAGAATAGTTATTTACTAGAGTAAAGTAGAATTGTATAAGTCCAAAGTGAAAGTATAAGTATTATAAAAGATGAAGAATCATATGATATAATTTTAAAGCCAATTGCTAAACTGATATAATTTTAAAGAAAAAAAAAACCTTAGAATTAAGTTTTAAAACAATAATAAGATTTTAAAATATTGTACGTGAGATTTAGTAAAAGAGATTGCATGTTTATTTGGAAAATGAGTTAAAGAAATATATAACAAAAAAATGTGTATTTTTACATAGTGTGTGGATAATGTTAATTGCTATATAAAGTTAAGGATGGGATCAAAATTTTATCAGTAATTATATTATGATTGATAATAAAAGGAACATGAAAATATCATAAGGATTAAATTCTGTAGGATTCCATACTAACAAGAATAAGTATAATTTTGTAATTTTTGTATAACTTTACATAACAGTAAAGATCTTATAGAAATATAATTTTGAAATTATAAGGACATAATGTCAAATAGAAAAGTTTAATGGATAGAAATTTTGTGTATTCAGCTAAGCTCAAAACATGTATCCAATAATAATAATATTGTAAAATACTTTTGTAATTATTAATGGTAAAAGGGTAAAATAAAATTCGATAATAATAATGTGTGCTCTTCCGACGGGTATAAATAAAAGTTTGTGATAAGTAAATAGGGATATCCGCTGTAAATAATGTACAAAGTGTTATTTGTTATAATGTTAATAAAATGTTATAAAATTTTATTAGTAAGCTTTGTGTCTTGGTTGTTGTTTTTCCTACACATGAAATGCATGAAATCACAACGCACGTTTATAATTAAACATGTTTATGATTTTGCACAGGATAATAAATATTAGAAATTTTAATAATTTATTTTGTTTTATTTACATAATAAAATGAAAGAAGTATAAGTAGAACAGGTATTGGTCATGGGTTAATTGCCACAATATTTAAGTAAAATATATGCGAACGTTACCACATAACTTTTGATTATCAGATTAATAAATGTTACCACGAAAATATTTAATACATCTAGAAAGAAAAGAAGATTATATTATTTTATTATTGTCATTGTTCTTATTAATTAGTTATTCGTTACGTAGTGAACTATGACATAAAATTCCCTTATCATAGTTTACTATGGCAATATGAAATCAGTTTTAATTACAATTTATGAACCTGAGATTTAGTTATTTATTTACTTATTGATTTATCTATTTGATTTGATATGATTTGATTAATTTAACTCTATTTTATTTAATTAATTTATTTATGTGAGCTAGAATTTGTTTTAAAAATATTAAGATATGATAAAAGTTTTAAAAGTCGTAGGAATGCTATTAGTCAATTATTTAGGATAGTGTTCTTATGCCATTGGGATAGTATCTCAATGATCTCTCGTCTTGTTCCTTTGTCATTGCTCCAGGTCTCATGGGAATAATAAATGATGTTTATGTTGATTCATTTCACAGACATAACTGTGTTTATAAAGTTCTGAGCTAGTGATTATTTTATTTAATTATAATAATATATTTGATAGACTGAGTTAGATAACCCGGAATTATTATTAATGTTAATTATTATTGACCGGAAATAAATAAGTAAAGAAATTCCGGAATAGTTAGTATATTCTTAGCATGTTGGCATGTTGTTATTATTATGGAGCGGGGGAAGGTTACAATATATATATATATATAAGAGATGATGGTCTGGGGCAATTGATGAGTGCTCGTTCAGCATAAAATGCCACTTTGGGCCATTTGTCTTTTATTGTACCTCCATGTATATGATTTCAAAAGCAGGTGTGGAAGTGTGAAGATTATTTAATTTAGTTATAAAAGAATGCTAATTTCAAATAAAACAAGAGAAAAGCTGCAGTAAAAATGAAGCATTAAGAAAGAGACAGAAGAATAAAAAAGCTTGAAGTTAACAATAATGTAGTGAACCAAGTGGAAGAGGGAACAAGATGAAAAAAATATAAATTCTGTACAGAAGGTAAATTAGGATTACAACTTAAAATTTTAAATAAAATAAAAGAATAAAATAAAATAAATGATAAATAAAATGGGAATAGTAAAAAAAAAAAATTAGGCTGACTGGATACGAATATTAGCACAAATAGTAAATTCAAACAGAAACAGATAAATCTATAAAATAGCTAAAGCAAAATAAAGGTAAATAATTACAAATTAATATATAGTAGAATGAAACAATTATCGATAAAAAGGAGTGTAATCATTGAAAGAAAGAAATCTATAAAATAGAGCTAAAGTGAAATAAATAAAAATAGTTCCGAGTTAATATATAGTAGAATGAAATAGTTATGGATAAAAGAAAGTATAATCATTGAAAGAAAATAATAATTGAATATAAAAAAGCAAATTATAAGTTAGAAAAGTTATCATCGATATCATTAGTAGGGATTTGCAAATGAGCATGGTCGCCTATCTCCAGAAATGCTAGCTTGAAACTTCTAATAACCAATAGTTTTTGAAAGACATTTTCCATAATTGTAGCTCTCCATTGTACTGTCCTCAGCTATATCATTACAATGAAAAGAATCAATACTGTATTCATTCACAGTGTCTAGATCTAATTGTTATAATCTAAACAATATCTGCTTCCCCATAAAAACTATGCCCATGTTCATCATAATTATTTTTTTAGAAAGCCTGTTATTGTTTGTTCATTAAAAAACTAATTGCAGTAAAAAAACGGAATTAGTATAAAATTGAATTATATAACAAAACTAATAAATCTTTTGTCTGTACTCATTGAATATATCAATCTTAAAACATTTAACAATTCATACCTTGGAATTTCTTCTCATAGTTGTATGAAGCTAACATCTAAATTCCTACCATATCATTTACCACTTTATAGGAATTCTATCTATAAAATTCACAATTCTAAATACAGATATGAAACTCATCAGACATCTCCTCAACTCAGTTTTAATGCTTCTTCCTAAAGACATGTTAAATTAACATTCCGAGATTCGTTACCATATTATAACAATTCTATGTGAAAAATTTTAATTTCTGGATATAGTTGTAATTAATAATTTATTAAGCGCATACTCATTATCTAAGAAATATATATTAAGACTATAACCTTAAGACTATGTGCCTAGATGTGACAGTAGGGACCTCTACAAATCTTAACACAAAATTAACGACTTTAAAAAACAAGAGCGGCCACTCTTATCTTCAACCTACTTCTTAATTATATAAATGAATCTAAAGCATTTTGATTTGAGAGTGTGAAGCTATTAAATACTTCACGGATTAAGTCCACAATTTCTATACAAGCTAACGTACATGAAATCTTTCGATTTACAGCGAGTCAGTGTGAAGCTCCTATAATTAGAAATCTTTTAAGACAATTTAAAGTTGTAATTGATAATTTATTAATCTCATTAGACACCTTCTAAGCTCAGACAAGTTCAACAATTCTTCCCAAACTGGGAAACAAACATTAACGTCCTGTCTGATACACCTTACCAGTTTATGAAAATTCTATCTTTAAATTCACAGTTCTGATTACAGATGCAACAATTCACAAGATACCTTCTAAAGTGAAAGAGATTCAACATTTGTTGCCAGAGATTTACAAAGCTAATATTAGCTTCAAGACTGATATTGCTTGTTATTTTCTGAGACTTAAAAAGAGAAAAGGCCTACAGAATGACATATTTTTATTGCTAGCTATCTTAGTATACAGATGTTACATTGTTGTATAGTATAGCATTAGTATAATAACACTAGCAAATACTGCATTCGACTGAATAATCATAATCTCTTTTTTTTTTACCAACAAAAATTAAAACTCACTTTATTCTTCAAAAACAATTTACATATTAAAACTCTTTAAAAAATTTCAAATTAACTGCATTAATGGGGAATATAGTCTTGTATATCACAATTTTCAACCGTTATTGGTCCACTGCAGGGAGAAGGTCTTTCCAAATTTAATCCACTTTCTCCGATAATTAACCTCTCTTTTCCACATCATATCAGTAAACTTCCTTAAACAACCTGCACACTCAGAATTAGTTATCTTGCTAAGTCTTTTACAAACTCTTGGAATCTAATTTAAGATTTCAACTATTAATTTATTACTACCTCTTCTAGAAATATACCCATCCCAGCTTCATTTCAGTCTCTTAATTCTTACACTATCAGTAATATGGGTTTATTCTCTCACCCATGATTTCATTTTCAATTCCTTTTTCTTAGTCCTAATGTACATCTTTGCATATTTCAAGTAATCTGCAGTCTTTGCAACTTTGTTCTGTTAAGTGTCCAAATCTCAGATCCTTAAATAAGAACTAATAAAATACATTTATTAAAAATTTGTTTTTTCAAACACATAGGCATATTTTCTTTTAACATTAAGTTATTTCTATGAAAGTCATTCAATACAAGTTTAATTCTATGATTAATTTCATCCATTATATTTCCATTTACATTAAAATCTTGCCAAGATATTTGTAGTTGATAATTTCTTCTAATTCATCATTATTAATCTTTATTCTAATAAAATTTAGTGAACCTTACTTTAGACTTTTTAGAATTTATCTATTTCTGTTTGCTTTAAATCTTAATTCTTGCAACATTTCCTGAAGCTTTGAAGCATTAACACACAAAATATCTGCAAAATCTAAATGATTTAAATAATCTCCATTTACTTGAACTCCCTTAGCTTCCATTTCAATCCACAAAATGCTTCTTGTAAAACTGTTATAAAAAGTGTTGGAGATATGGAATAATCAAGTAGTAGATCTTATCATTTAGACATTTGCTATATAATTTACCAACAACGTTTCTTTTCTTGACACATTTCTTTTAAGATATCAATTAGAATTCTATCATTTCCTAGGGTTTTTTCCTTATAAATCTATCATTTCCTAGAGTTTTTCCTTTCTTCATAGATTTAATTTCAAGTCTCGCTTCTTCATACAAGTGCTGGATACTTCTGAAAATGTTGTAATTGTACGGAATACTTTTTTCTTCTTTATTGTTATATAGCCAGATGTAACCAGCCTAAACTTTTACACTTTTAAACTTCTTAAACTTTTTACAGCAATGCTGCAAGAAGTATTTTGTAGATTAAAATGGGAAACTAAAGGAGTGAAAGTAAATGGAGATTATTTAAGTCATTTAGATTTTGCAGATGATGTAGTTGTTTTTGCAAATAATGCTTTAGAGCTGCAGGAAATGTTACAGGAGTTATCAGATAAAAGTAGGACTGAAGATAAATGTTAAAAAGACTAAAGTAATGTTTAATGGATTTTCTCAAAATATAAAAATAAAGATTGATTATGATGAATTAGAAGAAGTTAATAGCTACAAATACCTTAGTCAGATTATTAATACAGATGGAAACATAATGGATGAAATTAATCATAGAATTAAACTTGGTTGGAATGCTTTTGGTAGAAATAACTTGATACTAAAAAGAAATATGCCTGTGTTTGAAAAGGAAGGTTTTTAATAAATGTATTTTACCAGTTCTTACTTATGGATCTGAGACTTGGACACTTAATAGAAGAGCAATACAGAGACTTCAGACCACTCAAAGAAGTATGGAGAGATCGAAAATGCAATATATGGGTAAGAGAACAAATGTGTTACTGACCTCGTTGAAAAAATTAAAAGACTGAAATGGAGTTGGGCTGAACATATTACTAGAAGAGATGATAATAGATGGACAATTGAAATCTTAAACTGGATTCCAAGAGATTGTAAAAGACCCAGAAAGAGACCCCATGTGAGATGGATGGATGAAATAAGAAAGGGTACAGAGGTGATATGGAGAAGCTAAAGATTGGAGAAGATGGATTGAATTTGGAGAGACCTTTATCCTGCAGTGGATTGATAATGGTTGATAATGATGATGACCCAGCCTAAATAGGCCATGGTTTTTTTAATTGGTTGCTTTAACAATTTTTTTTTAAGATTTAATGTAAATTAAACAAAATATTTTAATCACATTCTCTCCACAATTTAAATATTATACCTCTGTAGTTAAAAATGCACATGTACTAATTTTTTTCCGAAGGTTTCTTATTAATGACAGAATCACTTCCTTCACGGGTTTTTTTAATTGGTTATAAATTTGATATGTGAATTTGACACATGACAGCTTTATGAACAAACATACATTTCCCAAACAAACAACAAACAAAAATAAGGATTTTATATATACTATTATTTATATAACTTTTCCGCACATTTCATGATGCCATCTCTGTTTTTGGTAATCGTTTCTTTTTTTTTCTTATTGCAGAAATAACTTTCCTTCTATATATTCTTTCACATTTTTATGACTTTTATTCTCTTCTATAGGTTTCCTTACTAATTTACATTGTTAAAAGAAGGTTGCCTTGACAACAGTTTGAGATTGTTGACTAGTTTTAATGATAATTTACATTTATATTTTTTTATATCATTCTTAACAGTTTTCATACCATTTTATAAAATTATTTAATTCTCTTAATGGATCACTTTTGTATATATTTATATTCCTCTTTTTTTCTTCATATATTGTCTTGTCTCAGTATAAAATTTATTGATAAATTGTTGCTTTTCTATACCAGCTATCTTTATTGCAGTAATTAATAGTATATCAGTTATATTCCTATTCATTTGATTCAAATCTGAAACATCTTAAATATCTTAATATTTTAACAGGATTTATAAGTCCTAATGTAAATTATTTATAATGTTTCTGAAGGTTATTAATATCAACTATGAATACAGTTTTTCTTAATAATTTTTGTCTCTAGTTTTTCTTTAACAAATATCTTACATTATGCTAAGTGATTGTTGATTTTGTGTTAAATCTATTAAGAATATTTCAGTTTTGAATGAATATATATTTCTGATTAACCAAAATATAATTCAATTTTGCTACATCTTGATTTGAATGTTTCCATATCCATTTCCAATTAGCATTTTTCTCAAAAGAAAGAATTCACACTATGCAGTTTTTCTTTTTCTGTGACCTCCACAAGCCTGCATCCTCTCTAATTTCTGTTGTCATAATCCACAGCAAGTTCATCTGTCAATCATTTACCAATTCTAACAATAAAGTTTCCCACGATAATTTTAAAATCTTGTTTGGTCTGAACAAAAGCCTTGTGCACATCCATATAAAGATCCTCTACTTCTTCAACACAATGAGAACTTTCTGAGACATAAACCTAAATTATCTGCATTTGATATCTGCTGCTAAGTTGAATGTTTAATCTTACCATCTGATTAATATAACATCTATCTCCACAATGTTGTTCTTCTACTTTTTAATTCTAATGAATTTATATTTGTGCTTTTGTAGTTAAGTATATAACCACTTTTTAAACCAATTGTCTATTCACCTTTTCTTCTAACCTCCCAAAGTCCAATGACATCTCATTTAGTGTTAGACAAATCTTTTTTCCGATTTGAGTAATCTTCCTTCACTTGAAAGTGATTTATAGTTTTAAGTACTTAAATAAGAGATCATCAAATGGCAACTTGGGGTCCAAAATCAAGAGATTTTTAGTACCCTCCATCTTCGGTCATCAACCACTGCCTTGACTAGCATCCTAATAGCCATCTAGTAATAAGGACCATAATTTACATATTTCTGTTAAGATGTAAATATCTATTTTTAAAAAGCGACAGCCGCTTTACAAGCAGTTGCCCCGGGTTAGCGGGTTTGCTTCCCGGCTGATGCTATGACACATGGGGGAAAAAAAAGCTCACACACATATTCATTCTGCTTTCAAGAAAATTCAATTGATATTTCACTTAAGCATTATCAGTCAACAAACAGAAAGACCAAGATTATAAATATACTCCAATATTTTATTTAATATGAAAAAAGACAAAGGTATACAGAAATATGTATCACTATTTTATTTCATATACAATCATTTGAAAAGAAAAAAAATACCCGTTTCAAATTATTTTTCTTAACTAAGTAATTTTATTTACAGTGACAACTAAAACAAGTGATAATATATTAGGAGTATTAATTAGTCCGCATACTATCATTATGATGCTATAAATGTCTTCCAAAAATAAAATAAAATTTATCTAAATTGCATTAACATTCCCAATGGAAATTTAACTTTCCACTGATGGCAAACCTTCAAAACAGATTAAAGATTTCTAAATTGTTAAAATAATATTTTGTGACTTTATGATTTCAATAACATAAAAGAATTAATTATAGATTTAAAAAAAAAAAAAACGGACTTATAGAAGAAAGGGGAAAAAACATTTCATTTACTTACGATATTAGTTCCATTTCTGAGGACTAACTGAATATTTTTTAACTTAAAAAGACCAATTTGTCCAATCTTCGCATCCACATGCAAGTACTTGACACATAAAGCTGACAATAATCGGGCTGTAAGTCTAGGAGAAAAAAACAAAACAATATTTAATTAATTACAATTGAATTTGTCTCTTTCACTCTTTCTAACAACTCTACATAATTATGTGTGTATGTTTATACATGTGTGCATGTACCTTAGGTTCTCTAACAAAGGCATGTTGAGATAATTTGGCAATAGGGTATTACGACTAAGAGTGCTAACTTATGATCATCATCAGTATTGTTTTAGATTTCTTGCCATTTCTTTAACACATATGATGCATCTATGGCATGACAACTTTAACATAACATTTATTCAGCAACAGAAGTTCTTCTTGCAAAATCAGAAGCAGATTCTTTTGATAGCTCTTTCATGTGTGTATAAGTGCAGCACGTAATATGTTATAGAATGGTAAATGATATATATTTTAAAGAAATGGACTACTGATGCTCAGATGAAATTCATTTTCCATCTATTTTACAGTTTGACTTTAATATTAGGAGGGATTGCGTCTAATATAGCCAGCATTCGAAACTTTACCTCTCCAAAGTTCTACATAGTTTGTGCAGAAAAAAATTGCAGACAAAAACTGTTTTTTTCATATGCATTTCAACACATTTATCTCACCCAAAATGCAAAATGTATGTGTATATTTATGTATATACAAAATACATGTTATTAGTCAAATATTAATTATAATTGGAAACTAAACGGATTTCTAATTGTGGGTGTATATTTATATATACACAAAAATAAATATTATAAATGATATAACGGTAAACTAAATGTATGTGCCTGGATGCCAATGGCATTCACAATATTTTATAAAAGCATTAGACTAATTGCTGTGTACAGCCACTCACTCGGCTTAACCATCAGGTAAATAGACAGCAGAAACCAATGATTATACAAATAGTTAATAGAATTAACAGTCGGATAAATAATAGTACATATATATATAGTTATAAGACAATTAAGTTTAACTTACGAACGCTGGCCATGAAGGCATACAAAAAACATAATCTAGACCGATGTGGCCTGCATAGTCCCTAGGTCCACTTTTTAACCTTCAGTGGTGGAATTCACTGGGTTTGTTCCGTTGCTAAGTTAAAACTCTTGACCTTCGTGTGCATTCAATGAGTTCTCCGCTACAAGTGCTGCTTAGTTATTTTTTGTTCCTTCTTTTTTCTTGTTAAGGAATGTTTCAGAAACCAATCAATTTTCAGCTATTGTCTACTTTTAGTAATCAGCACTTTTAATCTAGCTGCTTAATTAGTTTCTGATCTGAAGCTTATCTTTAATAGCGTACCAAATTTAATTACAAAATTCCTGTCTATTTCTTTTAATAAAACTTATTTTAATAAAACATTAATTATTATATACTGTAACGAGACAGCGTTACATCAGTATTAAATCTAGGAAGCATAGATCAGAACGGGACAAATCGATAAACACACACACACCAGCAAGCAGCCTAAAACACTCGTAATTTTATTTTCGTAACTTGTAATAGTTTTCTTCCTCCCATAAATACATTTATAAAACGCATTGATAAAATACAGACGGTAAACGTCTAATTAAATGATTGAAGCTTTCAGATAATAAAAAAATAATAACAAAACAGAATTTGCTCTCCTAAATAATAAAATATAATATGCTCTCCTAAATAGTAAAATATAATTGTCAATCAAAAACACCACGGGGAATTTAAAAATGTTATTTTAGAAATATAGTTTTAACTAGAATAAAACTTAGAGAAAAGATTTGAGGAAAAGATAAAATGCTCGACTTCTAAATTTAAAATAGCTTGTATTGTTCTGGTAAAACACACGCACACACGCATGCATTCGAGGTGTGAAGGATAAGGTTGGTTGAGTGAGATTGCAAAATGAGATTGTCTCAAAATAAATATTGCCTTTAGCACAAAGAGTGAGTGAACAGGTAGCTCAAACGCGGACCTGAACGACAACTCCAGGAGCAAGGAACTCTGGGGGTAGATTGGATCCCAAGATATGGATCAACCCTTATAAATACCAGTCAAAACCTATTCAATGGTTCGATTAGATTCATTTCGATTGATACATTATCATTGCTGTTGTTTCTTCTCAGTATTCCGAGTTATCACCTGCTCATTTTATTCCGATGCTTATGCTTTTATTTTAACAATAAAATTGTTCTGAATTAGCTTGATTTATTCCTCAGTTTGAAGATGATCATTATGAAATTAATACCAAGAGCGTCGACTGTCATGAGGGGCTAATAAACCCTTCAGTGACTGATCGGCGCTCCGCTACTGAAATATCTCCGAAGCTATGAAATTCCGATAACATCGTCGTGTGAAGTTGATGCTCCTAATAATAGAAATGTTCCGTGAAATACCCAAACTCGTCCAGACCAATCAATGTTCGTTGTAACCAAGACAAATCCTAGGTAAATATGTTTTATATTATGTTCACTCACTCAATTTAGAAACTCATAAGGCAATCTCGTAATTAACCAACATAAATTTGCACAAACAAATCTTAAAACTTTCCTCATCATGATAGTTTATCTTTGTTACAGAACTTTGTAAACATGAACTTTGAACTTAAGCGAAACTCAGGAAAGATAATATATTTTATCAACTAGAAAGGAACTTTATCTCGTTATTCGCATTATGTTATGACTAATTATGATTCTCTGTGAGCGTGAATGTATGTGCGCGTGTGTAATAAGAGCATTAATAATGTTTTCTTTTCATATTTAATAAATTTGTCAATATCTCATCAAGTCGAGCATTTCTCAAATCTTTTCACACACACTCAAAACCGTAGTTTATTTATTTTTAATGACTTATCTTTGAAGTATATTTAGTTAAATTTAATTTTCATTTCGATTTATTTACTGTATTAATTATGTCAACATCGTGCCGTAAGTCACGATGTTTCTTATTTAACCTTAGTTAAGATAGATTTAAGAGCGGGCGGGTCTAGAATCAATCAAAGTAAACGTCAAATAATTATATTATATACGATAAATCGGGGGGATGAACTTGTAAGCCTTGTGTTCGGGGCGTAAACGAACCACCTCATAGGTCAGTGACAACCAATAAATGAATCTTATGCCGTAGTCGAGTAATTAGAAAACCATGCTGATTTTTCATTAGCGGACAATGCGTCTTTTCCGGGAGGAGTCGTCCTAGAACAATCATGTAACAACCTTGAGAAACCTTGTTGGTCCATGCTGGGAGTTTTGAGCTAGTGGGTGGGATTAGACTTCGAAATCGTTTTGACATGATGTAAGGTGATGCGAGTAATTAAAATCAACTTAAATAATCGTATCTGGCGCCCCCTTATGTGGATCGTGAATAACTGTCAATGTAAGAAAATAAATAAAGCCTTACGCTATGTCATGTTTATTTCGAAGCCCGTAATCTCGGTTATATAGATAGGGCACGGTTACAATACGAATAATTTTCTTTTAACAAAACATTATTATACACGTATATAGCACCTCCACCACTTCAGAAATTATGGTTTCTGAAGTCTTACATAGTCTTTTAAGTAAGCGGGTTCTTTTCTTGTTCTCGAAGATCTGTGTGGAGATGTTTTCTCTTCTAATGGCGTTTTGTTAGTCTCTTGATCATCGTATTTCTCTTCTACTGGTGTTTCGTTGGCTCCTTCTGTTTCTTGATCGTCGGAATTCTCTTCGCATTTGGGAATGCGCGGTGCTGCCGTACTTCCGGTTTGCAATAATTCTTCTCGACGTCTCACATGATTTATATGCTTGCGCGTTGTTTTTCCAGTTTCTGTCTCTACAAGTATTATTTGTTTTGACAGTATTTCTTTTACGAAGGCCTTCACCCAGTGTTTCCTGATGACGTCTCTAACCCAGACTTTTTCTCCTTTGAAGTAAATAGTATCTCCAGTGTTGCTTTTGTAATGTGTAAAGTTTTGTTCTGGGTGGATTGACGATAGTTTCGTGCGTAGTTTCCGTCCGAAAATTAATTCTGCAGGAGATTTGCCTGTAGCACACAGAGTACTATGTTGATATAATAAGGCAGAATGTAAGGTGTCTTGTATATTTGCAGTGCCTTCCTTCCGTAACGTTTGCTTCAAAGTTTGTACTGCCTTTTCTGCAATACCATTGGACTCCGGGTGATATGGGGGCGTGGCTAAGTGTTTAATTCCCCATTCTGTGAGAAATTCTTCAAATTTAGTGGATGTGAAACTGGTACCATTGTCAGACACAATTGTTTCAGGAATCCCATGAAAAGCAAAAATCTCCTTCAGTTTTGCGATTGTTTCTTCGGTACTGGTGTTTTTCACTACTCTATATTCTGTCCACTTTGAATAAGCGTCGATCACTACCAAAAATATAAAGCTGTGAAACGGTCCAGGGTGGGTGGTCAACGTGAATACGGCTCCATGCTCTTTCAGCTGCCGGCCAAGCAGCATATTTTTTCTCATGCATATTTGCATTTACTTGGCAACTTTCACATGATTTCACATATTTCTCTATATCAATATTTATTGTGGGCCACCATATGTAACTACGAGCCAGAGCTTTGGCCCGCACTATCCCAGGATGACCTTGATGAATTAAGTGAAGAATCTTATTCCGCCCACTGCTCGGTATCAACACTCTATCATCCATTAAAATACATCCCTTGTTTATGGACAATCTTTGTCTTACGTCCCATAAAGTTTATGTAGTCTCTCGGGCCAACTTTGTGGCCAGCCTTTGCTGATACATTTACTTAAGTGTTTATATCCATTGTCAGCTTTAGTCCAATTAGCTACCTTTTCACTGGTTATTAATTCGTTGTTCCAATTATCGATATAGTTAATAGTTTGGTCGTCTTTTTGTAGTTCAGCTTTAATGGGCATTCTTGACAGTGCGTCTGCGTGTTTAATGATCTTTCCTTTTTTGAAATTTAGATCAAAATCATAGCCTGACAACAGATTAACCCAATGTAACATTCTAGGGCTTAGATGATCAGGTGCAGTTTTATTTTTTGCTAATAATCCCAACAGCGGTTTATGATCGGTAAAGATTTTAAACTATCGACCATACAAATATTGGTGAAACTTTTTTATTGCAAATATGATAGCCAACGCCTCTTTATCTAGTTGACTATAATTTTGCTCAGCTTTTGTTAATGTTCTTGAAGCGTAGACGATTGGTCGCTCGCCGTCAGCTACTGTATGGCTTAAGACTGCCTCTACTCCAACTTCAGATGCATCTGTTGTCAATATCAATTCGAGGCTACTGTCGTAATGTACTAATAAGCTGTTTGACGTTAATAATTCTTTAGTGTCACAAAAAGCTTTTTCTTGGGTTTGATCCCAAATCCATTTTTGGTTCTTTTTTAATAAATTGTATAGCGGTTTTGCTATGTGAGCTTTCCCCTTAAGAAAAACTTCAAAATAATCAAGAAGTCCTAAGAAAGCTTGAAGTTCTTTAACATTTCTGGGTCTTCGTGCTTCCTTTACGGCTGCAATTTTTTGAGGGTCGGGTCTTTTTCCCTTTTTTGAGATTATGTGTCCCAGGAATTTTAATTCAGTTGCCATCCAGATACATTTGTCTGCATTTATTTTAGCTCCGAAAGTACATAACTTGTCGCAAACTTTTAAAACTCGTTCACGTAATTCCTCTTCTGAATTGGCCACGACCAAAATGTCATCAAAATATGGTGTTACACCATCCAATTGCCTGAACAGCATGTCCATTTTGGCCTGGAAAATATTTGGTGCAACCGTAATTCCATAAGGCAATCTATTATACTTAAACAATCCCTTATGTGCTGTAATAGTTAGCAATTCTGATGTGCGTTCAGAAACTGGTATCTGGTGAAATGCGGCCTTTAAATCAATTTTAGCATAGTGAGTTGCCTTTTGCATATTTGCCAGTATTTCTCTGACATTAGGTACAGGATACTGACTTTTAGTGAGGTTTTTATTTATTGTGGTCCTATAATCTCCGCAAATGCGAATCTGCCCATTTGGTTTAGTTATAACCACGATTGGAGTCGCCCATTCCGTTTTCTTGACTGGCGTTAATACACCATTACTAACCAGATTTATCAACTCTTGTTCTACCTTAGTTTGCAGTGCAAAAGGAACTTTTCTGGGTCTGCAGATAACGGGGGTCGCGCCACCTTGTAGCTCTATGTTTATAGGCATCGTAATAATTTTTCCCTCATCACTTTTAAATAATTCACAATATTTATTTCTCATTTCTTGCTCAATAGCAACTTTATTTATTACACATATCTCTATTCCCAAAGCATCAAACCATTCCCTACCTATAATAGGATTTAGACCACCTTGTACTATATATAACGGTAGTGTTCGAACCTTACTATTTAATTCAATCTGAGCCATCACCTTCCCTAATATTTTCATACTAGTTCCGCTAGCGTCTTTTGCCCTTAAACTTGTCCTCATTAATAAAGGAGGATTTTTTCGATTTTTCACTACTTTCTCCCAGCCTTCAAGTGTCATCATTGACACGCCTGCTCCGCTGTCAATTTCCATTTTTACTGGTGTCTTTAATAAATTAACTGTCAGCATAAACTGACTTCCGTATCCCATCTGTGTATTGTAAATATCACTTTTTTTTTATTTTCGACTTTACAAGTTGGCGAGCTGCCACGATCCTTTTCTCCTTTATTTCGACATACTTTCTGCAAATGCCCAACTTTACCACAAGTCCTACAATGCTCCTTATTATTTTTACACTTACAAGCCATGTGGCCTTTTTTTCCACAGCAATAACACACTATCTCATATGTTTTGCTCTTAATAGGTTGGGACTTATTTTCAGTTTTCCGAATATACGCATTACCGTCATTTTTGTGGGTAAAATTTCTAAATTCTTCCGATTGGTCGAGTACTATTTCGTGGGCTACTCCCATTTTGGTTGCTTCGTCATACGTTAACTCTCTTGAGGCCAGTAACTGCTGCCTAAGCCTATCATCTGACATGCCCCAAAGTAATTGTTCAAGCAGATTATCCTCTAAGGCATCGCCATAACTGCAACTTTTAGCAAGTTCTCTTAGAGCTTGATCATAATCTCGTATACGCTCTCCCTTGTTTTGCCTTCGGTTTCTGAAGTGTAGTCTTGCGACATGCTTCGAAGGCTGGTGACTGAAAAAATTATTTAATTTTCCCGTAACTACATTATACGGCAAATTCTCTGGCTCTTCGTGATCACAGAGTCTATTTGCTATTTCGATTACTTGTTGCCCGGCATAACACAATAACGTGGCAACTTTAATGGGGTCGCTTGTCGTACCATTAATCAAAAATAGTTTCTCGATTCTCTTAAGATAAATTGGCCAATCAAAAGGGTTATTAACATTGAACTCGTTAATTGTTATCTGAGGCACTGATGTCATCATTTTCTATTTTGCCTTTTTTTTTTTTTTTTTTTGAAAAAAAAAATTTCTATTTCGCTACGAGATAACTATTAAACACGCTTACTGAGACAAATTTCTATTAATACGCTTACTAAAACAAATTACTGTTAATACGCTTACTAAAACAATTTTTTCGACTACCAAGTCTATATTCACCCGGACTTCGATTCTCAATTTCCTTGTAGCTTTCTTTATGTTATACAATTCAATTCGAAACCACTACTGTTTCTAAATTGCACCAGATTTTTCTACTGGAACGTATCCTGTCGATTAACTGCGCCAATTTTCTGCTGTGTACAGCCACTCACTCGGCTTAACCATCAGGTAAATAGACAGCAGAAACCAATGATTATACAAATAGTTAATAGAATTAACAGTCGGATAAATAATAGTACATATATATATAGTTATAAGACAATTAAGTTTAACTTACGAACGCTGGCCATGAAGGCATACAAAAAACATAATCTAGACCAGTGTGGCCTGCATAGTCCCTAGGTCCACTTTTTAACCTTCAGTGGTGGAATTCAATGGGTTTGTTCCATTGCTAAGTTAAAACTCTTGACCTTCGTGTGCATTCAATGAGTTCTCCGCTACAAGTGCTGCTTAGTTGTTTTTTGTTCCTTCTTTTTTCTTGTTAAGGAATGTTTCAGAAACCAATTAATTTTCAGCTATTGTCTACTTTTAGTAATCAGCACTTTTAATCTAGCTGCTTAATTAGTTTCTGATCTGAAGCTTATCTTTAATAGCGTACCAAATTTAATTACAAAATTCCTGTCTATTTCTTTTAATAAAACTTATTTTAATAAAACATTAATTATTATATACGTATAATTTTCTTTTAACAAAATATTATTATACATGTATATAGCACTAATTAAATAGTTTAATTAATGAAAAACTATAAACTAACTTATCAAGAAAGTTAGATGAATGCAAGCAAAGGATTAAGATAATGGAAACAAAGCCATTGCTTAAAATAGACAATTCTAAGGTAATTGCATTATCTGATCAGGAATCGAATAGTGTAACTAAAGAGATGACCACCACGTGGACAGCGGATGGCCAACCAAGAGAGTCTACTCTAAAAACAATCAGGGAGAAAAAACAGATCTAGAATCGAACTGAGACCAGACACTTGCTAAGTGAAGCTCTTGAAAGGCAGATGTGCCATTTCCTCGGGTGCCCCCAGTCAGCTCCCTCCTTCACTTAGCCTTGCAGAGAAGTTTACCTCCGGACGTTCAAAAGTACACTTAGGAACTGTAAACAGGTCGTATTGATCTTATTATTATTTTGTTACACCTTCGGGCCCTTATTGTTATTTATATAGCGTGTGATATTAAACAATATTGATTATCTTCGTAGAACTCTGTAAAAAAATTCTTGTTACTTAAATGTACTTGCGGAGCTGCCTTATTAATTAACAATTATTTGTGTTATTTATATTTGCAATCCAGCAGGCAATAGAGTGCCGCTGGACACAGCACTATACAATTAGGCATAATACTGTACTAAAAACTTTTATTTTTCCAATATAACATTTTGCTTTCTTTCATGATCCACATCTGAATAGTATTTTAAGTGACAAAACCTTTAGGAAATTTTATTCTAGTGCTATTCTTAGCAATTAAAATTTTGGAAACATCTTTTTAACTATTGTATCTTCTTTATGAATTAGGGGCATTTATGTAAACTCCCAATAAATACTTTCCACAATCATATTAGTATGAAATAACATACAGCAATATAAGCAATGTCACATGACTTTTCTCATATGCTTTCTGACATTCTTCCAAGAGTAGTTCTTTTTGTTCTTCTCTGCCATTTTCTGTAAACTTGAAAAATTAATGAGCACCAGATAATATAGTAGTATATCTCTGCCCCCAGACTGTTTTCTCGTTTTTGCTTTTGTCAGATTTTCAATTGGATGGGCGGTTGAAGAGTTGGAGTGTGGAGTAGATTGAAGCCTGTTCATTAAAGTATGAGGTTTGGCTATCTTAATATATATCTGAGCACTTATGGCATATATGTGTGGAGATGGTAATCTGGACCAACTGATGATTACTGGTTTAGCATGAAATACGTATATTGGTGATTATTTATCTTTTTAACATATATGTGTTCAAGGGTATCAGTGTTATGAGATAGTGTGGAGAGTGGTGGGTCATGTGAAAGTCTGTGCTCATATACCCTATATATTAATTAATGCATTTGTGAATGCAAGCTAATTGCCAGAAATTTTTTTAAAAAACCTAATGTTTGAACCCAATCCAATTTGGTTGCACAGACTTTCTCACGTGCATAATCATATTATTGCAAGGTAAGTTCTTTTCACTCTATTATTCTACAGTAAATTAGCTTAGATTCAAAACTGTAGTACTTTTTAAATTTCACATTCTTTGCTTGGTAATATACTACAGAATTAAAAGAGAGCCTTCTAGTGCAATGCTTCTAATTTTGAATCTTTCACCTTACAGATAAGACAAAAGGCATTAAGTGGTTTAGCAATACTGATATCCTAACACTACATATGTTTTTCCAGTGATGACTCACACATAGATTAGAAGACTAGAATAGAATAAAAAGATACTGCAAAAGACTTCACATTTACACATAAATGTAATTGTTCATGCTAAGTAATCCCTAAGACCAGGGGTGGGCAAGTAGTGGCTCAAGGGCCACATGTGGCCCACTAAAAGTTTTTATAGGGGCCCACCAAAACAATAAGAAAAATCCACCTTGAACTGAGATTTCCTTCTCATGTGCAACTGAAGATTCATCTCATATTTTCCACTAGGATGACAAGTGGAGTGTAGATACAATATACAGTGCTTTTCCAGTTGATCTGGTTAATTTCAATTTTGTCTTGGCATTAGCAAATATATACATTTTCAATTTTAGTGAAACCATGAACCCTTCGAAAAAATGTAAAATCGGTGATGAATGTCGTGTGTTTAATGAAGAATGGACAAACATATTTCTTTGGTAATACAGGGAATAAAACAGTGTGTTGATTGTGTCATGAAAAAAAGATGCGGCCCTCTGCTAACCTTCACTTCCACAGAGTGGCCCCCGATACGACCATTTGCCAACCTCTGCAGCCCCCAAGCCAAAACAATTGCCCACCCCCGCATAAGAAGAATTGTTGATTCCATAAAAAAATCTTTGCAATGAGTCAGAATGGTTTTTTTTAACAGCAAAAAAAAAAAAATAGGCATGTGTAATAAAAAATAAATGAAATTATTTGTAAATATATGACTTTCAAAAATTAACTATATTGTTAGTACTTATAATTCCCCTTTTCACCACATATACTTTAATCACAAGAATGAAGACACCTGATGAAAATGGTGTTGTAATTATGAGAGCAGAAATTTTGACACTTTTAGATTAAATTGTAGTAATTCAATTTAAATAAATACTGACCAAAGATAATGAGGAGATATGAAAAGTTATGACTTCTACCACCTGGTTCAGCCTGAACTACATTTAGGACGGTCATTTACATTTTCGCAAATGTCTTTGATCATATGATGAAAGTAAATGTGGTGGCATGAAAATTTAAGTATATTTAAGATATTAGACTATGCTGTTGTTGTTTTTTTTTATGTGCCTAAGCATCGGCCGGAAAGCGTACCCCAGGACAACTGCTTGCAAGGCAGCCATGCTAACCACTCGGCCACCAACGCTTGATTGGACTATACAGATGTGTTGAATAATAATAAATTAATTAACCTTTAAGTGGATATATCTGGGCTAAAAGTAATACGGTAACTTCTAGCCTAACAATTACTTAATAATTATGACTAAGGTATTTATTTATCTGGAGAGCATCTTGTCAGAGTTGAGACTGCAAAAATTTTGACACTTTAGATTAGATTGTAATAATATTATTTAATATTTACTTTGATTAATGATAGTATGAGTCTGATATTAAATTAATGATTTAAAACATAATCTAAAATGATTGAAACTGTATATTTTAGTGAATTCAAATTTATGTAAACTTTAAGCACCCTTGACCTCTGACAAAAATAGTATATACCAAACAAGACATCATATGCATTCTTAGATTATTATTAACATCTGCACTAGAAGCTGTCATTAATTCTATTTACTTCACATTAGAGCCATTTATTGTGAGCTTGAATAATCATTAGAGACTAGATAGTAATGTTACATCTAAATCTCCAGAAACAGTTCCTGTTTATTGTCTACCTTCAGTCAGGAACAGGATATGCAATTCATATATAAGGGATACCTGCAGTTAGCATAAAACTGAGTTCACTAAAATAATTATAACTCAGTGTCAGATCTTACGTTATTAGCTGGATAATATAAAAGAGTTAAGTGTAATGTGGCTACTCAATGTGACTGCTATCCTGTCTCTTATTAATGATGACCAATAAGAAAAACTCAATCTGGGGGTTCGATATCACTTACTACCATTGATAAATCAAGTTTACAACATGTGGCCTTGAAATAAAGTAAATAGAATGAATTAATTAATAAGAAATACAGATTCTCATATAATAATGATTTGATATACTATTTCTGACAAACTTTCTCACAAAACGAAAGACCTTAAGTAAACAATTACTGGGCTGATAGCAAAATAAAACTGGCTTGGGTTCAAAATCTTGGGATTTTTGGCTGATTTTTGGTCCTTACGTTACTAGCTTGGATAACATAAAACAAGTTAGAGGACTACTCTGTCTGTTCAAATGCTAACTTGTCTCTTGCTGATGATAGCCAATAGCCACAAAATAGGCTAGGGACTTGGGTGTATCAATATTATTTAAATGTCCACTAATTTTCAAATTTAACTACTGGCACTGGCATAAAATAAACAGAAAAATCACTGCTCCTAGAGCAGATATTAATAATAAAGAAAAAAAAATGTGGTGTTTGATATAAAAAATATGCATTATCATGAATTATGCTTTTATAATATTAATATCATCTATTTCTTTATTACTTTTTACAATGCTTTTTTACAACCCACTATGATGGTTCGGTTGCTCCAGCAATCTTCTTCAGAACTTCAAGTTCTGAAAAAGATGCAATGCAAGATGATATTAACATTATATGGATTTGGAATGCAATAATAAGAATGGTGCTTTTGCTGAGAAAATTCTTGCATGCGTTTCTGTAAACAATAATACTTAAGGGAGTGATTTAGTTATGAGCATCCATGATAAATATAATTCATGTAAAAAACAGTCTGTGCAGCTTTATTTTGTTCCCGAAATGCAATCCTGAAATTTAATAATATTTTTCTGGCAATATCTGCTGAAATTGAAAACTATAAAATCTAAAACCCATTTTGAAACTTGCTAGATTTTGACATTTTATTTGCCTCTGTTTTTAATTTTTGGTCATTAATTCTATTTGTTTTGTTTTTTAACATATTTTTTCATTTCTACAACATAAAAATTATTTCTGAATAAATGCGAAAAATATTGATTCTCTTCTAAATTTAAGGTAAAAACATTTTTTTTTAAAAAAAAATCTATAATATAAGAATCATTTTATTGAACATTAAAATATTTACGAGATTTTATACATGCATACTCTATACCAGATGTACCCAGCATATGTAAAGACCATGGTCCTTTTTAATTGGTTCCTTTAACAAATTTGTTTTTAAGATTTACTATAAATTAAACAATAAATGTGAAAAATATACCTAGCCTGAAAAGCCGTCATTGTTGTTGTAGTTTTTAATTGGTTGCTTTGACATTTTTTTTTTTTTTACTTTGCGGAATTAGTTACTTGAATAAAATACTAGTAATCAAATTAAGCCATTTAAATATAAGGAAGGAATTACTTGCTTTGTATAAAATGCTTCATAAAAAATTAGTTATTAATGGCAGAATTACTTTCTTTACATATACTTCTTAATGGACAAACATAATAATTCGTTTTAATTGGTTGTGAATTTGACACATGACAGCATTACAGACAAACATTTAGAAATTTTATAAATAAGATTCCATATTCATATTAATAAAAATTTGTTATTAATATGTTATAGATTAATGTGAACCTATATATTATATGGATATTTTATGGCACATCTATTAATATTAGTATTTCATGCTATTTACCATATTAAAGCCTTCAGTGATGAGCTTGAACTTTGATTAACCAAAGAGTAATCTAAAATAAAATCCTGTTTAGCTAGAAATTATTTTTCTATCTTCTCTTTGCACTCTTTCTCTTATTTTCTCTTCACACTTTTTCTTATCTTTACAGTCAAAATAATTTGATCGTCACAAACATTTATGACAAATAAATGGTTAGTTTATCAATTCATGCAATATCCAAGAAGAAATGACTAATTGAGCATTTTTGGCTCTGATCCCATTACTCTATCAAAATGCTAAATGCACAGTGCAATCATGGCCGTCATCTCCTTGCCCTTACAAGTAACAATTTGTGCAATCATATGTCTATCATTTAAATACACAGCTATTCTGAATCTAATCTTCATTTTTCTTTAATTTCCTACTTCTATTCTCATCTTTATAATCATTTTCCTTCTTATAATGTTAGAACGACCGTAATTGTTTCTGAGTAGTTTCTAATAAAATAAAAAGCCATATATTGTAAGCTTGTGCAATCAGTGGAGAATGAAGTACCTCACATAAAACTTCCAGATAAATTACTCAATCAATAGAAGGCTAGGGAAAATCGTTGCCATGGTTGAAAATAAGCAGAGGTCACATGACACCTTGTATAATATACAGTATATTTTTTACTGCGTATATAAAAGTAAATTTGTTTTTCAAATAAACTTGATATGATATGGATAATCATATCTAAACTGGACTGATATCTGTTCAAAAATGCTTGACAGGATATTAAAACTGTCTTCAAGATATGATGGAAGATATATTAATATCGTAAAATATATCAAACAAAAACTATTCTATAATTCAAGGCTTGCAATTTCAAAAATTTGAATATCATGCTGTCTATAAAGCAGATGTAATAATTACCATGAATTTTTTTTTGAAAATACTTGCTCAATGCTTCTTATTATTTGGAAGTTCTGAACGATATTAGCCCATATTACGTCAAATAGAATTTTTGGAGACATATCTTAATAAACCAGGATATTCGATATTAAACTCTTTTAAAAGCAAAATGTTTAAATATAAACTATACATACATTTTTTTGCTCCTATATGTCTAATTTAGTAAAAGACAACAAATTCTCCCATGATCATTATGTCTTCACACTCTAAAAGCACAAACTCTTATTATACCAACAAAAACATTACATATCTTTCTCTTCAAACCTTCTACATATTCTAATTAAAAGCAATAATCATCTTAACTTTAAAAAAGGGGGGAGGGAGTTCATAAAGAAGTTTGACTGCCACACTTGTGAGGTCCAAAATTGATACTGGAACCTTCCAATCCCCAAGTTGGATGCTCTACCGACTACACCAAAATGTGCAGGGATGTGTTAATTCTAATCCAGAGATATTTATTGAAATCTTGAATAATCAATGGCATTATAAAATGTTTATATCCACATCATGCTAGTTTCTGGTTGTTGCTCTTCGATGGGAAGGAGCTGTCTACTTGCATTTATATATCTAGCAACATTGATTCTTTTATAAAAATAAAGCTAACAGGCAAAAATTCAAAAATACCCTAAGGTTCTGAACAGTCAATTGGTCGGTATAATTATATAAATCTGAAAAAGTCATTATTCAGAAACTAGTCTAGGGACATGAATTTTAACAGTACCATGTAATATTCATTAACTACCCAAGCTTACAACAGATGGCTCTGAAGTAATTAGAACTGATCCTAAAAAGATTATTTATAACATTAAAGTCCTTTTCGTATTTGATAAATATTAATTATTAAAAGAGAATTCCTGTACATAAACAAACCGCTAATAGAGTACAATAGAATGTAGTATAACAAAAAGGAGAAAAAAAAATCAAATTTGATGATATATATATATGATTGCCAATGATAAATTATTTATAAAATGTTATCTTTCATTAAATTCTATAATAGAAGTAAACAATCTTCGTAAACAAGTTCAGATTATTGTTTACAGCAAATTCTATGGCAAAGTATATTCTGCATTTTAAAAATATTACTTTTTCGTGTCTTCAAATAAGTTAAATAAATAAAATTTGCAAAATCACTCGTCGCATTAACAAATACACAAAACTGAAGTTGAATTAATATGAGGATTAACGTTCACGGTGCTACAATTTTCCAGAACTAAAATTATCCAACTCATTTGTAGCCGTGCCAATACAAAGATGAATTCTTTTCTGAAATAATCTAACTTAATCCCTAAATGCAATCAGCAAATTAAATTATTTTATTAACTTATTAAATTCCAGGCAAATATAATTTAGAGGAAAGATATATTTATGCATTTAACATTATTGAAAAAAAAATCACAATACATTTAAAAATAACACTTGCTATTTACAAAAACTTTTAGTTTACATGTTTAAAATCAAAACAAAATTAATGTAGGATATCAATACTAATTATCATTATAAGTCACCCTTTAGAGCTATCACAAAGTCTCATGATATCTATAGTAACTAAGAAAAAAAATAATTGTAATGTCAATAGCTCAGAAAGTCATGTGATGTTTCTGCTTCCAAGTGGCAGATTCGGGACAATTGAGTTTTTTAATTTCTCCTTTTTTCAACTGGAGATTTGAAACTTGAATTTACCATTTCAGCCTGGTGGAGTAACACTATGAAATAAATTGATGTGTTCTATCTGGATGTTTAAACCATCACGGAGCTCCCAAGAAACTAACCTATGAGTAGTATTTACTGTATTTTTAATATACTTCTATCAAATGGATTTTCAAATTTTGTAAAAGTGTTAAGTATCAATAACAGTCCAATATTTCAGGGTTTCCCAATCTGTTGTCCATTGTATAATTTTTGGCGGGTTGAATATCAAACTGTGCTGATATTGGTTTTGTAAGTTCTCAGTGACACATAATACTTAACGGTATTTTTTTTAAAAAAACAAACATGCTTTCATTGAATTTCATGACTATTTCATAAAAAAAAACATTTACAGTTAATTAAAATAAAAAAACTAGAAATGACGGGTGAAATGTTAATGTATTTTAATTGTTTGAGTAAAACTTTTTTTTTCCATAAACATATCAAAAATTATTCATCAAGCATTCTTTCCAGAATAAACATTTCAAGGCTTTATACATTATATTGGGATGCTACCAGATGTCTCTGCATACAGCTGAGGGGAATGTTTGCAATCCTTAAGTGGCCACCTGAGGGAGGTGACTGATGGTAATTTTTGATGGTATATCAAAGTTGTTAAGTATTTGGTATATGTAAGCTTATTTGCTGTTAATTTATATTCGTTTGATGATTAATTTATATGTGTGTAAATAAACTTAGGTAACGACCAATATAGAGTATAGAGTAAATTATATTTTCAAACAATTCAAAATTTACAAGCAAAGCAGAATTTCACATGCCATGCTGCTATTGTTGACATAATACTAAACAACTTTACATAACTAATTAAAATTCCAATTATGATTTAACTGAATAGTATTGGAGAGATGATTGAAAGTATAATATGAATTGTAAATGAAGCGTGCTTGTTATCATTCATTTCTGATGATCTCTTTCTTTACACTGATATCAGAATGAACTACTGTGGCTTGTATTTCTTTAATAATTTTATAAAACTGAATTGCAATGAGGTTCTGCTTTTGATGGATTGTGGCATATGCACTGCTTCATTCTTGCATTAAACATTTTCTCGAATGCCTGCCCCCCTCCTAATATTCTGAACAATGCTCAAGAATCATCACATTTTCAGAAATATATATTTTAACTTCTTGTAATAAGTTTTTTAAAATCATGAAAAGAAATACAGGCTACATGTTTAATTTTAATAATATCAATGATGAGCATGAGAAAAAACTCATCAAAAACAAAAGATAAAAGAATGAATCATTAGTAATCAAAATTGTACCCTCAATTTACACCCCAATAATATTCAATTAAATCTTAATAGGAATTTTAATTTCTTAGATGTAGCTATTTGTAGCCATGAGTATGATGCAAAAATACTGAGAGTCTGTTCGGCAACTTGTGGCTAGCTTTAAAATATGTTTTACTCTATGTCAAATGTTTGGGCGGTCCATTTACATACTATGGTCGGAGTGGTTTATTACTTAATCCACACACATATATATTCTAATAATTTTAATGAGCAGGTAAATAATTTTAGGCTTACCAAACACGAAACGCTAAGAATAAAAACCTTTTCATGGAACAAACACTTCCATATATGCCACTAAGACAATTCACAGTTAAGACTTGTAAATGAATCATTTAAATGAACTTGCATGCTCACCTTTTATAATATATATGACAATCTGTTTTTTCATATTCTATTTGACAATATAGATTAGCAATGATATAACAAAAGGCGGCACTGTTGGCAAATTCATTTAAATGAATCTTTAGGAATCTTGCTTATGAATTGTCTTAGTACAATATTCGATTAGTTTGTTCCATGAATGAGTGGTAATATATAGAGAAGAAAAAGATAAAACATCCTAAAGTATTGCACAAAAGGACAAAAACATCTTCGACATCTTTTCTTGAAGAACAATGAAGGAAAAGGCATTAATCATTGGCTGATTATTATCAAGTAGTGATGGATTGAATACTTTTCCAAACTTGTTCTATTAACTACTTAAAAAATAACTAGAAACCATATACAGACCATCCATCAACAAGAAAAACCCCATGCCTGTTAAAAAAAGTTTATTCTGCCTAGATTCAAATCCATGTTATATACATAGCAGGTGTCTGTGCTAATGTTCCATTACAATTCCCTTCATATATAGCAGGTATCTGTGCTAATGTTCCATAGGGACTTGAGCTCAGACTTTCAAGCACCATATAGCCATTCAATCCATCTTATATAACCAATACACATGACCACATACATGTGAAAAAGATAAATCATCTCCAATATACGTATTTCATGCAAACCAACATGGGTATGACAATAATATTGGCATCAGCAAGGACTTTGAGCATTCCATCCTTGGATTTTCAATGATATGGATGGCTGAAGAGTTGGAGAATGGAAGCAATTAAAGTGTGTCCATTAAAGTTTGAAAATTTGCTATCTTAATATAAACTGGGCACTGATTGTATATATGAGTGGGAAATAGTGTTCTGGACCAATTGATGAGTGCTGGTGCAACATGAAATACATATATTGGACATCATTTACTTTTTTCACATGTAAGTGGTCAAGTGTATGAGTTGTATAAGATGGACTGAATAGTTGTAGGGTGCTTGAAAGTCTGAATTCACGTTCCTTAAAATTACATTAAATTTAATATAAAAAATATGCATGTATTTAAATATTATATATAAATTTATACTAAAATTTCCATTTGCGAAACATATCTAACAAATGAACAAGACACTGGAAAATTGTCATTTGCCTTTTCCATACTTTTATCTATAACTTTGAAGTATTGATGAAGCAAAACATAATCTTTATTAGAAAACTAATTACGTGATTGTTTTGATTAAAAAAAATCATTGGAAACTACAATTTAATATTTTAAAGCACTAAATAAATAAATATTGACACTGGAAAAAATGCAAATGACTTCCAAAATCCATTTTTATGGAACCAAGTCACAAATCCCTGGAAAATGCTTCCCCCATCATTCAGTATTACCTATAATCAAATATTCAATTTAGATGCACTACGATTCTTAAAAGCATTTAGTAGTGATCAATATCTTTAAAGAAATACAAGTGTAGTGCCAATAATCTGAGCACTTATTATTTTAAAATTTCTATTATCACCATAAAATTTCAAAGGTGATCTTTACAATACATAAATTACCACATTTAAAAATAAAATTAAAAATACACAAACACTTAGTAAATTCCTGTAAATTAATAATCTCAACTGTAATGAGTTAGTTACTATTCTGTCTTAATCCAATAACTCTATCACATCATGATCAATGTCACAATCTTTAAAATTATATTTTACATCTAACACCTAAGTAGAGTAGAGAATAAAGAAATCACTGAAGAACCAGATATGATTCGTCATATTTTCTTTCTTTTTTTTTTAAAAAAAAAAATACATTGAATTGCTAAATAGAAAGTTGACCTGCATTTTAAATAAGAAATAAAAAATGGAGCAGACGCAAAAGTAAATTATTGTTTTAGTGTAAGATAAATAATATTTTCCATTATTAATATTCAATTTATAGAGAATACAGAAAGGACTTATATAAATATAGGAGATTTGAACATAAACTTTCAAGCATACTTCAATTATTCACACTATCTCATACACTGATACACATGACCACACATGTCGAAAACATAAATAACCACTAATATATGTATTTCATGCTAAACCAGCTCTCATCAGTTGGTTCAGATCATCATTTCCCACACACATGTATATAATCAGTGCTCAGTTTATATTAAGATAGCAAATCCTCATACTTTAATGAACATGCTTCAATCTATTCCAACCTCCAACTCTTCAGCCATCCATACTATTGAAAATCTGACAATGGATTAGCCCAATCCCATGCTGATTCCAATATTATTATGCCCATGTTGACCTCAAGTCACTCTTGACACCTCATGCATAGGACCTTATCCACTTAAATACATACAAGAGGGAGGGGCAGGATGCAGGCTTAATATGTAATATTTGAAATATAGGCATTCTTTCTGTAGCTGGAGCTTAATTGTAAATATAGTATTTATGTATAATTATGGCTATAGATGTTTGTTTTCAAATTTTAGCAAAGTTTTAATTTACAATGAAAGAGTAAAATGCAAATCTGACATGTCCTAAAATTGGGGGTTTGGATTGATGATCTTTTACCTTGCATTAAGGATTATTCCGTTATTTATAACTCAGATACAGACTTTAAACTTCATTAATGATCAATATATTATTCTTTACTAAATAAAAATACATGCTCATATTAATTTAATATTATCTTCTTTTCTCTACACATCACAATATCTTTAAATATGCATAAAGACTTTTAGTGAACATTGCCAAACTTCAAATAAATAAATAGCCATCAAAATTGCAAATGACCTCTCACAAATTCATTTCCACTGAATCAGCATTTTTCATGGGACAGCAGTTGCTTCACTCATGAAAAGTGGTTTATTAATAAAAAGTGCTCCAATTGGATTACTCAGAAAAAGAATCAATCTAGACCCGTGAAAAAAGAAGACTACTTGCAGTACTAACTATCTTGAGAAAAAAAACGAAAGACGGTGTATAGCAACCCAATTAAAACCCAAAAACAATCAAAAGCATGGCTCTGTATCAGTAAATGAATTTAAGTAAAAGCAAGGACATTACAAATTATCACTGGGAAATCTTTATATTAAATATAAGATGGTGATGATTTGTCAGAGGTGATAACTAAGCTATAACTTTACATTTAACTAAAAAAAAATTGAATGGTTAGTTGCTTAGGAGGTCAAGTGAAATTTGAATACCCTTTAGTTAGTTTATAACTGGGCTATGCCATACGATCATAGAAGATTACATAATATTTGAGTAACAGACATGAAAGAATGAGCTTCTGCCCAGTAACGTTTAGTTCCCCAGTTCATAACTCCATGATTGCATCATACTATCCAACCACAGATTAAACACTTATGAATTATATATTTTCCAGACTTCTCAATGGCAGAAGCTCATATGAGGTTGAGTATCGGAAGTGACAGTTAAAATTCAATCAAGTAACCTTTAGATTTAGTCTCCCATTTTACCACTACATCAAAAACGCACATAGATATAGGTGTTGCTTGCAAATGAGAATGGCCATTACAACTCCAAGGAAATAAAATTATTCTAGAAATGGATTTTACAACAGTTAAATAAACCAAACTGTGAAACACAAATATGATTATATATAAAATATGCTGATTATTTTTCTGTTTGCTATTTCATGATGCCATCTTTTAATTTTTTCAATAGACCAATTTTTCTTTCCGAAATACTTCAACACCATGCCAAACACCAGAAGAAAGGTTATCAATACCCTTATGCAAAACAATAATTGTCATCCCCTGCCCTCAAAACGTGAAACAAATTCTACATGATTTTATATACATTTTAATGTTTTATTAAAGATGACAATGAAAAAAATTACTATTACACAATTATAAATTTATTTTCCGAGCTTTAGTTCAGAACTAAACTTAGATACAATATCGTTAACTACTGAACTTATTTCCACATGCACTTGAATCTTGCAATTTGTATGTATTTGTTTTAACGTTATTGGTTGCTGCTATAATGTAAGGCATTGATGTATTCATAAATGTTATGAATAGTAATCATAAAATAGACTTCCATGTGTTCATATCACATAACTTGATGTAATATACAAATCATGTAAATGCAGTGTAAGAAGACATAACTGAGAATATCATAAGAGAAAATAAGCCATAGGAAATTAGAATTGAAAATTGCATTTCAAGAAGTGATTGATTATTTTAATATATTTACATTCCCTTATTTTGTAGCAATAATGAATCAAGTTGTTTTAATTAATATTCATAACATAACAAAAATGTATTCCTAACGTTGCACTGTTTTAGTGCCCTCTTGTATCGGTGCCCTCATGTCCTGCTTACCTTACTTACCACTTTTACTGTATGGACCATATTTAAACGTCACTCTCCAATATATTCTCTTCTATATCTTGAAAACAATCAATATTGCATTTGTTTAGAATGCCATTGGGATAATAGTTATAACACGGGTGGGGAACAATGCTCAAATTCCTCATATAACTTCCTTCTCGAAAGTCTTTTTCTGTTCGATCATGTTACATGCCTAATCTAATAAAGATGTGTTTTTATCTTGGGTTTTATGATGTTCTCAGTATGTTTTAAAAATTTAAGGAAACATCCTTAAATAAAACTTTCTAATGCCCTTTATATTGCATTGGCCGGGTGTCCAAATCTCACTTCTGCACAGTTAAATTAGATAAAATAACAGCTCTATATAGATTTAAGTTAATTGCAAGTTATTTCCCTGTGATAAAATAACTATCTTTAACTTATATAAATCCAATTTATCCAAACCATTTTGAACACTTTTTATTGTATATATATAGACATATACCTAGTTTCGAGTATCTTGAAGTCTTCTTCAAAGTCAATTTATCCAAACTACTTTGAATATTTTTTAGCAAAAACCTTTTATTGTACATACATATATACCTACATTTCGATTGACCTGCAGTAAACCACTTTGAACACTTTTTAGCAAAACCTTTTTATTGTACATATATACGCATACACCTACGTTTTGACTGACCTACTCAAAGTGGTTTGGATAAATTGAATTTATATAAGATATTACAGCAAAAATAAAAGAAAGGGTGATTTTGGTAATATTTCTATCTTTAACTTGTTAAAAACAGTAGAGTCACATTGTAATCTGTGTTGTACCTCAATATTTAAGTCCAACTTTCTACTTTTAAGACTCCCAATGTGTTAAAACTGGTTTACATTCTTAAGTTAATAACTATCCAAACTAATAGCTTCTAAGAATTTCCATCACTGGCCTGATAGAGAACTTGAGAGTTTTTTTTTTTTTAAAAAAAACTTAATTATTAAACCAGTTTTTTAAATGTTGCATTCAAAATATTAAGTGCTTAAAATCACACAAGTATTCGTTAAATACTGATTATTAATAGCCATTCTTTCTCAAAGTTATTTAAAACTACATCTATGGATTACGACTGGAAAGTTTTTTCAATTTACATAAAAGGTTCATTTAGGGGTAAGGGGGGAGGGGATTTTCTCATTTACTATAATCATTTATTTATTCTCTAAGTTACCAACAAACCTTTCGGATGAACAGATCAGATTTCACAGTTTTTCCCTCTTTAAGAATACAATAGTTATTGATTTTACCTCGGAGTTAAAATCTTAATATAAAGACTCATGTTGAAACAAATAATTTCCTTCATTAATCATTGAAACATCCATAATCATTACAAGCAGCACGAATACGTTTACTGTATTTTTTCTAATATAAAGTTGCTTATTTTTACATACAATTTAAGTAAACACAATGGAAACAGAAATAAAATTGATATATAATTATACACATAGCAATGGATCTAACTATATTTGTGCAGTACATACGAGTATGAAGACAAATTAAGGTGTTTGGGTAGGAAAAGATGGCAACCAAACAATGAATCTTGGTAATTGCTTAAGTACAACAGTTCCTTTCTTCCAATAAATTTGGTTATGAGTCTTTCTGAGAATGACCGAAATTGTAGATACTGCAATCCTTCAACAAAATATATGCTGCTATATGTATGCACACTTATTAGACGATTTAATTTTTAAAATGTACACGTCAAGATCTCTAATTTAAGGTGTGTCATCTTATTTACTATATATTCCTATAGAGGATATTCACACTTTGATAAGTTGCCAGTTCAGTTATTCTTATTGGGCTAAAAGTTCTCCAGAAATGTGTGAAAAACACAATGCGGTTATAAAAAGGTAACTCAGTAATAAAGTAAACAGAGAGCAAAAAAAATGGCTGACTGAGAACTGATTTGCAATTGAGTCACACAAATGGAACAATACAAGAAATATATATAAATTCAAATTTATTAATTTCTCATTTTTATTTTATTTTTTTTGTTTTGTCTTATAGTGTTTCAAACTATGGATTATTGAAACTGCTGACAAAATTCGAAGCAATGGGAAGGCCACAGTAATTAATTTTGGCACTGAAAAATTGTGGCATAAAACAACTGACATTGCATAGATATAATTCAGATTATTGCATTCTTTAACCTATGCCACTTATAAGAATCCATTCCAAGGTGATGAATATAAAAATAAAATCTATTTTACACTGAAATTTTAAGTAATTCCTTAAATTTAAAATAGATAGAATAAATCAAATATACATAGGCACATACTTTCAAGTCTTAACTCAAAGTTGTACTAACTATTCTAAATACTGTTTGTAATAAACATAAACTAACATTAATACTACTTTATGCATTTTATTTTTAGATCATTCATGAATATATAAAACAATGTATGTTTTGCAGTGTAATACCTCTTACTAAATTTTAATATAGCACGTGTTTAAATATCAATCTTACATTGCTTTAACATGATTTTAAAATATGATACAAAATATTTTCAAAATTTATAATATATGGATGATGTATTGAAAATGTGAGGGTCATTGTTACAAGATATTCAACTTTAAATAATGTCTCTGACTCCAGTTAACTCTGTTTCTGGCTGCCCGTTTCATTTCCTTTTTCCTAGTTTAGGGAATTAAAATTCTCTAAAACTATCCCTATTAAAAAGGGGAGTTTCTTAGCTCTCTTTTCATATACAAGCTATATCAACAATGTGATCACAAGTAAGAGTAATTTCAACTTTTATAAGAATGCTATGTAAATATATGGCAGCCACTGAAATTACAAAAGATTTCTGCAGAGATTTTACCTTTTAATAAAATTTTCATTTCACTTAATTTTGTTGAATAAATGAGACTTGGTTGTTGGGAGGGTCCCCAGGGGCCTAAATTCTAGTTCTTTTGAGGGAGGGGGTTGGGATGAGGGTGCTGTGGTGATTTTTACCAACATTGATTTTTCTTATTCACAAGATGGGAAAAATAAGTTACTTATGGCAATTTTTTAACGTTATCATCATTAATGATTTTATCCATGTATTATTGCAAAACAAGTTACAGTTTGGCCTCACGATTCTAATTGCAAGTGATTCACCTTATTTAATTTTATTACTTTCAATGTCATTATTGATAGGGCTGGCCTTGTGATTTTCATGATGGATTAGAATGGTTTTCAGCAAAGACATTATGAAGCTTGGATTTTTTTCCTTGTCCTCCATAGTTTTTCTATAATTTTTCCAAAGTATTCGGGATTGCTCTCTTGTGAAGATATTCGAGGCCATTTGGAAGAACTGAACAGTAGTTTGATTTAGTCCATATTTTATGTTATCTCCAAGTGTTTTCCTATTTCTCAACTTATCTACTGCAAATTGGATTTTTCAATATTGTACTCCTAAAACACTATTCATATTTGAATTCTAGACTTTACAAATAATTCTTAATTGTACCTTTTAATTAAGGTTTTCATTATACTCAATTTTGCAATTGAATGAGAGTCTGGTTGTTGGGAGGGGCCCTAGAGGCCTAAATCCTGGTTCTTTTTGGCGGCAGGCTTGGATGAGGGTGCTGTGAGGATCGTTGTTAACATTGATTTTCTCATTCACAAGAAAGAAAAAAACGTTATTCATAGTGGTTTTTTTAGTGTTATTGTTATAAATGATTTTATCCAAGTATTATTGCAAAGTAAGCTGCAGTTTGGCCTAATGAATTTAATTGCAAGTGATTTACCCGATTTAAATTTATTGTTTCCAATGTTGTTATCTCTAAGTGTTTTCCTATTCTCAACTTATCCATGGCAAATTGGATTTCTTAAACATCGTACTCCTAAAATGCTACTCATATTTAAACTCTAGACTTTACAAATAATTCATAATTGTAACATTCATTTGTCTTTAATGGTTAATCTTCTCGTGGATTAATGCTTTGAGTTTCCACGGGTTGATCAATTTCTGGAAATGCTATGGACAAAAAAATTCAAATCTCCATATTACACTATGAAAATCAATATTTACCTTGTAAAACATTTTATACTCAATAAAGTCTCTCTTTTATAAAAAAAAAAAAAAAACTTTAAATAATGTCATGTTGTTTGTGTTTCTGTTTAATGTTTAAGCGGGTTACAGAAGAGTCCTCTATAATGGATTACATAATTAAAAAGCATTTATAATAGAATTGTTTATTCGCCACAGCTGATATCACATGTAAGCTTGGATAATCAATAAATATCACAACTTAGGGCTTATTAACTTTATACTAAATGCTGATTACCTCCCCCCTTCATATCCCTAAGCTAATTTTAAACTTATGGCCTCAGCCAGAAGATTAGACTTGGATATACTGCAGATAGATATTTTGTATATATACTTTCTATCTAGCAGTTATCTTTTTAGGTAATTTTAACTATGCAGGTATCAAATCCAGATGTTCGAGATTCACAAGCATTCTGTACATTGGAGGTCAAGTGATGTTTCGTGATTTTACCTGTTTATTATTAATATTTTACAATTATTCAAGAATGAAAGTGACATATAAGCAGATTTAAATGTTAATATAAATGAAACGACTGAAAGAATATCTGGTAACAAATATGAGTAAAATAGAAATGGGTAAAGAAATACTGATGTTGAGCAAAAGATCAATAAGTAAAGTAAAAAGAGGGGTGGGTGAAAGTTTAAATATTCTGCATTATATATATATATATATAAATTATTAAAGTTTATTAAATAATTAAATAGCTCATTATAAAAACCTCCTGACTGATAGAATTCTTTGTATCCGCTTTCTACATAATACATCATTATTTTATTTTTGAAATAAGATGTTAATTTTAAAATCATCATCATCGTCAGCAGTATTCTTTCCCATGAACAGGTCCAGAGAATAGTCACACCACCCGTTCATCCATTTTCCCACTCCATTCTCGTCACTTCACAGCTCTTGGTTTCCACGTAACTCTTCCCGTCTCTTATATGATCCACTAATGTCAATCTTATCCGTCCTTTCTTCTTGCTTTAAAATGATATTGATAATTAAAACGTGGTAAAATAAAAAAAATTAATTAAAGTTATCAAGTATTTAATATGCATATTTATGACTGTTCAACTTCCAACTGTTCTTGCTGTATTTATTTTTCCACTGGTGAATGGGGAGGCTTTCTTTTAATGTTACATTTATCCATGTGTTAAACTTGTTTTGATATGATTAATTTTTCAAAAAATGGCTTGTCAAAACTATTCCAAATTTTTTCTCAAGTAAAAAAAAAATGTAAAAAAGATATATAAAAAACATTGATTATATTTTATATATATCTTTTTAAAAAAAAACTAATTTGAAAATATTTTTTTATATATTATTGAAAGAAAAACAAAAAAGCAGTATTCAAAGTGTTAAACGCAATTGCATTATAGTTAAATGTCAAACGTAGGGGGATTAGCAGTTCAATTTTCTATTAATAACACTGTATATCATTTTTTTCTCAAAATTATTTTTACCATTTGACTCTTAATGGTCAGTGACCATTAACTAAGGCAACTCCAACGAAGTAGAAGGAAAATCTTGAATTATATGTACACACACAGACAAATATATAACAAGCTCATATTGAACTTTCCTATAATTTTTTTTTTTAAATGTCAAAAAATTTATAGCAAATAAATATAAAAAATTAAAAAGAAATATTTTTTTAAAAAGATACGAATATAATTTTATTAAAACATAAAAGAAGCAGCGCTTACAATAAATATGAACTTGTGTGTATTTAATAATTAATAGTAATGAACGTTCACTCGTTAACGAGTATGGCTATTCTAATTACAAAAAAAAAAAAAAGGAAAAAGAGAGAAAAAACTCTAGAAATGAGTTTTGCGATGCCCATACAAACGAATCTGTGAACCACAAATAAATCCGCATGTAGAGTAAAAATTACACAGTCTAAACTCTCTATATAGTAGCGTCACTCAGTGCAAGCCAAAGTTATCAATGGATGCATGAAGATTTGTGCATGAAATCCCCATTAGTGTCTACTCATCCAATATTCCCAGACTAGTTTCTAACTTGTGGCTTTCATCAGGGAGAAATCTCAGATCTGATGAAAGCCACAAGCTAGAAACTAGTCTGGGGATATTGGATGAGTAGGCACTAATGGAGATTTTATACACAAACCTTCTTGCTTGCATCCAGTGATTACTCTGGCTTGTATTGAGTGGTACTACTGTATGGAGAGTTTAGCTTCTGTGTAAACAGCTTGTGTAAGCATAAAGAATGGTGATCATGTGATGTTTAGTGGTTTAATAGAGTAAAATTATTATTGCTGATTGAAAAATCTGAGGTATTTGAAATGAAACCTGATGTTAAATAAAGACCGCATACTAGATTCCATTTTGTTTTCCATTTCTATGGAAATGGTCTTTAAAATAGTTTACAGGTGACAGCACAGATTAGTAAAATTTCACATTTCAAATGATATTATTCTCAACTTGTCAGCTGTTGTCGGCCTGACCAGTGACAATGCTAGCATAGAAGTTGAACTTACATCTTTATATTCTTGAATATTGAATTTTAAGGTATCTAACCAATCACATAAAGATTTGAAACAAGTTTGATAATACAGTTTTTTTAATTTGAACTAATAAAAATTTCTTGACTTCTAGATTTACACCACCCTGTGATTGTGCTTTTCTTACTAATTCAAAAGATGATTTACAAAAAATATTCTTAATGTTTTGAAAACAACATAAATGTCATTAATTTGGTAATTAATGATCAAAAAATTCAAATTATCACTCAGTGATGAAAGAAAAATCTTCAGCAACATTTTAGTTATCAACTTAAAAATGTGAAGCTTTTTAAGAAGAATGGAAAATTTGGGACTGCAATGCTGACCTCAATATGCTGACTCTGTAACTAAGATGTTATAAGATTTGGCATTTCAATGTAGTGTTATATAACTGTTACAACTAAATTAACTGTGGATATGCTATTATTTTGTCTCATTGAATAAAATAATTGAATGACTTTCTGCATGTTTATAAGAAATTCAAATCCCAAAGATAGGCTTTAAGCTCCAGCATCTATCTCTCTATTTCTATTCAATTTATTGTATAAAATGACATTTTTTCTATAAAAGACAATGGAAGTTGTCAAGCATTGGTGGTTGAGAGGTCAGCGACAACTGCTTTACAAACAGTTGTCTGCTTTACAAGCAGTTGTCCTGGATTAGCGGGTTCATTTCCAGCTGATGCTATGACACATGGGAAAAAAAAGACAATGGAACTTTTCATTTAAGCATGCTTTGGAGCATTCTTAAAAAACATACAAATTGGTCTCTTTTTCTGCTTTCTAGATGTGATGCTACACAATTTACTACTGTAAAGGCATGCCTTCATTGGATTTTTGTTATTTTACACTGAACCTACTGTAGTTTTCGTGGGAAAGACAGATCTCATTACCTTTTACAGAATTATCTTGAAGATATTCTAAAGAAAATAATGACTGTTTTCATTGGGATGATATGGATGGTGGTAGAATATAATAGAAAACTAACACAAGGGAACATGTTAAACTATTTTAAAAAGTAATATTTATAACAAAGACTTAAAAGCAACATCACAAGATGTCAAATAATTAAAAAAACAACCATATGATATTTGTTAACGAATTTGTAATTCATAGATTAACTTTATCTAATTTTTTTTTCTGGAATTTGCAAGAATTTCTAAGAATGCACTAGAAATAATTAATTCTATTTACTTTGTCATAGAATTATATATTGCATATATGAGTAATCAATTGACATTACTCCAAACAATGGATTTTCACCCACACCTCTAACAATCACCTATAATTCTTTTTATCTATCCAAGCTAATAACCTGAAATTTAAAAACAACCTAAGATTGTGAACTCACACTAGCAGGCTTCCATAGTTGTATAAGTCTGACATTAACACGATCACTTGATATTTTAATGTTATCAATTTTATTCTGTCGGCCCTTTTGATCTTAAGGCAGAGGGAATATGTGCTTAAAAATAACATCACATGACCTTTCCTACTTACTTTCGATATCTACATTATTATTTTACCCAATGACCGAAAAATCTACTGAAAGTTTAATTAGCTTACATGGATGGCAGCACAACATCTAACATCATGGGCCACTTTTGGGCTGATAAACTTCATCAGCTGGATAAAAATGAAACTTTATCAATTAAGTTTACTATATATTTCAAATTATTTATTGATAAGTTTAATTGATCATGTACATGTCCAGTAACATTTTAATCCAAATTACATTTCAGATTGATAATGTTCATAGTTATGGTTGTGTGAATTAAACTATATAAAGATGTTACATGCTGAATATATATATATAATCAATTATATCCTGATGCCTCTTTTTAATAATCAGAATCTGATAACAATAATTGAATGGTTTATTGCTCAGGAATTTTTAAAAATTCAAGAACCAGTATGACTGAAGCCACAATTTTAGGACATTGAGGTCTAGACTTTGCCGATCTACTACTGTACTAAATCAGGCATGGCAAATATAAATGGTTTGTTGCTCAAGATTTCATAAAAGATTTGTGCATTGGAAAGAAGAGCATGGAACCTAGAGTCCACTTGCACTAACCGTAAAAAGCAATGAGAATGATTATTCATGAAAATAAATGGATATAATTTGTTTGAAAAAAGTTTAATTAAAGATTTTAATGTTATTTTTTTGAAGTTCCATTACTTGCTCAAAACAAAAAACATAATAAATGAGTTTTCTAAAATAAATGATACTTTCCTTTTTAATTACAGCAGTTTATAAGTATGTTCTCCTATTATAAGAGGCAGGAAATCTAAGGTATAGCAAAAGATGAAAAACTCAAAGATGTTTTTTTTTTTTTTTTTGCATAAATAAAGTTGTCTATCACATCAGCTGTCAGGTTTAATAGAAGATTCAATCTGCTTTTTAAGTATGTTTGTATTCGTTTAAAAACTTGACAGTTATGATCTGAAAACATATTCCTTAGAATGACAGCGTTTTTGTGCAAAAATATTCTCCAATTGCTTGAAGAATATATATTAAATAAACAACAATTAAAGAAATTCCTGCTTTGGTAATCTATGAAAATTTAAGATGGTCATATGATTATAGGGTTATTTTGACAAAATCGGCAGAAAATGTAAAATAATTGAGTTTTTTTTTTTTTCAAGAGGACTCACTGATATCAGATCAAATTAAATAAGAGCCATTTTGTTCATATATGCATTTGGCAGGTTATTATAGTACAGGTAGACCGCTGGTAATCCAAAATCCCTAGTTCGAGAGCTTTTTTGGATTAATGAATTGTTTCTTTCATTTTTCAACATTTGACCTTTTCTCTCACATCATAAACCCAAAGTTTTGTTTTAAGTAAACATTAATGTGGCTGTCTATAGTTAGTATATATCAAAATACTTTTAGTACGCTGCATAAATTTATTGCATTTATAAAATTATAACACTTTACAGAAAAAAAATATGCTTATATTTGTAAGTGCAAAATTTTTAAATATTTGATAATTTTGTCCAGTTAAAATAAGTAATTATATATCATTTAGAATAAGGGTACTCCACTTGTTTTTCAGCTCAAAAATGAGATCTGAGCATTTTCCCGATAATTTCAGAAGGTAATTATCTAATATTGAAAATTTTAAGCCAACTTTATATTAGATGAAACACATCTAAATAAAAAACTTTCTAATAATATACAAAATTGTATGTTATAAAGCATAACACTACCTGAAAAATTAAAGAGAATATTCAAATCACGCTTCCAAATCTTAAGTTATGTCAGCAAGACCCTCTGTAAATAAACATAAAGTCTGAACGTAAAGCAGCCAATCTTAAAAGGATATCCCTCTTAAGGCTTATGCTGCAAATTAAAGTTATACATTGAGATTCAGAGCTAATCAAACAAAGAGTATGAAATTAAATTGGTAACAATCTTTAAATGCTAGTTAACAAATATGTTTAGCTTACATATAGAAAGAAAGACTATATAACATTATTCACTTTTGAATTTTGCTAACCCCGAATGTAAAAATATAAAAAAAAATATTATAAAGCATAACACCAGCTGAAAATTAAATAAAAAATATTCAAATAACCCTACCAAATATTAAGATATTTCCACCATCCCCCCGCTGTGAATAAATATAAAGTCTGAGCCTCAAACAGCCAAACTCAAAAGGATACCTCTTGTATGTCTTATTCTTTTGAGTTTGGTTGTTTGAGGTTCAGACTTGATATTTATTCACAGAGGGCGTTGCTGAAATATCTTAGCATTTGGAAAGATTTGAATACAGAATTTTATGCATATATGTATGTATGTATGTATGTATATATAATATTAATAGGAGAGATCAAATTTTAGCTTGTAAATGCTGTAAGCCCCCCAGTGCCAAAGTTATCCGCATAATTTTCCAACCTCGTAAAGGTGTTTAAATTAGGCAATAGCATTATCGAGAGCAAAAATTTAAATTACCAGAAATGTCTACATAGGATCACTCAAATCAGTTTATAATCTAATTTACAAAGTTTAAAGTTATTTATTACTCATTTTATATTATAAGTCTCTGTGAGTGAAGTTAAGAGCAAATCTGCTCATTTGAATTGCTTAATTTAAACATCCATATAAGATCTTGGAAAATAAATGAAAATGATTTATTTTCATTCATTAACATTAGTAGCTTTGGAAATAAAGAATATTGCATTGATATTATCAGTGGTTAAAAGCTAGAAAGTTATCAATCCAATAAATATCATTTGATACTGTCTAATTTACCTATATATATATATATATTTACCTATTTGATGAGGTTTACTTAAACTTCTAGGAATATATAAATATCAATCTTTTAAAGTCTTGTGTCAGTTCTCTTGGTTATATTAAGATCTTAGACCAGAATGAAAGTGGAATCCATATTTTACTTATAGAGGTTGCCTTGACAGCCAGATATTGTGCAAAATCTGGTTTAATTAGTGTGAAGCTTTTAAAAATGACTACACTGTTTTCAAATTAGTTTATATTTGCCTGCTTTCTGATCTAGTTTTAAAGCATACTTTATTGTAAATAAAAGATTATACTATACTGCAGAGATAAGGACATTACATTATATGTTATGGTTTAGTTTGAGGTGTTTTGGGTTATTTCAATGATGCTGCTACCACTTTCATTTTCTTTAATGTCATATGGACTTTGCAAAATTTGAATATAAAACAAGCCAATAATATCTGATTGGTAGATTATGTAACCATTCTGACTGTGTGCTTTATATTAGTATTTTGAAAAGAAAATTTGTAATTTTCAGTAATTTATTTAAGCTTATTTATGCAATATATTTGAAAATATTTATTTAAAACTAAAAATCTTCATGATTACAATTTATTTGAAAATATTTGCTTTTAAAAAGTTAAGTCATAAAAATATAATTATATCTAACAAAACGGAAGACATTTTCACTGGCATTCATAAATACGGGTAAAGAAATTTCTTGCAAAATTTAAATAATAATAAATTTAATTTAGAATTTTAAGACATCTTTTTGTTCTTTTATATCTCAATTAAAATTCATTTCTATTTTTAAAATGGCATTCAAATAAAAAATATTTCATCCTACAATTTTTATGAATAGTCAAGAATATGGTCCAATAATGAAAAGAGCCGTTTTATAGTTAAGAATTATATTAAATATTTTATTCATCTATTTTGTAAAATTCAAATATTATCTTTTAAAATGTCAACCATCTGAAAGTTTACATTTGTAATAAATAATGTAAAGACTATTAATGCATGATATAGAAAAAAGCTTAATTGTAAAAATAAAATATTGTAAATATAAATGAAGTTGTTCAAATAAGAAATAGATGAGTTGACATTGAACAGGTTAACAGTGTTTATTTAAACTTCTAGGAATATAAAAATTCCAATCTGTTAAAGTCCTGTGCCAGCTCTCTGCTTATATTAAGATCTTAAACCAAAGTGAATACTGGATTCATGGTTTTGATAAGGTAGTGCTGTTAGCATGTGATTATATATACATGTACACACACTGTATTTCACCCAAACAAGTAGCATTTTACACACCTAAATTCAAATCAATATATGAAATAAATAATGATTATAAGACTTACTTTTCTACCACAATCCTTTTGAACTATAATACTAACAAAGATTTTAAAGGATTTTTTATATAATAGTGAGATAGATATTTCCCAGATCAGATCTGAATTATTGCTTGAAATACCAATGACCAGGTTGATATTGACTATTTTGGTCATACCATGAGGTGATCTAATTCAGTAGAAAAGTAAGTAATACTTAGGATGTTTAGTGTTGAAAGAAGAAAAAAGTGGCTTGTAATGAGATGGATGAAGTCCATTGTTAAAGTAATAAATGAACTAGATCCAATTTAATTTTTGGATAAAAAAAAAGAAAGAAGATAATTCTACATTTTTTTCAAAAATTGTAAAGCTTTTGTAAACCTAAAAAAACATATTGACTTTTCAAATCCAGTTATAAATATTAGAATTCAAATGTTTAGGCACATTCAAATGTTCACTCCACATGATAATCTGGATCTTATTCATATCCTAAAAACTTTATAGACAACAAGATATGATGCAGGTTTTCATAATAAAAAATATAAGTGATCAGGTGGGTCAGCAATATGAGGTGGCACTGAGAGTAGTGGGTCGTGTGAAAGTCTGAGTTCGAATCCCGCATATATTACATATATAAATACAGATTTAAGCCTGTATAATGTAATAAGAGGATTTCAAAACTAATTTATTTTCTGTTCCTTATGTTGACTGTTTTGGTACGGGAGGCAAATTAAAAAAAAGATCTCACCTATTAATAATAATAATATATACATAAATACAAACATTAAAAGCATAAAGCTAGTCTGATTGAGTTGTGAATTTGGAGTAATTTTGATTATATATAAATACATACATACAGTAATATATATTATTAGAAAGTTTCTAATTTAGAAGTGATTAAATTAATGTAAAGTTTGATTAAAATTTTTGATTTTGGCACATTTTAAAATTTTATTCATTATGTAAATTAAATGTTGAGAATTTGAAATTCGGATTTTATTATTAATTTCCCTGGAGAATTTTTTTTCCCCTTTACCAAGAGATGGGTTTCATTAATTAACGAGCTTATATAATCATTATCTTATACCTGTAAGCTTGAGGATAATTGTGAAGATAATATCAGAAATGTTTATAATTATTTTGCATTTCTAATCGACTTATTAGTATGTAATCAAAATCACAATCTAGCTTGAGAATAGGATGGGGTTTGGCACGGACATAGTTGCAGAGTTCTGACAAACTCTTAGAAAAGCATTTTATAAATGAAATGATCTTTAGCACATATAGACAAAAAAAACAAACATTGCAGACATTAAAAATACCTCTTAAATTTTTTTAAATAATAACGAAAATTGAATTACACAAAATTACGAAATAATAATAATAAACGTTATTAAATATAGTAATACGTATATATTAAGACCATGCGCTTGAAAAACGACAGTAGGGACCTCTACAAAAATCTTAACAATATTTATTTAAAAGACAAGTTATTAAAATATTTATTTTATTCCATTTATGCCGAATTTTAAAAAGTTATATATTGAAATCATTATTATGTATATATTTACACTGATACTTATCCCTTATACTAAAAAATGAAAAGCAAAATACTTAAGTTTGTTAGAATGTTTACGTAAGTGCATGTACTATTTTACCCATGTGCACAAAGTTTTCCATATCTCAGACTTATAAAATCGTTATAATTGACTATTATGAAAAGGTAAAATTGAAGTTCAAACATTTTATAATGTAGGCACTAGGATGAGCATGGCCAAAAATGAACTTTCATCGAGTCAGCCAAAGTGAAAAGGTTAGAAAAATGGGTATCCTTATGCTGGAGAAGGTGCCCTCCTTGATTGCATCTAGAATGATTAAGGCATCTCTAATGTCCAGCGTCACTTTTCACAGATGAAAGATCTGATTGGACTAAGGAAGAGACAGGAATACAGTAGATGTTGCAACATATTCATGATAGAGATCGTCTGCTAGCTCCGGACTGGCTTATCATGAATCTTTGGCCAGAGTATCACTGGTGGGCGGATAAGTGTCCATCACGCTAGTGATGCTTAATGTCTACTGCAAGATCTTCCTAAATCGTCTTTCATGATTCTGTAAATATTTAGTCTTGTATAAATAATTGTCTCAATTGTTAAAATAAATATTTTAATATAAAAAAAAAAAACATTTTAGAATGTAAAGTATTCAATTTTTAAGACATTCCAGTTTGAATTCGAACCCCTAGATCGTGGGCAAAATGGAACAGACGGGTACTACTAAATCACTAAACCTTGTATTATATTTCATTTACATATAAAGCATTTGTTTTTTTGTTTTTTTAGGCATATGCAACAGGATAAGATTAATGGACAGCGAAGAATTTACCTTTCCAGCTCCTGCTTCACCTCTCCATTAAGTAGAAACGTAATTTTACATATACATTTATAATAATATATTCAGATTTTAATCTCTTTAACAAAAATATATTATTTATAATCGAAATTGTATTTTTTTTTTTGTATCACCGCTAATATATATATCTTTTAATTTTAAATCATTAAAAAAATGTAGATATTTCTTTTATAGGCATTAACATCATGGAGGCTTCATCCTTATCCATTTCAAGATATTTCATAAGCTTTTATGCTCGGAGATCGTTTTTACTTTTGGAGAAAAATAAATTAAATAAAGATTCAAAATAAAATTTATTTAAGACTATTAATAGCAACAAAATGGACTTTAAAAGCAATTTCATTTTCGGAGAATTTTTTTATTTTTATTTTTTTATATAAAACTAGTAATAGTAAACAGAAGCAAAAATTGAATATAAATGAGATGAAGGTTAAAAATACATACATATAAGCTCGCGCAAAAAATATTTCGTAAACAATCGACAATAATATTCATCATATGGTTAGTTCGTCGAGAGGTCATGACGCTTGAGCACTAAAATAGCCTTCCACTAAATAATCAAATAATCAAATTCGTTACCGCTAGGGAGTTCTTATAAGTTTGTGCACCGGCAAGTGACAGCCACAAACCACAGAATTTGTCAGACTTTGAAGATAACGACTTTAGATTGATTCTTGTTCTGGCACTTGGGTATTTGAACTTGTCTGCTATCCTATCGCTGCATTAGGATAATAATTGAACTGCTTTATTGCATGGGAGTTTATAAATAGTTCTAATACCTAATTGTCAGAACTGGTATCAATCTAAGGTCATTATCTCCAATGTCTGATACTCTATCTCTGAAGTATGATTAAATAAAGAGATTTAAGCCCTGGAGTCATGATTCAAAGACTCCGAGCTCCAGCATCAGCCTTACTACTACACTAATCCACCCAATTGATCCACAGTTAGTTGCTATTTTCTACTCAGCTAGAATTCTTTGGCTCTTGTGCCCACTACTTTATTAAAATACTAAAAATCACATAGGGAAAACAATTAAGATTAGATTTAACCAATATCTTGAATCCTTAATAATAATTGATGTGATATAGACGAAAATCCAAAGTGGGTGGGTGGGGTGGCTATTCCCTTGCCCAAATGTTAAACTATTTTATTTGTTATATACATATTAAAGATCAAAGATTTTGCCTAATATAGGCGCAAGTAGATCTCGTAAACATCTAATACACATCAAAATTATACTATAAAAAATAAACCTACAAATCTTAAAAAGTAACATGATTTATTGAGATCAGGAAGCACACCTAAATGATTTTAAAAAATCGTTTCAATGTTCTATAATGTAAAGTAAAGAGCAGGTAAAGCATCACATGAATTTTCTGAGCTTATCTTAACATATGAACTAGAAGCAATAACCCATTCCATTAAAACTAGTATAGAACTGAAAGATCAAAGATGTCTATAGTTAGCCTATAATTGAGTTCATTAAAATCTTTAATTACTGGTGCAACATCAGATGTGAATAACATGCAAGTATATTGGCTTGGATTTAAAATCTTAAAAGTGTTTGAATCTCAGTTCATAAGCTTGAATGGAATAATGGCTGCTGAATAGGTGTCTGAAAATCTAGTGATTCTAAGAAAAGCCAATAAAAGAAATCTCTACTCTTGGGGATTTGGTGTTTCCATCAATCTTACAATCAGCAGCTCTGAAGTAAACTACGGACTACTAACACCTAATGCGAAAAATGCAAGAAAATATATAAAATGAAATTCAAGTGCATGTGATTTGGATAAGGCACATAACTCCAAATAATAATGATACTACATTCAACTTCTAAACTTATGCCTTGGGTTTGAATCCATAGGGTCAATTTGAAAAAGTTTACAGATTCTAATCAGCTTTAGACATTTTCTTCATGGCCGACTCAGACAAGCATCCAATAATGTTTAGTAAATGGGCATCTAGCTATTCTGATATCCAGACAATTTACAAACCTAAGAGGCAATAATGCTCTTTCCTTATTTTGTTATGCTATGAGAAGCTGCTGCAAAAGTCTATTTAAAATCTTGGATTTACTTTATGTGATTGTATGATTAGATTCTCATGAGACTATAAGACCTTAGAGGCCCCAAATGGTCACTTGAACACAAAAGTTTTGTTCACTTAATGATATCATTAAAGTTTTATATATACTGTATATTAAAATGCATGAAAATCAGAAATACAATGTAATACATTTGAAGTGAAATATATTCACATTACAGTCTACACAATATCAGCTTTTAACACTTCTTCCTAAATTCTATTGAATTTCCATTTCTACAACTCACCAAGACAATTATGCAATATTCATGAGGAATATAATGCAGTTTGCATAAAGATCATCCATATACTGAAACATTTTTCTTTCCATTTAAACAAGAAATTATAGAATATTGTAAATAAAGATATTTATAACAAAGAATAACTAATTTTAAAATATAAACTATTAAAACAACATCACCATCTACATCACTTCCATGTATAGGTGCAATGACAGAGTGGAAGATTTTGAATCCCAAAGTCTATGAATCGAGTTCAGATCTGCCACTCCTGGTTTCAAATTTATGAACTGAAAGACAATCAATTTTTTTTTCTATATGATCTACAACAAAGTTTTTAAGAGTCATTTGAAGAAGATGATAAATATAAATACAATTTATCCAAACCACTTCAAACACTTTTTGGCAAAATTCTTTATTTGTACATATACATACACCTATGCTTTTTTAAGAGTCTTAAATAAGCTGGCTCTAAAGAAGACTGCAAGTCAGTCGAAATGTTGGTGTATGTATATGTACAAATAAAGAGTTTTGCTAAAAAGTGTTTGAAGTGGTTTGGATAAATTGTATTTATAGGATATTACAGCAAAATAAAGAAAAGTGTGATTATGTAGTGGGGGAAATGCAATGAGGTTTTAGGTCAGATAGGCATATAGGAGATAGTTTATTTGTAGTTACACAACTTATGGATATGAGTAGGAATTCAGGTAGACAGTTATATATGAGTTTTATAGATATAGAGAAGGCATATGATAGAGTGAATAGAAATAGATTATGGATAAGTTTAGCAAATCTGGGAATGGATGAAACTTTAGTGGGTGTTATTAAGAAATTATATGAAAATAATTACTATACATATCAATTAGGGGATATAGAATCAGTTAAAGTTAAAAATGGGGTGGGACTGAGGCAAGGATGCCCTATGTCACTTATTTTGTTTGTGTTGTATTTGAGTGAAATGGAGAGAGCAATAGAAAGACTAGGAAGAGTGATAGAGATACTGTTAATAGGTGGCAAGAGAGTATATACATTGTCAGGTCTTTTTTTTGCAGATGATGTCTTTTTGGGTGCAGAAAGAAGAGAAGATATGGAAGTTATGCTGAGGACATGTGCAAGGGTGAGTAAAGATATGGGGATTAAATTTAGTGAAGAAAAATCAAATATAATGATGGTGAATACTGGGGAAAGAGAAGACAAAGATTTCTTATTGGGGGATATAAAATTAAGTGTGGTGAATAGATATAGTTATTTGGGAATTATCTTGAGTAGTAAGAAAAATTCCTTGAATGAATTGGAGAAAAAATTGATAAATGAAGCAAAGAAAAAAAAGGGATTGGTAAAGAAATTAACAATGTTTTCATATAATAAATATGGTGTAGCTAGAATTGTATGGAAGGGAGTTGCAGTAGCAGGGTTAACATATGGCAATGATGCATTATGTGTTAGTAAAGGGGTATTAGATTACTTAGAAAAAGTACAAAGGGAAGTAGGAAGACATGCATTAGATGCAGAGGTGTGGATAGCAAAGAAGGCAATTCAAGAAGAAATGGGATGGTCAAGTTTTTATATGAGGGATGCAAAAAGCAAATTGAAAATGTTTGGTAGATTGCAGTTTATGGATAATAAAAGAATAGGCAAATAGTATTTAATTGGGTTACAAGTAAAGGGCAGACAACAAGATGGGTGAGAAAGGTAATGTGGTATGCAGAAGATTTGGATAAAGAATTTATGGCAGTATACTTGTACAAAAGGTGGCATAATTGTGTTAGGAGGATTGTTGAGTGTTATAGGAGTAAGGAGTGGGATAGAAGAATAGATGCATTAATAAAAAATAGGGAGTTGGAGAGATGGAGAACTAGCATGGAGAGTAAAATGAGTTTAAATATATATATATATATATATATAAGTAAATGGAACATTGGGTGTGAGTTAATTTATGATAACAGTAAAGAAAGTAGTTTATTGTTTAAGGCTCGAATGGGATCTTTAGCAACAAGAGAATATACACATAAATTGAAAAATATGGGTGATTTAGTCTGCAAGTTGTGTAAGGAAGGCATAGAAAATATTAGGCATCTGTTACTTCAATGTAAATGCTTGGAAGCAGAAAGGGTACAAATAATGAAGTTATGGAAGATTAAATATGAACAAAGTGATTATACAGAAAGTGAGTTATTGGTTTTTATGCTAGGTTTGGGAAAAGACAAGGGCAATTTAGATATGAAGGTCATGGAGTTGACAAAGATTATGTTGTGGAAATGGAATGGAGCAGATTATGGAAAAACTTAGGGTGGACAACGGAAAGGGAATGTAAAGTGGCTAACAGGTTTCTCTGGGTAGCTGCTGAGAGATTCGTGACTCCGTTTAAGGAGAAGTCACAGTGCATCACATCACATGAAAAAGATAAATTAAACAATTTTTCTTTTAAATATATAAGTCTAATTGCCAGACTTTTTAATCAAAATTACAGATGAAAAAGCATATTATGATGCTGATAATCTAAAGTGGCTATGATTATGGAGCAATAAAAATCTGAAAGTGCTAAGCCTACATAAATTGTTATATAGAAAAGTTTCACTGCAATGCATCAGCATATTGTTAATAAACACTGATAGTAATAAATATATACCATTATTAAGACAACTTAATCAATTTGAAAGGATTTTCATCTTAATGGGAAATCAAACATTTCAAATGTTATAAAGCTTTCTAACTGTCCACCAATGTATCTTGCAGTGCAAAATACATAACATCAGTTGAAATAACTTCAAAAACAATCAAAACAAATAAGTAGTCTTCTTCACCCTTGGCAAGAAATTTGAATTTTTTTTTCTCAAATCCTCATTCTGATATCAATCGAAAGCCTTCATCTGCTTCTTTTATCTTAATTATCTCTGTTCTTGAGTTATCCTTTTTGAACTAAACTGACCAAAAAGCTCATTTTTCTAAATCAGCATTTTATTATTACAAATACCAAATATCTGCTAATTCAAATTAAAATAGTCAAAATTATACTTTATATAAGAGTATTTCAGTCTCCACTCACAAATCTGTTTTTCCAATTCCCAACTTTTGCGAAACTAAAATGACAATATACAAATTTGTATGCAGAAATTTCCTAAAGACTTTGCATTCTGACAGCTTCTTTCATATATAGACAACTTCAGCATAAGATGGTCAATAGATTCCTTAAAATGTCTTATTCCAAAAAACAAAACCCAGGGTTAGGCTCCCAAAAGTTAAAAAAAAAACTAAACTATTTGCATTTTATAACTAAAAGAAATACATTTATTAAAACAATAATTGATTGAAAGTATTACCATCATGTTTTCTTTGACATTACTACTAATCAGCATTAAGTGAGCATTTTCATGTACACTCAAATGAAAAATATCAACTGAGACAGTACAGTGTTTGCTCTTAAAAAACTCTCATCACATCCCTAGTTATAAGGAAATTTCCCTAAATGGCAAAACTTGTTGTATGAATGCTGTGATACAGGATGAGTTTCTCCAACTCTTGAACTATGTTAGAGCAAATCAGTGTTGTAGGAATCTTGATAATAAGGGGATTGTGTTGTAAGAATGCCATGCTATAGGGAGGTTACCTGTATATATAATTATACTTATCTTGATACATTTGCAATTAGAATAATGAGCTTGGATGTTAAGGTATGGCACAGAATGCATTATGCTGCTGCTGTATTTAACAATGTTAAAAGATAGTCTTGTCATAGAAATATAATTATTGTATTTAAAGTTACTAATTTGGTCAATTGATTGTATGGCAGTGAGATGTGGACACTCCATCACTGTAACAAGGAAACCATCAGAAAAAAATACTCAAAAAATGATTGCAAGGTCATAAAGCCAACTGGTATACTCTTCAATTTACTATATATGATATGAGTGAACTTATTATAATAAAATAATGGGTGACAGTCTTCCTAGAAGCCTTTTTGGTAAAAACTGAACATAATTTGCATGTGAGAAGCAGACTCTATTTAAATTATAAAGATGGTCTTAAAGCTTTCCAAAGAATAATGTAATGGAAAAGTAGAATTCGTTTTGAAGTAATTCATTGCAAGATATCAAGTAAAAAAGACTAAAGAATAATATATATATATATATATATATATATATATATATATATATGGATGAACTTATAATTCAAGAAATAGTTTATATATATATGGATATACTGATAATTCAAGAAATGGTTTGTATAATTGTAAAGCATTTTACTTTTTATCTTGTGAAAACAATAATGACCATACTTCTTTACGAACGAATGCTAATGGTAAGGTACAAATATTGATCCAACTTAAAAAAAACTATAACAAAAAAAAACAACAACTTAATTGTGACTTCAAAAAAAAGTTAAATCCCAGCATCTGATTCACAATGCACTGAAAACAGAGTTAATATTGACAATCAGATTAAATACCACCATCTTCACCATGAGGCTACCTCTGCAGAGTTAATTCATTTCCCTAACTCCAATCTGGAACTTCCAAGAATGTTACTTCTTGGAAATTATTTCTTAGCCCATTGGTAGTCCATATGCTATATGAACATCTCACCTCAATTTCACATTCTTAATTAAGCATCCAAAATATTTGCTTAGCTTCATATGGGTTCTGTAATTCTGTTGTTCATAGTAAATCCTAACATGTTCTTTTCTATAATCCTTAAATTATTCTGCAATGTTTGATGCAGTGATCACAGATTCTGGATCATGTCAACACTTTCACTTCTGTTAGTCAAACATATTAATCAGCAATTCATTATTTTCTTTTATTAATTCAACTATAATATTTATTTTTACAAACGCAGACGGTATTGAAATCAAACTGAGAGAGTGCAAACCTCTCAAGCGTTTAGCCAATCAGATCGCAAATACTGGGACAGAGAATTTAACAAGAAAAGAGCGGTTCCACTCTCTTCTTTACTTGTCGATCTATATATCCAAGCCAGTCCAAAGTACTTAGATCTGCAAGCGTGAATCTTAAATATCTTCACACTTAACTCACTGAGTTCTAATTATAAACATACAGCATGAAATCATTCGATTTACTACGCAGTAGGTTTTAGATGTTATAACCTGCAGCAATATATGTAAATAATATTTATTTCTACAATAATATTGATTTCAATATTTTTTAATTGAAATCTAAAAATAATCTAAGGATATATTTTCATGGAAGAGAAATAATCAAATGGTTTATTGCTCAGGAGTCTATAAGAAGTTGGAGCACCAAAAGTGACAATTGGGATATGATCTATGGATCATGAGCTCTGGAGTCTGTCACTTTATGACTGCACAAAACCTTATACTTTCTGAAAAATAGTGACAGTTTGCAGTGTACTTTTGAGAAAAAGTGATCATAATAGGATTGTTCCAACAGCAGATTACATAATTTTTCCATTTTTTATCTCATCCTATCCAAAATCCCCAAACTAGAGTCTATCTTATAGCTTTTGTTAGTGAGAGCTTTGGATTAATTTGAATCACACGCTTGGATATTTTGGATCTAATGCATTTTTACTCTAGCAGACATGTTTTTATTTTTTGTTATACTATCAAGTTACCAATCCATGTTGAAAAAATGTGTAACTGTTTTAATTCAGGTTTATTTATTTGCATAGTTACATAGATGTGTTCCCAGTTCAGTTCTCTGTGCTATCGTAAATTTAGCGTTATTATAACCTATAGCAATTTTTATTGTTAACCAGAATTGGTACAAAACGTATATATTGAAATGATTATATATATTTTTATAATCTTAAAAATCTTTATTCTTTGACTAGAATTAGTACAAAACCAATGCCGAAGAATAAAAGTGCCCAAGATTATAAAAAAATAAGATCACTATAATATATAGCAGTGGTCGGCAAACTTTTTAACATGAAGAGCCACTTTGATTACATCTCCCTTCTTTCTCCCATTAAAGAGTCACAAAGAGAGAGGTACTTCCCCACCCTATTAAAGCCACAAGAAAAAAGGTACTGCCCCATTCAGTTAAAGAACTATAAGGAAAGAAGCAAAAAGTATGTTCCTGAAAAATACAAATTGTTGTGGATAAATCCGAACATTTATTTTAGTAATAGAACATAACAGAATCTGTATACATCCTAATGAAAAGAAAAATTCTCTTAAAAGTAAACAAATAAAAACAAAAAAATTACTTTGGCAGTTTGATTTATTCACAAATTTTAATTATATACAATAATTATTATGCTATAGTAAGAATGAATTCAAGAGACAATGTTGTAAAGTGCATTTTCCCTCTCCTAGAGTCATCAATATGTTTATTTACAAATTACAAGAGGAAAACAGGAGATTGAGATCAAAGACCACATTTGGTTTGCGAGCCATAGTTTGTTGACCTCTGATATATAGGAACTAAACTGGTTTCAGATAGATATAACTATGCAAGCAATCAGCTTAGATTTTAAAAAAAAATGTTTCAATTTAGAATGGTAAAACAGGCAAAACTCTCCATACAGCAGTAGCATCACTCAGTGCAAGCTCTATGGATGTAAGAAGATTTCTGCATAAAATTCCTATTTAGTGCCTATTCATCCAATATCCCCAGACCAGTTTCTAGCTTGTGGCTTTCATCAGTGAGGGGTCTTGGATCTGAGAGCACTGCACCTAGATCTAGTCTGGGAATATTGGATGAATAGGCACTAGATAGGAATTTTATATGCAAACCTTCTTGCATCCATTGACTACTCTGGCTTGCACAAAGTTCAAAAAAGTCCAAAACACTCCTCGCTATTGAAAACTATAAGGTAGAAATTAATCTTGAAGATATTGGGATATAGTATTAGATAAGGATTTATTAAGCATTACTGCATGACATCTATGGATTACTAAAGCTTAGATCGTGTAACATAAAAGTAGGGAGAATAAAAAATTTGTAAGAATATAGTAATGTGAAAGCTAAGATCATGTGATATACTGTTGGTCATGTGATGTATTATTGGTTTCATACACACATGCTCATATATTAACTTCCATTTAATAAATTCTTTTCATTTATCTCCCTTATGATTTATGTTTTAAAAAGTCCATGCTATGGTTTCTAAGAACAAAAATAAAAAAATCAATAAATGCATCTTAAGGAAATGTTAATAAAAATATTATGAGAAAGGATAATAAAGAAAACAAAATGCTAGTCAAGGTCAACTTTATATCATCTTTCCTGAAGAAAAAGAATTTTATTAAATAAACAAGCAATGTTTAAACTACATATCCACCTCTATAATAAATTCACCCCAAACTATATATTCAATCAATAAAATAGTATATAATGATTTAGAAAAGGCTTTAAATATATAGCACATTTATTTATGAATGTGCGTGATTATTATTAGCAAAAATTCGTAAACAAGTATTATTAAAATGTTATAATCTTCATTAATTAATTAATAAAAACTGACTGTTAATTTTATTCTTTTAGAAATTATCTAATGATGAATATCATAGAAACATTTTTTTCTCCCATTCCTTCATCTATTCCATTCCAGTTTTACAGCCTAAAAACAGTGGCGCACAACCTTTTTACACTTGCGACCCTATACTCAAACTAAAATTTTATATGCCCCATTATGAGGATAGTAATAATAAAAGTCGTTTTACCATATACAAATATATATTTTTATATTATATTTCAGTATATAGGATTTGATCAAATATCTTTGAAAAAACTACATATTAACAAAAAATATATAATAAATTTAAAAACATTTTTTTTTAAATTAAATAAGTGTGATGGCTGTATTTCCACTGAATTCGTGGTTTTTTATTACCCATTAAAAAATATTTAATTCCAAAACTTGAGACAATAAAATTTTATAAATGTATATTAATATTTCGTTCTAATGAGATCTGTTGATTTGTAGCAATTACAACTTTTTGAGCCAATTTTAGAAAATGTGTACATTCAAGAACATAGTGTCATGTATCAATGTTAGGTAGATACTACCATGGTGGCTCTCAACCTTCCTAATGCTGCGACCCTTTAATACAGTTCCTTATGTTGTGGTGACCTCCAACCTGTAATTTTACTACTGTTATGAATCGAAAATATGTTTTCTAGTGACCCCTGTGGAAAGGTTGTTTGATCCCCAAAGGGGTCGCAACCCACAGGTTGAGAACTGCTGATAAACAAAACATTGAAAGTGAACAAAAGAACTGAGAACCATATAAGCAAAGTACCATTATGGTGTGCTGTTTATACAAAGTGGATTGGAATATAAAAAGGGAAGTGTTTACACATAAAAGTGGTCAGACACTCAATAATGAGTGGTGCAGTTTTTCATGGATTTTTAATAATGTTTAGATTTTGGTTATTTCAATTAAAAATTTATTATCCAACATAAGAACTTCTCAAAATTTTCATAACTCTCAACAATTTTTCTGTCATCCCTTGAGAGGTTGTAACCCATATGTTGCACATCACTAGCTAAAAGCAAAGCATCCTAGACAATCTTTTAAATAAATAAATAAAAAATACAAAATCAAAAATATAATATATATAATTAATTGTCAGACATTAATGCAAATAAAGTTAAAACATTCAAAAGCATAAAAGTGGAAACAAACATATTCTAATAAAAATTTACAGAATATTGATTTAGACCACTAAACATCACATGATCACTATCTCTTATACTAGCACATAACTGTTAATAAACAAGGCAAAACTCTCCATACAGTAGTGCCACCCTGTGCCAACCAGAGTAATCAATGGATGCCAGAAGGCTTGTGTGTAAAATCCCTATCTACTCATCCAATATCCCCAGACTAGTTTCTGGCTTGTGGCCATCGCCAGTGAGGAGCCTTGGATGTGAGAGCACTGCACCTAGATCTTAGGATCCAATGCAACCCTCCAGCAGCCACCTTTTATCTCTACTTAACTACAAAACTATGAGAATGAAATTTGAAAACACAAAAATATTTTCAATCTAAGCTCAATAGCTTATATAGTCATGTAGGTCTGAACTCAGTTCAGCACCCATACATCACATCACATCCTTGTTTAATATTGATTTAGCTATATTATTTGCAGAATTCCCATTTCTTTGCTTGGAAATTTTTTTTTTTTCTTAATACTATACTCTGAGCTTGTTTTCTGTCTCATACTGAGAATTAAAATCAATCTTATAAAGGCAATAATGCAATAATAAAAAATCATTTTAAATTCAGTTTTTTACTTGGAACTTATTTCCACGGCATTAATTAGCTTTCTTAGAAAAACCTTGAAAGGTTTCACAAACATATCCTAATAAATGTAAAACTTGAAATATTAATCAATCTTAAGCAAAATTGATAAAAAACAATTTAAAAATAAATAAAATATATTTAAAATATCAAACCACTTTTCATTTCTTATATGAACCTTATCAAAATGTTTCCTTTTGATAATCGCACAACAAATTATTCTATAGTAACTTCATCCAATGGACCTCATTCAAATTAGAATACCCTAAAGATATTAAAAGTAAGATCATCAATTATCATCATCAACATTTTCAACCATTATTGATCCCCTGTGGAATGAAGGTCTTTCAAAGTTCAATCTATCCTTTCTGATCTCTACTCTCATCTCCACATCATCCCAGAACACTTCCTTATTTCATCCATCCATCTCACATATGGTCTCCTCCTAGGTTTTTATATTTCTTGGAATCCAGTTTAAGATTTCAGCTATCCATCTATTATCATATCTTCTAACAATAAGTCCAGCACAACTCCACTCCAGTCTCTTAAGTATTTCAATGATATTAATAACACCTGTTTGTTCTCTCACCCATGTATTTCATTTCCAATCTTTTCTTGTTATTCTTAACATACTTCTCACCATACTTATCTGAAGTCTTATTGCTCTTCTGTTAAGTGTCAAGTCTCAGATCCATAAGTAAGAATTGGTAACACACTTTTATTAAAAAATCTTCCTTTTCAAACACATAGGCATATTTTCTTATAATATTAAATTATTACTACCAAAAGCACTCCAACCAAGTTTAATTCTATGATTAATTTAATAGATGAAATAAAAGTAATATATAAATGTAAAGATTACTAAATAAATATAAGCTGATTAATCTTTATATATATATATATTACTTTGTATGTTTTTATTATATTACAATTTGAATGATATCCACTGAATAAGGTTATTATAAAATAGTTTATCATGTTATTAAAAGGGGCCCATCTTGTTAAGTTATTGTAAGAAATGAAAACTAGTTTGAGGTTTTACATAAATTTTATTTATAATGAATACTCATCTATATTCTTCGAACATTAGAAACAATGAGGCCATAAATATGATCTCTCCAAAGTGGATGTTATTTGCACTAAAAGGAAGGATAAAAAAGAAAGATCAAAGAGGCTTGGGCAATAGCCACGAATGACTTTGCTATAAATAAAAAAGAAACCAGTATCCCCCTGTCAAAAAAGTGGCTTCTCTGATGAACTTTACACACATTTGAATAACAAACAATAAATTTAAATTAATATAAATACAAAAATAACAGATAAGTACATATAAAAATCTATAATAAATTTAAAAGGGGTAGAATTATGATACTTAATGTATTGAAAGCATGCTAGCATGAATAAAAGCTAAAATTCATAACATATGTCTACTATTTCTGGTTTAAATATTTCTAGCATTTATTATTTAACATTATTTTCAAATTGTTTATTATCAATTTTGTTTAAGATTGATTAATGCTTTAAATTTTATAATAGTAAAAATCAGTCATATATCACATGACCTATATAGCTTGCATTACCAATATGTAATATATAAAGAGCCTGCTACTAGCTCTAAACAAGCTTAATTATTTTATTTTTTAGGATAAATGCTACAAGAGAAAATACATGAAGCTTTTATCTATGATGGTCCCCATCCCCAGACTGGTTTCAAGCTATGGCTCTCATCAGTGAGGAGCTAGGACATAAGATTCAAAATATTAACTCAAGCCAAGCATTTATCTAATTCTTAAATATTAAGAAAAAGATTCAAATCTTCAGACACCTACATGTCTTCAAATTCAGCTCTTTAACCAAAGAAACTATATGAGCCTGAAATGAAGACAACAATGCAGAAAATTTTTAAGTTTGAAATTTGACCATCTGATCTAATAAATATTTACAGAATGTTGATTTAACCATATTATTTGCAGAACTTCTACTTTCTTGCTTGAAAATTATTTTTTTCTTGATGTTATGTTCTAAACCCATTTTCTGCTTCATACTGAAAATTAAAATCAAACTTCTAAAAGCAAAGCAAATTTACACTAATAAAATATTTTATTTTTGCATTCTTACACGGAATTTTTTTTTCCATTGTATTTATCAGCTTTCTAAACTCAGTTTTTAAAAGGCCCTGAATGTTTTTACACATGAACTTTCAAAATCAACTGATTAATTCAATATAGTATTTTCATTCTCAATTGGAAATGTTTTCCACTTCTTGCTTCATAGTGAAAATAAACAGTGTTCTTTAAAAAGCGAAAGAATTATGCTGATGAAAAAATCCACTTTACTTTTTCTTTCTTACTTGGAATTTTTTTTTCATGGTATTAATCAGCTCCTTAATATAGAAAAATTCATCTGCATCTTATAACAACGAATACAATTTGTTATAATAATTGCTTATTTGCAATCTCTTTTTTTTTGTGTGTGTGACAATGGTAATCAGTATTTTAACTCAGATTTTCAGAATTATAAACAAAAGTATTATATATATGCAGAAGACTAAATAAAAAAATAATAAGTACCATACATTTTAACAAAGATAAAAATGAAAAGGTACAGAAAGTAAATTGTTAATTGACCTATTAATTTATTAAATAGTTAAAATAAGAGTCATAGATCATGTGACCCTATCTCTTAAGCTTGTAAGTTATAAACAATGAGGATTGCCTATTCCTCTGCAAGCTTTATGATAAATGCCTAGCCAGGGCCAGCACTTAAAATATCTCTGTCAGGAACCCCTCCCCAAATCCCTAACCATGGTTGATCTTCAGTTTGAATTAAAGTTTGTGGGAAAATAAAACTTTTTTAAGAGAATTATTACTAAAATTAATTTTTATACCTAATTAAAATAATGAAAAAACCTATAAATTTATAAGTTATAAAAATACAAAGATGAATTTTTATAATATCTATAATAATCTGGGTTGGATTGGATTTCAGGTTGCGGGCCGGAGAATGACCTTCAGATATGAAGGTTAGCTGTGAATAAGCAAAATAAATGTAAATAACCATCAGTGGCCAACATTTACTATCAGAAAGTGAAGAAGGAGACAGTGGCATGTGTATTTCTATAAAATGCCACAATTCCTTTGATAGTAGATGTATAATGGCAAGAGTTGAAAGTTAATAACCCGCTGATGCTGGTCAGTAACAGCATTCTTCCAACTCATCGGAAGATCACTACAGGTGATAATGATGAGGCGGATATGGTAAACGAATGTTCATTTGTGAGATTCAGGTAGCACATTAAGCCTGCTATGAAGGTTATTTCTGGGCAAATATAGCAATGGGAAACCATTTTGCCTTATAATTCCCTTGTTTTATTATGACTCTGCATGCATAATAATGTATTTTTTCCCCTGGATGCATTAAGATATAAGTTTAAATCCTATTACAAACAAGATACAATTATACAAATAAAATATATTTTATATTTATTATTAAAAACATTTTTTAAAAACAAAAATAACTTTGAAATAGAGCTATTTAATTACAATACAAACATTGGACACAGACCGTACAAATGTCATCATGAATAACATCATGGCATGGTGTATATCGTCAGCAATAATATATCAAGGTAACATAAAATTTGCCAAAGATTTATATTTACCCTATATGGATTATAATTGTTACAAATGTTATCCACATTTGTGTTAATATCATTGTTACATTCCTCTTGTGTCTCTTTGTAACAAATGTCATTAGCAAATTGTTATTTTACAGAAATAATCTGTGTTATTTATATAATATAAAATAAATTCTTCCATTTATATTACCAAGATCACCCTTTTCTTTATTTTGCTGTAATATCTTATATAAATACAATTTATCCAAACCACTTCAAACACTTTTTAGCAAAACTCTTTATTTGTGCATATATACATACACCAACATTTCAACTGTCCTGCAATCTTCTTCAGAGTCAATTTACTTTAATATCTTAAAAACATTTTTTTAAGAGATTACAGTAAATTGGCTTTGAAGATGTTTTTTTAAGAGATTAAAGTAAATTGGTCCTGAAGAAGGGTTGAAGGACAGTCATAATGTAGGTGTAAGTATATATGAACAAATAAAGAGTTTTGCTAAAAAGTGTTCAAAGTCGTTTGGATAAATTGTTCTTTCACTTCTCTATAATGAAGCCAAATAACATTTCATAAGCAGAAAATATTCTATTTGTAATACAGTTGTTTTATAAATAATGCACTTGTATTAAATAAGATTATGACTGGGCATCCTGGATAGAGATTCCAACCAGAAGGTAGAATTATTTATGACTTCATCAGGTTCTTTAATTCTGTTGCTGTAGCTATATACTTATCATTCATTATGTAATTTATAGTGTGATTGTCCGCATCTACATAAGTCAGCAGCGATTAAATTTCATTTATGAAATAGATGAATACAGCAACCATGGGCTGTCCTAAACATATTGACAAGATTCCAATAATATCTAGAAAGATCAAAACTGGATGGCTTTATTGTTAAATATGGAAAGAGAAATTGGTTCAGTATCTCTAAACAGTCTATTTTTATGTGATAATTATTCTGTTATAGATTTTCAGTTAAATATCCAAAAAGAGGATTTTGATCTGACACAAATCTTAGAGGACAAAACTACGTAGACTTATTAACAAATCCAACCTGCTTAGCAGCTTTTTATACTCTTCTGATATCTGATGAAGAACTATATAAAAGAACATAAAGTCACTGGAGTGTGCCAATAATGTTTTCTTACTACATTACTAGTTTATTTAGGCATAATGAAAAGATCATGTAATGTTTCAATGATTTAATAGTTCTTATAGTAACATTTAAGTGAGTATTCACCACACAACAATGGAATATACTAGTACTAATAAAGATATCCACAAAGTGCCTGTTGCAAAACTGAGTAATTAGTAGTTGCTAAATGATAGGGCTTGTATTTGAGAGTTGATGTGAGGATAGTGGATCTGAATTTCTTTTTTAGTCTAATGCTCTTTTCTTTCAGCAGTCCAGTCACCGTTTACTCTTTTTTATATTATCAAGCTATCAGCTGGAATATTTTAGATCCAGATCTGAAACTTCTTCTCAAAGATGAAGACAGTAAGCTAGAAACTAGTCTGGGAATATGGATGAGTAATCAATGAATAGAGATTTAACAAGCATTACATCTAGCACCAATTGATGGCCATAATCAATGGCAGAGTGAAAATAATGTAAATAAATTACAGTAATTGATTAAGATGCATAAATTATACATCGTATTAGAACTTGAAAAGCTTAAAATTCATTTTAGCAATTGGGATTTAATTACTCATAAATTATTTTAGAATATGTACAGTTTCCTACTCTAATGCCATCTACTGTGGGGTTGAGCAATTTATCACTAGTAGATAATCTTAACAGTATTTTAAAATCCCTTCCTCAGATAGGTTTCCAGGGTTTGCTTTTATCAATGAAGTAGTAATATAGTTATATATCTAGCAACCATTTAATTCCATTTTTACTTTTCAAGCCAAAAGCTTGAAAATTCAAAATATCCTATGGTTGTAAACACAACTCAACCTGTTTGACCAGTTATTTAGATCTGATTCCAGGTCAATATATATTCTCACATCCTCAATTTTTTACTACTCAGAGATACATTTTCCTTCTGTCCAGGAATTTTAATAACAACAGGAAACCATTTAATTATTCATCTCACACAATCTATGATAAAACAGGAGCAGCCCTATTCCCATGCCATATTTTTAAGTTTGGGTAATTAATGATTACCATATTACTCTATTGTATTTCAAACACCATACTTTAGATTGTTTCTGATTTTTGACTTTATAAGTTGGGATGCAAAGTAATGTAGTTCTGCAACCAGAAACTAACTTTAACTCCATTTGACTGGACTGGAGAATGGGATTAAAATGCAAAAAAACACCTACTAACCCATGATAATTCAAGCTTACAGAAGATGGCATTGGGTAAAGAGCTAGTTGAATGATTGAGCAATTTATTATTATTAACATTCTTAAACTGGGAGGTCCTATAGGTAATTAATAAATAAAAAAACAAAAGGTACTAAAATATATGAATATTTAAAGAAGAGAGAGACAATACAACTGTTTAAATGAGTTCACTTGGATACAAAATCTCAGGCTGATATGAATTCAAATTTTTATGCTGGATACCTAAAATTGGTTTGCTGAAAAATTCTGGTTTGAATTCTAATCCCCACAGGTAAATGCAAAAGCCAATCGGAGCATGGGAATTTAAAGCACAATGTGAGATATTTGGTAATCATGATTAGTCAATCTTCCAGTAGATGACTTTGTAGAGCACACCTCTTATTTTACCATATACAGTATGAACGGAGTAACTGAATAATTTATCTCTGATAAATTAACATTTCTTAATTTTTTTATTTTATAAATGAATAAAAGGAATATTTGTTATTAGGCCGACATTTCAAGTTACCACAAAGACCTATTGAGTGTGGGCTTCAAACATAGACAATAACTGCTAATTATGTAATAGAAAACAAATGATAAACAACCCTTCCATATATCCCTAAAGTGGCTAAACAACTTGTAAAAACTTTTTCAAAAGAATTTAGGGTTGGTTTCCATACACCTCCTAACACAAATAGATTACTCAGTAATTCCAGATAAAAATGATCCTAGATGAACACCTTGTGTACAAGATATCATGCCTGCAGGCAGGCTGTAGCACTGTATATTATGGGGAAATGAAAGCCACTGTTAATAATAGAGCTACCCAACATATGTATGCATACAAAAGAGCTCAAAATAATGGTGACAACATTTCAATATTCTTGGAAGGCGAAAAAGCAGCTGGTCACAAATTCGTACCCTCCAACCTTGAGATTGTATGCACCGAGAGAAATGACTGCAAAAAAAAAGGAGGCGTACTTCGTCATAAATGATCCACAAGCCATTAATAGAAAAGACACATGTTTCTCTATTTCTAAGAAGTGGACAAGCTGATTGATCTATATATATATTAAAAAAATTGTTTTACATACGAAGATTAATTTGCATACATTAGCATACATTAACAACACCATAACGTTTTTAACTCTTCGGCTATGAATATGAGGTTAAAAGACCTCAAAGGCGCTAAGCCTAATATTTTGATATTTCTAACTTCACCGACAAGCGTTCGAAGCACGGTATAATTACTATTAATCAATGTAATAAAGCAATTAACCTGATATAATACTTCTAAAGTGCTTCCCATCCTTTTTTTTTTTTTAAAAAAAATCTGTATGTTCAGAAATAGATGCAATGCTGCTTAGCCAAAGTTACTTCAAAGAGAGGACTAACCTTATTCTAAGTTTTGCATATTTTAAAATACATAAAAGTAAAAAAAATGCTACACTTAATGTTAAGCAGTGATTCTACAATTTACTTTTTTTTTTTTACATGTGTCAAAGCATCGGTCAGGAAGCGAACCCACAAACCCGGGACAACTGCTTGTAAGGCGGCTGTGCTGACCACTCGACCACCAACGCTTGACTTCTACAATTTACTTTTTTTTTTTACATGTGTCAAAGCATCGGTCAGGAAGCGAACCCACAAACCCGGGACAACTGCTTGTAAGGCGGCTGTGCTGACCCCTCGACCACCAACGCTTGACTTCTACAATTTACTTGTGAATTAATTAGTCAATTTATATATATATTTTATCAATTTCATTTAACAAGTAACATGACATATGATTGACATTATATAGACACACATCTAGGTCTTTCCACCTGGAATTTTCTTTTATTAATTAAATATGCATTTGCTTTAAAAAATCATCAAGAATTTCTTTTTAATAGCTCCCATAAAATTAGGAACAGATTGGAAGCCTTTGTGATTTGGTTATAAGGATGGGGGGAAAAAATTAGTTGGGTGAATAAAATAACAATGTGAAAAAAATTTGAAATGAGTAAATGGAAAAAAAAAAGGTTGATGGAGGAAATTAGAAATAGAAACTAGATTAGACATAATAAGGAGAAAGAGTAGGTTATTGAAAGATGTTTTGATGGGAGTGGTGAGTGGAAACAAAAAAAAAAAGGACAGAAAAGATTGACAATGCTGGATGATATAAGAGATTGGAAAAGTTATGTGGAATTGAAGTGCTGGGTAGTGAAGAACACAGAATGGAAAAATGGATGAAATGTTGATATGACTGTTCTCTGGACCTATCCATTGGACAAAATACTACTAGTGATGATGATGATCTGTGTATGTTTTTCTTATCATAAGCCTCATATTCTCACCACTTTTATGCCATCCAGTGTGTAAGCGTTAGTAATCAATAGATGGCAGATGGTAATGCTATTATTAATAAATCCTTATTCGATGTAAATATCTCCAGACTAGTTTCTAGCCTATGGCTTTCATCAGTGAGAAGTATTTTGGATTTCTTCGAATCATACACTAGGATCTTTTGGATTTAATGCACCTTTCCTCTAGAGCCATTTTTTATTTTTTAATTTAAAACTACCAATACAAATTGAAAATCTTCTTTTTTAATTTTTTTCAATCCATGCCCATTTATTTACACAGTTATTTAGAAATGAAATTGGTTGTTTTTATATATTGAAGTGATTTTCGTTTTTTTTTTTTTAAAATAATCTTAAGTACTTTTATTATTTGATCACAGTTCAAACAAAATCCAAAAAGCTCCTCATTGACGAAAACCTATGCTGGATATTAGTCTGGGGTTACTTGGGTTGGACAGCATAAGATAAGAATTTATAAGGCACAATCATCTGCTGTCTACTGATTACTAAGACTTACAGTAGATGAAATAAAAGTGAGGAGAATAAAAGTTTGCTAATGAATAACAGGAGAGTAAGCTAAGAACATTTAACATTGGTTTTGGATATCAAATGGTATTAATTGGCTCGGACATTAATAAGCCAAGTGATAAATTCCGTTCAAGAGATTTAACTTTTTTACTTTTCTCAACTATATATATATGAACTCATGAATCTCCACTCACAGCTATTGCTATGCTTAAATGATTTGTGCTTTAAGTGATATTAAAAATAGAGTAAAATAACACTTATCCTTAGTGACTGTACTGCGAAATAATAGTTTTCTGCCAGGAGAAAATAGGCATGGAAAAACCCTTGGACTGTCTTTTTCTGGTATTTGACAAGTCCAAATAAAGGTCTTTTCTTCACTGCCCCTCTATAAAGGACTGCTAGAAAAGTTTTTGCTCTACAGGGGGTTATTTAAAAGGTGTTTTACCTTTTACATTTATGAGGTCTTTTACTAAATCTAAAATAAATTTGATTATTGATTTGCATAACATAACCAATTACTTAATTAATACATTATAGAGCTATATTTTATGGTATAATGAGTTAATAAAAAATGAGAGGAAATATAATTACTCCAACACAGTTTTGCTCCAATACTGTTTTCAAATTTTTATGATAGTCATCTTTGGAACCATATGTGGCTTCATGAAACCGAAGTCAAGATGCGATACAGGGTTTGACAGTGGAATTTTCTGATTTGACTTGATCAAGAGTAAAAACAAAAAGGAATTTCCTAATTTGACTTGATTAAGAGTAAAAACAAGAACTTCATTTTCTCAGAATCTAAATTTACAGTATGATGATGATTGAGCTCTTTTTGCCAGTCGAAAATATGACTCACAGAACATACTTAACATTTTGAATGCAACATTTAACATCCTTGATTTCATAATTAATGTTAAAAAAAAATCCAAGTTCTTTATCAGCCAGTGATGAAAGAAATCAACTTGCGAATGTAAACCAATCTAAATACCTTGGTAATTTTATGAGTAGAAAGGTGGAATTAGATGCTGTGATACAACACAGACTGATATGCTGTTACTGCTTTTAACAAATGCAAGTAAGTTGTCTACATATAAAGCTATTATTTTACCTAATTTATTACAAGTAAAACTCAGATATCCATCCTATTGATGCCATATAAAGTAATTAGAAAAGTTTCATTTAAGAATGCTCTATAAATCCATAAAGGTAAGATCATGAAACCAATTAATATGTTCTTCAACTTCCTGGATGTAATACTTTAGTTTACTATTGTAAAATCACATCTTTATTGGACTGGACATGTAAAACAAATGAAGAATACAAGACGGTGAACTTAGGCAAGGTTTTTGTGGGAGAGGTAGACCCCATCCATATTAGTTTCCACTGAAAAGATATGGCAGAGAAGAGAACACATTACAGAGGTACAGTTAGACATGGGGTTGAAGTATTTCAGAATGAAATTATAAGAGAATATTATGAAATATCAGACCGAAAAATGGACCAATATGTTTTATACATGGCCACATTTCTGTTTCCCAGATTGCTTCATATAGTCATTGTAAATTTTTCTTCTTCCACTTCTTTTCTTTCCTTGAAATTAGATCAATCAAATTCATTTTAAAGTGGCTGCTATATATTTATAAGAGAATATTACAAAATATCAAACAGAAAAATGGGCCAATATGTTATATACATGGACGTTATTTCTGTTTCTCAGATTGCTTCGTATAGTCATTGTAAGTTTTTCTTCTTCCACTTCTTTTCTTTCCTTGGAATTAGAACAATCATATTCATTTAAAAGTGGCTGCTATATATTTAACTAAGAATGTAAGATCATAATGTAAATATCCAAATTCTGAACTGTAAACTATATCAAAATATGATTCCTAGAACTGGTTTCTGAGAACTCTCTTTATATCAAATTAATTTACTATAAACAAGATGCACACCTATTCTGACTTATGATTTAAAATGTTGGTATTTAGTACAGTTTATCTTACATTGATAATTCTGTACCTTCATGTCCTTTCGCTTTCAAAACAATAGAATTGCTGTTGGGCTATTTTCATTCACAAACACTCATAAAGAAGTCAAGTCAGGCTGTTTACTTTACTTCCAGAAGAAACAAAATAGAAAGGCAAACAAATAAAAAGGTGCAAACAAAGATAAAACAAAAAAAATTTAAAAAGAATATAACTGTGTGGAAATGTGATTTGCAAAACCATAATCTTATTACCACAATTACATGTTTTGTTACTATTTTAAATGACTGAAACCAGTAAAGTACCAAAAGGTAGAGAATGAAAGAAAAAATAAATGACGGAAAAATTAATAATAGAAGATGAGGTTAATTTTTGAAAGGATCAGTTTGATGTGTATATAATAGTATTTAAATTATAGTTTATCACAGCATTTAAAAAAAAACAACTGCGAAGCAAATCTGTCAAAAAGTGTTAATAAAAATATCAATTGTCCTGATCTGACAAACTCTAGCAGCGATAGAAGTTAACTTAAAATAGTTAAAAAACTGATGAAGTAAATACTAAATGCAACCTTGGAATACTGTAATATCTGTAACACTAAAAACATTTGATATACACTTCTGAAACATACTTCAAATTATAAAATTCCTTGTTTTTGATATCAGCTTGTGAAGATTTTCTTTTTTCGACAACTACTTTTTGTAGAACCTTAAAAATTTACAAGAAGTTTAAAAAAAGTCAAAAATTAAAAGCCATTTATTTTTTGCCCTCTTTCTCTTTTTCTTTTCAACTGCATAACTAGTCAATACAGATTTGGTAAATACATTATTCAAAATTTGTTTTATCATATTTTAAGATGTGAATTTTCAAAATAATTAAATATCTTTCGAAATACATATTATTTAAATGGGTATTATAATGAAGTGATGGGGTGTTCGTAAGAAATTTGAGAGCCAGAAGTACTAGAATTGGAATAGATCTGAGGATCTTGTACTCCAAAGTCCGATACTCTAACACTGTTCTAAACACACAGGGCAGGAACATTGTCCATTAGAAGTCTCTGTCGAACAAATACAACCATTTTACTTCCAAAAAAAAAAAAAAATAGATAGGTGGGGGGGGGATAAAATAATAAAGGATAAAATTCATTTACAAGGATACATAATGCTGTTGTTATGATTAATACAAAATTTAATGCAATATTAGAAGACTATCCTACCTAATTTGGTGCAACAGTAGAAGAGCAGTTTCTGGAGTTCTCAGTCGATGGCTCATTTCTCCAGCTGTCATTTTCTAGTAGGCAAAATTCCTATGGATTCTCAAGCAACAAACTATTCGATTCATCATCACCTTTTCAGCCATTATTGATCCATTGCAGGATGAAGGTTTCTCCAAGTTTCATCCATCTCCAATCTCTAAGCCTCTCTTCTCCACCAGCACACTTACTTTTTTAATCCATCCATTTCACATGTAATCTCTTTTGAGGTCATTAAAACAGGCTAAACTTTCTATACAGTAGTGCCGCTCATTACAAGCCAGAGCAATCAATGGATGCCAGAAGGCTTGTGCATAAAATTCCCATCTACTGCCTACTCATCCAATATCCCCAGACTAATTTCTGGCTTGGTGTCTTCATCAGTGAGGAGCCTTGGATCTGAGAGCACTGCACCTAGATCTTAGGATCTAATACAACCCTCTGGCTTGCACTAAGTGCACTACTGTATGGAGAGTTTTGCCTGTTTTAATGACAGTTATGAGCAAGCATTGGAAATGGTGATCATGTGATGTTTAGTGTAGCTCTGTCTAACATCTCTTGAAATCCAGTTTAACATTTCAACTGTCCATCTACTGATGGTAAACTGCTGAATCTAAATGCTTAAAGATCCTAAATTGAAACTAAAATGGCATTTCAACTGCTCAAACATCATGTAATCTCCCAAGCTATAACAAAAAACTATTTAATTATTTTTATTTTTTACTAACAGCATTTGAATGAAGATTAGTCTGCGCAAACCTTCAGATAACAAGTTAAAGAAATGGGGGGTGGTGTAGAATAATGATGGTTAATATCATTACAAAGCCTGCAGTAACCATCAGTGAACCAAGTTAAGAAGATAGTGATTTTAATACGATTTTGTAAAATTTTACATATCATCGTGGGAAATATTTCAATTATTAATGTGAAATGATTTATACTATAAACAAAATAATCCATCAGCAGGTTATAGCAAATAAATATTTGAATAAGAGCATTGCTATAATACATTGCCAGCATTGAAAAAGAAATATTTTGTTGAACTTTTAAAGAGAGAATAAAGAAAAAAATTAATTAAATGCTATATATGGAATGTACTATTATATGGTTGTGAAAAATGGACAATAAGTAAAAAAAATCAGTTGGATGAGTAAAATAACAATTGAAGAAGTTTTGAAAAGAGTAAATAAAAAATGAAGATTGACTGAGGAATTTAGATAGAAAAAGAAAATGGATTGGACATGTATTAAAAAATATATATATATTTATGAAATATGTTTTATGGTGAGTAAAAATATGAAAAAATGATACAAAAGATAAGATCTTCCTGAATATTATAAGAGATTGGAAGAGATGCCTGAAATGGAATGGATAAAATTGTGATGACTGCTCTCTGTATCTATCCATAGGACAGAACACTATTGATTGATTGACTGTAAGCATTATTAATTTTTTTGTACCAATTCTTGTTAATGATACAAGTAGTGTTCACAAGCATCCACACTTCTCGGATTGTACCATTTCAAATACAAACATGTACAATTATAATTAAACTTCCAAGAGGTTATTTTCACTCTACCCCAGAGTAATTTACTGTGAGCCAAGTAATCAATAGATGCTAGATGGTAGTACTATGTAATATCTGCTTTCACTGATTGACTTCTGGCTTTTGCTTTCAATAGTGATAATTTAAGATTCAAAACTGGAACTAAGCATGCTTCTAGGAGCTATCTTTAACCACTTTATGCTATCCATGCTGATGGATTGAAAGTTGACTAAGATTTTGAAGTAAAATCAACATTTGTATAGTTAAAGATATATCAGACCATCTCAGTGGCCTCAGTTTTATGCTAATTGTAGGCTCTTTCTACTCATTATAAAGGAATATTAATATCATTTAAAGCATCACATGATTTTCCTAGCTTACACATGTGCTTCCGAGAGCAGTTCTTTTTTACATTGTAACAGAGCAATCCTACTGGAAGACTGAGTAATCAATTGATAATTGATGGTAGTGCTATATAATATTCATATCTCTAGAGTGGTTTCTGACTTTAGCCTTTATCAGGGAAAAACTTCGAATTCAAACCTAGAACTAATCCACTTTGAGATTGTTGATTGTTATTCTCGTAGTTGAAGTATGGACTGCTTTCAATGAATTTACATTTACAAACCCATCTAGTCTTGAGCATTATATATATATTCGATATTAAGTTAGTAGCTATATTTTAGTGATAAGAGTTTTATGCTAACTGTAGGCACTTTCTACTCTTGGTCTAGGACAGTTCACAAGAATTAAAAACATCATGTCTTTTTCGCATGCCTCTACCAGTCCATTCCAGATCCACACGTGATATATTATAGTTAAAATTACTTCTATCAGATAAAAACTAAAATAAATGACTACTTCAAAGATCAGATCTTTAGACATTTACAGTACATGGGTAATAGATATTTACCGACGTGTATATACAAACTCAAAAGCACATATTTAAATTTAGCTTTCATATCAACATTCGGGAGTGCTTTTATTTTTCTGCTTGAAATATTTTTTTCAATACTGATTCATCATCTTTTACTATTAAGCACTTTATAAGAAATGGCTAGCGCAATTTTTCCAATGTCCGCTTTTATTGCTTTGGATATTGATTCTAGAATAATAATAAAAGATTGGAGTCTGGGGGTGGGGTCTTAGAAAAAAAAAAGACTTAGGAATCTGTTTCAACGCGGAAAAGACGGCCGCATAAAATCAAAGATCATTTAAACTCAACATTTCATAATTGTACGAAATAGACCATTATTACCGGGTCTTCTTTTTATTTTTCATTAAATATATATCTACAAATAGTCATAATCTTAATAAAAGTATGTATTTTCCAGAACTAGGGTAAAAGTACGATAATTTGTCTAAACTGACAGGTCGATGCCCATCGGAATAGATATACTTGTTTTCAGTTTTTTTCAAAAGATATTGAATTTATTCCGCACTTTCAAAAAATAAATATATTTAAAATTGCACTTAAAAAGAAAAATCTAACAAAACAAATGCAATAATGGTAAAAGACAATAACACAAATATATACTATATACACATTTCAATTCCACACGCTGGAAAAAAAAAAAATCAGTACTTCCCGAAGTCAAATGCGCAACTCATCTAGCAACGAACAGTAATAAAAATGATCCTACTTTACCACTAGCACATCAAGATACACGTAGACAAGTATATTTAATCTGCCACAAATCAACCAAGAAGTAATACATTTCCTAAATAAATAAATCTAAATTTAATTTATATAAGGTGGAATAAATATTTATTTGTTTTTACGGCTTATTACAATTACCAAATAGAAATTTAATATATATATAGAAAACTCCACGTGCGTAACGTAACGCTCTCTGAAAAATTATAGAATAATCTGCACCTACTGATAAAAAAGATTCAGAAACTATATTTGCCACTCTCTTCTAGTTGCTTAGCAACGAGTAGCAATATTATTACGTGGTCTCACTTTACCAATAGATTGTCAAAATATATCATTATCATCATCAATTTCAACCATTATCAATTCTCTGCAGAATGAAGATCTCTCAAAGTTTCCTGCAGCTTCTCCAAACTCTAATTTCTCCACATCACACCAGCAACTTCCTTACTTCATCCATCCATTTCACATGTAGTCTATTTCTATGTCTTTTACAATCTCCCAAAATATTCAGTTCAAATGTCCAACTATTATCATCTTTTCTAGCAATATATCCTGCCCAGCTCGATCTTAGCCAATTAATTCTTTCAATGATGTCAGTGATACATGTTGATTGCTTCACCCACGTATTTCATTTTTGATCTCTTCTCGTTACTCCTAACATATGTCTCTCCGTACTTTGTTGAATAGTCTGAAGTCTCTGCATTGCTCTTCTGTTAAATATCAAAATGTCCAAATCTCAGATCCATAAGTAAGAACTGGTAAAACATTTTTTTTTCCTTTTCAAATGCATAGGCAAATTTCTTTTTAATATTGTTATTTCTACCAACAGCTCCCGCAAATTTCTTTTTAATATTGTTATTTCTACCAAAAGCTCCCCATCTATGTTTAATATCTATGACTAATTTCATCCATTATGTTTCCATCTGTATTAAAATTCTGATCAAGATATTGCTAGATATTAATTTCTTCCAATTCATCATTATCAATCTTTAGTTTATTTTTCTGAGAAAATTCATCGTGCACTACTTCAATCTTTTTAGCATTATTATTTCACCCTTTTTCCATCTCTTGAAACTCTGAAGCATTATTTACAAAACAACCACATCATCTGAAACATTTAGGCAACTTAAATAATCTCCATTTACTTTAACTCCCTTAACTACTCATTTTAATTCATAAAATACTTCTTGTAAAACTGCTGTAACAAGTTTTGGAGTATGAAACCATCCCATCACACTTTTTCTCAATGCTAATCTTTCTTAACTAATCATTGCTGCTGAAATTTAGAGAAATATTTTTCAGAATATAATGATATTCTGGGTTTCTATCTTGATGATCCAATACTTTAATTGCTGTAGAAATGTTTGTAAGATCAAATGCTTTATTAAAATATAATGGATCCTCCCTTTGAATGCAATCAGCCTGTCAGTTTTACTTTAACTCTCGGCCTGGAGCAATTGGCTTTCATTAGCTACTGCAAGTGCTTTCTAATTAAGTAGTTATAAATGGATAACTCCACACATTAAATATTTTCTATGCTTTATTAATAATTACAAATATAAAGCATAATGGCAATTCATATTCATTGGTCATTTCTATAATTTTTCTCAATACTTAGAAATGATCGATTAGGCTAAAACCATTTTTAAATCTAGCTAGTTCTTTTGGTTAGTTAAAATCCAAAGCTTGCTGTAGATAAATTATAATTATCTTTAAAATATTTTGTATACAAACTTAAAAAAGACTGTTATGTCTGTAATAACAAGTGACAAAAATCATCCAATCTTATTGGCTCCTCAAGGAATGTATTGCATATTTATTTTATATTATTTCTCGGTAGATTAAAATTTTGCACTTATTAGTGACCATTTAAATTTACATGTCTATATGTAGATATATATTCTTAAACAGCCACAAGTAAATGAATTTAAAACAATCCAGAAGTAATAATATAAAGACGTCAATACAAAACATGGGAAACTATCGGTAAGGTTAGATCATTCTTATTATATGTCATTGCTAGGCAATTACAGATGAGTGATGCCATTCTTATTACATGTTGTTGCTAGGCAATTAAAGATGAATGGCATATCTGATTTGCATTATTATATTTTGTTGCTAGACAATTACAGATGAGTGACATAATTCTTATTATATGTTGTTGCTAAGCAATTAAAGACGAATGCCATATCTGATTTGCATCTTATATGTTGTTGCTAGATAATTACAGATGAGTGACATCATTCTTATTATATGTTGTTGCTAGGCAATTAAAGATGAATGGCATATCTGATTTGTATTCTCATTATATGTTGTTGCTAGACAATTACAGATGAGTGATGTCATTCTTATTATATGTTGTTGCTAGGCAATTGAAGATGAATGTCATATCTGATTTCTGGGCATTTTTAGTAGTAGATATTCTTTTTATATTTTACCACACAGCATTAGCAAATAAGAAATTTTCCATACATTCAATTACCATTTGATGGGTATAATAAGGTTAAAAAATAGTAAATATTTATTCCATCTTATAATAACTAAAATTTATGCTGATTTATTTAGAATTTCATTATTTCATGGATGATTTAAATTTCACACTCATTTGTCACTGTTTAAATATACAATATCCTTGCAAAGATATTGGTAAAATTGGATCATTTCTGTTACTATTCAGTGATTTCTGAGCCTTTTTATCAGTAGGTACAAGTATTTTTTTCTATATTTTTCCAAATAGCATTATGCAGGTGTAATTTTCCATATACAGAATTATTTTTTGGTGGATATAATAAGAGACAAAAAGAAAAACAAGTTTATTCTATCTTATATAATTTAGTTTTAGATTGATTTGTAAACATTAATTCTTATTAAGCACAAGGTCAACCATGAGAGGAACCTCTACAAATCTTAACACAAGATTACAACTTTTATAAAGATAAGAGTGGCTGTCTTATCTTCAACCTACTTTCTAATTATACAGGAAAATCTAAAGCATTTTGATTTTTTTTTTTTTTAAATATTTTATTTATAAACATGAAGTGTTCTTTGTACACTGAAAAGTTTACATTGTATTTAAAGCATACAGATTTAAAAAAAGAGAGAGAGAGGTACACATTCTGCACAGTCCTGATATTCATGGTGGGTTATTCATTTGGAAACTCAATCTTTTCCCAAATGTCTCTGTGTAACAGCTGAGGTGCAAGGGCTGAGTCTTTGACTTTAGCCTGTGTGAGTAGCTTGATGTAAATCTAAAGTGGAGTACTTTTAAAATGTCCAAACATTAATTTGCATCTGGTTAGCCATAAGGTAAAGGTCAAGAAGATGGACAGTCTGATGGATGCATAGGTTTCCTGTTTGATCGTGTTTTGAATTGATAGGACATCTCTGATGTCTAGTGAAACTTTGTTAATGATGAAGTTCCTGATAGGAGAGAAGGTGGGGCACATGTATAATAGATGGGATATGGTCTCATCAGCTGAGTGGCAGAGCGGCACTGGGGTCCAATCTTTGAGAAACCCTTCCTGGCCACAAAAAAGCAACTGGTGGGAAGAGAGGCCAGATTGAGCTTAAGAAGAAAGTCGATGTGTTTGGATTCAACATACCAGTGATTCAGCTTTTGGATCAAGGCTTTGTTGGAAAGCCCCAATACATTTTGAATCGGAGCTTGATCTTGGTGTTTTAATTTGTAGACAGTCCAGAAAGACTTTTTAGCATCAAGGGCTAGTTGGCTGGGATTCATGGCTATACTGATTTGATTCCAGATTTCACCCATCCAGTTACTTGTAAGTGGAGGTGGAGTATCAGTAGGGTCGACAACCACCGGAAGATTGAAGTTTGGCAATTTTAAGCATGTCGAGCACAGAAGGTAAAAAAGCATTTTGATTTGAGAGTGTGAAGCTAGTAAATTCTTCCCTGATTCCATTGCCTCGTTTAGGAATCAACATTCGCGAAATCTTTCGATTCACAGCAAGTTAATATTTAGGTCTTATAAGTAGAAATATTTCGAATCAATTTAAATTTGTAAACATTAATTCTTATTAAACGCATGGTCAGGAGTTTATTATTTCTCATTTGATTTAAATTTCACATCCTGACAAACCAGTGGTAATATAGAACCATTCTTATTACTAGTCGTGCTAGGCCTTTCTGAATCTTTTCATCAGCAAATTTAAAGTTACTATTAATATAAAGTTCTAATTATAAATTTATTTAAACGCACATTGATTACGTAAGTAATATTCATTAAGGCTGTAGCCTCAAGCACATGCGTATAAAATGTGATAGTAGGGACCTCTACAGGACTTAAACCACAAGATTATTCTTCCCCTTTTTTCTTCCAAAGAGTAAGCTTGTGGTTTAAGTCCTGTAGAGGTCCCTACTATCGCATTTTATACACATGTGCTTGAGGCTACAGTATTAATATATAAATATATTTGTAAATTTAATGCTTAACATTTTTCAAACAAATGGCCAAATATATCAGAAAATGATAAGTGATCTCCGAAAAGCAATTCTACTGACTTAACTTATGTCAGTTGCCCAAACCTTCAAACTCTTCAACTGTCTTCATCGTTGTTCATTATTTATCCACTGCATTAGATTCCAAATTGGCATACAGATGTACAATTCTTACACAAATTTAATATGTATTTACCAATATTATGGATAATTTACATCAAAGTTAATCAATAATTCTAAAGATGTTTATAATCAGCACTTCCAAGTAGTCTATAAAATTAAATGAAGTCAACCTGCACGCAACTTAGCTTGATCAAAAATAGATATTTATATAACAGAGCCATCAAAAATTAAGAATGGTCATCAATATTCACTAATCATAACAAAAGGCCACACCCAAATTGGAATAATCAAAAGCAAAAATTATATATATGGAGAGGGAGGACAGAAAGCAGAAAATTAAAGTGAGCGCTTTTCAATCAATAGAAAAAACACAAGTGTACCGCTGTCAAAGAAGTGGCCCTCTTAAATAAAATTTAAATATTTTGAATAGCTAATCGGTTATTACTTATACATTAATACCAAGAACTCTTAAGTGACATTATTATATGCCAAGAATATGATATACATATTATATTGAAACATGCTAGGCAGTCATATTAAAGCTGACTATTTCCCCCAAAAAGCTATCTTTTCTGAGGATGCTTTCATTAGCTGAAAAAAGAATGAATTTATTTCCAGTTGAATAATAACAATTTAATAAGCTAACAACTGTTACATTAATATTAACTCAAATATAGGCTTTAAACCCAGTTAAAAATCATTTATTATTATAAATTTAAAACATGTTCTACATTATTTCAATCTTCTTTTGTTCACACAAGGTTATTATTAAATATCTATATATACATGGGTGAGAGAACAAACAGGGGTTACTGACATCATTGAAAGGATTAAGGGACTGAAGTGAAGTTGGGATGGACATATTGCTAGAAGAGATAATAATACATGAACAGTTGAAATCTTAAACTGGATTCCAAGAGATTGTAAAAGACATGGAAAGAGACTGTGTGAAATGGATGGACGAAATAAAGAAGTGTGTTCAGATGATGTAAAGAAGAGAAGCTAGAGATCAGAGACGATGGATTAAACTTGGAGAGACCTTCATCCTAAAGTGGATGGATAATGGTTGAAAATGATGATGATATATTTATAAATTTACTACTATCACTAAGTTTAATTCATTTTCTTCAGTCTACGGCCATTACCCTTCTCCACATTATTCCAAAACTACTTTATCCATCCATTCGATATGTAATCTCTTTCTAAGTCTTTTACAATCTCTTGGGATCCCAACTTCAATTGTCCATGTCCATCTTTACCATATCTTCTAAGAATATGATATCAAGGATATCTTTTTGTTCTCCTTCCATATATTTCACTTTCAATCCCTTCTTGATACTCCTAGCATACAACTCTCCATACCTTATTATATGGTCTGAGCTTTGTAAAATGCCCTGATTTCAGAGTCATATGTAAGATCTAGTAAGACATATCTATTAAAAATCTTTTTCAAACATTCAGGCATAATCCTTTCAATATTAAATTATTTTTACAAAAAAGTATCAGTTTAATTTTGTCATTTATTCCAGCTATTGTGTTTCTATCTGCAATAATGATTTAGCCAAGATATTTATAGTTTTAAAACAGGCAAAACTCACTATACGTATTGCCACACACAGCAAGCTAGAGTAATCAATGGATGCCAGAAGGCTTGTGCATAAAATCCCCATCTAGTGCCTACTCATCCAATATCCCCAGACTAGTTTCTGGCTTGTGGCCTTCGTCAGTGAGGAGTCTTGGATCTGAGAGCACTCACTGGATGAGTAGGCGTCAGTGATGAGCCTTGGATCTGAGAGCACTCATTGGATGAGTAGGCACTAGATGGAGATTTGATGCACAAGCCATCTGGCATCCATTGATTACTCTAGCTTGCTGTGTGTGGCAATATGTATAGTGAGTTTTGCCTGTTTTAAAACAGTTATACACAAGCATAAGAAGTGGTGGTCATGTGATATTTATAGTTGTTAACTTCTTTTGTAATTCATGATAATTTATCTTTATTTTCTTCTACCATTAAAACGCATTTACCTTTAGTCCTTCTTTCTTGCTTTCATTTAACAACTTTTGTACCATTCCCTAAGGCTCTGAAACATTATTTGCAAACTCGACCATATCACTGATAATCTTCCAATATGTTTATTCCCGTAGTTCCCTATTTTAATCTACAAAATATTTATAGTAAAACTGCTGTAAAAAGTTTTGGAGATATGGAATAACCCTGTTCTACATTACTGTCCTTCAAATAAACCAATAAAAATCTTTAAAAAGGTTCCACTTTTAACCTAACAATATATATATATATATCCAAAAGAAAGTAAATCAACATTAAAATTGTATAAAAGTTATACACTGTAGATTAAATCATAATAAAAAATATATATAATTTATTTCTTGATCGGTCTCATCCCTTCCCTATTTTAAGTTTTTTTAAACAATTCGCTACAATTAAAATGCTTCTTCAATAGCCTATCATAAAGGAGGAGCTAATGAAATAACACAGCTTTCCAAATTACTGCGAAATCAAAGTTTAAAGCCTTTTACAACCTAGTTTTACTCTGCAGCTAAAAATACATTAAAATTCATATGGCTACGGATTCACTATCTGGAAAAAAAAATCTTATATCTGTTTGAAAGCTCGAAAAATGTTTAAGTATTATCTGGCTGAGACTTGAATCCAGATGAAAGACAGGTACTGATTTAGTATGTGTTCATGGCCATTTTGAATTATAAGAACCATCCAAAACCCAGGCTGACACATCCAAGCAATAAATGACATTGATCAATCTACAAGTTGTCGCGATCCGATCATTTGTTACAAAATCGCTATTTTTATCATCAACAACAACAACAACAACAATAATAATAATAATAAAAAATAAAAAAACAACTTTTGTACAGCTATAAAAATGTAATCATGTGATAAAAAATTTAAAATATTGAAAGTCATATAATTATACTATAAATACCTTACTATAAATTTTGTATAAATACTATTTACTAAAAACCTGTCAATACTTAGACAATCCCAATATCAATAACAATCAAGAATTTCAAACTGTTGTCAAGGCAACCATCTTAAACAATAAAGATGGAATACAACCTTTACCAATGGTCTAATATAGGCATGAAAGATTGCATCTTGACCACAGATATTGAAATTGTTTATACAAAGAACTTTAAATAAATCTCTTTAAACAGATAAATATAACCTTAATGTCAATTATAACATTACAAACTGCAATTATAAATTTCAAATTGCACCCAAAGTATTACTTAAATAATAAGGGAAATAACGATCAAAGCTAACAAAAAAGTTTGCTACTAATTGAACAAAAACAATATGTTGATTCACCAATGAGGCTTCAAAAAAAAAAGAGGTATGAATTTCTCATTTCCATTCTTATATATTGTTTGCACTGGTATCTGCAATTGAATGTTCTCATAGTAAATGAACACAAAAAAACCATTTAGTAATACTTTATCATTGTCCTTATATTTTATACATTTTGGCACAGTTGATAGATCATCTGAATTGGGATTGGGAAATCCCAGGATTGATTCTGGTGATCACAGTTTTCTGGTGTTCAAACTTCTTATGAACTCCCATGCAATAAAGCCATAAGCACTTTTTATTATCCTTATTAATAAAATAATCAAATGATATGTCTCTCAGGAGAATATATGATGTTCATACATTAAAAGTGACAGAGACAAATTATACATCCATGGACTTTTATCTTTCGAATCTACCACTTTACCAGAGCACTAAACAATACATGGGATTTTATTTTGTCATACCTCATTTACAAAATGGTTTTGTATCAATTTTTTAAAATGTAAGCAGCATTAAAGTATGCTTTGGTTCTTATTTATAAACTATTTCTTAAAGTATTATTTTTTATGATCGTCCACATTTTAAACAACTCTACTAGGAATCAAGGGTAATTAAATTACAAAAAAAATGGATTATACCCTAAGTTTACTAAACCAATGCAATTGTAGAGTGATGGATTATTGGCCATGGGTTGAAGCTCAACCTATCATGATGAAGTTCAAATATATGACTTCTTGAATATCTAAACATTAGACAACTACCTAACCATTATGATAACTTTCTTAATCAAATAAGTTTTAGGAAAAAAGGTCTTCCCACTGTTAAATATAAACATAAAAATTAACAATAAAAATAAAAATTAGTTCATAATGATTGTAAGGGTTTTCGCTACAACCTGTAAAAAATAGAAAAACCAAATCTGTTGATATTTGTGAGAATAATCTTCAACAACTAGTTAGAAATTTAACTTAAACTGTAGCCAATACATTGAAAAGAAAAGATATCTATACTGATGCAAGAACCAAAGCCAAGAAAGTCAATCACTATTATTTTATAGCTTAGTAAGACTTTAGCTAACCTGAACTCCAACTTATAAAAGTATCAACAAAATATCACATGACTGTTTCGGTCCACCACAATGACAAAAGGGCATTAGAAAGTGATTCAGAAACCTTTAACTTTTCAATGCATCTCTCTTAGTATAACTTTTCAATGTAGATCTCTACAATACTGCTGTTGTATTTTTATAAAAATATTATACAAATTTATGCACTCCAGAAAAACTAGAATTTATTAGAGAGATTTTTTTTAGATCGCGAACTGATAACTGATAAAATTTTAATTAAAGAACTAACATAATGGCGATTGATTTGCTGATTGCAAATATTTCTTGATAAGAGACTAAACTGCTTGTCTTGCGTTGTTAGCCGAGAGGTATCGCAGCCGCCATGCAAGCAAGTAGTTGGTTGCAGACGGTTGTGGGTTCGCGTCCCGGCCGATGCTATGACACATGGAAAGAGACTAAACTGCCTTATATGGTAAGGAATTCTGAAGGCACAATTTAATTAGCTATGGACTTAAATACCTTATATGGAGAAGGTAATTACTTATAGGAGTAATCAGAAAGCTGTAAAAAGAGTATGTAACCTACACGGACTATTTGAGTGCATCTCCAGTAGATTTTCCATTTCAATTCTGGTGTAGCAGAGATCTAATGTCAGTGCTTCAGTTAATGTGCAGCACTCAGTGAAAAGGTGTTCACAGACAATAGCTGAATAGGCCCACAGAGATTCAGAGACCACAGCCAGAGAAAACCATCTGGATAGCAGCTAAATGAAGAGATGAGTTTCCAGTGGTTTTATTAGAGTTACAGGTAGTCTATTGCAAACAGAAGCTGTAAGGAGCTTAAAGTCAGTCACAGTGCTATACTACAATGTGTTCGTGTACAGCTAAACTGGACTGGGCCAAAGTGTGTGTAAACCAAGGTTCATGGGAACTGTTTTATGGCAGAGTCTGAAAGTAATTCGAGGGGGAACTGAAAATTAGTGAACTATTGATATATTATTGTTGCAGACTATTTTCTATTCTGATTATTCTTTTTATGTGTATTTTGTTCACTGGTCACCCAGTCTTAGTTGGGGACACAGCATTGCAATGCACCAATTGAATTAACTTCGATCAGTAATTGCCAAGATAATAGTTTCTTAAAAAAAAATGCTAAAACAAATATAAATAGCTTTCTACTGGGCAAACTTTTCTTCAAGGGTCTCATTAAAAAACAATAAAAAAGAAGACATTCCTAACCAGAAATATCAATTGCAAATTTAGATAAAGCACCATTAATCAGAAATTCTTAATTCCTGAACTTTTTCGGATGAGTGGATTTTTCACATTCCATAACTAATCTTTTACTCCCCTCCTGTCAATATAAATCCAAGCTCTGCTATATATAGTTTTGCTTATGCAGAATACTTTCTGCATACTGTATAAATGTATTTTACTAAAACAATAGAAAACTTTAAAAAAAAAGACAATACAGTAATAAATTATTCATTGTAAAGGATTAAAATTACTTTAAAAATTTTGTTTGGATCTTAAGTTTTTCAATTTGAAATAACAGTACTTTATCTGTAGTAAGGTTTTGAGTATTTCCCATTCTTGCTCTCTGAAAAAAATAGCTAAACACCTATTTACTGACCAATATTAGATGATTAACTGGGTCAACTGTAGAATGGTTTATCTGAAGGAAAAAAAATTAAGGTGATTAGAATAAAAAAAAAAAGACTTATTTATCGTGAGAAAAAAAAAAAAAAAACATTATTCGAATCTTAAAAAAAAAAAAAAAAATCTCCAAGTATATATTGTCAGTAAGCAAATATCTTTAGTTATTTAAAAAAAATTGCTTGCAAAGAAATTTATGCATAAACATTTTTTTCCTCTTTTCACTCTTACGAAAATGAAAAAAAATCAAATCTTATTCTTTTAAGCTAAATTGATTATTTATTTTTTAAACAGGCAATATATAGACCTACTTTTTTTTAATATCTCTATAAAATCGTCTGATTTTCTAATAATTTGGAAACCATTAAGCATTTAATCAATATTAATATTTCAAATTGCCTTTAAGTAAATGAGAAAAAAAAGAAAGAAGAAAGCTCTTAGACATATAGTTAAACAAGACTAATAAAAATGTTTACAGATTAAGAAAAAAAAAAAACCTCTTATCCATTTAATCATTTATTGATTTTTAGATGGAAAAAAAATTGAATATTAAGTTTTTATATACAAGCTCAAAGACTATTCAAATGTTATTAAACCGATAGCTTATTTACATAAGTAGATAGATAATATTTATTCATACATTAGTATCTACCAATAAATAAGAATGGTTATTTTATTTCTAGAAAAAAAAAAAGAAAGATTGAAACTAGAATTTACTGCATAAAATAAAGAATAGAAATGTATGGAAAGGATATATACTAACTTAAATGACTGTAGATAGCGAAGTTAACAACAACAACAAAAAATGTAAAGAGATGGAAGAAAGATATAAGATTTTCTGTTGTTATCCAATTATCTTATTCTATAAGCCAGAAAATACGAGAGTATTACCAAGAGGTAAAAAAATAGAAGAAATATATTAGACTTTCCATTCTGATCCAATATCTTATCCTATAAATAAGTAGATACTCTTAATTGTAAGGAATTTGTAATGCAATATTATTTTGGCAGGCACATTTTTCTGCCTCTGGTTTGATTTTCAGTTTTTATAAATAAAAATCAAAAAAAATCCAATGCTTTTTGATAATGTAAATAGAAAATAAAGAAATGCAAGCAAACCAATAATTTGCAGGTCTGAGAGAAGTCTAATTAACAAATTATTAATATGTACTACATATGTATAAATGTATTTAATTATTAACGAGCAAAATTGTCATCCTACAATATCACTTTACAACTTGCTACAAATCAGGGTTGGTGATAATCAAGACCTGAGTTATCTAACCCAGACACTGAAAAACATTGTGATTTATATTACATATGATGTAATAATTTGTCAACAAATACAAAAGAAACATTTCTAAAAAAACAGAGGTTGAACATATTACGAATAGTCAATTTTTAATCAAGCAAATTTAATATTCAAATATATAAGGTAGGTAGGTGAAATATCTAGTAAGTATGCAAAGGCATTTCAAACAAAAAGGAAGACAGTGTTTACCATTGCCAGGAGGTGAAGATACGAGTGATTAGCCATCCTTGTTTTATTCAGTTGCTAAGAATACTAAATATGCATTTACAAACCAATATTGGGTGATTGTCTAAACTGGCTATTTAAAAAACAGATCTTAAGCTTATTTCATATTGAATCGGCTTAGATTTGAACTCAGCTATATGATTAAACTATAAATCCCCATATGTGTATGATCTGCAAAACATCACATGGTCATCAATGAAAACTTTAAGCTAGAAACTAGTCTGGGAATATTTAGAAAGGACAGTACTGGCTGATTACTGAAGCTGACACTAGATGGCATAAATAGTCAGATCAAAAGAAAATTGGCAATAAACATATGTGTGTACATACACTTTAAAGAAAAAAACAAGTAGTTTTCTAAGCTCATTCACTCTTAAAGTCAATGTTAAATCTAGGCTGCATAACTCAATGAGCTAAAGAAAATGATACAATAAAATAAAAATAAATTAACAAATGAAAGAAAATAGCATAGGGATGGATATGGCATGAAATTTGAATTCCTACAATCATCCATAAAAGATTTCTGACATTATATTTTGAATAATACTATCTGTACTCATATTATCAATGTTTATGTTTCATTATTGAATTTAGAAAATTTCACATCCAAAGTGATTCTCCATTTTAGTGCCATTTATAGTAATTTCGCATCATCGATGATTACTAGATGGCAGTGCACGTAAATCTTCATCCCGACTGCTTTTTGGTTTTGCCATAATAAATAAGAACTTAGGATTCACAACTGGGACTAATGTAATTATGTAGCTAACTTTTTATGCTTATTTTACGATCAAGATAAAACCCCAAATTTGTTTTAAAAATCTAAGATTTTGACAGTAAGTCAACTTCAGTGAATAATTGTAGATTTTATAAACCAAATTAAAAAAACCTCCTTTCTTTTATTTTAACAATCTAGACTTTATTTTCGCTTCATTAACCTTACAGTTTTGATTATCCAGCAATCTTCTTCAGAGTTTCTAGTAAAAAGATAGAATAAGTTCCGAAAAAGACTGCTGGTCAGTCGAAACTGTAAGATTGAACAAGTAAAAAAATAAAATATTTAAGTGATTAAAAAAAGAGGGATTTAGTTATTTATTTTATAAAATTAATCAATGCTTAAAGAAGTATAAAATGAAAGAAGAATAAAACAGTTATACATCTTAATATCTTCAGTTCTTTTTCTATCTGTACACATCTTATCTGGGGGTAAAGAAAGGCAAAACATATGAAACCGGTCTGGAGATGGGGATTTATGCAGTGAGTGCCATGTGGTAATCACAGTTATTCATTTACAACAGATGGCACTAAAGTAGAAAACTGTTCCTGGTTACATTGTAGTAAGCTAAAGAATCAAATGATGTGTTGCTAGATGGTATTGCAACACAAAAAAAAATGGATATGCAGCGGAAGTTATGCAGCGGAAGTAGAAAATTATAATCCAAAGTTATTGAAAATAATAACAGTTCTATACACTAATGCTTTGTTAGTAATGATTTGTCATACGGATTACTTATAATATAAAAACTATAAAGAGATTTGGAAGCATCTATACTAAATCTAAGAATGTTTTACAAATTATGGTATGACTGGAATCAGTACACAAAAGTCATAATTATATGACCATTTAAAATCACAGATTGTTGACAGGATAAAAAATTTAGTATGCTTCAAAGTTAAGATAATAATAAGTGAATGGCTTGTTACTATGGAGATCACAAGATGTTTGAACGTTGGAAGTAACATCGTTAGCTGCGATCTCTAGATGTTTAGCTTTCAAGTCGACCACTCTGCCCCAATGTTACAGACAGATTTTAAAAACATTTTAAGTTGTTGGATTATTGATTCTCTTTTGCCATTGGTTGTTTTTAGCAAATTGGTTACAGCAGCAAGTCAAGTTGATTGAAACTTTAATGACTTTTATGGATACTGAAAAAATAATCAAATGTTTTATTTCTCAGAAAATCAGGTGACCATCGAGCACCAATCATAGTACGTTGAGCTTTAACTTAAAAACTTTTAGGTCTGAAGTCAATTTATTTTGCTAGGACTGTGAAACATGAATGTGGGCAAACATTTTAAATAAGTCAGAATAATGAATGTACTATAAAATTTACTACAGCAACAAGAATTTTAAAAGTGATCTTTAATCTTTTACAATAAATAAATCAGTTTGAAAAAGTTTACAAACAAAATAATATACGTATGTACTGTAAATACTTAGAAATTAATAAGCCTAATTGCAGTGAGCAGCTTTTTTTTTCGATCGTACCAATAGCAATACTACATGACCTTTCATATATTTACTCATATGCTTCCAAAAGCAATTAAGTTCACCCTAATCTAGAGCCATCTATTGTTAGTTAGAGTAATCAATGGAAAACAGAAGAAATTTTACTATAAAACCCATGTGCAGACTGATCCATTTCTGATGTTTGTCTTTGTCGGAGGGGACTAGGATTTAAAGCTGGAATTAAAACACATAACACATAAGTAATCATCTTTTGCTCTTTTATGTCCTAGAATGGTCTCAAGTTAAAATGAAGGCTAAAAGATCTACTCTTAAACCCAAAAAGATTATGGAAACTGGGATTTTCAATTAATGATGTTTTAGCTACATAAATAAATGACTTGGGTCATTGCCACCCTCTTGATAATCGTTAGTAACACCAAATTAAATGTCTATAAACATTAAAAGAATACTAAGTGAATTTAACAATTAACAACTGATGCTTATAATGGATGCTTTTATTTACTATGGGAACTAAAAATCAGGAAAATAATTGTTTCTTCAACAACAATTGGGGTTTTATATTTACCTTAAAATAAAAATGTGATTGGTGAGGGGGGAGGGGAGAGATTGAAATTAATCAAATCAATTCTTTGTTAGAAAAAAATAGGGATTGACTTAATTAATTTCTGGATCCCCCACACTTTTATTTTAAGTTAAATATTAAAACCTCAATTTTGGTTGTACATATTGAGAAAAAATATACTATAGGTTCTCAAGATACATTTCGATCCAGCAGCACTGTCAGTTAAATCAAAACCCACATTACCCCAAATACCACTGCTCTCAATTTATAAATGTACATTGCAAATGCTTGCCAATAAATGCACCATATTTTCCACAAGACCCTAAATTCAGAGCAGCAGTTTCTCAATAGACTCTTATGCAACTTATTAACCATTTTTTATTAGGATAGAGTTTACTCTTTATCATTTAACAATAACTTTAATAAAGTCCAATTACATTCATTATTTCTCTTCGTACTCACGAATCACATTCTCCATTTTCTAAACGGTTATCTCTTTCGACACACATGCGCAATCTTATATTTTCAGAAATTAAACACATTAGGAGTCACTAGAATTTTTCCCCAATGTAATTATTACGGTATTATTAAAAGAGAGCTGAGTTTTAAAAATATGAGACTGAATACGTGACCACAGAGGCGACTCATTAAAAGATGTTGGATTGTCATGCAACTGTACAAAAAATAAGACTAAAAGACAATAAATAAATAAATAGAAATTAGCAACTATAAATACCTTGATCAGATTATTAATCCAGATGGAAATCTAATGGATGAAATTAAGTATAGAATTAAAATTGGAGTGTGTGTTTATGTGTTTGAAAAGGAAGATTTTTAATAGATACGTTTTACCATTTCTTATTTATGGATCTGAGATTTGGATACTTAACGAACGAGCAAAGCATAGACTTCAGGTAAAATAAAAAGGGATGTACATTAGGGGTAATAAGAAGAAATTGAAAAAGAAATACATGGGTGAGAAAACAAACATGTATGACTGATAACACTGAAAGAATAAAGGGGCTAAAATGAAGCTGGGCTAAACATATTGATAGAAGAGATAATGAAAAATGAACAGTTGAAATTTTAACTTAAATCCCAAAAGATTGTAAAAGACGTAGACAAAAACCACATGTGAGATGGATGGATGAAATAAGAAAGTGTGTTGTGGATAAGAAGGGCTACAGATTGGGAAAATCTCGATTAATCTTGGAGAGACTTTCACTCTGCAGTGGATCGATAATGTTGAAAATGATGATGATGATTTGAATTTTCTTAAATTTGAAGTCTATGTTCAAGGTTAAATGAAATACATTAATTTCTACCTAATTAATCACTATATATTTATTAAAGGGAAAATGTTGCGAATAAATTAAATGTTCACTGAAAATCCTTGCAGTATATATATATATATATCATCATCATTAACCATTATCAATCCACTGCAGGATGTAAGTCTCTACAAGTTCTATCCATCTTCTCTGATCTTTAGCTTCTCCTCTCCACATCACTCCTGCATACTTTATTTCATCCATCCATCTCCATGTGGTCTCTTTCTGGGTCTACATATATACACACTAATAAATACTAATATAACGAGCGTGCTAATAGCTTTAATCAAGCTTTTCCGATAAATGCCACAAGAGAATGCATTTACAATCTCTATCTAGAATTATTCCTATCCCCAAGCTGTTTTCGAGCTAATGGCTTTCTTTCCCAAGCTGTTTTCAAGCTAATGGCTCTCTTTAGTGAGGCACTAGAATATTCAGACATTAGATTTAAAATATCAACCCAAGCTCAACATTTACCTAATACTTAACTAATTAATAAGTAACTGATATTTAACTAATAAATACTATGCAATGGTAAAAGGTATTTGAGAATGGGAAAAAATTGGATGGATCAAAATGCATCTTAGAAGTACTAAGCATATCCCCCCCCCACCATTTCTATAACTGCTTGTTATTTACGAAATTAATATAACTGGAGTATTCTTTTCAACTCTAAAAACCACAATGCAAACAGCAAATAAAATTAGCAAATAATACGTGCCAGTACAGCCATATCCCCACAACTAATTCTTTCCAAGTATGAGACACTGGAATAGCATTAACAATTTTTATTAACCATTCTTTAGACTAGAATTTCTCTAGTGTATTTTTACCACACCACTCTCACATAAGGTAGAGATTGATTTCTATTTACTTTTAGCACCTTGTGGAGGGTGAAAGGTGTGGTGAAAATTACACTACAGAAATATTATTCGTTAAATAAATAATCTCTATTCTAATGAATGACTGATAAAAAATATTAATGTACTTCCAACAAGTGGTTTGTGTCAAAGTGTAGTAATTCTTAACTATACATACTAAACAATGATAAAAATATGTGTAAGAAAATGTGATTTGGGCCAACTGGAGAGTGATGGTTCAGCAAAAAAAAAAAAAAAAGGCATCTTGGGGATCATACAGCTTTTTTACATTTTGGGCATAAGTTTATGGTTACTATCCTTCCACAAGGTGTTAAAAGGATAGAAACCAATCCCTACCTTGTGTGAGAATGGTGCAGTAAAAATTACACTGCAGAAATGTTATTCATTAACTGGAATTGCATTGTCTCTATCAAGAGCTTAGCTTCTAGTACCATTAACCATCCAAAATCAAGTAACTAATATTCAAACAATTGTTTGAAATTCAAATAAATTTGCTTTGTATAGCTATATATGTCGGGCATTTCATTAGAAATTACCAACTTCTACGATTTCAGTGTGTGTTTATTGATCGGAGACCATGGTGTGTTTATTGACCGGAGACCATGGTATGTTCATTGACCGGAGACCATGGTGTGTTTATTGACCGGAGACCATGATGTGTTTATTGACCGGAGACCATGGTGTGTTTATTGACCGGAGACCATGGTGTGTTTATTGATCGGAGACCATGGTGTGTTTATTGACCAGTGACCATGGTGTGTTTATTGACCAAAGACCATGTATTTCCATGATAAAGTTAACTGCTACCAATCTCAAATATTTGTCAAAAGGATGACAAAATATGGGCGGTTATATTTATATATTTCATCAACAACATTAACACTCTGTGCGACAGAGTGATTAAAAATTCCTGGGCTGCAGCTCAGCCCATCATTTCTGGTGTTAAGCATCACATGATACTTATAACTGCTTTTTTAAATTGTGTTTTTAAAAATATAAATCTGTGACACTTGAGATGACAGTCTAAAAGTTAAACATATTAAGTATAAAAACTAATAATTGGGCTAACATGAGAGAAGTCATTTTATTTCAGAAATACATAAATTATTCCATTAAAACTTATTACTTGAAAAGTTAATACATTTACTCAATTATATATACACTTGAAGTTATGTGTTACAAAGTGAATTTTACCAAATAATAATTTGGACACTAACGTGATTGACAAAGCAATTTCAAAAATCATCTCATAAATAAATAAGTTTATTATCTTAAAAATGTACAAATTTCAACAATATATCATAAATAAATACTAAGTTTATGATCTTAAATATATATATTACGTAGTTTGGCCATTAACATAACCGACAAACAAATTTCAATAATTATGTCATAAATAAATAATACGTTTATGATAGAGATATATGTTACATAGTTTGGATATTACCATAACCTACGAATCAATTTTGACAGTCATGTCATAAATAAATAATAATTTTATGACCTTAAAAATATATGTTACATAGTTTGGACATTTCCACAACCGATAAACCAATTTCAACAACCATGCTGTAAATATGAAACATTAAAATGGATATATTTGATATATAACTTTAAATTAAAGATTAATTTACTCATACTCACAATTTGGCTCACACATGAACTTTGAACTTGGGTTATTTGTGAACAAGTGTTTAAAAAGAACACTTGAGTACTAATAAGTTATATTATTAAATTAAGCCTATACTTTTACCCACAATGAATCTATTTCAAAGACACTGAGGAAAGGGAGCAATGTTTTCAGGCGGTGTTTCAACAAAGACATGTGAATGTAATTAATATGTGTAACACCTGTAGCGACTGTTTTGGTCAAAATGACTCATTGGGAAGATTTATATTTTTCTAGGGTCTTTCCAAATAGATGACTCATCAGTAAAAGTTGTAGATTTAATTTAATTACATAAGTAATTAATTGACAAATACACCTGAGATATTCCTGAAATCCAATAATTTTTTTTAGATTTACAGTGCACCCCTCACTCGCTTGTTAGCAAATTCTAAATTACTCAGGTAAAAAATTTCTAAATTAATCTACTCACTATAGATGTGATTCATAGAAGCCATCTCCATTTGTTGGGTCAACTAATGAGCAGTTGAAATTACTGAACATCCACACAAAAACTATAAGTCAACTATATAATTATATGCCTCAAGTATAGCCTCTTTAAAAAAGACATGTGGCTTTATTGCTTGAGAGTTCATAAAAAGTTCAAATGCCAGACCTATAAGTGGCAGAATCAATCCTCGTACCTAACAATCCTAAGTTAGATGCTCTACCAACTAAGTCAAACCATGCAGGGCCTCTGGAAGATAAAAAAACTTCTCCAGCAGTCACTTCCCTAGCCTTACACAGGAGAATGGAAAGTAAAGCATTCCCAGATTTTCTGATTGAGAGTTTGAGCAGCTTCTCATCTTTGCTTGTGGCACTACTTAAAAAATAGATACCCATTTACTGACTAATATTAGATAGTTGTCTGAGTTGACTGTAGGCTAACCACCTAAAAATCAAAATATGACAGGAAACTGAACGAATTTTTAAGCTTCATTTGGCCAGGATTTAAACCTAGGCATGGACATAGCAGATCAAGATACTACTAATTTATTGTGGGGTGTTTTTATATATGAATAAATCTATTTAAACGTTTATATATTGTTTTCTCTTTATATGAGTGTTTAATAATATTATTAAATAAATGAAAGCCATTTAACATAACTATCTATCCATAAAAGCACTTAAAAATATTTAAAATTCTTTCAGACATCACATTTTTTATAGGAATCAAATTTTACGGCAGTCGCCATCAAATAACTGAGCTGTGTTAATTAACCTAATAAAATTCATATTGATATCAAAACTTTTCTCCTTAAAAAAATGCGAAAAGAATATTTTAACAGTGAAATATTTCAGACAGAACACAGCATAGAAAGCATTCGTAACATTCCACAAACTTATCTAACAGTCAGAATTACTTAAATCACAAACTACAGTCACATAACTGGCACGTTTCTCATACCTTTCAATAAATCTAGAGGAAAAACTGATAAGATTTACTAAAGCTAATTAAATAAATCTGAACTTCAGTATAAATTAGTACTCATAAAGTCATTATTAAGGTATTTCTGCTATTATTACAAATGTAATTATTATTTCTTAAGTTAAAATTATAAATTTAAGATATAAGTAAAAGACATAAAGGGGAGAGCACAAATTCTCCCGCAACCGCCAGCTACCATCTCGAGATTTCAGTTAAGTGGGTGGGATTAAAAAAAAAAAAAAAAACAGGAAAAAAAAATAGAAAAAGACAATCTAATTTTCCCAAATTTAAATTTTAAATTTTTTACATTTCAGTGCGTATACAGTATTCCCAGGATCTATATATGTGAATGCTAAATATGTTTCAACAGGCCAATTCCATTAGTTTGTGCCGCCAGTGTAAAATTATATTGCCGCCCTTATATATCCCTATAATAATGTATAAAAAAATAATGACTACACCCTCTACATTGCGCCAACCATATACTATGTCGCCCAGGTGCATTGTACCCTCTGCACCCCGCCATTGAACAGTCTTGTATTATAATATATAATTATAGCAAATCATTTTCAACCATAATCAATCCATTGCAGGATAAAAGTTTCTTCAAGTTTAACCCAATTTCTCCGGACTGTAGCTTCTCTTTTCCACATCACTCCACAATTTTTTATTCATTTATTTCAAGTATAATCTTTTTTCTAAATCTTTTATAATCATTTGAGATACACTTTAACATCCTAAAAATGTTCCTTTCAATCCCTTCACAATTGCTACCTCATCATACATGTCTCCATATTTTGTACTTAATATTTGTAGTCAATAATTTCAAAAATGTTGTGTTTCTGATGATTACGATATAAACACTGTTGTATTTTGTAAAAATTGCATACAGATTTGTGCACTAACAGAAAAACTAGAATTTATTCGAGAGATTGTTTTTAGATCACGCACTGATAACTGGGGAATTAAAGCATTAACGTAATGGCGATCGACAATTCCAAGAAATATTTGCTGATTGCAAATATTTCTAGATAAGAGTTATCAGGAAGCTATAAAAAGAGTATGTAACAACTATGTGAGGCCATTTTTCATGTGCATCTCCGGTAGACGTTCCTGTTCAATTCCGGTAGGGGAAATCTCACATCAGTGTTTCAGTTAGTCCAGCGCTCAGTGGAAATGTAGTTCACAGGCATAGCTGAATAGGCCCCCAGAGATTGGGAGACCGTAGCCTGAGAAAACCGTCTGGATAACAGCTGAATAAAGAGTTGAGTTTCCAGCGGTTTCCAAGTGGAATTACTGGTAGACTGTTGCAGAGACGGAAGCTGTAAGAAGCTTAAGGTCAGTCGCAGTGCTATACTACGAAGTGTTCAGGTGCAGCTAAACTGGACTGGGGCCAAGGTATGCGTAAACCTAGCCCATTGTGAACCGTTTTTGTAGCAGCCAGACTGAATGTACATCGAGGGAATTGAACATTAGCGAACTGTAGAAATTGAGTTGTTGCGGACTACTCGCTATTCTGATTACCTAAATGAGTCTTTTATTGTATAAATTTATTTGTTGACTGCCCAGTCATACTTGCGGACACAATAAACACAAATTCAAGAAATATGTTTAATATATTTGTTTATTATAACAAATATACAAGTGCATATTTACACTATAAAATTATTATAGCTTCTCCTGATACTGTTTGCAAAGTATAACATCTAATTGCTGTGCCTCTATAAGGGAGATCATGTACCCTTTTACATTTTACTACCACTTCCAGCTGTACTGTGACAGCTTGCTTCACGAGTAGATATAGTGACATTTCTGGCTTTGTGTAGTATCTGATTTATGTACAAACAGCTTCCAGTCATGAATATGGACTTGTCTCACTGCATTAACTGTAAGGATCTAGCATTTTGCCATTCAGTTTTGACAATTGTTGCTTGCTGTCCTTATCTCCAAGTGGATTATTTATGGGCATATCCATAATGAGAGAAGTCATATTCAATGAGCATCATTGCCTATTCGCCCATTCTTGCCATTTTATATATGTTATCTATTTGTATATGTATTGGTCCATGATGATGAATTCCCAATAGCTAGATGGAAACTGAACCAGTCCATTATTTGAAGGCAAGGTGAGATTTAACAAATACCTTGATCAGATTATTAATACAGGTACATACATAATGGCAGAAATTAATCACAGAATTAAACATGGAATGCATTTGGAGGAGTTTGAGGTTTATATCTATACTGTCATTATGTTAAGTGTTTAAGTTTCAGATTCATAAGGTAAAAATTTGTGAAACACATAGCTGTATACCTTTTTTAATAACAATTTATTTTTATAGACACTGAGATATAAATGGTGTTTAAATACCTTAAATGGTCCAAATTTTCTTTTAGATTGATTATTTGAAATGGTATTTAAAATATATATATATATATTATAATGTAGTGTATTATTACATATGAATATCAATAGATTAGGGGAAAAATATCACAGATATAAAAAAGGTGTTGTGTGCAATTAAGTTTTATTAATGTTTCTAACAATATATACAAATAGGATATGTTAACTGAAATTAACTTAATAAAGTCTAAATGAACGATAATAATTATAAACATGATTTCAATTCCATTAATAACAAGTAGTTTCACAGTTTATAATAATTTTTCATTTCATTCACTAATTAGCAGCCATTTAAAGAAGCATAGAGACATTCTCACTCTAGAAAAAAAGCTAAAGGTGAATTTTATGATGACTATATAAAATCTATAAATTACAGATAAACCTACATATATCCCAATGTTGTTCCCAAAGTCTGTTTAGTCAAAACAAGGGTCTAAAAGGATATACCTGGATACCAAAGTATGATAAAATGTATACATAGAAAGTAATAATAATTGCAAATAATAATTTATAACTATAGTAAATAATTGGCAAAATGCTAAAGATTGGATGAAACTACCATAATGCAATTTTGAACTTGTTAGATTTTTTTATAATTCTATAGATTTTAATGACCATGTAATAATTTTAAGACTTATCAAATATTTACTACTAAGAATATAACAAAAGATGAATGTTATTTACAAGATCATTTAAATGATTCTTTAGGGATGTTATTTACAAGTTCATTAAAATGATTCTTTATGGATCTAGCTTGCAAATTACCTTAAAACTGTGTTCAGAATTTTTTGTTCCATGAATGGGTTTACATTTATATATATATAATCGCATTGTTTTTCCTTAATTTTTTTTTGTCAAATATTTATGGGATCTAGTATGACTATAAACATAACAAATACTGCAAACACCATGTTTAGTTGCCTGGAAGATCACGTGACATTTGAACAGCAGAAAAAATTTGAGCTGAGCTTTAATTCAGAAACATTAGTTCTTAAGTTCATCTCTCTATTATCACACTAAATATATATATATATATAAGATTAATTTTGACTATTACAAAGTTTTTAATATTATGAAAAACAGAGTGATAAAAAAGTTTAGTTTTTTCATTTTTATTATTATTAAAATGTTATTTCTGATATAAACATTATTTTAAAAACTTTTTTTTTCTTTTAGATATATCCCAAATGTCCACTTCACAATATATTTTTGAAATATATAAATAAAGATATATTGAAAAAGATAAATGATCCGATAATGCATTTCCTGATGAACTATCTCTTCAGTTGGGACAGATCATATCTTTTACATTGCTTCACTATTTCTTCATCATTTATCAATATCAAATTATTGCAATTTCATTTACAAATATCAAACTTTCTGCATTCCCAACTTTGAAATTATCAGCTCCATGTTTAACAAAGTGGAAGTTTTAAGAATATTTACAAAATATATTACACATAAAAAAAAATATGAAATTGGATTTAATAATGACTTGTGTTTGTGCTTAAATAAAAAGGTCGATTTATTAATAACTGGGGTTAAAAGTTTATATCTGCATTAGGAATTTTTTATGATAATCTCTAATGCAACAAATGATTACTAAAGATCATTGCTATATTTAGTTGAAGTGAGGGGTGTCAAAATTGTGTGCACAGAAAGTTTGAAACTGATCAGTCAAATTGTAATAATTTGCTATTGAAGTACTGAATATATGACAAAGACATGTAAAAGAAACCGAGACTTGGGGCCAACACAAGAATGCTGTTCAGCATGAAATGTATCTTGAGACCAGTTATCTTTTTTCAGATGTCTTTATTCATATGTCTCAAGAATGTGTGGGAGAATGGAGGTTATAAGCATATTTTTTTAAAAAAATATTATACATGGAAAAAAAATATTGAAGGTGAAGTAATTATTCTAAATGTTTATGTTTAAAAAAAATAGATAGATGCGTTAATCTTTAATTGCTACAACATCATGATTGCCATATTTGATATGCTATGCTTAGACAAGCTGTTGCAACAATAGCAAACTCTCTATGTAATAGTGCCACCCAGTGTACACCATATCAATTGATGGATGATAATAAAGTTTGTGCATGAAATCCTATTTAGTGCACACTACTCCAATATCTCCAGACCAGTTTCTAACTTGTGGTTTTCATCAGTGGGGATTCTCCAATATCCCCAGATTTACTTTTCTAGCTTGTGGCTTTCATCAGTGGAGAGTCTTGGATTTGCAAATCCAAGACTCCCTACTGAAGAAAGCCGTAAGCTAGAAACTGGTCTGAGGATATTGGAGGAGTACTAAATAAGCATTTTACACCCAAATCTTCTAGCATTTATTGATTGGTATGGCTTGCACTGGTTGGCATTATTGCTTGGGGGCTTTGCTATTGCTTTAACATTTAACTGATTTAAAGTTTATAACTGGAAAGAATCCTAGCCTAATAAATAATAAACACTAATGTATTTATGTGAAGAATATGGTGTTAAAAATTGTGAATGAAAAAAAAAGCAAGATGGAATTAAGTTTTAGGCTAGTGGATCATATCCAAGTAATGAGAGAAGTTATAGAAATGACCAGTGAATATGAGTTGACATTATGCTCAAGATTTGTAGGGTATAAAAAGGTATTTAATTCTATAAGCATTTCTACAGTGATTGGTGCTTTGGATCATTAAAATACAAAACTACCATACTGTCATATTCTAATGAATACTTATCAAAATACGGTAACAATGATTAGATTAAATGATGATAGTATATTAGTGATTTCAAATCTCCAAAAAAAAATTTTTTTTTAATGTGTCAAAGCGTCGCCTGGGAAGCGAACCCTGGGACAACTGCTTGTAAGGCAATAACTATTCTATAGATTAAATGAAAAACTAGAAGAATAAAAGTCCATGGAGATTTGGAAAACTAAAAGAATAAAAGTCCATGGAGGTCCCCTAGATTCGGCAGATGATGTGATTGTTTTTGCAGATAATGTTGCAGTTTCAGGTGACATTGCAAGAATTATCAGATGAAAGTAAGAAAATGGGACCAAAGACGAATCCTAAAATGATTAAACAATGTTCAACGGATTTGTTCCAAAGAAAAGAATAAAGATTGACAATCATGAATGAAAAAAATAACTAAAATACTTGATTAAGATATTAAAACACATGAAAACATATTGGATAAAATTAATCCCAAAATTAAACTTAGATGGTGCTTTTGGCACAAATAACCCAAAAAAAACTATGTTCTTGAAAAGAAACATTTTTAACAGAAGTGTTTTACCAATTTTTATTTAAGGATCTGAAATTTGAGCATTTAGTAGAAAAGCAATACAGAAACTTAAGACCACTCAAAGAATTATGGAGAGATACATGTTGGGAATGAGAGAACAAAAAAGTATCATTGACATCAGTGAAAGAACAAAGAATGAAATAAAGCTGGAATGGATATATTAAGTTGATAATAGATGAAGAGTTGAAGTGTTAAATTAGATATCAAGAGATAGTAAAACATCTAGAAAGTGACCATATGCTAGAGAGACAGATGAAAAAAGGAATTTTCTGGTATGGTGTAGTGAAGAGAGGCTATGGCTATGAAAAACATGATTAAACTAGGAGAGACCTTTGTCCTGCAGAAAATCAATAATGAATGAAAATGATAAAGGTGAATTCTTAGGTTGCAGATTTATAATCATAATGAACAAAGGAAGAAGTAACCATCATTCCATTTTTATCATCTTGGCTGTAAATGGAATATTTTAATCTTAGCAACATCTTGTATTTTATAAATAAATTTGTAGTTAGGTATCTTTTAATCCTCATTCTCAAAACCTAGAAATTTAGCTCCAGCACAAAATGAAGAATCACTTGAAGCCTCTTCTTCAGAAACTGAGTCTTTGTATTACAAATCATCCTCTTTACTATCACATTGAGTTCCTAATTCCACATTCCTTAAATGACTTTACAACTGCCTCATGTTTCACAGTAATCCATAAACTTTTGACTTATTCACAAATCTGAAAAATCATAGGCATCTTCTTTCACCCTGATGGTGTCACTTCAAAATCTGTAGACTGCTTCCAAGTGCTTCATTTCTCCTTCATGAATCCTTTAAATGGTTTACACTGATACAGATATTTAAAGGTTGAAGCAGACTTGTTAGGCCATCTGGGATTACAGGTAATTGGGTTTTTAATTGGTTGGTTTTATTTTTCACAGCTTCTTTTCTATGACTCCAAAAGTGATCCCATAGTAGCAAGGCAGGTTTCTTAGTTTTCTTAATGGTCTACCAGGATGCATTAGACCACAATGTCTACCCACATTTTCTCAATTCATCCATCCAGCCTTTAGGATGAATGTGCAGAAACACATCTTTAGATATATATTAATAAAAATTACCCCACTCAACCAGACTAGCCAAAAAACTAAACTCTAAAACACTACCAATGATTTCACTGCTACAAGCAGACTTCTCAAGTATAAAGAAGTCTACTTGTAGCAGTGAAATCATTGATAGTGTTTTAAAATTTATTTTCTTGGCTAGTCTAGTTGAGTTATCAATTTTGGGTAATTTTGATGATTTTTTTTCTATTCTAACCTATGTATCATTCCACTTTTATTCTTTAATATATTATTCTTTTAATATATTTATTCTTTAATATATTTATTCTTTAATATGTTGTAGCTCTGATGAAGACTGCAGGACAAACAAAACTGTAAGCAAAATAAAAAAGAAATTATATTAAAAAAGGATTGCATTAAAGTGTATATGAGGAGATGATAAGAAAATTTTAATATTCATGAAGAGAGATGCAAAAAAAATAAAGGAGAAGATATAAGAAAATTAATATTTATTAATATTCTTAGAAAAGTTTAGGTTGATAATGAAAATAGGAAAATTATTTTTGATATCCAAAAAAACCACAATGAGAAAAGGCCATAAAACCAAAGATTAATTAATGGTGTTTTACTTGTATTCAACTTCTTGTTTCTTTACATTTCTATATATTCCTCACCACTACCTATCTACTCTTTGGATAAAACTACATCTAATTTATATTTATATCAATCAGTCATTTATTCAAAATTTTTTAAAAAAATACTTTTGGAGTAATTTATGTATTTCACGTTTATTTACACTAACAATTATCTGATTGTTTGCAAATTTCAGTCTGAATATCTAATGACTTCTTATAATTGAAAGCATTTGTTGAAATGTAATTAATTTTGTATAAAACAAAAGCCCTTATAATAATTAGAATTCAGAAACTAAATTTGTCATTATAATTCACTGTAATGTCAAAAAATGCATTTCTAATTATTATAATTTTATTATTTACAATTAAATTATTATTTTAAACTACAATAACTTCAATATACTTATATAGACGTGTGTTTATATATAGTTAACAGTTCACATCGTTGTTTTGGGTTGCCCTGTATAGTTTGATGTAGTCACAGAATGCAGATTCTGGGCTCACCAATCCATGGATCACAGCCACATCTGGAAATACAACTTCTTAAAAAATTCCCATGCTATAAAGCCATTCAATAATTTATTTATATTTTTGCGCCACCTGGTGACGAACCTTTCTCTGATTATAATATATAATTCAAGTCTTCATCTTAGGCAGGCGTAACACAGTTCATTTAATTTCATCTTTAAACATTTTGATTAAATAAAAAAAAAAGGAATACTTGTACTAATTTGCTCAGGATCATGTGATATTAAGCCAATAAACATCACATGACCACCACTTCTTATGCTTCCTTATAACTGTTTTAAACCAGGCAAAACTCACTACACATATTGCCACACCCAGCAAGCTAGAGTGTTCAATGCTTGCCAGAAGGCTTGTGCATAAAATCCCCATCTCAGATCCAAGGCTCCTCGCTGACGAAGGCCACAAGCCAGAAACTAGTCTGGGGATGTTGGCTGAGTAGGCACTAGATGGGGATTTTATGCACAAGCCTTCTGGCATCCATTGATCACTCTAACTTGCTGTGTGTGGCAATACGTATAGTGAGTTTTGTCATGTGATATTCAATACCAACTGTTAGGTTTAGCATTATAGTTTGATTCAAATAATACAACAGAGTTACGTTTTTTGGTCTATCAACTGGAAAATGATCCAGGAACCTTAAACTCTTGAGGATGCCATTCTACAAAAGTAACACCTGTGTTTTATATGGATTGAGGGTTATTTCTTTGCCTGCAACACACAACTTGAATCTTCACCCCAGACAGGCAAATCACAGTTTATTTAATTTGATTTTCAAACATTTTGGTAAGACTAAAAAATTTATGCCATCCTCACTCAGGTCAGGTGACATTTGAGACCTAAGTTACGGGTTTAGCATTTGATTGAAATGATCTGAGTTTTTATCAACATTCCTCAGATGGGAAAATGATTTAGAAATCTTTAAGTCTTGAGTAAGCTGGTCCATCATCGAGTTAAAAGACTCAAGGCAAACATTTTAATAATGAGTCCATGATTCATACTTATAAAATATCTCATTCTAAAAATATCTAATGCAAATCAATACTTCAATGAATTAGTACATCCAATAGGGTTTGAGCTGTGTTGAAGTAGCCGACTCTGGAGGCCAAGATCTCCAGAAGCTTAGTTCTGTGACATCCAGTACTCAAATTTTGTATAAACTTCCAAAAAATTAGCTATTTGATTGTTTAATTTAATCTTAATGTGTATGTTTCCCTAAGAAGTATAATCCAGTTAACAGATAAATTGTATCTATTTTCTCATCAATAGTAACTTTTGTCTGGCATTTGAAAAATAATCTTGTAAGGTGAAGAATTTAATTTACTTAAGCAAATCAAATTTATGGTGAAATCCAGATCTCATATCAGGATCCTAAATAAATTCTAGTAGGTCATTCTTAACAGCAATTTAAAAGTATTTTGTTAGTTAAATGTACAATGTTTTCTTAATAATCAATAAAGCAAGTCATATATAGTGTGACATTGCTTTTATGAGTTTTTATATACCAATATGTAATATAAAGAGCATACCAATAGCTCAAACAAGTTCTTAATTGATAAGTGTGGTAAGAGAAAAATATTTAAAATCTCTATCTAGAACATTCCTATCCTCAGACCAATTGGTTTCGAGCTTTTGGCTTACCTCAGTGAGGAGCTAGAATATTCAGACACTAGATCTAATATCACCTCAAAACCCAGTACTTATTTAATATATAACATTTAAATAGAAACTCTGAAATTTTCGGACATGAAAATATCTTTAACTCCAGCTATCTAACTTTTAGCTATATGGGACTCAACCAAATTCAGTTCTACCATATATTAATAGCCTTAGTTTGTTAAACAAAATTATATAGAATTCTTTGTTTTAATTAACTAATTTTCTCACTTAGAAAGGGGGGGGGTCTTTTTCGCATGATAAAAACATTTAGATATTTAAAAAATAAATAATTTTACTTGCAAATATAGATATGTTAAAATTGCACAAATTGGTTCCTCTATATCCATGAAGTTTAGATGAAATTATAGGGGATTTGAACCCAGACTTTCAAGCTCCATCTATCCATCCAATCTATCTCATACAACTGATACACACGATTTTGTGCAATTTTATTGAATCAAGATTTGAAAAAACAAAATAGAATACATACAATGCACAAATATATATATACATTTTATTTTTTTCAATGTTTTATTGCGAATCCATTAATGTCTTCGTCCTAGTTTTATTATTATTTTTGCGTATTCTGATTCAATACTAATGAGGAGTTGACTTCACATTAACGTGACCAGAAAATTCCGAAACATTTAGGTAAACAACGTAACTGAAAAATCTGCATTACTACAAATTATAGTACATCTACAATTGTATTATTTCGCATACGATATTCGTTGTAGTACTTATAAATTAAAGACGAAAAAAAAAAAGGAAACGTAATTTCATTTAGCAAGTGATAAAATGTTTTAATTTTCGAAAGACATAGATCAAGCAGACCCGGGGCGTTGATAAATGCGAGGTCATATGCCATCGCAATGCTCTCAGACCAATTCTGTTCATGAGATTAGGGGCGCTGACATTTATATTGCACAAAGGTGCCTCACAACCACATGGTGGGCCCGTGTACATTCACATATCATCAACATCATCATCAACCATTATCAATCCACTGCAGGATGAAGGTCTCTCCTAGTTCAATCCATCTTTTCCTATCTTTAGCTTCTCTTCTCCATATCACCCCTGCACACTTTCTTATTTCATCCACCCATCTCACATGTGGTCTCTTTCTGGGTCTTTTACAATCTCTTGGAAACCAGTTTAAAATTTCAATTGTCCATCTGTTATCATCTCTTCTAACAATATGTCCAGCCCAACTCCACTTCAGTCTTTTAATTTTTTCAATGAGGTCAGTAACACCTGTTTGTTCTCTTGCCCATACATTGCGTTTTCGATCCCTTCTTATTATTCCCAACATGCATCTCTCCATACTTCTTTGAGTGGTCTGAAGTCTCTGTATTGCTCTTCTGTTAAGTGTCCATGTCTCAGATCCATAAGTAAGAACTGGCAAAACACATTTATTAAAAACCTTCCTCTTCAAACACATAGGCATATTTCCTTTTAGTATCAAGTTATTTCTACCAAAAGCACTCCAACCAAGTTTAATTCTATGATTAATTTCATCCATTATATTTCCACCTGTATTAATAATCTGACCAAGGTATTTGTAACTGTTAACTTCTTCTAACTCATCATAATCAATCTTTATTTTTATATTTTGAGAAAATCTATTAAACATTACTTTAGTTTTTTTTAACATTTATCTTTAGTCCTACTTTCATCTGATAACTCCTGCAACATTTCCTGTAGCTCTAAAGCATTATTTGCAAAAACAACTACATCATCTGCAAAATCTAAATGATAATCTCCATTTATTTTCACTCCTTTAGCTTCCCATTTTAATCCACAAAATACTTCTTGCAGCACTGCTGTAAAAAGTTTTGGAGATATGGAGTCACCCTGTCTTACACCCTTTTCAATGTTGATTTTCCTACTATCATTAGGTAATCTATTCACATTCACATATAAGCCTTATTATATCTGTTACAATTATAATAATAAACACTTGATAGATAATTAGGGCCGTATTTGAGCAAGAAGGAAGAAAAATCGAAATTTTTTTTTTCCAAATAAAAGTTAATCAGAAGGCGCTATTTATTTATCAATGTATCAAGTTTCCCAAAATTCTACTTTTTAAAACTAATCTAAAACAGAAAATATCAACAAATGATAATATTTGATTATTTTCATTAGTAAGGATTTACCACTACTGACACAACTTTCTGAATATAGCACGACAATTCTGGATATATACCATAAATTTTGAAGAGATTTTACGCAATTAAGATGCAGCTTTTTTTAAAAAAAAAAAATTTTTTACCTAAAGCTTGAATAATTTCATTTCGATTTAAGACAGAAACAATCTCAAAAATGCAAGTCTAATTGTGAGAATGTTAGCACTTAGCAGGGAAGAATTCAAATGACATTTGTTGAAATGAAATCATCTAATGAATTTCAAAGTATCTTATCAGTTAAATAAAACGTAAATGACTTCATTAAAATTTTTATTGTAAATCTCCAATATTTTTATACTTCCTTTATATTTATCCAATGTTTAAAGATCTTATGTGGATTTTCCTTTCATGTGTCAAAGCATCGGCTTGGGAAGCGAACCCGCAAATCCGGGACAACTGCTTGTAAGGCAGCCGTGCTGACCACTCGACCACCAAAGCTTATGTGGACTTTTTTTTTAAAAAAAGAATTAAATATTTCTTTTTGTTTCATACACCCTTTTTTAGAAACAATTTTTATTCATAAACAGACAAAACTCTCTCGATACAGTAATGCCACTCAAAGCAAGACAGAGTAATCAATGGGTGCCAGAAGGTTTGTGCATAAAATCCCTATCTAGGGCCTACTAGTTTGGAGATATTGGATGAGTAGGCACTAGATAGGGATTTTATGCACAAGCCTTCTGGCATCCATTGATTACTCTGTCTTGCTTTGAGTGGCACTACTGTATGGAGAGAGTTTTGCCTATTTTAATAACAGTTATGAGCAAGCATGGGAAATAGTGATCATGTGATGTTTAAAGGTTTAATTTTTATTCATCTAATCAACCATCTATTTTTAGTAGGGCATACTATTAACAAGAAGTACAAACCTAATTAGCCCGAGTATATTAATAATTTTTAATATACTTTCATTAAATGATGTGTGTCAAAGTTATGAGGACTACACATGTGACACTTATCAGTTAAACTATATAATTTGCTATCCACACATATATTCTTTTTTTAAAAAAATGATAATATGTGTAAGAATTTGTGATCTGGATCAACTGATGAGTGCTGCTTTAGCACAAAATGTGCATCTTGGGGGATCATAGATATTTTTCACATCTTTGGTCATATGTTTATGTGTGCATCCCTCCTCAAGGTGTAAAAAGTTGATAAAATCCAGTCACAACCTAGCATGAGAGTAATGTAGAAATATTATTCATAATTAGCCTGAACTATTATAATTATTCTTTCTTAGAATTTAAATGCTAAGTTTCTTTCTTTAATTATGTTCTCTTCTTAAAAAATGAGAGTGTATATAAGGTGTTTTGAAATAACATATGGACATAAAAAAATATTATCTTAATTCTATTAGCTCATATATGGAACAATTGTGTGATAAAAGAGCATTTTGATACATGAATTTTTGGTAATCGCTTTCAATGATATATACATAACTATCAACTCATTTCCTTTTGATTAGTTATCCAGTGTGATGAAGTTAGATCATGTGTCTGATAGGATACCTGGAAAAAGTTTTAAAATATGGTGATAATATTATCTTTAAAATTCATCAAATATATGTGCAACTTGATCTTAAGAATGCTTCTATCGTTTCAATTATTATATAAAAAGGCAATAAAAAGATAATAGTTATTTCCGTAGAGTATTAATGTCATCCACAAATGACCAACATGCATATGTATACAATAGAGCAAAACAAAAGCCGGAATACTGAACAATGCTTTTTGATCACGAATGTGCCAAGGGTCACACGCTTTCGTCATCCAATGTTAGAACAATTTGCTCCGAAAGAGAGGATAAGAAACTACAAAGAGGTTTGGGCAATTGCAAAGGATCCACATTCCATCAAGAAAAAACATTTATATGTTCATTTGACCAAAAAATGGAATATGTAATTGCCTTATTTGCATACTGTGTCCCATTTACATATTAGATCACCTCAATTACATAAGCACACTTGCACTGCATAACTTTACTCGGCATTATGAGTCTGACAGTATTTTACCCAAAAAGCTGGCTCAGTGCAATTAATTAGCGTATGTTTATTAATTTATACTTTTTCATAAGAACTCTATGTTAATGGGTGCTTAAGAATTATATAGTTTAATGAAAAGAGTTAATATGTTGAGAATTAAAATTGTTTTGAAAATTGTAACTAAACAGGCTATTTCGGGGCATTAATAAATAGTCAACAGAGACCCGGTATGATTTTTATTGCTAGGGAAATGCGAGAAAAATATCATTAAAAAAATTGTAATTTATATATTATTTTAGGTGATTTAGTTGCAGTGTTTTAATCAAGAATGCATGTGGCAATTTGATAAGTATTGTATTATCTACGAGTTCCTTATGCAAAAATTACATGATAATATGACAGGATTTCTTATTATGCACGTGAAAAATTAGGGAATACTTGAAATAAAAGCAGATGTTAAAATCAAAGTTTGGTTTTCATTCTTATAACCCTGAACTTTGCGACAATTTACAGGTAGTTTCAAGAAGGAGCCATCAAGAATGGTACATGGATTTCATCCAAGATCTAGAATATATTTATGATTAAGCCATAAATTGCAAATTCAAAGATAATCCATAAAACTCTCTCAATATTTCGAAGGCTACCTCTAAAGACTTTCATTTAATAACCAGTTTTCAAAAGATTTCAAGTCCTTTATCAGACAATAATGGGTTAAAAATCTTCAGAAAATTTTGGTTTGGATGGGTATTAAGAATGCAAAACAGCCCCCAGGGTGCTGTTGCTGGTCATAACAAGTTAAATGATAGCATGCTTCAGCATAGTGCAATAACAATAAATCTGTTTGTATGGGAGGGGGTGTTATTCTGTCAAATTTATTGAACAGATATAAAACAAATTTTTATCAGCATAATTTAATATATATGTGGTAGAAAAAAATTAATTCAACATGCAATACAATTTTCTGAAAATATGATTGAACATCATAAGATTTACTTGTCCTATTCTTCAATTGGTTAGACATTGTTATGAAATTTGCAATTATGAAGATACCTTTCCAGTGGATTGAGCATGTAAAGTAAAATGTATAATAATAGACTTCCTAAAAAAAGAAAATTATGATAAACATGAGTAAGATTTTCATGATGAAAGCACATTACAAAAATGATTTCAAAGACTCTCTATAAAAATCAAAATTGACTGCTTTCAATAAAAGCATATACTCAAATTAGAATATGACATAGAATGGTAATGAGACAAGATGTTGAAATCTTTCAATTCATTGCTGAAGTTTAAAAAAAAGAAAACTGCTCTGCAAAATATTAACATACAAGTATAAGATATATGTGGAAATATTAGTGTATTATGGATTGGATTATATAGTCATTGTAAAATTCATCTTTTATTTATTCTTTATATTTCTTTACCATTTTTGTCCCTGAAATTGTAATAATTATTCTCATTGGTGGTTTAATGAGGTTAAGAAAAGCATTACAGTTATCTAATTGTATGAAAATTTTTATAAATATATGAAATAACCTCAATACTACCTCATATTCTTTTAAATTCATATAAATAAAAGATACAATAAAAGACAAATGACCCCCAAAAAGCATTTTGTTCAGAACCAGCACTCATCAGTTGGTCCAGGTCACTATCACTTTTATATATCTTTATTACATGAAGAATATTTATCTATATTAAATAATTACATTTTGAATTACAAGTGTCAAATTAACCCAACCCACATCATTTACACCATCCAATTTAGATAGATATAGTAATGCCTATTATTAATCATTTACTAAATTAAAGATTGTCTCTAGCACAAATATAAACTTTAAAACTCAATTAATGATTAATATAATTGATTTTTTAAAATTAAACACCCAAACATATGAAGTAATTCATAATTATTTGTCCCACATGTAATATCTTTATAAATATATGAAATAACCTCAATATTACCACATATTCTTTTAAATTCATATAAATAAAGATTTAATAAAAAGACAATCTCTAGTTTAGTAAATGATTAATAAGAGTCATTACTATATTTATCTAAATTGGATGGTGTCAAAGATGTGGGTTGAGTTAATTTGACACTTGTAATTCAAAATGTAATGAAGATTTTTCTATCTGGAGTCAGCACACAATTGTGCATTATAAACTTTGCTAGTATTTGCAATTATTTATGTGAATTAAATCATTATACTCCATGTTAAGTGTGAGCCAAATAAAATCTGGTGGAAAATGTGTAAATTTTAAACAGTTACAAAGAATGTTCTGGAAACAAATATCAGTTAATGTTTACCACTATTTCACACTTGTGGATAAAAGAGCACATATGTTTATGTCATAAAGTCTCTCACTATATGCAAATTCTTAGAAGAACTGTGATCAAATGAGCTTACAAATCTAAACCCTCAGACTCTCCAACCAGAAAAGTCAGTCCAACTTTTGTACCAGAGTCCACTATCATGGTATTAAAATAGAAAGTCAGGCTACCATTGCAGGTGGGGAGATTCAGATGTTTAATGCTTTAGCTAACCTATTGATGGAAGATTAATCTAAGATGATAAGACAAGTAGACAAGGTCCATTCAATGTCTTCTCTGATTGATAGCTTACAAGAAGGCGGGACTCATATCAGGAATGCTGTGAATTAATGTGGTTGCTTATATTTAGTTTTAAGTATATATATGTGTGTGTGTAATAATGCCCAAGGTTAAATGGGTTTGTAAGTAGTCATTAAAAACGAGGCAACACTTAAACAATCACAATATCAATAACAATTCAACAATTTCAAACTGTTGTCAAGGCAACCTTCTTTTAACAATAAAGGAGGCTGACTAGACAACAGTTTGAAATTACTGATTGTTATTGATATTGGGATTGTCTAAGTGCTGCCTGGTTTTTAATGACATATATGTGATTCAGACTATAATTTCTTGTCAAAAAAGTAAATCTTGCATGTAAGTAAAGATTGACTTAATTTTACAAAAGAACTTAAATCTTATTATGACAGTTTTGTTCATTTTTAATACGAGATTCTTGTCACTTAAAGATTTAATAATGAGCTTCGCTAATAGTTTTCAATATAGAAAATTTTGTCAGCTTTATTTTACTTAAAACTCCCTAAAGGAAATTATATGAATTGAATGCGAACACTTTTTCTTTCTATATTTTTATACTGTAAAATTGTTTTGTGGGAAAAAAATTTTTCATTAAAAACAAAAAAACCTCCGTGGTGTGTGTGTGATCAGTAAAATACATTTTTTTAACGTATTAGAGAGTGCTATATTCAAAAGGCAATTTGAAGATGAATTAACAACTGGGGTTAGCAATAAAATCATACTTGTCTCACGGAATTTCATAGGTGTTGAAATCTAGACAGAATCTAAATGATATAGTTGTTGAGAGGTGATCGAACTGAAATAGGGTGAGACGTATTTACGAATGGATTTAAACTATATAAAGCACACACAAAATTTTTTTAGTATATATAATTTTTATTAGCTTGCATTTTTCATTATAAAGAAAGGGCTTTACATCATTTTTTGTTCAAAGCACACTTACTATGTACATTAACCCGCATGCTATAGAGGGACGGTAAAGTGACAACATTGAAAAGTTAAGGTGCTACCAATCTCAATTGGTGACTTTTTCTGCTCAAACATCAAATAACGTCCTACCTCCTATGCAACAAATCATTGGATTAATTTTTATTATGTCTATTACATGTGTCTAGAGCAGGAGTACAGCAGCCAATCCAAATTAAACTTTCCTGGATTGATTCTCAACGGGGTAAATTAAAACAATCACATCGATCTGAACAACTGAATAAAAATTGTTGCATTTAAATTTGGTTGATTGAATAAAATTCCTTGAATTCAATCAATCTCTTGATGATCCAACATCAGATTCATTATTAGACAACTAACCAAAATTTACTATTGAGGCCCTGTGTGCTTTAACAAAGTAGTAGAATGGAAGAACTCAAAATTTAAAGATTCCTGGCTTGATTTTTACCTGTATGCATCGTAATATCCCATACAGTTATTTTTTTATATTACACTACATACATGTTAGCCATAAAGACATAAAGATCATGAGTGAATTTTGGAAGAACTCTGCAATTCTTCTTCATATATATATACTGCTTATAATACTCCTCTCATATACACTTTAATGCAAAACATTTTTTAATAAAATTCTTTATTTTCCTGACAGTAAAATTTTAAAAGGTAAAGGAAATTGAGAATGCTCTGATGAAGACTGCTGGATAGTCGAAACTGTCAGGAAAATAAAGAAGTATTATTATTATTTTTTTTTTTTTTTGCATTAAAGTATATATGAGAGGAGTATTATAAGCAATATGTATGAAGAACTCTGAAACTTAATAGAATGATCATAATTAAAATTCACATTTTCAAAATTTACCAAAACATGGTGAACATAAGATCATCAAATGAATTTCCTTAAAGAAAAAAAATTGAGGAAAAAAAAAATTTATCTTGCATTTTAAATTTAAGCGTAATAATGATTAAAATTGCACCTCAAACTTTCTAAAATATTTTCATATTCAAATCAAACTCTTATTGCATATTGTATTACTAAATCAATAAAAGTTTTTTATCCTGGAGTTCCACATGCATTTTGAGCACTAGAAGTGGCATAGTTAAACTGCAATCCACAGATCTTGACCTCTACAATCTGCAACATTACCAATACAATAAACTAAGTGGGGAATTATATTATTAAAAGTCAAAAGGTCAACACTGACTCCGAGTAATCACATATAGCATTTCTCCAAACTGCCACATCATCTGTAAATAGTAAACAAAACAATCATACATCATATGACTCAATTTTATAAGCTTGTAACTAAAAAATAATGAGGGTGTTAAGAGCTCCAACAAGTTTTATTGATAAATGCCACAAGAGAAAATATCATCTTTATTTTTTAGGTTTCTCATATGCATATTCATTATTGCAATGATGGAATTTACCCACTCATTTCTTTATCTTTCTCCCCACGAATCTATCCAAGAAATATTATTTTCCTAAGAATCAGACTTCATCACATGATCAAACTAGGACAATCCTAGCCTATTTATATTTATACAAGCCAAAAACTAGTCAGTCACTTTAAAATTCAATATTCATGAATCTAAGGGTTCAAGTTCAAATCCCATGCTAGTGCCGTCATCCAGCCAGCAACACTTGAAGAAGAGAAAAAAATAATTTAGTTTTAAATGAGCTATACACTAATCTGTGTACTATTACTTGTAGTTGAACATATTTGAAAAGCTTATATACAACTTTTCTAAAAACATTTTACAATTAATAATAGTTATGGAAATAGTCTAACATATAATTATTACTAACTTTCTGTTTTTTATGTATATAAACTAGCCTAACTAGTATATATTTTTCAGCATTTGCATATTCAAAACAATCATTTCCGATTACATATATAAGTACCTTTTATCAGAATAAAGGTAATTACAATTTTTTTTAAACTTTACTATAAATTTTAAAAAATTTTTATGCAGTAAATCACAATTATTCATTTAAAATACAAGAGTGGACCACTGGCGAAAGAGATTTGCATCTCTTAATAAACCTGAAAGCAATACTGACAGAAGATGGATAGACCAAAATTAAGCGATCAAACAAAATACTCCAATTTGGGAAATATTATATTGCCCCCCCCCCCTGCATACCAGCTAGTGTACATGAATTGTGCTTCAAAACCAAAAGTTAAGACAATAACAAAGAAAAATGAACATAGTACCTTTCTACAGAAATAGATTATTAAAGTGATAAGATGGAATGTGGACAAAAAAAGCAAATTAAGAGATCAAAGAAGTGCCAGGAATGAAGAAACTGAAGAAAGATGATTTAGATGGTGTGATCATGATGAAAGAATAAATAAGAACAGAATGCAAGGTATGATGGATTGAAAAGTGGAAGGAATTAAAAAGAGAAGAAGTCTAAGGAAAGGAGAAAAAAGACATAAAGAACCGCAAACGATAAAATGGTCTTCAGATGCCAATATTATGGATAGGGAAATGTGGAGAATAAAAATACTGGAGATTTTTGATTTAGAATACTTTCAGCAATGGGGAATTCTGGAGAAAATTTAATAAATCAGTGTTGATTGCTTATAGAGCATCTGACAAGAACAGAGTTTAAATACTATGCAATTTTTATGAACATTGTAGTATGTAAAAGTTTATAAAATCCTCTAGATAGCATAAAGAGTTAATATCACTTCAAATTACTACGTATTTACAGCATCATTAAATTATCTATTTAATGAATAACTATATGTATCTAAAACCTTCCAATAATTAACCACTGAATATACTGAAATTCTCATTTTAAAATTATTTACTAAATTGTATATATTAATTTATACTAAATAATTCTATAAATCATTAATATTTTTTTAAAAAAAAAAAACATTAAATCAAATACAAACTAAACTGTTCTAGTGAATAATATTTCTGTAGTGTAATTTTCACAAGACCACTCTCATGCAAGGTAGTTACTGGTTTCTATCCACTTTTAATACCTTGTGGGAGGGGGGGTGTAATCATAAGCATATATCCAAAGGCAAGATGTATGATTCCCCAAGATGCATATTTCATAATGAACCAGCACTCATCAGTTGGCCCAGATCACATTCTCTTACACCTACTTTTATCATTATTTAGTATATAGAGTGAAGGAATTACTACAGTTTAATTTATGTGTCAAACTTACTGCCCTAACAACTTTGACTCAAACCACTTGATGGAAGTATATTATTAATTTTTATTAATCATTTATTAGACTAAGATTATCCATTAATGAATAATATTTCTGTAGTGTAATTTTCACAAAACCACTCCCATGCAAGATCGTTACTGGTTTCTATCCATTTGTAATACCTCGTGGAGGGGTGGAAGCATAAACATATGACCAAAGACATGAAAAAGATGTGGATTCATGATTGCACCCCCCCCCACAAGGTGTTAAACATGGATAGAAACTAGTCCCTACTTTGTGTGAAAATGGGGCAGTAAAAATTATGCTACAGAAATATTATTTCATTAAGTAAATAATCTCTATTCTAATGAATGACTAATGAAAATTATTAATAAATTGTATTAGTAGATTGTATAGTCTAGTCACTAGACTAGACTACACACCATTTTGATACTGACAAAATACTATATCTATTTTATCATCTAAAAAATAAATTATTATTATGTAATTAAAAAAAATAAATTACTATTGAAATTTATGTTTATATGTGAATCACTGAAAATAATTTCGGAACTGCACTCACTAAAATAGCATTTTAAATTTATTTTATCATTCCAAGAATGTTGGGAAAATAAGAAAAAGTAAATGAGTTTGAAAAACAAATATATTTATTAAAAAATGAAAGGAATTCTTATTTTTTATAATTTTAAAAATTCTAATATTTTGATAAATAAATAATAATTTAATAAAATCTTAAAAAAAATAATTTTCATACAACTTAAAAATAATAATAATAATATAAAAACAATTTTTCTTTTACACGTGTCAAGACATAAAAAAAAAAAAAAAACTTTTTTTTCTTAAGCAAAAATATATCAAACACACAGTATATCTATGCAGTAGTGACAGAAAAGGTTGAACACGATTATTTATAAATAATATTTATAATTGTAAGAAAGAAATGTATTAAATGTAAACATGAATGCGCTAAGCAATCTGATATTGTTGAAAAATTCCTTACAGAAAACATTTTATTTTTTTTTTAAAACACACATATTTCTAAAAAATGACTATTAAATCAAAGTCGCATTCAAAATAAGCCATCATGTCAAGCGTTGGTGGTCGAATGGTCAGCACAGTTGCCTGACAAGCAGTTATCCCGGGTTTGCGGGTTCACTTCCCGGCCGATGCTATGACACATGAAAAAAAAAGCCATCGTATCGCATTAAAATAAGCCATCATGTCAAGCGTTGGTGGTCGAATGGTCAGCACAGTTGCCTGACAAGCAGTTATCCCGGGTTTGCGGGTTCACTTCCCGGCCGATGCTATGACACATGAAAAAAAAAGCCATCGTAATGGTTTCCTGTGGTAAAAAAGTTAATTTGTTACTATAGATTCAAAATATAGTATAAACTTTAAACTGAGAACCAGAAATAATTTTTAATGAGTATATGTATATGTTGGACTATTTCCATCATACTTTATTTAAATATTCCAAATACATTCAACTATTAGTAATAGCACACAGGTTAGTATATGCACAATGTTTCAAGAGATATTATTCTCCCCTCTTCTTCAGTTGTTGCTGGCCTGACCAGTGACAGTACTAACATAGGAATCGAATCTGAACCCTTAGATTCTTTAAGTATTGGCAGGATGGTTCACTTGGTTAGAACATTACCTTAAATTTCATTACTCAAAGAATCTAAGGGTCCAGGTTCAATTCCCATACTAGTACTGTCATTGGTCAAGCCAGCAACACCTGAAGAAGAGAGGAGAATAATACCTCTGGAAACATGGTGCATATACTAATCTGTGTGCTATTACTAACAGATGAATGTTTTTGGAATATTTAAATAAAGCTAAATTTTTCTCAAGACATTCAATACTCATATCAGATGATGAAAATAGTCCAACATATTAATACAACTAAAACACATCATCACAAACCTTCAGGAAAATGTTAATCAATATAGTTTAAGTTAGCACATTGTTAATCAAAATAACAAATTTTTGTGCTCTACATGATTTAGTACAGTGATAGAGTATTAGACTCACGAATGTATGGTCCTCAGATCAATTCCCTTTCGGACAACTCCGGCACTGGAATTTATGACCTCCCATGCAATAAAGCCTTTCGATTATTTTATATATTTTACTAACTTGTATGTAATCAGAAATATACAAACTGCTTATAATTAAACAATATGACTGCTGTAAAAAAATTTCCCCACAAATTGTCAACAGTTTGTCAAAGCTACTGAACATATTTAAAAATAATGTCAACAACTTTTTGTAAATAAATTCACATAAAATAAAAAGATCGAATATATATTTGCTAATATATATTCTCTATTTTATTTTTGGTGCACTTTATTAAGAAATCAAATTTTTTTAATACGATTTTACGTGGCTCATGGATTTTGTTTGTAAGGAAAAGAAAATGGCAGCCATTTTGGAACAATTACTAAAACAATCATTTGCGTGCATTTTGGACATAGTGGGCATAAGTTTATAATTCTTGCTACAATGACTATTTGATTAAAGAACCAAATATTTGATAGTAAATTGAAGAATTCAAAGATATAATGAATATAAACTTCAAGTGTGCCTATATATATATATTCATATGTCAAAGCGTTGACCTGGAAGCAAACCTGGCCAGCTGCTTGGAAGGCAGCTATGCTAACTGCTAGGCTACCAACGCTTGACAAGGGTTCCTATATTTTATAAAAAGATTGACATCTTTACGAAAACTGCACGCAGCAATGGATAAAGGGTAATTGAATGAATCTCAATTTATCACGGAATTTATGAAGCAACTAACTATGGGAATCTTTTTTTTAAAAAAAATCTGGAATTAATTTGTAAAAAGTAGCAAAAAATAAGTTATGTATTGTAATTACTAGTTCTATTTACAAAGATGCTTCTTTGATTAAAAAAAAGTCATATACTAAAGTGGTCGAGTGTCTCTAAAACTACCATCTAGATTTTAGAATGTTTAAAAACTGTATGCCAAAGTCAATAATTAATGGTATTATCTAAGCAATAGTGAACAAGTATTGATAACCAGTTGTAAGTCATTATAAAATTATATTCAGTCAGTTCAAACATTTATCTTAAAAATAAATACGAATAAAACTCAAATTTTAATATAACTGTATAAGAATAAAACAATGAATGAATGTAAAAATTATTAAAGATGTAGATAATTATACTTATCTATAACATGTAGAACGAATTAAAACAAATAATAAAATATGAAGTGTTAAATGACATGAAATATCCACCATAGTTAATATTAAAGAAAGCATACTCTTTTTCTTTGAAAGACAAAAAATCAATGTAATTCTATTATTTGGATTAATGTTTAATTAACATAGACTAGAAATTTTAAAAGTGAACAAGAATTATGATAGTACAAAACATAGTATTATAGGAACAGAAATAAATTGAATAAATCGGAACCCAAACAATTCACATAGTCAAAACTCTGCATATAGTAGTGCTACTCAGTGCAAGAATAATCAATGAATATGGGAGGGTTTGTGCATAAAATCCCCATCTAGTGCCTACTCATCCAATATCCCCCGACTAGTTTCTAACTTGTGGCTTTTATCAGTGAGGAACCTTGGCTCTGAGAACCTTGCACCTACTGTATGGAGAGTTTTGCCTCAGTGAAAAACAGCTTGTGTAAGCATAAAGAATGGTGATCATGTGATATTTGATGGTTTCCCCCAAACTATTATTACTGATGTTAATAAAAAAATTTAAAAAAGAATTTAGGCAGAAATGATATCAGTCTTCAGCAAATAACGATTAAATTTATATACTTCTTGAGGAAATATTTAGCGATAAAATTCAACCTTGGAAAAAATCTAATATGAGAAGGCATGATGAGATCAGAAAAAGAAACCTTGCACAGTGAAATCACAAATGCGTTATGTAAAAAAAATTAAATAAACAAGTGAAAACATTAAAATTCCTAAATTAAATAAATTTTATGATAAAACGGCAGCTTTTTTATTTATTAATAACATTCCTTCAGATTATTTTGCTTTATTACTTTTTCTGAATTTGATGTATTTCATATAATAAAATGTTTTCTAGCCATAAAGCTAAAAGTTTTATGAAATTTAATAAAACTTGTAAAATACCTTTCTTGTTAAATAATAAAATGAAAGATACCAATTTAGTACGATAGAAAAAAAAATTGTAAACCATTCTTACATTGCATCAGAAAGCTTAAAGTTAGAAGACTTTAATTTAGAAATGTAAAATGGGTAACAAAAAGTAGAGGAGACTTTATAAATTCTGAAATTGATAAGGACTTAAAAACTATAATCTGCTGATAACTAGACTGCTAAAATGTTATTGAAGAAAAAGAATATCCTCCAAAGTCTACTTAATTGTGATGAAAATCTAACATTTCGCTGTTCCTTTTATTTAAAAAAAATAGGTATTTCAATAACTTTGTTATTACTTTTAATTTTCGATTAAAAAGTGAATTAAAAAATATACTCATATGTAAATATGCTCTCTCAGTTTATTATAATAATAACGTAGTTATTAATACAAATTTCTGAATACATTTAATATATGTATAAAATGTCTGTCATATGCATGTGCACATTGAAAAGTATTGTGCAATGCAGTTCAGTAAGCAACACATAATCTGTTGAAATCAAAGCTTATCAATAAAACATAAACATATATGTGATGTATGATATATATGAGAAAGGCTTGGAGACACAACAGATATTGCAATTTAGCTATAATAGGTTCTTATAAGAAATATAAAGATGCCTTTGCTCAAAAGAGTACTATTAATGACTATCAAAATAATAATACAAAATCACAAGGGCTTTTCAAACAAAATAATAAACCACTGAATACCCCTTATAATGTTTATGTCTGTGCAAATAAATCTTCTCTAGGTTGAATAAAACAGTTTTGACTTTAATTCTGAAAAGAACATGTTCATTTATTATGCTCGTAGTTTTTGCGAAAGAAGATCTTGCCCTTCATTATGAAGATTTGTCATAAGAAACAGGTAAAAAACAAAGAAGCTAATAAATCACTGCACATTAACTTAATGAAGTTGCCTTAATTTTTGTACTCATTTCTAGAATACCCCATTCATCTAAATGCTTATTCTCCAGTCAAATACTCTTTTAAAAAGTTGACTATCATGACAGTGAGGGTTTAGAAGAAATAAATGTATCCAAATCTCATGAATCTCTAAAATTTCATAATGTTATGCCTCGGAACAGAATAATGACTATGAGAAATACTAAAGACTATCTTTTGATTAATTTTGAAGAACAAGATTTTGGAAAAGAATATTCTACAAATTTTAATGTATTATAAATTTTCTAGAGTCTGGTCAATGTCTGTATCCTTTTACATTAGAATGGACAGTAATTTAAGTGGAAGACTCAACACTGCACCAAAGTTCATATGGTACTTCAGAGATTTCATGGTGATATATCCAATTCCCAAAACCACAGGATGCTTAAGCTTATCAAACTCTCAATGAATTTCTACAAAAACCAACTTGCCTATTACTGCCTCAAAATTATTCCTGTTAATTGGACCACTAATGAAACTGCAGCGAGAATATTGGTCACATGACTAAATGTAGATCTGTTACAGTTAAATCAGTAAAGTTGAAATTATAGAACTAGACACTATTCAAAATTCTCTATTAATGATAGAAATACTTATTAAATAAGCAGCTTCCTTATCTTTCTACAGATAGAATAATATTAACCCAAATACTTATTTTTTAAAAGCTTCTATTGTATTGTATTATATGGGAATATTTGTAAAGTACTTGATGGATTTGTGAAGTTTAGTGCAATGATCTGTGTGCTTTACTACTCATGTAACTGTATTGCAGCGGTAAAGTGTCAGACTCCAGATCGTAAAGTCCTCAGATCGATTTCAGTTATGGTATTTCCGACCTTAAATTTATTATGAACCCCTAAGTAATAAAGTTATCTAATTGTCCATGTTGTTGAGGTTTGCTGCATTTCTGGTGTCATGTTTAAGAGCTGAAGATCACAGTTCAATCTGTCAATTCTGGTGACTCCTGAATGCAAAGCAATTATGTTTCGTAATGCAATGATACAATAGTGGTTTCAAAAAATGAAAGTTCCTAGATCGATTTCAAACTTAAGATAATAATTAAATGGAGCTTGTGGTTAAGCTATCACTTTGATGTGCAAACATTAAAACATCTTCAAAGCAATAAACTGTACGATTATTATTATTAACAGGTCAATAATGTTGAAAAGCCTTATTTGAACTATCAGGACCCGTGTCTGCCAGGCTTACAAACCTGAGTTAGATCCTGGCCAGAATCAACTTGAAAGTTTTTTCAGCTTTCTTCATCTGGTCCGCAGCCAAGCAATTAATGGGTTTCTAGCTAGTCTCACCAAAGAAACATGGAGACGTGGTGATGTGACCAGGAGTCCATGACTTGAAGTCTGTTCCCAAAGATATCACCTTCTCTTTCACATCTTACAATCAGTCTCAACATGAAAAACATATAAGAAATGGAATCAAGACTCCACATTGCACTACGGTAGTGTTAGGATAGATGGATTTAGCCAATTGGGCTACCGGACTTTCTTGAAAGCTTTGACCTGAAATTGAAAAATTCAGGATCTCCCATTTTTAGCTTTCACAACACCAAATGCTATTGGCGCTATTGTTCAAGAATCAGATGTTTGAGCACCAAAAATACAGCTTCAAATCAAGACAATCTTTCTGGCTTACTGGTAATTCTAAGCAGCCACCCACATTGGATATTAACACCATGTGGATCCATGACTGGAGTAACTCTAACACAAATAATCACCCTCTAATAGTTGACCCTACCCTCTGAGAACCTGATTTCCCCCTTTCAAAAAAGGCCAAAGTTAACAGAATTTCAATGGACCAGTAAATATGGCTATATGTTGCAGAAGAAGGGACTTACAGACTCTCCAAACTGTGAGTGTGGAAGATCACAAACCATGCTGCATATTTTACAAGGAGTCGCCAATTTACCAGGCCCCTGTCGATCTCTTGGTTCTACATAACTTGGAGGAGGCGGCTCATGATTGGTTAAGAACTGTTGATGATGAGTTTTGATGCACTGATATCATAAGCTAAATAAATAAAAAGCTATTCTTAATTAGAAAATAAAAATATGAATGAAAACTTGCTCCATAAGTAATTGGTAAACCAGGAGAGTAAAATTTTCCTGTTATTCTGTTAGGCGATCGAATAAGCTTGTCCTACAGGAACAGATATTAAAAAAAAACTTTTATATTTACATAACTTACTCTAATGAGAGAACATGTAAATCACAATATACTTCTACCGGTTTTAAATGATAATAGCAGTTTTGATTTTCAGGTATCAATACCTTTTTGATTTGAAATCTGACAATTAGAGGACACATTATTATTAGTTCCAGCAAAATTAATTGTTTATTTATTTTTAAAATTTTATTCGAAATTTGACAATTGCTTTACCTTATGCATCACCAGGTGGCTAAATGCAGAACTAATTTGGAAAGGATAAAAAAAAAATCTGTCAAATTAATCAGAAAATGTAAAACTCTGTTTTTTTCCCTCTAATATTTGCAGAAAAACTGATAATAAAAAGAGTAGTTTTGAAATTAAATGCATCGTATAACAAACAAGTGTTTACATATACAAATAAAAATTGTGCGGCACTAAACTATTTATAAAACAATATACACATCAAAATCCTAGCTTTTATTTATTAATAATAAATAACATACATTTAAAAATATTACAAAAAACAAAAGTTTATAATATATATAAGAAAAAAAATCATCAGCTATTTCTACAAGGCGGTATATAGATGCTATCAATTTACGTGTGCGTACACGTTTCAATGTGCATATATAAAGAAATGTTTTATTTTTTTAATTATAATACTATACATGTATATATAGCATAGAATATGACTAGTGTGTCTATATTGCCATAAGGACCAATCCGGGGCTCACGATAAAAAAAAAAAACTTCATTGGAGATTACCGTATTAATAAATAAAAAAAATCACAAAACATATACAGTAATCACATTTACATTAGTTAAAAAAATAAATCAAGAAATCATCCGTTATAAAAAATTATTCTGTGGCTATTGATACAAATTTAACCAGTTTTCCGATTAGTTGTTACTGGCCGATATAATAAAATGTTCGAGTTTATCGCTTAGTAGAGTATAAAGCCTTGATAAGGACTCAAACGAGTTGAAAGCGCTTGGCAATAGTATTTTTTATATTATTTTAAAGTTTCCCTACATACAATAGTCCTATTGTTATATTGTGATTTATATTTTATAATAACAAAAGTATTAGATTTATTATTACTAACACTGGTAATATAAAAAAAGACAATTGTTTGTATACATATATTGTTTATCAAAACAAAATCACAAATTGAAATCACTTATTACTAACATACCAGAATAATAGGCGGCCATTCCCATTTCGGGAAAATCACTGATTACCCAATCAAACAGACACTAAATGAATAAATATTAAATATAAAGTTAAAAGTAAAAATAAAAATGAATGCTTAACAAAATCAGGACAATGAACTGTTTCAAAAAAATATGTCGGCACACAAGAACAAGAAACGTAAAACTAGAACAAATCGAGGTAAACCAGGGTGTATGGGTTCCATAATTATGACTGAATTTTATGCGCAATTCACCATATTGATCACCATCAATTTGTACCCAGTGTTTTGATTCACAATTAGTTGTTATTCATTACTGTGATTGATTGTTAAAAAAAAATTTGAATTTTATTTTTAAAAAAAAAAAACATTTCTAATTTTTTTTAAAATGGTGGCCATTTTGTAAGATTGATGATACTGTAGGATAATGATTTCATTAGAGCTACATTGTCGGAGAATAATATGATGACCTTCATGCTAAAAATGTACGGTAAAGAAATTTAAAAAATAATCATTTATATTATTAAAACGACAGCAATCAACTGTATACTGCATTTCTTTATTTAATTTTGATTGCATCTGCATAAAATAAAGGTGTGGGTCGCTTTTTTAAAAAAAAATTAATAGCACTGCAAAAAAAAAAAAGTTTTATTGGTTAGATGACACAAAAAAAAAATTTTGATAATAGTACATAAAGTGCATTTAAAAAATAAATTTTAAATTATACATTTTTTGAAATGCTTTACTTTAACAAAAGATCAATGAAGAAATTATATTTAAAAAAAAATATGGTTACTGAAATGTTTTTATACGAAATATTTACGAATTTAAAATATCATTTACTCAGGGGGGTTTTTTTTGTATTCATTTATACATATACGGAATATTTACCCTCAGGTTGGTACTTTTATTTTTTATTATCGATATGAATAATAAAATGTTTATACATTAATTAACACTTTTTTTCAATTTCATGCTTTATCTTTTAATCAGCCTGACACATATTTTGAATTTATGGTGACAATTTTTCATCATAGGAATTCATTATAATTGATTATTTTTAAGCAATATTTTTTTATTTAAAAGGCATTTGGGGGAATCAATTGAACTCACTGTCCATGAAAAAGGTGTTTATATAATATGGAAATATTTTTTGAAATATGAATTGAAAAATGTATAATCGTTAACTAAAAATCATTTGTAAAAGTTTCCATTGGTATTACATATACTATTAAAGCATTTATTCAATTTATCTAATGCTAACAGTATCTTCAAGAAATAAACATTAATATCAGAACAATATCACCTGACTTTGATGTTTTTAAGAGCTATTATCTTCACTCTACCCGAGAGTCATCTATTATAAGCTTGAGTAATCAATGGATGCTAGATGGCATATAATCATCTTCAGACCAGTTTCTAACTTTTATCCTTCATCAGTAAAGACTCTGACTCAGAGCTGAATTAAACAACTTACACCATCTAATAACCAGTATTTACTTCTTTATATCACTTCAAGCTAATATCATGAAAATATAAAAACTTCAAGTATTGCACTGAAAAACATAAGTACATTTGTTGATATCAATGATCACATTGTTTGCAGAACAATTATTATAAGTTTGGGAAAACCCTCGATTACAGATTTTGAATTAAAATATCAAAACTAACTGTATTATCATTGACACTCAACAAAGAATTACATGACATAAATTACATTAAGCATACATGTTAGGAGCTATAACCATGAAGGGTAAATCAAACTTTAAATAGTTTGATGGAATGCAAAGACCTTTCAACAATCCCCCAACTTCTTGCAAATTTCTGGGTGAAAAAAAAACCATTTTGAATTCCTTTCCAGCTATTAGTAATAATAATTCATTCAATTTATTCTATACTAGAGCCATTTGTTGTAAATTTAAGTAATTATCACACAAGTTACAGAAATTTCAAATCCAAATTCTCACATTAACGTTTGGCTATTGGCCTTTATTATCTGGAGGATGTCAAACTAGCTATCAAATGTTCAATACCTATTCAATTCAGAAGACTAACAGACAAAAATTAGATCAGAAATTTGGTTGGGCTGATATCATTAGTGCTCATTAATTAATTAAGCTAACAATAGATGGCTTTGAAGTTGAGAAAATAGAATGTTTTAATGCTCCCAATACCAACCCTAGTAGAGAATAGATATTTTCCTTCCAATTTTTTACCACGTAAAAAAATTGTCTCTGTGTGAAAGAAAGGAAGACGAATAAACATATTAGTTTACACAAGGCTTTTTGTTAATAGGATAGTAAATTTTGACCAGTGGCAATAGTAATCTCCATTGTTAAAGTTTCACACAACATATAAGACAATTATGAAAGGTAAGGTGTTTAGACAAAAAATAATCTTAAAAGTACTTGGTTTGAGTCTTGCGCAAAACAAGTGTCACATAGATTATAGCATATTTAAAACTTTGAATGTAAAAGTACTATAATGTAAGAGTATTTACAAATGCAGATTGGAGACCAGATAAACATTAATATGCTTCAAGGCTAAAATAAAAGTTACATTAAAAAATGATATTGGTAGAAAATTTGATGTCTGCTTTTAAGAACCAGCTACTCTTCATGCCAAATTTCAACTAACTATTATACACTTAAACTTGCCAATTTGGGAATTATTTGTATACTGAAGCATAACATTTTTTTGAGGAGTGTGTTGTGGGTATAAGTAGGCTTATTCTTAGGTTCACTAAAATCAAGATTCTTGACTAACTTTTTTCTCCGATTCTAGTATTTATGGTGATTCGATTAAATGGAAATATGTGGCATTATTTTCTTGGCAGAATTATAAACCGAATGAGAAGCTAAATAAGCAATATCAAAGTTTAAATGCAGAAATTAAGCCATTCCCCAAAAGAGCTTTAAAATGTCTGGTGGATTGAAACATCCAAGGAAATCGTCACTTGCTGCTAACGGTCATTTCAGATGTTTTTTTTTTTCAATGCAGTGAAACCATAACATATGAACCTGAAAATTGAATCAAGTCCTTTTAAATTCTTGGAAAGCAACTGGATGGAAAACTTTGACAACTTTTTAAATAATACAAGCATCTGAAAATATATTGGCATTGATATACGAAAAGGGTATTATTTGCAAGTTCATTCAAACTGATTTGTTAGGAATCTGGTTTGTGAATTACCAGTGACATTTTTAGACTCGGATTGTCCAATGAATAGATTTTATCAGAGCTCCATATTTGATAAATTTGTAATTTATTTCTAAGCCTGTTAAAATTATTAGAAGAATGCATATGGTTGTTATTAATAATATATCTACCTGTTTAGTTTTGGACAAATGTATTCACCTTAAGTATGTTACCTTCAAAACAACAAAAAAACGTTTAGAATATACTGATCCATGATGTTGCATCGCCTAATCTTAAATAACCTTCTATTAAATCCAATTTATAAAACTGACAGAAATGGAATGTAGTAATTATCAAAGAATATAACTATTATCCACTAGCAGAAAAGTACTTTACAGAATTATTGAAAAGACTTATTCTAATCATAAATGAGTAGTTATTATAGATATTGGACGTGAAGTAGAAAATCAAAATAGAGTTTCTTGGACTATGCAAAAAAAAAAAAAAAGAGATATGTAATTTAGGATTGATTATACCTAATTTGTCAAAGCATTTGGTTCAATTGGCCAAAGAAGTTTATGGCAATGTTTGAAGTTGATTGGTTGTTCACTCATATTGAGCAGCTCTTCGATGTCAAAATGAGTTCAAGCCATAATACTGCTGGGAGAAAATTAAAAGCATTTAAAATAACTGCTGCTATATTGAAATGTATCCTAGCGATAATTTTTACTTTCCAATTGAATAACAGAAGTTCTTGAAACAGATTACGCACAGCTTCATGAATAAGGTATGAAGATGAATTAGGCATGCTCTTCATGGCAAAGTTTTAAATCTGAATTGATTAAAATCAGAAACAAAACATCACCTTTATTGCTTCTAGATTTAAAGTATTCAAATGATTATGCCTTTCTAGTCAATTTGAAGGATTATGTACAAAATACTATTAATTTTGCAACGTATAAAAATATTTCTGTAATTAAAATTTAAAAAACAACTGCTTTAGGGGAAAAAACTTCAGTAATTTTTAGCTTGGAAAACTTATCAGATCAAGAATATGAGTAACTTTTTTGGTAAAACAGAAGATGTAAGTGTTGAAATACAAGGGAGACTCCCATATACTGCAGCATTTAATACCATATATCATGTTATAACTACTCTCAATTAAATAGCAGTACATATAGAAAGGTTGCTATATTTTTCAATTTACTGTATATTAGTGAGACCTAATCCCTATTGATATAACATAAAAACATTAGAAAATGTTTATCTAAAGGTATTCTATGAGATTCTAAAAAGATAAAAAGACTAGCCATTATTTATTTCACCTTGCTGTCCATGTTTATGTTGAATCTTCTACTGCAAAGGCAAATCATCATTGAATTGTCCTTGTAAAATAGATGAATGATAACAGATTTCCAAAAAATATATATTATAGGGTTTTTGAGGATGGTTTTCTTTGACAAAGCAGATTTTGAAGATGTAGTAAAGATTCTATCAAAAACCCTGAGGAAGATATTGATTGCTTTAACTGAAAAGATATAGATGATGATGAGGGAAAATAAAAAACAAAAAAGACCATGCATCACAAAATATCTAATAAACAACCAAAGGACAAAAAGACTGCTCATATGTATATTATTATGAAACCAGAGCTAATCTTAGAACTAGAATAATTCAACGTTCATTAATATATAAAAACTCTAAAATTAAGCTCAAAGTTATTAATTCATCTGTCTTTCGTAATCATGAAAGAGATATGGCCATAGTCATAATCCTAGTGTTGTCAAAATTATGTGCGAAGAAAAAAACCATGGTGAACATAAAGAAGGTATGGTTCATTACACAAAATGAATATGTACTAAACAAAAAATCAAATTAAATTAAAATCAGCATAAAATTAATGTTCTCAGCAGACTAACCATGAATATGACATAAAAACATTGAAAGTACACTTAATACAATAAATCTTTATAAATTTTATATTTAACTTTTGTTTTAGTATCTTTTATATTAATATATAATTTATAATAAAATTATAAACATTTTTATTTTGTCGTAAATCCTCATACTACAAATATTACAAAATCGGTAAATGAGAATAATATTTAGGCCTGCTTTTATAAGTGATCCAATTACTAATCAAGTTATGTAATTGAAAGAGTCAATAAATATCTTGGGGTACCTTTTTTCTTCTTTCAAAACTGGCTTATTAATTCCAATATAAGAATGATCTTTCCTATACTCAATTTTATTTATAAATTTTGTTTTGTTGTATGAACCAAAATGATTCCAAATCCATATATATATATTATAACGGTCAGAGTATAGTGAGTCTTACTGTATCTGCCGTACAGGGCGCCACCAGGCTATTCGAACCTGGAATATTTATATAGTAGGCAGATACTTACTGTTAAGATCCAAATTTATTTTATATTGACCGTTAGCCCGTGTCACTAATTCATGGAGATGCAGAGATTTGTAATGAAACTTTTTAAAAATATATTTTTAATATTAAAAAAATAAAATAAGCCACTGCCAGTAATAACACATACAAAAAAATTTATTAATGCACACATATAAATATTTAAAATTGAGGAATAAATTTAGACTTTACTATTAATTTTAAATTTTAATTATTTAAGTAAGTTCACACAGATGGACATTTTAATAATATTTTTACTTAAAAATGTTGAGTATAGATAGGCTACATAGATTATGCAATTAAAAACTTTCAAAAAAAACAAAAACATTTAATCCCAGGCTAAAAGTTTGCAGCCAAACCAACGCTTGCTTCCTGATATACAGACACAACCAATGCAATATGAAGATGCTAACATAAAATTATGCTGAACAGAAATGTGCATCTGCAGTATGATATTATTTAAAGGACAAGATCCTTGTCCAGAACAGGAATGTGCATCTGTCTGGCGAAGGAATCGTGTATATAAAATATTTAAAGAGAAATGCTACATATGGGGGAGAGCGGTCTATCTGCCAACTTATAGTCCCTATCCATAGAGCTAAAGGAAGTCAATGTCGCAGGAAATACATCGGCGTACATTGCAACGCAATGACTACAGTTTTGGACATGCATTCAGTTAGGCTTTGCCCTATATGCTAACATGCTTCACAATGCATTAATATAAACGCCCATATATCTCTACTAGCATCGATTTAGATTTAACTACGAGGCAAATAATTTGAAATTTAACCTTTTACAATAAATATAAACGATTTTAATTCTAAAATTATTGATGGAATTGCTGAAGGAAATTTACAATAAAGTAAACCCAATGGCACTCATCATATGGTGCTGCATTGACAACAACTTAAAAGATATACCAGTAAGTACATTTAGACACTCAGCATGAGGTATCATATTTACTGATATACATATATTTTCACGTATAAAAATATTAAAACATAATCAACATAATGAATCTATGCAGCCATCTACACCCAATTTAAATTTAATACATTTCTAATAATTTAGTTATTAAACAAAACATAAAATAAATTATTACTGAAACACAAAAATAGAAGTGATTAGCAAACATTATACAAAGAAAATGACTAGTTTGAATTTACATTCAGTCAGATAAGAAATTTTCTTAAAGATTTATGTATTTGAAAAAGTTCTTTAGATAGTCAGATTAAAAGTTCATTTAAAAATTGTGTTTAGTAGGCACATTAAAAAAAAACTTGTTTGAGAGATCTAAAAGTTCATATTTATAAAAGTCTATACTTTCCATTTGATCCTGGTGATTCCTTAGACTTTGTTTGTTTTATGAATTCCCTCACTGATTATATTATTTGCTAAAGTTTCTTAGAGACGTATCTGCTGCAAGCCATTCATTCTATCGGGAGTTTGTCTCAGCCGGCGTAGATAAAGAAAACTAAATCTATTGCGTGACCCTTATATCATGGAATCCGCAATATAGCTAGCTATAAGATGTTTTAACTGCTCAGCATCATTCTATGAATAATCAATCACCTCTTTTAAATTCAATTATTTTTCTTTTTATAGTATCTGGCTTCCTTATCTCCAATCCTCCGGATCGATTGAACATGATGTCACTTATTCTAATGTTCCATTTTTGGTCCATGCTGTGGCTTCATGCTTGCATTGGTCAATCTAATTTTTTTTTCTCTTATCTGATTTTTCTATTGTACATGCCCAAGGCCTCGTCTACTTAAGATTTAATTAATAAAACAACTTCCATTTTCAGATTCAAATATGACTTTTAAATAGAAATTAATTAACATTTATTTTTATTTTATACAACTTTTTCCTTTAAAAATATTTATCTATCTTTAGATCTTCCCCCCCCCCCCAAAAAAAAGTACTTTTAAATACTTTTCTTTTTTAAAAAAAAAATAGTTTTAAAGTTTTCCATCTGTGCGATATATATCTATGTTAACATAACTCTTTTAATTTTGACTTTTAGTTTTTAATAATTTTAGTTTTAAAATAATGTAACTGCATATGTATGCCATTACAATATATATATATACATCAAATACAGCTCCAGTTACATTTCAACCATGTCTTATGATCATTTTCAAAATCCATTCCTATCTCCAATTACTTTCATTTCAATTGAAAGTAAAGGAATGTGGAGAAAGTAATTGACCTTGAAAACAACTATAATATATGGCTGAAATGTAGGTGAAGCTGTATGTTGATATATACATATCAATGTGAGAAAATTTTGAATTACACAGCAAAACAAATATTTAAAAAACAAGCATGTAAAAAATAATTATATAAGCTTGCAAAATATATATATATATAATGTTTTTACATTTTTTTAAGAAGTGAAATGCTAATTAGAATCCCAATAAATATATTCACTTTTTTACTGTTTTTTATAATTTTAGTGATTCGGTTATTAAAAATTACCATGACCATAATTTACCATATCATATAAATTTAAATTATTTAAAAGTTTTCTATAAAATAACCAACATTTTATTCAGTGATATTTATATTTTTAAAATATGATTTATTATTAATTCCATTTCTAGAAATAGTTCAGTGAAATAAAAATTGTTTTTTTTTTTTTTTAATTAGAAAAGTGGCAAGTATATGTCTAAGTTGATGTTACTTCTATATTTCTTTTTTTTTTTTATTGCTATCCAAAATTCTAGAAAATGTTTTATGATTTTTTTCTATTTTGTAAGATACATCTGATGACTCTTTTTTTTCTTTTCCCAATTAAAATACATATTTTATTAAATGTATTAAAAAGGTGTTGTGAGAAGTTACAACAGAATTCCTTATTAATTGTGATGTTACCTAATGTGTACGATATTTTCTGTATCTGAAACTAGAATATTTTAAGCCAATAAACATCACATGACAAATATTATGACAAATGATAATACTTGATCATTGTTGCTGGTAAATTCCAATTGTTTTTCATTCTTCTAACTTTGTTACTGATATATGTGCCACATTGAATATTTATACATGTCTGAAGATGCAATTTTCATAATAGCTTTCGTTTGTATGATGACGTTAGTGATAAAATATTCTATGTTCCATAAAATTTATCATACCATAACAAACAAGCTGAAAAAATGTGTTCATTAAAAAAATTTAAACATTTTTGAAGTTTTTAAATTTATTCAAAAATTGTGAGTTTTGATATACAAGTCCTTTTAAAATAATCACTTTAAAACAAAATTGAAACAGTCAATTAAATATAAATTAAAAAATGTATTTATTGCATCTAACGAGGCTTTCATTCATTAGTGGAAACTTATCAAGAACTTTCTGTTTATAAAATCACATGTAATGTGATGCACTGTGGCTTCTCCTTTTTCGAACTAAGAAATCTCTCAGCCACATGCCTAGAGAAACCTGTTAACCACCTTCCCTTCCCTTTCCATTCCCCACCCTAAGTTTTTTCCCTAATCTTTATTATCATGTTCTATCCCATTTCCACAACATAATCTTTGTCAACTCTATAGGCTATATATCTAAATCTCCCTTATCTTATCTTTTCCCAAACCCAGCATAAAAACCAAGAACCCCACTTTCTGTCTAATCACTTTGTTTACATTTATTCTCCCACAATTTCATTATTTGTACCTTTCTGCTTGTAGTCATTTACATTCAATTAACAGATGCCTAATATTTTCTAAGCCTTCCTTACATGACCTGCTGACTAACTCACCCATATTTTTTCCATTTATGTGTATATTCCCTTTTACTAAAGATCCTGTTCAAATTAAACAGTAAATTACTTTCCTTGTTGTTATCATAAATTAATTCGCACAATATTCTGTTTACTTCTATATATATTTATATTTAAACTCTTTTTACTCACCATACTAGTTCTCCATCTCTCCAACTCCTTATTTTTTATTAATGTATCTATTCTTCTATCCTATTCCTTGCCACTATAACATTCTGACCAAATAATCCATAGCAACTCCACCCAAGGAAAACTATCTATATCACATTACAATAAATATAATAAAATAATAATTGTATTCCTAAGTTTAAATTAATCTGCATAAAACCGTATTAAAATGACATATGATAGATCTTACTGAGCGCTTATTATGCAATCTATTTTGTAAAATGGAGAATATTTTTATTACTTTATTTTTAAACCAAGACTCACTGACGAAAACATGTATTTAAAGTAAGGGGATGGGAAGTATTTTTTAACAAATATTTATCTCGTAGTATTATTGAAAAATTATAACTAAAAGGAAAATTATACCTTTCTAAAAGCATTTGAACAATTTATGCATTCACCCATATGCATAAATGCACAATCATAAACTTTACATATCAACAGCATAGGAGTACATGACTTGAATAACTCCAATATAATAACACTCTAATAGCTGGTCCTATTTTCCGAATATCTAGTTTCTCCCTACCAAGAAAACTCTGGTCGCAAATTAACAGAATCAGAACAGGCCAGCGTATAATGCCATTATACGTTGCACAAGTGAAGATTTATAGATTCTCCAAACTGTGTGTGGTAGACCACATACTGTGGTACACACTCACAAGAAGTGTCCAATTTACTAGGCCCCTGCTGGTCTCTTTGCTCTACATAACTTGGAGGAGTCGGCTCTAGATTGGTTCAGAACTGTAGGTGTTGAATTTTAATGTGTCGACACCATAGGCTAAATAAATAAATAATATAAGCAATTGCCTACATGAACTACTGATAAATATTTAGTAGTTTTTATTTTATTTTAATAAAAAATAATTTCACTTTCTGCAGAATATATTTGAGATAATTTAAGGACATAATTCAATTCTGTATATTGTAAATTATTATTAAAAATATAATTATTAAAACGTTACTAATTCTGAAATTACCAATTAGTTGTTTTTAAAATGTCTGGTTTGTAGGAATTCTCAGTAGTTTTCCTTTTCCACAAAGACATTATTTAAAAATAATATCCTTTACAAAAAAAAAAGTTCATAAAAAATAAACTATAAGATTTTTTTTTTTTTTTATTAAGGAAAAAAAAATGCAGGTGACTGATCACCCACTACATAATGTAAATACATTTGTTTAAAAGGAATCTTTAGATCATACTACAGTCAATAACCCTAGTCTTCTCCATTGATTCATAAGAGTCTTTGAATTGCCAAGTTCTTTAATTCACAGATCCTTAAAACTTCATCTATGTTGCCATGTCTTTGTATAAACCGCATTTATGGAATTCATACTTTAATCCGTTTCTGAATTTCTATTGCTTTCCTGTTCGGAGTTTTCTTCAAAATTTTCCTCTTGTGAGCTTATTTCTTCATCATCTGTGATTTCTTCTGTTTCATCAGTACACACAGGACTAGTACTAATTTGTTGCTGCATTTCCTTTGGATAGCCATCTACTTCCTCGCTTCCAGAACTGTCACTATGAGCCTCATCGCTCCATTGCTCTTCTACATTATCAAGTTCTTCGACTGGATTATCAGACTTTTCTACGATACCCTGCACTACTTCACCTTGCCTGCTTCCAGACCTGTCACTACAAGCCTCATCATTCCATTGCTCTTCTATGTTATTGATTTTTTCCTCTGGATTATCTGCCTCTTCTGAAATTATCTGCCCTACTTCACTGTTGCTACATACATGCCCCTTCCAAAAAAGACATGCCCCTTTAGATTCAACAATACATTTGAAGATCATGGGATGAGCTAAAATATCATGTTCCATTACCTCTGAGTCATTGACTATCTGACCTTCTGATTCAGTTTCCATCTCATCCCCTGACTCCTGTTGAGCAAACTTCTTCTGTCTTCTTTTCCTTTTTCTCTTTCTCCTTGAGAGACCCTCAGTTTTCTTTTCTTGCTCACCACACAGCTCGATGTTTGAGCCCACAACACTATGCTCATCAGTTTGTGAGCCAGAGCCATTCTTATTTTTCCTCTTGAAACTTGCACCTTGTGTCATTTTACCCATTTGAGTTGAACCATTCTCACTTAGTTCTGTATCACTGAACATGTTAGCTTCTTTTAATTGACCTATTTCTTCTAATGTGCCTTCAGATTCTTCAGATTGTATTGATTCGGAGTTGGTCAGTTCTGCCTGTGCTGATTGTTTCTTTATCTCTTTGGCTGTATCTCTAGCTTGACCTGCATTTGTCCCATCTTCAAATCTACTGTGCAAGGTTTCTTGATTTTCCTTATAATGTAGCTTATTTGTTTTCACTTTATCTTTTAAATGAGATTCTTGTGCTCAGTTCTAATTGTTGATTTATAAGTGAAGGATTGCTTGATGTTATTGTACATTTGTGGAATCCACTATAGCTTTCCCCACATTCTGTGCATACTCTTTTTGGACAGGCCCTAATTAAATGGCCAGTGTCTCCACATCCATAACACTGTGGTTGAATTCCTCGAATTACTATGTATATTGGGCTTTTATTCTGCTCAAGAATAGATGGTATATCCAGTGGACTGATACCTTTAGTCAGCCTCATTGTAAATATTGCGTTATTGGATGGCAGCTGAATCCCTGCTCTTCTTTCCATTAGGAAAGTGAACCATTCAATAGAGCCAAACTGTACTAATAGTCCCTGCAATTCATCTTTTCCAAATGCCACATGACAATTCCGCACCATACCTGTTATCAATCTTGGTCTTTCCAGGTCAATTTTCACTAAATATTTTCCATCTAGAAACATTTGAGATCTTTTGAATCTTTCTTTGGCTAAAGTGTTCTCAAATTCTAGTGTGACATATTTTTTGTTAGGGTGATAGTAGACCCTTCTTATTGAATCAATGATATTTAAGTCCTTGATTAAGACAAATAGCTCATTTATTGGAAATATGAAAAGTTCACATTTTTTATTCGTTGTGCTCAATGTTAAAGTATACTGATTCCGGAAGCTAAGAAAGGAATTAAACAATTTCTGAGGAATTCTATTATTAAATTCATCATTGACTGATTGAAAGTCTTCTGGAATTAAATTATTTCTATCCTGATTAGAGTTGTTTGTACTTGACTCAACATTATGATATATTAAGCCATTCTCAAATTTATTCTCATGGGAGATGCCAGCATGTCTAGTTTTCCCATACTTTGCATTGTTCAGATTGTTTTCATGACCTCTGACCACTAGCTCTAGCTTTGTCTCAAGGGCCATAAGCCCCTGCTCCATTTGAAAGCCATTGGCATATGGGGTTTTGAAACCTTGCCATTTGGAAGTCTTAGTTTCCTTTTTTAACTTTTTTGCAAACGTTGGAAGGGTTAGTTCTGCATTATTGCTCTCACCAGCAGGTTCAACTGGATACTTCTGGGCTTCTGTAACTAACCCTAACCCTAACCCTAAACTATAAGATTTTAACATGCCATTTCTACTAACACAACAAAAGTTGAATTTTCTATTAGATAACGGGCAATATACAGGCATAGCACAAATTATTTTTCCAGTAAATTTAAAGAGAACAATAAAGCATTTTATATTAGTCGCTCTGTGCACTAGACATGCAAAAGTGAGTAAAACATATAAATAAATATTAGTTAAATATTTCAATTCATCTACTGCACTCAAAATCAGAGCCTCTCAAATTAGGGGGTGTGAAACTTGTTAAAGTGATCCAAAAAAATAAATTTCAACTTGTTAAATTAGAAGTAGCATTTATTTTTATAAAACCATCAAAACACCACGATCCCTATTTCATATGCTTACACATGGTATTAATAAGAGTAACAAACTCTCCATACAGTAGTGCCATCCTGCATCCATTGATTACGAAGGCTTGCACTTGGTGGCACTACTGTATGGACATTTTGGTACTCTTACATTTACTTTTATAGATAGATATATTTGTAAATTTTAAAGTGAAAATTTATACACAACCTAAGAATCACTCTGTTTATTTTACAATTCATATACAACAGTGCTATAAACACTGGGAAATATCCTTATGCAGTTTATTAGTTTCATCTTTATAACAAATGTCACTGGTACTAGTACGTTTGATAGTTCTTCATTAAAAATTTAATCCTGAGATGGGTAAATGGCTAATAAAAACAAAATGTATTTGTAGAAGCCAGTCAAAGGTGACAAACAGATCAAAGAATCTGAGTTGCAGATGGCATATAACTTAAGGAGTCAATTAGTAATACAAATGACATTAATTTAAAAGTTTTTGTCAAGATACCTGTATAATGCAGTCTTGTAGAAATTTCTCTGATACAACTAAAAGAAGTCACATATTTGAAAAAAATAGACACACTTTTATAGAAAATGAGTTAGAATGGCAAAAGTGCATTAGGATTTACATCGATGGAGCTGCAGTCACAATTAGCAGGATTCCAGGATTTATAGAAGAATTAAAATAGGATTGTACTGAATGCAAGACACATTCTATGCATTATCCACAGAGAAAACTTAGTAGTTTAACAGATGGAATTAGTAAAGAGTTATCAGAAGTTTCCACAATAATTAATTATAATAAATAACAGAGGGAATAATCCTTCAGTCATAAACTGTTTGCAAATATTTTTAAATTTACAAATGCCTACTCATCAGCAAGAGTTTAAAAAACACAAATGAATCATTTGTGCTTAGAGCTTATTTTTATATAAACCAATCACAGATTATCATGCTTAAGTCAGGGCTTGAACCGGTTGTATATTACTAATACGAGACTCTCAAATTTTATGCCAAGAGATCGACTGCACACACAAATTTTTTTTCTAACAGAAGTAAGATGATTATATTTTAAAATTAATTATCAATTTTTCTTCTTGGTAAAAAAATCTCATTAGCATCTCATTTTTCTGACCCATATTTAATATATTTGCTTTCTTATCTGGTGGATTATTTTTTTTTGAAAAAAATCAAAAGAACCCCTTTCTCTGCAAGGTAAGTGTACCAATATATTAACCCCAAATATAAAATTGCACACATTTCAAAATAAAGTTGTGGGATGGTTAAAAAGTTTTAGAGATAATAATATACAAATGTATGCTCCTCTCTATAAATTTCTTGAGGAAAATAATGTTTTATTATCAGCAAAAAATAAAAGACTAAAAATAAACCATGTCACAAATTCAGCTTCTTATTAAAAATTTTCCTAACTTCGGTGAAAATAAAGAATACGGTGGGATAAGAATGTCATCTATTCCAACTGTACAATTTAAGAACATCCCATGGTGATCCAAGAAGAACTAATTGACTTGAAAGCAGATCCAACTCTTGAATCGAAATTTTTTAATATGGGTTTGTCAGAATTTTGGATCCGGTGACAAAAAGAATATCCTTTAAAGGCCAACATACCCATAAATATTCTGGTTCCATTCACATCTACATATCTTTCCACAACTGCATTTTCATTGCTATTACTAATTAAAAATAAGCATAGATCCTATTTATTAATGGAATCATTGAAAAAACATCTTCACCAATAGCAATTTTTTTGTGGAACAATAATTCAAACACATCCATCACAATAAAGCATTATTAAAATATTTTTTCTTGTATTCTTTTTTTTTCTTCTAATTATTATTAAAGAGGTTTGTATTTCATATTTTATAATATTTGTAATATTTCTAACTCTTTAAATATTTTGTACTGAAATGAAAATAGAAATAAAAAAATTATTTAAATAAACTAGATATAAATACAATAAAAATACACAATAACTGCACGTCCTTATTGAGAATTTTTTCTTTTGGGGGACAGAATGTTTCTGATATTCAAGGTGAGTCTTTATATCAATTAGTTTGAGAAGCACTGCTTTAAATTAAAAGAACTACTAGTATTTATAATAAACAAAGAAAAATAAAATAAAATGAAATTTATTTATAATTCGAAAATATCAAGCAGTTTTCAGCATTTTCACACTATAAACAATTACTGATATTAAAATAATTTTGATCAATAAAGATCCAAGTATTTGTTAATATTCCGAAATTGGCTATGATTAAGAATGTTTCTAGAATTTCGTTACATTAAACGGATGATGTAATATTCAACGGAAATTTAAATTGTAACCCACTTTGCTGACTTTTGTTTTTGAAATTATTTTTTAATGTGGAAAATCACATTTTTTTTTTTTTTAAAAATGCCTCATAGAAAATTTGAAGTTATTCTCATTTTTATCTTGTTTGTAATTAGTTGCCCAAAATGTTTCTAAAGTTGGCTAAAGAAAAAGGTTTATTCCAATGAAACTGGCTTTTCTAGTTGAAAGCACACTTAGCTAATCTTAATAAATGAAAAGATGGAATAAATCTTTTTCTTAGCAAACGTTAGAAATGTTTTCAGCAAATGTACAGAAAACTGAGATTTTTTTAAAATACCTTAAAAGTAACTTTAAATTTCTTATAACAGTTTTGTCAGAAATATTAAACTCTGTCGTTGTATGTTGGACTATTTCCATCATCTATCAGTAAATGTTGACTGTATAGAAAATTTTAAACTTTATTTAAACTTTTCAAATAGTCACAACTCGTTAGTAATACAGCACAAATAGACAACACAGGTTAGACTCCTATGTGAATGCTATCACAGTCAGGTCAGCAACACCTGAAACAGAGTGGAGAATAATACTACTCAAAATGTTGTAATTACTAGCCTGTGTTGTCTTTTTGGTGTTATTACCAACAAGATGTTTGTATTTGAAAAGTTTAAATAAAGTTTAAAATTTTCTCTACATTCAACGTTTATTGATAGATGATGGAAATAGTCCAACATATTATCACATATAATATACCATCATCACAAATAAATCTTCAGGCAAATATTTTTTTTCTTTAATTCTACATTGATGTAATAATTTACCAATTTGATATTAGAAATTGCATATTATCTTTAATTTGTTATTAAAAACAACTTTAAATATAGAATTGTAGAACTTAAACATTTAACTTTTTTTTATTAAAATATTCAGAAAGAAAATGAACTTTGTTGTTTTTCATTTTGCATCTAAAACACTAATAATTTGATAATAGAAGGTACTACTACATTATATGTTGTATTTATTACAGAAAATAAACTTTTAACATAGAATTGTGATTTTTTTCTGTTTCTGGGCTATACAGTCTATTCAAAATTTTATATAACTTAAAGGTAAGTTTATTTTCTTTATAAAAAATTTTCGATAGAAAACTGATTACGTGATTTCCCTAACTTTTTTTATGATGTTAACTGCTAAAAAATAATTTAATGTTAAACTGCTGCATTTTTCTTGTTTCCCTTTTTAAATTAATCAAAATAAATTTTTTAAATGTTTTTATATGCCATGTACACTTGGAAAACAAAAATTAAAAGTATACACAAAGCAATAAAGTTTCAAGTAATTTTTTTTAACAATTCAACTTTTTCATTAATATATTCACTGCAGAAATTGTAATCTGCATATATCTTTGTGAAGCCATGTTGCAGATGTAGAAGTTTTTGAAAAAAGGACTTGGAGTCATGAATTTTGGAATAACAATAGAATATCCGTATGTAAGAAACTCTGTTTAATCATACTATATTGAATGGTACCTGAAATTTGAACACTTCCTATGACTTTTAATGAATTTTAAATAAATTTCACTCCCATGCTTAGTGGATGAAATGGTTTGATTATTCGCTAATAATAAAAATACTGACAAATCATTCTTTAATTCCCTTTTAAAAATAATTATTTAACTTTTTATAATTAGATTGCAAAATGTGGGTTCATGCCTGTACGCAAAATAGTTTTATTTCTTTTTGCAACTTAGATACGAATGAGTGCACTTTCGGTGATGTCCGTCAGAATTACAACTCTCATAGATTGACTCAGTCTGCTGCTCCATTTAAGCAGTTAGATAATTATGTAAGTGCTTTATTCAAATTAGAAATTTACATATTTCATTTTCTCGATAATTGGATGCTATTTTCTTTCTTGATAATTATGTTCATAATTTTTTTTTTTTAAAAAGTTCAAACTACTTATTATTAATTTATTATATGTTTAAAAAATAGCAATGACACAATTATATGTATACATTTTTTTACTTTTTTTAAATAACCAAAGAGTATCAATTTGAGACAAAAAGCAAGCAAATATTGCATTATGCATAAAATGTTTTAAAAAGCGTTGGTGGCCGAGTGGTTAGCACAGCTGCCTTACCAAGCAGTTGTCCCAGGGTTCGATTCGCTTCCCAGCCAACGCTTTGACACATTAAAAAAAATATATTTCATTTTATTATTGTTTTAAAAGATATAACATAAATACATGGAAGAATATATGTTTTTAAATAAATAAAGGAATAAATAGTTCTATTTATCTGCATAAAAATGTGCACAAAAATTTTCTATTTTGAAGAGACTTGCTAACACTAATGATCCTATTCAAAGGTTACATTTATTTTTAAAAGCAAGATAAAAGCTTTTAAAATATATTCTTCTTTTTGTATCATCTAACATCTTTAAACAGTAGAAATCAAAATAATAAACATTAACAGCATATCTCCTCTTCCTTTGCTTCTTTGTTTAAAATGTAGCCATTCAAAGATTTTTGTTACCTCTTCACTCAACAATTACATTTAATCTATTTTAAAAATCAACTACAACAAGGCTTTTTAAAATTATTCTCCGATATTTTTTGAATTAAGTACAACTTTTGTACTATAACTATAAAAAAAAATAAAACTATATATGTATTTTTTATTTTCAATTAAAATTGTAATGTTTTTTTTTAAATCTTTCTATAACAAAGACATTAAAATAAATATGAACTCATGATAATATAATAAATATATTAAATACATATAAGCTTGCAATATAAATATAGTTACTTTTATTACCTCATTTTAAGTGATTTATGTCAAAGATGTGAGGGCAGCATGTTTGATACATCAATTAAACTGTACTAATTTGCTATCTATCAATCCATCCATCCATCTATCTATCTATATATCCATATATCCATCCATCTATCTATCTATCTATCTATCTATCTATCTATCTATCTATCTATCTATCTATCCATCTATCCATCTGTCTATCTATCTATCCATCTATCTATCTATCTATCTATCTATCTATCTATCTATCTATCTATCTATCTATCTATCTATCTATCTATCTATCTATCTATCTATCTATCTATCTATCTATCTATCTATCTATCTACCTATTTATCTATGAAACTATCTATCTAATAACTTATCTATTTATATATCTTCTTTACTAACTACCTGACTATCTCCATTTAATTCTATCTATCTACCTACCTATTTATCTATGTCTGTCTGTCTGTCTATCTATCTATCTAAATATATGTGTAAGAGATTGTGGTCTGGGCCAACTGATGAGGGCTGGTTCTTTTCAAAAGAAAAAGCAATTATTTGTACTGTAGTGTACCTATACATATGAAAAACAGCAGACAGCTTTCCAAAACCGTGCCATACTATAAGGAATTCTAACACCTACAAAGCCTAAACTTGAAATGCTGAAAAGTAAAAGCTGCATCAATGAAATACCAGGTGAATGTGAAAAAGATATATGGGTGAGACCAGTCACTCCATTGGAAACTGATTGCAAGAGCACAAACTGATGATTAAAAAAGAGGAAACAGATGTTTCCATGGTAGCAGACCATGTATATACCAATAAACATATGTTCAATTGGGAAAATGCAAAAATACTGGAAAGGAAGAAGAAAATTCAAAGAAGCTGCTCGCTTGACAATGGCAAATAAAAGCAATAAGTAAATCTAGTGTGATGATACATAATGTATAGAAACCACTAATCCATTTTGCTCTTAGAAAAATGTTAATACATCAGAAGGAACCTCATAGACAAGTACATGAAAATTCTACTGATTGTTGTCTTTGGCAGGATGGCTCACTTGGTTAGAGAATTACCTTAAAATTCAATATTCAAAACTCTAACTGTCCAGGTTTGATTCCCATGCTAGTTCTGCCACTTCTTAGGACAGCTACACCTGAAGATGAGAGAATAATAACTCTCAAAACGTTGTGTATATACTAACCTGAGTGCTATTACTAATAGTTGAATGTAATTTGAAAATTTAAGTAACGTTAAAGTTTTTCTAAAAAACATTCAATACTTAATATTAGATGATGGAAATAGTACAATATATAAACATAACTAAATTCCATCATCACAAACCTTCAGGAAAATACAATGTATTCAGTATGGACCCGATACTAGAGACATTATAAAAAATTATGTCTAAAGCTGGCCAAAGTAGAAAAATCATTTAACTTTCTTATGTAATTGTAAATCTGAAGGGATAGTTCCTAAGGATCTGCCATTAAAATCTCCAAATCACTGCCAGAGAGCTGAGAAAATTACTCAGAGAACAAATAAAGCTCTGTTAAGAGAAAGAATAAATGCTCAAAGGTTTTTCAAGTATCAATCTTTGCATTCTATTAATAATGCAGAATGTTTTCTAAAAAATAAACTTACTGATGAAGACTTCACAAGAGTTTCTCAAGCAGTAAAATAATCATATTCTACATTACATGAAAAAATAAAAGAATGCCAAATGAAAAAACTTGCAAATCTATATGGGCATATCAAAAGTTATAATGTAACACCCAGTGTACCAGCTTCATCCGTTAAAAATCTCAATTCTAAACATCTAACAGATGCTGAAATTTCTGTTTTCAAAAAAGAATTAAATTTTGCCATAACATCATCTAATATCCTTTTATTAGATATAATGGCAGCCACTGAGGAAGTCACTCAAAAGTTGCCTTTAGAAGAAACAGCAGAATTACGCTGGAGAATAAAAAGAACGCTTAACAGGCAACAAAAATTGACGTCAAACATATCATATGATGAGAGGAAGGCAAATAAATCTCTCAAAGTTGATAAATTTATAATCATTCTCCCTGCTGACAAAGGCAATGCACTAGGTGTAATGTATACAACTGATTATGACAACTAAATACAAGAACTTCTCACAGCAAGCCAATACAGAAAGGTGGGAAAAAATCCAATACTGAGTACAGAAACAAAGTTACAAGCATTACTAATAAAGCATCACAGGTACTTCAGTGATTCAGAAAAAAGTAAACTAACATCATATTTCAGCAAAATTCTTCATCTTTATGGTCTATCTAAAATCCCTAAAAATCATATTTCATTAAGACCTATTGTTAATTCTAGGAATTCACCTTGCCAAAATTTATCAAATTTTTTTCTCAAAGTTCTTAGTCCTTTATCAGCTTTAGCATACAAGACTCAATACTTTGTAGAGATTCTAGACCCTTTATAGAGTTAACCAAGGACATGAAGATTGAAAGAACTGACATACTAGTAAGCTTTGATATGGAAAGTTCATTCAAAAATGTACCATATAAAGAAGATTAAATGATGATAATAGCTTAAGATCCAGAACAACTTTTCCTATTGATAATATAATGAACTATTTCTGCATAACAACAACCTACTTTCAATACAACACAGAATTCTTTCAACATAATCAAGGGATGGATATAGGCTCATCATTATCATACTCATTAGCAATATTTACATGAAAAAACTTAAAACCACAGCCATTGTACAATCAACAAAGCACTTGATCCAGATAATTATCCACATCATTATCCATTACCATCAGTCAAACAAATCCTATCCACGCTGTCAGGTGGTAGGGTTTTTGCCAAAACTACAGCATACAGAAAAACCACACATACAGACAAATACTTAGCACATACATCCAATCACAACAGAATCACAAAACATGTAGTTATACTATCATTATGGAATAACACAAAAGAAGTTTATTCAGAAATCTGTGATTTGAAAAAAAAAATCTCTATATAAAACAAACACAAAAAATGGTTATCCATCAGCTGTTCTTAAGAAAACCTTAAATAGACAAACAAAAAAAAACCTAAAAAAACAATTATTGGTACTGTACAGTATCCATACATACCAAGAATAGCACACAAATTAAGAAACATTTGCTATCAGTATAACTTCAGAACAGCTTTCCAAAACCATACCACATTACAAGGACTTCTAACATCTATAAAGCCTAACTGAAAAGCAAAAACTGCATATATTAAACTCCATATAAATGTTGAAGAATGTATATTAGTGAGATCAGTTGCCCCATTGAAAAATGCTTGCAAGAACACAAATTGATGATTATAAGAGAACAAACAGATGTGTCTAAGGTAAGCAGACCATATACATACCAGTGAACATATGTTCAATTGGGAAAATATAAAAATATTGGATAGAGAGGAAAACATACAAAGAAGAAAATTTGCAGCTGCTCACATGACAATGGAGAATAGCCCCATAAATCAACCTAGTGTGATTATACATAATGTATGGAAACTACTAATCAACTTTGCTCTTAAGAAAAAGTGGAGAAATCAGAAGGAACCTCATAGATAAGTTTATGAAATTTCTAGTGACTTGCCCTTGGCAGGATGGCTCAATTGGTTAGTGTAAAATTGAATATTTAGAATTTAAGAATCCAGGTTCGATTTTCAAGCTAATACTATCATTGGTCAGTCTGACAACACATGAAGAAGAGAGGAAAATAATACCTCTCAAAACATGCCTATTTTAACCTGTGTGCTAATACTAATGAATGTAATTTGGAAAATTTAAATAAAAGTTAAATTTTTCTAAAAACATTCCATACTTCATATTAGATGATGGAAATAATCCAATATATAAATACAACATTAGTGCAATATTTTATTTATTAAGAGAAAGACATGTTTATTAGAATAAAATTTCTACAGTAGTTTAATATACAGTTTCAAGTTTTTTTAAAAAAAAAATCTAAAAAATTACCTACAAAACTACATATATATTCACATACACAGAGTGCGTAAATATATATATATGTATAAATTTTTCATGCATAATAGAAAATACATGTTTTTTAAAATTCAGTTTGCTCATATTTCTTTAATGTCTTAAAATAATAGTTTTATTCACTTTCAAATTACCTTAAATATATAGTCAGTAAATTACTGTGAAGTATTACAGTAAAACAGATGGATCTTAATAAAACTTTAATGTAATCAAAATAAATTAATTTTTAAATGCTTTTATTTAAGTTATAATCTCTGTTTGTCAATTTGTTTGTTTGTAAACAGTTTTAAACACTTCTTTTTAAATTAAAATGAAATTTTAAAACTGAGGTTTAATAGATTTAAATTCAATATAATTTGTAGAAATTAGATACATTTCTTCTAAATTACTACCGAAGCAATAGACTAGTGATCTCATTTATTAGATCTGGGCCTCTGGGTGGAGGAAATTTTAAATATTTTGATATCAAACCTGAAAGCCATTCTTAAAACTTCAATATATTTTAAGTAAGACCAGTTAGAAGGCAGTATAGAGAATTTTTTGATTCCAATTGAAAGATTGAGTAATGTTATAATAACATCATAAAATCAAAGTTTAATAGATTTAAATTCAATATAATTTGTTGAAATTTAATACATTTATTCTAAATCACTACCAAAATGATAGGGCACTGTAAAATTTTAGGTAGGTGACCTAGTTCCTTAGATATGAACCACTGAGCAGAGAAAATTTTTAAAAATATTTTGATATTAACTTTAAGTCATTTTTCAAACTTCAATATGTTTTAAGTAAGGCACACAATTTTTTTTGGTTTCAATTGAAAAAGTTTAATTTAAGTTAGAATAAAATAAAGTTAGTTTATAATAATTTTGTTTTTTTTTTAAAAAAACTTTAAAAAAAATCAAACACTTTTCACCAGAAAAGATGTCTTCATATTTTAAGTTATTTAATGACTTATTATATATATAATTATGTATACCTACTACATATGACATATACATAAAAAGAATACATATTAAATTGTTTCAGAAATATCTAATGATATGTATATATAAACTATGTGTCAAGTTGATTTAAAATACAATATAGTTTTATATTTTTATTTACTGTGACAATACTAAAAAGTTTAAAGTAAATAGATTTTTTTTATATTAAATGCTTTTATTATTTACTATGCACTTAAAAGTAAAAAAATGTTTTCACCCACAATTGAGCTTTTTAGATTTAAAGTGAAATAAAACTGGAGGGGGGGGGGATTCAGAAATTGATCAAGTCAATTCCTATTTTTCATAACAAGAAATTGACTTTATTAATTTCTGTCCCTACCCCATGTCTTTATTTCAAGTTAAATCTAAAAGGCTCAATTGTGGTTGAAGAAACTTTTTTTATATTCTTTTTGCTTTTTACTGCACAGTAAATAAAAGCATTTAAAAATAAAAATATTTCTATTTATTATATATATTAAAGCAAATATTTTTTTATGAATAAAAGATGTAAATAAATACCTCAGGTTCATCATGGCATTTATTTTCTTGTTAATATCAATAATATATAAAGGTTGTGAATGAATCATTCTAATCATTCATATAGCAATCACTCAATCAATTGTTGCAGAAAGAGTGAAAATATCTCTAGCCACAACATCAGTCCAAGAATATTAACAACAAACAATAAAATTGTGAGAACAAATCCTGGATGCATGTTTACACACATATATAATAATTTCACATAACAATCAAACTTAATAAACCAATACAATCTCCACTTCCACAATGTGTTGTCAAAGCAATGTCTGTATATAAAAGTTAATTTCAAGTGTTATCATTCTTTGTCTAGTTAAGAGTAAAAGTTTAAATTCACTTTTTGTTTGAAATTCATATTTTATTTATAGAGATCGCCTTGTTGACCGATTTTAGTGGGTTTATTAAGCTTTGGCTGTTATTATGTGAATTATATTTGAAAACAAATTATCACCTTATGGATTAATATATATATATAAAGATAATTATTTGGAATTTGATAATAAAAAAGCTTTAAATCATGATATGCTCAATCAGTTTTGAAAACTGTAGAAATGTATGTTCCGGTTGATATATAGATATTCAAAGATAATACCTTTTTTTTCTCTTGATTGTATTATCAAATTATTTTTACAGACATTATTTTACCCAGTTTATATAAGCTATAAGTTGTTTCTCTTTTTTATTTTAATTTTTCTTAACTTTTCTATAAAATCTATAAAGTAGAATATCATTCTGATACATATACAACTTTTTATGTATAACTGTAATTATCATGAATGTCTAATTTGCTAGTACAAAATAATACCCCCCCCCAAAAAAAAAGTACATTAGCAATAATTTAATAATTTAAAGGCATTTTAATTAAATATGGAAAAATTTGTTTTAATGTAACAGTTACCGCTTACGAGTATGAACAGCAGCAAAAACAATTTATGACCGCATTTAATGTTTTCAATGTTTGGTCTGGAGATATAAAGAGCAAGTTGTATTGTTTCTTGACGGAATTATTGTAATTTAATTTAGCAAAAGATTTTCCAGTGATCTTTAACAATGGCAGCCTTACATAGTTTGCTGCAGTGGTAGAGTGACAGATTCTAAAGTATGAGGTCTTCAGATCGATTCCAGTTCCGGCACTTCTAGTGCGTGAACTTCGCATGAACTCTCGAGTAATAGAGCCATTTGATTCTTTATTTACTTTATTTAATGAGGGCAAAAATACAAAAGACTTCAAATTTTCACAACTACTGTACTTATTATTTTAGTATGAATTAATGATTGAAATAATTTTTTAATAAATTTTAATTAATTCACACACACTTTAAAAGATAAAAAATGTACACATTCCAAAAAAAAGAAAAGAAATACACCAAAATTCAGTAAATACTGATAAATAAATACACCTAACAAACATGAATGTCATTTCTATTTTGGTTTTCTTCGCTTGATCAACTGCTCTACTTAATGCTATTTTCAATCTTTTTCTGTAAAAATCCGTGACAGAAAATTTAATCATTAACTTTTTAAAAAATGCATAAAAACTTGAATTAAAAAATGCTGCATTTTCTACATCATTATGAGATAAAAAGCAAAGGAAATGAAAACTAATTACTATGTTAATCTGATATGCATTTTCTCCGCAAAAGGGGGTAGGGAAATAATAATCAGTGAAATCTTCACTTCATGGTCACATATTGTTAGGATGATACCTTGCACAGTTTGATGTAGGAACAGCTTGGTGCAGTTAGTAAAGCATTCGACTTGGGATTGAAAAATCCCAGGATCGATTCTGCCACTTGAAGTTCTTACGAATTCCCAAGTATTAAAGCAATTAGTATGCTTTTTCTGCGCACTTTGGCAGTTTCCAATTTGAGATGAGGTGGTTACAGGATCAATTGTGGTACTTGAATTTCTTATGAATTTCTGAGCAATAAAGCCGTTAACATTTTTTTAATTGTGCATAATTTGGTGCAGTTAGTAGTGCCTGACTTGGGATCATGAAATCCCAGGATCGATTCTGGTGTTCGCAATTCTGGCTCTGAAACTTCTGAATCCCGGTAAGAATGGCATGCAAATACAAAAATTATATCTTCTAACTACAACAACATGTCAACATGTAATAAAGATACATTCAGAAGATAATAAAATTAAGAATGACAGTTAGTTGGGTTCTTTTAACGATAGTGTTGCAATATACAAATAATATTCCATTGCATATATATATTCAACAGATATTAAAATTAATGGTTACTGTTACTATATAATTTATTATTTGTGTAGTTTCAGCAGTAATTATATAATGATTGCACAATACAATACCTAATTATATAATATATTAAAGAGTTGTAAATTGCAATAATGGTGTGATGTAAAATAAACTTCTATGCATATAGCTAGAAAATGCTATTAGCCGAATTAAAAATTTCCTTTTGCTGAGACCATGATATGACTCAATAAAGTCTTCAGTCTTTACTGTCAAATAATTCTTCTAGTTCTAATTTATTTCTTCTTCTCCCATTTCAATAAAAGCTATTTCATTAATTCTACTATCCTATCTTCATATTTTTAATTTCTGTTATTATATTTTGTTCATATAAGTACTAGGGCTAAATTCCAGACCACAAATCCACGTTTCTAGAGTATGAAAACAAACCTGGTTACCCATTCGAGTTTTCTAGAGTATGAAAACAAACTTGACTATCCATTCGAGCTTATATCAGCTAGCAATGTGTGTATAGAAAGGAATAATTCTAAACCCAAGATAAAGAAGGCTTGGCATATTGTCAACAATACTCACTTGATAAACAAAAAGGAATCCTCTTTCCCCTTCTCTAAAAAGTGAGCCATGTAATTTATGTGTATACATTTGCATAAAATTTACATTATATCTTTTATCCACAATCTTCTCATCCACTAGTCATTGTTATGAATATGATATCAATATATAGGAAAGTCATATTATAATAAAACTTTTTATTATTAATCTTTTTTTTTCATTCAGTGTTCCTAGCACTTATATCAATTACAATTGTATAGGAGAAGTAAACCAATGTAATATAGAATTATTAACATTTCAACAAACAAAATATATTATTTGTTCTCTTTATTCTTAAAACTTCTATTCTCTAACTTTATCCTGATACTCTTTCAACATTCTGCAAATAAATATCCTGTTCTCTCTTCCATCTACATATAAACTCCTTTATAGTTCAACTTATTCAATTTTTGTCATCTTTATCTGTTATTTAGAGTTTCCTTCTTGCACCAAATAACAACAGGCTGCCTCTTGATATCGTATGTCCATTCACACTTTTTATACCATGAACCCAGCACTTAAGAACCTTCTAAGAACTCTTTGCGAAAATAATATATCAGATGTTACATATAACAGCCAAATTCTTGATTATATCCAGAATTTGGCTATTTTATGTAATACAGAATATATCATCTTCAAAATGTGCTGCTAGAGAGAAAACATGCAATGGTTCATAAAGTGGCATATTAATAAATTATACTTCCATTAGTTGGTATATGTCAAAGTGATGAGGATAGTAAGTTTGACACTTATCAATTAAACTGTATTAATTGGCTATCTTCATAAGACTGAACAATAATAAACATGTGTAAGAGATTGTGATCTGGCCAACTGATGAGTGCTGGTTCAGCATGAAATATGTATGGCATGAATCATATGTCTTTTTCACTTCTTAGGTAATGTTTATGATAACACCCCTCCACAAGGTATTAAAAATGGATAGAAACCAGTCACTCTTACGTGAGAGGGGTGTAGTGAAAATTACACTACAGAAATATTATTCATTAAATGAATCATCTCTAGTCCAATGAATGACTAATAAAAATTAATATACTGCAATGCCTTCTTCTTTTTTTTTCATGTGTCATAGCATCAGCTGGGAAGCGTACCCGCTAACCCGGGCAACTGCTTGTAAAGCAGCTGTCGCTGACCTCTCGACTTTCTTAATTTTGTAAAATCATCAATCTGGAAACGTTAGGCAATCATGAATAATTCTTTGCACATATAAAAACAAACCATTAGTTGGGGGGGGGGGTACAAACACTGGGTAAAAGCAGCGTCTTTTGCAGCTGATCCACTCGTGTTAGCGTTAATCTTAAGTGAAAAGTATTAAAATGGAGGTCGGAAAATATAGGTAGTGGCTTACTTCTTCCCATTGAGGCCAAAAAATATTCAGTGAAATAATAAATTTATAATTGCTTCGAGAGACGTCGCATTTAATACGATAATCCGTACGAAAAACTTTGGTAGAGAAATTAAAATCGTCTGCTAATTTCCTTTATTGACATGCTTCATTAAATCAATTGAAGACATTTTCTTTCACGGGTATGACTCGTTAAAAGCTTAAACTAATAATATATCAGATTAAACCATTTTTAAATATGTTTTATCCATTATCACTAGTTTAATTTTATTTCTTTTCATGTAAAAAAAAAAAAAGAATGATTTAAAAATAAATAAGTAGAACAAACACATATGAAGGGGAGTTTTTTTTTTTTTGGAAATACAGTACTACTGAAACATTTAACCCCATTTGTTTCTTCTTTTATAAAAGATTAATTTCAATAGAGTAAAAAAAAAACTATATTAAGAAACAACAATAAATTAAAAGCTTAACATAAATAAAAAACAGCAAACTTTTGAAGCAGGCATAAAGTTAAAATGACTACTGTACTAACTACGACAGTAGAAAAATTAAATTATTTAGATCGTTTTTTCCCCCCATGTGTCATAGTATCAGCCTGGAAGCGAACCCGCTAACTCAGGACAACTGCTTGTAAAGCAGTTGTCGCTGACCTCTCGACCACCAATGCTTGACTAGATCGTTTTTTTATAAGTAACGAAAAAAAAATGGAAATACTGGTGATAAAGGTATTAAGTGTTTAAGGTCTTTAATTCATCTAATGCTTGAAGATTGTTTGCAAAATGCATGTATAATGAGGGAGAATAGAATTTTTGTTCAGGTGAATGTTGTGCAATTTGGTAGAGTTTGAGAGGAAGAATACACTTTTGAAAATATTTAAAAATACTTAATTGTTTTGTTCTTTCTGACGTAGCATTAGTAGCATATATCACTAAAAACATCATTCGTTTTACCCTTTATTGAATGCAAACGTATTTTTTCCAAATAATCTTTTACTTTTTTTTTTACAGTTTCGATTGCCCGGGAGCCTTCATAAGAGCTATAAGCTAGGCAGTCGCAAATATATGAAAGGGAATACAATTATTTGGATAAATAATGTTTGCATTTAATAAAGTGTAAAAAAGAAAGGTGTTATTAATTATACATGTTGACAATCAATGCATAGAGGATAAAGAATAAAAATAAGAATAATGATAAATGTCAATAGAGAAATTTGAACTCAGAATATTTCAGTCTATTCATCCCCCACTCTTGCTCAAGCAACTAATACAACATAACCACACACACGTGAAAAAGATGAACCAGCATTCATCAGTTGGGCCAGATCACAATCTCCCACATATATACCATTAGTGTTTGGTTTATATTAAGATAGCAATTCTAAACTCTAATGGACAGGTTTCAATCTTCTCACCTCTCCAACTATTCAACCATCCACTTCATTGAAAAACCGACAATGATGGAACGCTCAAAGCCCTTGTTGGATTTGATATTTATAATCATATTCTATTAATATATATGGATAGATAATGTCCGATAATATGAGGGGTTAGATTGACATAAGGTCTACATGGGTATGACTATAACAAGGGCTTTGAGCATTCCATTGGCGGTTTTTCAATAGTTGGAAGGTTGAGAAGATAGAAGCCTTTGCATTAAAGTTTGAGGAATTGCTATCTTGATATAAACTGAGCAGTGATTATATATATATATGTGTGTGTGTGTGTGTGTAAGACATTATGATCTGGCCCAACTTATGAGTGTTGGTTCTGCATGAAATATGCATATTGGGACTCATGTATCGTTTTCACATATGGCTCTATGTATCAGTTATTTGAGATAGAATGGAGGATGAATAGATTGCAAACCCTGAGTTCAAATCCCTCTATTTACATATTTAGGAAACATTCGCTACAAGCAAATAAAATATTGCCTTAGAATTACATATTGCTTGAGAAGTAGGTTACATCTTAGTATATATTCAGGCCATCCCTATCCTATTAATACATAGGAATACATAATGTCCGATAATGAGGGCTTAGATTGACATGTTTACATGGGTATGACTATAATATTAAATCTGACAAGAGCTTTGAGCCATAGTTTCTTAATAAAATGGAGAATTGAATAGTTGGAGGGGTGAGAAGAATGAAGCCCTTACATTAAAGTTTGAGGAATTACTATCTTAATATAAACAGAGCACTGATTGTGTATATATGGAAAATTATGATCTAGCCCAACTTCTGAGTGCTGGTTCTGCACAAAATGTGTATTGGGGATCATATATATTTTTCACATTTGGGTGGTCATGTGTATCAGTTGCTTGTGATAGAGTGGAGGATGAATAGACTAAAAAAATCCTGAATTTAAATCCCTTTATTTACATATATAGAAAACATTAATACTGCCTTAGAATTAAATAATAATAATAATAATAATAATAATTTAATTTAATTTAATTTAGTACATGTAACAGATTTTACATCCAAACAAAAAATGCATAGCTAATCTAGTTCACAAAGCATTTGCAGAGTTTTTTTGCACAGTAGTCCTAAATGTTCTTCTATTATTATTATTATTATTATTATTATTATTATTATTATTATTATTATTATTATTATTATTATTATTATTATTATTATTATTATTATTATTATTATTATTATTATTATTATTATTATTATTATTATTATTATTATTATTATTATTATTATTATTATTATTATTATTATTATTATTATTATTATTATTATTATTATTATTATTATTATTATTATTATTATTATTATTATTATTATTATTATTATTATTATTATTATTATTATTATTATTATTATTATTATTATTATTATTATTATTATTATTATTATTATTATTATTATTATTATTATTATTATTATTATTATTATTATTATTATTATTATTATTATTATTATTATTATTATTATTATTATTATTATTATTATTATTATTATTATTATTATTATTATTATTATTATTATTATTATTATTATTATTATTATTATTATAATAATAATAATAATAATAATAATAATAATAATAATTCAATTCAATTCAATTTATTTACAGTACAAAACTACAGCATTAAGCCAATTACAGAATTGCACTATAATAACTATACAATAATATACATAAATGAGTAAAAATGATGAAAATAATATAATTACATGCCATACTTTTTTATAAGATAAGTAACAAATTTTTTAAAGTCTAAAGAAAAAATATTTTCATTAATAAAATCATGATTATAGGTATTAGGCAAACGAAACAAAGGTGAAAATTTTAATATGTTAGAGCGACAAACCTTAATATAAAATAAAGTAAATGTACGTGTTTTATGTAAACAATTATTAAAAGCAATATTTGAAATTTTGTTAGTTAATATAATTTTTTGATTCACAAGGTTATATAAAATTTTAAGATCTCTCATTTTTCTTTTAATGGATAGGGATAGATAATGGTCTTTTAATTTAATGTACTTAGAAAATTTGTCATAAACCAATTGAATTTTAATAATATCTCGTTTGGAACTGGGATTCCAAACAACAGATCCATATTCTAAAATTGGCAAAACCCAAGAGAGAAATAATTTTTTTTTTTGTAAAACTACTAAATTGTCTACCATGCCTTAAAATTGCACCCATAATTTTAAAAGCCTTATTTACTACATTTTCAATATGATGATGAAATGATCCATTGCTTGCAAAAATAATTCCAAGGTCTTTCTGAATATCAGCAAATTTTATATTATGATCTTCAATATAATAAGGACAAATTATCATTTCAGATTTTTTGGAATAAGAAACTGTTGAACACTTATCCATATTAATATCAATTTTATTATCTCTACACCATTTCACAAAATTATTGATAGCTTTTTGTAATAATATGCAATCATTAATTGAGTTTATATTCCTAAAAATTTTACAATCATCTGCATAACATAAAATATGCGAAAATTCTAAACTCTCTCCCAAATCATCAATATAAACGTTAAACAATAATGGTGCAAGGATACTGCCATGAGGTACTCCTATATTACAATAATATGGATTAGAAGAATTATTCTTAAACTTTACATAAGCTGTTCTCTTCTTAATAAAAGATTCAAACCATGCAAACAAATTATAGGAAAAACCTAATTTATACATTTTGAAAAGCAACCTGGAATGATCTACTTTATCAAAGGCCTTGGATAAATCAAAATAAACAACATCTAAACGACATTGATTCTCAAAGGCATTAGCAATGTGATCAGTTATTGTTAAAAGATTAGTTTCAGTTGATCTTCCAGGTAAAAAACCATGTTGCACAGGAACCAAAATCTTATTTATGTCATTAACATTTTTTTTATAAACACATCTTTCAAATATGCGTGCAACTGTATGAAGCACAGAAATTGGTCTATAATTATTAACATTAACGTTTGAACCATTTTTAAAAATAGGTATAACTTTGGCAAGTTTTAGAGAGTTAGGAAAAATACAATTTTTAATGAAACAATTAAGAATATAACATAAAGGAGCAGCAATATATTCTACACAACCTTTATAAATGAAAGAAGGTATATTGTCATAACCTATACTTGAATGTGTTTTCAGTTCTTTGACAGCTGATATAATATCATTATTGTTGAAACAATCGATAGAAATGCTATCATTAAAACATCCCTTGATCAAATTAAACCCAGACAGTTGAGAATTACCAAATAATTCAGAAAAGTGAACTGAAAAGTCATCAGCACATAAAGATGAATTATAATCCATGCCAGAAGTTTTAATAAAAGACCAAAATTCTTTAGGATTATCTGACAAATTGAGCTCCATATTTTTAATATAGTTTTGAAAATCAATTTTCTGAATAGCTTTAACCAATCTTCTATAATTAATAAAATTATTGTAAAAAAGTACATTTCGTGTTTTAATGTACTGCTTATGATGATACAATTACCTTTTAATAATTTTTTTAAGTTTATCTGAGAACCAAAAAGGGAAATAAAAATTGTGAGAGTGATGTTTTTTGGTATATAAAAATCAATTAGATCATTAAATACTTGATTAAAAAAGTCCATATTATAATTAGCATCTGTTGAGGAATATAACGGGCTCCAATCATCATCATAATAATAATAATAATAATAATAATAATAATAATAATAATAATAATAATAATAATAATAATTAAATAAAAGATATTAGTAAATGATTGACATCAACTATTGACACAGCCACATGAACACAATTGCTACTTGTTTGATCATTTGTCATTTAGTAAAGTTAACCCATATCATTATTCTACTTCCTCATTACCTATTTTACAAGCATTACACACTTTTTCCAATGACCAGATTATCTCATAAGACAATGCCAGTTTGGTCATTTGGCTTTAAGCAAAAATGTTGCCTAATCTAATCAAGTATCCATTTGATTTATTTCCTGTCATGGCATTCTTAAAAGCCTTCGCTAGGACTACAACTTACAAATATAGCAAACTGTTCTATTTTTTCAGAGATCAGCTTTCACATCCATAAAGATGCACAGGGAGCACCATATTCTTCAAACAATTCTTAACTCCTTTTTTAAAAAGGTGTCCTTGTATATAAAAATCTTTATCAGATGACTCTCTAACTCGAGACACTATTAACTTGTGACAAAATCTCTACATTACTGAACCTTACTAATGAGCATGGACTAACCAGGACAAAAGTAATATCTATGCATTTACTGTCAATTTTGAAATCAACAGCATTTAAAAATAAATTACCATTTCTTAAAAAACAAAGTGACAAAAGGAATTTCAGTATGTTTTCCATATATAATTTTTCAGAAGAAAACAATTTATCATTAAGATTGTGTCATTATTGACATGCAGGACCATTTAAAATCTGTATATGATTGTTTTCAAAAATATTTTAGTTAAGATTTTACTGCTCAAAGTTAGATTGGCAATCCCTTTGCATTTACAGAGGAGGTTCCAGATAATATAATTGTGAGAGTCTTAGCACTAACATATTCAACTTATTGAAATAGTGTGTTCTCATTCAGAGGGGGGGACGGACGTTAAACTTCTACATAATAATATATATATATTAATCAGGAACATATTATTAATACACTCAATATTTGCTCTTCTTTCACATATTCATCATATCAAAAGAGAAGTTGCTTCACAGAAAATATATAAAAGTTAAGTAGATTGAAAGTGTCAATAAGTCAAATGTATTTTTTACTATTTAATGCTTCTCTCTAATCAAGAGCCCTTTTCTGGATGTTCAGCAAAGAATTTATAGCCAACCAGCTCATGGTTAACCCATTTAATGAAGTAATGCTTCATAAATGGATATATAGCTATTCTTAACTAAAAATGAAAGCAATGGTTGGAAAAATGTTTGAAGTCTCACTATTAAGACAGATATTAAGCAATGTCTCATCTTTCACTATTATCTCTAAAACGGATGTTGCAAAGTACTTTGCTTGAGGTGGGTTATTAAAAGATATTTACTTTTTGTCTTAACATAACAATGAATAAATCATCTTGAAATGAATATACTCATCAAAGATAATCATTAGGTTAAAAAGTTCATAAATCTTATTTATATCATTTCATTTTGTTTCTCTTTAATATTAAAAATGGCATTAGACTCCAACTGCATATCTTGATCATATATTCTAAAGATACTGCCACAGATACCTTTTTTATGAATGTCTTCCTTCATTAAGTTAATTTGGATGGTGAAACTCAATAGACCACAGTATCTGCTTTTGCAAACAATTTCCGAAACGTATCTGGTCTTTAAGAATTTTTAAAATGAATTTGAGAATATTGTGCAATTGTTGAAAAATGTATACTCTTGCACCCTTCTGTAACTTTGTGCCAAAATGAATATGGTGCATTCTTCTTTTCACAAAAGCTACCTGGCTTAATTAAAAAAAAATTGCTACATCCGATAAATTTGTATAATGACCTATATATACAGTACAAACATTTGATTTACTACTTCAAATACTAATGCGCAACTAATGTAAAAAGATCATCCTCAATTGGTAAAACTATCTCCATCAAGATAGTTTTTGATTTACTAGATAGACCACAATTACTAGTTAAACCATTTGAAAATGAACATAAGTTTCCAAAATAATTACCTGTAGATTTCCATTAAATTAAGGAACTAATTCCTTAGAATATATCATTAAGAAAAATTTAAAAGAATAATTATCTACCAGAAATAATTTATCTCAAAACTAAATGCTATACTCATTAAACATCACATGACTACCACCTCTTATGCTTGTGTATAACTGTTGTTAAAACAGGCAAAACTCACTATACGTATGCCACACACAGCAAGCTAGAGTAATCAATGGATGCCAGAAGCCTTGTGCATAAAATCCCCATCTAGAGCCTACTCATCCAATATCCCCAGACTAGATTCTGGCTTGTGGCCTTCGTCAGTGAGATCTAGGTGCAGTGCTCTCAGATCCAAGGCTCCTCACTGACGACAAGCCAGAAACTAGTCTGGGGATATTGGATGAGTATGCACTAACTTTATGCACAAGCCTTCTGGAATCCATTGATTGCTCTAGCTTGCTGGGAGTGGCGTATGTATAGTGAGTTTTGCCTGTTTTAAATGCTATACTCTGAATAAAAATTCAAAGATATTGCATTTAGATGAACAACTAAGTAACTAATACCAAACCAAACATTTCACCAATCTAATCTTAATGAGACTCGATCTCTCATATACTTCCAAGAGCAGTTTTCTCTCCACTCTAGTGCCATTTACCGCAAATATGAATAATCAATGGACACTATATAATATTAGATCTGTATAACTATGTAAATAATTTAGCCTGGATTTGTAACTTTATGATTTTTTTGTTTTTTTTAATTTTAGGTTGCTAATTAAGTGGCAATACAAAAATGTATTAGTTCCAGATCTGAAATGTAATCTTCATTAACAAAAGCAAAAACTAAAACTAGTCATTCTGGAGATGCGGATTTTATAGCACTATACCAAATGAGGAGTTCATTAATAATTCAAGCTTACAATAAGATGGTCCTAGAGTAGGATCAAGATATCTACTCTTGAAAGGTAATATAATAATTTCTAGATTCAAGGCAGCATGTAAAAAAGCTGCCAAGATACATAAAGTACGAAATCTAGATTCTGAGTAAATTTTAAACAACCAATTAAATGTTTAAGATCCTGTGTGATTTGGTACCATAACAAAGTGGAAGATTATTGATCTCAAGACCCATGGATCGTGGCCCACCGCCCACAACTCTGTCTGTCACTTCTAGTACCGGTATTTCTTAGAAACTCCTGAACAATAAACCGTTGAATTATTTTATGTATTAATGTTTAAATTAAACAATATATATGATGTATTCTAATTATAAACAAGATTCTCTTATCGTTTTCAGTATATTATTTAAAATAATTAAAAGAAAATCAATATTTGACCTTTGGATTTAAATTATACAAAACATTTTAATTAAGTCTTAAATAAAAACTTTTCATTTTAAATGACAGACATTTTAATTTAAATTAAATCGAAAACTCATAACAATAAAAAATATATAAAGAGCAAAATTACACAATGTTGAGTGAATTACGGATACTTCTTTCCGCATCCACACACACATGATTAAAACAAATTATAATTTAGTAGAGAAATGTATCTTTTCACGATGCAATAAGTTTTCTTAATCTCACATGCCATAAAACATGAGGCACGATCGTTGGTTTGTCCGCTTTCTACGCTCATGACCTTGGATTCGATCCGAGTGAAACTTGGATTGGTTTTTAATTTTTCTTTCAAATAACTGGCTCATAGCCAACCGATGTATTCATCTGATAACTTGCTGGTAATTGAATATCTAGTTTATTAGTCAGAGAATAAAATATCCACTTTAATCCATCTTGGTCAGTCGAGTTGCAGTTGCACTTGCAGTAAAACAAAAATAAGATTATGTAATGATACTATCTTTAATATTGAGAGAGGTAACTTACATATCTAGACGTTAATTTATTATTCAATATTACTGTCGTTTTTACCTTTTCATACAAAGAATGTTTTTATTTATTTATTTATAAAACAATGTTAGATTTAAAGCTTCTTCATTACAAGTTATATATTTTGCCTCAAAAATAATTGTTCTATATACTCCAATAAACCCTGATTATTATTAAATGCTAATAATTTAATGTATAGCATCATAAATATTATCCTACCTCTGCTAATGATACCAGCACAGTATATGCAATTGTGGACAACATAGCTTGTTTCCATGACATTTCTGGCAATCCATTTTCCCATCAAATTGTTGTTTGGATATCTGCTTCATTTGGGACTTTCATCCCATATTCACTTCATTTTGAAAAACTGTGTAGATGACAATCTTTCATATTCTAAACATTTTTTCAATTTAGAGTCATGGATCAGCATTTGGTCAAAAATACATATGAGGAATTGGTATTTGCATGAGTACATTTGAGGAATCGATATTTAGTTAAGAATATATTTGAGGCCTTTTTGCAGAGAATGGAAAAAAATATCCATTATTACCTTATTTTGGAATCACTTCTGCTACAAAAAGTACATTTAAATGAGTCACAAACTTCTAGGTATTTATACTTTTGGTACAAAGCTGGCAAAAATTTTCATATATAGTTGAAATATGTTAACAGAGGATCATCTAACTTTTAAAATACTGTTTTGTAAAACCATAATGGATCATACAAAACTATATAACAAAACTGAATAAGCATCTTTTCAGACATGATAGACTCAAAACTAAACATTCCTGAATCAAAGTACAAGTCTATCACTTCTAATGTTCAAGCATCACATGACAGCCTAAGCAACAAATCATTTGCCAATTTAAATTCCATGATTTAGTGCAGTGATAAAGTGACAGACTCAAGCTAAAGGTCATTGAAACAAAGCACAACTTCATCCCTCATTCTCAAACATTGCATGAACTTTTGGGTAAAAATCCATGCAATTATTATATACATCACCTCTGGCAATAGAAGTAAGGAAATAGCATGGACCCTATCATTGTTGTCTACTACAAGAAACCAGTTAATCAGAAGACCCTCATTTTTTAAAAACAATGGTTTGTTAGTTATAATACAATTAGGATAAATATTGATGATTCAAGATTCCCATTTAAGTTAAATATATTTGGTTAATAGATAGGAACATGTGTCTATATTTGCACAGACATTTCCTTCCTAATGGAATCAATTACATTGCTACAATCTTGGTATATATTATTATTATTATTATTATTATTATTATTATTATTATTATTATTATTATTATTATTATTCATTTGACTGCCCAATGGAGTCTTGAGTAATATATATATATATCACTACCATCATTTTCAACCATTATCTATCCACTGCAGAATGAAGGTCTCTCCATGTTCAATCCATTTCCATCCCAGCACACTTGCTTACTATCCATCTCACATGTGGTCTTTTTCTAGATCTTTTACAATCTCTTGGAATCCAGTTTAAGATTTCAACTGCCCATCTATTATCATTATTATTATAATTCTTACTTAGAGATCTGAGGCTTGGACACTTAACAGAAGAGCAATACAGAGACATCAGACCACTCAATGAAATATGGAGAAATGTATGTTAGGAGTAACAAGAAGAGATCAAAAATGAAATACATGGGTGAGAGTATAAACAGGTATTACAGACATCATTGAAAGAATTAAGAGACTGAAGTGAAATATTGTGAGAAGATAATATGTATCACAATCAACATTTATAATCCTATTCATTATTTTATACAAGCTATTACTAGTAATAACGTTTATTCTTTCTCCTCACTACTGCTTAGTCTTCATAATGGCTATACTGCTCTTCTTGCAGAAAGTTCTTACAGCTGCCATAAGCCAATTAATTCTTCTTAATACAAGCAAAATTCAAACGCAATTTCTATTGTGATTAGTGATGTTTAGAATTAGGTACAGCTGATGAAAGTCCCCTCAAATTATCACATAATCTTTGTAATAATATAATTTACAATTCAAACTTTGGTTATTCTACATATACTATTTTCACAATAGATCACTTCAATGCTCTCATTCGTAATAAAATTAATCAAAACTGTTAATAACCAAATCGTTATTTTCTTTCTATGGTGCAATCGATGGTTCAAATTCCTGTCTATGTGATTGCTATTTAATATTTTAAACTCTTCATTGACTAATCTAATGACTACTGTTCATACAAATAAATATACTTTTTATAAATAAATTACTTTTAGAAAGTTTAAAATTTGCTCTTTCCATAAGCGTTAATCTTAATTTCAAACTTAGGTTATTCTAATTTATTTTTAATAATTTCAACTCAAGATCCAGAAGTTATTCAATCAACACCCAGAAACTGAAAAAATAAATTAACATATCTTAGTTTGATTCATTGTTGTGGCAAATGAAGTGGTCAACTCACACTCACATGTTGCTGCTTGAACATCATTGATCCCCAAGAAAAGAATTACCTACTAAATAAAAAAATAAAAAAAAACCTATCTATTTAAATATAATGTAATTTGCCACATGGTCACTGGTGATATCAAATAGCTTACTTGTCAATAATGTTTTACAGAATCTAAACGAAATGTTGTGATGTTAACTAAAACTTTGAAAAATTAAATATATTTGGATTCATAAATATTCTCCCATTACTTTCTCTAAATTAAAAACCGTTTCCTAGATTAATCTTAGTTCCATTTTTATAATAAAAATATTGTATTTTCTTAATTATAATATTGTATTACCACATAACAGTATTTTGATTATTAGCCTTTTTTTTTTGCATTATGGACATGTTCTCTTTTTTCCCCATATGTCAAAGCATCGGCCAGGAAGCGAACCACAACAACTGTCTGCAAGCAACTGCTTGCGAGACGGCTGTGCTGACCTTTCACCTACCAACGCTTGACTATGGACATGTTCTTTGCTAAGTTTTTAGAAAAATTAGTTAAGTATTGATAATTCTTCCAACAATTCTTTATTAAATTCTGATATTAATGTATTTAAATTAGGTTAACATCTCTACATAGTTTACCACAGTGGTGAGAACTGTGAATTTAAAAATTAAATGATATTGGTTGGATTCTGAGCTGAAGAAATCATAAAAACAATATCCGTATGGTTAATTGAATAAAACTAGTATCACTTCTCGAGCAATACACCAACTACCAATCAATTGACCATATTTTTTATTTATTTACTATAGATTACTTTCAAGTGAAGGATGATTGCATAAATCAAAAGAGCTGTTTGATATTAAATGGAATATTATTTGGCTTTATCAAATCAGAAGAAAAAGTAAACTGACAATTCAAAAAATGGACCTGTACTTTATAAAAGAGCATAAATACTGGAGGCAGAAGTGAAGCAGGGCTCATTATAAATAAAATGTAATAACAGTATCATGGAGATTAATGGTATTTAAAAAGCGGCTAGATTACTCATTAAAACCAGGAACAAACTCTCAATGCAGTAGCGCCATCCAGTGCAAATGTTAGTAATGAATGGACGCAAGAAAGTCAAATCCTCATCTAATGCATATCATCCTAACTAAAGAAGTAAAATAGTGTTTTCTGGAAGGTTGCATTAGATCCTAAGAAAATCTGTGTGCAGTGTTCACAGATCCCAAGCTTCTCACTGATGAAAGTCACAAGCTGAAAACTAGACCAAGGATATTGGATGAGTAGGCACTACATAAGGATTTTATGCACAACCCTTGCATCCACTGATTACTAAGGCTTGCACTGGGTGGGACTACTGTATGGAGAGTTTTCTACTGTTTTTAACAGCTTGTTTAAGCTTAGGAAATGGTGATCATGTGATGTTTTAGAAGATTATTTATTCAAAGCAATGACAGATGTCATGTATACATAACTCAAATTTTTGCCTCATTAAATTCTCATTGTGGTGAAGAAATAGAAGTCTTTATATGGATGTACTAAATGCTTTTGATCAGAACAAAACATTCTAAAATTGTCATGGGAAGCTTTAATGCAGGGTTTTTCACCTTTTTTATTGGCCATGCCCCACTTAAGCATCTCTAAAATCCTGATCCCCTCCATCCTATGATATATAATTCTTATTATTCAAAAAGTGAACTCCTACTCGCTGGGAAGAAGCCTAAAAAGTTATTATCAAAAGGACAGTTGAAGTATATTGGAGTTTTAAGTCATCTAACTAGCTCCAAGTAACAATGGAGAGATATGACATTGAGAAGAAGGCATAGAAAGAGGAAAATTAAAAAAAATTATTCTTAGCTTAATTTATGAATAATAATATATAAAAACAATTAGCAGGCTTTCAAATTCACTATTAATAACATTTCCTGTTAATAACTCATTCCTGAATTGGCCCCCTTAAAAGTCAAATTGTCTCCTTGTGGTGCTTACGCCCCACATTGACAACCACTTACTTTAAAGCTAAAATTGGGAAACAATTGAAAGATAGAAGTGTTGTGGGTAAATTTGGTTAGTCAAGTGATCTTCCTTAGCAATTAACCAATTGATTACTTTTATGTCGTAATATAAAAAGTTCCCAAGATATTGTTGTGCTTTACATTCTAGGAGGTAACCAGAATCGAAAATAGTTGAACTCTCCTATATACATGAGCTATCAAGAATTTGTGAAATGATGTTCAAACACTAAGATTTTTCATTTTTATCACAACAACAAAAAAGGTTTCAACTAACAATTAAATAGCTTTAACTGCGCTTCGGGAGAGAGATTAGAGACAGTGAAATGTTTAATAAAATTGATTTGTCATTGAATTAATAAAGCAGTAATGATCGAAAGGTTTATTGACAGAAGTTCATAAAAAGTTTAAGCACTGGAAATGACCCAGCTGGGTGCGATACTTAGAGCTCAACGTCCAGAGTTTACCATTTCTCCCATCGCCTCAAACTAAGAAGGGCATTGATAAATTAAAATGCCTACAAATATCTAATTAATATGTATGTTATGTTTGAAGTGATTAATTGGTTCGTATTAATAATTACTCGTTATTATTAATAATAACTAATAAGATTAATGGTGTGGTTACTCTGGATTGCAGACTCCAACCAACAGTAGTAAAAAATATGAATTCTTGAAGTTCACTCAATCTGATTTACTAGTATTAAATATATTTACATAATATATAATCGGCTGCAGAAAGGAGTTTGCTATTAACTGAAAGGAGACCCTTTGATTCCTCTTGGAGGCCTTAAAGAAACCGAGCAGAGCAAATTTCTAATGTCCACTCCATATGTTCTTGTCATTGCAGCTGTTATTACTATCTGTTTATTCATATAGTATACAAACATGTATGGGCTGTTGGGTGTGGTGAGTTTATTGGCTTTTTACCTGTGAGTTTAAGATCAAGAAACATCATGGTCTTTCTTCTCAGTTGCCTGATAAGGCAGAATGAATGTTTGTGTAAATGATAAATATTTTTCCAATACATATATACAATTATGACAGACAAAAATAAAGCATGGCCCTTATTCCCAGGAGGCTGTAAAGTCACCAACCAAGGCAGTGGTTGGTGGCCAAAGGCGGAGGGTGCTAAGAATCCCCTGATTGTGGACCCAGGCTGCCATTTGATGATGACTTTTTATTTAGGTACTTACAACTGCAGATCACTTTCAAGTGAAGGAAGATTGCAAGAATTAGAAGAACTGTCTTATATTAAATGGGACATTATTGGACTTTGTGAAGTTAGAAGAAAAGGTGAAGAGACAATTGATTTAAAAAGTGGACATGTACTCTATTATAAAGGCACAAATATTGAAAATACAAGTGGAGTAGGATTCATTATAAATAAAAAGTGGAAGAACAACATTGTGGAGATTGATGGTGTATCGGACAGAGTGGCAAGATTAGTTATACAACTTAATAGCAGATACCAAATGCAGATAATTCAGGTTTATGCCCCAACAAGTTCTCATAGTGATGAAGTAATAGAAGATTTTTATATGGATGTACAAAAGGCTTTTGATCAGAGGAAACAACATTTTAAAATTGTTATGGGAGACTTTAATGCTAGAATTGGTAAACAAATGAAAGATGAAAGTGCTGTAGGTAATTTTGGTTATGGTAATAGAAATGAGAGAGGACATAGACTTGTGGAGTTTGCAAAAAAAGAAAAACTTTATATTATGAATTCTTTTTTTGAGAAAAATGTTAAAAGGAAATGGACATGGAAGCATCCAAATGAAGGTACAGCAGAATTGGATTATATTTTGACTAACAGAAAATACATATTTCAAGATTGTAATGTTCTTAATAAATTTAACACAGGAAGTGATCATCGATTAGTAAGATGTAAGATACGTGTTAATGCAAAACTAGAGAGACAAAAATTATTAAGGAAAACAATATTTACAGTTGATATTCCTAATCTTCAGAAACATTCTAATGAATTTAAATTAGAACTTACAAATCGGTTTCAAGTATTAGTAGATTTTGAACATGATTCAGATTTGAATGAAATTAATATGAAAATAACTGATACACTTTTAAAAACTGCAACAAAGATAGCTGGTAGAAAAAAGCAGCAATTGACCAATAAAATTTCTACTGAGACTAGAGAATTTATGAAGAAAAGAAGGAATATGAAGATATACAAAAATGATGCATTTAAAAGGATTGAATATCTCGAATTTTGTAAAATGGTGTGGAAAAGAGTTGAAAATGATATAAGAAAGTATAACTGTGAACTAGCAAGGAAAGCTGTAGAAGAAAATAAAAGTCTCAAGAATGTAAAACAACATTTTGGTATTGGTAGGAAATTTATATCTGCAATAAGAAAAAAAGATGGAATTATTACTAAAAAGAGAGATGACATCATGAAATGGGTAGAAGACTTTTATCAAGAATTATATAGTAATAAAGAACAAGTACCTCCTATATCTATTACATCTTCTGAATTGCCCAGAATTTTAAATGAAGAAGTGAGACATGCAATTAAATATATGAAGAAAGGAAAGGCTCCAGGTAATGATGGAATTACAATTGATATATTAAAAGAAGCAGGTGAAGAAATAGAAATTTTTTTAGCAAAGTTATATACCAAATGTCTAAATGATAAAGATGTACCAGATGATTGGAAGAATGCAGTATTAATATTAATATTTAAAAAAGGTGATAAAGAAGATATTAGAAATTACAGACCTATCAGCCTTTTATCAGTTTTATACAAAATTTTTACCAAGATAATTACAACTTGTCTACAGAGAACATTGGATTTCCACCAACCAAGAGAACAAGCTGGATTTAAAAGTGGTTTTAGTACAGTAGATCATATCCAGGTATTGAGAGAAGTTATAGAAAGGACAAATGAATATGAGTTGCCATTATGTTTTGGATTTGTAGATTATGAAAAGGCATTTGATTCTATAAACATTTCTTCAGTGATTAAAGCATTGGATCATCAAGGTATAGATCCAGGATATTGTCATATTTTAAAGAATATTTATAAAAATGCAACAGCAACAATTAGATTACATAATGATACTGGGAAAGTCAACATTGAGAAGGGTGTAAGACAGGGTGACTCCATATCTCCAAAACTTTTTACAGCAGTGCTGCAAGAAGTATTTTGTGGATTAAAATGGGAAGCTAAAGGAGTGAAAGTAAATGGAGATTATTTAAGTCATTTAGATTTTGCAGATGATGTAGTTGTTTTTGCAAATAATGCTTTAGAGCTGCAGGAAATGTTGCAGGAGTTATCAGATGAAAGTAGGAAAGTAGGACTAAAGATAAATGTTAAAAAGACTAAAGTAATGTTTAATCGATTTTCTCAAAATGTGAAAATAAAGATTGATTATGATGAGTTAGAAGAAGTTAACAGTTACAAATACCTTGGTCAGATTATTAATACAGATGGAAACATAATGGATGAAATTAATCATAGAATTAAACTTGGTTGGAGTGCTTTTGGTAGAAATAACTTGATACTAAAAGGAAATATGCCTATGTGTTTGAAAAGGAAGGTTTTTAATAAATGTGTTTTACCAGTTCTTACTTATGGATCTGAGACTTGGACACTTAATAGAAGAGCAATACAGAGACTTCAGACCACTCAAAGAAGTATGGAGAGATGCATGTTGGGAGTAACAAGAAGAAATCAAAAACGCAATGTATGGGTAAGAGAACAAACGTGTTACTGACCTCATTGAAAAAATTAAAAGATTGAAGTGGAGTTGGGCTGGACATATTGCTAGAAGAGATGATAATAGATGGACAATTGAAATCTTAAACTGGATTCCAAGAGATTGTAATAGACCCAGAGAGAGACCACATGTTAGATGGATGGATGAAATAAGAAAGTGTGGAGGAGTGATGTGGAGAAGAGAAGCTAAAGATCGGAAAAGATGGACTGAACACGGATAGACCTTCATCCTTCAGTGGATTGATAATGGTTGATGATGATGAATATACAATCAATAAATATATTTCCATGTATCTGAATTTCCTTATTGCTGGGCAGGTAGTGCCTGAATGAGTGGACTCACTTCCAGCTATATATAATAGTTACCTCAAGAGTTTGTCTGATGACTTCCAGATGTTCTAGACAGCTTGCCTCAAGTTTGTCAAATGATTCTTCTGACTGTACTAAATAGCTTGTCTTGAGTCGACTCTAGCCTTTGTAACTTCCAGTCCTATTGTGGCCTTGCCTCACTGCGTAGACTTATAGCGTAATGATAGTAATAGAAACATTCACTGATGGCAGTGGTTTCAATTAGGAGTGTGTTCTGTCATTTAGGTTAGAGAGATGTTCTCTCCCTTCCCTCCACAAAAGCTGACTCTTTATTGTCAGATCCCCAACCTTATTGGCAGCAATCAAATTCAGAGAGCATCATTGCCTATTGGCCCGTACTAACCCCTGATTGATATTTATCCACATGTTCACACATTGACCATATGTTTACATTTTGGCCATATGTTTACACAATGGTTATCCACATGTTTACACATTAATTGGTGACAATGAGTGCTCAATCCAATCAGATAAGGATGGGATTTGGACTATTATACTTCTAACGCAAGGTGAAATGGTCAAAATGATTCATTTTAAAAAATTTGTCACATGAATTGGTACTTTCTCACTATCAAAGGTAAATTTAAGACATGTCAATAAAGTTTGGTTCATGATTGGCAACAGTAAATTTAATACATTTCAATACTGTTAGGTTTGCAACTGTCAACAGTAAATGTAATACATTTCGATATGTCAGGTTGGAAGTTTCTCCGTATTTCAGAGGTAAGAAATCATATCATTATTGTGTTCTGGTTAATCATTCGCTCAGTGCTGATTACTATGTTATTGGAAGAGATTGTTTTTTTATTTATGCCTATCGCTATTATGGCTGGTGCATTGTTTCTACATTTTCATTAATTTTACATTACCCGTAAGCATAATGGAGCTTTTAGACATAATGAAGAAATGATTTAATGATTAAATGAATAATCTGAAATTTAAAAAAAAAACCCAAAAACCATCAGTTATTTAAAAGAGAAGAATATTATTCATTTACACTAAAAGCTAAAGAAAACAAAGAGAAGTTTTCCAGCCAAATCTCTTGCAGAATACTAATGTTTATCAACGATGTGATATTGTAAAAATTTGGAAGGAGTTGAAAAACTCATCGTACTCATTAAAAATGGAAATGAATCAATTATATATTTTACACTTTTTTGAAAGAGAATCTTCAAATGTTATCTATTGAGTGGAAAATCTGAAATTTTCAGATATCTACATGTCTTCAAAGCCAGCTATCCAACTCAAATAGCTATATGGGGCTGATAGATCTTCAGCCATACCATATATTAGTAGTCTTAGCAATATAAAATTGCATAAGACTTATGGCAGAGACTATAAATAGTCAAAATAAGAGTCATAGATCACATGACCCTATCTCTTAAGCTTGTAAGTTATAAACAATGAGGATTGTCAATTCCTCTACAAGCTTTGTGATAAATGCTTAGCCAGAGCCAGCACTTAAAATATCTCTGTCGGGAAGCACTCCCCAAACCCCTAACCATGGTTTTGTGCTTTGGCACTCCTCAGAGAGGTGTCAGGGTAGGTTCATACATTAGATCTAAAAATACCAACCCAAAACCAAGCAATTGATAATGCTGGGTGAAACAGGATGATGAAAGAGCTTAAGGCAAAGTACAAGACGATTACCATAGAAAATGTTATATTGTATTTAAATCTATAAAAATGTTAAACTTTAACGTAATTAAAGTTTCTCTATTTGTTTTGTATTCCTTATTTATATAATTTTATCACAATTTGATAAATAATACAACAATCAATAAATAAAAATCACTAAATATTAAAATTAATAAATAACAAATAATATTATAAAATATATATTTTTTTACATTTACCAGACTCCTACTGATAATTATTAATAAATATTCAGCCTATGTGATTTATATATATTATTTATCACTTTGACCACAAAGGACCATGGTAATTATTAATAATTATCCAGTCAATGTGATTTTTATGCACTTTTTATCACTTTGATCAAAACACCCAGTAACTATTAATAATGTAACGGTCAGAATCGTCTATCTCACTAACACACTGCAGAATTCAAACCCCAAACATGAAACTGAACATTCTAGGAGGGGTTGCCTTCTAGATTTACTAAGTTTGAATCTAAAGTCCAAAATTTGCAATGCCAACTACGTGATAACGCATCTAATGCTACTACCAGTATAACCTTTTACCGGTGCTTGGTGGTCAGGGAGAAACAAAGAGACTCTATACTAAGAAAAGTTTGGGTTGCTACGTAACGTCTATGGATGTACAAAAGAAATGTAGAAAATAGATATATAGACTGAGACAGTGATAGGAATCAATAAAATAAAATATCAAATTTAGTTTTAAATGATTTCAAAGATTTATTTATATAGAATATATATATATATAACGTCACTGTCTGCTTATATGAGACAGAGACGCTTACTAAATAATTGTTGGCATTACATTCCATTAAATGACAAAAAAAAATTTTTTAAAGAAAATACATTCTATCCCTCGGGCTAATAGTATTACGATAATGTGCTTAAAAGAGATGGAAACATGTGCGAGGTGCTTTGAGTAATTATAAAAGTTTAATAAAATATTTGAAAATTAAGGGTTATAGAATATTTATTGATTTCAAGAATAGCATGGACAAAAGCTTACTAAGCAATAAAGTGGGAATGTGATCAAGGCATTTATTTTAAAATTACAATTAAAGTTACATTGGGCGGTATTGCTAATAATGAATTTATTAAAGGATGGAGGTTGTGATACATTTAAATCACGGATGCTTTGTAAAAATAAATATATAAATAAAACAATAGTGAATATTGAAAATGACTACGGAGGGCATCTCGCCGCTGACCCGTAGGAATGTGTTATCATGGACAGCCAAAACTTAGCAACTGGGTGATGGCAGCATCTAATTCCCAGGTGTGACATTTGAGTAAACACTCTGCCTGGGAACCGCAGGAAACGAAAAGGGAATGGACTTGGCCGTTTAAAATCCTTGGAAAGAAAAACAAAGTGGTCTCAACAACCAATTCATTTACCAGCAATACTAGACTAATGTATATAAAACATACAAGATGGATTCACTTAGATTGGGAAAAATGCCCAATCAAATTCCCAGAAATTCATTTAAAAGGGTCCGCACATTCTCGACGTCAATGACGAACTTTGAAATTAAAGTACAATACAGTATTTAAAATAGGAAAATGCATGCTTGCGGGTTTGAAAAGAAAGTATAGATTTATTTACGCAATCATGCATTTGTGGCACATTTTAATCATTGACCTCGCATATACTCTCATATTAGGTTAAAATCAATAAAATGTAGATTTTAAACTATTTGATTATTATATATATTAAAGAAGATTAGAATAGCCCTCGAACGAATGATTTGCAAGATAATAAAATTGGGAATTATTTATAAATTTAAAATATGCCTTACTAATGACGTCTTACTTTCAACAAAGGGAATAATTAACTCGGTCAAAGACTATTCTGACACATTATCATAATAAAATAAAAGAAAGATTAATAAATAGAAAATATTAACCCAAGGATAGAGAGCAAAACTGTTGATTATGTTAGAACACGTTAGAGGCATACATAATAAAGTCAAATGAAATTAAAAAAACAATTTAAAATAGCTATAGCATGTTAGTTAGGAATCACAAGAGCTCTTGGTTTAATTTGGGTTACCTCTGGAGAAGCATTTGCAGGTAGATTGATAGTCGGCAGGTTTTATAGAATTCAGCAGCAAAATCTGGAATTGTTCATATTTTTGGCAGCAGCAGCTGTTCCGGGGTTCCTTATGTGATAGCTTTCGATGGTCTAGAGCAGCGGCCGGCCATTCCCGAGAGGAAAATAACCTTCTTGCCGCTCTACTCTGTCATTTCAAGGTTAGCAATTTTGAAGGTTGGGTGATTCATAGGTGAAACTGTAAATATGGTCAATTAATTTGGAGATGAAAACTTGGCTTCAAATTTAAGTTCACGGGCATGTAGCTAAAATATCAAGAAAATATTCTTTTGAAATCTTGATCGAAGAATATTTTTACTAGAATCACTTCACTAGAATCATTTCCTTAGCAAATCACCAGAATGAAGAACAAAAGAAAATCCTCCTTTTTATAATGGAATTGAACAATACAACTGCCCTGGAGCATTACAAAAATATATCGGACTTCGCTTACTTATCAGCTGTAATTAATCCTATCCAAATGTCTAAAGGAATTCAACAAAATTTTAATTAATTTCTAATGTTAATTTCCTTGTCGACATTCGAATTACAAACTTGATTTATTTAAAATTACTTTTACTGATTGAAAGAAAACGTTAAGTGGACATCTGTTTTCTTAGATAATAATTAAAACTCTTGTTCCTACCAGCCCTCATTTATTCTAACAGAAAATATATGGCGTGATTTTAAATTCAAAAGAAAATTATTTTACTTTTTAAATTTCAATATTTGAATCTATTTACTTAACAAATATGAATTTTATTTTATATCAAAAATATATAACGACTGTAATATATTTTTTAAATAGATTCAAACAAAATAATTTTAACTAACAATTTATAATTTTATCATAAGTTTTAAAATACATATCACGGTGTGTGCGCAATTATGGCTTATATAACCTACTTTCAAATAAATCTAAATTATGTGAACATATACATAATTCATAACATTTTATTTATTTGGGAATGAGTTATACTTATATATAACATGAGCATTGTACTCGTGGTTTAAAATTGGGCGGGATTTTCGGTATATAACGCATTGCAGACACCCTACGATAGATTGGGGTTCAAACTAAGGTATGAGAGTAGGAAATAGGTAAGAAAAGGTGAAACAAAGATCTGCAAAGCAGATCTTACTGTTTCAATAATAACCAATTTATTACTGTAACTGTAACATATTTATAATAAACTAAATTATAATGGCAATAAAAATATTTAAGATAAAATGGGACTAGTTGCATAAAAAGGGAGAGAGGGAAATTAACATGATTAGTCTTGACACTTAATTAAAATAGATGGCATTATCATAGAGGTAAGTACAAGTAGATAACAAATATGATGTAGCTAAAATTGTATGGAAGGAAGTAGCAGTAGCAGGGTTAACATATGATAATGATGTGTTATGTGTTAGTAAATGGGTATTAGATTATTAAGAAAAAGTACAAAGAGAAATAGGAAGGCATGAATTAGATGCAGATGTGTGGATAGCAAATGAGAAATGGGATGGTCAAGTTTTTATATGAAAGATGCAAAAAGCAAAATGAAAATGTTTGGTAGATTGGAGTTGATGGATAATAAAATAATAGCCAAAATAGTATTTGATCAGGTTATGAGTAAAGGGCAAGCAACAAAATGGGTGAGAAACGTAGTATGGCACACAAAAGATTTGGATAAAGAATTTGTCAGTATACTTAAACAAAAGGTGGGATGATTATGTTAGGAGAATTGTTGAGCGTTATAGTGGTAAGGAATGGAATAGAAGAATAGATGCATTAATAAATAATAGGGAGTTGGAGAACTAGTATGAAGAGAAAAAAGAGTTTAAATATATATAGAAGTAAACAACATAATGAGTGCGAGTTAATTTATAATTGCAAGAAAAGTAATTTACTGTTTAAGGCTCAAACAAGATCGTAGCAACAAATGATATACACATAAATGGAAAATGTGGGTGATTTAGTTTGCAAGTTGTGTAAGGAAGGCATAGAAAGTATTAGGCATATGTTAATTAAATGTAAATGCCTGAAAGCAGAAAGGGCACAAATAATGTAGTTGTGGAAGAATAAATATAAACAAAATGATTATACAAAAAGTGGGTTATTGGTTTTTATGCAGGGTTTAAGGGGGATTTAGATATAAAGGCCATGGCAAAAATTATGTTGTGGAAATGGGTGGAGCAGGATACAGAAGAATATGGAAAAACTTAGGTTGGGAATGGAAAGGGAAGGTAAAGTGGATGACAGGTTTCTCTGGGCATAGTGGCTAAGAGATTCCTGACTCTATATAAGAAGTCACAGTGCATCACATCTCACATCATATCAGTAGAATGTGATTAATCTCTTTGCTCTGTTGAATAGCTAAATAAAAATATTTAAAATTCCATTATGCACATTAACATTTATATATATATATATATATACACACTTATAAGTAAAAAAAAAAGTCAAAATTAATTCAGAAAATTGTTTAGTTATTTCCAATATATAAATTTCAATTTTTAGAGGGAAAAGAAACGGGGATGAACCAGTTGCGATGACTGTTAACATATCTCAGTGACACACAAAAATGATTAGCAAAATTTATAAACTTACAATTACTTACCTTTTTAGAAACAGATACCCAACCTACGTCATGATATTTGTACATATAATTTATATTGTATTTCATATATAACATATTGATGCACTTCATAATATCATGATATTACTTTCATGTAGTCCGCATTCAAACTTGGGCCAAATAAGTTTGAAATATTTTTAACAAGCTTAGGATTTCTCTTTGAGAAAGCTAGGCTAGGCTAGTTAACCATCTGATATTCATCAGTCAGTGGATATCTAACTATTCCCAACTAAAGAATAAACCAAGAGAGCAGAATCATTCAAACACTACTGAGCAGTTTGAAAGCCTGCTTAATACTGCATTGTTCCATTATAAAAGAATGGTGAATAGATTTTTATCCAGTAGTGGTTTATTTAAAAGACTACTGTTACCTTTTACTACCATATATATAAATGTCAACTGCTGGGGGTCATAATAAATAACATTTTCCTAGAATCATCTATTGACCATTTGATTTCTCAGACAGCTTAAAAATGTGTGATGGAGACTATTCATACTATTGCTAATCTTTTCAAATGATATCACCTTCTAAATAAAATTAGTCTATGTTAGAATATGACCCAACAGAACAAATTCAATCTTACTGCTGATGCTTCAAATAGGAGTCCAGGTAAAGTATCCACTAGTTTCTTTTCTTCATTGTCCATGAAATGCAACATGAATTTTTCTATTTTTTTTTCAATGTATGACTTCCGTGCCTAAAGATTCACAGGAAATACCATAGCTTGAATGGTTCCGATCTTTTTTTGATGAATCAAGAGTAGAACACATTCAATTTGTATTAAGAAAGATGGCAATCAATTATTACACAGATCTCCGATTTTACTATAGCACTCCATTATATTGATTATGGACTTAACTTTGGGCAGAGCATTTAATAAATATCATAATAAAAAAGGATATAATTAAGCAGCTACTGAGTCCAGAACCATATTATATAAAAAAAATAATTGTTAAATATTTAGCTTGAAATATACATAACTAATATATCACTTTACTTTTGCAGTTATATCCACTCATATATTTTTACACTTAACAGTTTCAACAGTAAAGCAATTTTCCTCAGAACTACAAATTGTCAGATATCGATGGGGATTTGTTCAAAATACAATAATAATGCTTCTAAACTAGAATAAAAATTTAAAAAATAACTATTATTAAAATAACAAAATAGCTCAAAAGATATAATCACGAACAAGTGGTTTATATATGATAACTGATGATAAAATAATAATAGGTGCACGAATATATATATACACACACAGCATAAAGATTTTAAATTTAAATTATTCTACTAGATAAAAATCTAATTAACAATCACAAAATTGTTGAAAGACAAACCATTGATATAAAATGAAAACCACCATTTAATAATTAACTGGATTAGAGTAAATATTCACTTACAATACAAATAAAAGTCAGAGTTAATCAAGCAAACCAGAACATGGAATAGTTAAACATTCATACTACACAGGAGTCATCATTTACATCAAATTAGTTTTCATATAAAAGCTAATTTTGTTTGAAGTGAATTTTCAAATAATTTTCTATAAAGAAAATTGAACACATTAAGAATGAATGGTTATAGTAAAAATGTTTCAGACGATGAACACTAATTAAAATACACATTTAAATATATATGAAATAAATATAAAGACTGAACACACAAGTGTGTGAATGTGTGTGTCTGTGGTTATAATCATGTTCAATGATTACTTGCAGAGACGTAAATATAGAGATAATATCATGGATTCAATGCCTATAGGTATATAACAGCTTCCTATCTGAAGTGAAAGCCTCATCATATTACAACGATATTTTCTTCTTTTCTACAGTATATCAACATTTTACCGGTCTGCTGCTTTTAGATTATGGCACATTTTTTAACAATATTTTGTACTACAGTGGAACTGCGATATCCACTATATTTTGTTCCAATCCCTCCCCCCTCTTCTGTACATAGCATATAACAGCTTACAATAGAATATGTATTGTTTATTGAACTGCAAGAATACCACACTTTTCAAGATGTATATATATATTATGAAACATGTTTTCAGAAATAACCGTGTTTAATAAAATAAAACTAAAATAAATATACCGATGGTTCGATAAGATAACACTTATCCTCAACTGGCTAAAAAAAAAAAATAATCACATTATTGTAGTAGACGAAATTAGATCACGTGGTTGTTGTGATATTTGGTTATTGAATAGTTTGATTTATATTTGGCAGTATTTTTTATATTCATGTGCGTTAAGAAACTCTTCCAAATAGTTGGCAATTTTATTGTTTTTCATGTTTATTAATGCAATTTGTTTTTTTTTTAAAGTATTTCTATACACTTTCTAAATACTCTTTGTTTATGGTTATTGCATGTGGATATGATTTTAGTATTTGAAAAATTTATACAATGGCCAGTACTCAAAACCCGGTAAGCAAGTGCTGAATATGTTGCCACATTAAAATGCTAATCTCGTCTAGCATTTATACATTGATTGCTCTTTCCTATATATGTAGTTCGTCACATGTCACAAGGAATTTCACAGACTTTTTGGGCTCCTAGAAGGATTACATCATTAGGTTTGCTAAAACAGATGAGAACATTAATGCAATAAAAAAAAATTCTCAACATCTTCAGCACTTGTTCACCATGTTTTGGATAATTGTTCGCAATCTAAGTTTCTCAAATATTAAAAATCATATTCACATGCAATAACCATAACCAAAAAATATTTAGTGCAGCTATATAAAATTGCATTAATACATGTGATGAAACAATATAAAATTACCAACTGTTTGGAAAAATTTCTTAATGCAAATGACTATAAAAAATTCTGCCAAATATAAATTGAACTATTCAATAACCACATGATACGACAACCACACGATACAATTCTACCTACTACAAATCAGGTACTTGTTACTATATTTTTTCCACTCAGTTGACGATGTGTGTTATCTTATTGAAACATCAGTATATTTATTTGTTTTATGTTATTAAACACAGTTATTCCTGAAAACATATTTTATAAAACAATTTTTTACCTGTGAAAACGTTCATTACAACATATATATTTATAACACAGATGAATTTTTATCAGTAAATTATGTACATATAAAATGTACATATAAATTAAGACTATAACACATATTAAAAAAAAAAAATGCGACATTAATAATAAATTGAAAGTACACATTTCATATATTTTAGTGTGTGCTCATTACTCTTTTACAATCACTCAAACATTAAAAACTTGCTGTACCATATTTACATTTTTTATAGACTTTCAACACAATTCTGGGCAATACTGTTTTCTCAATAACTTTTTTTAAATATAGAAATACAATAATAGTCCCCTTTTCTTCAGACAATACCCTCTCTAATCATTTCAGTTGGTTTTAAGAATATACCCTATCTAATTGTTTTGATTTCTTTAAGTCTATAAAGATTTTACAAATGCTGTTAAATGTCGTAAAACTTTTAGCATTACATTTAGAAAATTTTATTATATAAAAAATTATACGGTCAATTTCAAAATTTTTTTATTAATAAATATGATTGCATTTGGCACTCTGAGATGAAAAAAAGTTGCTAATGTAATGTATAATGTACAAATTTTAATTTTGTTGCGTGTGTGTGTGTTTGTATAAGGAGCTCCAAGATGACAAAAATGCTACTGACAGATCACAAAATGTATTAAATTTACAAATTTTAATAGTTTTTTTTTGCTTGTTGTTTCACATTTTTTTTAAAAATAACATATAATTGAAGTATTATTTATTGGTACAGCATATATTGTGACTTTCCTAACAATGAAAATTACCTAAATAATCAAATCGTTTTCTCTGAATATTATTGACATTCAAGCATCGAAAAGGCAGGTTGAACTTCAATCTAGGGACCTTTAGTTATCAGTCACAACACTTTACCATTATGCTGAAACACTCATGTAAGGAACAATATACTTTATATATAATCTCTCTACGATATTTACAATGACCAAATATAAAAATACTGCTAAAAAATTACTTTTAACATAATAACTTGTGTTCAAGAATATTTGCAATGGACACTTACACTTTAAATGATAATCATTTTGCATTTTTTGCAATGATTGTTGATAAAAGTATTTGTTTGCTTGAATAGATAATGAAAAATGATAGGAATCTGAATATTTGCTACCTAACAAGTCTTTTCATTTAATGATAATTTTATTTCCACTTCGTTATTTGCAATAGCTTTGCATAGGTATGACTGGCAAAGTGTGTTTTTTTTTCTTTCATCAGTTTTTCCATTTGACTTAGTTGCACGTTTGGTGATACCATAAACACAGCTGTATTATTTGGTTGTTTGCTGCTTTTATAGTGTCTGTTTATTACTCTCAATATGTAAATAAACTAATTTATTTATTCTACTATTTGATAATTGGATAGTATTAATTCTTTTGTTTACAATGTTATTATTTAGTTTGAATCAAGCCTTCTTTATTTTCCTCTTTCTGTTATCACATTCTAAGTATACTGGTTTAACATTTTGTGGACCAAAGCTGCATCCATATTCTTTATCATGATCTAAGAACAGTGTCATATATTTTGAATTTTCTTTTGTGTCTTTGTATAGGTACTTGTACAATACAATTCTTGTGATGTTAGTGTGTGATTCTCCATAATATACAGCTGTGCATACAGGGCCAAGAATCTCACAGTTTATTTGTGAAACTTCTTTTTGTAGTTTGTCTTTGGTATTGTCAATCAGTCCATTACGGCTGTCTGGAGGTTGAAAGCTAACACTGAACCTTTTTTGGCAAATGTTTTATTTTATCTGATATTTTTGGTATGTAAGGCATTGTAATACACATATTGTCATCTTATGTTCTGTTTTATTTTGTTGTTAAATTTTTAAATTTCTTTGTTGAGACATTCTTGGCTGTAACCTATGCTGCTTAAGTCTTTCATGTATGCATTGATGTTGAGTTTATGTTCTACTTCATATTTTCAGAATTGTTGATTTCTATTAAGGAATTCTTTGAATGCAACAAATTGATATTACATCAAGATTTTTGAATGTGTTATTTCTAATGGATTTATCATCATTTTGTAGTCCAAATTATTTTTGTTACTATTAATTATTAATTCTAAAAATTTAATGCCTTGTGTGGCACTTTCATTTGCAATAATCTATTGCAGCAACAATTTGGTGGTTGTGAATTTCTGTTATTATCATTTCAGATCCACAGACAAGTACATCATCTACATATTTCCTGCATTTAATATGTTGGTCTTCATCTAAAAAGGCTGTGATTTTTTTTGTTTGTTTTTAATAGTGCTAAGCTGCATACCATTCCACAAGTTAGCAGTCTCATTGGCCATAAGCCTTTTATCTTACAATATTCATTACTGAATTTGCTGTGAATGTCTTTATCAATCCATTCTAGTATACTGTTGATGAACTCACTTTTAAATTTGTTATAACCACTTGCGCTTAGCAAATTTTTAATTACATTTATTGGTTTTTTTTGTGGGATACCGATTCATCCAGTTGTTATGTCCAATGACATGAATCTGTATCATCCTTTAAATATGCATGTTTGACTGATTGGATTAGCTCAAATGATGATGTGATGGTGTATTTACCGAATTCTAATTGGTTTTTAAGCTATTCTGTGGTGGTGCTTCTAGCGTTGTAGTAATATGCTCCACTGAAATCCACCATTAGTCATAGTGGGTAATTCTCTTTGTGCAGCTTAATATATGAGACTAAGTATGGAGGCATTGCAGCTGAAGAGTATTCTATACTATGGTGTGCGCAATTGTTGTGTTTTCTTAAGTGTTTATTAATTTATATTTCATAATTTTTACGTTGTTCATTATGATTGTATTGAATTTTAACCTCTCTGTTTGTTGTTTAGATTTTAATGATAATAAATCAATAATATAATCAAATGATTTTATTGCTTAAGAATACATAAAAACTTCCGCACCTGCCACTCTACCACTGTACTGAACTATGCAGGGCAATAATAATAATCAAATTCTCAGGAGGTCAATTGATATTGAAGTACCAAAAGTGAAAAATTGTGCTTCAATCCAAGAACCTTTAGTTCTTAAATTCATCACTTCACTGCTGGACTAAACTGCACAGAATGTTTCATTTAATAAATTTTAATCACAGTGCAGTGGCACACACTACTTTAGAAAATAATAGCTACATACCCATTTACTGACCATGAAATGGATTTCTAACAACCCTGATTATAAGCTAACTACTTGAAAACAAAAAATTCCCAAGATTCATTTAGTCTGGATTCAAACCCCAGATTGTACGTTACATGTCATCTAATATCTTTTTTCACACAGAACCGACGAGAGGAAGCTTCGACGTTCTATAGTTAATTTATTAAAATTTTTGAAAGTATTATCTGATTTGCAAGTAAAAAAGATCTTATGTAATGTTATTTAACTTAGCATGTCTTAATAAAGTCGCATTGCGTTAATTATAAAAGTTTTTTGTTTTTGTTTTGTTTTTCCTAATTAAATAAAAAGTATTTTTAAATATGGTAGTTATGTGCCTTTGAACAGAAAGTAGTGGTAGATAAAAATCTTGGAGAATTTTATAAAGGACCCCCAAAAACAATGTTTTTTATCAAATCACACAAACTTTTCATTACACATAAACAAATAGATATGTTATTGGATATATAATAATAGTTGATTGGTTTATTGCTTAGGAATTCATATGAAAATTCATATAAAGTTCAAGAACCAGGAGTGACAGTAATGAACTATGATCCATTGACCTTAAGTCCAGATTTTGCCATCTACAGACGCTCTGAATTGCACAGTTCTGATCATATAATGAAAAGATGCAACTCAGAGAAAAAAAAATCTTCAAGAAAAAGTGAAAGGTAAAAAAAACACATAAATGGCAAGACATATAAATATATAATCAGTATATAGTTGAAATATTATAATCATAAACTCAACGATAAAGACACTATTGTATTTTTTTTTTTTTAAGATTGGAAGAATTATATTCACAAACAATTGATGTTTAGTCGATCTCCATTAGCCATCCTCAGAATTAACGATTATTTAATCATTATATCAAGCCATATAAATTATATATTCTCATTTTAACAAATTTACTGGTAAAATATTTGAACTTTCAAAAACAACTTTTGGTACATCTGAATTTTCAAATAGTCTACAGGTAAATTTGTTAAGAAGGGATGGCTTTGATTTGTGTAGCTTGACAAATTAATTAAATAACAGTTAATTCTGAAGAAAGTTAATAGGTGTGATCAGAATATTAATTATTAAAACAGGCAAAACTCTCCATACAGTAGTGCCAACCAGAGTAACCAATGGATGCCAGAGGCTTGTGCATAAAATCCCCATCTAGTGCCTACTCATCCAATATCCCCAGACTAGTTTCTGGCTTGTGACTTTCATCAGTGAGGAGCTTCGGATCTGAGAGCACTGCACCTAGACCTTAGGATCTAATACAACCCTCCAGCAGCCACCTTTTATCTCTACTTTAACTACAAAACGATGAGAATAAAATTGAAAACACAATAACATTTTCAAACTAAGCTCAATAGCTTCTATAGTCATATGGGTCTGTACCCACGAAGGTCACAAGCCAGAAACTAGTCTGGGGATATTGGATGAGTAGGCACTAGATGGGGATTTTATGCACAAGCCTTTTGGCATCCAATGATTACTCTGGTTGGCACTGAGTGGCACTACTGTATGGAGAGTTTTGCCTGTTTTAATAACAGTAATGTGTTAGCATAAGAAATAGTGATCATGTGATGTTTAGTGGTTTAATATTAATTATTATTTGAGGATAAAAGTGCTCCATTTAAAACAAAAAGGAAGACAATGCTTTGTCTTTACAAATGAGTTTGTTATTATTTGTAAATGAAAAAATATAAGGTTTTATGGATAATAATCATTTTTGCCATATATAAAATCCATGTGAATGAATGTTTGTCCATAATGTTTTAATGGAGCTCCCTTTGAATTTTTTTTTCAGAGAGCGTTCTAATAAATAATCTTATTATATATAGTTGTCTGCAATGCTGTCAAATTCAAATATCAAATATGGCAGGTATATTTAAAATTTTTAATTTTAATTTAGCTTTATTAATAAAGCTAAATTTATTAATACTGTACCAGGTACATTTCTGAAGCATACCAAACAGTTTATTACAAAAACGAAGATCTTTCAGGCTGAATATATTTCTCACATTTATTTATATTATATTAAAATCTTTTGGTTTAATTTACATCAAATCTTTAAAAAAAAATTATTAAAGCAATCAATTAAAAAACAATGGCCTTTCCATAGGTGGGGTACATCTGGTTTATATATAAAATACTATCAGTATGCAATTAAACTGTATATAATAAGGACATAATCATGAGTATTAATAAGGTGAAATTCAAGTTTCTTTATATTACATAGATGGCAAATATATTTTTCTTACTTCATAAGAAGAAAGTATTGATTAGAAAAAGTAGTTATTCATTATGATTAATATAAAATATTATTTTTTTCTATATGGTAATTGTCACTTTTCTTTCACTATTTAAAGGTCCTTTAACATATCCTTTTTTAAAAAACATACCCAATTTTTTTTTTTTTTCCTTTTCATTTTCTTAAAATTATATATATATTTTCATACCTTGTTTTTATTATGACATGCTTTTAAACCTAATTAAATTATAAATAACTTACCTATTCTATGTTTATCAAGTTCATGTTTTTATATGAAAGGGATTTTTAAATTCTCACAAACACCAGACATTGCTTAACATTATTCACAATGTTATGATTTTACATAATCTTGGTGCACACATATTTTAAAACAAAATATGGTTTAATAAACATCTATAACACATTGTTTTCTACCAGGTTGCCGATCCATGTCATGAGTACCACAAAATATAATGGCACACAGCCACATAGTACTTTTTGTAATGGAAATTTAAAATTAAAACATAAAGAAATTGAAATTGTTGCATCCTGGACTCGCATAAAAGATGAATACTCTCGTATTGCAATTTTATTTGCATGAATTAGAATTCTCCGCCTTGGTTTACTACTAAAAAATAAAAAGACTTCAAAATCAAGTGAAAAAGAAATATAAAATATATTTTTCTAGTATCTTGCTGTAATATTATAAAATCTCTTATTAAATTTATTACTGATATTTAATTTTATTGTAATAATTATAAATCAATTTTTTTATTGAATGTATAGACAAAATCATAAGTTACACTTAGACCTTCCTAATGGACAAAATTTGATCAACAGAAGTGATAAAACAAGAACTCTATACAAATTAAACTAATTAATACATATTAAAAATGTGATATAATTAGGTAAATTAATCAATTGTGCTTGTACAAAGGATACAGGGACATAGAAGTGCTATAAGAATAAATTATGAAATTGCTGGGGCAATTATGAAAAAAAGGTTGAAAAATATTAGTCTATTAGATCTACCTAAATTGCGATTTTAATTTTTAACCCTAAAAAGTAGTGGTAATCTTTTTAAAACAAACTTGCTGTAGATGATCTTTAATAAAGATTAAATGTAATTGTTAAACTGTACAGAGATTTCTATTAAATAGAAGGTAGTGAAATGGTGGAAACAATTCCTTAAAGGAACTGATAGGTATTTTAAATGAAAAATGGGTTGGGAAAAGAGGGAACTAATTAGTCAATACATTTTTTGATTACTACTGCATAAAATTTTGTACTAATTTACAGTTAAATCATATGATAATGATTTCAGCTACTATAAATTATACAGTTTACAATCAGTTGTCAAGGCAATATCTATAAGTAAAAAATTGAATTCCATTTTTCACTCTTGTCTAATATTTGAATACAGACAAAGAAAGCTGATACTGCGACAGTAAAAGATTGATATTTTTATCTTTCTAGAAGTTTAAAAAAATCTTATTAAACAGGCAAATATAATGTGTTTTTGAAAGTAAATTTATAAATATCATTTTTACCAGTATATAGAATGTAGCAACATATAAGACCCCCCTCCCTTTATACACAGTAAAAAAAAAATTCTACAATTTCCATAATGATTTACAGTATTTTATAGGTATTTATGTTTACAAAAAATTTAACTAAGGAACAATGTATAGTTAGATACTTTTTAATCATCGTTAAAACCCAGAAATCCATCTCCAGAGTTATATGAAGAATCACTTGAAGCCTCTCCTTCAGAAACCAAGTCTTCATATAACAAATCATCCTCTGTGCCATTGAGTTACTAATACCACATATTAAAAATGGCTTTACAAAGGTCTCATGTTTCACAGCATCCCATAAGTTTTGACCCATTTACAAATCTGTGAAATGCCAGGTCTCTTTCTTTTTTCCTGATGGTGTCACTTCAAAATCTGTAAACAGCACCCAACCATTCCATTTCTTCTTCATTAATCCTTTAAATGGTTTATAAATGTAGACATCTAAAAGTTGAAGCCATCTCATTAGACCACCTGAAATTATAGCTAATCGAGTTTTCAGTTGGCTGACTTTATTTTTCACAGCTTTTGTTCTGTGACTCTGAAACTGATTCCATACTAGGAAGGCAGGTTTCTTTAACAGTCCTCCAGTATGTCTACACCACACATTGTCTATCCACAACTTTATTTCCCTTTCATCCATCCATCCATACAACCCTTAAGATGAATGTGCACGAACACACCTTTAAGCAGGTTTTTCTTGGGCAACTTATTAGCTTTACAAAATAGAAAAAAAATTAGGGAATCGATTTACTCAAAACCACTGTTTCACAAAAGGATAAAATGTTATAGAATATTTATATATGTATAGTAATATAAACCAAAAGTTTTAAAGTGATTGAACATTCCACTCATAATTTTAATCACTGGTGCATAGGATGCACCCATCATTTTAGGCATACTTGGGGGGGAGGGGGAGTGCATCCTATATGCTGACAAATATGGTAATCATTTTTAAAAGTTTCAAACTCATTGCTATTTATTATTCATACATAATTTTCGCAAAGCAAAACAGTTTTAAATGCACATCGAACCATCGGCAACCAATGTTTACATAAACTGCAGAATCTACCATTTGATGTAGGTTCTATGGTTTACATAGATGTTGGTTATTATGGTATTTGCATTTAAAATGACCTATACATACTGTTTTAGTATCTAAGTAATAATTTATAATTATATATTGGACTATTTCCATCATCTAATTCACTTGTTAAATGTTTTTTTGGAGAAATTCAAACTTTATATTTTTCCCATATTCGTTCACGTTTTAATAAGAACCCTCACATTTGCATAAAATGCAAATTTCAAGTGGCATTATTCTCCTCTTTTCTTTAAATGTTGTTGGCATGACCAGTGACAGTAATAGCATGGAGAATAAACTGGTAACTTTTAGATTTCCACATACTGAATTTAAGGAGACACTCTAACAAACTATGCTTTTCTGCAATGGGCAACAGCCAGTAGGCAATTTCTGACTTTTTAAAAAAAACATATAATACAGATAGAAAGTGAAAATAATTTAACATATAACTAAAGGTGAAATATCACCTTCACAGACTTTCTGACAAACATTCGACATTGATAAATATATGTATATGTTTCAAAAGTTTAACATACAGAATATCATCATCATCAACAATTATCAATCCAATGCAGGGTGAAGGTCTCTCCAAGTTCAATCCATCTTTTCCTATCTTTACCTTCTCTTCTCCACATCACCCCTGCACACTTTCTTATTTCATCCATCATCTCACATGTGGTCTCTTTCTGGGTCTTTTACAATCTCTTGGAATCCAGTTTAAAATTTCAATTGTCCATCTATTATCATCTCTTCTAACAATATGTCCACCTCAACTCCACTTCAGTCTTTTAATTTTTTCAATGAGGTCAGTAGCACCTGTTTGTTCTCTCACCCATACATTGTGCTTTCGATCCCTTCTTGTTACTCCCAACATGCATCTCTCCTTACTTCTTTGAGTGGTCTGAAGTCTCTGTATTGCTCTTCCATTAAGTGTCCAAGTCTGAGATCCATAAGTAAGAACTGGCAAAATACTTTTATTAAAAACCTTCCTTTTCAAACACATAGGCATATTTCTTTTTAGTATCAAGTTATTTCTACCAAAAGCACTCCAACCAAGTTTAATTCTATGATTAATTTCATCCATTATATTTCCATCTGTATTAATAATATGACCAAGATATTTATACAGGATATATCTATAAATAAATATTCAAAATTTAATATTTAGTCATATTTTCAACAGGATTTACATGCTTTGAAAAGAGATGAGTTTGTAATGAAGGCTAAGGGATATAATGAATTATTACTATGTCTTCAACTAATCCAATAATATTTTCAGTCAAAGATGCCATACTAATAGTATAGCACCTGCAATGATTAAAAACATTAATAACAGTAATAGTAATAAACATCTACATGTAAATGAGTATGGTCTTTCTAATTCAAAAAAAAAAGAGGAAGAAAGTGAAAAAACTATTCTAAAAATGAGTTGTGTGATAACTATGTAAACCAAACCATGTACCACAAATATGTCCATATATAGAACATGTTGGACCATTTTTGTTTTCTATATATTTTACAAATTAGGAATAGTAATGCATTCCTATTTACTTTACTCTAGACTCATCCATTTGAATAACCAATGGACACTAGACTGTAGTGTCAAAAATCCAAGAGTCATTCCTGGCTATTGTCCTTCACTATTGCTGTCTGTTGTTTTTCATATATGGCTCTAGATAAAAGAGTGAAGGACGGTTCCCAATGCAAAGACTGAAAGTAGGCTGAACAAGTTTACTCATCTCTATCTGGTATATAAACATCGAATGCTGAGCCCTGTTTGGTTTAGTACAGTAGTAGAGCGGCAAACTTAAGAGCTACAGATTTCTGGAATGATTCTCAACTAAGAGGGAGAAGACTGTTTGAGCAACTGAACAGAAATAGCCACTTGGGTATTAGAACATCAATGAATAAGGGCAACTAATGACATAATTATTTTAAGCTGACTTTAAATTTTAATCTAGTTAAAGAAAAGACAAGAAATTCTTCCGATCTATTAATTTTTAATTATTATTTTAATTGCTTTAGAAATAATAATAAAAGTAAATAAAATACCAAAATGAATTTAAAATTAATTACTTTTAATACTCCGAATGCGAAAGTTAAATATTAATAACATATATATAATAAATGCTTACAACCGCGATAAAAATAATGTTAATGAGATATACTTCGCATAAATTTCAGTTTTCTTTGAAGTAGGCTTTGTCCCAAAAGGTTATCGTATTTAATATTTCATTAGACATTTTATTGTTGGTAATAATCTTGAGAGGCAGCTATTTATCATACTTTACCTTTTTTTTATTCTAAGTTTACATAGAATTATGTTAAAAACTAGTCATTAATTTTTCATACATATATGTATATTTAATTCATTATTTAATGAGACTTTAAAAGAGTTTGTAATCTAGAATTAGCGGTATTAAGAGGTCATTTGTTATATTTACCATACAACTCACTACTAGCTTTCTTAAATAAGAAGCTTTAATAATAATAATAATAAAAAAAAAACATTCAGGATTTACTCTAAAGATAGGATTTTAAAAGCTCGTAAACTAACTGCTGGTTCCATCGGAAACTCCTCCTTAGGTTTAACCAGAGCATTTGACTACTAAAGATCCCGAAAGGAATCACTAACAGATTATAACAAAGAAAATGAATTGCTAATAATTAACTAATGACAACATACATCTCTCCGGAGAATTTAAAAAAAAAAAAAAATTATCTTTTAATTAATAGGATCGTAAGATATATAAATGTGTTTATATTTCGATTGGAGAGGAGAGGGGAGGAAATGGAATATATATATGCTTATAAGTAAAGCAGATTGTAAATTAACGTACTGCCCATCCAGAAACCCCTCAAAGAACAGTGAAGAAAAAGACAACAGTAATCTTCTATCCTCATTTATTATTTAACTAAGTATTGCAGATTTACACCCAACTGTTCTAGCACAACGCCCGCATAATATATATACATTGTCCTAATAAAATATTCGGGCACGATTATTCCGTGAAGTATTTATATATATTGCATATATATATATAAGAATTCTATATCATCATCATCATTTTCAAATATTGTATTTAAATTTAATTCAGTTTTTCCAATCCATAGCCTCTTTTCTCCATATCATTCCAGCAAATTTTCTTAAATCACCCATCCATTTCGCACGTGATCTCTTTTTTGATCTTCAATAATTCAATGAATCTCAGTTTAAGATTTTAATTATATATCAATTATTATCTGTTCCAGCAGTATTCACAACTCCATTTCAGACTTTTCAATAAAACCTGTTGGGTTTTTTTTATATATACATATTCCACATTCAATATAAATACTACTAAACTATCATCATCACAAACTTTCAGGAAAATTCATTGTGTAGCCTGAAATATTTATATTCCTCTTCTGGTAAGTGTCCATGTTTCAATTCCATTTTATATAAGAAAAGATAAGACACACCTATTAAAAGTCATACTTTTCATACATAAAGCCACATTTCCTTTAAGTAATAAATTATTTACAACAATAGCATTCCATCCAAGATTAACTCTTTTAATTAATTTTATCTATTATGCTTACATCTGTATTAATAATTTCTTTTAATTCATGATTGTCGATCCTCATTTTTTGTCTACTGTTAAACCTATTCGTGCAGCAATTATCTTTAGTTCCACATTCTTGCTTTGACATAATCTCATATAACATACCTTGAAGCTCTCAAGGATTACATACAAAAACAAACAAATCATGATTAAAGTCTAGATAAATAATCTTCATGTAATTTCATTCTTGTTGACTCCATTTTAATTCACAAAATATTTCTTGTAAAACTATTGTTTTTTAGCTATGGTGATACAGAATCTCGCTATTTTGTGCCTTCATCAATGTTAATCTTCTTAATGTTATCACGTATTTACGATCAGCTTTATTTAAAGAAACCAATTCAAACATAACTCGCCATGAATATGGGACTGTAGACTGTCCTGAAAGCGCTTGGCGGTAAAATTTTAATAATTTCATGACAATTTATTAATAGCTTCATTAGCTGTGCGCATAGCTTCATTAGCTGTGCGCAGAGCACATATATATTAATTTATTTAAGCATTAATGAAGTAAAATCTTAACTATTTCAAGCCAATAAAGAAAAAGTCATATAGCTTTATTGCTTGGGAGTTCATAAGAAGTTTGAGCACTGGACCTGCGAGCATTAGAATCGATCCTGGGACCTCCCAATCCAAAGTCGGATGCTCTACCATCTGCACCAAATCACCAGGGCAAAAAGGGCTTATGGTTTTATTGCTCGAGAGTTCATGATAAGTTCGGGCACCAGAATCAATCCTGGAAACCCCCAATCATAAGTCGAACATGCTACCAATTGCACCAAAATGCACAGAGCAGCAAACCAATAATTAAATGACAGCGAATCTTCAAATCAAAATTAATAGATTTACATATTCTTATTCTAGTCATGTGATATCATCTAGAATAATGATTCCTGACATGGAATATGTGCATATGATATTAATTTATTAATGTAATATAGTTTTGTTTTTTATGCAGTCGTGATACGCTCACCCAAATTCATCGTTTTTTTTGAATTTTTGAATGAAAATGTATATTTTATTATGTGTACATTATTTTGCAAAGATTCCAATTATATCATCTTCCTCTCTTCTTCAGGATTTACTACAGTGAATACGAACCTGAGATTATGACTTATCCTACTAGGGTGCAGAATGTCACATAATAAGTTTTACGACCCAAAAAGTGAATTGAAATTCAAACAAATATACAATTTTCCATTTCTGATTTGATATTTTAAAACTGTGATAGGTTATTCTAGAGAAATTCCGTTCATACAATTGTCATCTAATAATAATAGATTAGATTTAACTTGTGACTAAAGCTGTTTCTATCATTCCATCCAAAAATGAAGATAATACCCATTCAGGCTGTTCACTGATATAACTTACCAAGAAGATCTAGGTAAAGTGTAGGCAGTGCATCCATTTTCTATGCTGATGACAAGAGTTTAAATCCAATCTGCATAAAACTTACATTTTTGTTCTGATTCCCGTCAAGAGTAAAAAAAAATCCCAGATATCCTCCAATCTGGTTAACATATATTTGATTAAGGAATGTGTATCTGGCTATTTTTAGCTAGAGGGTAAAAGGATTTTCCTCCTTCATTATTTCTCTGTGAGAGACTCTTGGAAAGGTCTTTGTTCTAGAATGGGCTACTTAAAGAATTATTTTACCTATTTTTATTTAATTATCACATTGAATTTCTTCCTTAAAGAAACGGAATAAGCTTCATTAGGTCACTCAATTCTGTCATAATGTTCATAAATTCAACAGTCATTAACGATCTGCATAGGTCAATAATTAAACTTAATTTATGAAGCAGATGTGTACAATTACTACAGGTTGTCCTGAATCTCTTGAAAAGACTACAGAAGCTTCTAAAATTATCATATGTATCTGGCTTTATTCTTGAATCTCTACAAAAAAATTGTTTTGAATTCCCTAAAACTCCATTTTTCTTGTCATGATTCTTAAAATGCAGATTCAGAAAGGGGATGTTGATTTAGAATGAATCTCAAATGGCAAAACTATCTATCTTGAGTTATTGATAATTCAGAATTACTTAACAGCCTTTTATGCATTTTCTCTGAAGCAATTTTCTCTTCTGGTATGAGGTAGATCTATATGTGAAAAAAGGGAAAGTCAACGTGATGGGAATAACTTATTATATCAGTAATATTTCTTATGCAATATTTGAGTACCAAAAAAATAGGGTGGGCACTTTTTCTCCAAACAGGTGCATAGTAATCATCAGTAGAACAATTTATAGCAAAAAAAGCTATACCCAAAATATTTGCATCACAATCCCAACTACAGCCTATCAAATGTCCAAGACAGTTATTCCCATAAACTATTTTAGACCTCACTGTAGAAACAAGTTAGGCTACCATCCAAGATTATTTCTTAATAGAAGGGAATGTTTCATTCTGTTGTTGCAAAAGCCTTACATTCAGATTATGGCTGCTTCCCCATTGTTTAGATGAAAAGTTGGATTAAGAGTAAGATCCTAACTGCTGAAAAATATTTCCAACTTTTTCATATCCTCATTGAGACATTTCTCTCTCATAAAAGAATTTAATTTCCTGTATTCATGAATTTTCCCTACTAATAAAAAAAAAAGTCAGATGGCTTTATTGCTCGGGAGTTCATAAGAAGTTTGAGCACCAGCATCAAACCTGGGACCTCTTCACCCCAAATTTGATGCTCTACCAATTGCACTAAATTGTGCAGGGTCCCTATAAATGGTAATGCATATCTAGTAAAAAGTTTTAAGCGCATACATACAAATATAACAGCAGCAAACTCTCCATACAGTAGTGCCACCAAGTGCAAGCCTTAGTAATCAATGTAAGGAGATTTTGCTCTAGCTATTAAATATTTTTAAATTTAGATTAATTACTTTTCTTGGTTTTCAAACTAATGAAAGCACAATATCATTTATGCTTAATAAGCTACCCACAATGCTGTTAATCTGAAGTTATGTTTATGCTGTTATTCTAATGTGCAATCTAAGTGGTTTTACTAATTTTACCTCTGCAAAGAAATAAATAATGTAATATCAGTTACCAGAGAAGTCAAGACATATTTGAGGAATGATTGATTATGGTCAAACATAAGTATTCAACCATGCACTCAATTATCTAAAATTTATGTCCAAAGACAGAGAACATATTTCCAAAATATTTGTAAACTATGTCATCAAGAATCTGGTGCCCTGGGAGGTTTGGTAGAGAGTCGAAGTCTAGACCTCGTGAATCTTATACTTCCAGTGCTCAAACTTTTAATGAACTCTTGAGTAATAAATAATTCATTTGATCTTATCAAGAAACTCATAATCACATTACAAGCTATTATTGTTTTATGTTTATTATTACTTTTAAAAAAAAATTCAATTGCGAAAATGACAAATGTGGAAAAGAGTTTTATGAAAAAAAAAGGAATTTTGGATGGCATTTTCACAAGAAGTAAATATTTCCAAATTTCAGCCTACCAACAGTGTCATTATGGGTTTAGCAGAGTTATCATGAAAATGGAACTTTGACATGATGTTATTGCAAATGAAATTTCAACAATACCATGAACAATATGATAAACAGTCTTGCATTGGTGGTCGAGAGGTCAGCACGACTGCCTTGCACTTGCAGGCAGTTGCCCGGGTTGCGGGTTTGCGTCCCGGCTGGTGCTATGACACTTTTAAAAAAATATGATAAACAATCAGTGTTTATATATTCTGAAGAGCATCTAACATTCGAACCCTGGGGTGACCATCAATCCAGCCTTGATCAATCTCTTCACAGCTGTGTAAACCTACAATGGCAAAATATTTAAAAGTATAGAAGGATATTTAAAAGTATTATGAGTATTAGCATGATAATCTTGAATATACTCCCATTTTTTGAAATTAAGGTTTCTTTGCCAATCCATATTCAAAGACACTTGCACGATTTGTTTAGCTTATTTATTATCTTACACCACACTTGGGAGTAATGTTAAAAATTCAACAAATCAACCCTTTCTACTGAATTAAGAATTAGAGGATCAGTTCCAGAAAAAGATAAAGTTTCAATGAACGCTATGTGCACATTTATTTTCAACAAGTATTGTAAATAAATTCCTTCTGAGTTTCTGACTCGAGAGTACACATCCTTGATTTGCATTCAGGAAATCATGGTTCAGACAGCGAACTGAATAGAACTATGTCTAAGAGTTGATTACAATTAACTGATCGTCATTTTTCAAAGAAATGAAATGTTGCAAAAAAAGGATTTACAGTAATTGAAATAATATATGAAGATTAGTTTTAAGAAATGGTGCATTAAATGAATTGAGCATAATAGCATTAAAAGATGAGCAAGAAAACCATTATATAAGTAAATACACAATGTGCATAATATGTAAATGCATGTTTGTTTTATCTGATTGGAAGACTAGATAAATGATAAACATTGATAACTATAAAAAATATACCAGTAAAAGGTAAATGACCTTCATGATGCATTTTGCACTGAACCAATACTCATCAGTTGGCCTCAGTTCCAAATTTATTTATATGATTGGAAGATATGTGGTAAAATGAAAGTGTATTTTTAGAAAAAAAGTGGAATAAAGGTTGAATCAATTATTCCACATGATTATATATAATAACAGACATATTCACCATTAATTAAAATATAAGTGAATATCTACACTAGAAACGGTAAAATTTCTAGCCTGAAACTGGTGTCATCCTTGAATAAGCGTATGTTAGCACATCGTCATAGTGAATTGTAATGATTATAATTTTATTTCTTCTTGTATTAACTGAGTATATGGAAACCATTATCAAATGTAATCTACATAATAAAAAATAATCAATTTACCAATTGCTAATACAGCTGTCTATCAATAAACACTCACGTTTTGGTCAGAAACCTACTTTTCCTACTTTCTACTACTGCTAATACTATAGTTTCTACTGCTACTATTACTAATAATGATAATTTAATTTAAATACCATTACTACCATCATAATCATCATTACTACATTTTTATTTACATTTGTAAATAAAATTGTAACAATTTACTATTAATAAATGCTAAATACTAAAGATATATGTGAGAGATTGTGACATGGGCCAACTGATGAGTGCTAAGTTAGCATGAAATGCATCTTAGGGAATATTTTTCTTTTAATGTGTTTTTATTTGTGTGTTTCAGGAAAGTGTGGTAAAGTGAAGGTTATTAAGTGCATCATCATCATCATCATCATTATTAATTTGTTCCATGTCCTGACCTCTTGAAGTTCATTTATAGTTGCAAATTGATTTATATCAAAGCAATGAAGCCCCAGTAACATGAGCTTGATAATTCCTCGATTTAGAACAACTATGCAATCAAAAATCCAATTAATAATATGTAAATACCAAATTTCATTAATTTCACATACAATTGTTTCTAAAAGAAAACAAACTTGCAAATGATATTAGAAAAAAAAACTCACTTCATGATAAAGATTTAAACCTTTTTTAGTATCATAATGTATATATTTTTTTCTTCTCTGTTTTGTTCTGATGCTTGCCAGTAAGTATTAATCATCATTCTAAGTTTGGCATAAATGACATAGATTGTCAACTTATGCCTCTTTATGATTTGAATCCCAATGCAAAATGACAACTCGTACTCATTTGTATTTTTTATAAATTTATTTAAAATTTGGATGTGGTCTACTGCGCAATAATTGCTTTTAAATTTGATTTGTTGTTTTCTTTGTTCCTATGGGTAATTTGCATGATCTTAGTGAATATCTTATTTAGAATTGGTAAAATATTGAAAGATATGTAATTTCTAATATCTTATTCTCCTCCATTCTTAATTATCAGCATCACTATTGTGTTATTCTAGTTACTGGATATAGTGTCATTATTTCCTTCAATTTCCCTATTCCTTTATCAGCTTTTTTTTTTTAAAAAATATAAGAATTCCAGCATTTTCCGAAGCATTCTTACTGATATTAATTTTATTCTATGAGTTTTTTTGTTTTTATGTTGTTTATTGCAATAAAAGTTTTGTTTGTCATCCCTAACTGTACCATCTTTTTTTCTTAATTAGCCGAATAACATTTCTTCCAATTACAAGATATCATTTTATATTAACTAAAAGTTATCTATTGAGTGGAAAATCTGAAATTTTCAGAGACCTACATGTCTTCAAACCCAGTTATCCAACTCAAATGGCTATATGGGGCTGAGAAATCTTCAGCCATACTATATATTAGTAGTCTTAGCAATATAATATCGCATAAGACTTAAGGCAGAGACTATAAATAGTCAAAATAAGTCATAGCTCACATGACCCTACTCTCTTAAACTTGTAAGTTATAAACAATGAGGATTGCCAATTCCTCAACAAGCTTTGTGATAAATGCTTAGCTAGAGAAAGCATTTAAAATATCTATCAGCCCCCCCCCCCAAATCTCTGACCATGGTTTTGTGCTCTGGCACTCCTCAGAGAGGTGCTAGGGTAGGTTCAGACACTAGATCTATTTGAGTTGGATAGCTGGCTTTGAAGACATGTACGTGTCTGAAAAATTCAGATTTTCCACTCAATAGATAAATTTTAGTTAATCATTTTATATATTTGGGATTTTTAATTTTTTATTATAGTCATCTTGCCATTTCACACTTATATTTATATATAAACATAAATAGTAATATTTTTTTTCATACCATTTTACAGAATTCTATACATATCCAGTTCTGTTCATTTTAAATTATTTTTATACTATTCCCTTTCTACATATGTTACTATCTTTCAATTGAACATTTTTCGGTGAACTGCTACATTTTTGTCACTGTTATTTGTGTAGCAATTTTTATTTGAATATTAATTATTTTATGGATCTCAGTCAAGTCTCGCCCATCTTCAAAGCCTATTAATAATTTAAAATCAAATTCTAGTTTAGATTTACTGCAATAATTCTGAAGATTAGGGGTACCACTTATTAATACACCTTTTCTTATTAGCTTTTGTTTTTCTCAAGTTTTGAATTAATGACATATCTTACATCTAACTAATTGATGATAACTTGTTATGCTGGATGAATTAATCACATTAAAATCTTCGAATAGCTAATTTCTGTTATGAAATATAATCCAAATATGCTTGGATTATATCTTGATTTGGATGCTACCACATCCATTTAACATTAGAATATTTCTTATAATAACTGTATACAGCATTTCTCTTTATTCTCAATTCTTTCTATCTCCATAAACAAATCTAAACAAAGAAGACTTTTAACCAATTGTAGCTCTATATTTTCTATGCTAATTTTAAAATGTTATTTTGTCTGATCAAAAGCAATTTACATATCATTGTAGAAATCTTCTAGATTATTTTTACTGCAAATTAATATGGCATACACATGCATGATTTGCATTTAACATTTTATAATACACTACATAACTATGATATGCCATCAAATTTCATTATGTTGCTCTTTTATTTGTAATTTGTAAAAAAAATCCAACATCACTTGTGCTTCCAATGTGTGTGCCTTTATAGTAAAGTACTTCTCCACTTTTCAAACCAATTGTCTTTCTAACTTCACAAAGAGCAACAGTATATCCTTTAACATCTCACAGTTTTTGTTCCAATTCATGCATTCTTCCTTCAGTTTGAAAGTGATCTATAATTGTAGGTAATTAAGTAAAAGGCCATCCTCAAATGGCAGTCTAGGTCCATAATTCATCAATTCTTAATACTCTCTACCTTCTGTAACTAACTACTGATAATTTTACCACCTCTGGTTAGAAGAAACATAATCTGTTTGTGCTAATTGTAAATATTTAAATCACATATATATTCACCCAACAGATGCCTTACTTACTACCTATCTGAAAAGGATGATCATGGTGTATTATTGGTTTATAACTTAAAAGTAAAAGTCAGTAAATTAATCAAGCTAGTTAATGTCTGTTAATAAACAACCTATCCATGTTTGCTTACCATATGAATAATAACAGGTATAATGGTAAGAACATATAGAGGGAATATTTCGGAATTTGCCCTGATTAATTCTTTTATGACCTTAAAATGGCATGAAATAAGAAGGGCTGGGTGGGAAATGGAGAAACAGAAAGAAACTAGAAGTCTGTTTATATTGGATACCTTACTATATTTTTAATAATCCGCATAATAATTTACAAGGTAGCAGGTTGACTGGTAGATGTTTAATGGCTATTCACAGTTAATTCAAACCTTTGCCAACTGCTGATCACATTTAAAGCCTGTATCCAGCACCAATATTAATTAAATATGTAATAAATTGCAAATACTAATGGAAAATAGATTAAAAAAATTTAATATATTTTAAGCTACAATCTTAAAACTATGCACCTGAAAAAACGACAATAAGGACCTCTGCAAATCTTTAACACAAGATTTATTTCAAAGACAAGAGCAGCTCTTGTTTTTTAAATAAATCTTGTGTTGCAGAGGTCCCTACTGTTGTTTTTTAAGGCGCATAGTTTTAATGTTGTAGCCTTAATATATACATTACTTTAAAGTAACGAGTATGCGCTTTATAAATATAATTATAAAAATGTAATGGAAAGTTAAAATTAGACAGTGTGGAAGACATCAGAAAGAAATTCACTACAAGAGAAGTTAAAGACAGCAACATGAAATAAATAGAATAACGGATTAACATTTTATCTAGGTAGATATATTTGTTTTATAAATTTCATTACAAAACCCATCTCTACTGCATCATTGTTCAATCTTTATATTTCCTTTTTCCTCTTGCAGTTGAAATGGCTATACTCTTTTGAAAGTGGTTACTGTTGTTAATTAATATAAAATAGAAGTATAGATGATCCCCATAAACTATGGCATGCCTACAATACAGTTTCATTCTAACACAGTGTGAGAATTAAGAGGAAAAACCCCTAAAACATGGCATTCCTACATGGTTTGAGGTGAAGAACCCCCCCCCCATAACACAATATTCGTACAAGTTTTAACAATTAGGAAAATTCATGTATAACCACCCAAAAATGTTACAAAAGGAAAAACCATTTCGTTGTGACGTCATTCGATTTCGTTGTGACGTCATTCGATTTCGTTGTGACGTCATCAGATCAGATTTTGCACAGAATTTTAGAATTTATTACAATTTTAAATTCATTTTATATTTGCGGAGTATTAATTCTTTAACATTTTGACTGTTTTCTAATTTTTACTACATAGATTAAAAAATTTCTGGTATGTAGTACAAATATGTAATACTTTTGATCAATTATTGTTTTAATAAATGTATTTTTCTTAGTTACAAAATGCAAATACTATAGGCTTTTTTTAACTTTTATAACATAACCCTGTTTTTGTATTAGTTATTTGTTTCGTATAACACGAATTTGCTTGCTGGCATTTTTTAGAAACCTATTGACTGTGTCATATGCGAGTTGCTTGTACTTTAAATAATTTTTAAAAAGATATAATATATATTGTAGATCCTAAAAAATATAAAACTGCAAAAAATCCTTTAATTAATAAAAAAATATTAGAAGAGGGAAATAAAAAATTCAATAAAACAAGAAAAAAAAAACTTCAACAATAAATTTAGACAACAGACAGACAAAATTAGATAAGGAAAATATTAAAAAAAAGGAATATAGAAATATTTTAAAACAGCAAATGAAGACAGCAGACAGATAAAGCATGAAAAAAAAATGATTTGAAAAGAAATGTAAGAAAATGATGAATTACAGAATAGATTTGATTTCAAATAAGGCAGAATACGCTCTGGATTCCAAGAGATTGTAAAAGACCCAGAAAAGACCGTGAGATTGATGGATGAAATAAGAAAGTGTGCAGGGGTGATATGGAGAAGAGAAGCTAAAGATCGGAGAAGTTGGAATGAACTTGGAGAGATCTTCATCCTGCAGTGAATTGATAATGGTTGATGATAATGATGATGAGAAATGTAGATTTATAAGATTTAGCCAATAACTAGAATAAAAACAGATTAATTAAATTGGTGTTAGAGAACTTTTTAAATGTGCATGCCAAATATATTTATCGAATTGCTGAAAGCCCTGAGCAGTTTTTCAATAAGGTAAAAAATAATAAAAACTTATTACAGAATTTTATTGAGATAATTTTAAAACTCATAGTATAATTTTAAAAGAAAATTTTTTTGAATGAGATTACATTTTATGCTAAATACATTATATAATCAGGATCATATTTTGTTATAATAAGTCAAATAATAACTAAATTCATCAGTCGTCCTATTTCTGAATCTGTTTTTTTTTTAAATTAATTTCTGAAAATAACCACCCACATGCTTACGTAGAGGGGAAATTTGATAATATAGGTGTCGCTAGTGTTTTTAAACAACTGAAGATTCTGGGAATGGCAATCCAAGATTTTAATATTTCTTCTTTAGCATTTTATTTTTTATTATACCCAATAATCGATCATTTTCGATCTTTTTCAAGTCATTTCTCAAATCAACAAACTTTTATTTCTATATAGAAATGGACTGGTAATCAGTCCAATTCAATATGATCCTAACATAACCACTCAAGAATTTACAAATTTGTTGACTGATGTTTATGTCTGGATATAAAATAAATTTTCATATTTCTCCAAATTACCTCAACTGCAGAAATTCTACTTGTATATATATATTTTGTATATGCAAAATATTTATATTTATTTGAAATAACATTATAATGTCTAATTTACCTTTGAATGCTCTGATTAAATTAATCGTTAGAATAATTATTTCCTTAATATCTTGCAATTTAATATTTAATTCATTTGAATGGAAGCACAAATCAGTAAAAAACATTAATTTTGAATGCCTCTGACATCCATCAATTCACTGTATTTTTCAATTATATTATAATGATGTAAAAAAAAAGTAATTTCTTTAAAATAAGCAACAAATCTTTGAAAAACTTTTTCCACAACTTAATCAGTGGATATTATTGTACAAAAGAAAACTGCTATATAATAAGTTTACATCATTTGGACAGGTCCAGAATTTTTGTTTATTTAAAATATGTGCAGGTAGAAAATTGATTAACTTTGTTGCAAAGTTTACAATATTTTCCAGTATCTCGAAACTAACTTTGGAACATGAAACCTCCTGATGTATAGAGCTGTGAAAATCCATAACTGCATACATTTGGAAAATATATGGACAAAACCACTCTCATATCCAATCATATTGTGAGCACGGTTAGTTGTTATTGATATAATTTTGGAAAGATGTATTTCTTTTTCAGCAAATACATTTACAATTGCATTGCAAATACCTATTCCATTGTTGCTGCTACTAACAATGTTAAAACTGATTAATTCCTCCTTGATATTATTCATAATACAATAATGAATAAAAATCATTAAACGAACTGTTCCAGTTACGTCAGTAATTTCATCATGACAGTGAAACGTAAAAGTGGAACTTTACATCTATTTTTTTCTAATTGGTTATTCTTTTAGCCACTTCCAAGATTCTATCTTTTAACATATTTCTTACCAAAAGCATATCTTTTATTCTTTGAATAATTTTATTTTTTGTTTTAAATAGATTTAAAAAGGATAGGTACACATTTAAATCTTTCTTGTTTTGAATATTCACCATCATCAAAAGATTTACCCTGTTTGGCAATTATGTTTGTGCAATAAGCAGCGGTTATAGTAGAGTGACTGATGTTTAATTAGGGATATTCGCTGAGCATCTTTATTTTAAATAGCCTGTGCAATAAATTATTTTTGTTCTTCTTTATCAAGAAGAGATACACATGGTTTGTTTCATAATGCCATTTTAATGACGTTACACATAAAGCTCAAACTGCTTTACTGCTTTATTAATTATACCATCTTTTCCTGATCACCAACTCCAGAATTAACTATGGCTTAATATCGATCATTTTTGGTTTTTACATACACTGCCCATTTAATTAAAATGGTTTTCTTAAAACAAAATAAAAAATACTGAGAAAAATCTCTATAAAAAATAATTTGTAAATTTTTTTACTTTTAAATGCATCCACATATAATATCAGCATATGTACTACATTTGATACACGTGTGCACAAACAATATGTTTACTGCTTTGCACATTGCTGGTCCATGTTGCGGTACATGCCGCTATTGACACAAATTTAAATGCATGCAAGATTAGAGATGACGGTAGAGACATGTATCTACTACAAAACAGAGTGCAATATGGGAATTCAAATAACTTTTTGTTAATTTTTCTGGCATGAAAACTTTTAAATAATTATTAACAAATAATTTTAATAAACTATAGACTAATAATAATATCATTTACATAAGCTACCAAAATTTCCTTAAGTCTCAACTCCGCCATGTGTCACTAGGTTCCCCAATAATGGAACTAGATAATGTGCATGAATATAAAAGGATCACAGGGTAATAAGCAGTTTATACCTTTAACCCTTTTTCCTAAATGCATACACTAAACACAGCCTTTCAAAAAGGAAAACATATTTGTGGACATGCAAGAAAACTGAAATTCAAATATGGTAATAAATTTAAGTTTAAAACTTTATTATTTGTTAAACCAGGCTTTGAATATGGTGTATCTTTGTCAAAGCATGACCAAGAAATAAAATTAGCAAAATATTAGCAGTATCCATCAGTGTGTAAAATGTAAATCAAACTGAGTGCTAATTATTATAAATTTGCTTATTTGCATGCGAAAAGCTTCAGGCTTTGTAATCATATTAAATGACGTGTTTACTAGAAGGAATGCTATTGGCTCCACCATTTACACAGCTTTGGGAGATGGTAATATGCCAAGTTTCTTTTATTTTCAATTTTTTATTCTTAATATTGAGACAGAAAATCTTAGCATCAATAGGTTTGAAGAAAATGACCAGTGTTATTTTTGTGGTCAATAAATACTGAGCTATAAGTTTGGCTGGATATGGCCCTGTTACATAAATAAAAATGCTGGGCTATTCCAGATTTTAGGTTTGCATGGATTCTCCATAGCCTTCATGATTAACCCATTCTTAGAATTATTGATGTCTATTTAGCAGCTGAGGGCATCTGAAACCATGTGCAAAATGGATATATATAATCTTTGAGTATATATTAGGGATGTATGACATATCAATCCATGGCTTAGTGTTGGGTGTATCATTATATGTACATGCATTATTAAATATCCTTGTTTGTCAAGCGTGGAACTTGAGTAGCCAACCCTAACCATGTCCTTCCTATAGCATTCTATACTATTTCTTTTATCCCCTTCAAATTTATAAAGTTTTTTATTCCTAGACAAAAAGACAAAGATACACTGTATCGAAAGCCAGGCTTAGCAAATAATAAAGCTTTAAACTTAAATTTATTATATATTTGAGTTTCAGTTTTCTTATAAGTATGTAAAAATCTTCTTTACTATATACTACGTTATAAATACATATACATTCCCAAATACACAAATAGCTTGCTTTTTAATCAAAATAGTAATTTCAACAAAATATTTTTTTTATTTTCATAATTTTTTTTTATTATTATGGAAAATATAAAGATATCTTTCAAAACAAAAAAAGATATTTTTTTTTTTTTTAAAAAGGAAAATGTATTGTAATTAATAATTTTCAAATTTAAATTTCGATGACCTTCAGAATAAAAATAGAAATAAACAATATAAAAATTCATTTAAAAAAATGTAAGATTCGAAAGCAAATTATAGGCAATTTAAAAAACTGACTAGAATTTGACAATACTACGTTATCTGATAAATATGTTCGTTTTTCAATATCCTATTTGAACTTAAATCAAAAAATTGACATATCTTAATTTCTGGTACTAACGGCAATATTTGAATTAAAATAATACTACTGGTATCAACGACTGGAGATTAATTAATTTTAATTTTCCGTTACAAAAAGAATATACTTTTGGTATAAATATCTAGAATTTATATTAGAATGTTATGGTTCCATGACCAAAAAAAACGTGTACTGTTTTTTTTTTAAATAAAATTTAATTTTTGACAAATAATATCCCTATATAGATGCAGGCAATCCTTGGCTTCCATAATTAATGTGTTCAATAAGATTTTGTGTATTCGGGATTTTTCCATCAGATAGATGCACGTATTAAGAGTTCCATATATCTAAATGAAAATAAGTACTACAATATATTTAAAAAAATGTTACACATAGCATAACACAAATGAAACCGAGGGCTAAATTGACTTGCGGAATAGATAGTGTATTTTAATACGCTGGCAATTGTTTACATATATATGTTTTTATAGTAATCAATACCTATCCCTACTTTTATGACTGTAGACGTATATTTATAAGCAAAGGTACTTGGAAAATGAAAATACAAGCGATTTTACTTTTGATATTGCTGATTCTTCATTTCATTAATCAACGGTATTTAAAGTTGATGTAAGAATTTAAAAGTAGTTGCAGCTTTCTATGCTAAATATGTATATTTATTTATCTTTTTTTAACGTCATTAATCAGAGAATGGTATTGTTTGAAATATCTCATGAAAAAATAATATCAAATGTAGACCATCAAGATTTAACTAGGATCACATATTTAAGAAAAATTCAGACTTGAATATTATTAGAGAACATATTATTTTCTCATCATAGTTATGCCACCTTGTGCAAGCTTAGCAATCAACAAATGCCTAATGGTAGTATTTGATAAATCCCTATCCAGCACTGTTCTATCCTACTTATTAAAAACTTTCACCTGGCATCTATTGATTACTAAAGCTTACACAAAGTGGCATAACTGATGAATAAAAAAGAATTTACTGCTGATCAATATTGTGTAAATTGGTAGTTTGCAACTTTTATTAGAGAGCATTGATATTTTCCGTTTTTTTAAAGAGTATAATTATTTCTGACTGTTTATTTTCCGTTATTATTACAATTTTTAGGCAGCAATATTTTTTAACAATTATAACTACTGTAGTCGGGCAGCATAATACAATCCACAGGCATTTGGTTCTGAGAACTTCATGCCGATGTTTGAAATAGAGGATAATATCAAATTCCATACAATATATTTTCACCATATACATACTTATAGTATTCAAAAATTATACACATTAAGATATCAATAAAAATAACTAGCTTAACGGTAAAATAATGTGAAAAAAAAACAAAACAATACGGTAATAAAGTGAAGAGGCAACTCATTCACATCTGTAAAATAATGCTTTCACCATAACAGCAATCATAAAACTGATTTGAGTGCGGCCAATAAAATGGTTTGCCATAACAGTAACATGATTCGAAGTAAATGGAACTTATAAATTTAAATATAACGGTCATCATTAACAAAAATGCCTAGCATTAAAAATGCACTAAGATCATATTTAATATTTTCCATGATTTCTCCAAAGTCAATATATTCAATTCAAATTTATGAATTTCATAATTTTTCAGGTTTTTTTTTGTTAAATTTAATATTTCTTTCCAAATCACATGTATACTGAATCCATGGATAAGAAAAATGACTGCATTCTTTATGAATAACACATTTAGTTTTTTTGATGCAAATTTCTTTCACTATACATTCGTAAGCTACTTTCTTAAGCTCTTGAGTAAATTATTTTATGAATTTGCTTTGTATCACTTTCATAATAATGACTAAAATAAGGACATTTAGTGGCATTTGTTATGTATCCGTGGGGAAGAGAATTTGCAATAATTAAAACACCAGTAAATCTCAATAACAGTTCAGGATTGAGAATTACAAGGTATACATACAATAAATGACCAGTCTAAACTTCTTGGTTCTTATATAGAATTTGGTATGCACATATCAACCATAAAAATTACTTCTACTATTAGACTAATTACAAAGAGGTATTCAAATTTTATACACTTACTTACTAGCAGGAAGTCATAAACAAGTATGGCCATTATTATTCCAATAAAAAAAAAAAAACTTTTCTGATGGTGGTATAAGTCAATAAATGAAACATATTCTTATACCATATCAGTTCTTTAATCTGTTTGTTTGACAACTTTGGATTCTATCTTTTAACTTTTTTGGCAGTGAATTTTTCTTTCTGAAATACTTCAACATTCTACTCTCCAGTTGTATTCTAATCCTGGCCATATTTTCACTATAAAACCAATCAATATCACATTTCTTTGGAATTTTTTTAAAGATAATATTTATAATGTAAATGAGGTCTACATCTGTTATGAAAAGCATATTCATTATAAAATATTTTTTTTAGAAAGTTTGTTATCATTCCATTCATTCACGTATCAAATCTGACAGATGATTTCTTACAATAATAGATACAGTATCCTTTACTCACACTACCATATGCCAGAATATAATATAATAAAAATATATTGAAACCAAGCCAGGCAGTAATAAAGCTAAATATTATTTTTAAAAACTACCTTTTTTTATATTAAGAAAAATACAATACATATCATTGGTTACATTGGTTCAAAAAACAATAGTCTTGATATCTTGCAAAATCTCTAAGATATTGTCTTGTAGAATGCTCATTCTCTTCAAGGTTCATTGGTTCAACTTGACTCCATAGAGCTTGTTTTCCTAAACCACTGAGTACTGATCACTCTACAGTTTCATGGTTCCCATCAAAGAGACCTTCTTGCAGACTAATCACTTCGTCATCTGTAGAGTCAACATGATCTCCGAGTTTGTCAGAGATCTACATTAAATGATCATGTAGTTCCATTGTTGTTTCATGTGTATTATCTCTCCATTGCCTAACTAGTTTTGGCCTTAACAGCTTCTCAACCCTTTCCTCATCACTCTCTTGTCTGTTAGCCTCACAGCATATGTCATACCTGTATCTAATTCTTTGATTTCTTTCGATTTGCTCCTGTGTTTTTCCTGGTATGTAGTTGACTTTCACTCTCCTTTCAGCTCTGGCAGGCTTGAAAGTCAATGTCACTCCACAATTCCTTTGATTTTTCAGTTGTCTTTGATACATTCACTAGATCTTCTACAGACATTTCGAGTATTTCACCTAGACAACATTGATGGCCTATTTCCTGGTTGCATTTTTCCTTTTCTGTGTGTATTTTCATTTTACCAGCTATCACAGAGGCTCAGAAAAGAAGAAAAATAGTAACAATTAAATTAATGAGAAATATAGTAACTGCTCAAAGTTAAAAGCAAAAGATGAATATTTGGGAGAATAAAAGTATTATATTAGACATTATCTTTTCAATATCAGAAAACAAAGAAAAAAAAATAAGAAAGTAAAAAATCAAAGATAATTTGATAATGATTGCACAAACTAATAAGTGAAATAGATATATAGATATATATAACAACTTTATCCTTTATAAAGTTCTTTCATATGGCATCTTTGGATTCTATCTTTTAGCTTTTTCTGCATTAACAATTCCAATATTTATAATGTTATACACTGAAATAAATAATCATACCTTCTAAATATCCATAATTGCAAAGCGGAAGTAATTACTACCCACGAGTCATGTAGCGTCCAAAAGCAATAAAAAGATACAATATACCATTCTATTTAGGGCTATATTTCATTTGGTGTTCAAAGGCTGTTAAAATTAAGACTCGTTCTTCATTCTTTAAATATATTAATGGCGATTGAAGAACATTTAGTCTATACACAAATTAAAACAAGAGACAAATTCACCGTATAATTTAAAAATCAAGACAAAAACTAAGTTTATATAACAAAAGAGTCCAAAGATAGAATGGTATCATTCTATCTCTTCATTGATTTTTAATGCTACATAACGCAGTGGAAGATAGTAACTTCCACTTTGCAAATTATTCACATGTCAAAATGTTATCCCCTGTGTGATTTGGTATAGGTAGAATAGAAGACCCTGGAGCTCCAGACCCATAGTGTTTGAAAGACATAAGAATTCCTGGATAGTAAACGATTCGACTATATATATTAATAATTTGATGAAACAATTTTTTTTAAAAATATTAATAAATATATTAATCAATTAAGAGCCCCAGGATTTTTATTAATTTTATACTACAAGCTTTTATTTCAGCTGTTTAATTAATCATAAACAATAAAATGATTGCTATTCATAAAGAAAATAATTTTGCTAAAATGATTTTTATAAAAATGAAAATAAAATAACATGCCAAAATCAAACAGAGTTTTAGCAAATCAGCAGTGAATAGGCATTCAGAATAAAAAGGGATTCCAAACAAAATATTAAAAAAAAAAAAACCTGTAATTAATCAATATTACCACTTTTATGCATTAATTAATTAATGACATTAATTATAATAATTAAAACTGATAATTAATTGTGTTGCAATTACTGATTTTATTTCTGTCGGAAGTGTTAAAAATTTAGTTTAAAAAAATTAATTACAAAAAGATATTAATTTACAGAAAATGATTAAATACTTAAGTAATGGGATGACGTTACAATTCTATTAAAAAAAAGACTTTCAAAATCAATATATATATTTTTTTCAGTTAACAATAATGTTTTAATATTTAGAAAAAGTGCATTAAATAATAAAAATACAAGAATCTATAATTGTACAGGGATAAACAGAATATTTTTAATTTCAAATATACATTATGTTTAGCAAAAAAAAAAAAAGGAATAGCATAGAACCCATATTTCTTAAATACAAAGGCAATTCTTGATCATATATAAATAGACCTTCAAATACATATTTGACATAATTAAGGTAATTAATCCACTGAAGCAACTTAGATTTAAAAGTATTCGAGGTTCCTCTTGATAATATATGTATATGCAGTGGAATTGTAAACAACTCTATATTTTGTTCCAACTTCCTTCACATATAAACATATATAGCAATTATCCAAATCATCCTGCAAAACGTTATACTTCAGCAATGCCCTCTGTGAATAAATAAAATGTCTGAACTTCAAACAGCTGATTCAAAGTGTATCCTTTTGAATCATATGTTTTAAGTACAGATTTTATATTTATCTACAGAGGGCGTTGCTGAAATATCATAATGTTTGGGAGGGTGATTTGAATATTTTCTATTTAATTTTCAGCTAGGATATGCATTGGAATATTTCTGTAAATAGCATATAGCAGCTCACATTTAAACACAGGCAAAACTCTCCATATATTACCACCACTCAGTCCAAGCCAGAATAATCAATGGAAGCAAGAAGGTTTGTGCATAAAATCTCTATCTAGTGCCTACTTATCCAATATCCCCAAACTAGTTTCTAGCTTTTGACTTTCACCAGTGAGGAGCCTTGGATCTGAGAGCACTGCACTTAGATCTTAGGATCTAGGTAGGGATTTTTTTTCTTGAGATTCTAAGATCTAGGTGGAGTGCTCTCAGATCCAAGGCTCCTCACTGACGAAACCTAGAAACTACTTGGGGAATATTGGACTGTATGCACAAACCTTCATGCATCCATTGATTTCTCTGGCTTGCACTGACAGGCACTTCTATATGGATAGTTTTGCCTGTGTGTAAACAGCTTGAATAAGCATATAAAGAATGGTAATCATGTGATGGTTGATAAAAACTCTTTAGATTAGAATGCATAATGTTTACAGAATGCAAATGCACAATAATTTTCAACACACATACATACATATAGCGTAGACACTTATTTATATGTATAATATGAAAATCAAATTAATATTATAATATAACTAGAAAAATTTAAAACTTATAGTTACTAATAATAAATTGAGGGGACACATTTACATATAGTTTACTGTAAGTTCACTCATGTATTCACTGCAGCAATAATAATTTTTTAAAAAAACTAACTACCGTATTTTTATTTTTAAAATAAACAACAAAATGTCTGATTTTGTTGCTATTAAATATGCTCTGGGTGACATTCTTTTTATTCAATAACTTTTTTCTCTAATAGAAACATAATAGTGGTCTTGTTATCAAGAAATTAGGAATCTTCTAATTATTTTGACATTTTAAAATCAGCAATTTCAAACTAAGCTACAAACTGACACGGTTAGAAACAATAAACCAAGAATGCTGCTTTCTACCTTACATACCATCAATTGCTGGGAAATATTATAAAATATTTGCTGAATCCTTTGAACTAGGATTCCACATCCCACCATCAACAAAAAGAATGATAAACAATACCAAAAACAAAATACCTTCTGATCAAATAGCCCAAGCAGTTTACAAAAATTTCATGCCCAACCAATGGATCTAGAGCAGCATATTATGGAAAGACCCGTGCCAACATCGCCACCAGAACATCTCAACATCACTATTTATACAGGAAAGATCTAAACAATACTGAAAACAAACCCATATTCTTTGAGCACCAAAAAACAACAGGCCATGTGTTCGAACCCACTATGGCAAGGGCACTGAACATAATAATATGAAATGAACATAAAGGAGGCATGATTTATTGCAAATGACAACTATGCAATAAACCAAAAACAATCGTGCTTTATAATCTCCAGAAAATGGTCTTTATGAAAGAAAACTTTGAATAAATTTTGCATAAATTACTGCTAAGCTTCGTTTAAAATCTCAATGTAAGCTGACACTCCCAAGATAGGCTTTGAATATGGAGACCTAAGTGCTCCAAAAGCACTACATCTTATAATTCTTTTCTAATAATACTAAGTTCACTTTTTTGGGTAAAGCGCAATTTAAAACTTACCACTCAAAGATAAAGTAAAAACAAGGATTTTATATCAACTTTATGGTAAATTCTAAAATTTTGGAAAAGCATTATGCTCAGAAAATATTTTATTACACAAAATATTGCACATCAAATTTGGAAAAAAATAAATTACATGCATTCAACATAACACCAAGAAATCTTAATAATAAATGTAATTTCGTATGCTGCTTCTTGATGGAAAACAGCTAATGGAGTATTATAAAAATTATTTATAAATTTTACTTTTTTTAAATGTGATCACATATGATGGTCAGAGAAGAAAAAATGGTTGCTTTAATATTGTAAAATTATGAGAAATACATTTTCTCAAAAGCACTCAGCTATTTTAATTGATTAATTGCTATTAGTTTATTTTAATTTTAAATTACAGCTTTACATTATAAATGTGATAGCACTATTTAATATTATCATAATTTGGACAAGTGTAAAGCATAAATCTATAATTTATTACTTAATTACATATTTGTTTCTTCACACTTTTCTTTGGATAACTTACAAATGAAGTCGGGTAGTAAAATACAGTGTAGTTTATGGCTTCACTGTATAGGCACAATTTCTTTTTAATAGATATTCAACATCCATAAGTAAATGCATCGAAATCACTCTTGCTTTATTCATATATGCAAATAATATAAAAATCTCAACTGATATTATATTGTAATGGGATGGGGAAGATGGAGTTTAAACCATGGGGGATCTGAGGAATTATATTTTTATCACCAAGTTAAAAAAAAATCTCAAAAGGGATGAGGATAATAGATCACTGTGAGAGACCAGCATATGTAACCATAAGTTACTACCAGCACTCCCCAAAAGTAAATACTAGTACTACTCAAAAAGTCTCCATCCATCATCAAAACTGAAAATACAGGTAAACAAACTTCAACATTCAAACACTCAATCCAATCTCCAAACTCATAGATTTTCTATTTAACTCTAAACATGAACTTCTTTAAACTTTCATGAAAACTACTATTTTATAATTTATAATCATCATCAATACTCTTGTCACCTATTTCACAATAATTTTTAAAATTAATTCTGCATAAAATGCATACTTTTTTTTTCTTTCTCAGTTTTGTAGTTTGAGATCAAGTTGACAATTTTGAAGTGATGATCACCGGCAAGTGATCATCATCAGCATTACATTGGGCAGCCATCTATAATGATTACCACCGTACATTATCATCTTCAGCCCTGTTAGGTTGTCATTTGTAACAGGATGGGGAAGAAAAGAGTGAAGGTGAGATGATGAAAAGTTTGTAACAGGATGGATAAACAGAAGTGGAAAGAAAAGAGAGTTGTACCTGGGGTGATGGAAAATCATCATCACTTCCAAGAAAATTAAATTTACAATTTACAGAAAGTATAATATAAAGTAAGAATGATGTTTAAGATTAAGTATTATTAAAATAAGATAGATATTAAGAAAATGTTAAAATAATGTTTAACATCCAAAAATATATAAGCATGTTATATTAAAGAGAGAGCATGAGATCGTAAAATCTCTCCGAGATCAGCCCAGATACTCCTCAGAGCAACTATCAGTAATTATACATCAACCAGCATTATAATAAGTCAAAGTAAGTATTAGTAATAATCCAAGTAATAACTATTCATCATCATAAATGATCCATCAAAAGAAATCAACAGTCAATCTAGTGACTGGATTGAAAATGGGTCTTCTTTAGACCAGGCTAACTATTGAGCTATTGCCAGCTTGGGGCAATTATTTAAATATAACTTGGATGCACCAACTAAGTGCTCATCCATATAAAACAATAAAAAATCAGAAAAACAATAATGCTGGGACATTAAAACATGCTGATCATCATCAATGCTCTGGCCATTTGTACTGGTCAACTACATAAACTTAACTTTTAATATGACTAAACTAAAATCAAATGTAGTGCATGGGTTTTAAAGAGCATTCTCTTTTCCACCAACCAGGATGATGATCGATCATCTCTGGATGTCCAAAAGCACTAATACACAGCCCCATTCATTTATTTAGCACATGCTCGAATCTAGCTCAGAGAACCTAAGCTCTATTACTGTATGTGACCAAGAGATGGTGGAAACAGATATTCCAAAAATATTTAGAATCACTGAAATAATTTTCATAAATAAACACAAGTTTATTAACAATAAAAATAAAATGATATTAAGGTCTAGAATAAGGTTATGCATATCAGTTAAATTTTCTGATTTTGTTAATATACAAATAATAATATTTAGACATTTTTATATGTTTTAATTTATAATAAAATTCTGTTTTAAATCCAGAGTTATTTAACCCTTTATTGATTATTTTTATTCCCTGCGAATATAGAAAATATCTACAAAATTTTTTGTCTGTGTTTATTTCTACTTTCCCTTTACTTAATATATATTTATGCATACACACTATATTGTGTGCCATACAACAGACTGTTATAATATATACATATTTTGATGGATTAAATAAAAATTATTGAAGTATTAGAACATATATAAATAATGGAAGTATAAAAAATAAAAACATAAATGTAGGAATGCTTTAGTGCATAATTTCTTTAAGAAAAACATGTAATAATATACAGTAGTTGCTTTATAACTGTAAAATTTGGTTTTAAACCTAGTAATGAATTGAAATTTACAAACTATATAAAATATGCATTTTAAACACACATCCCTATATGCATATTAAAACGCTATACATGTTGCAATATATGCATAATTAAGAAAAAAAAATCATTAAATACACACAAATTAATAATCCTAAAGTTGACTGTTTATATTTTCTTGGCCCAATAGCTCTAATTAATTCAAAATCAATGTCACTGGAAAGAATATATTTTGTATTAGATGTACAAGCTCTCAGTGAGACACAAGCAGCCAAAATTAACTTCTAACAAGTTAATATTTTTGCAATAAAAATTGTTCTTTAAATTTTCAATAGTTTGACCTGTTAATATTTTTTCTATCATCAGCAATTCGGCAGCACAGCGTAGAGATGATTTGAGTCCTTCTGCTTAAATTTGTTTGCTGGTTTTGTGTTTACTTGATAGAAAAACTGGAACAATAATATAAATGGTACCATTAATTTTAAAAAAATATCAAGATATCAGAATTGTACATAGACTGTAATAAAAAAGATACTGGAACATCAATGATTGATTATTTCTTTGTTTTCAAAAATAGTCAGTGTCCTTATTAGAGCAGAGCTTTTGTTCAAATATTGGCAACAAATATTGTATACTTTCTAGTTTATTTACATATTTAGGATTATTTTTGCACATCTATTTTTTGACAACAATATGATGATTAGACTCAGATTTTATTCAAAAATAATTATTTTTAAGAGAAGGCAATCCAAGAGAAATGTAAATATACAGAGCAGAAAATTGTGACTGATCAAAGTTAATACCCATATAATCATAATAGCTGTTATTTTTAATAATTTTTTACTAATAATATAATTTTAAATGTTGAATACAATTTCATATGTTCTTGAGAAAAATTAATTTGGGTTTTAAAAATGGAATTCAAATAAATTTTATTTAATTCAAAATCCAATTTTAATGGCAATAACAAAATAACAAAAAATATTATTCTGATTATATGTATTTCAGTGAATTAATTTTTTTTCGACATTTGCAAAGTTGAAATTATTTTTAAGACTTTTTAAACTTATATTTCTAAAAAAAAAAAAGAATTTTAAAATTAAAGAATTATTTATAATAAGGAATAAAAATTTGCTTATTAAAATAAAATTTTAACCCAAATGGCTGCTAGAGCTATTTCTAAATTAATCGAAGAATTAAAAAGAAGATTTATACTGAGCGAGTAAAAGTTCTATTGAGATTTTTGATTGTAATGTTTTGTAACCTGACATTGCACTTTGAACTAATTTTTTGGTGATTCCTAATTTATTTTTTTAATCAAATATTTTTTTATTTCAACTGAACCACAAATACAAAAGTCTTAAAAGTTGGTCATAAACAATGGAACGCTATGACCAAGTGATAATACCTGATCATCATCATGCTTATACAAGTTTTTCTATTTTAGATTTAAAACTACATTACAGATTTCCACTGACTATAATAAACACAGAGAAGTATATTTGACAATATTAAATTTGACAAACCATTACAAATACCTTTTAATAATGATGATAATTTGATACACAAATAATTAGTTCATCTGCAGGCAATCCTGGGTCCATTAGTTGAGGCGGGGCCAGTAGCAGTTATAACTAATTTGCATCATTTTGCATAAATTTTCATTCTAACAATGCAGTTTTTAACAAGATAGTAGCTATGAATATGAGAGCAAGGAGTCTCTTGAAAGCGCTCAGCTAAAATAGTATTTTATATTTGCTTCCAATTATATATATTAGCTTCATTATGTGTGCGTACAGCATATATATATATAGTAATTTAAAATATAATGGTTTTATAAACACATAAATTATATTATACACATCTTTACACAAAAATGTATTCTTTGAACTAAAATTCCCTTACTTCGATCTATGTTCGACCAATTCTATGATCATTTTCAGACCTATTTCTACAAATACATATAGATTTATAGTTTGTTCAAAAATTGACAAAATAATAAGTATCACTTCATTATATATTTATGATTTCATAAATTTTTTAATGATTTATAAATGTGTATATAGAATAGATCTGAAAATGATCTTAGAGTATGATTGAAACCAAAGGTGGAGCTGCATGCTGATATATATATATATATGAACATTTTGAGTTATACAATAAACGAAAATTATAAAAAAATAATCATGTGGAATACAATTTATATATTAGAATTAATGGACAAATTTTAAAAGAAAAAAAAACTATTTATTTAATTAATTAGGTTTTATAAATATATATATTTTTAATTATAAAAAAAAATCAATTCTTGGCAATTCTCTACAATATCTATTGGAACAGAAATGTAATGAAAATATAATACTCATTAAAAATAATTACTTAAGTTAATTTAAAAAATATGAAGAATTAAGTATTTTTATAAATTAAAAATATTGGTCAATATATGCAGATTGAAAAATGGAAAATATATTTATTTGTTAGAATAAAACTAAAAAAATTGAAGAACACTAGACATAAAAACAAATAAATAAAAAATTAAGTTTATTTGTTAAATATTAAGAAATAATTTTATTAAAGATTATAAAATTATATATATATTGAATCAAGCAATAAAAACAACATTTGATTAATATCAAAATAATCTGCTATTGCTTATTGTACTAAGACTTACTATATATTTTAAATTTTTCTGGGAAAATATATATATAAAATGAAGAACATGTGGTTAGATCTCTAAACTAAAAAATTATATGTCATTATAAAGGCAGCATTGAACTGTAACTTTTGGCATCATAGCTTTCTAGAATTAACAATGTTGCCAAATTAAAAAAAATATTTTGTAAGAATTCAACATTTCCTGATTCATCTATTCATTATATGATTTCCATTTTTAACAATTCTCTTCCATTATTTATAGTCATCAGGAGTCATCAATTTCTAACATAGTTGCCTTTGGGGAAGCATAGAAAAAAGTATGGACTTTGCCTGTATATGTTACACTATATTGCTAATACTTTTCTATAACTTTCAATAATGTATCAAAAATAGTCATATAACTTAGAGGATTAAAAGCAGCAATTTTTGTAAAATTGTAATTTAACTCTTTCCTGGAAATTTCTGTTTTATCTCAGCATAGAACTTCTACTTAACTTCATTGGAGATTTGATACCTGGATGGCATTTGAATAGTTTATATTCTAGTAATTCTATTGCAACCTTGTGATAAAAATTCCAAATGACTGATAAAGATTTTACATTTTCACTTTTATTAACAAATATCAGGAGTTATTAGCAAAATATAAAGCTTTACAATTCAAAGTTAAATGAGAGAACTGAATTTTCTCAAAATTGCAGCATTTGTATACATCAGGGATATCCAATCAGTCGATCGTGATCCACCGGTCGATTGCAAAGCCATTTTTGGACAATCGCGAGGACAATCTGGCAAGAGCTGTTGGGTAACAAGTGAAACAAATTAAATCAAGATTTTCAAATTTTTTTTTGTTAGTTTTGTTTTTGTTCTAAATTTTTTTTCAATTCTAGATAGGTGAAGTCCACTAAGTTGTATCATTATTGAAAATAATATTTTAATCTTGATTTAATGTAGCTAATTTGAATTAATAAGTATGGTTAGTAATTACTCGTGTTGCTTTAATTCTCCCAGACATGAGTTTTTGGCCCGTTAAATAATTATTTTTTATTAGGTAGATATATAAAAATAGTATTACACACCTCCCTCCACTTAGACTATGCCTATGATGACAAGTCAATCGCCTATGACAACAAGTCGATCGCAACACATTTTTAAAATAAAAAGTAGATCTTATGAACACAAAAGTTGGCCACCCTGATATATATCTTATATACCATGCAGAAATAATTTTTGAGATATTTTTTGTCTTCAGATTGTTTTTTGATCATTTGAAAGATTTTTTTATTAGATAAATATAAAATATATTTATTTTTATAGGAACATTTTAACAAAAAATTTACACTAACACCTATGGGGAAGATAAAAAAATTAAATTATTCTCACTAACCTAAAAAAGTAAGTTTTGTCTTTTCATTTCCATAAATAGATTTCTGACTTTTACAATTTTTTTGATCTTTTAGTAATGTTAAAAATTAATTTTATTAATAAATTAGTAAAAAAAAAATGGTTGTTTTAAAAAAAAATTCTTCAAACTGATGACCAATTATATAAAAATTACATTTGACAAAGTTGACCTCATTTTAATTATAGAATTTGGCCACATAACAGTTAAGATATATTTTTATAGATAGAGAATAAATGCATAAATATGTAATTAATGTACAACATTTTTAAAATAAATGGATAGATAAATTCAAGTTTGTATAATTTTAATCAATATATTTTTACATTATATCAGCATAGATTATTTCAGTGCAAAACTACTTTTAATTATAAAAAAAAAAATTAAATTTGTCTACAATATAAATATTTTTCAGCAAACAGTTATACATATGCTTACAATAAACATTAATTTCACGTGATGTTTATATGTATGTATATGAATGTACATGGCAATGTAAATTAACCCTATCTTTATAAATATCATTATTAAAATAAATACTTGAAAACAAAATATTAATGCTTAATATTTATTTTATTAGAGAGAAAAAACTTTCTAAATATGTATAAGAACAGCTAGATCTGAGATTCTGCAGAAAAATTCCCATTTTCAGAAAGCAAAAATATTAATAATGATTGGTAAATACAATTATATATGGGTTTTTTTTTTTTGGTCATTCTGTATATAACATCTTTAGAACATTGAAATTACTTTAATTCAAAAACCAACATATTCAACTATGTAATTTATAAATAAATTTTTAAATGTAAGTTGTTTTTTTTAAAGTGTCATAGCATCGGCTGGGACGCGAATCCACAACCCGGGCAACTGCCTGCAAGTGCAAGGCAGTCGCGCTGACCACTCGACCACCAATGCAAGTTTTTTATTTCTTTTTTATGCCATTTATTATATTTTCTTCATGAAGCATTTAATACTTTACCTTTTTTTCAGAATGCATTATCAAGTTCACGGTAAAAATTGCAACTTCACCCAATGCATAAAAAATCCTTAATTCATTAGTGACTATATTTACAATGAAAATACTAATATTAATATACTGAAATCTTACTGCACCATTACTGTTGCTAACATTTTTCTGTGACTTTATTTATTATTTTCTTCTTGCAATGGATACTATAGAAATAACATGTTTTGTGGTTCCACCATTCCTCCAGGTATCATTTTATTGCATCAATCATTATCAAATCAAAATCCCAATACAACACTTCCCTGCATAATTCCTTTTTAAATTTGAAATTAATTACAAATATTATTGCTATATATATAATACACATGTTATAAACAGTTTTCTAATTATTAACAGACCTGATAATTAAATTTTCTTAAACTCTAATTAAACAATAAAATAAAATATAAATACAGAAAGACGTTATGGCAAATAAATTCCGTTCTTTTCTTTTTTTAATGTCTGGTTTTGTACTCAAATTATTCTCAAATTTTCCTAACTTTAGTTGCCAACACCTCTTTTGGCCATCAACCTCACAACCTCCAGGTTATGCGAGCATGATTTATTTTTGACGCTATAGTTATAAATATGACCGAGAAAGTCTTATGAGTAATTCATCCATGTTAATTTATGAAATGACCAAACGCGAAGAATATATGGAATGGACATTAAAAATTCCCCTTACTCAGTTCATTTAATTACACAAAAAGGAATCAAAGAAAGGAATCAAAGAATACCCTTTCAGCTCGTGGGATTTTTTCCCCCAGATTTGTATAACACTTAATCATTAGATATCTATTTTCAAAAATTGAAGATTAATTTTCTAACACTTCTATTTTTTTAACTGCTATTTTATTAAAATAAAAATCATGACCTTCGAACTGATAAACTGACAGGCAAAATAAAAAAACAAAACAAGGTGGTCATATCAATCTGTGCTTTCTTTCAATAAATTGCTCTGTGCGATTTAAGGCAGATGTAAGATTAAAACTCATAAGCTAAATGTCCAAAGATTGCAACTCTAATCTATTATTTCTATTGATTGAATACGATATGATCTGATATTAAAATTATTCAATTATATCAATTTATTTATATATTAGACATACAAATTTTTAAATCTTTGGCCACTTTCCATATTACATCATTGTTCCAAATCAGGGATCAGGAAGCAGGAGCTCTTTATGGAATAAGTGTGGCACTCTTGTTTTGAATAAAAATATATTGTAACTTAAAGGTCCACTAATAGCTCTCTGCTGCCTTATAAACACAAGACATCTAATTGAGAGTTCAAGTTAATCTTATACAGCAGGGTTATATAATATCAGATTACTATAAAAAATTATTAATCAAAATAAATCTTTAATCAAAATAAATCGTTCTTAATTGAAGATCTCAGGGTCTTTGCTATGAAATTCTTAATAAGCAAATATAATCTTATGCTTCATCTCAAGTCCTTATCTAACCATGAATGTGATCCTAGTAAATAATAATAATAAGATATGATCCATCTTTGGACAATATCCTCATATCATGAAACTTTATTATTAAAATAATGATATTGCATTCTAGAATGACATTCATGAAAAACTATGAGAAAGAAAGGAATTTTGTTACTATCACACAAAAAGGTTCTCTTATAATCTTAATTCAAATAAAATAAAATAATACTATCCGTGGATGTTATTTTAAATATCAACAATATAAAATTTTAATAATGTGACTTTCATAATCTTCTAGTACTCTTATAATATAATAATAAAATATATGGATGGCTTTTGGATTTTTGAGAATACGGATGATAATACAGATACAAATTCAGAAGTAATAATTAAATCAATATTTTATTAACACTAATAAATATAACAATAATAATTATTAAATATTTTAATGAAATCAAAAATTATAGGTATTACAAGTTTAAACGAAATTTAAATTACAAAAAAAAAAAAAAATACAATATGATTTGACTATAAAGACAGAAAGCTCTCGCTTTTATATTAATCCAGCTTTCATTCCTATCCATCTCAGTATGGAATATATTTAATAATATTAAATAAGTAAATCATACCAGCATAGTAACAGAGTTAAATTTGGAAAGATTCATAATTTCATAGCTATATAAAAGTCATTATAAATGTAAGTACAAAAACATTTTGTCAAGGTTTTTAAACACCCCAGATATGCAAATTTGGCACATCAATAATATCACCAACATAGTTAAACTACTTGGATTTCATCAAGAGAAAAAAATAAAGATGTGGTTGACATTTCACATGACTTTAATATTCAAGAGCTAAAATAAAGACATGGTTGGCATCACGCATGACTAATATTCAATGGCTAAAATAAAGACATGACTGACATCACGCATAACTTTAATATTCAAGGACTAAAATAAAGACATGATTGGCATCATGCTTGACTAACATTCAAGGGCTAAAATAAAAACATGTTTGGCATCATGCATGACTTTAATATTCAATGGCTAAAATAAAGACATGATTGACATCATGCATAACTTTAATATTCAAGGACTAAAATAAAAACATGATTGGCATCATGCGTGACTTTAACATTCAAGGGCTAAAATAAAAGCATGGTTGGCATCATGCATGACTTTAATATTCAATGGCTAAAATAAAGACATGATTGACATCACGCATAACTTTAATATTCAAGGACTAAAATAAAGACATGATTGGCATCATGCGTGACTTTAACATTCAAGGGCTAAAATAAAAACATGCGTGACCTCAATATTCAATGGCTAAAATAAAGACATGATTGACATTACGCATAACTTTAACATTCAAAGGCTAAAATAAAGATATAGTTGGCATTACACATGCCTTTAACATTGAAGATCTAAAATAAAGACATAGTTGGCATCATTCATGACTTTAGTATTCAAGGCTAAAATAAAAACATGGTTAACATTATGCATGACTAAAATTCAAGGACTAAAATAAATACATGGTATCATGCATGATTGTAACATCCAAGGGCTAAAATAAAGACATGAGTGGCATCACACATGATTTTAATATTCAATGGTTAAAGTAAAGATATAGTTGGCATTACACATGACTTTTACATTCAAGGTAAAAATATAGACATGATTGGCATCATGCATGACTTTAACATTCAAGGGCAAAAAAGATATGACTGATGCCATGCATGACTAAAAATATTCGCCAAGAAAAACATCAAGGGATATAAAAGAACGGCATTATGATGTAATAGACTCAAGAGTAAACGCTTGTTCAAAAGTGAAAAAAAAAAATTAGGACCTTGTCTCTATAATCTTAACAAATATATAAAGAATAAACCAACACATAAGATTGCTAAAAATAATTCACAAGCGTAATAAGAATAATATATAAAAATAGACTTAAATCTTCTATCTCATGCAGCAATAATGAAAATATAATGTAAAAAACTAATAAATATAATAATTATATTTATAAAGTGCATACGCGTTACTTTAAAGTAATATATATTAAGGCTACAACCTTAAAAAATGATAGTAGGAACCCCTGCAAATCTTAAACACAAGATTTATTTAAAAGACAAGAGCCCTAAGCATATAAATTATGGCTTTCCAATTTAATAAAAAAAATATACATCTACTCCATCAATTCTTCCATTCATTTATCCACACTCTAAATAATTCCATACCAGATGGATATGTTATCTTCTGATTATATTTCAAAACAGTAATATTCTGAGAACTCACATGGTAAATATAGCATAAATCATACATAAGCAATAAATATGCAATATTATAACTATAATACACATATAAATAAAACTTAAAATCTAAATATTGATAACCCTTTTATCATTTTAATAATTCATAAGTCTTTAAATCTTTGATTTGAATACCATTTGGTAGCACAACAGCTCCATTAATAACTGCTTGGATATACTGGAGATTTACTAAAGTATTTGGATGATGTGAATATTAAATACTGGCAAATTAAATAATTAAAATCCAAGGTATGTAGACTAATTAAGCATAGAAATGATTTAAAAAGAACATTCAAAGCAATTGCGAAGTATTTATTGAAATAATATAATGATAAGACAATATCATTTCTTTTACAGCAATTCAAATGTAAAAATGATGAAAAAGAATAATAAGCCATGTATTTATCTTAAATAGCACATAGATAATATTCTTTCCTGTTGAAAGACAATTCATAGTTTCACATAATGAAACATTAATAAAGAACTCACAATATTTTGCATTCAAGTAATATAAAGTTTTCTTCAGCAAAAAATAATTTTTATCAGGAGCACAGCAACCTTTTTTAAAACAACACATATTATAAAATGATGAGCAGATTGTAGAAAGAACAGAGTGTGAAATATTTTATATTTCAATGGTATTCAAAGTAATAAAATACATTCAAGAATGGATACTTATTTCTGTTCTTATAGTAAGGCAAAATACTTCTTTAATATGCAATATTCTATCATGTATATTTCCTTTGAAGTCCAAAATGCATAAAATGAAATTAGCCTATTTAGAAAATATTTAAGAATAAGACACAATTCGTAATAAATATATTTACTTTCCAATTTTAACATCATTGAAATAAACATTTTGTCCATTTTAAAATAGTGTGAAATGATAATTTTATAAATTTCATTTGAAATATAAAGAAATAATAATATAATAGTTTCCATTTAAAACAAGGCAAAGGCATTCATAATTTCATAAGTATTATTCTACAGTTGTTTTTATCATTTATAAGTTTAGCAATTTTAGCTAAAAGTTCTAATTAGACTAGGATATCAAATTAAGCTAAAAGAGAACATTTTGTAAATAATAGTAAAGCTCAACATTTAAAAAAAAAATAACATTTATAATTCATCATAGAATAAAGCACAATAAACTTATTTAAAGTTACATTAAGTGCTGGCATTCAACATTTAAAAATTTTCACTTCCAGAAAAAATTAGTATGACTAAACAAGCAAGTGAATATTAATAAAAAGTTCAAGTAACATAATTACACCTTCTGTAAAAAAATTTCCTGAAACATTGCAATGGCAACTTGCTTCTTTGTTTATGCATTGTTGAAGTTTCCTAATTATATATAAGCTGAGATTCCATAGAGTCACAGAGAGCCAAAGCTAAAGGCCTGGGCAGATTATTTTAGCTTATAATGGCTTAAACTGGTAAAACAATGACTAATTATAAAACATTACACATGATCAAACGTTGAAAAAAATGATGAAGTGTGTTAAAATGTATGTGGTCAGAGCTTAAATATGGCATGTCAGGTGATCAATAATTAATGATTGACAATGAGGGTGTGAATTACTACTTAATTTACACAACCTGATTTCACTGTTAAATCAAATGATTCTAAAAATAACTTTTGTTAATTATGTCTGGAAATTTTAGACAATATAATAAATTAAAATTACATCATCTTTTACAAATAATTATTATTTAAAAATAAAATTAAATATTACAGCAATAAATAATACATCATTTAAATATATTTTTTAATATTCTCAGAATATTATCTTTATAAATTTTTTAAAAACATATTTTTATAAATAAAACTTTCAATAAAGATTATTTTAAATGTTTATATTTTCTAGACAAGGATGTTAAAATATAATGATTTTCTTTTAAAATTTTAACTCTAAATGAAAACATATTACATGCATACATACACACACTAAAGATATTTAACAGATAATTTAGAAATTGTGATAAATTAATTATTAATAAAAATCTATAAAACATTGTTAAAACTTATCTAAGTCTTTATTTTATGCTAAATAAGTGCAATGGCCGCATGAAGAGTATAATTACATCTTTCAGCAATACATTAAGAATAAGCTATAAATTAAAATACTGATTTTATAATTTTATAACACAATTATAAAATAACCTTGACTGCTACATTAAAGTTACTTCTTAAATTTATTTATTTAAATTTATCATGAATATTTTATAATATTAATTATAAACCAACAAAATAGCATATAAAACAACTCACTACCTTTAACAGAGTAACAGAATTTATTTAACAAAAAGTAAACTGTGTGTATATATATTTAAAGATATAGGCAGAATGAAAGGTTAACAATATATTATAAACCAATATTTTATTTATGTATACTGATATATAATTTGTAACTAATTTTATTATATAATTAATACAAATGTGTAAAATTATTATGAGTGCAAGTGGTTTAATTTTAAACTAGGGCACTGTGCATTAAGTTTTCATCAATCAAGTGAAAATTAAACACAAGTGCAGACTGACTGACTCAAATCTGAAGATTTTATTATTAAAATGCATGAAATATATTCCAAATTTGAACAAGTTGGGTGAGAACATAACAGTTCAAAAGTCACATTAGTAAATTTGAGTATTAATATTATATCTTTACATTTATAAAAATGACTTTGCACTGATAAATTTTATAATGTAAATTTATTATATTTCCTGAAAATTTAGAAAAATGTTGTAATAATTAAATGTAAAATTTACAGAAAATATTTTTTTTTTGTTTCACTCACAAAAATTTTATATGCAAGTGTAAGAGCAGTTTGAATCTTGTATATGCATACTTAATGCTCCTAAGTTTGTAAATAATAAATGAAATTGATTTCAAGTGGTATCACCCTAGATTTTAATTTTTGTTTTTTGTCAAAATGACTCTCTGATTCAAAAATGTTCCTGAACCCTGTTCTAAACACATGTTTATGATACACCAACTCATTGATATTTCCTTAAATTTAATTTGTTCACTATTAACTCCTCCCATTATTTTAATAAAAGACTTAGTTGCAATTTCAGTCATATTTGCAACATTTAATTTTACAATTAAACCTTATTCTATACCATATTTTGCTATTCGTTATAACATTTGTTATAAATATAAGTTTATAAATGAAAGACATTCTAAAAATTAATATTTGAATTTTGCAAAATAGAAAAATAAAGTACTAAACTGAATGTCTGGCAATAACAATGACTTATTTCTCACTGGCTCGTAGCTTTACCTATTTCATAAAAATTAACTAATGAAATATTTATTTAAACTCTATTTTTAAAATGGAACAAATTTTAGTTGAGACAATATAACAGAATGAGAATAAGTTTTAACTTGTTCAGGATCCAATTGTTTCTTGCTTATTTGAATAGGCCCTAGCAAAAACTTTGTCCATATTTGAATATTTTATTTGTACAATTATATCTTTTTTATATATAATATATTGATAATCTTTGTTATCTATTACTATAATGGTCAGGGTGTATTGGAAGTTAAAGTCTTACTGCATCTGCCATACAGGGTGCCACCAGGCCATTCAAACCTGGAAAATTAAAGTTTTCCACCTGTGCGAATATATATATGTTAAACAACTCTTTTTAATTTTAGCTTTTAGTTTTTAATAAATTTATTTTGATTTATGAACTTAAGTTTTTATTTTAATTTTAAATTAATGTAGCGGCATATTGTATACCATTACAATTACCAATGTATGCTTTCAAATGATAGACATTTGAAACTTGTAAAATATAAAAATAATACTAAACAGAGTTCATAATGATAACAATGATGCTTGGCATTACTGGCCAGAATTTTATCTGTTTAAAAAGTTAATAACATAAAAGACTAGATATTGAAATTTCATTTTTTAAATTAAAAAAAAATTTAAAGTTAGTTATCATTAAAGAAAGAAAATATATGTTAAAAATAAACATTAAAGGTCTTGTTATTAAAAGCTTTTTTAAAAAAAATTCTTTAGTTGTACTGACAAAAAATCATTCTTGTTATTCTGTAAAAATCGCTTACATATTATAGTCAAATAGATATTTGGTTTAATGCAACTACTTTATAAAATGTTTAATATGTAAATAAATTACTGCAAATTACAATTTTTCTTTTCAAAAATAAAAAATTAATAATTTGCCTGAGGCAAAAACTATACCAACCAGAAGTTGTCATTTCTATTGATATTAACAGGAGCAGCATTGACTTCTTTGAGATGCAAATTATATATTGTAATTTTTAAAGGTCTATCTAATGCTGACATCTTTAGGTTTTTTTTCAAGTAAAAATTTTATGATCGCCATAGTAAAATAAATGTGTATGGTAATCTAAGATTATAGATAGGATGAAAATAATGAAGAAAATATAGTGATTGCAGACTCATCATAACATTTAAAACATCAAAAATTAACTGGTGTTGTAACGATCATGGATATTGAAATTCAAAATCACAATTATCATAAAAAATTTCTCCACCACCATTTATGAAAGCAATTAATATTAGCCAGTAATAATAACTTCTGCTTTATTATAACTACAGTATTTATGACTTGTCTTTCTAAAAACAAACATCTTCAATAAGTCTAAATGTGTAAATAAATTACTGAAAATTATGATACTTTATTCCAAAATATTAAAAGAAAAAAGCATATTCAGAATAGACAGAGGTGAAATAATTTATCAATCATGGCATTGTTGGTTTCCTTTGAGTTTGAAATTTGCCTGAAATTTATATGAGGTATGTAAGATAATCAAATCTTCAAAATTTGTTTAAATTAATAATTTTAGTTCCAATTCCTACCACAAAAAGCAGCACCATCATTCAAACATGGTTAAAAATTAGCAACAATTTTGCAACTATGAGGAATCCAGCTAAGATGAGAGATTTCAATATGGTGATAATTCTTATAATTTTTTTAGGTATTTTTTCACAAAAGTTACTTTCAAAAAAAAAAATTACAGAAAATGCAGAAATCATGAAGAATTCAAATGCAGACATTTAAAATGTTAACAAATAAAACCCTTATAAGTACAATGTTAATAATTATATTTTTAAATATTATATTGAACTCTACCAAAATATAATTAATTTTTATTATAAAAATAAAATTAAGTTTGTTGATAGTATATAAAATAAAATTAGCCATATACATATGTTTGTGCATGTATGTAAAAATTGGCAAAAGCAATTAGCAATGTATGTTTGAACTTACAAATAATATTATACCCATGTTATTATTAAATAAATATTTAAAAACAAATGATTACATAGTTTAATGTCTATGTTTATTTTGTTAGAAAAAATACAAGCCTAAATGAATATCTTCTACCTTGAACTTGAATTAATCCCTGAATTGATTTATGTATCAGCTATCCATTGATACCATTTTCAGCAATGTACTATCTAAAGAGCAGGAATCCATTCTGAACTGCTAACAGTGAAAATTTTAATTTGAAAATGTTTTTTTTTTTGTAATTTATTAATTCTCATCTAGAAGTCAAGAGCTACTGGGGATGAAAATGCATACTAAGAGTTTAGATCCAATAAGAACCAAAAACCTCAAAATATTTATATTGTGGAAATATTAATTAAAATATGCTAATGTGCTTGTATTGCATCGACTTTTGCTTTCATCATGAAAACAAATAAATTCTTATATAGTCTATTTACTTTTTTGGGACTTGTTTTCTGGTAAACAAAGATGTCAGCCCATATTCTTGATAAATCTACAGTTTCAGGAGCCCCAATAAATGTTTCCAACAAATTGCCTGCTAGGAAATGTTGTATTTAATATTTAGTTTTATATTTTATTATTGTTATTTTAAAAACAAAAGTCATTGTGGAAAAACTAATTACAATAATTACAGATTATTTTTTTGGGATTAATTTATTAACAGAAAAATGAAAAAAATATGTAAATACAATATATCAGAGGCATGCAATCATATTGTGACCATTAATGCATACCTTTTAAAAGGACAGGATCTTGTATCTTGGGAAACAGTCCAATGCATCATGTTCTATGACAGGAAGATTCCAAATTTTTATCATCATGACAATTTACCCCTCCCCCCAAATTTTTATCATCAATAATGTTAAGCACATCTCATCGCTTCCCACAATATTAAAAAAAAATGGAAATAAATCTTCTTAATGAAATTTATCAAATTTATTCCATTTTTTTTTAATTTAACAATCAATTTATTAATTTTGTTTTAATTTAACAACTAACACATCTTTGGTATGTATAAAACTATATATTTATCAAAAATATGGGCTGCCATCTTGATTTACATAAAAACTCACAAGTACTCTTTTTTAAAAAAATAAAATTGTTAAGTATTTGAAATACAATAGCATTTTAGCAGCAAATTAGTCAACAAATAAATTATTGACATCAGAGAGAAAACAAAATATCATTCACAAAATATTTTAATTTTTCATTAAGTTTAATTTAAATATTTTTTTAAAAATGTTTCATTATTTGATTTATGCTTTATCAAAATACCTAGGAAAAATATAAATTTTTGGAAGAATCATTATTTATTCATAAAAATATATTTTTTGAGAATGAAGGCTAAAAGAAAGCCTTTTGTTTTCATTATCTATTTCAGTTTATTTATACTGTTTATTTGCATTTTTTTATTATTTCCAAAGTTAAAAATTTTATTTTTTAGAATAATTTTGCTCATTGAATTTGTTTTCAATTAAATCTGGAAGAAAAATAAAAAATAAAATGGAAAATAAAAAATTATTCATTATAATAAATAAAATTAAAAAATATTTGAAAACAAACAAAAAAAGAAGGATCAAATAAATAATAAATTAAAAAATATTCTGATTTTTATAAAAAAAATCTCCAAAAATAATAATCAGTAAATATTAATGTGTCATTCATTTTGATCTAAATTTGATGTAAAATAATTTAAAAATAAATTTCCAATTAAAAAAATTACATGTCAAAATTTAAAATTAATGTCTCAAAAGTATCTATGTTCTTTATTTTTATGATAATGATTATATTTTCTCAGTATTATTGTTTTTTGTTAGTTTTATGGAACATAGAATACTTTATTACTACACTATTGTGAAAATTGAATCTTCAATCAAAGGCATAAAAAATCAATATGGCATTTATGGGGACGAAAGGTTAAAATGTGTATTAATGTAACTCTTAATTTATGCCTAAAATATTAAAGTCTGTTAATTGTGAAATTCTTAAGAGCCCTTATAATTCTTTTACAAAAAAGTAAAAGTTCCAAACTACCTACTTCATGAACCAAACAGTAATAATAACAATAGTAGGTAGGGAGGGAGGTATATAGAGGTAGGACAATATGTAGGTAGGTGGGTGGTGTAGGTAGGCCAGGTAGGCATGTAGATAGTTAGGTGGGCAGGGAGGTAAGCAGGCCGGCAGGTGAATAGACAGACAAACATGTAGATTGATAGATAATCATTTTTATTATTAATAAAATGTAACATAATTATTTTTTTTATTATTAAATAAGAATATTATATTTAACATATTTATAGATTGTTTTCCAATGGTATACATGCTGCACTGGTGATCGACAGCTACTGATAATAAGACAACTTCTCCCCCCACTCTCATATTCTGCTATAATATGATTGATCTTGGTTAAAAAATAATGTCAAGTTTAAGAAATAATAATAATTATCTAATACAAATTTATTTCCCAAAATGTTCATATATATATATATAAATGAATTTCAGCACAATAATTTGCTACAATTACCAAAAAAAAAAAAGACAAAGACTTACTCAAAAAAAGAAAAGGGATTAAAATGATAAAGATGTTACTTTCTTCTTTTTCAATTCTATTATTCTTCACATTTTCCTAAATTACAATGTTTTAAATATACTTTTAAAAGAGTACTTTAGTTCAATATCTGTTTCATAAACTGTTTCTATTTCAAATTGCTTTTAAGAAAGAAAAAAAATCAAAATTCAGGTAATTTAAAAGGGAAAAAAGTTAAATAAGAAAAGCAATTGATATCCTTATATTTATTTCATTAAATTTTAAATTTTTCTTTATTTTCTATTGTTTCTAAGCATCTATATAGACATAAATGTAAAAAGAAAAAAGGTTTTTAGACTAAACCTTTTATTAAAAAAAAAAGTGTAAAATATTAATAGTACATTTCTTAAGATGTATAATATTGCAGTAAAAAAATAACGTTTAATTATGACAAATTATCGGCTTTGTCATTATATTTCACTTTATAAAATTAAATATAATAGAGATCTCGTTTTTATTATACTTGTTTGGACATTTATGTGGCTAAATTATTAAGGAGTATATAAAAATTCATGCAGATTAAATATTTCTTGATAGCAGAAAGAATATTTAACCAGTCTGAATTATATATAGTTCAACATTACACTACATTAAAAAAATGTAAATATATTAGAAAACCCTATTATTCAATTCATTATATGAGTTCAAACATGTAAGTACCTTCACAAAGATTACATATTGCTTCTTGTTGACATAAATTATATTAAATCATCATATTATAGACTTTAACATTACACCATATTTAAAAAAATATTAACATATTAGAAATTTCTATTCAATATATGAGTTCCAATATTTATGAGGCTAAATCATAGGGTGAGGAGAAAACATTTCATGATGATTAAATAGTATTTCTTATGACGACAAAACACATTTTAACATTACACTAAATATGAAAAAAATGTATATCAATTAGAAATCCCTTCTATTCAATTTATTATAATAAGTTACAACATTTGGCTAAATTATTGTTGAACGTTTAAAAAAATCATGAGAACCTAAATATTATTTTTTGAACATGGAAATAATATCTATTCATCATAAATTTATAGTCTGTCATAAAAGCTGCAAATAAAAATAATTAAATATACTATAGACTCTCTTGTTCAATTCAATATAAGTCCTGATGTTTACATTTCTAAATTATTGTGGAACGTGTAAAAATTCTTAATGATTGAATATTATTTCCCGACTATTGAAATAATTTTTGCAATCATAAATTATTGAGTTAGTTGTTACATTGCTATATAAAAAATGTAAGTATATTACGGGTATCTGCTATTGATTATATGATTTCTACCATTCATACGGCTAAATTATAGTGATCTGCATAAATATCGCCCCAAATTATGAAAAAGCTCAAAAATATAATATTAATAGTCAATTAAAAGTAATTGTTTTGTGAGCATAAGATAAAAACAAAAAAGGCTTGTGTCTCAAAACACCAGATCTTTGCAGATATAATCGTAAAGTCACATACTGGTTTATTAAAATTATTTCCTAAAATAATAATTGTATGACTTTATTGTCCCAAGATTTTTATAAGATGTTCAAGTGCAAGAAGTTCCAGATTGAAATTGACCTGAGGGCCTTATACCATTGCACTAAACAACATAGGGCAATAAATAAGCAAGCGGCTTTATTGCTCAGGAGTTCGTAAGAAGTTTGGCTATAAATCTATCAGCAATCGTTAAAAAAAAAACACTACTGACAGAACAAAAATAAAAGTAGATATCAGCTCTTTAAACCCAAAGTAATCTAAAAATAAGATATTTTTACCATTTTTGTAACTTTTAACATTATTCCCTGTTAAGGCTAATACAATAATTACAATTTTAAAGGTTCAACATATCTGGTTACTTACCCTCTCATCGTCAAAAGTTTGAAAAAAATTTGAAATCCAAAATTAGAAATTCATAAATATTGTGTATGTCTATGTATCAGAAGTATAAATCATCTGATTTTCTCATCCTACCAACACAGTGTTATAGTAGTTGTCTTTCTCTTGACTTCTACTGTATGTTATTCTATTTTTATATCCCTTTTTTGTTGTATTAATGTATTATTTTAAAATTATATTGTATAATAGATTAATATGTAGGCGTTATTCATGGATTCAAGCATTCACATAAGGGCTTGGAAACAAATACCAAGGATACAGGAAAACTACTACACAAACAATTTAAGTGTATAATAACTTAAAATAAAACATTTGTACACTTCCCACTTATATCATTTAACCATTATATTAATTCAACTCATAGTTTTGATGCCTAAGAAATCAAGAAATTCAGATTGCATGTATGTCCCTCTATTGAGAGATTTTTTGCTAATTTTTTTTTGTGTGTGCATTAAAATTCATCCATATTTTTACCTAATATTTTAATTCCAAAAAATTGCTAAAGATATCAGAATATTTGAAAATGTGGGAATTTCAAAGCTTGCAAAACAAAGTGATGGGTATCCATTGTACACTTAGAGGTCTCAAACTTTGTGATATTATTTCAAAAAAATATTATGAATGACTAAAAAAAACTTGATTGGGGGGGGGGGAATGTTATTTTTGCACAAAAATTGTGATAATTATTAGAAATCAAGAATATGTATTATTACATATTTATTTTCTATAGAAATGTTTTATTTTCACAAGGTAAACAGTTATATTTTTTTGAGTAACATTACCATGGAAATTACAGTGGTGGCAAATATGATCTGTTTAGAATATGTCATCACTAACAGTCTGATAGAAAGTATAGCAATATCATAAAAATTAGTAAAAAAAATTAAACTTTTAAAGTATAAATTGATAGACTTAATACATATTAATAATTATTTACTCACATTTTAAATACAAATGTCAAATAGAAAGATTTCATTCCTTTTCTGAAATCAATCTGCTCCTCTTGACAGATGAATGATGAAACAGTGCTTTCTTATGATTAAAATCTAAATTTTAGAATAATTATGAAAGTCAAATGTGGTTTATTAAAATGTATTTCATTTTTAAACAAAAATTTCTATCAAATAAAGTCAAATTTATTATATTCTGATATATAATAATTAATAATAAAATGAAAGCTGAAAGCTTATAGCAAGTGAAACCGAAAACTGTCAGAGTATGGGAGGGTTAAAATAAACCTTTTAGTTCTGTTAGCACAAAAGGTTTCAATTTATAGATTATCTTATCATGAAGGAATCTAGAAATAAAAAGTTGTGCATTTCTTCACTTTAAAATTTTTAATGCTATTATTTAGTTACCTGGTGTAAGAAAATGAGTACAAAGTGGTTGTTGTTTTTAGGTGGGAGGGGGAATTTTATGGAATGTTTAAGCACTTTTGAATGCTTTTATTTGACTAGAAATTCTGTTTATTTGTTCACATTAAATCTCATAACTAATTTTTAACAGACTTCTATTGAATGAATTTGCTTTAAGTTGTGTGCACATGTTTAGTATTGATGACAATGCAATAACACAGAAATATCTCAGGGTTATCCAGTCTAACAATGTTGGCAGGATAATTTCAAAATATATGAGATCAGTTTGGTAAGTCTTCAGAGATGCACATAAGATGGCAGTATATTTTTTTTAAAAAAGATGCTTCCATTTAATATTCAGTACTTGTTAAATAGTCACTGTACATCACAGTGGTGCTGTTTCTGTGCAAAAAACACAGAAATATGCCACTGATATAGCTGAACTTATGGCATATAGAAGTTTTGTTCATGTTAGCTGTTAGCAGGCTTAGATGGTAGTGCACACAAATATTATGGCCTACTGACGTGCTTTGCGACACTATGCAAATAGCATACACTTCACAGATCACTACAGTATAATTCAACTAGCCATAACTCTTTTAACGTACACTTGAAGTAATGATCTTAGACGCTAGCTGACGTACTATTAGATACTAATAATTGTAAAACCATCCTCGCACTTCCCTACACAGCTTGGAAGGTGAAAAGAATTGCAAAATGGTAGGGACAAATACCATTTCCCAGAACCCATATGAATAGGCACATTTTCATGAGAAGAGCTACGAGATAAATCGTAAGCTTGGTTTGATCAGAGGAATGCATCTTTTAGATGATCCTTTGGATTGGCAAAACCATCGTCCTCATACATTCCAGCGCTACACACCGAAATTTAATTTAATGGAATTTAATTTAATTTGGGCTGAATATTTTGTTAATCAAGTGTTTGTTGTTTTTTTTAATTTTGTTTAAATGTTTAATTTACTATTAGAAGAATACTGTAAATTTTTAAAATCAAGTGTTTTTTTTTTTTTTTAAATTTTGTTTAAATGTTTAATTTACTATTAGAACCACCAAGCGATGTACAGTGGCTATTTAACAAGAACCTAATATTCATTAAAAAGTGTTTATAGTTAATGGAAATGGAAAGAAAAAAACAAACTAAGAAAGAATTCTTTAATTGTTCTCGATTCTTCAACTGAAACTTGTTATTTTTTTTTTTAAAAAAAAAAAAAACATTGTCTTCATAAACAAACAAAAAAAAAATATATTGTACACTATTTTTAACCTGCACAGGAATTTCATTTCAAAAACTAGAAATATATTAATATTGTTTACATTCTGTTTTGAAATTTGAATATTAATAGTAACAAAAAGACTGTTATAAATATCTTTTATTTAACTGGATGAGTAATGCATTAAAAACTCTTTTTTTTTTCTTCCATCTTAACTAGTGAATTAATTTATATATGCCTATTTGCTTTTATTTTGAAATAAAAATACCAATTAGAAAACAAAAAAGTTTTTTGTTGTTTTTAATGTACTACTCATTCAATTAAAAGTTTTTTTAATAAAATATTATATATAAAAACACAATTATAAGTCTGTGATTTTTAAAGAAAAAATTAAATAAGTCCACCTTATTTATTATTGTTACAATCCTCATTTATTAACCATAATAAGAAAGATGGATTTGTTTAATTTTTTATAATTTTACCAATGCATCAAAACAGGATAAGTTGACAATACTTCCTGTATTTAAAGACTAGCTTTCGGACTTTTTTTTTTTTTCAGTACAGTGCCCTTCATCTCAACTTCACCAATTATCCACCGATACACACAGACCACCTTCTCTCATTATTCATGCAGTTCACAAAAAAATTTTATTTCTCAGGTTAACTAGAGATACCAAACAGCTAAATGCCCATACCTGTATTGTAACGGTAGGAATTGTCACTCCACGTAACAAAATCTAGAACACCGGCAAAATACACTAAAGCTGATCGAATCAGAATCCAACCAACATTCAATCCTTTCACCTCTGCTCAATGATCTAATACCCTATGGATGACATTTCTCAACTTACACAGACATTCAATTTAACCTTGGTCCAGCAGTCACTCAGGGTAAAACAAAAGACTCGTAAATTAACTAATTTAACACTGATTTGGTCAGATATACACACATATGACTAAGTTATTAATTAATATATCAATGATTGACTAGGAAATCTAATAGAATGATCTACCTATAGACATAATGATGTATATGCAAATAAATCTAGAGTTGGATAAAATGAACTCACGGACAATAAAAATATGAAAACGAGTTATAATTTTAAATATTATTAATTTAATAAAACAATAACAAATAGCAAATCAAAATATACACAATTATATAGGGAGAACGTGAGAGATTACACTCACAGGCATTGCATAACTAATGAGATTAATATTATATATTATCTCAATATAAGTTCAACAAAATGTAGTGCAGTATGGAAATTTATGCTTATATTAATATACCAAATTTCTAGCTTTTGTGTAATCCGCTAAGACATACGGAACTTTATAGCCAAAGTTATATAACTAACTTAATAGCGCTCCTATGGCATCTATCTATACAAAGTGAATTCAAGCACGTAATTAGGCTGAGATACGCAGGTTAGCATGTTAACCTAGATTAGGATATACACTAATGCTAGATAAGCATTTAATATAAAGGGAGAGAAAACTGGTTTATGATAGGTTTACCTATATATTCTATGGCACATATTAAAATATTAATAAAGCTAGAAGGTGCGAATGGGTCATTATTAACGGGATTCAGCCTCCAAAGGCTGGATTGCCCTACAACCACTCAACTTGCTACGAATAGGAACATTAGTAGTTCAGGAAGTTGGATAAGCATTAATTATGAATAATTTAGGTCCTTGTGCCCTAGTTCTACAAGTGTGTGCTTTACCTGAACTAAGTGGATAAGTGTGACCTCCACCAGCAACTCATCAAGAATCATGCAGCAAGCAGATAATTGTACATTGCGTACTTAGTAAAGACACATCCGCAACTTATACATATATATATAATGCAAATACGTAAAATTATATTATTGTGCCTTAAAAATAGATAGCGTCTATTTGCATATCTATACAACCCAGTTTGCAAACTTAGTATTTCAAATATACTATTTAGGGACTAAATTATTTAGTAACCTAGTTTAAGATTATCACCTACATCTCAACATATATAAATCTAAGGAGGACAAAGCATATTTGAGGGATAATTACGAATAAAACATTAAAATATGCTTTGAGAATATCTCTGTGGCTAGTTCCTATGATGTACGAGTTACATATATAAATAGTTATAATTCATAACTAGAATTAAGCAAACTACAATTTTAACTAGAGAATGCCTGATTATTGTAATATTAATACCCAAAAATTAATCAGTAAAATAATAATATCTCGAAACAGCGAGTGAGAAAATAATAATTCAATTATTTAATATTTATTATAGTGCAGATTTGAAATTATCTTAGCAGATGGATAAGCTAAAATTATACTTATAAATACTCACGGTTTCGAGTTTATTTGGCATATTAAATACATATAATATCAAAATGGTAAAATTATATAATAAATTGAATAGGTTAGCAATAGGCATAAAAGACCGCAGAAAATTATACATTTAGTTTAAAATAGATTACTAGAGTTTTACATTTTAACAGAGAATTCATTATCACAAGTTTTACATTCAGACAAGATTTAAACATTAGCATTTAACAGTTTTCTTTGCAGATTTTAGGAAAGTTGTTTGGTAAAGGCAGATTTAATAAATAGCTAGCTTTTGAAAGAAAGAATTGAAAATCACAGTTTATAAACAGAGCTCTGAGTGAAAATTTATCAATTTACCAGTCTTTTGTTTTCATTGCAGTTTTTCTGGGCACTCGAGACGATAATAAGTTGACACTTTTGGCGATGATTTAAAGTTAATGGAGGTTTTTCCATGGGCTGCCTTGCTGTTGTACAGCATTATATTTTATTGGACCAAAGTCTTTTTCCATTCCCAGTAAAGGCCAGGAGGCGGTGAGTGGTCGCCTACTTTACCCCGACATTTTGAAGGTGAAATGAACGTGCTTTATGTTTACAATTCACTTATTATATATATGATCGATCCTTGGAAACAAAACTTTAAATATTTATATCTTTCTAACTCTGGCCACCTGTTTATTTTTATGAGCTTGTCCGTAGCTGAAAAGTCCATTTATTTATTTTAGAAAAATATATTTAATAGTTAAAACTAGTAGAAAAACCCATTATTTCATTTTACAAAAACAATTTTAATTATGACAACTAATTTAGATTTTGTTTTTCTGCTTGTTTCCTCCTGTTTATTGTGATAATGCTGTAAAATTCTGCGAATTTGTTATTAACATTTTAGGTCAAGTTCACGCTATTGCATGACCTAATTCATAAGTTGTTTACAAAATCAAAAGCTATTTTGGAAAAGTTACTTTGATAATTAGTAGAAAACTCATTTTATTACCATAAATGCAGAATAACAACGGAAATGGCTTATAAACATATGCAATTTCAATAAACACAACAATAAAATTGGCTAAATAATTTAAACTAAAATATTTCTTAAACTAGAAATATTTATAAAATGGATACATATCTGTAATATTTACGTATATTATTAAATTACAGACTTACTGTTCGCATATATATATATGTGTGTGTGATTTTGCATATATAGTAATTTAAGGTTGTTTAAATGGGTATTCTTGGAGGGTTTAAATCTGGCATATGGATAGGTGTGTGGGTAAAATACATGAAACAGGCAGGCGGATAAAACTGACTGCTTCAGTATTAATACCTCAATATTTTTCAATTCTAACACAAGTTAGGAATTTATTTCTATCTACTTTTAAGATTTCTTTCTGAAAAAATGAATTAACATTGCAGTACAGATATTTTCTTGTTTTTATCTACTTAAATCTTATTATATTATCCCTATGAGGATTCATCCCTGTTGTGAATTTGTTACGTGGTATTTTTCTGTTGTCAATTAACACAATACAATAAAAATTCTTCTAAATACATGCACACACATGTATAACAGTGCTGAACCAAATAGATACCAATCATATCTATATTAAGAAAATGCATGTCCACATATAGTATTACCAGTCATTTGTATTCCATGTGATTTGAAGTTATGTTGAAGTGTCTCCAACAATATTACACCATTTATCACGGAAATTCTCCCAAGAAATGTTGGTAAAGAATGTCAATAATAATGGTACCAACTGACAGAAAAGGCCATGGGGACCTATGTAAACATCATTATCCACATTCTTCAAAATGATATTTGTCATGACAGCTGCAAGAATTTGAAAATTAACATAGAAGATAATAGCCATGAGCAAAAACGATGTTCCAATAATGGAATGAACTTGGTTTTCCGAATATTCAATTATCCAGAAACTGTCATGCATCACCTTATGATACTTCCATTATTAACATTCATAGTTACAAGTAGTCTGTTCTATATGCTTTTTATACACTTTCAAGCCCTATTATTTGGTGAAATATATATATATAAATTATTTGATTAACAATATGATATTCTTTCAGTCGACCATCTATCTAACGCTTAAGATCCTTGTTGTATGACTCAATTAAAAACTGACTACTTTGCAATGCAATTCGATTATAAGAGTTCAGTGACAGAAATCTACAAGAGATTATTTGGAAGGCTATATGGTTGTTTATACGTGAGTCAATCTTGATAATGATTTATTGCATTGGGGCGTTGTCATAATGGCTACAATTCTTTATGATATCGATCAGTCTTTCTGCTTTATATTTTCAGCCACAGTTGTTGCTGTTTTCCAGACAGGCAACACAATAATATAATTGCTTTTAAATGAATACCAACCTGACATTTTTCACATGCTTATGAAACTGATAGTTTTCCTTTTAAATACACTTAGCATAAATGGGATAAATGTTTCAACGGGATGTCTAACTCCAGTATGTGTGTGTATAAGTCTGTGCAAACACACTCAAACACCCCAGAAACGTATGCATTTTGTAAATGTCAGATTTAATGATTTCAAAATTCTGTTTGGAAGTTATAATTAGCATTGGGATCTTTTTACTATTATTTAAGTCTTTACATCAATTAACAACTCATTTATATAATGAATATGTATGGCGTGTCTTAACGATGTGAAAGATTTGTTAAAATTTACGATGTGGTACCAAACATGAAGGTTGTGGGAATAAATTGTATTAAAGATGTGGAAAGCAATGAGAATTATCAGGTATTGATGATCTATTTCATGGCAAAATCTAATAATCTAACGATTATTATTTCAAGTTATGTGATTTCTAAGTACTAGAGTGACAATTAGAACCTCAATCTAAAAATTTTCGGTTTTTGAGTTCATAACTCTTTCACAACACCAAACATAAAATGGTTAATTGTTGAAAGTGTTATGTGTCAATGGAGCAGGAAAAGTACGTGAATGAATTTTGATCTAGAAACCAGCATGCAAAAATTATCGAATGGTATTCTGATTAGTCTCCCAATCTTTAGGCTAAAATCAAGTCTTTTTCGCTTACTAATTCTCAGCAGCCATTCACATTGTATATCAACAGCATATAAATCCAAGACTGGACTAACTCCAATACAAATAATCACACTCTAATAGCTGCTCTTACCCTCCGAGTACTTGGTTTCGTCCTTCCAAGAAAACTCTGGTCAAAGATTTATAGATTCAGAATGGGTATGTTGCACAAGTGGGGATTTATAGACTCCAAACTATGAGTGCTGAAGACCATAAACCATAATACATATTTACAAGAAGTGTCCGATTTAGCAAGCCTCTGCTGACCTCTTGGCTTTACATAACTTGGAGGGGTTGGCTCTTAATTGGTTAAGAACTGTTGGTGTTAACTTTTGGATGTGCTGATATCATAAGCTAAATAAGTAATTGAATGATCACATTACTCTAATTCTTCAGTTACACTAGTAACTTTCTTACATATCTTTCTCTTTTTTTGGTAATATATATAGGGATTCTAAATCAGAATACATAAAAGTATTATAATTTGATTTACGAGCATCAAACTTTCTGCTCCCATATTTTAACATCACCACCCCTTCACATAATACATTAATGGATTATTACTAATCATTCATTAGGCTAAAGATTATCATAACATTCCTAGCCCAAACATTAAACATTAAATCTCAATTAAAGATTAAAATATCTCATTTTTAATTAAATATGGAATAACTCAATTTCTCTTCTTCCATGGGTAATATCCTTTTCATATATACTCAACACTGATGCTGTTTCACACATTCTTGATTGATGAGTGAATATATTAAAAAAGTTGAATTGCCTCAAGATACATTTCGTACATAATCTCCACTATTCAATTGATACTAGATATGTGAAGAGAGTTGGTTCCTCATCAAATGCATCTTAAGCATAAAATGCATCTGGGGATTAGTCTTCATTCAGGTATTTCAAGAATATATAGAAGAGTGGAAGTTTTAACTATTTCTAAAAAAATTTTTTTGTAAAATATAGCTCATTAGAAATATCTGCATGTTATAAAATTAATGTATATATAATACAAATAAAATGGCCGTTAATTAAAAACTATTGTAATAACAATAAAAATAATAAATATAAAGTATACAGTCGTTCAATCCACAGAAGTAATTTCAGTTAATTCCCAAAACCGCCTCAACTGCTGTTAAATTAAAAAAAAAAACATAACGGAAGCAAATGTCATCAACTCAAATCCCATGAATCCCGAATTTTAAGGTTTGCAGCTTGTCTATTAATTATATTTATTTTATTTCTATCAACGAATCCTGAATTTTAACATTAGTAACTATTATATACAGGCTTTCAATCCACAGAAGTAATTTCAGTTAATTCCTAAAACCTCCTCAACTGCCATTAAATTAATATATATATAACGGAAGCAAATGTCATCAACTCAAATCCCATGAATCCTGAATTTTAATGTTAGCAGCTTGTCTATTAATTATGTTTATTTTATTTCTATCAACGAATCCTGAATTTTAACATTAGTAACTTGTCCATTAATTATATTCATTTAAATGACAAGTTGATAATGTTAAAATTTAGGATTCATGGGATTTGAGTTGATGATGTTTTCTTCCAATATGTTTTTTTTTTTTTTAAATTTAATGGTGATTGAGAAGGGTTAAGGAATTAACCGAAAGTACTTCTATGGATTAAAAGATTGTACATAATAGCTAATTACTGTTATTTTTATTGTTAAATATATTGTTTGTGAAAAAAGATCTCATATAAAACAATCGTTGGCCATTGTTAAGTTTCAAACAAGCTACAGTCAAAGCAAAAATGTTTTCCAGAAATCACTTTTGTACTGATTACTATTTCTATTACCATAAAGTTACAGATCTATCCTATTTGTTAGAAAAGCTATTAAATCCTAATAAACAGCAATAATAGAATCATCTAGTCAAAAATGTCAGTGGGGACTAAAGAGTCAGTTTAAAATCTTTATTACTATTGACCAGTAGCTACTATAAATTATAGTACTTGTTTTAGTCTAATAATTCAATTTAGACAAAATACTAAATAAATAATCAAATGGATTATTGCTTGGAAGTTCACAAGACATTTGAGTACTAAAATGACACACATGCCCATAAATCTTGGACTATGAGCTCCAGAATCAATCTACCAATGCACTAATCGAGTCTGGTCAAAAAAAGACTTGTTGTGATTAAATAAACTGAGACATTATTGAAATCCATTTACATAATTATCATCATAAACATCTTAAACAAGATGAATGTCTCTCTAGGTTTAATCCAGTTTTTCTAATCCATAGCCTTTCTTCTTCATATCACTTTTTTCATCCATCCCAAATGTGATCCCTTTCTAGTCTTTTACAATCTCTTGGGATCCAATTTAAATTTTCGACCATCCATCTAGTATCATCTCTTCTAGCAATATGTCCATCCAGCTCCATTTCAGTCTCTGATGTCAAATACTGGTATTTACCACGAATATCTACAGATATTAAAATTAAACGTTACACAAGAGGGGGAATACTGATATCTTAAAATTTTGCTGCTGGTATACATTTTTGAGAATTCCATGGATGATATGGAAAAAGAATAATGGGATTCATAATAAGATTAAACCTGAACTTTGATTTGCAAAAAGATGAATAATATCCATCATCACAATAAAAATGTGTACATATGTGTTGTGAGGTGCAACATTAGTTAGCATGAGTGCTATGATCATAGTGCTCATCGCCAAAATATGATATAAAGATTAAAAAACCCACTTTGTAATGCATATGTACATATGTATGCAAAATAATTTGTTTTTAAGTAATTTGAAAAAGATAACAAATGGCAGATCATTCTGGAAAATTCTATTTTTATAGTTCCTAAGAATATTCGGCATCTAATACTTTATAAATAAGTTCATGGTACAATCCATTAAAATGGAGCAAATTAACATATAGTTAGACCACGATATCCACCAATCTGCAAATATAATAACTCTAAATAGACACATTTTCTACAAAATCTACATGCAAATTATTTGTCACTACAGCAGCACCATTTCCTTGCCTGTGCACTCAACGACATTCACTGTAGTGATTGCAATACACTCATATGGGAAAATTTGGAAAATTACAATTTTGAAATATAATGGAATCAAAACACAAAATTAATGACAATAATAATCTTTCCAAGTTTAAAAAAAATCATGATGGTTTCTTCTACATGATAAAAAATAAGATAAAATAACGTGTTTACTTTTGAAAACAGGAAGTCATATGCTGAGGGCTGGTTGAATATTCAATACGGACAAATTGTCCATTTTACAAAATAATAAAAAAAAAAATAAGTATTCAATGAAGACTGAAATCTCAGGCTAGAATTTTGTAATTTTCTGAAATTATTTAAAGTTAGAACGTTAATAAGTGATAAGTATTTAGAGAAGACTGAAAATTCAAGCTAGAACTTCGTCCTGAAATTCAGACTGGAATTTCTCAACTTCCTAAAATTGTTTAAAATGACGTCATCAGTATGTGATAACTATTTAACGAAGATTGAAAATTCAGGCTAGGTTTTCTTGTATTCCTGATAGTTTTTAAACTTACATCCTCAGCAAGTGATAAGTATTTAGTTAAGACTAAAAATTCATGCTAGGACTTTTAAACTTCCTGAAATTCAGACTAAAGTTTCTTAACTTCCTAAATTTATTTGAAGTTACCTCCTCTGTCTGTAATAGGTGCTTAGTAAAGACTGAAAATATATTAAATTTATGGGTGAAGAATAGGAACAAAAATAATTAAAATGTTTTTATATTTGTGCAATATCTTTATAAATATATAAAATAAAAAATTGATAAATTAAACTTCCTTTATTTTTTTTATTTTTCGCTTCACTTTCTCAGAACGTCTTTTGAGTTAGTCTTTTAATATTTCAGCACTAAATAATATTACAATAAATACATAATGGACAATAAAAAAGATTTTATTTTAAAAATTGAGTGTTTTTTATTATTATTTACTTTTGCTAAATTGAACACTTCATTTTTCTTTCTTTCTTTTGTTTTTTTTCTTTCAGCTTCTCAATTGTAGGAAAATGCAATAAATAAATAAATTATGGATAGATTACCTTACAGCTAAAAAATCAAATTCAGACTAACAAAGGAGAAACTTACATGGATTTCAGGCAATCTTATTAATTTGCTGGCCATAATGAGCGGGTGTGTTTTTTAATACGTAACATATATTTTTTTTATACAAACGAATATATAAATACGTACCACATTACCGAATATTAACTATTCAATATATATAAACAATTGGACGGTTTATTGTTCGAGAATTCGTGAGTTTGAACACCGGAAGTGATAGAACCGGGTGCATACATGGAAGTTGATCTGGAGTCTGCCACTTTAATGTGGCAGCAAACCTGCATTATAAATTGGTTTAACATTTAAACCATCAAATTGTTGTAAAAGCTAAAAAGTAGAGATTACATTTGGTGAGCGAATAATGAGTAAACCAACTTTTGACGATAGAACAGAAAACCTGGACTTTGCTATGCTTAATAAATGCTACTCGTTTCTAATATACTCAAAAATTGTTTATTACGAAATCATTGAGAATGATTTTCTTTCTATGGTTATGATTATTTTAAAGGCTCCGTGTGAATGGGCATAGTAGTAGAGTAAAATACGGAGGAGCTAAAGGTTCTTGAACTGAAGCTTATTCTGTCATTTCTGATACTCAAGTGTCACTTAACCTCCTGAGAAACCAGTCATCCAATTATATTTATAACCCTCTGTATTATAGTAGCACTTCATCTTGCTTACGACCTGGATTTAAATATAAGCCAAGTACAAGTTGTTTTTTCAAGGTTTCAATAAAAATTTATATCCTTGCCCTGTATTGTTTAACATAGTGACCAAATTATAAATCTAAGAACTCTAAAGGTTCTTGAATCAAAGGTTAACTTGACCCTTCCATTGTTTGAACTTCAAATGACCCCCTGAGCAACTAACCTTTCAAATATTATATTCTTTTAGAAAAATACATAATTCAGTACAATCTAAATTATTTTTTTTTAGAAAAAAAAAAATATTGATCGATGCAGTGAACATATTTTGAGATTATTGAAAAAATATTTATAAGAGATCAGATATATTTGCATGTATAAAACCGTTTGAATTTAGAAAAGATGGAGGTATAAAAGAGGCAACTGTTAAATAATAGACTGAAAGAGAAAAGATTTGCTTCACTGATTTTGAGAAGACTTACTTCAGAGAGAATGTGATTATTTTGTTGGATATTTTGCAGCAGAAAAGATAATCAAAAATTTTAATGAATGAAAAAATATTGAAGATTAATATCCTAGAACCAATAAATACAGGAATGATACTTCCTATTAAAGATTTATTTAAAATAAATTCGTAAATGAAAAAAAAAATAAGAATGAGTTTAGGATTGGGATTAGAAGACCATTCCATCATTTTGCTGAAAACATGGCATGCAGATACTCAGAAAATTAACGAAATAAATAGTTTAGAGCAAAAATTCACTCATGTAAATTTAAAACAACGATAGTGACAAGATTTAATACTTTTAAATATTTATCTGATAATAGAAACAAAAACACCAGAATAAAAACTGTAATATCTAAGCAGTCTTTCAATAGCATTCCACAATCTTGTCAAATCTTCCCTAATTCTGATATATTCTTATGCAAAAAGAAAAAACAAGTCTGCAAACTTTAAACAATTTAAGAGACCATCATTTATTGATACCCATTTGTTTCCATTTTAATCTTCAAATACTTTTTGTAAAACTGTTAAAAAATGTTTTGAAAAGATGAAATCCACCTAGCAATATTCATCTTCTTCATATTATCAGGTAGTCTAAATCACTGATATTGGCATTTTAATAAATATTCTTCAGAATTGGACACTACCTTGAATCTATGTCATGATATTCCAAAACTTTAATCACAGTAAAACTGTCAAAGAGTCAATTGCCTTTTTCATAATCTTTAAAATGCTCATTGGTACCCTTATTAATTTTTATCCCCAGGATGTGTTCTACTATGCTAAAAGCATTTTCAAATCCAAAATTTATTTATTTTTTCATTGGCATGAGTCCTAGACAATTTGCATTGGGTTTTTTTTATTATTAAGGAAAATACAATTACAGCATGAATCTTTTAGTTTATAACCATTACTAATTGTTCATTTATAGCTTGGCTCAGATTTTCTGAGCAAGAGGCTCATTGTCTAGTGGTACAATTTGCACCCAAGTATCAACATAGAGATACTTAGGCGCTAATAGGCAATCTCTGTTTCTTAGCCTGTCTATAGTTTCACTATACACCATCCATGGTTCTGGATTGCCCTGTCTAAAGATGAGCCTATTTCTCGTTAGCCACATGGCATATAGTAGAAATATTGCCATTCTTATCATGGCATACTTGCCATTATTTAGAGCTTCACTTATTGACAAGAGGTTCTTATCAGAGGTCATAACTCTTGCCGTGATTTCCTGCCTGATTCATGCTAGATGACAGCAATTAAAAAAATACGTATGATCATTTCATTTTCTAATTTACACAAATTACATGTTGTATTCAATCTGGAAAATCCTCTTCTGGTCACCAGAATATGGTTCGTCGGAAGTGAGTTTAGATTATATTTGATTATAAAATCAGTGATTTTAGGAAATATCTTGCATAGAACTAATAGAATCTCTAATTCCCAACAACTTTATTTTCACCTTTCATAAATATCCATGCCCTGCATGATCTGGTGCAGTTAGTAAACCGTGTGACATGGGATCGGGAGGTCCCACAATCGTTTCTGGTGCTTTCATGTCTGGGCTCAAATTTCTTATGAATTCCTAAGCAACAAAATCATATGCCTTTTTTTATATATCAACATTATTATAGCATTCTTCTAATCATATGATATATTAAACCATGAATAATCACATGATCACTATATATACATATTGAAACATATACATTTATGTCATTACATAGCTTTCAAATAAATAAAAAAGATCAATAAATAAATATAAAAATAAATAATTTTATTTAAACCAGTATATAAAATTGCAAAGATGGAAAATTATTAAAGTAAGGGAAAATCTAAAGATAAAGATTTTTTTTTTTTTTAAAGTAATGTAAAAGAAAATAAAAGCTGTTAATTGATTTTCTATTTAGAAATTATTTTAAATCTTAGAATGAAAATGATTTTCTATTGAAATTAATGACATAATAGCAAACAGACCCTTGAGGGCATTTAACCGATCATCCGATAAGAGACCAATTAAAAAATTCCTAGTAATAAAATCTTATGTTCCCGCTCAAACGTAAACTGCCCAATAAACAATGCAAATGAATACACGGCCCACAGAGAAAATCATCATCACCAATAAGATCAGAACAAAGCCAGGAATGATCGATCCTGCAATTTGATGATAAGGAATTCAAAATGATATAAAAGGAAAATAAAGAAAACTTTGGCTAAATGGAGTTTTGGTCTTTGATATTACTTTTGTTCATTACATAATTTAAGTATATTCACACGTATTGCAGACCTCAATAATGTAAGATTCATGCAATAAATTAGTTTCCCATATATGCACCAGCTGAGGTGACCTCCAGAATTATGGTTCCCGAAAAGCAGCAAACAACAGATTAGTCTTCCCAAAAACAACATTGATATTAAATGGACATTGATTGGAGTTGTGCGATGCATCGTGGGACTTCAATTAAACTTACATCCATGGAAAGTACGAACTTTATAATCTAAAAAGAACTTTTCAAATACTATATCTAAATGGTACCTAACTCATAGTCTCTTATCTGATTAAGCAGAAATTTAAATGATTTGTTCTATTTTTTTTCATATGTTTGCTACTATTACTATTTCCATTCTCGTAATTTCTTTTAAATTAATAATTTAAAAATAAGTGTAAATGGCTGCATAGATTCGTAAGATTATGTCAATTTAAGTGGGTTAATTTTGGGCTATTTGTTTCGTAATTGAATCGATGCTGATGGAGGGAGGTATGGGTTTTATATGTTAATGTGATGTGGGGATGTGCATTGGATTCTCATTCCCTTGTGCCATGTTAGCATACAGGGCATAGTACCCAACTGAATATATGGCCCAAAAGTGTAACCATCGCATTGTCAATGGACATAGATGTATTTCCTATACCACTGATCTCATTACACTCTGGTTGGTGGTAGTAAGACAGCAAAGACCGCAATTCCCCACTATGGAGCATGTCTAATATATATTTCAAATGATTCCCTTACTAGACATGTACATTCCTGTACTGGATGAGGGTCATTCTTTCTTAAATGGTATGCTACAGATGGTTTGGATGCAAACTTGTAGCCTGGAGTTAAAAGAATCGAGTATATAATGCGTAATCTATAGAGCATATTTACGTTTAAAAATATTGAAATTGTGTTAAATCTTAAATTCATCCATCTGTGCAAATGATATAAATTAAATTCATTTAGTTTCCAGAATTTTTCTTTTATGTGTGCGCTAATAAAATGTTTTTTGATTAATTATGACAGTAACTCATTTTTATATATTTTTATTAATAATATTTTTTTTAAAAAAAATCAAGAGTTAGAGAATTTTTAAATAGAGTGATATTTTAGGTTCGGCTTCAACATGAGCTAGTGGCTAAGGCTATCGGTCAATAAAAATTGAATCTTACCCATACGTATCTGCTTGCCATATAAATTTTCTAGGTTTCAATAGCCTTGTAGCGCCCTGGCATGGCAGATAGGGAAAGAGTCACCGTCCGACTTATAATATGTATATATGATGGTCCTACTGTCTGGAGTTTTGCCTCTGTGCATATGGTATATTCTTAACATTTTGACACAGGTATATGGTTTCATCAACAGTTAATGATTCCATTATTTCCTGAAGTTTTCCTGTTTTCATATATTTAATTGCATATGTAAATCCTTTTTATCTGGCTTTCTAGTCGATATTGTGCAGATTTCTTTATTTTCCTTTTAAATGTTTCAATATAGTTTTTTACATAATTCTTCCATCCCTTCATGATGTTGCCCTATCTATTTTCTTTCTGCTGGAAGAACTTTCCTTCAATTGTTGTTTTATACTTGAGATAATTTTATCCTTTATCATTTTACAATGATTTTTGCTTTTATTAACAGTAACCCTTTCTTATTCCATTTTACAGAATATCAAATATTTAATTCTTGTAAATGATTTGTTTTTAAATATTTCACATTATATTTTTGCCTGCACATTTTGCTTCCTCCCACTACTGTGTGCCTATTTTTTTTTTATTATAATATCAATTATCTTCTTATTTAACCTATTCAAGCCCAAGTCATTTTAGGAGTCTATTAATACTTTAAAATGATTTTAGAGTTCTTTCTTAGATTCAACAGAGCGCTTCCGAAGGTTAGGAATATTAACTGTTGATAATGTCTTGTCTCTTGCTTTGCATTAAGATATATCTTTCATCTCAGTAATTGATTGTTATTCATATATAGAGTCTATTCAGCATATTACAGAATTGAAAAATATCGTCCCTAATCACAATATAAGATAACTTTGTTATGCCTTTATTTCGATATTTTCATGTGAATTTAGTATTTGAATTACCCCCCCCCCTTCCTTTTCAATCGCATGACTATATTCTCTCTATATGTCTTTAAATCCAAAATCCATCACGGTTTTAAATCTTTTCCAGTTCTATCAATAAAATAATCTATGATAAGTTAAGAACATTTGGTTTGCTCAAAAGTTTTCCATATATCTAAATAAAAATTATAAACTTCTTTATCATGATAAAAACTTGTTAGAAGACGTAGCATTACTTGACCCCAGCTGACCCAATTCTCACATAATACTGTTAAAAAGTTCTATTATTGATTTTTAAAATCTACAGTAGATGGCATACCCATGATAAGAGAAACGAAGTTGCTAAATTTGAATTACCAATATTTAGGATTTACATTATGTTGAATAACTAACATCATTGTTTATAATACAAATCAATTTTCACAATGCTCTTCCACATCTTATTTATAATAAATCCCATTAAAATGCCAATATTTGTATATTACATATACACTTTTCTAATAAATTAACTCTCCACTTGCATTCAATAAAGACAATCTGGAAATTGAGTACCATAATTTATTTTTTGTCTTTCACATTGTTAGCAAGGTATGTGCATTCTTCACACACGTGCTCATAAAAATCCTATATTCAAAAAAATCTCAACCGATGTTTCAAGAGACATAAGACTCTTAAGGAGACCATGATGGAGCTCTTTTTAGTTTTAAACTCAAAAGTGACCATGAGAATACATGCATGTTAATGAGCAATGCATTGTTTGTTTAATCATGTAAGCCTTAATGTCATAATATGATAAAATGCTTATGAATAAACATTAGTAATTTGTCTTGATGACTGTGTTAAGATTTTGGAGAACAATCAAACTGACTTCTTTCAATTAATAGCTAACTATTTTTATAGACACAGTAGTCTTTACAGTAATATATAGACTATAACATCATAAGAAATAGTAGACATTTGTAAACAAGGAAGAACATTCTAACTCAAAGAAAGGGGGGTACAAATAATGTATTAAAAATGAGTTTTGCAATGATTTTGTAAATCAATCCTTGAACACAAATATGCCCACATATGTAACCTATTACTTTATTACACATTTCATTTGACATTTGTGGTGCTAAAGCAGCAGCATTTTTTTCTTTCTAAAAGACTCCACCAAAGTAATTTCAAACTGGGAATTCATGATACCACAAGCTACTGCAAACACAGCAAGATATAGCAAAAAACTTATATTACCACCTATGTTCTATTTAAACAACAAAGTTTCCTTTTCACATTCAATGTAATGATGTGGTGTAGAAAGATAATGTTCGGTAATAATTGAGACGTGCCTGGTAAGGTAACAAGTTGCTAAAATGAATAACTACCAAAATAAAACTGCCTCTACATTCTTACAATATTTAAGAGTGTTTCTCTTCCAGACTGCAAAACTCCAAGTGTCAACTGCTCATCTCCCATTTCAATTTCAAATTTTATATTTATAAACAGTAGAACATGTATTTAGTAACAAGATTGCTTTTCCGTGTTATTTTATTAATGAAACTACTGTATATTAGTTGTTGTTGTTTTTTTTTTTTGTATTTGAATGTTAAAAGTACATGCTTTAAGTTTAATATTATACAATTGTTTGAATTTAATTAATATATATTACGTTTTCATATCATTAATTAATGAATAAGCAAAAGCTTAATAGCAATAAACTATGATGTCTCTTTTAAATAACTAAGAATTAAAAAATAAATCAATTTTTTTAAAAAAGGTGTGAGATTTGAAGGACGATGTCAAGGATACCGTAAAGTTGAAAAGGTTGGAAACAGTGCTCCGATAACTTGCCTAATTGCAGCTATCTGCCATAAATCATATCTTTCCAATGGAAGCCATCAATATTTTTCAATTCTCTAGAGTGTCTTTGAGACCATCTTTATAACATAAAGAAGGCTTGCCTCTGCCATGAAAAACCAAGCTCAAGTTCACATTTCTAGAACATCTTATACCTTTACTCATTTTCAAATGACGATATGACATAGTAGAAGACGTTCAGCAAGCTGAAAACCATATTAATTGCTCTTACGATCTTATCATGTATTTTTAGAATCATTAAGTAATATTCTCAAAACTTTTCTAATGACCTTGTGTTAAGTCGAGGGGGGGGGGGGGGGCAGGCGTCATTTCTGCGCAATAAATAAAATAAAAGTTTTATATACACTTAGTTTAGTTGCAGTAATTCTAGATCAAGATCACGTCCAAGCGTAAAAATAACCATGGGAATCCATTCCGAAATGCTTCTCTTCTTTTCGAAATGATTTGACCTCTTTTCTTTTCAAATCAGTACAGGTAAGTATTTCTTTTTTACCATTTATTAATTATAAACTTATTTCAATGTCAATTTTCTCTGTCTTTTTTTTTTTTTTTGACCACAATTTAAATACGCCCACAATTTACAAATCAACATTTTTCAGTTCTGAAAAAAAAAAAAAACGCCGTTTATATTTACATTGCAAACTGTAGTTACACTTTGATTAAGTTTTCAAACCTAAGAATTAAATTCTAAATCACCAACCTCAAAATGACAGGGTTTTCCTTGGTAACCACTTGATAGATTAAGCATTTTCTCAATCATGGCTCTCGGCGTGGGGTATTAAATCTTTTAGACAGTAGAGACGTTTCAGAGACTTCAGTAATAATGACAGTTATGACAGGTTATAGACCTCCTTCTCACTCACTCTTATATACTTTTCTTCAACATATTTAAAAATTTTAGAATCGAATCGCAAAATATAAAAGAAATAAGGACTTTTGACATTTTATTTTTAAAACAAAAATGAAAACAGAATTTTAAAATTTAGTGCAAAATCTGATTAAACCCCATCGTTCACAATGTAAACATATAGCATTTTCATTAGTACACCAACGAATTAGCTATGAGAATATAAAAATTAACAATTTACTAATATAAATTATGACTAACATAGTGAAGAAACGTAATTACAAAACGTAAAAATCTTTAGTTGATGTAACGGACATGTAAAACATCCTGAAAAATATCTTGCATATAACATTTCCTTTGACATAATTGACTTTTTGAAAGTTTATTATTTCACAGTTTGAAATACTAAATTATGAACCTAATGATCTTTAAAATTTACTTTTAATCAGTTTCACTTAGGAAATAATGTTCAACGTTAAATTATTGATTAAATTGTCTAAAAACTAAGAAAAGTTAATAAATATATTCAACACCGCAAATTTGCTCAATCTAGTAGAGAGAATCATTTAAGTGAATATGTGTGTGTATATTATATATATACAGACAGTAGCAAGAATGTGATATGTTGGACTATTTCCATCATTTATGAGTGAATGTTGAATGTATAAAAAATTTTAAACTTTATTTAAACTTTCCAAATACAAACAACTTGTTAGTTATAACACACAAATAGACAATACAGGTTAGTAATTACACAACGTTTCGAGTAGTATTATTCTCCACTCTTCTTCAGGTGTTGCTGGCCTATATGCACAGTGACAATATTCGCTTAGAAGTTGAACTCGCAACTTTAGATTCTTGTATATCGAATTTAAGACAGAATAGCTCAGTTGGTAGAGCGTTTGCTTAAATTCGATATACAAGAATCTAAAGGTGGATAATAATACTACTTGAAACGTTGTGTAATTACTAACCTGTATTGTCTATTTGTGTGTTATTACTAACAAGTTGTTTGTATTTGGAAAGTTTAAATAAAGTTTAAAATTTTCAGTAGCAAGAACTCTTGTAATAACATTTGCTTTAGAGTTCTAGTCTGGGGTAGAAACAAATACTTTTTAGATAGCTACCCCTAATCACAATCCAGATACCTCTCCAAAATTGATTAATATTATTGCAGCTTAATCTACAAGTATCAAATTCCTTGTACTCACACATTTGACAACATGCATTTTAGATAAATACATTAATGATTATTCTTAACATATTTATTAAGCTAAAGCTTCTCTTCTCTACACGGCTACAGCACTTTTTCTTATTTCACTCATCCATCTCACATGTTGTCTATTTGTAAGCATTTTACAATCTCTTGGAATCCAGTTTAAGACTTTAACTGTTATCTATTATCATCCCTTCTAAAAATATGTCAATTCCAGCTTCATTTCAGTCTTTTTAACTCTTTTAATGATATCACTAATATCTATGTTCTCTCATCACTAATATACATCTCTGCATATCTTATTGAGTGGTTAGAAGTCTCTGTGTTGATATGTCCAAGTTCCAGAGCTATAAGTAAGGACTGGTAAAACACATTTATTAAATACCTTCCTTTTCAAACACATAGAAATATTTCCTTTTAATATCGTCAATTCTATCTTTTCATCCATGTTTAATTCTATTAATTAATTTCATTCATTATGTTTCTATCTGCATCAATATTGTGATCAAAGTAACTGTAGTTATGAACTTTTTTCTAATTCATCATTATCAATCTTTTTTTTTTTCTTCGTTTGGAAAAATCCATTGAACATTACTTTAATCTTGTAGTGAAAGTGAAGTTTTCAATATATTGTTTAATCTAAATATTCTTAGGTGAAGCGATAAAATCAAGAAGGAAAACCACAAAACCCATAACAGATGGAGGTTGATTATACTGATCAAATAATATTTAGTCCTCCAATATTCCTAAATACTTGCAAAAAGACCTAAAAGTAATGGCTTAAAGTGGCACACAAACACTATTATTTTACTTTTACAAAAGTTACAATCCGATTTAAAGCATGATCTACATAAGTAGAGAACTCAAATTACTAGCATTCATTTTCCAATATTTTTCCATTATATCCACTCATGGTACATAATAATATTCATTTGTTGGGCATCAACATCCATAATAATCATTATTAGCACAATTTTTTTTCCAAACTCTTATTTTTATTTTTAGTCTGCAACAGTATGTAATTTTCTTATTGTTTATGTTTCAACTATATTTTATGGTCATCATCAAGGTTTTTTTTTTTTTAACTGCAAAAGTACTTAAAGTTACTAGATAGTATTTTATTATGCAGTATATTCTAAGTTGGGATTTTCCAAAAAAAAATCCTTTTGCAAGTACAAAAAAAAAGCTTTTGACAATGATCATAAAATATTATTAAAAAGCAGGGAATAAGAAAATTATATGATAAAAATAAGATTTGCACAGAAAAGAATGTGTATTATAATGTTTATTGGAATATATAGACTGTAGCAAGTTTAAAAAAGAAAAATAAGGAAACGACTAGTTTGAAGAATATTTAAATAACATCTAAAATATTCCCAATTGAGAAAGGCTGATTTTTGAAAACATAAAATTTCATTTTAAAAAAATCAGTTTCTCTCATCATATCAGAAGATTTTGTTAAAAGAAAGTTTTTTTTTTTTTCAATTCTCAACAGTAAAAAAAAGTGCTTCCAAAGTTACAAAATTCACTTCAAAAAATCTTTGCAAAAGCTTTCTGGAACAGTGATAACATATTCAAAACTAATTACACAAAATCATTATTGATAAATAATTTATGGATATATATTGGATACGTTTGTTAGATAGTAATTATGGGTTCTTCCAATATCAGCTTTGGACAACTCTGCACAAAAGAACCCAAGAAGAAGATACACCAGACTCACATCCATAAAGATATTTTGTAACATGAATTTAAATATGGCAGCACCTACTCTACTTTTGAAAAAAAAAATGATTACATTCTCTCCTTCTCTGAATATTTGGATACAATCTTTTGCATGCAGTTTAGCACAATTGGTAGAGTGTCTGACTTGAAATTGAGAGATCCCAGAATAAATTCTGGTGCTCGAACTTCTTATGAACTACAAGCAATAAAGTCATCAGCATTTTTGTCCTGCATAGTTTGGAGCCTCGGGAAGTCCCAGGATTGATTCTGGTGCTTGAACTACTTATGAACTCCCGAGCACTAATGCCTTCAGTCTTTTTTACCCTGCATGATTGGCACAGTTAGTAAGATCTGATTTTGGAGGTCCCAGGATTGATTCTGGTGCATGAACTACTTACGAACTCCCGAGCACCAATGCCTTCAGTCTTTTTTATCCTGCATGATTGGCACAGTTGGTAAGGTCTGATTTTGGAGGTCCTAGGATTGATTCTGGTGCTCGCAATTCTCGTGCTCGAACTACTTATGAACTTCTGAGCAATAGAACCATAAGTGTTATTTATATATATATCTTTAGATAGATTTATGTTCTTCCACCAACAATTTTGGCCATCTGTATTTAAAAAATTGATCAAGAAATTATAATTTAAGTGAATAACAGAGCCGTATCCACAAAAATGCTTTATAAACCTGAATTTAAATAAAGAAGCATCTGCTCTGTTTCACTGACAATCCTTATATTGCTGTTCATTTAAAATTTTCTCTAAAAAGACAAAAATGAATAACATAACTAATATGGAGATTGGTTAATAGTAAAAAGATATAGCAAAATAGTCTTTAATTAGTCCACTATAGTGAAATTAATATTTTAATTGCCTTCCAAAGAGAAATAATGATGGCATAGAAACTACTTAACAGGTTAGCCAACTTTTAGATGGCATAGTTTAAGATTTCCTGCCTTATTTTATCCTATACTTATGAAGACCAAGACATATTTGGTCACCGACCAATACTAAATGATTATTTAACTTGGCCATCAGCTGGATATCTGAAGAAAAATCCTGATACCTTGACTGAAAATGCAAAAAAATGTCATTTCATCTATCTGAGATTTGAATTGAGATGAAGAGTATGACAGAGGCAAGACTGCCACCCAGTGCAAGCCAAAATAATCAATGGATGCAAGAAGGTTTGTGTATAAAATCCCTATCTAGTGCCTACTCATCTAATATCCCCAGACTAGTTTCAAGCTTGTGGTTTTCATCAGTAATGAATCTAGGATCTAAAAGCACTGCACCTAGATCTGGGGATATTGGATGAGTATAAGCATTAGATAGGGATTTTTATGCACAAACCCTCTTGCATCCATTGATTACTCTGGCTTGCACTGGGTGGCACTACTGCATGGAGAGTTTTGCCTCTGTTTAACAGCTTGTGTAAGCATAGGAAATGGTGATCATGTGAAGAGCATAACTGGTGGATATGCAACTACTGCACTATATCTTTTTAGAAAACAATACTGTGAGCACGTTTGCTTCGTACGATCAAGATGTTATTTTATACAATTTGTATTATACATATTTAATCTAATTATGGCTGTTGTTACACTTTAGTATGAACTTACAATGCAGTAGGTGTTTATATGAAGTACAATATATATATATTGTAAACTAATTTTTAAAGAAATGCGAAATATATATATATATAAAATCCAATATTTCTACCAGACTTTTTTGTCCTTATTTTATATTTTAGAAAGCGATTTTTGCTGAAATATTGACTTTTTTTTTAAAGGGTTTTAAGCAAGGTTTTATTTAAATCTCTTTTAAAAAAAAAAAAAAGATTTACTAAGTTTAATACATAAACTACTAAAAAATTCCTTATTAATAAGAGTAGTTATAATAAAATGAAAACGCTTACTAGAGTTCTGTTTTCCTACACTTGCAAGCAAAACCAGATTTGCCTCATTCATGTCTCTAGGCAGATATTTTATTGCACACACACACCCCACTGTTTTTTTTTTAAATTATTAAGTGGATAGGGAAAAAAAATTAGAAAACAAATGAGTAGGTATGTTTACTAACATTTCACATCAAATGATGTTTTAACTTGTAGCAGTATTATATAAATAAAAGAAGTTCTATCTATACTCTAGTGCCATCTATTTATGTGCATTTTCTCATAATCATTAATTACTCGAGCATATGATGAAACTAAAACCGATAATCGTCTTTGTTCATATAATAGGTATATTTATATTATTACAAACTATTTATAATATAAAATTGCAGTTTCTCTCAGTTTAAAAAAAAGCATTAGTCAATCGTCATCATTTTTTGCAACCATGATGAATTCACTGCAGGATGATCTCTCCAAGTTCAATCCATCTTCTCCAATCTCTAACATTTCTTCTCCACATCACACCAGTACACATTCCTATTTCATCCATCCATCTCACATGCGGTCTTTTGCAATCTATTGAAATCCAGTTTAAGATTTCAACTGCCCATCTATTATTATTTCTAACAATATATCTAATCCAACTCTACCTCAATCTTTTAATTCTTTCAATAATGTCAGGAACACCTGTTTACTCTCTCATCCACATATTTTGTTTTCAACCCCTTCTTGTTCTTTGAAGTCTCAGTCTTGTTTTTTGGTTAAGTGTCCAAGTCCCAGAGCCATAAGAAAGAACTAGTAAAAAGATTAATCAAATACCTTCATTTTCAAAGACATAGGCGTATTTCCTTTTAATATTAAGTTGTTTCTATCAAAAGCCCTCCAACCAAGATTCAATTCTATGATTAATTTCATCCATTATGTTTCCATCTGTAGTAATAATCTGACCAAAATATTCATAGTCAACATCCAAGGTAAAGTGGTGCCTGTGAAATTTTTAAGCAGCTGTGCATTATTACAGCATCATCACCAAAATGTAAGCAAGAAAACAAAATAGAGTATTTCTAATTTCACAACTACGAAACCATTTTATTGTTCCATACCAATATCATTGTTAAAAGATCTGAACTGTCTCTGTGTGTACAGGATCCACATGAATGTAAAAATAAAGGTTATTATTTAATGATTAAATACATGCAGATGGTAGATGAATAAAATACTTCACTATTACACTATTCTAGAAAACCTACATACCCTATACATTTAAATGTACATTAAACATCAATTATGTTAATGAGAAATAATTATGCAAAAATGGACTTTTATATATATAAAGCCACTAAATATTATTCATTTGTGTATGTGAAGAAGTGTAATAATTGTGAATACAGTTCGCATACTGTGGATATGGTAATGCCAGAAAATTAGAATTGTCATGCATAACATATGTATATATAATTCTGTTATATCCAAAATGGTACATGAAGAACTTTCTTCATTTAAGATGCAATGCATGGTTATAATTATCTACTGTGATGTGTGCAGAAATTAACACACATAAGCAGAAACTTACTTATAAACTTTAAAGATTGCTTATGAAATTCCTGATTGCTATTTATTCTTTTATTCCTTTTTCTATTTTATTTGGATTTAATAAATTTGTTTGGTACTTATGTAGTATGCCTGCTGGAAGCTTGATAGCAGTTTTATTTTAAATACTCCATTTTCAGGGATTTCCACCACATGATATAAACAATATGACTGAATATCATATTCAATATTTACTCCAAAGGGTTGTAATTAATTTTTTTTTTAATAGTTAATTTACTACACTGGCTGTAAACTAATCTCAGTGCACTCCCAAACGATATTTTGGAGCCTTCTAACCACATTCTTTTCCGAACATGCCCTTGTGTATCTGTTTGCACATAAATTGATATTTCATGCCCATTACCACCTACTTCTCAGGTCAACACTATCTTGTAATTTTGAAAATACTACATTGCATCTTGTTCTATTGATAAAAGATTCCAAATTTTAATCATATTTCCAAAAATGAAAACGCAAAAAAGGAATGTTAAAAAAAAAATCACCATATGTTAACGATTGTTAAAAAAAAAATAACGATAATTTTAACCATATGTTATCTGTTTGCTTTGTGTTAAGTGTTGGTCACATGTTAACGTTTAGACATTGTTATGAATGAAATTTATTAAAAAGTGTATTCAATTTTTTTTAAAATCACCATTCAATTTAGAATACATTTGTAAATATTTTTTAAAATTAACAAGCTATACATGTTTGAAAAAATAATTTGAAGGAAAAAAATGTAAACAAATACCTCATACCTGAAAATTGTTTATATTTCTTTTCTAGAACGTATAGCTTGTTAACTTTAAAAAATATTAACAAATATATTCTAAATTGAATGTTAATTTTAAAAAATTCGAATACATTTTTTAATAAATTCCATTCATCACATAACAACCAAATGTTAAAATGTGGGAAACACTTAACATGAGGCCAACAGATAACACATGGTTAAAATTATTGTTACTTTTTTAAACATTCGTTAATATATATATATTTTTAAAATTGCTTCTTTGCCATATCATTTTTAGAAATATGATTAAAATTTGGAATCTTTCATCGACAGAAGAAGATGCAGTGGAATATTCTCAAAATTACAGGATAGACCCCATCTGAAAAATGTGTGATAATAGGTCTGATATGACACTTTATGTGTGATGGAGATGCAATGGCATGTTTGGAAAATAATATAGTTGGAAGACTCCAAAATATTTGTAAATGCATTAAGATTAGTTTACAGCTGGTATAGTGAATTTATATATAATCCTTATAAACACTTCTCTCTTTTTTCTGCTATTATTATAAACAATATTGCAATTCTCAAAATCCTTCCTACACTTTTCAGCAAAAATTTTTTTATTAAATATTAAATATTACATTTTCGACTGTACCTTGCAGTCTTCATCAGATCTACAAAAAAATTACATTTAAACAATACAACCATTACATAATACAATTAATATTTCTATACAATTATTGTATTATGTAATGATTGTATTGTTATATGTATTTAAATTTTTTGTAGATCTGATGAAGACTGCAAGGTACAGTCGAAACTGTAATATTTAATATTTAATAAAAAAAATTTTGCTGAAAAGTGTAAGAAGGATTTTGGGAATTGCAATATAAAGAATTTACAATATTTTTTTTTTAAAATTACAATCCTTTAGACTTTTGAGTTTCCTTTATTGATCAATTTTAATAAATAAATAAATAAGTCAATATTGAATACAGTACTCAGCCATATTGTTCATACCATGTGTTAGAAGCCATGAAAATGGACTATTTAAAATAAAACAGCTGGCAAGCTTCTGGCAGGAATACTCCATAAGCACCATTTGTTTTGTTATTTCAAACTGTACTGGGTTTATTTAAACTTGCCATAATATTCTCTGGATATAGGAAGCTCTAATGTATTTTTTGTTTTTACTAGCTGCTTTTTGTTTAATAATAATATCTGGAGTAAATCAATCTTTACTTTTTTATTTCAATTTTTTCATATATGGTCAATTGGAAAAATGCAATTATATATATATTCAACAAACACTCATCATAATCAATATTTAAAATAATATTTATTTTATTACTTTGTTATATTTTTTATAATAAATACTTATGTGTTAATTTATAAATGTTAACTACAAAAAAAAACCAGAATATTTTATTGCTCACCCTAAATAAAAACAGTAAAAATTTATTCACTTCAAAAAGAAATCCACACTCAAATACCTATTGACGCTGCCACAGCAAGCAGCTACAATTGCACTAGTTTTGTGAATTGATAAGCACAAACAAATCTCATGGAACATGCCAAAATTCACGAATATGGAGTTTCTGACACTATTATAATTAGCAATTAGCAGCATCTTTGAACAGAATTTCAAGCATCCCTTAAAGTAATTCTTTATAAAAATGATTTAATTAATTGTATTTACATAAAAATTATGCAAAATATCAAATGACTGTTATATTATTGTCTTGTTTCAAGCACAAATTTAATAATTAATTTTTGAATTATGGGGGGAAGGACATGCTCGCAGTGCTCATAAACCTGCAGCATTTTAGTGATGCTAGTTTTTGAATTTCATGATATTGATAAAGCAAAATTGAACAGTAAAAATAAAATTGAAGATTTATGGAACTTGAAGTGCTCCATTTTGATCAGCACTCCTAAACACCCACACTAAATTCATCTGTGCTTAGATCCAGCCCCGTGTGTCAACGTTAATAGATTTAAACCTAGACAACAATTTCAATTTTTACGTTAGTACCTGAATAAGCTTTGTTAATAAGCTTTGTTGATAAATTATTATTTAGAGCTAATCATCAACTTTTTAAATATAGTATACTTTCACATGCAATTCTTACTTTCCAAAATAAATAATATAATTGAGTAACAACCATTCCCTCTCCCTCGATATTTTTTTCCCACAAACAAGAAGTAGAAGACATTAGTAGTCTGTCATGAAGTCAATCTGCACTTTTCCGAAATCTTTTGCCAATGGTGTAGTGAATTCAATAATATTAAAAAAGTCAAAAGTTGTGAAACTAATTGAACATTACCATGAGTGGTGGGACAGTTGTCCTAGAATAAATATGAAAAAAGTGATTATACAGAAAGTGATTTATTGGTTTTTATGCTGGGTTTGGGAAAAGATAAGAAGGATTTAGATATAAAGGCCATAGAGTTGACAAAGATTATGTTGTGGAAATGGGATGGAGCAGAATATGGGAAAACTTAGAGTGGTGAATGGAAAATTAAGTGGCTAACAGGTTTATCTGGGCATAATGGCTCAGATATTCTTGACTTCGTTTAAGGAGAAGCCACAGTACATCTCATCACATCATATAATCTTTGAAAGAAGTTTCATGGTGAAGGGTTATACATACACTCAGTGGCTAGCATCTCACAATCTGTGTTCACTTTACTCTGCTTCGTAAACATTAGAGCGATATTAAGCCCAGTTCCAATGTGTGTGTGTATATATATAAGCATCGAGAAAGTCTTCAAAGTAAGTTGAGTTTTCTATGTATTGCTTATTTTTATAATTAGTTTAAGCTTTAAATTAACTTTATTTACTGTACCGACATATAAATTTTAAGTAATAGCAACTATATTAATTACAAACATTTTGTCATTATGAATGGTACAATTTATGGCAATTGACGGCCAAAGTAGTATGCAAATGAAGGCAGGTTCCTATTCTAACCGATAAACTAGCGACCCATTTACTAACAGACTAATGAATTACTTAACTACCTACAGCGGAACTGTAATTTGATTTTTTATTATTTTTCAATAAACTTTCTTCTTGACCAGTTCATATGCAATAATCTACTTTTTTTTTAAAAAAAAAATAAAACATACTGTGTGCGATTTTTTTGTTAATTTAAGAATGAAAAAAAATATTAACTTATTTTTTATTAATTACAATTCTATCACTGATTACTGAAACATATGATCAAAGTCATATGAAAAAATTAATGATCCCATGTATCTATGATCTGAGAGGTTGATCTGACTTCTGAGTTGATGGACGGTGGTGATTGGATTGCAAGCATGATATAACTCATTGGAAGCTTCAGCTATTTCCTATTAAGTTATTGCATATGCTGTATATGAATACTATAGTTTTATTTGAATAACCAAACTGGGAAGTTCTTTTATTTTATTATCAGCTGACAATCAGTCAAACATGTCAACTTTAGGTTGTAGCGGTCTGCATTAAGAATTTATTAACAATAATCATATAATCAAAAATTATGAATATTTTAGCATAGTATTTTTTACCTTATTTTACAATTTGTACTATTTTGCAACCTTCTTACTTAAAATACTTTGTCATTATGCCTTAATATTACTAAAATATGCATTGCACCATATGCATATACGGATAAAGTGGGATTTCCGGAGTTCAAGTTCCATGGATCGCACCTCCGATAGTCACTTCCAGTACTCGCGCTTCTTATGAATTCCTGAGTAAACAAACCGTTTGATTAATCGTTCTGTAAAATTTAGACCAATGGTGGTGTGGAAGCCCCTTTGAAGTTCAAAGTCCATAGATCACGTCCTACTTGGTTGCTTCCGGTGCTGGAAGTTCTTTTACACTCCCGGTCATTAATGAAACATTCGTTTTTTTTTTTTATTTTAGAAGGATAAACGCGTGACTGATAATATTTCAGGATCCATTAGTGACAGACATAAATACTATTTACAAAAAAATACGAACATTAGAATATCCTATATAATATTTGCGTATTACAATTTCATTGATATTATTCTATTTATCTTTCTTATCGAAAATTATTTATCGTTCCCATTACGTTACTGAAATATGCCAGAAATTAATTCATTGTGAAATTATGGTATAAAAATAGATTTCAGATTTCCTTTCTCTATTTTATTTTATTTTTTTAAAAAGAATGACACAAAAGCAATTTCTCTTCTTGTTAAATAAAATTAGAAATAGTGACAAATACAATTAAACTGTGTCGCACTGATAGGGAGAGGAAATAACTTTTTTCTTTTTACAGTTAAAAAAAAAAAAATCTAAATAATACTGTTTTTATAATTATTGAATGACACGGAATGAAACGCAAAATGAATATACCATCATTACTTTGTACCATTACGAAATAGTCTTTAAATAACCCACTGCATGGCAAAGGCTTCTTCAACACCAATCACCCCCCCCCACCCCAAAATAGAAGAACAGTGACAACAACAATCATGAAGTTTTTAGCATTTTCCCATCATTGTTTACACGCTAAGAAACGGTAAATACCCATTTACTAACCAGTATTCAGTGGGTGAAATAAAAAAGTAATTCGGTATGATATAGAGAAACTATGATTAGGGAAAACTTGATTAATCATCATGATGTTTTGAATCTTTTCTCATCATTGTTTACACGTTAAGAAACGGTAAATACCCATTTACCAACCAGTATTCAATGAGTGAAATAAAGAAGTTATTAGATGTGATATAGAGAAGCTACAGTTAGAAAAAAACTTGTTTAATCATCAAGAGGTTTGGAGCATTTTCCCATCATTGTTTACACGCTAAGAAAGGTAAATACCCATTTACCAACCAGTATTCAATAGTTGAAATATTATTAGTTATTATATAGAGAAACTACAGTTAGGGAAAACTTGATTAAGCTTAGAGAGACCTTCGTACAGCAGTGAAAAGATGATGATTGAAAATGATGATAATAATACAATAGTTAAGAAGATTATGGATCAGCTACCAGAAAAGAAAATATTTAAGTTTGATTAGAGGTTGAATGTATTTTCAAAGGTCCATCCTCAAATAGAGTTCTTAAACACAGCAAGCGGATGTGCTATCATCGTTAAATCTCAAAGCTCTTAACTACATTGCTTAAATTAGTAATACTATTTTTTTTTTTTAAAAAAAAGTCCTCTTCACAATATTTTCAACTCACATTTCCACCAGTTTTTCATAAGAATCTATTTTGATTTAATTAACTACTGCTTGTTTATTTTGTTGTTTATTGCTTTTAAGTTAACGTCTAACAACTCGGGGATGATAATTTACGAGCTTTATAATTATGACTTTAAAAATTAGCTGACTTGCTTAATCAATAAGACAATTATAATTAATTATTCATACAGTAATGTATTTAAACAACTCACTATAATAACTCGCAAATAAAAATTTTGATTTTTATAAACTTGAAAATTTAAAGTTATTGCGTGGTTAATAAAATTAAATGATAAAAATTACTCTTGTTTGTTATAAATGTATAAATTGTATTAGATGAATGTTATTTGCACACGACTGTGTTTAACTAAGAGATAAGAAAACAAAGACTAACAAGGAAGAAAACTGTTAAATTATATATTTTTAAAAAAATATATTTATTTAATATCTAATGTAGAATCGTTTTATAACATATGACCATTTTAGAGTAGAACCTCTACTTCTACAATTTCAAGTTGCACAATCTAGACTATGGTCAGCTATGTGGTCTTACGCATGAGGAGAGCTGGTTATCAGTAATTGTGGAACTGAGTAAAAAAAGTAGCGTTGTAATTCTTTATTAAAGAGGTTATTTTAAAAAAAATTATAATAAATTTGTAAAAATAATAATGTAATTGTTTTTATTATTAAAATATGAAGTATAAAGTTGTAATAATTATATTTATAAAGCGCATACGTAATATTTATTTATGCTACAACCTTAAGACTATGCACCTGAAAAAACGACAGTAGGGACCTCTGCAAATCTTAAACACAAGATTTCTTTTAAATAAATCTTGTGTTAGACTATGCGCCAGAAAAAACGATAGTAGGGACCTCTGCTGTCGTTTTTTCAGGCGCATAGTCTTAAGGTTGTAGCCTTAATAAATATTACGTAAAATTTGAAGTTTAAATTTTAAGGGGAAAAAGCAAATATTTTATAACAGATTAAAATAGTGTAGCTAGTTTTTTTTTTATTTTATCCGAAATTTAAAAAAAAAATGTACTTAAAAGAATGTACTTAAAAGAATGTATATTATCTTGCTTTGAGTGTTTTCTTCAAAAACAACATAATTCAAATAGACTGAAGAAAAATAGATCTGAAAAGCAAAGTTTAAATAAAGCAGCTACCATGTTTCCCCGAAAATAAGACCTAAACAAAAAATAAACCTACAGTATTCAAGGTCAAGCAAGGTATATACATAAAATAGTATAATACGTAAAATAATAATAATAATTGTATAAATGTAGATTAAAACTAATAACTGTATGTATAATGAATATGTAAAATAAGAATAATAACTGTAAAGTAATTATGTATAACGATTGTGTAAAATTGCAATGTTGTTAAATCATAGAAAGGCCAGCTGACCTTATAGAATCAGAAAATTGTATAAAATACCATATATGGTGAGAAATGTAAAATTACTGCGTGTATGTGAAAACGTATGTGAAAACACCATATATGGTTAGGTATGTAAAAGACTCCAGAAGTCTTGAGGGATATATAAACCCCCATAACCTGATCTATTTGTTCTGAGTATTAATTATAAGTCAGAGATTCCCGCCTCTGTAAGTCCAAAAGCAGGACTAGGGTTATTATATGCAGGTCACCACGACCTTTCATTATTTTATTACGCCTTATAATAGGCAAACTATAACCTTACCATCTCAATTCTGCCTTTGTCCATTTATTCCTTGCTGGTCGTAAGACACAGCAAAACCTTAACATGATTTTTCAGGAAAAGTCCTAGTTAAGATTGTCAGCTTGTTAAAACACATAATGGACAGATGTATAGAATTATAAAGTAATAAGTGCAAAAATAGATATAAATGTAGATTTTTGTACTTGAATAAATGTAACACAGAATTATTTTGCAGACAAATTCATAACTAATCATTTTAATAAACTTGTGAATACAATTTTACTTTTCATTTATCAATGCTCATTTATTCAGTCAGATATAAAAATTCCTTTTTCATTGTAAATAAGTCAACATCGATATTTGAATAGCATGATGACAATCCTAGTTCAATCAAACCAATTATCGTTTCATATATTATTTTAAATTAAATCTTACTACATTAACAGAATACAAATAACGTTTAATATCCTTATACTGAATGAGAATATTCTGTGATACGATTATAATCTTAACCGTTACATATTCAAACAGTAGTAAAAGTTATTTACGTGCTGTTGAGATTACTAATATTGAATAAACATAGATTTTTGTATTTCAATAAATATAGATATTCGTTCTTAAGTAAATGTATATCTTTGTACATGAAAAATAGGACATCCCCAGATACCTAAGACATCTTTTGTACCAAAAATTAATATAAGACCCTGTCTTATTTTAGGGAAAACTGTACATTTTGGATTAAATTAAAAAAGTAAGATTAAACAGATTAAGATTGATTTTAATTTTAATGCATTTTTGTATTCAGAGTCAATAGAATAAGAAACCAAGATGTAATTAGATAGGTATAATATAGCTTACTTCAAATTCAAAATTTAATCAATAAGTAATTAAAATATTTTATTGTAATTAAAAACAATGAAGCTATCCAAAGTAATGCTAGTGAAACATCAATTAAATGATAATTTAGAAATTTGACTATTAAAGAAATATCTTTGCTGGTTATTCAAATTTTATTAGACTAAGCCATAGGTATTAATAATAGTTTTAATGAATATGCTTAACAAATAATTACTAACAATAAGTAGATTGGTTATAGGAAAGAAATAATATATTATAATAACAATTATATTACTATAAATTTGTAAATAAATTATTTTACTATCTGTATACTAATTTAATAATGTTTCAATCTGGAGTAACTCATAAACAAAATGATTTAGCCAGGTATAACATATAGACCTTGCATTGGTTGCTTTAATTATAGAAAAAGTCTTCCTATTCAGGTTAATAGAAAAATAAGGTATACCCCTGAAATATTTCCTGACGGCAGGTATCAGATAGTGGTTGTGCTTTACTACTGACCACTACAATATAAAATTATTACTTGTGCCATCTGCAGAAATTTTACCCCCTTTTTAAGAGACAATATTTGATGAAAACATGAACTAATCAAAGATTGTAAAATTTCTATTGATACTCTAAGCTAACATTATTCAATATTAATATATATATTCATATGATGTTTAATTAATTATTTAAATATATATATATATGCTTTACTTGTGACATATTTCTTTTGCAGTGACCAAGATAAATAACAAATGTATATAATTATGACAGACAACATCAACTACAAAATGGACAATATTTGATGAAAACATGGACAGAAAAGATGTTACTTAACTATCTAAAAGATAAAAAAAAAAAAAAACAGACTTGATTTGGTTTTCTTGATATAACTTGAGCTATATTATTTACTAACACAATTCATGTATACAAGAATATAGTTTGCAAATAATTCTGTCATTTTCACAAGTATATAGTAATTGCATCACATGAATACAGTTATGCTACAAATCTGTTAATAATGAACTAGAAGACATTTTTGCTATCTAATTTGGAGAGAGATGAATACATTTAATGTATGTATATCTGTTTTCTAATATTGGAGATGAACTCATAGATTCAAACTATTGAACTCCTGACCCCTTGTTATATATGATAGCTTTCCAAATAATAATTTGCTTAGCGATGATAGAGTTCCCTAAGATCTCTTTGGCACATAAGGAGGTGAACGGTGAATTGATAATTATCTTATTCTGTATGTCAAGAATGGAAAGAATCCCTTAATTAATTAACTTCTCTATTTATACTACATTGGGATAATTAAAACATTTATGCAATATTTATCAAAAGTGACCACTAGGTTATTCGTGAAATTTTAGAAGTAACCATTGATTCAGACAAAAAATGCGGACTAAGAATTTTCCAAATGATTTTAGTTTTATAAAATTTTTAATTCCTAATTAAAATCTACAACTGAAGTTTTACAATTGACAATAACAATGGGTACGAGGAAATACGCAAAAATAAATGAAATTTGGTAAGAAAAAAAATATTTAATTTTAGATGTTATAAATTTAATCCCTTTCAAACTATTGTCCATATAATGCAATGCATCGGGTCTAAAAGTGTTTTTCACTTTGCGAAGTTGCATGGAAACTCTTGCAAAGAGATGTCTTTTAACACTTCTGTCATTTTTTTCTTCACTACTCCTAAGTCTGCAAAACAGAAAAAGATAATTTTTTCGACAGAGAATAAAAAGAAGTCACATGGAGCAAGAGCAAGCTATTATGGCTGATGGATAAGCAGGATCGTGCTAAATTTAATTAAAAATTGTTTCATACTTGTGAGTATTAGCACATTGTCATAGTGAAAAGTGCACTCCTCACTTTGCCACAAAATGATACATTTATATTTTACCGCATCACGAGTTTCAGAACTTATAAGCTTTAAATGCCTGATCATTGCGAATGAATTCTGAGTAAACAATACCATTTGCATCCAAAAAACAGTATCATCTTAACATTAGATTTCACTTGCCATGTTTTTTTTTTAGGGAATATGTGAAATTTGATACTTCCATTAATCCACTCGTAAACTCGTGTTTTTCTAGAGTAACTTGCTTATAAACTGTTTCAAGCATTACAGCTATACTCCCTGTCATTTTCCCTAATAGAAAATATAATTTCACATTGTTTCAACTTTTCTGCCATTTGCAAAAATCAACAAATGTACAAAAATTGACAAATGTGCGAAATACAATTTATATATAAAAAAAAAAAAAACATGCTATATGATGCCATAATTGCACACAATGATGCCATTTAGCAGATTAATGTGGAAGGTCACCGCAAAAAAATATTTAGCAGCAGAAGCAAGTACTATAGCAGGTGTGGCTACCAGAGAATGATTCCAGTTATTTTTGGGTACCGCTTCATCAACGAATACCCTTCATACACGTGCACACATACATTCAGCAATATACAAATACGAATACATACTTTGGCTTGCAATTATACATTGCAACTTGAAATAAACAGTAAATCAGCAATGCTGGAGATTATGCGCACATTAATTTGTCAACAGCATTTCTTGTGATATAAATAACAGGATTAAAAATGGATTCTGATTCATGCTGATTTAGTAAATGCAAGGAGCACTATATGTCATGCAAGAATAAAGTTTTACATGAAATAAATACATAACAGGTGTTACAAAAAAAGAATTTTCATAAAACTGTAAGATCTTTATTAGCATCAACAAAAACCTCTTGCAAATAAATATAAACATTCCAAGCCCAAGGATAAAATGTTTATAAATATAACAAATTTATATAGTTTTTTTCTTAAAAAAGTAATAATTTAAATAATTATCATATTATTTTGTTTCAAAATATACAAGAAAAATATTTTTAAACTGTTGTCATATTACTGTTCCTAAGCGAATAATTCATACTCATCAATATCATTTTTTGATATTATCAATGTGGGAAAAGGGTTTTTTTTAATTTCAATGCAGTTTTTCAGAATTCATAGCATTTCTTCGCATTACTTCAGCAAATTTCCTAATCTCATCCAATTATCTCATTATTATCACTCCAAACATTTTATAATCTCTTGGGATTTTTTTTGTCATTTCTATTGCCTATCTATTATTCATTAACTGAATTTTAAAAAAAAAAAAAATATAGAATTGTTAATAGCAGGGCATACTATTAAAAATAATATATTCTGTTACTCTATTCCAAAGCCACCTATTTTTTAGCTTAAATAAATGCTGAATACTAGATGATACTGCATGCTAAATCTCAGACTACTTTCTATCTACTGTCCTTCATTAAAAAGAAGAATGCTCTAAAATAGAGTAATAGAACGAATTATTGCTCCTAATGCATGTAAGCTGAGAAAGGCATGCAAAAGGTATGCCAGAAATATTACGTTTCAAGTTAATATAAGCATTATTTTTAAATTCCTTTAAATATGGTGATGCTCTGTAAAGATCATTCAAAAGAGGACAGATTTTAATATATCATAATGCTAAAGATATATAATTCGTTTACGTAATATTCAGATTATCTATAGTCTTGTGGAATATATTAATCAAATCATAATTTAGACTTGTCTTATTCATTTAAGATTAGATTTAAATTAATTTGGATGAATAACCTCCTTGGAAAACTGTCTGGTACTATTTGGGGTTATGATACAAGTACTTTAAGGTCAGTTTCCGTAGCAATATCAATTCTCCCACTGAATACATCCTAATTTGGGGGAAAAGTTCCCATATTAAACTTCTGGATACTCAATTAAATATTACATCGACAAACACTTCAGGTACTTTCAAGTTTACTTCTTTGCAATGGCTGCCTATTCTTTGATATATCCCTCTGCCAGATATCAGAAGTTGCCTTATGGGAACCCAAATTATAGTTTCATCATGTAAAACATATCTTAAATCAAAATCCCATTTCTTGAAGTTCAACCAAAAATTTAAAAATTAAGAATTATGACATAAAAAATAGACTTCCTATGAGCTCCCAAACAAATTTCTTTTTCCATATCCAAATAATAAAATCAGGTAAATTTGAACTTCTTAAATACTGGGGTTCCATCAACACATTCAGGACAATCCATGGTCATTGTCCTTCCATGGTTCATAAGTGTAATCAAACAGCTACTGACCTAAGTAAAGATGAATAGATACAAATGACTATGACACTTATAGCTACAATAACAGAATTAAGAACTTAAAATAGCCATTAATGGATCTTTCCTCAAGATGGAATCTCTAAACATTCTTCTATGATATTAAATGTCTAAAGAAAGATCCATATGCTAAATAAATAAATTGCGTAAGTTAAGGTCACCTGTGTGTAATATTCATCGAGATCAACACTTCACACAAAAAAGATTTTAACAATGTTTGTAACTGAATAAATATTTATTATAATTATGTAATTCAAGATACATTGAAATAAACAAAAAATAGAATGTATTTGAGAAATTTTAAGAAGTACGTTTTACATTAATAATAAATACAAATAAAAAGATTTGTGTAAGCAATTAATTATAAACTCAAAAGTGCAATAAAAAAAATATATTGACTGGAAATTAGAAGTTCAGATAAAACATAGTATCATAATACTTGCATATTTGTTTCTCCAAAATGTTCACCACCAAATGATTATTTAAGTCATTTAGATTCTGCAGATGATGTATTTGTTTCTGAAAATAATGCTTTAGAACTGCAGGAGTTATCAGATGAAAGTAGGACTAAAGATAAATGTTAAAAAGGCTAAAATAATGTTTAATGGACTTTCTCAAAATGTGAAAATAAAGATTGATTATGATGAGTTAGAAGAAATTAACAGCTTCAAATACCTTGGTCAGATTATTAATACAGATGGAAACATAATGGGTGAAATTAATCATAGAATTAAATTTGTTTAGAGTGCTTTTTGTAGAAATAATTTGATACTAAAAGGAAATATGCCTATGTGTTTGAAAATGAAGGTTTTTAATAAATGGGTTTTGCCAGTTCTTACTTATGGATCTGAGACTTGGACACTTAATAGAAGAGCAATACAGAGACTTCAGACCATTCAAAGAAGTATGGAGAGATGCATGTTGGGAATAACAAGAAGAGATCGAAAACGCAATGTATGGTTAAGAGAATAACAGGTGTTACTGACCTCATTGAAAAAATTAAAAGACTGAAGTGGAGTTGGACTGGACATATTGCTAGAAGAGATGATAATAGATGGACAATTGAAACCTTAAACTGGATTCCAAGAGATTGTAAAAGACCCAGAAAGAGACCCCATGTGTCATGGATGGATAAAATAAGAAAGTGTGCAGGGATGATGTGGAGAAGATAAGCTAAAGATCAGAGATGAATTGAACTTGGGAGAGATCTTCACCCTGCAGTAGACTGATAATGGTTGTTGATGATTACAATACATGGAAATATAAAATAAAAAAACACTGTAATGTGCATATGAAAAAGATAAATAAATAAATAAATACTTCTTAAGTTAGGAAAAAAACAGAATCTCTACTCCCCAATGAAATACATTTGCAAGCCAGGTATTAATTTAGAATTATGTAACAAAACAAGCAACTCTCTACTCTAACGACATCTATAGTAAGATTGAGTAATCCAAAATTCTCAATGGAAAAGGCAAAAGCAAAAAATTGGTCAGGGAAAAAGGATTTTAGATGCACCACCATCTGGTAAACATCTATGTTTATTATAGATAGTGTTAGAATTGAATCCCTCCTGTTTTGTCACATGTGGTGCAAGTTAAAGAAACAAGTGATATTAGTCAACCATTATTTAGAATATGAATAAAATTAGCATCAAAGTGATGAATACAGTGAAATACTTGTTAAATATAAAAATTAATCACACAACAACTACAAATGAAAATAGCTAACATGAAGTCAAATCAGTGTTGGCAAACAATTCATTTTACTTAACTTAATAATTTTATTAAATTATTCATTTTAATTTGATGACCAATTAAATAATGAGTTTCAATCATATTAGAGATTCTATAATAAATTAGCCAAACAAGCATATAACAGCAATAACTCACTGATTCATAAATGCAGAAACTGAAAATTAAGTAATTACAATGCCACTAATTCGGTTAAAAGAATCAGAGTGATCATACTATAAAAAGGAATAGCCAAAACTATGGCAAACATGCTAATTATAATGCACTATGGTGTTAAATTTAGTGAACTGAAGCCCTGATTATGAAAATGAAAACCCTAGATCTTTGTAAATAATACAGTAATAAAAAAAAAAAACAGTTTTTACTAATACTCAAAAAGAAAAAAAAAGAAAATTCAATCAACTTTTTATAAAAATTACTCTATGTTCGTAGTGTAAGAACATGTTTACATCTAATTTTTCATGTGACCAATCCAAATCAAGTTCATAATAATTTTTAATTTTGCATTGGTTCATCTTTATAGGTCTTGCAGTTTTGTACTTTAAAATATTATTTCCATCACAAAATTGTTAAAATCAAAATAAGATCATGACTGACTAAGTCAAATTTGAAAAATGTTCTGCCGATTTCATTTACAACTTTAACCTGCAATGAATACATTCAGTATCATATACTGGTATAAATTTTTAAATACTTAAATGTCTCTATTCTGCAAAAAATTTAATTAGTCTGAATTTAGCTTGTTTAGTTTAAATTTTATACAGCTCTCCCCATTTCTGTTATAGCATTATGTCATACTGGTTATAGTTTAGACAGTTGTAATTTAAATCATCTTTTACAAAAAATTGTTTCTACTTTTTAAGACAAAATATAATAAAACTCACTGTAACTAATGACAATAATAATAAGAAGCAAATTTATTTTATTATAATAACTGATTATAAGAAATCAATCAAGAGATTATAAAATATTTAAATCATTTTTTACAATTTTTTTTTTTACTTTTTAAGACAAATATAGTAAAACTTATTGTAACTAATGGCAACAATAAGAAGCAAATTTATTTCATTATAGTAACTTATTATAAGAAAGGAATCAAGTGATTATAAAAATCTGGTATAGACTAGAAAGTTGTCAATTTAAACCATCTTTTGCAAAAAATTGCTACTTTTTTCATACTTTTTAAGACAAATATAACATAACATATTGTAACCAATGACAGCAATCCAGATAAATAAAAGTAATTTTATTTATTTCTTTTTTGCAATTTTATGGCTACATGTTCTTAATTTTTTTATACAAATAATTTAATACTTATTGTAAATAATGCTTATAAAAAAATCATATTTAAAGTGATAATTATATAAAATAAATAGGATCTCTTAGAAGTGGCATGAGATACTGGTTATAAGTGGAATGCCATAAAACTACATTGTAGTCATTGTGGATTAAGTACAAACATTAATAATCTATTGAAAACAAAATAGATTCAGAAATCTCATTAAAGTGAGCAATGTTTAAACTTTGAAGTACATTCTATAACAAATTATTATATCATAAAAACCATTAAATATTATTTAGTATTTGTCTGAACAATTGTGATGCTGATATAGTTGGGATAATTATATGTAGGGCTATTTCCATCATCTACTATTAATTGTTAAAAGTGTTTAAAAAAATTTCAAACTCCATTTAAATGTTTCAAATGCATTCATCTGGGGTAACAGCTACAGATTAGTACATAACATGTTTCAAGTAATATTATTCTCTCTTCCCCAGATATTATTAAAAATCAAACCTGGACTTTTAGATTTAGGAGTAATGAATTTAAGGTAATTCATGAATATAAAGGCTCACTTTCAATTCCTATCTTAATATCATTTGAATAATGTTTATGATATTACCAACAGTTGAATGTATTTGAAAAGCTTAAATAAAGTTTGAATTTTTCAAAAAACAATTAAAATTATTAATAGATGATAGGAGTAACCCAACATATAATTACTATTAAATATTATTCACTTGAACGCATGTAAAAAAAATTAGCAAATGAAAGTAAAATGTCATATTTAATTTTTACTTCAGTTAGGAGGAAATCTTTGAATAACAATTAAAACAATTTAGTAATTAATATCTCAAATTTATTTGAGCATAAATAAAAACTAATGATGGAATGTTTCACATGGATATGACTACAATACCAAATCCATTAAGAGCTTTGAACATTCCATCATTGATTTTTCAATGACATTTTATGGTTGAATTGTTGAAAGGGTGAGAAGATTAAAGTCTGTCCCATTAAAGTTTAAAAAATTAGTATTTTAATATAAGCCGAGCACTGATAGTATATATGTGTGGGAGATTATGATCTGGCTCAACTGATGAGTACTGACTTTGCATGAAATGAGTATATTAAGGATCATTTATCTTTTTCACATATGTGTGGTCATGTGTCTTGGTTATTTGACATGAAATGGAGAATGAATACAAACTGAAATGCTAAGTTCAAATCCCTCTATTTACTATAGATGAGTAATATTTTATTTTGCCTTTGGAGGACTATAAAAGATATTTGCCCAGGGGTGAACTACTTCGAAGCAATTTTCCTTTTATGCTTGTTACAAATTACTTATCAGTGAATATCTCTTTTCTGCAATGATAGTAAAAGTGATATATAATAAACTAATTCAAAGGTTGACGTTCTCAAATTTAAATTACATGATAACAGTCTGCCAATATGCTATCAAAGCAACTCCTTTAAGTAAAAAATGGAATCCACTTTTCACTTTGGTCTAAATTTTTAATAAATAAAATTGTTAACTGATTGAGATTTTTTAATTGATAGAAATTTAAATAAGCCTCATTAAATAGGTATATATATATATATCAATAAAATTTATTTCAACCAATCTGTAATGGAAGTTTTTATTTAGTTTACATCTATTTAGATTAAATGGAATTCAATAATATTAAAAAGTGCTGGTGGCAAATTTAAAATGTTTGGGAATGGAAAATGGTTATGAAAGTAAATGAAATTACTTCTGATTTTTTATAATTATTGGCAATGTAATAACAGTTAATTATTAATTTATAATGACTATTTTTATTTGCTTTATTTATATATACATGTTGAAATGAAAAATTTTATGGGCAAAAAAATCTTTTATAAATCATGTTTTTAGGAACAATTATGTTTAATAAAATAAAAGTAAAATACCGACATTTCTGCAAGATACAATCATCAGAAAAGCACAATAAACAAACATTCAAACATCCTCAGTACTTATTCTTGGTGTTTTTGACACTGGCTGTTGCATACGTTTCTCAAATATTAAAATCATAACCACATGTAACAATCACCATCAAAGAATAGGAAGGCTGTAGAAATTTTGAAAAATCAAATTATATTAATAAATATGATGAAACAATAAAATTATAATCAGAGTTTCCTCACTCGTATGAAAAATAAATAAATAAATAAATTTAAGAAAAACTACTCAACAACCACATGACCCTATTATTTCTACAACAATACCATGATTATTACCTATTCACTTTATTAAACACGATTTGAAACACATAGGTATGTAAATAGTCAAAATAAGAGTCACAGATCACATGACCCTACCCCTCAAGCTTGTAAGTTATAAACAATGAGGATTGCCAATTCCTCTACACGCCTTATGATAAATGCTTAGCCAGAGCCAGCACATAAAATATCTCTTGTCAGGAACCCCCTCCCAAACCTCTGACCATGGTTTCGTGCTTTCGCACTCCTCAGAGAGGTGTCAGGGTAGGTTCAGACCCTAGATTTAAAAAGACCAACTCAAAGCCAAGCACTTATCTAAAAGTTATCTCATTGTTTATAACTTACAATCTTAAGAGATAGGGTCATGTGACCTATGACTCTTATTTTGACTATTTATAGTCTCTGCCATAAGTCTTACGCAATTTTATATTGCTAAGACTACTAATATATGGTATGGCTGAAGATCTATCAGCACCATATAGCTATTTGAGTTGATAGCTGGGTTTGAAGACATGTAGATGTCTGACAATTTCAGATTTTCCACTCAATAGATAACTTTTAGATAAGTGCTTGGCTTTGGCTTGGTATTTTTAGATCTAGTGTCTGAACCTACCCTGACACCTCTCTGAGGAGTGTCAAAGCATGAAACCATGGTCAGAGGTTTGGGATGGGGTTCCTGACAGAGATATTTTAAGTGCTGGCTCTGACTAAGCATTTATCATAAAGCTTGTAGAGGAATTGGCAATCCTCATTGTTTACATAGGTATGTCATAGCACATACTTTACAAACAATCCACAAAATATTCAAAATATATTCTTCCAATATGTCGCCATGATTCTGGTACACAGTACTGAAATCGCTTGGCAAATAGTTTTTTGTGATTAAGGTTTTTTGAATTTTAGCTACTCTATTTATCACACTTTATACATAAAGAATAATCTTCAAAAGTGAATAATTGATGTCAATGGTATGAAACAAAGAGAAGTGACATTCTTCATTCATCAGCAACAGAATAAACTTTACATTTTTATTAAAGTAATCGGTTCTTTATGGCATTTATTAGTCCTCAACTTTGGCTTCTGTATTACAGTAATTATAATTTTCAATTTTATTTGCTAGTGAAGAGATTGTATGTAATTTTTTTAAAAACAGAAGAGATTTACACCCTAGTCACATGCACTGTAATGTTATTATAATAGCTCAACAATGTCTTGTTGAGTATAGAAAATACTCTTGAACCAAAGCACAAGACAGACTTTTGGAAAGATAAGAATGGCCATCTTATCTTTTGTACCTAAATGTAATTATATAGGCCAATCTATAGTGTCTTACTTTGAGAGTGGGAAGATGATTCTTTATTCACTTTATATCCACTAATTTCTTTCGATATATTCACAAAATTTTTCAATTTACTACATCTCAATGTTACTAGCTCTTAGAAATTATATATCAATCTTATTTACCAGCACAGAAATTGTATGTGATTTAAACAGAAAGAATTTACACCCTAAGCACAAGTACTATCATGTTATTGTAATAACTCAATGATGTCTTGTTGATTACTCTCAAACCAAAAGCACAAGATAGTATTTTGAAAAAATAAGAGTGGCCATCTTTTGTGCCTAAATTTAATTATAAAGGCCAATCTAAAGCATCTTAGTTTGAGAGCATGAAGATGTTTCTTTATTCACTTTACATCCATTAATTTCATTCTATATACTAACATTCACAAAATTTTTGAATTTACTATATCTTACTATTACAAACTATTAGTAACTATGTAATATTCAATTTTATTTATAAGCACATTTTAAACATGTAGAAAATTGAAACATTTTGCAAACATTAAGATACAGAGAGAAATTAATGGTAAAGTGAATAAAAAAACATATTCATGCTTTCAAACTAAGATGCTTTAGATTAGCCTGTATAATTAAATTTAGGTGCAAAAGATGACTGCCACCCTTTTAAAAAGTCTCTATCTTGTGTTTGTTTTCATATTACCCTCAGTTTAATTACACCCTGAAAATTGTGATGCCATTTATAACATTGAAAATGTGCATGGGAAATAGATCAGTCGTTTGTTGCCCTATGTAACAAAATGAAAATAAGCCCTGAAGTTGGACATCATTTGTAATTGAATAAAAATGTAAATTAAAGAAAAATGATCCTAATTTTATAATGCCTGTAAATAAGTATTGTTCATAACCGAATAAATATAATATATTAAGCTAAACAAATGCTAATAAATAATCATTCAATATTTAAAATAATCCTTTATCTAATCACATATCCGAATGTTAAATTTACAAAACAAAACAATAATAAACAAATGCTAATTAATAAATAATCATTCAGTATTTAAAATAATCCTTTATCTAATCACATATCCGAATGTTAAATTTACAAAACAAAACAATAATGACAACCTTTATTATAGTATTATGAGTTCAAATAGTATTTTGAATAAATAGAAAACAAACAAAATTATTGTTTGAAATACCCTAAATACGAACCTTTTTAAAAATAAATTAAAATAAAGCAATTAAATCAAATATCATTGTCTCAAAACCATGATATATGCCTAAGATAGATTTCACTTTTAATCAAATGAAACTAATAATAAATCTTTAAACAACTGAACTGTAATATACCTAACTAATCAAACATTGCTTATAATAAAATAAATACCTATTATGATATAATCTTTTTGAGCGCCTAATACAAGTGATATACTTGAAGTTAATTTATAATCACTAAATTAAAAAAAGGAATATTTTAAATTAATATAATAGTTACTATGCTGCAGAATATAAGTTAAAACTTAGGAATGTGTAACTCTTTTATATTTGGGTATGTGAATAAATTACTATTTGTCTAAAATTATATAATTATAAATTCATTTAAACACACATTGATTACCTAATATTTACTAAAGCTGTAAACCTTAAGAATATGCACATGAAAATGTGAAGGTTAGGGACCTCTACTTAACCCTTCTCTTCTTCCAAAGTGTAAGCTTGTGGTTAAGACCTGTAGAGGTCCCTACCTTTGCATTTTCATGTGCATATTCTTAAGGTTTACAGTGTTAGTAAATATTACTAAAATTATATACTATTTATCATTAAATACTATACATTATAAATGAAGAGAAACTTAAAAATATATAGTAATAATAATGATAAATATAAACAAATGACCTGAGTGGTAGTTTTTAAATACAGTATTTCCAGAACAGCATCATAGTTCTGATGTCTATATCAAATCACAATCCAATAGTATGCCATTGATATTCAAGCACATTTCTTCAGTTCCAATATTTTGTAAATATATTCAAATAATTATTGTTGTTTATATGACAATAAAGGCACACAAACATTAATTTTTTATCCATGCTTATATGGAGAAATATCCTTTTAGAAGCAAATATTTATTTTAAAATATAACAAATTAATAGATGCTAGTTTTACCTAGAATGATATAATGGAAAATTAAACCGATTCATGTTAGTTAAAATTATTAATCAGTCCAATAAAACTATATCGGCAGATTAATGTGACTCCTGTATACATTCTGACATTGCTAGTATTTATACTGTTATTAAAATATAGATAATATCCATTTTAAAGGATAGAAATATTCAGATGGTTTATAATGTAATGAAAGATTTTTGGTTACTTTTCGTTTTTATAATAAATTATCACTCCTTCGATAATATTGATTTTTATCCCTGCATTTTGTCTGGTTTACGATATACTTTTAAAATGAATAAAAGAAAATCATGTAAAGAAATTTAAATGTGCTTCTACTAAAACTAAAACAGGAGAGATCGTTTTTTTTTATTCAGTCCTATTTATAACTTTTCCCATTTACGTCATAGAAAACTATAGTAACACCCCAAATTAACTTTGGTCAATTTTAAGCAGTGTCTTTCTAATAAAAATTGTATTGAACAACAAATTAAAATAAATACTTTTAGGATTATTATATATAAAAAAATGTACGTTACACAATACAAATACTATTTTTCATCCTAACATTAATTAAACAATCTACACCACATTTCAATGTATTACACTGGAAATATATTTATTTCCCTAGTAAACATTTAGTTATATCGTTTATCATTTACTATAGTGAATGCAGTAACGAAAAAAGAAACAATAACGAAAGAATAAGAATTTAATCCAAACTATATGTTTTATTATTCACATATCCATTTTCCTTTCTAAAATGAATAAAATCAGTTTACAATCTTACACGATACAATTAATAATAAACAATTTCATACCAATATTATTGTCACCATAGCAACATAATTCAATGGTTTATAAGTTAACACACCGGCATTATCACATACTGAAACTCATCTCAAATTTCAGTAGATATAATATACATAATAAGATAAATTTAATATTTAATTTACTACTTCAATCGGCTATCAGGATAATACAGAGTGTATTTTAGGAACACTGAGAATTAATTTCCGTGGAACATACTTGCTCTCTGAGTTACCATACATTATATATATATTCCTTTATTAATTTTTTTGATTAAAAAAGATTTTATTTATGTTAAATCCTTAACAGCAATATAATTTATTATTTTAATTTTTAAAAAAGTGTTTATTATTTAAGAACAATTTAATGACTCATGATTTCTATTGACTGAATTTGAGATCTTTGCATAAAGTGGTAATATTAATTAATGTTAAACATAAATAAATAATTTTAATTACTTCATTGTCAATATATTCTACAAGTCTACTTTTTATTTTTAGAATGTATATACTTTTTAAAACAAAAAAAAAAAATCAGAAGGATGTTGACTTTAACAGATGAACATTAAAGGAAATATGTGTATCTGTGATAATAGGAAGTTACATTATACTAAACATATTTTAAATAATTAAATGACTAATTATTATTTTATCTTTTTTTTTTACAATTAATTTTAAAAATAATTATTTTGCTACTATTTCATTAACAGTTAAGTAATATCTACTAAGGCAATAAATCTAAAGCATGTGCGTTTGAAAACGCGAAGGTAGGGACCTCTACAGGTCTTAATCAAAGCTTACGGATTTATTGCCTTAGTATAAATATTACTTACTTAATCAATGTGCGTTAAATAAAAGACATTTATAATTAACATTTAAGATAAAAATAAAGGAAAACGGATACTATTGCTTCATTCAATCATAATATATATATAGAATTATCTAATCTGGACATTACTTATATACTAAAACAAAATAATTCCTAAAAACTACCCATACTAGCAATGTTCCTTCTAAGAGTAGACTAATCAAAGGTGCAGCAAAAAATATCTAAAGACACCAAAACATAGCATTTAATTGCATGTTTATATATAGAATAATTTATATTTAATGAATATTGTACAACATAAAAAAATGCAATAATAATAATTAGCCCCTTATTTTTTCACACTGTTCTTAATGATTTCTCCAAATTTTATAAATGTTGCCTAGGTTTATCGGCTTTTTATGATATAATGCTCAATTTTTATTAAATTATCCAAATGTTTGTTATCTAGTCTATTAACAGAATTTTGGATTTTAGCGTACCCATTAAACAAAAACGACATTCACATTTGGCGCTGGAAGCTTGAAAAGTTACACAAATATCGAAAAGAACTGAAAATTCTTTATATTCTTACTTTTTTTAAAACACGTAAATAAATCATTAAATAATTTAATTATCCCACATTTTGTATTTTTCATTTAGTAATAATTTACTAAGGCTGTATGTAACCTTAGAAATAAGCGTCTGAAAAACACGATGGTAGGGACCTCTATAGGTCTTAAAAACACAAGCTTACGCTATGAAGAAAAGAGAGAATCCTTCTTTACTTCAACCTACTTTTATATATAAATAGGTGAAGCTGAAGTGTTTTGATCTAAGAGTGTGAAGCTATTCAATACTTCACTAATTAAGTCCACAATTCTTATAATACATTAATACTCGCGAAATCTTAAGATTTACTACGAGTCAATGAAAAGATCTTATAGTAAGAAATCTGTTACGATAATTTAAAGTTGTAATTATAAATTTTATTAAACGCCCATTATTATATTAAGTAATAATTTACTAAGGCTGTAACCTTTCAAATTATCATATTGTTCTAAAATTGTACTTAAGCTTATATGGTTTTTTATCGTTATTATTTATTATAGATTCATATTTTATAAATAAATGTTTTAGACTATCTTTTCCATGCTCTAAGTTTAAATTATTTTTCATTACAAAAAGATCCAAGGTATTTCCGTCATGTATATCTTTCTCTGGAAATTTATTATCCAAACGATTACAAAGCAGTTGAACAAATTTAAGAATGGGCGAAAGTATTTATATAATCTTTGAAATCTTAAAATTGTTTGGAATGTCCACCTTCCAGCAGATGTTATCTAGAAATTAAGCGCTTAGTTTACTAATTTTTGCTTTTGCAAATTGGTGTGCTTCAGCTGAGGATAACTTAATCCTTCACAAAGTTTCATTTAACGTTGATAATTCCACAAAATACATTTTCAAGACTCACACATGCTACTCGATATTGTATGTTTTTAAATTATTTATTTAACCATCAAAACATCACATGATCACCATCCTTTATGCTTACACAAGCTGTTTTTCACAGAGGCAAAATTCTCCATACAGTAGCACCACTCAGTGCAAGCCAGAGTAATTAATGGATGCAGGAAGGTTAGTGCCTAAAATCCCTATCTGGTGCCTAGTAATCCAATATTCCCAGCTATTTTCTAGCTTGTGGCTTTCGTCATCGAGGAGCCCTTGATCTGAGAGCACTGCACCTAGATCTTAGGATCTAATGCAACCCCCCAGCAGACATCTTTTACTTTTTTAGCTAACTATAAAACACAATAATGTTTTCAAGCTAAACTCATCAGCTTGTATAGCTGTATAGATCTGAACTCAGTTCAGCATCCATACATTTTGGTGTCTTTGGTTCTTTAATAACCAGTCATCATAATCTTATGAAACTATCAAAACATCACATGATCACTATTCTTTATGCTTACATAAGCTGTTTTTCACAGTGGTAAAACTCTCCATAGAATTGTGCAACTCAGTGCAAGCTAAAGTAATCAATGAAAATCCTTATCTAGTGTCTACTCATCCAATACTCGCAGACTAGTTTCTAGCTTGTGGCTTTCATCAATGAGGAGTCTTGGATCTGAGCACTGCACCTAGATCTTAGGATTTAATGCAACCCTCCAGCAGTCACCATTTACTTTTTTTTTTTTTAGCTAACTACAAAGCTTTGAGTTCAAAATGAAAACACAATAAGGTTTTCAAGCTAAGCTCATCAGTTTGTATAGTTGTATATTGGATGAGTAGGCACTAGATAGGGATTTTATGCCCTAATCTTCCTGCATCCATTGATTGCTCGGCTTGCACTGAGTGCACTACTGTATGGAGAGTTTTGCCACTGTGAAAAACAGTTTGCGTAAGCATTAAGAATGGTGATCATGTAATGTTTTGATGGTTTATTATCAATCCTGCCAAATGAAATTATGGTGACTGTGGTTACTAAAGAACCAGATGCCAAAATGTATGGATGCTGAACTGAGTTCAGATCTATACAACTATGCAAGACTGATGAGCTTAGCTTGAAAACATTATTGTGTTAGACTCAAAGCTTTATAATTAGCTAAATAGTAGAAGAGTTGCATTAGTCCTAAGATCTAGGTGCAGTGCCCTCAGATCCAAGGCTCCTCACTGATGAAAGCCACAATCTAGAAATTAGTTGGGATATATTGGATAAGTAGGTATTAGATAGGGATTTTATGCACTAACCTTCCTGCATCCATTGATTACTCTGGCTTGCACTGAGTGGTGCTATTGTTTGCCTCTGTGAAAAATATTTATTTATTGCACCATTGGACTCTTCAACATTTTCTGTGCCATAACGTATTAATATGTCATAATTTCTCACTAGAGCATTTAATACAAAATATCTGGATATCCGTATTTCTTCATAAGAAGTGCGAATGATATAATGTCAACTGCTGAAATGTTGGCCAATTCTTTAAATCCCTCAATAAGGGCAGATGATCTACTGAACATTGTATATGTTGTGGTTAAAAAGGTTTCAATATCCTCAACAAATGGAATCCGTTATCATGCACTATCTACTGCCAATTTTCCTTGTAAGCCACTCAATGTTATTGAACAAAATGTGAAATATTAATTCATAGGCAAGCAATTATGCGCTTGTTTTTCTAACATTATAGATGCTCTGTGAGAGAAAAACTTAATCAAGGTTATTCTCTTTATAAAAAATTTGTATCACTATTACAATAGAAGAATGACTATCATGTGTAATAAGTTTAATAATGCCAACAAATTTTTTCTGATAGCTGGATTCAAATTTTGATTCACCTTTTAAGTATATATTTTACTGAAATATCAGTACTTTCATCAACTATCAAGCAATCGAATGAAGATAATGGAACTTTATCAATAATCTCCTTATATGTGACAAATTCGAAGGAATAATTTCTTGTTATGCCATGATTTGGGAATATTAACATATTTTCTTACATGATTATGCATAAATTGCATGGAAAGCATTAAAGAATTGATGACAATTTCTAGGATAACATTAGCTATTAGAATTTTAATAATGCTTTTACAGGTTTTCTTGAGTTCAGCATTTTCTAACCTGAGATTACGATATTCTGGATTTTCCTTGAAATTCTTCCATTACTTTTATTTTAGATGGCCAATAACCGAATCACTATAAAATTTTTAGACTTAAATGTTGCTTTAAATAATCTATTTTCCATTTGTTTCATTATCGGCCGATAGTAAATTCCCTTCTGAACTTGATCGACAGCAAATTTTACAAATGAGGTCATCAGTATTGCTTCAATAATTAAAAACATCCCTAGTTCAATGAAGATGGCATTTCAGTTTCAACTGAGAGGGTAAGCCATCAATCTTTAAATTCGCTTTTATTATTTTTAGAATGATTCCACAACAAATAATTAATTATAGTGGTTTCCCAAAAAGTTTCACCATTTGTAGGAACTAAAATTAAAATATTTATAGATTAATGCTTATTATCAAAATTATTTATCTGGATTCAACTTTGTCTTTAAATGTAAAAACAAATGGATAAATGCTTTGGGTATTGGAATGTCTAAAGTGTGAAAAAGCTGCTGAAAAGTGCACAGACTTTACTGCTATACAAGTGTACAGATTGGAAGGAATATTTCATACTAATATAATACCATATGTTTTTAAAAAATGATCCATTTATTGTTGTTAGAAATTTGTTTTCAACCTTTAAGAAAGACGATATAGTGATAGAAGTGTCACCAATTTTTAAAGTGATTCATAAACATGGACGACATTAATGAATTCAAAACTAGAATTTGAAATGAATGAAAGAATATCTCTATCAAACGATAAATATAAAATAAAATGGGTGGGAAAATACCCATTAAAATAAGATATATGAATAAAGCTATAAAAAATAAATTCAGCATCAATATCATTTTCAACCATTATCAATCCAGCATCAATATCATTTTCAACCATTATCAATCCACTGCATAATAAAGACCTCTCCAAATTTCAATCCATCCTCTCCAATCTCTCTATCAAACGATAAATATAAAATAAAATGGGTGGGAAAATACCCATTAAAATAAGATATATGAATAAAGCTACAAAAAATAAATTCAGCATCAATATCATTTTCAACCATTATCAATCCACTGCATAATAAAGACCTCTCCAAATTTCAATCCATCCTCTCCAATCTCTCTATCAAACGATAAATATAAAATAAAATGGGTGGGAAAATACCCATTAAAATAAGATATATGAATAAAGCTACAAAAAATAAATTCAGCATCAATATCATTTTCAACCATTATCAATCCACTGCATAATAAAGACCTCTCCAAATTTCAATCCATCCTCTTCAATCTCTAGTCTCTCTTCTTTACATGACAACAGCACTCTTCTTTATTTCACCCATTAATATCACGTGGTCTCTTTCTAGATCTTTTACGATCTCTTGAAATCCTGTTTTTTAGATATCATCATCAACTCGTACCAATCCACTGCAGGATGAAGGTCTCTCCAAGTTCAATGCATCTTCTCTGATCTTTATCACCCCTGCACACTTTGTTATTTCATCCATCCATCTCACATGTGATCTGTTTCTGGGTCTTTTACAATCTCTTGGAATCCAGTTTAAGATTTCAGTTATCCATCTATTATCATCTCTTCTAGCAATATGTTCAGAAATCCACTTCAGTCTCTTAATTCTTTAAACGGTGCTTATAACACCTGTTTGTTCTCTCACTCATGAATTTCATTTTTGATCTCTTCTTCTTACTCCTAACACACATCTCTCCATACTTTATTGAGTGGCCTGAAGTCTCTATTAAGTGATCAAGCAGGACATTTGTAATTAAAAATAGATAACAGTCATTTATTAAAAACATTCCTTTTCAAACATAATGGTATATTTCCTTTTACATTAAATTTATTCCAATCAAAAGCACTCCAACCAAGTTTATTTCTATGATTAATTTCATCCATTATGTTTCTTACTGTAGTAATATTCTGGCCGAGATATCAGTATTGTTAATTTCTAATTCATCCATTATCAATCTTATAATTTTTCTCATTATGAGATAATCCAGTGAACATTACTTTAGTCTCTTTAATATTTACTTTTAATCCTACCGTCTTATTTTTATTTGATAATTCTTGCAACGTTTCCTGAAGCTCTAAAATATTACTTGCAAAAACAATTAAATCATCTGCAAAATGTAGATGATTTAAATAATCTCCGTTTATTTTTATTCCCTTCCCATTTTAATCCACAAAATACTTCTTGAAAAATTTGGAGCTATGAACACATCATACACCCTTCTCAATGTCAATCTTCCTACTATCATTACATAATCTAATTGTTACTGCTGCACTTTTATAAATATTCTTCCGAATATGACAAGATCTTGGGCCTATACCTTGATGATCCAATGATTTAATCATTGAAGAAATGCTTATGGAATCAAATGCCTTTTCCTAATCTATAAACCCCAAAGCATAATGCCAAAACATATTCATTGATCTTTTCTACAATTTCTCTCAATATTTGGATAAGATTCACTGTACTAAAACTATTTGTAAATATTAAAAGCAAAAATGATGAAGTTTGATATTAATTTGTATTGTGTTACATTTCTGAAAATTTATAATTCTTTATATGTTTTTATGAAATTGCATATGTAACAATAAAAAAAAAAAACAGAATGAAAAATGAATGAGTTAATTATCTTTGTAAAATAATTTAATAATTATTATCCACACTTTAATTAAATTCATCATCATTATTATATCCATATATACTATCATCAAATACTAAACCTACTGGTATCCACTGATTACTCGAGCTTATAGCAGATGTTTCTAGAACAGAATAAAAGTGAAGCATTATTATATCAATAGATATGTTCTAAAGTTTTAGTATAATTAATTGTATTGTAATAGCATGATCTATATCAGGGGTTCCCAACCTGGGGTACAGTAAATAGCAGGTAAATGTTTATGTGATTAATATATTCCAAAAATAGTTATGTTGTCAACATTTACAGGCTATTCCCTATTGATACTGTCTGTAAGCCACACTAGCAACATTTCAGGTCCCTTTTCAAATATGGACACAGTTTAAATTGCATAGACTTCTTTGTTAATGCAGGGTCCGATAACTCAAAATGCGCAGTTAAGATTCAAGATAGATAGTGAAATTTCCAGATCGGTGTCCTCTTGAGGCTTATCTGCATGGTTTCTGCACCTCCTCCGCATATGCAGTACCTAATGCACAATACCCTCTCCAGCTGTTTATTTGTTTTCATAATGAATAGAGGGTACCAGATAATTTATTAAAAGTTAATAGGCACAAAGATCAAAAAGGTTGGGAATCCCTGATCTAGATGATTATTCTAATGCCAAAGACTATTATTTATTTTTAAAATTAAGTTGTTGAATATGATCTCTTTAATGATTCTTATATTTAGTTGAATACGACGATCATTCTCTCATTTGCAAATGAAATTATTTGTATTAGTTCCTCTCAAACTAAGATACTTCAGATAGAGAGTAGAGAAACTTTGTACTCTGTGTTTTCCTCAATATCATATTTATCACTATAATATACTAATATATTTTTATTAAAAATAACATTAAAGAAACATGATTCACTTAAAAAACTTACATTAAAATTTAAAATACTTACATAAAAAAAAAAATTGAATAACAGAATTCACCTTTGCAGACAGTTTCAAATATGTGTCCATGACAACTAGTTTCTATTAAATAACTGACCTAATTTTTTATTTTTCCAAAAAAATTTATATATCAAATTACTAAATCAAGATAATGCTGCACTGATCTAAATTCATTTACCAGCTAATAAAAATTTATTCTACTTATTATTTTGCATTTCTAAGTTTTCATTTGGAAAAATTACTACAAAAAAAAAAAAAACAATATACTATTTTTTTTTCCCCATGTGTCATAGCATCGGCCCGGCGAACCCACAACCGTCTGCAACCAACTATTTGCTAGCAAGGCTGCTGCAATGACCTCTCAGCTAACAACGCTTGCCTATACTATTATTTTTTACAAGCAAAAATATTAATTTTGAATACTGTGATTGTGTATGCTTGAGAGTACATGGTTATCATTGAAAATGGAAGGCAGTAAAATTCGTAACCACATTACCAATTGTTTGCAATAGTATTCACTGGACACTGATATTAATGAAGTATATATTAAATATTCATTGTCACTGATCGATTAACAGATGGTACTGCTATTAACCCCCGGGGTGTCCTTTCCGGCTTTTCCCTTTATAAATAGGGATTTGGAATTCAAAGCTGGATCCAGTGTAATTACGTATCTGACAATAACTTTTAAGCCTTTAATTACTATCTAATTAAAAATCTGAAAATTAAAAAAAAAAAACCCTAAGGTTTTGAACTTAGCTAATCTGACTCCAGATTAGTAATATATGTAATTGCAAAGCAAAAGTAATTACTTCTCATAAAATTATGTAACGTCAAAATTTATGTAGCATCAAAAACCAATGAAAAGATGCATAACTCCGAATAGGTAATTACTTCCGTTTTGCAATTGCAGATATTTTGGGGTTATAATTATTTTTAGTAACCTCCATTTTTTTCCAACTATAAACACTAACATATGTTTACAAGCACGATGCCATTTAATTCTTTAGCTTACACAATATAAACAAGAACCCCTTTCTATTCTAGGGTCATCCACAGTAAACTTGAGCAATCATTGATCCCAAGATGCTTGGGCAATATATCACCAAATGTTGCCATTGGCTGGAGTTCAAACATCCCACATGTTGAGGAAGAATCAGCCACCACTTAATGGTTTGTATCATTTGACATTTTAAAGCCTGTTTCCTGACAATTCAATAAAAACATAGGTTTCAAAATTAGAACGACGTAAAAAAAAAAGTTAAGGAGGCCTGTTTCATTGTGATGGATTGCAATGCCATCAACCGCAAAGGCACATGCTTTTACGATCTCAAAGAAATGGAGTAATTAACCTTTGAACTTTGCATATAATTACTTCACTCAGAGCTATGAAGATGATAGCACATCTCTTGAAAGCGCTTGCAGATTAATATAATTTTATTTTGTTTTTAAGTTTAAAAGTAGCTTAGCAGTCAGGTGCAATAGCGCCTATATTATTTTACAAAATTGAACTAATGCGGTTAAATATCTGATAACTCCATTAAACTCCTTGGCTTAATGTAGAACTTAAAGAATCAAATTACATAATGATAAATATTTTGGAAGAAAAAAAATTACCAATACAACCAATAGTTATTAAAATAGGCTATACAGATTTTAAGAGGCCTTGATAACATAACTGAATAATAAATTTTAAAGTAATCATGGCTCAATGCATATGTAAACAAAGGGAGTAAATCACCCTCTCCTAGGCTATGACTTAAAAGCAATCTAAATGTTGAACAAATGAATCAAGTCTAGAATGAATACACCTATTCTTGGTAGCTCTGATGTTTATAAGCATATCTTCATAAATTGAATAAGAAAATGCATTCTGGAAAAATTAATTATTGGATAAGAAAATACCTTTTCGTTGTAAAATCTCATGCAACGGACTTTTCAAGACCAGAGGGAAAAAAGATTTAAAACATCATAGGCAGTTCTTTAAAAGGGTGTATTGTGATTAAAACTAGGGTGAAAAAATGTGTTTACACATTTTAAGAGATGCTATCTATGTATTACTTTTTAAAGTTGAATTAAATTAGGGTAACAATGTGTAGTATGACATTCACTCAAAAGATGGCATTAATGAATGAATGCTGGCATAACCATGAGATATGCACAATAATAATAAAAATGGTAGCAGCACAAGACTATTTTGAAATGGTATTTGAAATTTGAGAACATTGTGGGAATTCAATCACAAGGAGATATCAATATGTAACAGAATGTCCAACACACCTAACAATTACGCACATTCATGATAAGTTTGAGATAGAAGGTACTATAAGTGATGCGCTCAAGAGAAAGTCAAGGAGGCTTTGAACAGCAACAAGTCTTCCTTCTGCTATGGTATTGGGGCAACTTACAGACTTACTACAGAAATCTAGCAAACAATGTGCATATGAGATAGAAGAGAGAACCAACATACAACACATTAACACAGCAAAATGTAATTTCCAGCCCGATTATTATATGCACTGAACAAAGATTATCCTGATTGATGGACTTAGACTATCTAGATAGAACTGTTAAATTTTCAATCTGATCACTAGAATTCTCTCACATCCCCCAAACCCTTGAAAAATTGACCTATATAATTATTAATACATGTATTTATTTTTGCAATCAAAAATAAATAAATAACAATGTATTTCTTAGTTTCCCACTTGAATAGAACTGCTAAATGATCAATCTAATCACTAGAATGCCCTGAGACGATCCCTCACACCGCGCATAATTATTATTACATGCAATTACTTTTAGCATTCAAAAATAAATTACTTAATTAGTTTTCAACCCCCATTTCATCAAAATCAACTTTGAAGAAAAAAAATTTTTTTTTAATTTTTAAATATTCCCATATTAAAGATTAAGTAATACATTGTACCAGTAAACTTGAGGGACCACCTTTAAATGCGACAAAGCAAGTGCAAATTTCATACTCATATCTAAAGTAGACAATAATAAAGATGATTGAACCTAAATCCGGTTATATTTCCCATTCCTTCCAAAAATCAACACTAGTATTTTGAAATAGTTTTTCTTTTCACTCAGCAATAATTTTTTTTTTTTAATGCATTTTATTCGTTTATCAGGGCACCATGCTAAATGAATCAATTTCCAAAACCAGGAACCCTCAATTTACAAAAATATCCTGGCAATTTTGCTCAGTGGTTAAACACAGTCTCTTTATTTAAAACAGTCTCTTTAATTTTTCTCTTAATTCATAAGTGCTTTTTTATTTAGCAACTTTCATTTCCAAATGGTAATTTTAGCACTTATCAATTATAGCTGTTTCACCATTGCAGGGGATATTTTGTCAATTGAGGGATCCTGGTTTTTGAAATTGATTCATTTAGCATGGTGCCCTAATAAAAGAATAAAATGCATGTTTTTTTTTGAAATTTAAATTAAATTATTGCTGAGTGGTAAAAACTATTTCAAAATACTACTGTTGATTTGGGGATGTTATTGGGAAATATAACTTGTTTTAGGTTCAACCATCTCTATTGTTATCTTAGATGTGATTATGAAATTTCCAATTGTTTAGTTGTATTTAAAGGTGATCCCTCAAGGTTACCAGGACAATAACGATATTTATTTCTCTATCCTTCGATTCTCTGAGTAAGAAATGGTAACAGTTAATATTCAAAACATTTACATTGCACTAAGCATGCTTTCTGCGGACCATTGCATTACGATTCTGGCAGAGATCTGCAAAAGTTTGAAATATTAACTGTAACCTTTTCTTAATACTCGAATATAACGGATTAATAAATAATATAAGATGTGATATGTTGGACTATTCCCATCATTTATGAATGAATGTTGAATGTATCAAAAATTTTAAAACTTTATTTAAACTTTCCAAATACATCAACTTGTTAGTAATAACACACAAATAGACAATACAGGTTAGTAATTACACAACGTTTCAAGTAGTATTATTCTCCACTCTTCTTCAGGTGTTGCTGGCCTATATGCACAGTGACAATATTCGCTTAGAAGTTGAACTCGCACCTTTAGATTCTTGTATATCGAATTTAAGACAGAATATCTCAGTTGGTAGAGCGTTTGCCTTAAATTTGATATACGAGAATCTAAAGGTGCGAGTTCAACTTCTAAGCGAATATTGTCACTGTGCATATAGGCCAGCAACACCTGAAGAAGAGTGGAGAATAATACTACCCGAAACGTCAGGCAATTACTAACCTGTATTATCTATTTGTGTGTTATTACTAACAAGTTGATGTATTTGGAAAGTTTAAACAAAGTTTAAAATTTTCGATACATTCAACATTCGCTCATAGATGATGGAAATAATCCAATATATCACATCTTATAATATACCATCATTACAAACCTTCAGACATATAATAAATAATATATTGTTTAAGTAAATCGTAACTATTATTAAAATAACACAGTATGGCAGTCAAAAAATTTAAACATCCTTCCCCAGAGAAAATCAGCCTATAGGTAATCAGATTAGTAGTATTCTTAACTGGATTCTAACTTAGACATATTTTTACCTGAAGAGCAATTGGAAATTAAAATGACAGAAAAAAATAAATTGGATCTGAAATTGTGAAGATTACGACAAAGTTAACATTCACTCCAATGATTTTAAAAATATATGATAGAGTGAATTATTTTCCCTTATTGGATAGTGTGAATAGGAAAAAACTATACAAATAAAAGCAACTCGGATATGAAGTAGCAAAATGATCACAAAATTAAACAACCTTAACATAGAAAGTATTAATATAGTGAAGAATATTTTAATATACTATTAAATAAGTATTGATTTTTCAAAGACATTGTCAGAAGTGGATGAAGGAAGGCTTGTTCTATCAGTATTGTTGTGGAAGTAGAATTACTGATGAATAATATCTTAAAACAGGAAAAACTCTCCATACAGTATTGCCACTCAGTGCAAGCCAGAGTAATCAATGGATGCCAGAAGGTTTATGCATAAAATCCCCATCTAGTGCCTACTCATCCAATATCCCCAGACTAGTTTCTGGTTTGTGTCCTTCATCAGTGAGTGGCAATACTGCATGGACAGTTTTTCCTGTTTTAATAACAGTTATAAGCAAGCATAAGAAATGGTGATCATGTGATGTTTATTGGAATAATATCTTAATAGAACTTGTAGTAAGATTGTGAAAACAATACATGTAATGGAGTTCCATGCAACAAATGTAATTGATTTCTGAGGCACATCCATTAAATTGTATTTTTTGTTCAACAATCCATGAAAATAAAAATATTTAGAGGTAACCCATTCCAGACTTATAGCTAGAGCAAAGTTACCATCTGCTGCAACTATTTGAACAAGAAAAATATAGAACAAAATCAAAAATATAAATGTAGAAATTCATATAACTTAATTTACAGTATTTAACATTTCTGTACTGTGTTACACGTGTAAATTTAAATATTCAATTGTATTATCAATTAAAATTCAATTAGTCCAAATCCTTCCACTCTTTACATTTTATTTTTACAATTAAACATTTATTCTACATCATATTTTGATAATCTTTACATTATTTATTATAAGTATACTCTTATTCTTCTCCTTTACTTTTTTTGCATTTCTTACATATATATATATCTTATAACAACTCCCTTCATATACACTTCAATCCAAAAGATTTTTTATAACTTCTTTATTTTCCTGACAGTTTCAACTGTCCTGCAGTCTTCATCAGAGATTCTCAATTTTCTCTACCTGGCAGTTTCGACTATCCTGCAAACTTTATCAGAGGACAGTCAAAATTATCAAGAAAATAAAGAAGTTATAAAAAATCTTTTGCATTAAAATGTATATGAAGGGAGTTGTTATAAGATATATATATATGATTATTTATTATAAATATAAGTTTAAAATTAAAGACATCCTAAAAGATCAAATTTGAATATTTGCAAAAGAAAAGATACAGTACTAAACTAAAAACAAAATAGTAATAATGGCTGCTTTTGTAATGGATCATACATAACCTTACCTATTCCTAAAAATTATTGAACAAAATATTTCTTAATTCCATTTTTAAAATAGAATCGAATTTTAGTTGTGATATTGTTAAAGAATAAAAAGATATTTCAAAAATTGAAAATTACACTTATTAGTATTAAAATTTCATAAAAAGTTTCTTCAGTGGCATTTATGAAAGCAATTCTTTTTAGCCGCTAAAAATACCTTCCGTTTTATCATAATTATGGTTTCTATGACTCTTTGTAAAAACAAACATTTTCACGTAAAATCTAATTGAAATTGTGTATACTGAGGGTTTAAAATAAATACTTTAGAAATGTGTTGCATAAATAAGCTTAAATATATAAATAAATTACTGAAAGTTACAACTTTTCTTTCTAAAATATTATTTTAAAAAAAAAGGATGTTCGGAAAATACTGAGACCAAGTAATCCACCAATCAGTGATGCTGTTGCTTCCTTTATATTATAATACAATCTATCTGGGAATATCGGCTTTCTTTGAATTTAAAAATTTGTGAAGTTCTGCATGATACTGATATCTTCAGATTTTTTTTTCAACTAATGATTTTAGTTCCAGTTTCTACCACAAAAAATATAAATAGTAAACTTAACATTACAGGTAACTACAAAATAACAAAAAAACCAAAGCAGTAGCAGCACTATCATAATGCCCCAAAATACAACAAAATTAACAACAAAGTTGAACCATCTGGAAACAGATTAATAGCTAATAAATGTTACACTGACACTATCACCTACAAATTTTCATTTGTTCATATTGTAAAGTATCCATATATTTCACAATTGCTGAGAGTACTTTTTATTTTATCTTTTAAACCACTTAACATCACATGATCACCATTCTTTATGCTTACACAAGCTGTTTACACAGAGGCTAAACTAAGTGGCACTACTGTATGGAGAGTTTAGCCTCTGTGTATTTTATTTTGTAAAAAGGCATTACCAATTAGATATCTTTACTGTTTTCACTGCAAAATAATTTACTAATTTCATTTCCTTGATTTCGACTAAATCTATATATTATGTAAATAAAATAATATTTTAAAAAAAAACCACATTTACATTGTTAAAAGATTAAATGAAATGGAATTAATTTGGTAAAAAACTTGAAATGTCTTGCACATGTACATACTACATCAACCACTGATGTTTTCTGTAATATTCATGTTCATTGGTTTAGCTGTTTCATATACAATATTATAGTGAGAATTATTTACATTATGTTAGCCATTTAAGCAATTGTGCGCTGATTAAATTTATTACAATTAGAAACAGTGCTAAAAATAAATGTTTATTTACATTATGTTAGTAAACGAGAAAGATAAACTTTTTTTTATTTCTCAAAATAATTTTGTGGTTTTAATACACATATTTTTATTTCTAATAATAATTAAGCTAAAACATAATTTAAAATTCCCACACCCTGTATTCAAAGTAATGGTCGTACATGTAAAAAAACAAACTATAGAGTTAGTCAAGCGTTGGTGGCCTAGCGGTTGGCATAGCTGCCTTCCGAGCGGCTGGCCCGGGTTCGCCTCCCGGTCAATGTATTTGAAACATGAAAAAAAAAGTAGTTACATTTAGTCATAGTTTGAAAGGTAATGCAATTATTTAATATTAATTTAAAATATATTTATTGGGGTAGGGAGGGACTATTACAAATTTGTTAAGTTTAATACATTCTAATACTGCAATTCATAAAGTTATATGATATATTAATTAAAGCACATATCATTGACAAAATAAATTATCTCAAATATTTGAACAGAAAGTAATTACATGATGTTTGAGTCAAGAAACTGGAAGGTTTTAAAAATTGAACTCGATAATTTGAATTACATGTATTAAATTTATAACTAAGGCTTGCAAAATATGTTTATTGTATGACCTGATATTAATTGAACATGAAAAAATACACATTGCATGCTACACCACTACTTATCTATAACTAAAACAATAAAAGTAGAATGAGAAAATAAAGGATTAAGAGAATGTTAATAAATATTTAAAAGAATCTATAGAGATGGTTAGGATACAGAAAGGGGGGAGGGCCATAATGGTTAAGCAGACTTTTAACAAGAGTAGTAGATTATTTTAAAATACAAATGTATTATATAAAATAAAATATAAAAAAATAAATGTAATGACCAAAAAAAAAAAAGGGAATTCATATTAAGTATAAACCATTAGCAATTGATAAAATTAGCAATATAGTACAAATTGCATAACGCAATGTAGTTAACATAAACAACACACATATATATTGAGATCTTTTATGCATGAAAAACTTTGTTTTATTATATAAGAATCTGCACAAGTATCCTGTCTTTAAAATAATTATTTTATTTTAGAAATAAATAAATAAAAGAATAACATTTTCTAATACTATGGAGTGGTCATATCCATGTCATATCCACTGTCTCAATATTTGCTATTTCTTTTATATGTGTGTCTAAAAAAACTGTATAAAAACAATAAAAATTATTAATTAATTTAAAATATAATTTTACTTCCACAACAGCATGGTATGAGTCATTTTCACATTTTGAACTACCTTTTCTAAATCTTGCTCAAATCTTGTATACATATTTAATCATGCTTTTGTAATTTAAGGGGAATCCATATTGCCTCCCTTTTTTAAAGAAAAAAATTTAAATTTTACTTTGAAATAGTTTCAAATTGTAAAACTAGTGATCATAGCTATTCTGCCAAACTGGAGAGAATTATTACTTAATGGATAAAATAAAAATTGTTTGTTTTTTCAAATACATATGTATAGTCAAGCATTGGTGGTCGAGAGGTCAGCGATGGCTGCTTTACAAGCAGTTGTCCCGGGTTAGCAGGTTCGCTTCCTGCCTGATGCTATGGCACATGAGAAATATATATATATGTATAATATAAATAAAATGTCCATTAATTAGAACAAAATTGTAATCATAAAAATAATAGTTTATTACCATTATATTTATTATTTTTATGATATATATATATACATTCTGAATTTGGTCATTTGAATAAAAAAATTGAATTATCCATTCATGAAACAATTAAGAGAAAATTGAATTGTTGTTTGTTCTCCTAAAGCAGCAAAAGTTTCAACCACAATGAGATATTTTGGGTTAAAACTTAAATGGTGATACGTGCATTGGAAAAATGTTCCAGTAGATAATAGAAAACTTTATGTCTGCGCATGAAGAATCAAAAACCACTGATAGGAGTGCTTTTGAACCATTCATGTTAAGAAAATGCAAATGTGTAGATTTAGAAATCAATGCAGACTTTAAAATACGAAAATTAACTGAAGAGCTTGCCGATACCAAGATTTCTAATATGTCTTTATTAGAATTTAGAAAAACAAATTATAGAAGCAAATGACCCTTTTGACACATTTATGGACTCAGAAAGTCAGCAGTCTGATACTTCATCATCACCCATTTCCTTAATACCAATGATTTGATAATTTTTAACAGATTTTTTAGTGTGATTGAGAACACATGTATTAATATATGCATATGTAAAATATGTTCTATCTCAATTAATTATTCCTTTTTATTCTATAAATCCATTTTTCTACTTTTATTAAAATTATTTTTCTTGTTAATCATAATTTTGTATATGTACTGGAATTTTTTAATTAAATTGTTGTACATAACATGTTATAATATATATATATCTGTATTCTACATATGACCATGTTTTGAAAAGTTTTCTGTATATATAAGATAACATAATATATACTATTGAAAACATAGTATTGTTTACTATCTCTTAATTTCTTATGCTAATTTCTAGAGATTGTGGAACTAAATATAACGAATACAACAACTACAATATAAAACAGAATAACTACCATATTTTACATTTAAAAAATATCTTTGTAGGCATAATTCCTTCATTCAGTATGATAATTTCTTCTTTAATTTTTTATTTATTTATGTAGAGCAGTCCAAAATTGTTAATTAAAAAAAAAAAATTATTCTCTGTTGGATATAGAAGCATTTGGATATTTGGAAATGGGGTAAAGTATTCATATATTTCATGCAAAATTCTGGTAAAATAGATGGAACTTAAAACTGTGGCCTATGGATTCCTGGAGATCTATGAAGTAAAAGTCAAGAGTGCATGGGTGAAACTTTTATGTTATCTTATTTGTGAGGCATACATATCTTAACATATATGTATATGGTGGATGAGCACACAAATTTATAACAATTAAAAACAACACATGATCAGAGGTTAAATTCCTTCCGCCCAAGATATATATATATTATGATTATATAATGATAGAGAAAAAACTTGTGTGCACATGGTATGTGTCTGTGTTTGAATCATTATGTACATATATGTCAATGTATTCACAGACACACTTTCTTGAAGATTTGTATTTGCATGGAAATATAACAGGCATTGTATTCATCATCATTTTCAATCAATCATGATAGATCCACTGCCGAATGAAGGTCTCTCCAAGTTCAAATATTTTTCCATCATCTGTCACTGAAATTATTTTTGGGAGAAATGTTTGTGTTTAAATAAATAGGTTGATTAATATTTGAATAAAAATAGCTTAAGAGAAGAAAAGAAATGCAACAGGATTTCTCTTTTTCTATTAATAAAGTTTTTGTGAACGACTTCTTTAATTCAGGCTACAATTAAACATTTTTTTTTATTAGGATAGTAAAAAGTAAGTGTTAATGGAAAATTCTTATCTTTCACACACACACACACACACTGGTTATTTGAAAGAAAACTATTTAGGAATCTGTTTCAACACTTAAATGTCTGTTCATTTATTTGGATTTCTAACTGAATGCAAATTATGTGAGAGAGGGTTGGGTGGGAGTGGTACACTGACTTCTAGGAAATGAAATACAAGAATTATGTAGTCTTGCATTGGTGGTCGAGAGGTCAGCGTGACTGCCTTGCACTTGCAGGCAGTTGCCCGGGTTGCGGGTTTGCGTCCTGGCCGATGCTATGACATTTAAAAAAAAAATTATGTATTCAACTGTAAGATAGATGGAAGAATGGGGATGCATGGAGTTTCATGAAATGAAATGCAAGAATAATGTACTCTTTTGTAAGGTAAACTTTCAGTTAGCAGATATATGAAGAAAGTATTCATTGACTCAGAGTTTTCTAATGAGAACATATACAAAAAACAAAGGCAATAAGTTTATTAATTAAGGATTAGAAACCATGTATCGGTTCATTGCTTTGCTTTGAAACACTCACAGGCCTTTTTTGCAATTTTTTCCTTAGTATTTTTTCTTCAGTTGTATTTTTTAGAGAGAGGAAAAAAATATTCAGCATAAAATATTTATGCTTTAGATAAGTCTTCTTAAAATACAAACTTTGCTACAATAATAATAATAAACAGTAACAAAGTTATTTAAACAATGAATTTCATTTTAGCCTTCAGATTTTAAAAAAAAATGCATTTAATGAAAAAAAATGATCTATTATAAAGTCCTTACATTTTAGACAAATTTTATTAAAATTCTACATTCAAAGAGTGAATTTAATTTTATGAATAAAAAATAAATTTTCTAATTAAAAAAAAAAACACTAAAGAAGAGTTTTAATATTATTGATAGAAAGTATCTCCTTTCTGGTATCATATAAGTCCTATAAGTTAGTCCCCTAAAAATCAAATGCAGCAGGGCCATAATAATTACTATGTGTATGTCGAATTTAAATATCTATCTACTCCCTCCCCTTCCCCCCAAAAAAACAGTAAACTAATATAAAATATTGTAAATAATCCAAATTTCTCTATTGTGCAACTCACATGCTTCAACAATATTGATTTTTTTTTTATATGTCAAATCCATTGACCGGGAAACAAACCTGGGCCAGATAATAACAGACATATTAATAAAATTGTTGGAACGAAGAATATAACAAGAAATGATCCAAAAATTACAATCTAAGTAAAATATATGATAGAGTGTTTACATGGTTGAGATAGAGACTGAAATATATTATTGTTTTGGTAAATAAAAAGGAATTAGAAAGGATAGAAAGAATTCAAGTGTTAAAATAATGAAGAAAAAGATGTAGTAGTGGTCATAATTTTATGTTGGTAAAATTATAAATATCTGAAAGGCTAAGTTAATCAAATTTATTGGAAGACTGATAAGAATGGAAGGGAAATAAGACAATGAGGTTAATTCAAATAAGTTTAATACTATTTTATATGAAGAAAATTGTAAATAACTGTTTATTTTGCACCAATAAGGTTAATAAGCGAATATGGCGAGAAAATTTTTAGAAAGTATAAAAAAAAACCCAAAGGATTATAAGGGGCCGTTTAGAAGCAATTGGGAGGGGGAAAGGAAAAATTTAGACAGGATAACTAGTTTTAAAAAAAGAAATAGCTAGAATAAAAATGGAAATGAGGTGAACTTAGTAAAAAGTTATTGAAGAAAATTAACAGTATGAAAAGCTGGTGGCATATGAAGAAGAAAATTAAAAAAGAAAAGGATGTTATTTCATTAAATATTGAGTATAAGACAAACTTGAAAAAATACTGATAAATTGGAGGAAAAACTTATGAGGGAAAGTTGGTAAGTAAATACACTGTTAGAGTGATTAATTGAAAAAAAAAAAGTGATACAGTAACAAATGTTGCATTAAATAAAGCTAAAGACAGATTGAAAAATAAAAAAAGATTAGATGGTATGGCAGCTGAAATGGTAGTAGCTACAGGAAAATATGAGAAGTTTAGTTTAAAAAGAAGTTTTAATAAAAATAATAGTTTATAATAAACAGCAGAATGGAAGGGTTTAAGAATTACATTATTATATAAAGGAAATAAATAGAAGGAAAATATATGAAACAAATTATACAAAATAATATAAATACATGTATGAACATTTACAAAAAGTCAATTGATTTAACGAATGATTGGGTAATGGATAAAGAATGGAAAGTAATATAAAAAGAGAGAGATAAATAAATTGATAGAAATAATGAATTATAGGAAATGTTGGTAGATGTCGCTATGTACGTAATATACATGTTGGTATCAGTAAGAGATATTGAAATGGGTAAAAAATTTAGTATTACCGAAAAAGGCTTTTATATATATAATTATTATGTGATGTATTTATAAGTTGTTATAATCAAATAAAGATTTATATTATATAAAAAAAAATTGTTTATTTTCGAAAGGAATTTTACTGATAAAACAAACTTAGTATATTACAATAGAAATAGGGGGGGGAGGGAGAACAAAACAAAAAATTTGATATTTACAATTTGTTAGAATTAGAAAAAAACACTTCATATTGTTAAATATACAAAATTGTAATGAATCTATCAGATAATAAAGAAAAAGAAATTGAGAAATTGTAATTAGTCCATCTCATTACAGCTTAGAGCATTCAGGAATAAGTGACCATATAGCTAAAAATATATCTGGTGAAGTAAATTTTTGGTCTCTCTATTCAATAGTATCTAGTTTGTTTTTAAATGCATCCACGTGTGTTCTTATATCACTATTCTAAAGAAATAAGCATATTATGCTCCACAGAACATGTCTACAAAGCAAGCTTTAGGAAAAGAATTAACAATAAATTGAATTATACTATTATTTTTACGCAGTACTTTTGTGATACATGATCATAACATCTTGTTGGCTACTACACTTAAAAAATAGGTGTTTTTGATCTTCTTTCTTTAGACATAAACGACATATAGTTTCTGTGTTGACAAGATTTCTCTTATACCTCAAAAAAATATAATGAAAGTAAATACAACATATATATTTTGAGCATAAAATCAAAATATTTCGGCTCAAGAGCCCAATACTTAAATCTTCTTATCAGTTACCTATTATTAATGCTAAACATTAGAGATTCAGGTCTCCATTTATGTTTGGATATAAAAAAGCATGAATTTTCCACTATTGCCATTTTTCTTGTGGAAATGTTATTTTAATATTTGTCATTAGGTTAATTGGTGCTATGGAGAAGGCTTATCTCTTGGTGTTATCTTAAATGTTGTCTCTAGATGTAGAAATAATCTTATCATGGTTGACATAAGGTTAATAGATTTTAGGTTGTTAATTAGACCAAAAGTAGTAACTTTCATAATTTATGGATTATTTCAATATATCTTAATTATAATAACAATGTAGCTTAAACCATGGCACATGCGCTTTACAGATGGAACGATATTTATAATGAATACTCTCCTTTCCAAACACAAGATAGTCTTTTTAAAAGATAGAATGAATAATGTTAGGGTTTGGATGCAAGTGGAATTTTGAGGAGTTCCAGAATGGATTTCATACAGGGAAGATAGAAGACAATTCATTTCTTGTAACAGGTAATGGAAATCTTATAAGGAAAATAAACTATTATTTATTGCATCATTAAAGATAGAATAGTTTATGATGGTTGGACTTGTATTCAGGATTGTTTTTAGCATGCTTACATAAGTATTTATGCTGCATTAATCTAGTGGAGATATTAGCTTTGGGTTCCCATAGTATATAGCAATGCAGTCTGGGTTATTGCATGGGATTTTGTGTAAGATATGCAGTGTTTCTTCCTTTAAAATTTTGCCTACCTGGATCTGAAAATTTCCATGAATACAGCGTATTATTTAGAATTATATGAATGTGAATATTCTTAGTGAATAAGTAGAAACTGTTTATTGGCATTTAATCTTCAATTATATAGTCATAATTTATTTCATTATAAGTTTAATTGCAGATGTAAAAATAAGCACAAAATGTTTTGGAAAAGATTTAATTTAAGGAAGCCCACAATGTTTTGAAAATGTTATGGCAATGGATACATATCTAATGGATTGGACATGCAAAGTGAAAGAATAGTAAGAGACTTCCTAAAAAGTTCTTAATAGTGACATGACTTTCATGAAAAAGCATGGCCTATCAGCTTTAATTATCAATATAGTATTTACCATTGAATGAAAGATTAGATCAAAAATAAAATGTCCGCATTTATTCTTGAATCCAGGTTGCAAGATATATTAAATAAAATCAAGATAATATACTTTGTTATTGTAAAAATATTAATATTAATCAAAACAATATCAATCATTAAAAAAAACACTGATTGCAAATCAAATTCATATAAAAATGCTAATCGGTAAAAAATATCCATATTTATTTTTTAATATATGATGCCTATTAATTTATAGTGAGAATGTATTGCCATGTACTTTTAGTTCATATATATCTTGTCATGGACTGCCTTCTGCTTTCCTTTATTTATCTTACATTCTTTATTGCTAAATGTCTTCATTTTATTTAATAATCGCTCATAACAGTAATTTCACAGACGTTGTAAATTCAAAAATAAATGCAGTCATTTGTTACAGTTTTTCATTCTTGTTTCATTTTATTAATCGTTAATGTATTTCATTGTTAAATAACTGATATTGCCTTAACTAATGAATTATTTTTATTGCAAAACTAAATATTTTCTTCATTCTATTTCATATAATGTAGTCGTAAATTCAATAATAATTACGGACATTTTATTTTTTTTTGTGTCTGGTTTTTTACTCACCCTACACAAATACTATATAGCTCCACCTGGCGGATAGACCATACATTATATTAGCACTATCTTAAAGATATGTATATATATATATTCTTAGCAAGTAATAGTTATTAATTTGTTGGTGATCTTCATTAATAGTTTTCATAACCTATTTCTGCTATGTATTTGGTTTTAATTGATAATATAATAATAAGTATAAAATGCTTGATAATATTTTCATTCAAGAATGTTCCATTATGTTCTGAAAACACATGGGCAAGATTGAAAGACTGTACTGATACATTCTTCTGCTTATTGGATATGGTTATATGGAATGTGAAAGGAATATACAGTAACAGTCTTCCTAAAAAAAAAAAAAAAGTCTTTAACATTTAACTTGAGCATAATTTTTTATAATAATGGCAGCCACCAATCAGATTATATCAAAAAACGTTTCAAAGGGTGCAGTACTAATTTCTTTCATTGGCAGATATAGTAATATTTAATGGATTTTCTCAAAATATGAACATAAAGATTGATTGTGATGAGTTAGAACAGTTACAAATACCTTGGTCAGATTATTAATACAGATGGAAACATAATGGATAAAATTAATCATAGAATTAAATTTGGTTGGGCTGCGGTTTTTAATAAATGAGTTTTACCAGTTCTTACTTATGGATCTGAGACTTAAACACTTAATAGAAGAGCAATACAGAGACTTCAGATCACTCAAAGAAGTATGGAGATATGCATGTTGGGAGTAACAAGAAGAGATAGAAAACGCAATATATGGGTAAGAGAACAAACAGATGTTACTGACCTCATTGCAAAAATTAAAAGACAAGTAGAGTTGGGCTGGACATATTGCTAGAAGAGATGATAATAGATGGACAATAAAAATCTTAAACTGGATTCCAAGAAACTGTAAAAAACCTAGAAAGAAATCACATGAGATGGATGGATGAAATAAGAAAGTGTGCAGGGGTGATGTGGTGAAGAGAAGCTAAAGATCGGAGATGTATTGAACTTGGAAAGACCTTCATCCTATAGTGGATTGATAATGGTTGATGATGAATATATAATGGAGTTGGGTTACACATATTGCTAAAAGAATTGATAATAGATAGACAGTTGAAATCTTAAACAGGATTTCAAGAGATCGTAAAAGACCATATGTAAGATGGATTGAAGAAATAAGGAAGTGTGTTGGAGTAGTGTGGAGAAGAAAGGCTAGAGCTAGGAGAAGATGGATTGAACTTGGAGAGACCATTATCCCACAGTGGATCGATAATGGTTGAAAATATTGGTGATGAATGTATAATGGAGAGTTACACAAATAAGCATGACATCAAAATGTTGTTTTTTTATCAGCTGAAAAAATTAAAATAAGCTTCGCAGGATAATCAATTAAACAAATTTTATAACAGTGGATGATATATATAGATGTATTTACTTTTAGCAGATTGTTATATATAGATATTACAAAAATCTTCTTTCACTTTTTTTCGCTCTTTTTCTTTTTTTCTAAAATTATATAATGGCTGTATTTGTTTACGAGTAGTTGCTTACTGTCAGCATTTAGATCTTCTTGACTTTATGATGACAATCTAGTATTTTATTTCAATAGTTTTCGTGTTGATTTGCATCATTAGTAATGTTTAACCGTGATTATAGTTATGTGTCCAGATTTGTCTATCACTATCCCTCTGGATTTTGTAAATCGCTGTGCTTTCCTTTATAAATAGACTTAAAATAAAAATGTTTTATTTAAAATACAGGCATTAATCAAGGCTCAGTATCATTTATTTACTATCACGTAAGTCAATACTTTATACTCAACTTAAGGAACAGTGAAAGCGAAATTAATTTTGAAAATATTTTAAGAAAATGAAAAGAGAATAAAAAATATCTTCTCTTTTTTAAAATCCCTTCCCATTTCTTTTTTTCATAATTATCTTTTAATATAAAAAGGAAGAAGAAGAAAAAAAATGCACACATACTTTCAAAAGCAATTACCATTAAAAACTCTTCATCGATGTTCCACTCATCCCCCCCCCCTTTTTTTTTTTTTCATACAGGTTATTTTCAGACGTAAATTTTCTTCTTTCAACACGTGATTGTAATTTTAATATTTATTACATAATGAAATTTATCAATTTTTAGTAATCAGCCATGCTAATAATTTGATTAATTAAAGATCTGCTTAATAAATTAAATATTCACCGCACCACGATCCACATACATTTAATCTTATCACGATAATAAATTAATTTAATAGTGAATTTCCATCAAAGAAAAAGTAAGACTTAGTGGGAAAAAAAACCCACAACAACAACAATAATAAAGACAGTAATTAAATAAATATTTAAAAAAAAACAACTCAAATTCATGAAAATACAATAACTCTAATCCCGAGTAATCAAAATCCATGAAATATATATATAATACTTTCTTTACAATTTTTTTTAAAAAAAAAACCGTTACAATATCCTTGACAGAATTATTGAAAAAAAAAATCAATTTTATAATAATGAAATTAATTCACGAATTGCATTTGCAATAAAGAAATCATACACGTAACTTCTTATACTGAATGTTACTTATACATGTAAGTAAAGAGTTTGAACTCGGGATTTTTCAAACCATATTAGACTTCCACTCCTTGTACTGAATGTTACTTATAAATGTAAGTAAGTAAAGAGTTTGAACTCGGGATTTTTCAAACCAAATTCGTCTTCCACTCCTTGTACTGAATGTTACTTATACGTGTAAGTAAAGAGTTTGAACTCAGGATTTTTCAGACTATATTCCATTCCAACTCAGGTAACCGATACACATCATCACATACATGCGAAGAAAAGATAAACCATCCCCAATACACGTTATTCGTGCAGGACGAATATAGATTGAAAAATCCCAAGTACAAATCCCTTTACTTACACATATAAGAAGCATTCAGCATACACAAATTACATATTGTCTTGGAAGTAGATTATGTCATAGTACAAGTTCAGCCCATCCCTCTATTAGCATATATGAATACGTAATGGTGGTTAGATTGACATGATGTCTACATGGGTATGATTACAGTATCAAATCCAATAAGGGCTTTCAGCATTCCGTCATCAATTTTTCAAAACAAATGGATGGTTGAATAGTTGGAAGGGTGAGAAGGTGGAAGCCTGACCAATAAAGTTTAAGGAATTGCTTTTGTAATATAGGCTGAGTACTGATTGTATTCACAGAAGCAAAACTCTCCATATAATAGCGCTACTCAGTGCAAGCCAGAGTAATCAATGGATGCAATGAATGGTGCTAAAGTACGGAGAGTTTTGCCTCTATGTAAACATCTTGCATAAGGATAAAGAATGGTAATCATGTTATGCGGAAGGTTTATATGTGTGGAAGATTATGATCTGGCCCAATTGATGAGTGCTGGTTCTGCAAAAAATATGTATATTGGGGACCATTTATCTTTTTCACATGTATGTGGTCATTTTGTATTGGTTGCTTAAGATGAAGTGGAGAATAAATATAGATTGAAAAATCATAAGTTTAAATCCCTTTACTTAAATAAAGGCATCAATAATATATATATAATGAAAACATTAAAATTGTATTATAAATGTTTTATAAAGAGCTCACAAATAAGCTCTTAACAAGCTTTGCAGAATATCCTCAACTGCTATTGGCTTCATCAGTTAGATGCCAGGATATTCTAGCATTAGATTAAAAATACTATTCTGCAAAGCTTCTTAAGAGCTTATTTGTGAGTTCTTTATAAAACATTTGTAATACAAGCTTGTTTAAATTAGGTCATGTGACATCTAATTTTATTTATTTGTAATTAAAATTGTAGGCTGTATGGTATTAATGCAATGGTGAAATGGCTTGAAAAGTAAAACGTTTTGAATCGAAAATTAATTCAATTCTGACTGGGATGTCATATGACCTTTTGAGCACTTAACCATCTGTTTATTATTAAAAGTTAATATGAATATAATGGACATTTCAGAAAAATGTGTTGTTGAAATTTCTTCTCTTAATTCAGATTTTCAAATCAATTTTACAAATTGAATGAAATTAACTTTTTGTAAATCTATTCAAGTAAAATATCTCTTCAATTTTGTTTTTTCTGACAGTGTTAAGCTGATAAAGCGAACTTACAGCAAAGAGAAATGAACATTCAAAGGTATAAAGAATTACTTCACTTAGGTTAATTAAACAATATTTCATGGGATACATTGTTTTTTAAAGACTTCAAAATCTTTAAAAAAAAATAAATCCAACCTTTATACCCATATGTTTAATATTTTTAATATAGTTTATTTAGTTAGTTTTCATGGATACAGTCTTCATCAGACCTAGCTAAAAATATAATTTTAATATTAAAAAATATATTTGTTCTTTAACATTTAAATACCAGTATATTGCCCATACTGAACTTAATATAATTAGGCAACGATTTGAACTCAGACTTTCAAGCTCCCTGCAGCTATCCACTCCATTTTATACAACAGATATACATGACCATATACATGTGAAAAAGATCTCCAATAACCAGCACTCACCAGTTGGTCCAGATCAGCATCTTCCACACACATATATAATCAGTGTCCAGTTCATATTAAGATAGCAAATCTTCAAACTTCAACATAACAGGTTTCGATCTTCTCCACCCTACAACTCTTCAGCCATCCATATCATTGAAAATCTGATAACAGATTGCTCAAAGCCCTTGTTGGTGTCAATATTATTGTCACACCCATGTTGATTTAAGGTCTCACTGACCTCTCACATATATGTGTGGGAGATGATAATCTGGACCAATTGGCAAGTGCTGATTCAGCACAAAATACTGGAGATCCTTTATCTTTTTTCCAGATATGTGATCATGCATATTGGTTGTACAAGATAGAGTGGATAGCTGTAGGGAGGTTGAAACTTTGAATTCAAATTTCTTCTAATTATATGTGTTCTTTATTAATTTACAATTTTAATTAAGTAATATTTATTAAGGCTGTAGCCTCAAGAACATGCGTATAAAAATGCGATAGCAGGGACCTCTACAGGTCTTAAACCACAAGCTTACTCTTTGGAAGAAAAGAGGGGAGCTATATTCTTCATAAAAAGTTACCTAAGAAGTTTCAACTAATCTACAGTCCTCATCAGAGATAGCTAGAAATATATTAAAAAATATATTGCTATCTAGTTCTAATGAGATTGCTGATCAGTCGAAACTGTAAATAAATAAAGAATAATAAAAGTATAGAAAGCACAGACATAGAATTCAACAGCATTAGATAGATACATCATAAAGTTAAAATTTTAAAAGTTATTTGCGGTTAAAACTCTTATGATAAATTAAATAAGTTGTAGTAAAAAGATGGTAAAATCAATCTTTAAAAGCCCACCTCCAGACATAGGCATCTCTAGCACCCATTCACAGAGATAGAACGAAAAAAATATTACTGACTAAAATAGTTAGATAGTTATTTACTGATTAATATTGGATGGTTAATTGGATTGTACTTGAAAAAAAAATTAAGTCTGATGAAAATACGTTTTTATAGAATTCAATTCATGCAATTGGCAAGTGGATGTTCTATTAATGTACACGGCCTTTATATTGAACTTCTTTATGCAAAATAAGCTGATACAAAAAAAAAACGAATTTTGCTGCCTCTCTTCCCTATAATTTATCTTGCCAGTATAAAGCTAATATTCAGATCAATGATTTTCAATATTGGTAAGTGTGAACTTGTTTCTAATATCAAATATAGATCATTTTTGGTAAACTTGTAATGATCTCCTTGGCAAATCTGTCTAATATATTCCACCTCACTGCAGTGTAAACCATAGATACCATTATAAGTGAATGTAGAATACCAATATTGTTGACAATGTGATTCTCATTGGAGATTTTTCAATACACCATATTTTGCTCCTTATCTTTGCTTTATTTCAACAGAGTAGTCGCTTTGCAAGAGAGAGACCTTACTCGTCAATCTATTCTTTTTTGTCATCTTGTAATTAAGAACTAACAATACACATTTCTGGCATTTCATTTCCTAACAATACTGTTGTTTCACTTACTTTTCAAATTGTACTGGAATTTATTTCGCCTAAAATCCATCCATAATGGAAACCCATTTTCATAAATTTTAGACTGATTATAGGCAACATCTTCAATCATATCAACTCAATATTTTCACAAAATATCTAAACTGCTTTATGTTCTAATGTGTTTGTATTTTAAAAAAGATATTTTTAGTAAATTATGGGCTCATGTTCCCTTAATTACAGTTGCAGCTATCGATTTTCATCTTGACTCAGCATTTAGAATAATTTGCATCTTAGAAACATAGTGGTAATTTGAAATACTTGAGATCTAAATACCTGTGCACTGACTTCTGTCACGTGGACACCCAAATATCACACGACTCCCAAACAACTAGCCATTTTTAGCTTAAAATGATAAAACAAAATCTTCAATAAAATTTATATTTTCCGTAATATATTTATGTTAAAACTGACATTAGTAAAAAAATGTTAATTGTGCTATCATATTTAGAAAAGGAATAAAGTTACTTGTCAAGCGTTGTTAGCCGAGGTCATTGCAGCTGCCTTGCAAGCAAGTAGTTGGTTGCGGGTGGTTGTGGGTTCGCCTTCTGGCTGATGCTATGACATAGAGGGAAAAAATGGAATAAAGTTACTACATCTAAATTTGGAGAAAAATAGTTTTAATTTCTTTTTAAGAGCATTTCAGAAATTATGCGAATAATGGCTTCCTCCAGATCATGCCATTCCATATTTGATGCATTTAAGTTTTGCTGTAACGTCTATTAAAACTTCTAAATTTAATTAACTGAATATCATTAAGCTTTGACATTGCAAACTTGAGTACATATACACAAGCACTCAATATGCCTTGTCATTTTCTTCTATTCACAAGCAAAACTATTTTTTAGAGCCCACATTGAGCTAAAATTGCAGGCTTGTCAAGCATTGGTGGTCGAGAGGTCAGTGACAGCTGCTTTACAAGCAGTTGTCCCAGGTTGCGGGTTCGCTTCCTGGCTGATGCTATGACACATGAGGTAAAATTGCGGCTTAAAAGCTATAGCCATTGTTTCTTTCATGTTCAACAATAGAAATATGTCATCGCTCTTACAACAACAATTGCGCAACATATCGGTGAAGAGGAATAAAAGGGTTTACAGTTGCTTACATCACCATCTCTCATTGTATATGTCAGATTTATTGCAAGTAATTATTTTTTGGTAAAAATTTTAAAAAAAAGTCATACAAAAATATTCTAATAAAAACAAACTTTTTTGATATGTCAACTGTGCCAAAAAAATTAAAATATCTGCCAATTCTTGACAATTCTTTTTTTTTTTTTTTTCAAATTAAAAGATATACTGTTCACTCGCGGCGCTACTACGGCATGGTGAAAAACTGCATGTCATAGAGGCAGAAATAACTTCTGACTTATTTTTGAATTACAAAGCAAAGATTCTATGCAAACTGTAGCCATATTTGATTTTGTGACTCCTTTAATATATATATTTTACATTCTACAAATTTAATTTTACCGTAAATCATAATTCATAAATACTTTTAACAAAATGACAGCCATGAAAGCTAAAAGTTTTTAGATTAACGTTTAATCTGTCATTTCATTATCACATGACCTCCTGAGCAGCTAATCACTTGACTATTTGTCATAGGTAGATAATATTGTAATTAGCAGATACTACTATAAAATTATTTTCTTTCTTTGGTACAACAATACTGACATGACAAATTAAACAACTTATATTAAAGCTTACTCTGTTATTTCTGATGTTTGATTATCACATGATCTCAGGAGCAACGAATCACTTTATCATAGATAAATAAATTCATAATTGGCAGATACTGTTTTAAAATAATTTTCCTTCTTTCGTATCAAAACACTGACATTACAAATTAAACAGTTTGCATTAAAGCTTAATTTCACATGATCCACCACTCTCTACACTATCTCATAACACTGATACACTTGAATACATATATGTTGAAAAGATAAATAATCACCAATATACGTATTTCATGCTAAACCAGCAATCATCAGTTGGTCCAGATTACCATCTCTACACATATATGCTATAAGTGCTCAGATATATATTAAGATAGCCAATCCTCATACTTTAATGGACAGGCTTCAATCTACTCCACACTCCAACTCTTCAACTGTCCATCCAATTGAAAATCTGATGATGGAACGCTCAAAGGCCACCCTAAGGCTGAGATTCTTGTCACACCCATGTTGACCTAAAGTCAATCTGACCCCTCATACACAGGACATAATCCATTTAATACAAGGGATGGGCAGACATCTCTACTATGTAATAACTGAAACACACAGGCTTATTATATACCTGGGTTTATATATGTAATATATAGGGTATATGAGCACAGACTTTCACACGACCCACCACTCTCCACACTATCTCATAACACTGATACACTTGAACACATATATGTTGAAAAGATAAATAATCACCAATATACGTATTTCATGCTAAACCAGCAATCATCAGTTGGTCCAGATTACCATCTCTACACATATATGCTATAAGTGCTCAGATATATATTAAGATAGCCAATCCTCATACTTTAATGGACAGGCTTCAATCTATTCCACACTCCAACTCTTCAACTGTCCATCCAATTGAAAATCTGATGATGGAATGCTCAAAGGCCACCCTAAGGCTGAGATTCTTGTCACACCCATGTTGTGATTACATAGTAGAGATGTTTGCCCATCCCTTGTATTAAATGGATTATGTCCTGTGTATGAGAGGTCAGATTGACTTTAGGTCAACATGGGTGTGACAAGAATCTCAGCCTTAGGGTGGCCTTTGAGCGTTCCATCATCAGATTTTCAACTGGATGGACAGTTGAAGAGTTGGAGCGTGGAATAGATTGAAGCCTGTCCATTAAAGTATGAGGATTGGCTATCTTAATATATATCTAAGCACTTATAGCATATATGTGTAGAGATGGTAATCTGGACCAACTGATGATTGCTAGTTTAGCATGAAATATGTATATTGGTGATTATTTATCTTTTCAACATATATATATATATGTGTGTGTGTTCAAGTGTATCAGTGTTATGAGAGAGTGTGGAGAGTGGTGGGTCCTGTGAAAGTCTGTGCTCATATACCCTATATATTACATATATAAACCCAGGTATATAATAAGCCTGTGTGTTTCTGTGATTAAAGCTTAATCTATTATTTCTGCTGTTTGGTTATCACATGACCTCCTGAGAAACTAATCAAATCGTAATTGGCCAATATTGTTTTAAAATAATTTTTATCCTTGGTACCATACCACTGCTGTGACAAATTAAACAGCTTAGATTAAAGCTTAATCTGTTATTTATGTTGATGTCACATAAACTTCTGAGCAACGAATCCTTCATTATAGAAAGGTAGTTTCAAAATTGGCAGATACTACTTTAAAATTTTTTTTTCTTTGATATCACAATAGTGACATTACAAATTAAACAGCAACAATGGTCACTCATCATAACAAAAAACATGCCTCACTCTCTTTCTTTTTGGTGTTATTCATTACATAAAAAATAATAATACATATTTAATAAAAAAAAATGACATTAATAATATCACATGATTTCTCATATGCGTATTCATATGTCTCCAAAAATAGTTATTTTTATGCAACTTTAGAGGCATCAACAATGAGCATGAGAAATCAAGGAATATGGGATTAAATACCACTGTAAAATTTCCAGACTAGTTTCTGAACTTTGCCTTCATCAGTGAAGACAAATATTCAAAATTGAAACTACTACTGCATTTATTTGACTAATTATTGCCAACATTTTACAACAAAATTATCTTTATTTTCTCTCCATTGCGTTTATGTTACTATCATTAGTCACTTAAGTTGCTAAATATTTAAACAGTCGAGTTTTCTCTTATTCTGTCTGTTGTGTTTTACCTTACTGTCATCAGTAGACTTGGGTTGATAAATCTTTATGTGATCAATTAATTAATTGTGATCGATATTATGAACATTCCTGAGATATCATTATTATTAGATGTTACCCATAAATGAATTTGGCCATTCAAACTTCACAAAAAAGAGATAAAGAATAAAAAGTTAGAAATCACAAAACAGAAATGAGATTGGAGTTAGAACTTCTGTACATGTAATCAATGAATGAAAATATTGCAGTACAAATATACAATCTATAATTAATATAAAAAAAAGATCTTTATGGAACTAGACATTTCACAATAACTGAGTCTAAGTAACTAAAAGTCACATGCAAATGGCAATAAAAAGAGAATAATGGAAAAAATAATAATTATTAATTAAAATTATAAATGTTAGTAGTATTGTCAGACCTGAGTATAAGGGCAAAAGATTAATCAAACTGTTTAGTAGCTGGTTAGTTAGAGTAATAACTTTTATTCATCTATTGGAACACAGGCACATCTTTGCATGACTGCAAATATGTATCCTATATATGATAGCTATTAAATAGGGATAAATGATTATTCCTCATTATAGATGAACTTAGTATCATATGCCAAAAAAGGCAAATACAACACGAGATTTTAATAACAATTAAAATATGATAAATGTTTGAATATTGCTACACAAAAAAGTCACTACGGGGTGAAATATATGACTCATAATTCTTAGATCCCCCCCCCCCCAATGTTTTCCTTGATAAACTACATCTATGCTTAGTAAAAATAATGAAACTGCAGTTTCATAAAGGTATGTGGATAGTAGTGGAACCATATTATTTAAGGCTATATTTGCGAATGAAAGATATTCTTTTTGTTGTTGAATTCAAAATTCTGACAAATTTTTCATAAAATTCCAATTCAAGAGTTGAATCTGCTCTCAAGCCAATTAATTCTTCTTGAGATAATCCCAGGAGTTTGCAAAATTGTTTAAGTATGGTGCAAGTGGCATTTTTATCTGATCATATTCTTTATTTTCATTTTTAAAAAAAAATCAAGACTTTTGTAATGTGCCTAATTGTTATTCTTTTACTTTCAGCTGACAATAAAATGTTACTGTCTTTAAAAAATTCATGGCGAAAAGTCAAAAATTTCTATATTATTATTGATAAAACGTTTTAACCATGCAGTAAGGCTATTTTGACATGCTTCAATTTTATAGTTAATATCGTCATTAACACCATCACTATTATTATCAACTATTACTGATCAATTGTGGATGAAGATCTCTTCAAGTTCACATGACCCTAGAATAGTTTATTCTTCATCCATTTCGCATGTGGTCACTTTCTAAGACTTTTATAATCTCTTGGAATTCAGTTTAAGATTTCAACTGACAACCCATTATCGTTTCTTCTGGATATGTCCAGCACAACTTCACTTGGGTCGCTTGATTTTTTTCGATGATGTCAGTAACATCTGTTTGTTCTCTCACACTTATAATGGATCAATCTCTTTTAGTTACTCCTAATAGGAATGATTAGATTACATCTCACCCATGTAATTCATTTCCAATTTTACCCCTAATAATAATGATTAGAGTACATAATGATATTAGGATGATTAACATTGAGAAGGGTGTATGTTAGAGTGAATCCATGTGTCTAAACCTTTACAGTAATTTCCGCAAGAAGTATTTTGCAGAGTAGTTTCCGCAAGAAGTATTTTGCAGATTAAAATGGGAAGTTAAGGAAATAAAAGTAAATGGAGATTATGTAAGTCACCTAGAGTTTACAGATGATGTAAGTAAATGGAGATTATGTAAGTCACCTAGAGTTTACAGATGATGTAATTGTTTTTGCAAACAATGCTTTAGAGCTTTAAAAATGTTGCAAGAGTTATTAGATGAAAGTAAAAGAGTGGGACTAAAAGTAAATGCCAAGAAGACTAAAGTAATATTCACGATGTTTATAATATGTGTAATTCTTTCAGTGATTTTTTTTATTATAATGAACATATAAATAAAAAAATTATTTAAATAAATATAAATACAATCATAGTGTATAAATAACATCAAATGCCACTATTAAGAATTTATCTTTCAGGGCCACAATATGATATTCCAGGGAGTGATGGCTCAGTTGGTTAGAGTGTTACCTTAAAATTAAAAACTCAAGAATCTAAGGGCCCAGGTTCGAATCCCATGATAGTACTGTCACTGGTCAGGCCAGCAACACTTGAAGAAGAGGGGAGAATAATACCTCTTGAAACGTTGTGCATATACCAACCTGTTTGATGTACTAATACTAACAGTTGAATGTATTTGGAAAATTTAAATAAAGTTAAATTTTTCTAAAGACATTCAATACATCTATTAATTAGATGATGGAAATAGTCCAATATAAAAATACAACTAGAACTCCATCATCACAAACCTTCAGAAAAACATTTATATCAATCAGTTTGAGAAATTCAGTTTGCTTACTTTTTCAAAAATTTCCTGCCAGGTAAAAAAAAACAAATATATTTGATTTGGATCACAAAAAGAGATGCTAATAGCGAATTTTTACTGAGAAGAGAAATTCATAATTCATCTTTTAATATTAAAACTCTTTTTAGAACTTTAATACAAGACAGCCATCTTATTTCTGTATGACATAAGAGATTTGTAATTGGAGTCAATCTCTTGCTATAAAATTTGAAAGGGTTTGTATAGTGGCAATACCTTTTATGCAATTAACTATAGTGGAAACTTGATAGCACATTACTAAGCGATTCTTCTTCCATATGTTGAAATATTAGATTTTCTCTGTGGATAATGCAATGAACATGTCTTGCATTCAGACAAACCTTTTTAAATTCTCCTATGGCTGCAAGTCCGTCGATGTAAATCCCATTGTGCTTTTGACATTCAAGATCAATTTCTATAAGTAATTCACCTTTTCAAATATATCTCTTCCTTTAATTATGTTGGAGAAACTTCTACAAAACAGTAGATCTTTATGAATTTGCAAGTTATGCAGATATCTGACAAAAATTATTAAATTGGCATCATTTGTATTGTCAGAAGACTCTTGAAGTTGCACAGCAAAAATCATACTTTCTTTGATTTTTGATAATAATATATACACAATATGGTCAGCAATGCTATCTATTCTTTTAATTGCATTCATCTGATAGAGGTTTTTTTTAAACGGTTTGAGATTTTGAAACCATGCATAGATCCGCAATTTTTATTACTCCTGCTAAAATGAGATCTTCATCAATTGTATAATGTCTTTTTTTTATTTTACCAATTTACGAAGCAACTTTGCCATCTTAATTTGTCAGTCTTTTTTTCAAAAAGTACAATTGTCTTATATTATGCACAGCATCTAAGTGGTGATTAAGTTTTTCAGATCTCACAAACATTTGATGACTATTTCTGGAAAATTGCATACATAGATCTGTAGGAATCATTATGTAAAGTCATAAATCTGTATTTCAAGTAAGAAGAATCATGTTTATGAATTTCTTCACATGATATTTTCTGCCTCTCACCATCCGGGTGTTGAAAATGATATTGAACCATTCTGCCGGCTCTGATAAAATGAGACACTATCGCTTGTGACTCGGACTCTCTGGTGTCTTCATAAACTTTGACTGACTAATCTCTACAAATACACGGTATTTTTATTAGCCAATTAAACCTCTCGGGCTTGAATATTTAATGAAAAATTATCAAAAGCACTAGTACCAGTGTTACAAACATAAACCTAATAAACTGTGCAAGTAAGATTCTTCTCCGATGTTTGTAATGATTTTTAAATTACGTTACAAAGGTAAATGTTATTTTCACATCAAAATTTAAAAAACACTCCTTGACAAGATCCATAACTTCCAGTTTGAGAAACTCTGGTCATGAAATCTTCAGCAATAAATATTCCATTTTTTTATCTATTTACAAATGATACGTTCGTTTTGAAGAAGATTGTAATTTAAAAAAGAAAAGCAAGAAAGATTCATAAATTCTAAGAATCAATTACGATAACAAATTGGAATTTTGTTGGTTTTTAATTTAATCAATTAATATCTATTTGCATACAAAAATGTGCTAAATTAAAAGCTTCCATATTAATAAATTGTTCTTTTTAAGTAAGACTCATATTCTAAAGAAGTGTGATGTCAATTGTTTTTTTCGTTGCGAAGATATGATGAAAGATAGAAACCATTGAAGAGCTACAGTTAGATTTTGTGTTGAAGTATTTCGGAAAAATTAACTTTCTGCCAAAGAAATTAAAAGACAACTTGTAAAATAACAAGTAAAGAAAAAATTGGACCAGCATGTACTATATATGCATATATTGGTGTTTCACAGATTGGTTTATCTAGTCATGGCAAAACTCTCTCTCTCTCCCTCTCTCTCTCTCTCTCCCTCTCCCTCTGTCTCTCTCTCACTCCCTCTCTCTCTCTCTCTCTCTCTCTCTCTCTCTCCTTTTTCTTGCTTTGTTTCCCTGGACTTAGAATGGTCATAGTCACTCATAAGTGGCTAGTTTTTCACATTTTTGAACCTATGAAGGCTGAAATGGTTTGTACTGAGAGCAATGACATCAAGCACAAAATAAAGGAGGTGTGCTTTATAGCAGAAAACCCCAAATCCATCAATAGGAGAGATGCTTGCATCTCCATTTTAAAAAAATGGGTGGTCTAGGTGATTTGCATACATCCCTATTAGACAAACTAACAACAAACATTATTATTATAAGCTATGAATATGGCAACATGAAGTTCCCAAAAGTGCTAAGCAACTATAAACTTTTAATATAGCATTAAGGATGTGCGTTTCAAGCGCAATATATAGATTAAGAATCATAAGAGAAGTAAAACTAAGCTGCTTATTACTATTATTATTAGATATCTAGTTCAGATGTAAATTTTATATTTATGTTGAGCTTATATTAGTTTGCTCAAAATACTTCACATAAAGCTTACAATGATAGAGATGGAGCCATTATACTTAACAATTGGTTACCTATTGTTCATTTTTGCGCATGCAAGTTACCGGCTTGAAGACAATTTGAATGAGTACTTTTTTGATCATTTATCATTGCCAGCCTTTGTCATGCCCAAACCTTAATGCAATTTCATCTCAATAAACAATTTTTTATATGGCTCTCAATTTGTCTTCATTTAGTTCACTAAACAGACTTAAGTAAAGCAACTTAATGAAAACTGCATAAAAAATTAATTAATATATCATATAATTTTAAAAATAGTTTTTTTTACATTCCAAATAAAATCAATTACAGAATAAGAAAGGTTTATATGAAAAATATATGTCCTTCTTCTGGGTTTTACTCCCATAGATCATGGAATGGCTCTGTCACTTTCGGTCCCCCAGATTATCTTATGAACTCTCAAACAATAAACCATTTGATTGTTTTAATAGCTAGGCTCCTATAATCAATAACTGGATGAGGAAGGTTGCTTATGTACTACTAGGAAAAAACAAACAAACTTGGATTTAAACTCGCAAGAATTAAGTATGATAAGAGCTTGCACTAATCCATATGTGATAGGACCTTTTTTGGATTAAAAAAGTGTACATACTGATCCACTATTTTTATCATTACAGACACTAAATTTGCAAAAAAATACTGTTGTGGAACACGTGAAAAAATTGTAATATTCTACAGGTAAAAGTTCAAAAATATAGGTTAGTTCCCAAACTACTGGTCGAATGTTTGCACACAGCAAACCATTTCGGTGCTATAAAATCATAAAAGATTACTATGTTATTATCATCTCTAAATCCTGTTAGAGAGGCAAAGTAGAAAGGTTTTAATCAAAATAATTAAGTAAGCTGGAAAAATTAAAGTTTTCAGCTAACAATTAAAATGATGGGTTTCTAATTTTTAATTACTACTCTTTCTTTTTTTTTTTAATCTTCCAAAAAGTGTTCTCTGGCAGAAATAGCAGTTGTTCATGAATATAAACCCCCCATACTTCACATATCATTAAAAAAAAAAAACTCCGAATAATTTTTTTAAATATAATACATTAAAAAAATTTTTTTTTTAAATAATGCTTTTCTGTAAATAGCCAACTAAAAAATACAAAATGCCATTCTTGGAAAATATCAGAAATCTTAAAAATCTAGACTTGTTATAAAACAATTGGAATTTGAAGAAATATTGTCATTTCATAAAAGCATTTGAGGCTCAAATAAATCATAAAAATCAAAAAAGCCTCAAATGCTTTTATGAAATGACAAAACAATTCTAGATTCTTCAGTTCTCTGATATTTTCCAACAATGGCAAATTAACCGAGAAGTGGATCGCTTTGTTATTTTTCTATATTTTAGTCAGCTATTTGCATAAAAGTATTATTTAAAAAAATTGTTTTACATATTACTTTTTAATTATATTTACATATTATTTTTTAAAAAATGATTAAAACTACAAAAAAAAAAAATCTGATAAAAAATATAATTTAATAATAAAACATAAGATAAAAATACATCATATGATTGTCTACTGTATGAAAATATTTATGTATTGGCTTTTTAATTAATTTAATTAACTAAGTAAGAATTAAAATTTTATTCTACAAATGTAATATTTCCATCAGATTTTTATTTTTTTTATTTTAATTAATTAAGTATGAATTAAATCAATATCGACTAAATTTTATTTTACAAACGTAATATTTCTATTGGCTCAGTTGTTAAAAAGTTTTCTAGGTAGCATAAGGACGTGAGTTCGAGTTTTAAACGCAAACATTTTTTTTTCATTGTTAAAAATTCAAAAATGCAGACACAGCGACAGAAACGTACAGAGGCAGCACAAAATAATATAAACACATTTAAAAAATTTGATGTGGTTTCGTAATGCATTCAAAAATCAAAAACAGAAATCGATAAATATATCTCTTAAAAATAATTCAAATCTACCAATTTAATACATAATCCACTCAGAAATTTAAAAATCAATCAACATATCCACACTGTTTAACCATTTTGTCTATCTGGTAAAAAGTTATGCATATTATTTTAATTTAGTACTCTTGGCTCCATACAGGACTTTCTTCCACAGATGTTAGTGAATCTGTTCATGGTCTCATAACCTAGAGTATTTTAAGTCCGAGTCTGATAAACAATAGAAATTGTTTTAAGTACTTAACAAGCTCACTTTGTTTCCATCAGATAGCTGTCCGACAAACCAACTTTGCTAGCCATTCAATTATTTTCTAATAAATTAGTATCTTGCTATTATTAGCTAGAGAGTAAAAGTCATGTGTTAATCTGAGTCAGTTAAATAAGTACCAATGCACTAACTGTAAAAAAAAGACAATTATATAATGTACTTTTCATTACTGGATCATAGTCTTGACGGAGAAAGGGGGAGTTGCATTTGTAATGTACCTTTAATCTGCTTTAATTAATTGTCCCTGTTGTCAATTTTATCAACCATTATCTAATATTACTTTTTTAATAGTTTATTTTTTGGTATTATACTATAATATTGGCAAAAAATAAAATAAAATGGAAACACACAGCTGGTGGTTTACATACATACGCATATATAAATCAATCAAATATCACATGCTTAAATTTAACATAGGCATATCTAATCAACAAACACCAACCAGATAGTAGTGCTATAATCCACATTCTATGACTAGTTTTTGATTAATGGAATTCAATAATTAAAGACTTTTAGATAACTGGCACTTCTAAAGAGCTATCACTGACTTTTTTACATAATCATGTTAATCACCATAAATTCAAAAACAACATAAGATTTAACTGAGACAACATATTTGTATAATTATATAGATCAAACATTACTAAGTATAAACCAGGAGTGGCCAAAACATTGACCACAAAGCTGATGTGAACACTGACAAATTATAGCAATAAATTCAGGGCTGAGGTGAATATAAAAAACAAAAAAGGAAAAATTCAAAATTAAAATAAATGTTGTTATTGCCAATCCCAAAAATAAACCCAGGTTAGATGAAGCTGAAAAGATTTAAATTATTTTTGTGTAACACTAGAGTAAAATTCTTAGAAATCTTTAATTGCCATTTTCCTGAGGAGAAATGAAAATAACTTGTCCTGGAGAAACAAGAATTTTAATGAACTTTTTAAAACCCTTTGTATAGTAATTTAATAATTGTAATTTAATAAATATTTTATAAAGTGACATGGACAAATTGTAATACTAGAGGGAGCTGAGGTAATTTAATATTAGTCATATAAAATGTCTTCAACAGTTTATATCTTTTAAAAATGTCATCAATATTTCAGAGTACCTAAAAAGTCCTTATAAAAAAACCCCACCAATTCCTAAGTATATTCTAAAAAAAACCAGGACTTCAAACCATTATTTTTTTCTGCTCCAGTTTTCATTCTGGCAAAAATAACATTTTTTTTTTTTTTTGTGGTTTCCAATTCCAAGCCCTGAAAAAAATGTAGTTGCCTTCAGGTACACTTTCACCATAAAAGTCGCCCCCAAAAAGTTTGGCCACCCCTGCTATACATAAATATAAAGTATGGCACAGTGAAATTGTTTAGTATATCTAAAAAATATATTATATGCAGAAAAAGGTGAAGTTGGATTCATTATTACACATTTTTATGTTTAATTAAAAAGCAGGTATATTAATATTTAACTGGGTTTAAAATTTATATCTCCTCTATGAATTATGTAAAAATCTCTAACCTAATAAATAATTAACAATAATCATTAAAGTATTTATCTGCAGTGGATAGTATCAAAGTTGTAAGTATAGAAAATTTAATATTCGTAAATTAAATTATAATAATTAAACATTACTTAGTTAATTTTTCTTACAAAATCTATAAGATGGTGGGGGATGGTGGACATAAAGACAACATGGCCATTATGATGTGATTTGCATATTGAAATATTTTTTGTAAACTATAGAGTCATTTGTCTTTCATCGAATCTTTATTCATTTGATTTGAAAAGGATGTATGGAGGTTTTTTAATACTTTTATAAATATATTAGAAAAATAGATATATTAAACTTTAACAGGTTTAAAGCTTATATCTGACTAGAGATAATCTCTAGTTTAGTAAATGATTAGTAATAATCATTACTGTATTTATCTGGAGTGATTGGCGTCAAAGTTGTGGGTAGAGTAAGTTTGACCCTTGTAATCAAAATTTAATAATTTATTTTATTGATATTAATATATAGGGTATATGAGCACAGGCCTTTACATTATCCACCACCCTTCACTTTATCTTATAACACTGATACACTTGAACATATATATGTCGAAAAGATAAATAATCACCAATATACATATTTCATGCTAAACCAGCAATCATCAGTTGGTCCAGATTACCATCTCTACACATATAAGCAATAAGTGCTCAGATATATATCCTCATACTTTAATGGACAGGCTTCAATCTACTCCACACTCCAACTCTTCAACTGACCATCCAATTGAAAATCTGATGATGGAATGCTGAAAGGCCATCCTGAGGCTGATATTCTTGTCACACCCATATATGATATTAATACTTTAATATATAGAATATACTTAGTAGTAACTAAAGAAGTAAATCAAAACAATACTTTGCAATTTTGTTTGGATAATGGTCATTTTTTAATTAGGGATGTTCGGATTAATAGCAGTCCACATATATGTGTGTATTTATTAGACGAATAAATATAATTCGTTTTCAGCAATGATTTTTCTAATTAAAAAACTCCTAATTTTATATGTAGAAACTACATACGTAATAAAATATTTATTTTATAATAAAAATAAACGGGGGAAGGGGAGGAGTATATATTTAGAAAGACGATTACAAATCTCTAATTCAATATTTTGAAAAATTGATATTTTGTAATAATAATCTTCTGAAGTTTAGTGTTGATGTTGAAAAGTCAGGACCAAGTTTATGACCTTAAGCGATTTTTACTCAGATTATTTAGCAGCATGTATTATAACAGCTGGTAAAAAAGCATTTATAATTAAATTCAAACTTTCAAAATAACAAACAAATAAATAAACACAACATAGAAGAAAACAAAGTAAATAATTAACAAAAAAACAAGACAGAAAAACGCCTAATTAATTAAACGCAAATAAAAATGAAACCAGTTGATAATTAAACTCTTTAAATAGCCTACTGCAAGCCAAATGCCTTTCCAATATCCCCCCCCCCCCACAGTAAATAAGATAACTTCTAGATTGTGTGAATTAAAGGTTTGTCCATACTTGTTTTATTCTCTAGCTAAGTATAGTAGACACCCATTTACCGACCAATATTGGATGGATAGCGCATTGGTTTGTGATGACTAGCTGGAAAAGAAAAAATTCAAAACCTAATTGCAACTTCAAAAAATTTGCCAATTTTTACATAGTCCATAAATTCCAAGTCATGAATAAGGCAGGTAGATGCACTATTTCTAAACCATGAGTTCTTGTGCCAAGTTGAAAAGTATAGAAATAAAATTTCCTAAATGCTTTCTTGAAAGTTTGTGATGATGATGTTTTAGTTGTATTTGTATGTTGGCCCATTTCCATCATCTAATATGAGTATTGAATGTCTTTAGAAAAATTTAACTTTATTTAAATATTCCAAATACATTCAATTGTTAGTAATAGGACATTGGATGATGGAAATAGTCCAACATAAAATTTCTTAATAGTCACGTACTGAAAATATTCATAGTAACTACTTTTCACTTTTCATAATAAAAAAAATTGCACCAATACTAGTCAGTGAATATCTTCAAATTACTTTTTTACTGATGAAAAAAACAAACCATTCATTACAATGATCAAGAATTTTCAGGCATTGCATTCTGAAACTATCAATACTGAAATTATATTGCTAGAGAACGCTCTTCTATTAGCAAGACACATGCTCTGATACAAAACAAAATATGTTACACAAAAAATCAAGCGTCACATTTGTGATGGCCATCACAAAAACCTGATTTAGTTTTATTAAAAACAAAACTTAGAAATGAATGAAATTCTTACATGAAGCATTTACACAATGGTAATAAAACACTGGCTACAGAAAGGAGTTTGCTATTAACTGAAAGGAGACCCTTTGATTCCTCTTGGAGGCCTTAAAGGAACCGAGCAGGGCAAATTCCTAATGTCCACTCCATACGTTCTTGTCGTTGCAGCTGTTATTACTATATGTTTATTCATATAGTATACGAACATGGATGGGCTGCTCACCAACACGCATTAGCCAGCGTGGTGAGTTTATTGGCTTTTTACCTCTGAGTTTAAGATCAAGAAACACCATGGTCTTTCTTCTCAGTGCCTGATAAGGCAGAATGAATGTTTGTGTAAATGATAAAGATTTTTCCCAATTATACAATTATGACAGACAAAAATAAAGCATGGCCCTTAATCCCAGGAGGCTGTAAAGTCACCAACCAAGGCAGCGGTTGGTGGCCGAAGGCGGAGGGTGCTAAGAATATCCTGGATGCGGACCCAGGCTGCCATTTGATGACGACTTTTTATTTAGGTACTTACAACTGCAGATCACTTTCAAGTGAAGGAAGATTGCAAGAATTAGAAGAAGAACTCTCTTATATTAAATGGGATATTATTGGACTTTGTGAAGTTAGAAGAAAAGGTGAAGAGACAATTGATTTAAAAAGTGGACATATGCTCTATTATAAAGGCACAAATATTGGAAATACAAGTGGAGTAGGATTCATTATAAATAAAAAGTGGAAGAACAATATTGTGGAGATTGATGGTGTATCAGACAGAGTGGCAAGATTAGTTATACAACTTAATAGCAGATATCAAATGCAAATAATTCAGGTTTATGCCCCAACAAGTTCTCACAGTGATGAAGTAGTAGAAGATTTTTATATGGATGTACAAAAGGCTTTTGATCAGAGTAAACAACATTTTAAAATTGTTATGGGAGATTTTAATGCTAGAATTGGTAAACAAATGAAAGATGAAAGTGTTGTAGGTAATTTTGGTTATGGTAATAGAAATGAGAGAGGACATAGACTTGTGGAGTTTGCAGAGAAGGAAAAACTTTATATTATGAATTCTTTTTTTGAGAAAAATGTTAGAAGGAAATGGACATGGAAGCATCCAAATGAAGGTACAGCAGAATTGGATTATATTTTGACTAACAGGAAATACATATTTCAAGATTGTAATGTTCTTAATAAATTTAACACAGGAAGTGATCATCGATTAGTAAGGGGTAAGATACATGTTAATGTAAAACTAGAGAGACAAAAATTATTAAGAAAAACTATATTTACAGTTGATATTCCTAATCTTCAGAAACATTCTAATGAATTTAAATTAGAACTTACAAATAGGTTTCAAGTATTAGTAGATTTTGAACATGATTCAGATTTGAATGAAATTAATATGAAAATAACTGATACACTTTTAAAAACTGCAACAAAGATAGCTGGTAGAAAAAAGCAGCAATTGACTAATAAAATTTCTACTGAGACTAGAGAACTTATGAAGAAAAGAAGGAATATGAAGATATGCAAGAATAATGCATTAAAAAGAATTGAATATCTCGAATTTTGTAAAATGGTGCGGAAAAGAGTTGAAAATTATATAAGAAAGTATAACTGTGAACTAGCAAGAAAAGCTGTAGAAGAAAATAAAAGTCTTAAGAATGTAAAACAACATTTTGGTATTGGTAGGAAATTTATATCTGCAATAAGGAAAAAAGATGGAATTATTACTAAAAAGAGGGATGACATTATGAAATTGGTAGAAGATTTTTATCAAGAATTATATAGTAATAAAGGACAAGTACCTCCTATATCTATTACATCTTCCGAATTGCCCAGAATTTTAAATGAAGAAGTGAGAAATGCAATTAAATGTATGAAAAAAGGAAAGGCTCCAGGTAATGATGGAATTGTAATTGATATATTAAAAGAAGCAGGTGAAGAAACAGAAAAAATATTAGCAAAGTTATATACCAAATGTCTAAATGATAAAGATGTACCGGATGATTGGAAGAATGCAGTAATAATATTAATATTTAAAAAAGGTGATAAAGAAGATATTAGAAATTACAGACCTATCAGCCTTTTATCAGTTTTATATAAAATTTTTACCAAGATAATTACAACTCGTCTACAGAGAACCTTGGATTTTCACCAACCAAGAGAACAAGCTGGATTTAAAAGTGGTTTTAGTACAGTAGATCATATTCAAGTATTGAGAGAAGTTATAGAAAGGACAAATGAATATGAGTTGTCATTATGTTTTGGATTTGTAGATTATGAAAAGGCATTTGATTCTATAAACATTTCTTCAGTGATTAAAGCATTGGATCATCAAGGTATAGATCCAGGATATTGTCATATTTTAAAGAATATTTATAAAAATGCAACAGCAACAATTAGATTACATAATGATACTGGGAAAGTCAACATTGAGAAAGGTGTAAGACAAGGTGACTCCATATCTCCAAAACTTTTTACAGCAGTGCTGCAAGAAGTATTTTGTGGATTAAAATGGGAAACTAAAGGAGTGAAAGTAAATGGAGATTATTTAAGTCATTTAGATTTCGCAGATGATGTAGTTGTTTTTGCAAATAATGCTTCCGAGCTGCAGGAAATGTTGCAGGAGTTATCAGATGAAAGTAAGATCGGAAGAGCACAGGACTAAAGATAAATGTTAAAAAGACTAAAGTAATGTTTAATCGATTTGCTCAAAATATGAAAATAAAGATTGATTATGATGAATTAGAAGAAGTTAAGAGTTACAAATACCTTGGTCAGATTATTAATACAGATGGAAACATAATAGAGGAAGATTAATCATAGAATTAAACTTGGTTGGAGTGCTTTTGGTAGAAATAACTTGATATTAAAAGGAAATATGCCTATGTGTTTGAAAAGAAAGGTTTTTAACAAATGTGTTTTACCAGTTCTTACTTATGGATCTGAGACTTGGACACTTAATAGAAGATCAATACAGAGACTTCAGACCACTCAAAGAAGTATGGAGAGATGTATGTTGGGAGTAACAAGAAGAGATCGAAAACGCAATGTATGGGTAAGAGAACAAACAGGTGTTACTGACCTCATTGAAAAAATTAAAAGATTGAAGTGGAGTTGGGCTGGACATATTGCTAGAAGAGATGATAATAGATGGACAATTGAAATTTTAAACTGGATTCCAAGAGATTGTAAAAGACCCAGAAGGAGACCACATGTAAGATGGATGGATGAAATAAGAAAATGTGTAGGGGTGATGTGGAGAAGAGAAGCTAAAGATCGGAGAAGATGGATTAAACTTGGAGAGACCTTCATCCTGCAGTGGATTGATAATGGTTGATAATGATGATGAATAAAACACTTTTTTGATGTTAAATGAGTTGCGTTTATGGAGATATATACACCTGGGTCTCGTTTTGTACGCGATAGATAGGTTCCTCAGAAAACACGCGCAAACGAAATCGTGCAAAAATAGATGTAACTTACATTGAAAAAGGGGGGATGCGGTCTGTGATTTTTGAAAATTCATGTAAAAGCAAAGCACCAACGTAAAATTACTTTAAAATTCGCGCAAAAAAAAAAAATAAGGAAATAAAATATGACTAATAAAAAATTTCAAATTTAAAAAAAATTGATACAAGACAAACTTTTTTTAACTATAATATTTAATTTTATTCAAAATAATATATTTTTATGCATAATTTACAGTACAGTAATTTACATTTTTTTATACACGTTTTAATTATTATGATTTTCTGGTGACAACGTAATTAGTAATTAATCTTTGAGAAGATGATTTTATTAATTGTTTACGAAGCTTGCGATATCCAGACATACTACCATTTAGCTCTCATTGGAATTTAAGAGCACATTAATGATTAGCGTCACTAATAAGAAAATAATAATTGATTACGTTCTTTTTTAAAAAGCAAAAACAGAATGTGATTTAAAATGCAAAATTAACACGCACAATGTTTGAACAAATTTACATTATAATCTTGTAAAATTTAATATGTGTATACATAAAATGTGGAAATCATGATTTTAATTTCATTATTGCATAAAATCTTACTATTATAAAGCACTGAAAATATTGAAATTACTAAGATGAAAGTCGAATTCCAATAATGTACTATTATTTTCAATATAATGTAAATGCGCGAAATTTATTATTTAAAGTAATAGCACATTATCGGAAATCGACTTCCAGTGAAACACGAACCGCGTAACTTCAAAATCGTATTAAATAAGTCCGGTAAAAAGAGACCCAGGTGTATTCCTAAATTAGAATTGTAATAATGGGCATTCTAACTCCAAAATTAAAAAAAAAAAAAGAACAGTAAGACCAAGATTAAAAAGTTAAAGATGAGTTTTATAATCCAATCCAAGAACTACAAATCATCATGGTTTGTCCACATATATCATACGCTGATACTTTAGACTAGTTACTCATATTTTGTAATGCGGACTTTGAGCTTCTTCCACCAATTTTAAAGTTCTGAAAGACTTTGTGTTTTGACTAATTATAGCTCTCTAAAATATTCTATCATTTTCTTTATTATTTCATTGAAAATAATTATTTTAGAAGTTCTTCAAAGGTTTATAAGACTTTTAAATAGTAAAAAATAATAATTAAATTAAACTTTAGAAGAACTATGAACACTTTTCTTACAATACTCTTAATTCATGATTAAACTAGCAGCATAACTTTTTAATAAAATTTTATATAATTTGTTTTTACCCATTCATTCACACTTTCCCTAAGATTCATAAGTAATTTCTTTATCTTTATTGATAGATTAAATTTATATACACCTGGGTCTCATTTTATGTGGTAGATAGATTCCTCAGAAAACGCGCACAAGAAAAATCGCACAAAAATAGACTTAACTTACCTTGAAAAATGAGAGATAAGTTCTGTAATTTTCAGAAATTGCATGAAAGCAAAGCAACAAGGAAAAATTACTTTAAAATTCGCATTAAAAAAATAAGGAAATAAAGTATGATTAATAAAAAATTTTAAATATTTGAAAAATTTTTTCATACATATTTTAATCATTACCACTATTTGACAATATGCATTCATTTGTGAACTGTTAAGAAATCAGATTTGTGATGTGATGTACAACTAGTGCCACTTTCAGTCTTGTGCTGTTTTAATGGTTTTCTGTTTCTATATTTAAAAAATGAGATTGCAATCAAAACAAAAAGATTATACATTACCATTAGAAAGATTATTTTCAGTTTTAAAAAATCAATAAAATCTTTGTTATTTATTTGAACAATCTAAAAAATTATTTCTGTTATATCTAACAAAATACGTTTTAAAAGTTTAAACTTTTTGAATATTTATTGTGATATTTTTATATGTAAATATAAATCTATTATTATTTACTCATTAGTATAAGTAGGTTATTTACATAGAAGCTACAATTCTAAATACAGCTTCAGATCATATTCATGTTAGCTGCTAATTTAACATTATATTTTTGAGAAAAAAAGTATTTCAAGTCAAAATAAGTTATTAATAATTTAAATTTCTTGATATCTAATAAATATAGTGAAATATGAAAGATATTAAGAAGAAATATGACTTGCATAACTCCAAAATTGCATTAAAATAATCCGCATAAAACGAGACCCAGGTGTATATACAATCCATGTGAATGTTTGTTCATAAGGCTGTGACATGTTTCCTGTGAATGTATGTTTCCCCAAAATGCTGTTACCTGTCAAATTCACAACCAATTAAAAAAAATATTATATGAAGAATATTTATGCAAAGGAAGTAATTCCACCGTTAATAGTTGTCCGGAATGTTATCAAATATTACAGATATATTTAAAAATTTTAATTCAAATTTAAAGACTTAATTTGATTACGAGCATAAGTAATTCTGCAAAACAAAACAAAAATTTGTCAAAGCAGCCAATTAAAAAAAAACTATTACAAAAATCAATGGTCTTTCCAGCTGACATTTGTAACATTTATTTATATGATATTAAAATATTTTGTTTAATTTACACTAAATCTTAAAAAAAAATTGTCAAAGCAACCAATTAAAACTATTACAAATATATTTAATAATCCATCATTTTTATTACAAATCATATTTTATGTGAATGAAGTAATGCCACCATTAAAAAGTTGGAATTTTTATAGTCTGTAACGCTGTTAAATTCACTAATCAAAATAACAGCCTTTCAAAAGGCCATGTACATCTGGTATAAATATATATATTGATATTCTTGGTAACCAAATATATTTGTAAAATGTTGCTTTTGGTAACATGGATCTTATTAACACTGAATATCTCATGCAACCCACTAAAAAGCTGCTATGCTTGCTTTAGAATAACAAAACATTGATTAATCTTATAAAGTCGAAAACAGTCTCTTTTAGCATATCATGAAATGATTGAACTTGTTAACTCAAAACTCGTGAGGTCATACAAGATTCAAGATTTGGAAATGTCAACAGTTAAATAGTGGTAGAATGTGGTTTTAATATTGTGGCAGAGATGCTAGGATTAATTCTCAAATTATTAATTTAAATAAAAACCAAATAACTTTATTACATACAAAAAAGACTTGAATAAACCTAAATGAATAGAATTGGTAACTGCTCAATCTGCCACTAATGTGTCTGAATGTCACATAGTTTTCTGAGTCATTATCCACATATTTGAAATTCAAAAATAGCCATATTCATAATACAATAAATTTAGCTTTGTCAAGATTGCATCTGCTTTTCCAGTTATGGCATATTGAGAAGATAGCAGATAAACAATTTTTTTTCAATACAAATATAAAAAATTAAAACAGGCAAAACTCACTATACATATTGCCATGTGATGTTTATTGGCTTAAATATAAAAAATAATAATAAAGTCTAAATGCAGATCAATTTCTGATTCTACTATAAATATTTAGAAAATGATTCACTATAATCGGAGTCAAAATAAAGTGAAAATAGAATAATAACTAAATCTGGTAGACAAAAGTATTGCCATGTTATATTTGGACATGGTTTAAGCCCTATCGAAAAAGATAAAATGATAAAATTGGTATGAAAAATGTTTGAAAATTTTTAATATTGTAAAAAAAACTGAAGATAATTCAAACATCAGCAATTTAACAAATAATATATTTATAAAACCAAAACTACAATAATTAACATTGAAAAATTAAAAAAAAAAAAATCTAATGGCCATTAATTACAAGTCTCCTATCAACCTTCTCAAAATTAGAAGATTCACCTGTTTGTGGTTTTTAAAAAATTAAAAATTATTAAAAAGAAATAAATAATATGTTGATTTTCTCATTCACATTGCAACAACTGGAGCAGTGATAGAAAAACTACACACACACACACACACACAAAATGGCTGGATATAAAATATTCTTTTATATTATCAGACATTTTAATAATTCAATTGTTACAAATTTTCTGAGCCAACATAATATCTGGTAACAGTACTGTAGCAAACAAAGAGAGAAAGTTAACATTAAAGTCTGATCAATAAATGGAAAGGAATCTTAAAAGATATCAAAAGAAATATTCCCATAAAGAATAGACAACATGTCGAGTAATCTTTAAATACTACAAGGAAATGATTATTAAATGCACATTTAATGTTATCCTAGCCATCTCTAACTAGCTTCGGGCTTAAGGTATCAATGATAAAAGTTTGGTACCCGAATTTAATACCTTTGGATTATGTACAACTAATGCATCTTTCATCCACTGGCCACATTTTCCTTTTTTGATACTATAAAGTTACTAACTAGAAAAACAAAATCATCTCAATATTTTGAATCCAATATCACATAATTACACAATTATGATCATCAGTCAGCAACCATATCAACAAAATATATATGTTAAAAGCATTCCATAATCAGGGTTACATGACATTTTTAAACTGATCCTAGACAAAAGGCAAAAGTATCAATATTTACCATATAATACTATATTTACCATCTTACTTAATTCTAAGAAATAATACTCCTTTATGTTGTTTATCTTATAATCAATGAAATATAATATAAATCTTTATTATATAATAATAACAACTTGTAAATACATCACAGAAAAATTATATATATAAAAGCCTTTTTCGGTAATTCTCAATTTTTTACCCTTCTCAATATGATACCTCGTACTAATACTAACACGTATATTACGTATATAGCGACATCTATTGACATTTCCTATAATTCACATTTTTATCATTTTATTTATTTCCCCTTATATTACTTTCCATTCTTTATCCATTACCCAATCATTCATTAAATCAATTGACTTTTTGTAAATGTTCATACATGTATTTATATTATATTTTATATAATTTGTTTCATATATTTTCCTTCTATTCATTTCCTTTATATAATTTAATGGTCTTATGTTTTTAATACAATCTATTTTATGTCCAGATTTTAAATAATGAACATATAATGCTGATCTATCATCCCTCCTTTCAATAGCACTATTATGTTCTTTTGCCCTTTGTTCTAATTGTTTTGATGTTTGTCCATAGTAAACCATTTTACATATCCCACAAGTAATTTTATATACTGTTCCCTTTATATATTTCATATCATCTTTAATCTTATAATTTCCTATTAATATATCTAAATTTTTACTATTAGACCATCCTATTTTTATATTTTTATTCATATAATTTTTATTTTTAGTTAATATATCATAAATTTTAGGTGTATATGCAATTTTAATCCATTTTGTATTATTTAATATTTTATTCCCTCTAATATTATTTTTATTATCATATAATATATTCCTAATATTTCTAGGATTATATCCATAGCTAGAATATAATTTAATAAATTGTTCTTTTTGTACTTCAGCGGTTTTTTTATCTGTGTTATACCTATCATTTTTAATTTTAAAATTCTTAATTACTGCCATCTTTTGTGTCCATGCTTGTTGTGAATCCTTATAAATTACTTTTCTTATTTTATCTTCTTTAATAAAATGATTTAATACAATCATGTTATTGTTTATCTTTATTTCTATATCTAAATATTTTACTTTATTATCTATTTCTTTTATTGTAAACTTTATATTATTTTTATTATTATTAAATTCATTATATATATTTTTTATAACTCTTTTATTCCCTATTACTAAGATATCATCTACATATCGAAAATACTCTTTTATTTCTTTATTTATTATTCTATTCTTGACAATATGTAATTCCATTTCATTTATAAATATTGAAGCCATTAATCCACTTATTGCACATCCCATAACCCATCCCTTATTTATATTCCAATATTCATCTTTATATTTAAAATATAAGCTATTATTTATTAAATTTAACCCCTGTTCCATAATGTCAATTATTTCCATATCCTGTATATACATTTTTAATTTTTGTATAACTATTTTAATACTTTCATCCCTAGGTATACTTGGATACATTTTCTCTATATCCATTACAAAAATACTTTGATTTCTATTCATTTTTATTATATTTAACCTATCTATAATTTCATCAGTATTTTTAATACAAAATTCCCCATACCCCATAATATTTGCTATCCATTTATTTATATATCTACAAAATTTCTGTAAAATGAAATTTGAAAAGTTAAATAATAATCTTAATGGATTATCCTCTTTTTGTGTTTTTACTTTAGTAAATATATATGGATTTTCATACATTGATGGATACAAAAATCCATACTTATTTTTATCAATAATTCCTTTCCTTTCCATTTTATGTAATATCTCTATATATTTACTTTTTATATTATTAGTAGGATCTTTAAATAATTTTATATATCCTTCCTTTTTTATCTCATTTTCTATCTTATCTATATAATCTTTAGAATACATTATAACAAATCTACTACTTTATCTTCTTTACATAATACTATATTCTCTTTTCTACATATATTTCTTATTTCTTTAGTAGTTCTTTTATATTTATATTCCCTTTGTGAACATTTAATATTTCCTAATTGTTTGTTCAATAAATAGTTCATTTTCCTTTTATCTACTGTAGAAATATTTGCTAATTCTATGTCCGTAGTTATCTTCTTTTTAATGTCTTTATCCATAAATGGTATAAAATAAGGAGACTTACTTAATAATTGATTTTGCTCCGTTGAGAATTTATATTTTGTTAGATTTATAAAATTATCTTTTATTCTGTTATTGTAATTAATATATCCTTTACATTCTGTCACTTCTTTATCTTTATTCCAATATTTCGTCCACATCCATATCCATTTTCTATTATATTTTTTATATATTTTATGACTCCATTTTTCCCTATATCCATTTAAATAGACTATTAATTTATCCCACGCATTTATTTTTATTAATGACGCTTTTATAGCAACTTTTAAATTCTTAAATTTATTAATCTTGTTATATAAAATATTGTATTTTTCATAAATAAAAGTTTTAAGAATATAATTTTCTATATTCCTTTTTAATTTCCAATTATTTGATAACTTTTTATTATTCTTTACGTAAAATTTACAAGACCTAGGAACGACATTATAATGTTTACAACTATTTAAATACGTTAATTGTCCTTTAATATTCTCGATATATAAACACATTCTAGTAAGTTCTTTTACTTTACCCATTACATTTAAATCCAGTTTAGATTTCATATATGTCCATAGATGTTCCATCACGCAATACGATATAGTTATACAAAAATTAAAAATGTATATACAGGATATGGAAATAATTGACATTATGGAACAGGGGTTAAATTTAATAAATAATAGCTTATATTTTAAATATAAAGATGAATATTGGAATATAAATAAGGGATGGGTTATGGGATGTGCAATAAGTGGATTAATGGCTTTAATATTTATAAATGAAATGGAATTACATATTGTCAAGAATAGAATAATAAATAAAGAAATAAAAGAGTATTTTCGATATGTAGATGATATCTTAGTAATAGGGAATAAAAGAGTTATAAAAAATATATATAATGAATTTAATAATAATAAAAATAATATAAAGTTTACAATAAAAGAAATAGATAATAAAGTAAAATATTTAGATATAGAAATAAAGATAAACAATAACATGATTGTATTAAATCATTTTATTAAAGAAGATAAAATAAGAAAAGTAATTTATAAGGATTCACAACAAGCATGGACACAAAAGATGGCAGTAATTAAGAATTTTAAAATTAAAAATGATAGGTATAACACAGATAAAAAAACCGCTGAAGTACAAAAAGAACAATTTATTAAATTATATTCTAGCTATGGATATAATCCTAGAAATATTAGGAATATATTATATGATAATAAAAATAATATTAGAGGGAATAAAATATTAAATAATACAAAATGGATTAAAATTGCATATACACCTAAAATTTATGATATATTAACTAAAAATAAAAATTATATGAATAAAAATATAAAAATAGGATGGTCTAATAGTAAAAATTTAGATATATTAATAGGAAATTATAAGATTAAAGATGATATGAAATATATAAAGGGAACAGTATATAAAATTACTTGTGGGATATGTAAAATGGTTTACTATGGACAAACATCAAAACAATTAGAACAAAGGGCAAAAGAACATAATAGTGCTATTGAAAGGAGGGATGATAGATCAGCATTATATGTTCATTATTTAAAATCTGGACATAAAATAGATTGTATTAAAAACATAAGACCATTAAATTATATAAAGGAAATGAATAGAAGGAAAATATATGAAACAAATTATATAAAATATAATATAAATACATGTATGAACATTTACAAAAAGTCAATTGATTTAATGAATGATTGGGTAATGGATAAAGAATGGAAAGTAATATAAGGGGAAATAAATAAAATGATAAAAATGTGAATTATAGGAAATGTCAATAGATGTCGCTATATACGTAATATACGTGTTAGTATTAGTACGAGGTATCATATTGAGAAGGGTAAAAAAATTGAGAATTACCGAAAAAGGCTTTTATATATATAATTTTTCTGTGATGTATTTACAAGTTGTTATTATTATATAATAAAGATTTATATTATATTTCATTGATTATATTTACCATATAGTACTAAATTGTCAATTCACTTTACTAATATTACACAATGCTTTATTTATCACCCTTTTTTACAGTTTCGATTGCCCCAGCAGTCTTCTTCAGAACTTTATAGGAGATATAAAGTTCTGAAGAAGATTGCTGGGGCAATCGAAATTATAAACTGTAAAAAAGGTGGTAAATAAAGCATTGTGTAACAATAGTAAAGTGAATGGACAATTTAGTATTATATGGTATACATTTGGCAATGCAATAAGAAAGAATAGTCATTTCTTGAAGGCATCAACATTTATTGTAAAACCAAAATATCAAAATATATGGTTACTGGACTGGTATGAGATGTATACAACTAAACAAACAAATTGGCTTGGATTCAAAACATTAAAATGTTTGAGAATTCCAGGCTAATAGCTTGATAGTAAGGCAAAAAGTTAGCTACCAGATAAAAGATACATTGATTCCAAGTGTTCTAGTTAGATAAGTTCCAGATCCAAACTCCTCACAAAGGAAGACATAAATCAGTAGGGATATATATAATAGCACTGTAAATGTATTAAATAAACACTTCTACCTAGCATCTATTGATTACTCAAGTTTACAACAGATGGCCACACTGGAGTAAGATGAAGAGATTTTTACTCTTGAGTGGTGATTATTACAGATTTATGGAAAATTATTTCAATAAAACATTTTGACTTAGTTGGTTCATACCCCACTGTGCAGACAATTTGAACCTTCTATATTATCTATATTATTTTCATTAATTTGATTTTCAATATTATTCATTATCTTGACCTTCTATATTATTTTTGTTATTCTCACTAATGTATCCTTCTATTACTTTCATTATCTCACCCAAATGAATGAATGAGTTGAGTTAAGGTGTGTACAGGCTAATAGAAATTGTATTAAAAATTCATATAGCAAAGGTCATAATGTAACGGAGGATTTATTAATTCTTTATTTGAAAAAGGAAAAATGTGAAAATACGATACATCTGTTGATCAATAAAGAATCGATAATTCTAAATTTACTGCTGTTGCTTTTAATCGCCGTTTTGAAGACCGATATGATTCTAACCCTGCTCAAGGTAATATTAACTTATTATGAATGTAATAGGTGATCTGACTGAGGGGATATCTTATCATTTATTGCCATTTTCTAATGAATGACATCATAAACTCAATTTTTTCTTTATGAAATGTTATCTCCACAGGACATGATTTAGTCACAGCTTTTATTTTAAAACACTCCAATTTTATTTATATTAAACTTATTTGATTTTAACCAATCTCCTATAATACACAAATCATACTTAGCAGACATTTCTAGATGATTTCTAGATACCTCAGACACCACAAGTGCAAGATTAGCAGCACATGCATGTAAAATTGAATACAGAATTAATTTTAAAATATCATTTAAATATATTAAAACAGTGAAGGGCCTAATACTTATCCCTGTGAAACTCCTCTATTAATGAGCAAAATATTATTAATAATATTACCAATTATTATCATGCACTTTTGATTTTTAAGTAAGTAATAATTCAGTTTAGTAAACAGCTTTTAATTTCATAAGAAACTAATCTAATATAAAATATATCATGTCAAATGCAGTCAAATGCTTTGATAAAATCTAAATATATACCAATAGAATATTGAACCATCAAAACATCACATGGTCACCATTTCATATGCTTACACATGCTGTTAATAAAAGTGCCTCTCTATACAGTAGTGCCACCAAGTGCACCAAGAGGCTGCTGGAAGGTTGCATTGGATCCTAAGATCTAGGTGCAGTGCTCTCAAACCCAAAGCTCCTCAGTGATGAAAGCCACAAGCTAGAAACTAATCCGAGGATATTGGCTGAATAGGCACTAGGTAGGAATTTTCTGCACAAACCTTCCTGCATAACATTGATTATAAAGGCTTGCACTTGGTGGCACTATTGTATGGTGATCTAGGTACTCATTAATAGTATATCGAGTGGTATCCAAAGTCTTAGCAATTAAACACACATTCTTTAATCACACGCAATGTACTTCTGCTCAATAATTGTTTATCATGAAGTGTTATTAATAGATAAATAGTCTAACAACATGCATTTGAAAACCTTATCACTAACTTACAAATATTCCTATCAAGTTATTCTGTCAAATGCATTTGCAAAAAGGGGAACAATTCGATGTGTACTCTCCCCATATTTTGAAAAATCATACTTTGCATACCATATCGGGCATATGAAGATTAGATATAGTAAAAAAATTATTTCTAAATCAATTTTTATCTATTTAGAATATTACTAGAACCATACACTGATTGTGTGTCAGGACTTATTGCATTTTGTCAGCAATAGTACCAGTTACATGTCTACTTCACTATGCATAATGGAATGTACCAAATCACATAATCATCACATGACCACTACTTTTTATGCTTGTGTACAGGCAAAACTCACTACATGTATTGCCACACACAGCAAGCTAGAGTAATCAATGGATTCCAGACGGCTTGTAGTCATCCAATATCCCCAGACTAGTTTCTGGCTTTAGGCCTTCGTCAGTGAGGAGCCTTGGATCTAAGAGCACTGCACCTAGGATGCAGTGCTCTTAGATCCAAGGCTCCTCACTAATGCAGTGCTCTTAGATCCAAGGCTCCTTACTGACGAAGGCCACAAGCCAGAAACTAGTCTGGGAATATTGGATGAGTAGGCACTAGATGGGGATTTTATGCACAAGCCTTCTGGAATCCATTGATTACTCTAGCTTGCTGTGTGTGTCAATACGTATAGTGAGTTTTGCCTGTTTTAAACCACCTAATCAAAGACAAATAATATATCTTAGCTGTTATTTATTCAACAAAGAAGCAAAGACGTTTAGAATTGGCTGCATCAATATTACTAGTTTTAAAAAGTGCTTGAAGAATTCAATTTTAACAGAAACTCAAGATATATTATATTATTCATTTAAATTTTGAAGTTAATGATTCTATTATCATAGCATTTATCCATATAAATTCATGTAGCTATTTTTCTATTTTGTTCTATCTACTCTTGCACTCAATTCTTATTGTTAGGAATACTATAACATTTTAAACTTTAATTAACGAATATTTCTATAATTAAATTAAATAAATAAATAAACAGCTACATTATTCTCACTAATTTGGCTTTTTATATTATCTATATTATTCTTGTTAACTTGGTAGGATATTACCTATATTATTCCTATTAACTTGATCTTATCTATTGCCCATGTTATCATTACTGCGATAAGTCTATTATTTTATGGATACTATAGAAGGGTCACATTATTCAACAATCTGACTTGATTTTGTTCTTAGTGCTTAGATAAAAGAATAATATATTGATTCAGCTTTAAGCTTGAAACAGACAGCATTTATCTTGGGCATTTTCTAAATCTAAAACAAATTCCAGTGCAAAACTGACATTAGATATTTCTGTTAAAAATAATTTTTCAAATTTCAACCTAGATTTAACATGATTACTTTAATATGTCATAGGGGAAGCATTTTGTGTATTAATTTTTCTTTATTATGATTCTATAAGATTTTTTTTTTTAAAAAAAAAAAAAGGTTAAAACGATCTTTTTTTTTTTTTTGCTAAATAATAGCCTCAAGGCAAAGATCAAAGATCTTCTCCTATAGAGAAACAGTATATAAAAAAGGCAGTATTCTTTTATTTTTTTATCCGTTAGCTAAAGATAGGTAAATATCCATTTACCAACCGATATAAGATAGTTAATTGGATGGGCTGTGGACACCAACTTGAGAAAAATCCTACGCCTCTTGAAAAAAAAAATTGAACACTGGATTATAGCCATAGCAAAGAACTAGCTCTGCATTACAAGGTTCTAAAAAAAAAATGTTAAAACAAAATTTTTAATAAATAGCTCATTGCAGGGCAAAGCCCTCTCCATCAACCCACCATAGAGGAACAGTAAAAAAAATAAAATAAATGGCAGTATTCAACAGACTTGCCAAGCACCAGATCATGAAGGTTTGAGCAGGTTATCCATAATCTCTTCACCAGTAAACTAATAAAATCTAGTTTCCCATTTACTGATCGATGTTAGATGGTAAATTGGGTTGGCTATGTACCAACTAACAGAGAGAAAAATGTTAAGCCTATTAGGGCAAAAAAAAAAAAACGGAACCTCAGTTGATAGCCATAACAAATACTATATCTCAAATTTAGTCTAAAAACAGAAGTTTGGCAATTTCTCTACGTTTTATATATATATATATTTGCAGTAGATCGCCCCTCGTCCAGTTTAGAATAATAATCATCGACAACTTATATATTAATGCTTTTGTTTATACACTTCTTTAAAAAGTAATCTCTACCATCATTCTTCATTTGTTAATTGCTCAAGAAACCAACTTAGTTTCAATTTATTCCTATTAGTCAGAGTAAAAGAAGCAGAGATAATCTGTAATTAAATTAACACCATGGCTTCTTTTTATTTTTAGGATTTATTCCATATTTATCAGCACTAAATAATTTTATCAAACTATTTTCATATTTTAATGATTTAAACCCCTACCCGCTAACAATTCAGTTATAATAATTAATACCCTAAGGTAATATTTTACTTTTTGATAAGACATGCAAATCCTGGTGTCTGTTTGCCGACCCAATTATTATCCTTTTCACAGCGAGACACATTTCTACCATTCAGGACAAAAAGTTTACCATTAGATAGAAATCATTTATTATAGGATGCGATTTTAAATTCTGTTTCCAAAAGTCTACAGCAATTGAAGTAGACTGATTTCAACAAAAGAAGTCTTCGAATCTTAAGATCATTGTCCAATAAAGGTGAATCTATATCGAAAACGGGGTTGATTTTACCAAAACGTGTCAAAAATGCAATTAGCTAATTCAAGTACATATTTTTAGTCAAGCGTTGTTAGCCGAGAGGTCATCGCACCCGCCTTGCAAGCAAGTAGTTGGTTGCAGAAGGGTGTGGGTTCGGCCGATGCTATGACATATGAAGAAAAAAAAAAAAGTACATATTTTTACAAATAATCAAGTAAATATTTATATACCTAGCATGAAAGTTACTTTTTACAATTTTGACAGTTAATACTGATAATTTTTTTTCCTGGCTGCAGAAAGGAATTTGTTGTTAAATGACAGGAGACCCTTTAATTCCTCTTGAAGGCCTTAAAGGAACCGATCAGGCAATTTCCTAATGTCCATTCCATATGTTCTTGTCGTTGCAGTTATTATTACTGTGTGGTTATTCATATAGTATGCAAACATGGATAGGCTGCTCATCAACATGCATTATCCAACATGGGAGTTTAATGGCTTTTTACCTCCCAGTTTAAGAAACATCATGGTCTTTCTTCTTACTTATCTGATAGTTCTTAACTAAAATATCAGTTGTTTTATTGAAGGCAGAATAAATGTATGTGTGAATGAATATATTTATTTGTTACATTTAAACAATGAATATATCCAACTCTGTGATGGTCACAGATATATCACAATGTGCCCTTCAACATTTCTGAGCACAGACCCTTGGTTAGCTTTCTATCTTAATTATCATCATAATGCATCAGCTATAGAAACAAATTGTAATGATGATGATGATGGGATGATGATGGTGGTGGTGGTGATGATGATGATGATGATGATAATAATAATAGTATTGTGATTTTAAATCCAGAAAAGAGGAAACCAAAGAAAAAACAATTACAGATAAGTTTTGTGGTGACTATATAAACTATTAAGATATCAGATGACCATTGAAACAACACCTAACCTTACCTTCCACATTACTATCTCTAGCAAATTTTTATATTCTCACTATTTTTATGGGATTTAATTCAAGCTTTAATAATCATTATCCAGAGCAGTCCTATCCAAATATCACCAGACTACTTTCGAACTTACGGCTTTCATCATTGAGGAACATTTGGGACTTTTTTTTAACTATGCGCTTGGATCTTTAAAATCTAATACACTTTTCTTCTAGCAACCATTTTAGTTTGTTTATTTACTATCAAGGTATTAGCCCAAACTGAAAAAACATCATTTTTTTTCAATCCAAGCTTTTATGCCTGCAAAGAAATAAGTTTGAGAATATTTGGATGGGATTGAACTATATAAGCATTTACTAAGCATTACCATCTGGCATCTACTAATTAATAAAGCTTACATTAGATGGCATGAAGGTAGTGAGAATATAAACATTTGCTAATGATAGTAATGTATAAGCTAGAGTCATATGATGTCTTAATGGTTTTGTACTAATTTTATCCAAACAACAAAAGTGCTTAAGGTCATCATATATACAGAAACTGATCTGGTTTCATATCTACATAATTATGCAGGCAGCCATTTTTGGATGATAGCTTAAAAGTAAATAATAAAAAATAGTTGCGCAATTCAAAAAATTCAAGAAGGTCTTCGCTGAGGAAAGCTTTATGGCAGAAACCAGTCTGGAGAGATTTGAATAGGACTGCATAAAAATTTATTAAGCACTACCATCTGCACCTACTGATTATTAAAGCTTACACTAGATGGCATAAAAGTAATGAAAATAGAAGAATCTGCTAACAAAGCCAATTAATCAGTTAAACACAAATATATACTCATATAATTCAATTTACCCTTACATTTCACAGATTAACGGCAACTAATAATCATTATACTTTATTTTGCAATTCACTGAAGGCAGTCTTCTTAAATGTTCCATTATTTAATTAAAGACGACTCACATTGTTAATAAACTCATCCAAAAAATTGGGTTGCAAAATGGCAGCAAAATTTCTGCTTCCGGGAGTCTTTTTTAAACTGCAGCGTAAAAATGAAATAGCTTTCTTGTGCTACTCTTTACACAATTCACCATCGATGATTATCTACTATCTCAATCTCATATGACCCAACTTTAAAAAAAAAAAAACACATTGAATTTTATTATTTTATACAACGAATTCGTCGTATTCTAACTAATCTGCATAAAGATATCTGACCAATTTTTGTAGACTCCGCAATGCTGCAGTCATGTGATTAATCTTATGCAACAGATCTACAATTTAAAAAACTGCAATCGAATGCAAAGGAGTATTTAAACCAAACTACCCGTGTTGCCTAAGAATGAGCAACAATACTTGAAACTCGTGGAAAATATTTACATGAAATGACTCATACTTCTCTAACACTTTTATGATCATCCTTTGTGACTATATGTTTTGGACTTAAGACTATACATTTAAATCAGTAATACAAGTAGAATAGTATTAATCTGCTTGCTCTAATTCTAACACTTCTATTATTCAAACTACATTTCAAAGGTGACCTTTAATTTTTTATAATCAATTTAGTTTGTGCAAACATAATTTTAAAAAAAAACACACAGAGATCAATAAATTCCTACAATGTGGATGTTTTTTTGTTGTTTTTTTTACAAACAATGATTCAAAGCTGCAGAAAATACTGTAAGAATTATCAGATAAAGGTAAGAAAGTAGTACTAAAAATAAATGTTAACAAGACTAAAATAATGTTCAATGCATTTCTCAGAAGAAAACAAAGAATAAATAACAACGAATTAGAAAATACAATTTATCCACTACTTTGAACTCTTTTTAGCAGAAACCTTTTATTGACCTATATTTATGCACAATCTTATGTTTCGATTTTCCTGCAGTCTTCTTCAGAGCCACTTTTATTGGGGGGAGGGGCTTTTAAAAAATTAAAATAAAAGTGGCTCTGAAGACTGCAGAACAGTCGAAACATAAGATTGTGCATGAATATAGTCAATAAAAGGTTTTTGCTAAAAAGTGTTCTAACTAGTGGATAAATTGTATTTATATAAGATATTACAGCAAAATAAAGGGAATTGTGAATTTGGTAATATTTCTGAAGAATGAGAAAATATTAACAACTACAAATACAATGGTTAAATTATTAATACTGATGTAAGAATAATAGATGAAATATTAAAGTGGTGTCCTTTTGGAGAAATAAATTAGTCTCAAAAGGAAATATGTCTATGTGCTTGAAAAAAGTAGTTTTTAATATATGTATTTTACCAGGTCTTATTTATGGATGAAACTTGGACACTTAGCAAAAGACCAACAGATTTGGCAAAAGAAAAATGGTTGAAACAAGAATGTAGAGAGAAGTTTAATGAGCAAAGAGATTTGATCTGTTATTTGATAAATTAAAAATGTCACTTACGGAAAAAAAGAAAAGGTTCAGTGAAACACTTATTCATAATGGAAAGAGATTGAACTGTTGGGAAAGATACATTGATAAAATGGAAAGAATATAGACAAGAAAATGTCATAACTGATTATGAACTTGAAAGTGAAGATATTGAAGTAGGTGAATAAAATATTAGCATACTGACAGAAGAAATAGTTAAATCAACTAAAGAAATAAAAAATGATAAAGCTGTTGGTTTGGATGCAATATCGATTAAAAAAATTTTTGAAAGAAAAATTATTATGAAGAAAATTGTTGGATTTGGAAAAGCATTTGAAAGAATAATTTGGTAAAAAACTTAAGATCATTTTGGAAACATAAAGCAATATTTGGGAAAGATTGACGTGGAATATGTATATTGGGCAAACAATAAAAATCAGACTGAAGAATAATGACACTAAAGAACTGAGTACAGAAAGAGAAAATAGATAAGAATGTTGTGTCATCTGTCACTTTTTAATGGTTATCTAGACCAGCAGTCAGCAATCTTTTAGATATTGTGGACCATTAACATAATTTTTAAAGGTATGAATTAATATAAGCATTGAGTATGATATACATATATTTATATATTAATATTTATATGTTTTATAATTTGTTAAAGAATTATGTTTTATTTTGTTTTTATTTACAAGTTTAAAAAGATTAGTCATGTGATATATGACTTTAATTTTTATTGACTATTTATAGTTCTTTGCTTTAAAGACTTAAGCAATGTTATATTGCTAAGACTATCTCAGCCCCATATAGCTGTTTGAGTTGAATAGCTGGGTTTGAAGACATGTAAGCCACTGAAAATTTCAGATTTTCCACTCAATAGATGTCTTTTACATAAATGCTTGCTTTGGATTGGTATTTTTAGATCTAGTGTCTGAAACTACATTAGCGCCTCACTGAAGAATGCCAAAGCATGAAACCATTGGTCTGAGATTAGGATGTGGTTTCTAGATAGAGGTTTTAAAATGCTTTTTATTGTTGGCGTTTATCAATAAAGCTTGTTAGAGAAATGTTTTTTAGTGTTCATTTTATTTCATAAAAATAAATGAATGTATAAATACGTAATTTTCTTATCAAAATTTCTGTCATGTGTCAAGGCCTGATCGCTCTTCAGACCGCTGTTTAACATCTGATTGGCTGTCTGAGAAACAACAATAGGTGCATATGAAAGACTAGCAACCTTTCAATTTATGCTTTATATGTGTAATTTTCTAATTCATATTTACAAAAATTATTTAAGATTAATAATGAATAGTATTCTATTCTTTAATAATTTTTATGGATGTGTTTTCCTTCAAAATTCTTAATAAAAGTTTTAAATTTTAGTTCATCCAATTACCAAGGGTGCGCCATAATCAAATTTGATGCCTAGTCAATTGTAAAGAATTTGGTATTCTTATTTTAAATATTTGAAACCAGGCACTCTTCACAAACCTGGGAGCTTAATTGTAAGTATAGAGGATTTGAACTTAGATTTTCAAGCACCCTTCAACTATCCACACTATCTCATACAACTGATACACATGACCACACACATGTAGAAAAGATTAATAATCACCAATATATGTATTTCGTGCTAAACCAGCACTCTTATTTTGTTACTTTGTCTATGCCACTGACAATGACTGTGTAGGGATTAATTAAATCCTTTTGAGATAGATTTTGCAAATCACAGTAGTATTTGGTAACAAATCAATTAGCAATATAATGTTCTTGTTCTACAATACATATAAATAATACAACTTAAACAAAATTTATTTTTTTATTTTAAAATTTTATTAAATAAGCTTAGCATATTTAAATAATATCTGAATTTCTTTATGGACCATAAAAATTACGTCATGGATCACCGGTTGCTGACAGCTGATCTAGACAACATGTTAGATAAATATTTAAACTGTGGAGGGGTTTATATTGGAGATAAAATAATAAAATATATAAGATTTGCAGATAATATGATTCTAATAACAGGATGAAAATAAGAAAGAATGCAAAAAGAAAAAACAAGTTGGTATTCATGATAATATAGTTCAACAAATAAATAGGTTTAGATATTTATCTAGTTGGTTGAGTGGGAATGGTGTAAGTGAAGATAAAGGAAGCTTTTGCTAGAAGAAAAAATCTTTTGTGGATCTTTGAAGAGTGTATTATGACAAAATTAGCACTGTGTATGGAGTACATTATTGTATGCTTGTGAAACATGGACCATGAATAGAAGATTTAAGGCTAGATCGGAGATATTCATATGGAGAACTTAAAAAAATAGTTAAAGGAGTAAATTGATAAATGAGGAAATTTTGAAATAAGTAAATGAAATGAGAAGATTAAGGAAATTAGAGAAACAATTAGAAACTGGCTTGAAAATATATTAAAAAGAAAAAGTAGTTTAATGAAGGATGTTTTGGATATAATTGTGGATGAAAACAAGAAAAAATGATGGAGAAAATTAACCTTGCTGGATAATATAAGAAATAAAAAGCGATATGTGGAATTGAATATCTGAGCAATCAATGCAATAGAATGAAGAGATGGATGAATTAGCTGTGTGACTGCTTTGTAGATTTGTCCATAGGACAAAACACTATTGATGACAATATTTTTTTTATGATAAAATTTTAAAGATTTGTCTCTATGGAAATCCGATTGTTGTTTATAATAGCCAGCCTACTGAATAAATTTGTAACGATGGATGCTATCTGTGTACGCTCAAAATCTAATGCTCTTTACTAAGGATCAAGAGCTAGAAAGTAGTTTGGGGTTGTGAACTTAGCCCTACCAGCATGTTTATAATTGGTGAGTCAGGAATAATCAGAGTACTAGAAGCATTACATTACTAAAATTATGAATAAGAATGATTAAAATATTTAGCGGTCAAATGATTACTGCTCTTAATGATACACATTAAACAAAAAACATCATCACAAAATAACAACATATTCACTTTGAATCTTAATTATTATACTAGTATATTTAGGTATACACAGATATAGGAAAACACTATCATAATATTTGAAGAGGTATTATGAGTAAGGTCATACAGATCATCACGTAAAAGAAAGCGATGCATAGAGGCCTCTAAGTTTGGAGGCACTTTTGTTATATATATATATAAATTCAAAAAAAAGGATTAAAGCAATTGCTATAACCAATAAAAAGAGATCTTTTTTGAAATATGGCTTGGAGATCTAATAATTCTAACTAAGCTGGAGCAGTACTTAACTCTATTTGCTCCTTTTTCACAGCCATCTATCGTTATCTTCAATAGTAAATGGACACTAAACTGTAGGACTATATCACTGTATCCAAATTATTTTCAGGCTATTAGCTTTCTTCAGTAAGAAGAATTGGATCTTTTGCCTACATATGGGGCATCCAACTTTGTGTGTGTGTGTGTGTGTGTGTATTAGATTTAGGCTAAAAATTTCATATTCAAAAATATCTTTTAAAAATTTCTGAATCCACACTCCATAGAAGAATCAATTTCATATCAAGATTCTTTTGAATTCCCCTGAAGTGACATCAAGACAAAACAGCAAGTTTATTAATAAGTATATAATTTTTATTCACAGTGCATTCTAGTGAAAGGTGACTGATTCTCTTTTCAAACTGCCTATAATGCATGTGTTAGCTCATCTATTCACTGTATAAATTTTAAGGCGCTAGCATGTCTGAACCATGAATTACAAATCATAAAATGTAACAGGGTGCTTCATATCTTCGTAGGTCGCCTGCAACATTCTCCCTGCCATTATGAAATCTTGCAAGCCATTTGGAACCAAAATTTAATATTAGCACATTGATCAATCATGAGTTAAGTAAGAAATACATTATCATATATCATAACTCACGATTCCAGACATACTACTTTCTTAAAGTTGTTGCGGTGAATAGCAAAACTATGCTGCTATGTAACACATGATAATTCAGAGACTCAATGAAACACATTATGTATACTATCTACCTATAATTGTAGATCTTTTTCAAATGAAGAAAGACTACACAAATTGGAAGAACTGTCTAAGATCAAAGAGGGACATTATCAGACTTTGGTAAATTAATGAAAAAAATAAAGACACAATGCAAAAAATGGATATGCACTATAAAGACGCAAGTATTGGAAGCACAAGTAAAGTGAGTGAATTTCATTATAATATTTGATGTTATAGTCTGGCAAAGTTGTACAATTGGTTATTCAACTTAGTAACTGAGATTCACACCTCAACAAGATCTCAAGGTAATAAAGTATACAGATAAAATTGTCAAGAGCGATTTTAATGCTAGAACTGAAAAATGAAAGTCCAATATTAGAGTGGTGGGAAACCAGAAGTAAAATAGTCACATTTATTATTAACTGAAAAATATTAGTAGCAAATTAACTGAATAGAACTATTAAATATTCAAACTATACTATGATGCCCGAATATCATGACCTCCAAAGCAACACTATTCCATTACTTTATTTCGATCAAGGTGTAGATCACATACAGCTTACTTTTTAAATTTTCTTACAAAATTGTTAAATTACAATAGGCAATATGTTTGGCAGCATATGACAAACTCCAATAGTGACCGTAAAGCAAGGGATATGCTTGCATTAAGGAATATTTATTGTCAAATAAAGTTTATTGGCATGTTACAATAGTTGTTGAATTATCAGTAAATTGAGAGTTGTTTTGCTTCAAACTATAACTTCTCATGAATGGATACTGTTGCCCAACACTATAACTACTCATGAACGGATACTGTTGCCCACCAGTAGGAGTCTAAGTTAGCCCACAAAGATTGCGCCACCAAAATTTCATAGGAAAAAAATTTGTTTCATTCTCAAGTTAAAATGGGAACATAATTAGATCACGTACAAACATACTTGCATATGTACATACGATATGGGTAAACCTAAAATTGCCCAAAATGGATTTTATAAGCTTTATTTCATAAAAATTCATTGAAAATTGAGTTAGTTTCAGCAGGATCACAATACTTTCCTCTGCTATAAGTACCTCATAACATTGAAAAGTAAAAACATTTTTTTTTTTTTACGTGCGGCCCGCTATCAATCTTACAGAGGCCCGTGTGGCCCGATGATCGAATAGTTTGTTCACTCTCGTTTTAAATTAATGTCAATGTACCGACTATTAAAAAAACACTATTGATGGGCACACCCCAATGTTATTTTCCGTTTTCTAGCTGCTGATGTATATATATAATTTAAATTTCATCAAGCTAATATAAAAAAAATTTTTTTTTAATTTGAAAAAAAGTTTACATTTAAATTTCGCTGCAGAATTCAGAATTTAAATCTTTTTTAAAATAAATAAATAAATTACTATACGGTTCTATAAAAGATTTTTAAAAAAATAATAATAATTAATACTTATGTATATACAATTTATTTTTAATACACATTTTATAACTTAATCTTGCATTGATTTTTTTTTTTTTAAATGTTTGTTTATTTTGATTTATTGCGTTAACTAAATATGTATACAATTAGGAAGATTCATCACCATGGCAACATAGTTGCTAAATGGTACTGACCGCTTTGTGTTTTTACAAATTAAAAAAGTAGGGATGACTAGAAAGGGGGTTTAAATGCATTGGTGGCATTTGTCATCATATTTAATCTTAATTAGACTGCTCCAGGGTGATCAAAGATAACCAGGTGTACCGTACTGTAAAAGTATAAGAACAGGTGTTGTGTTGAGTAAATGGTCCTCGTTATTAACTAGAAAAAAATTACTTTTTCTTTAAACATTTTTTTAGCATGAAAATTGAATTTAATACAGTTTTAATTTTGTCTTTTTAAAAGCAAATTAAGGCAAGTTTTAGTTAACTAACCATCATGTGATCTGTCTTTTAGTAAATACAGTAATTAAACATTTACATTAAATGGTTAATTGAATTGTTTTTGGAAACGATTTTAAACATTATCGATTTTTTAAAAAATAAAATATACCGTAAATATTTATTTAAAATATATAAAAAGGTTCAAAAATATTTACTTTTTTATCATAGTGTATCAGGCCAGGGCTGGATTCAAACCTTGTTTCACAATAGGAATCATTTGTTCAGGTTGCTAGCTTAACTGTAAACAATCGCAATAAAACTAATATCAATCAAACATCTTTGAGAATCAATCTAGGGACCTTTAGTTTTGAGGTCATCATTCTTAATGCAGGACTAAACTTTTCAGGGCAAAATGAACCTAACCGGTAACATCAGAATTCAAAAGTAGACGCAGTTTAGAAGCAGGTAATCAATCAACAAACATGTAGCTTTCTTAACACCCCTAGCACCAAGCTAAAGTTCTAAGGAACACATTTAATATTCCTTTAAAATACTTGAAGGATTTTACTGAAATGGGTAGTTCATTCAATGTTAGTAAAATTTAGAACAATTTTTTAGATAAAAATTTATATATTAAATATAGTGCTATAAGGTCTGCCCATCCCTCCTATATGTATGTAAATGGATTATGTCCTGTACATGAGGGATCAGAGTGACTTATGGTCAACATGGGTAGGATAAGAAGGTTGGCACCAATGTAGGCTTTGAGCGTTCCATCATCAGATTTTCAAGAGTTATGGGGTGGAGTGGATTAAAGCCCGTCATTAAAGTATGAAGATTGGCTATCTTAATATAAGCTGAGCATTGATTGTATATATGTTTAGAGATGATAATCTGGACCAACTGACGAGTGCTGGTTTAGCACGAAATATGTATATTGGTGATTATTTATCTTTTCGACATGTGTGTAATCAAATCAAATGTGTCAGCAGTATGAAATAGTGTAGATAGTTGAGGCTCATGCGAAAGTCTGAGTTCAAACCCCCTATATATTACATATTGGAGAGCAGGTATGAACAAGCCAGTACTGTAGAAAAAATTCATATATTAAACAATTTTTAGATAATTACAAAATTTCAAAAAATTACTATTATTCTTTGACTGTAGTTAATTCATTGAAACCATTTACTGATCAATGGAAAAGGACATTGATTTCTTTTTTAGTTAGAAGGTAATGTTTCTGGGGCAATATCATCTTGCTGAAAATAAAAAATTGAATATGATATATCTTTGCCATTACTGAGGGAAAAGTCAAATACAAACTTGAATTGGTATGTCAATAATTTTTGTCATTCATTAGACTAGAAATTATCAACTTAATGAATAATATTTCTGTAGTGTATTAAATAGTTTGTGTCAAAGTTGTGAGAGTAGTAAATTTAACGCTTGTCAATTAAACTGCAGTAATTTACCATCTATACATACTGAACAATGATAAAGATATGGGTAAGACATTGTGATCTGAGCCAATTGATAAGTGCTGGTTCAGCACGAAATGTGCATCTTGGGGGATCATACATTTTTTCATGTCTTTGGTTATATGTTTCTGATTACACCACTCCACAAGGTGTCGAAGATGAATAAAAACCAGTCCCTACATTGTGTGAGAGTAATGTAATTAAAATTAAACTATAGAAATATTATTCATTAAGTGGATAATCTCTAATCTAATGAATGACTAATAAAAAATTATTAATATACTTCCATCAAGTGGTTTGTGTCAAAGTTGTGAGGGTAGCAAGTTTGACACATCGATTAAACTGCAGTAATTTGCCATTCGATATATACTGAACATTGATAAAGATATATGTAAGACATTGTGATCTGGGCCAATTGTTGAGTGCTAGTTCAGCAAGAAATATGCATCTTGGGGATCATACATCTTTTTCGCATGTTTGGTCATATGTTTATGACTACATCCCTCCACAAGGTGTTAAAAGTGAATAGAAACCAATCCCTTTGTTGTGTAAGATTGGTGTAGTGAAAATTAAACTACAGAAATATTATTCATTAAGGTGAATTGACATGATTTGCCCAGCAATGTAGTTATTATGAAACAAAGGCAATGTGTGTAGGTCTTTAGATTTTAGGGTCCCTTTTATTTTATATACATTCAACAATGTATTCATCATCATCAAACATTATCAATCCACTATAGGATGAAGATCTCTCCAAGTTCAATCCATCTTCTCTGATCTTTAGCTTCTCTTCTCCACATTACCATCACACTTTCTTATTTCATCCATCCAATCTCTTTCTGGATCTGTTACAATCTCTTGGAATCCAGTTTAAAATTTCAATTGTCCATCTATTATCATTTCTTCTAGAAATATGTCCAGCCCAACTACAGACTTTTAATTTTTTCAATGAAGTAACACCTGTTTGTTCTCTTATCCATATATATTGCATTTTCAATCTCTTCTTGTTATTCCCAACATGCATCTCTCCATACTTCTTTGAGTGGTATAAAGTCTCTATATTGCTCTTCTATTAAATGTCCAAGTCTCAGATCCATAAGTAAAAACTGGTAATGCACATTTATTAAAAACCTTCTTCTTCAAACACATAGGCATATTTCCTTTTAGTATCAAGTTATTTCTATCAAAAGCACTCCAACCAAGTTTAACTCTATGATTAATTTCATCCATTATATTTCCATCTGTATTAATAATCTGACCAAGGTATTTGTAGCTGTTAACTTCTTCTAACTCATCATAAAATAATGTATTAAGGTATTGTATATATTAGAAATATTAAAAATGGTTTTTTTTGAAATTTCACATAGAGACCCAAAAATTTTAGCTATGCCTCTAAGCATAACCTCGTATCAATCTAAACGAGTGAAAATAATATGGAGCGAAGACATTAAAGAATGAGCATTAAAAAACAGCTTATACAAAAAAATAGACTACCTTTGAATGATCTAATAATATATCCTATAAAGCCTTATTCTCAAACTGTGGTATACGTACCATTAATGGTACATTACATTATTATTAGTGGTAAAAATTTTACACAAAAGATTTAAATGAATTCACGTTATGAAGAATGATCAGTTAGAGTAGAGTTGGCCATTTCTGACACAAGGTGCATCCTATGAAAAAGTCTTTAGCTGGTTTACTATTGCTGTTGTTGCTATTTTGTTGTTGCTAAGATTGCGAGCAAAGATTAGCAAATTTTTGTTTCTTTTTTTTTAAGAAGCATTATTTTTATCTAGTTTTTTTTTTTTTGTCTATATTTATTAATTTTTATTTGTTTGATTTTTTAAAATTTATATTTAGGACATGAATATATTTTTTTTAATGTTGACTAAATTCTTTAATATGCTTTTAATTTGCATTGTTATTTCCAACTATTAATTTTATTTATTTTATTATTATATATTTTTTTATTTTTAATCGTCTAACATGAATATAATCATTTTAATGTGTTATAAATTGTTTACATTTTTATACATTTTATTATTTTATTTATTTACTTTTTAGGCCCAAACCTGTTATAATGGACAAATGGTTAGGAATAGAAAAATCAAAGGGCAAAACGGCTGGCAGAAGACATTGACACAGCTAATACTTGTAGTTTTAATCCCAGATCTCGCAAAGTATCCAGAAAATAAAATTATATTGCTACAAGAAAGTATAATGAAAATTATTTGGAATATAGATTTTTTTGGAACGAGGATGAAAACAACCCCAGGCTCAAATATATTATTTATTTCGAACAATTTTCAAATCACTCAATGAAACCATAGCTTCTGCTATGTCATTTTCAAAATAAACCAGCCAGTTTAACAAGTCCACCTCTCGACTTTTTTAAATGAAAATAAACTTTAATGAAAACTAACATATGTTCATTTCATTCTTTCACCACAACTAATGAATGTGCAGTGGAAAAATCATATTTGGTTAGTTTGAGAATTGCACATACTGCAAAACCACTTGCTATTGTAGAATCTTTAATATTACTTGCAGCTAAAGATATTGTGATGTCCGTTCCGGGCTCTACTGTAGCCGCCAAGTTGAATGTTGTTTCTTTGTCAAATGATACCATTTTGCAATGAATACATGAAATTGCAGCTGAAGTAAAACAAATACCATTCAAAAATATAAAATAAAACAAATATTTTGCAATTCAGTTTAATGAAAGCACAGACATAACCAATTTTGCACAGTTGATGGCTTATATTTGATTTGAAAGAGGACAAGTTATAGATGAAGAATTCTTATTGCCTGAGCCTCTTCCAAATCATAGCACAGCGGACGTGATTTTTAGGAAAATTAATGAGTTTACTACTGGTCATTAAATAAATTGGAAAAAATGTGTAGGAATGTGTTCTGATGGTGCACGTAAAATAATAAGTTGTCATGGCACTTTCACCACAATTAAAGAAGTTGCACCAGATGCAAAGTTCACACATTGCGCCATACATCGTGAAGCATTAGCTACCAAAACGATGCCCACACAACTAAAAACTGTTTTAGGTCAACCTGTGAAGATAGTGAATTTTATTAAATGTCGGATCCTTAATTCATGACTGTTTACAATTTTGTGCAATGAAATGGATAGTAATAACAATAAGCTCCTTTCACACATTGAAGTGTGGTGGTTATCAAGTGGAACAATTTTAACTAGATTCTATGAATTACATTCAGAGACCCAAGTATTCCCGACAAAAATCCATTGAATTCCATCATTGTTTTACTGATGAATTCTGGTTATCCCATTTAGCATATTTTCCCAATATTTTTGGAAAACTGGATGAACTGAATTCTGGTTTGTAAAGTTCCAATCTAATTATCTTGACTGGATATGACAAAATAAATGCAGCTATGAAAAAACTAGAATACATAATTAAGGACACGAAAAGCAAGAAAGTTGCTTCATTACCAACATCAGAAGAGTGTCTAACCTGTCACTGACTGAGCAACTAATTTAAGATATAGAAAAACACTGCATAGGACTTGTTAACAATTTTCATTCCTACTTTCCTAAATTTTAGAAAATGAATGTGGGATAAGAGATCCATTTTCTATTTCGGATAACGTGAACAATAATGTTCCACTTCAAGAAAGAGATCGGCTTTTAGATATTTCACGTGAATGATCCTCGTGAATGAGTTCAAAAAAGATAACACAAAATTTTTGGTTAAAAAGAAGAGATGAATATAAGTATATTTCCAACAAAGTGATAAAATTTGTAATGCCTTTCAACACATCATATCTTTGCAAAACTGGATTGTCAGACATGCTATTAATTCAAAATAAATGTAGCACATGCTTGCAACTTGCATCTGACTCATGCTTGAAATTAATGAAGATAAAGCTCCACATATCAAAACTAGTTACAAGGACACAGAGTCATTCATCTTATTAATCCTTATCAATAATAAATTTTAGAATTTACTATTATTATTACTACGCCCTATTTACTATTTATACTTTTATTATAATGAAAAAGTTTCTTTTATGATATAAATAAAATTGAATAATATAAATTTGAAATGTTCTATTTTTAGATTATAAACACTCCATTTAGGATGCATTCATTTTTAATCGAAAAATGCTTTTATGATTGCACATATATTTTTGATTCTTAGTTATGTAGTACAAAATTTAAAAAGTTTGAGAACCCTGCTATAAAGTAGAAGAAAATACAAACAAGCGTTGTTAGCCGAGAGGTCAGCGCAGCCGCCTTGCAAGCACGCAGTTGGTTGCAGACGGTTATTGCGGGTTCGCTTCCCGGACGATGCTATGACATATGGAAAAAAATACTATTTCAGATATTACTTAATAATAATTCACTGATAATCATTCACATTTAAAGTTTATTACAGACTACTGCAAATATATTAGTAGCCCGAGTTCAATACCTAATAATAAATAATGTTACTTAAATCCCTTAATCTACCCATTATACATTATCTTTGAAAACAATAATGTAAATAAAGTCAGCGTTTTTGTTTTTTCTTAAACCAGAAATAAAAATGAGTGTATAGACCCAATGTACCATTGAATTATTTTTGAAAATACGTATAAAAAGTAATAATTTATACAGATTTATATTATTATTACAAGAATCATAGTACAGTCCATATTCATTAGTAAAGAATCATTTAATAAATATTCAAATTTAATAAATATTCAAATTTAATAAATATTCAAATTTGTCCGCACAACTATTATTAACCTACTTGACTTTTCATTTTTCACCTTTTTTGTTTCAATTTTTATTTCAGGTACATTAATCATCTCAATTGTCATGCATCTGACAAAGCATATTTGCGACTAGTCGTAAAAAAGATATAATTAGAGGGGATTTGAACCCAGACTTTCAAATTCCCATTAGTCATCCACACCATCTTCATGACCACATACATGTGAACAAAATAAACGATCTCCAATATATGTATTTCATGCTGAACCAGCACTCATCAATTGGTCTGGATCATGATTTCTCACATATCCTTCCTTCTAGTTTAAGTTTTTATTTAAAGGGTCTCATTATTTTTATTTGATGTATTTATCCTTTTTAATTGTATTTGCGTACGCTTATAAATATCTAAGACCATGTGAAAGGCCTTATGTCTATGACCTGAAATTCAAATCCAGACCCAAATAAAATTCTTTTCATGAGGCTTAGGATTTTTCTGACAAACAACTAGTCCATAGGTAACCTATTCTTGATCAGTACATAAGTATCTAACTATCTTTAGTTAGGGATTTAAAAAAAAAGGTGAAAAAAACACTTTCCCAGTCAACAAATGGAAAGCCTGGTGAATATTGCCTTTTCTTGATCGTTCCTCTAAAGGATACTGCTATATAGATCTTTACCCTACCTTTTTATCCAAGTCCATATGCACATATATTTAATAATATGCTAATGTCTTTAGGAAAAATGTCTTGTCAGTGTCATAAATCAGAGGCTTATAAATCAAAGACGTATATTGTTTACTTTACTATCCCTTCTCCAGTTGTCTTGCTGAAAACAAAAAGCCTCACCATCTTTAAAAAACATCTATACTCTAGGGGCCTTTCTCTTCTACTTATGCCTTCTATGTACAAAAATTACTATTAATTTCTGATCATCATTCACTCAGCTGTGTATTCTGCTCTACAACATTCTTTTTCTCTTAATTCATTTTTTGATAAAATTCTTCATCAGAAACTATTTCAATTTAGCCAATTTTTTATCATTTCTATAAAATGTTTTTTAAAAAAGAAAACAACATTCTTCTTATTAAATGTTTTATCATCTCCCAAGTTTTCATAAAAATATAATACACTAAGACACTTAATTTGTTTTGCAATCCGAGATCATTGCTCATTTAAGTCCAAAATTTGTTGAAACATAAATATAAAATTTCAAACAGATTTTATATGTTAAAGCAAATGTATTTTATATATTACAAGACTGTCCCGGCCTATGAAAAAGCCGTCGTTTTTATAATAGTTTTTTTTAATTGGTTGCTTTAACAAATTTCAATCATGCATGGTAATACTATGGAGCCTACGAACTACACGATATCAAACGACATGATTTCAATTATATATTAACCAAAACTGAATGTAATTATAATACTATAACATCTATTTTTTCCCCTCACTAAATAAATATCACATTTCAAGCATGATTTTATGTATTATAATCACATTACTTTGCGATTTAAATACTAGACGTATTCAGTTCTGTAGTTAGTTAAAACACATGTACTGATATTTTTCTGAGCATTTTTCCCTTCCAAAACCATATTTATTTAGAAGCCAGAAATGTAACCACCAACGTATGAAAAGGTCGTCGTCTTTGTAATAGTTTTTTTTAATTGGTTGCTTTAACAAATTACTTCCTTTGCATAAAATGCGTTGTAAAAAAATTACTGTTTATTAATGGCGGAACAAATAATAATTTTTTTCTTGGAAAAATACGCCCTCTAACAAAGAAATGTTTAATTTGAATATCACGTGACATCATTACTGACAAACATACATTCACATGAATTATATATATAGATAGATAATTAATGTTTAAATAGGCAATATTCTATATTCTGTTTTCATAACGTTTTGTCGTCTTCAACTTGTAGACATATACTGTGAAATATCAACTCTAGGCATATGCATTTTAAAATAAATATGAACATGCCTGAAGATATTCAAGAAAAAATAAGGGTACTTGTAAGTTTTCAAGTAAACCAAGATGGCAGCCCATATTTTTGGTACAGTTTTAGGGACCACCAAAAAATATTTGCAAAAAAATCACAGCTAGGAAATGTCATATTTAATAATTACATTTTATTTTTTATTATTGTTATTTTTAAAAAAGAAATCATTGTGGAAAAATTAATTACAATATTTATAATTTCTTTTCTTTTTTTTTTTTTCTTGGATTAACTTATTATCAGAAAAATGGGGGGAAAAAATAAATAAATACAATATTTACAATTTATTCATGTCAGTGGCATGCTATCATATCGTGACCATTAACGCAGACATTTTGGGAGGGCGGGATCCCGTATCTTTGGAAACTGCATCATATTCTGTGACAGGAAGGTCCCAAATTTTTATCATTATGCCAATTTACCAAAAAAAAAAAAAACAGCTGAAGAAAAAAGAAACATGCTGGATTGAACCAAAGTATAACAATGTTAACAGCATCTAATTGCATCCTACATTATAAGTAAAAAAATTGAAATAAAGCTTCTTAATGAAATTTATTTAAATTTATCTCCTTTTTAAATTTTAAATCGATTCATTAATTGTTTTTATTTAACAACTAACAGATCTTTGGTAGATTATAGGCCCTTAAATCTGTACATTTATCAAAAATACTGGGTGCCATCTTGGTTTACTTGAAAACTAACAAGTATCAAAATAAGCTATAATTTTATCAGCTGTGCTTAATAATATGATATGGATCAAGAAGATAATTTGAAGTGGAGAAAGATTTTTGCATTATGCATTAATTCAAAACATGATTTAATTAAGAAAAAAAATGAAATATAGATGCAAATGCTTTTAATTACAGATGCCAGCTAAGAAAGTTCATGAAAATGTTTTTCTAAATGTAAATATTAAATAATTAAAATTTTTAAAGCTGATTAAAAGAAACTCATTTATTTGTAAGCTTTCAATAATTCAAAATACCACATGGGACCCTAAGAGAATAAGAATACAGAAAAAAAAATGTCAGAGAAGTTTTAGTGGTTAGAAGACAGGATCATTTATGGGAAAACCTTTTATCAATTGCATATTGTTACATTTTTATGATTTTAAATTAAATCATTTTTTCCTCTCATAAATATAATTTTGTTGTTGTTGTTTTAAGCTGAGTAATATATATACATATATTCAAAATAAGGATCATAGATCACATGACCCTATTCTTTTAAGCTTGTGAGTTATAAACAATGAGAATTGCCAATTCCTCAACAAGCTTTGTGATAAATGCTTAGCCAGAGAAAGCATTTAAAATATCCCTGTCAGGACCCTCCCCCAGCCCCTGACCATGGTTTTGTGCTTTGGCATTCCTCAGAGAGGCGCTAGAGTAGGTTCAGACACTAGATCTAAAAATACTAACCCAAAGCCAGCATTTATCTAAAAGTTATCTATTGAGTGAAAAATCTGAAATTTTCAGACACCTACATGTCTTCAAACCTAGCTATCCAACTCAAATATCTATATGGGGTTGATAGATCTTCAGCCATACCATATATTAGTTGTCTTAGCAATATAACATCACATAAGACTTAAGGCAAAGACTATAAATAGTCAAAATAAGAGTCATAGATCACATGACCCTATTCTCTTAAGCTTGTAAGTTATAAACAATGAGGATTGCCAATATATATATATGTGTGTAAAAAATACTATACAGAAGACTGTAATATATTTATAAATAATAATTATCATTATACAAATACTGGATAATGAAATATTACAGAAAAAGTACAGTATTGATGTTTTCACAAATGCAGAACTGGCAAAACTTTTAAGAATACAAAAGGCAAAACAGAAAAAAAAAAATTAATTAGTGAATTTGATCAGATGAACCTAAACTTTTAAGTGAAATAAAAACAACTAGATTGTATATATCTACAATAGAATGCTGGATTCTTAATTACTTGTTAGAGTATTTCTATCATCTAATATTAAGAACTGAATGTCTACAGAAAAATTTTTGAACTTTAAACTTTCCAAATACATTCAACTGCTAGTAATAGCACATGGGTTAATATTCAACATAATGTTTCGAATGGTATTATCTCCTCCACTCTTCGAGTGTTGCTGGTCTGACAGAGACAGCACCAGCATGGGAATCTAACCTGGACTTTTAGATTATTGAATGTTTAAGGGAAATGCTCTAACCAATTGAGCTATTGGTTAGAGCATTATCTTAAAAAATCAATATTCAAGAATCGAAAGATTTCGGTTCAATTTCCAGGCTAGTACTGTCATTGGTGATCCAGAAACACCTGAAAAAGAGAGGAGGATAATACCACTCGAAACGTAGCGTTAAATGCTAACCTGTGTGCTATTAATAACAGTTCAATGTATTTAGAAAATTTAAATAAATTTTACAAATTTTTCTAAAGATATTCAGCTCTTAATATTAGATGATGGAAATAAATAGTCCAACAAATAATTAATACTAAAATGCCATCATACACAGAGGCAAAACTCTCCATACAGTAGAGATCATGTGATGTTTCGTGGTTTAAAATGGCAACATTACAAACCTTCAGACAACCCTTTGGATTATATTTACATATGTTGCAAAAAATTTTCTACGACAAATTCATTTTGCAGGATTTTTCAGGATTCAAGAGTAGGTTTTTTTAAACTCTCATTTAAAGTCCAAACCGTGCTTTAAATAAAAAAAAAAAAAAGGCAGCTTAATGCAATTATGGTATTAATTTACTGAATGCTTTTTGATCTCTAATTCCATTTGCAAATACATATACGAACTAATTTATTTACTATAACAGATTAAAAATCACCTCTAAAGTTTTATTTGGATGATAAAAATTTTAAATAGTAAGTATTCATACTAATGGTATTTTATCAGTATATATATATATTAAAATTAATTCAAGAGTCGGTCTGTGAGGGAGAATATGCTTATCGTGTTAAACTAGTTACAGTAAGTCTATCATAGTTTACAGATTATTTTATTTCCTTCAAACTTTGCATTACTGAGATGTAAATAAACTATATTGTGACATTATTCACCCGGAATGTTTTCCAATACCCACTCTTCAATAAAAGATGTCTTAAACTTTGTGTTGTTTTTAGATCTATTTCCGATAGCATAAGCACCAAATACAATTTTACAGTTACTTTCTTCTAATATCTTCAAGCATCATATTAAGAAAAAAACATCATGCTATCTACTTAGCATTACCATTAGGTATACTTTGGCTCTGATCATCTTAATGTTAATTTCACAATGTCAGATATTATCATGTAATAGGAGAAAAACCCCACCAACAATCATATCTTTTCAACAATGCATTTTTAAACAGAGAAAATCCACAAATCTGATGCCATTTGGCAAAACCAGTCACATGATAATCCAAAATTTTGTAAAATGTCAGTTTTAATTTGTAACATTTGGCAGTTTGAAATCCATAACACATCTTAATTTAATCTACAATTAGCTTCAATAATTAGAATTAATAAAACATAATGATTTCACACTATCAACAAAAGCACTAGCAATCATATTTTTCCACCAATTAATTTCTAGTTTTCTGACATTAATACCGATTGTATGACCACGGAGAGATTTTCTAAAATACATTGCAATATACACCTCCTGTAATTACACAGTTCAAAACCGTTTCTTAATGCAATTTACAATTAGACCTCAACTGATAGAATTGTTTTACTGACTTCATATTATCAAATAAAATGCAAAATAATCACTAAGAACCAACAATTCATTTCTAAATAGGCGATAATCCACTATTAGAAGCCTAATTGCATCATTGCCATCAATCATATGAATAACAGAAAGTTTTTTAAAATAACAGTCGCAATATACAATACCTGAAACTTCATGAAACCCAAAAATCATGTCATAATTTAATCTGCAAACCAGTTTCCAATCATTAATACCAATGATCTCATGATCTAATACATAATCCAAAATATCGGATTTCTAGTGAGTACACTTATCAACCCAGCAGAAAATCACCCACATTATAATTAAAATCATGAAGAAAGTCTGGTTAATAATGATTCCCATCAGCATCCACAATTATTTCTCCTAACCATGCAAAAACCAGGAAATCATGAAAAGGTGACAACTTACAACTTTGATAGGTCAACTCAATTGGCAATATTTAAAACTCGAGACTTAATAGTACTAGAATATGCACAAAAATACTGTAAACATGACCGGAAGAACACATTAATTGGATTGTTGAATCATGGATGATGAGATACCAGAAATCTCATTGTGCTCATGATAAACTTTACTTTTAGTAATACCTATAAACCAAAAAATGTATTGAATAGTTAATCGCTTGAGAGATCATATGATGTTTGAGCACCAGAAGTGGTAAGCTAAGCTTCAATTTAGAACCCTAAATATTGGGTCAGTCACTCTATCATTGTGCTAAGCATCGCATAGCAATAAGATGTATAAATTAAGCCTTTGGCTACCCTTTAATATCAATAGTGATCAGCCCGTACAGGTTGGAGTCATTACTTTTAATAAATTTTTTCTTTTTATTATGGCTCATGCATACTTCTACTGGCACTTCTGGGTGTTCCTTCAACTTTCATATATCCATACATCTACTACTGCACTTATCCCAGATGACTATCACTGATTTCTGCCTAATCATCCAACACTTTAATCAATTTCCTGGATCATAAATTTTCCCCGATTAAAAATGTTATATTGTTGATTAAGACTTCAGTCGTACAAAATCAAAAATCAGATAGATTACTGATTACAAAAAAAAAAATACCCTTCCATTTCCCAACTTATTTAATTCCTGGTTATTCTGCATTTTGGTCATGAGTAACATGACCTAATAAGATGTCTTACTGCTTGTCATTCTTCACGGCTTTTAGTATATGTAAAATTAATACTTCAGGCAACCATTTTTTGGAAAACCAAGTTAAAACAAATTGTTTTCCGACCATTGGCGCATATATAAGAAACTTGTAGTATATTTAGTACCCAAATGCCCACATTTTTTAACAATAGATGCAAATTATAGAATGTATGTAACTAACAAAAAATAAATTATTTGTTTAGCCCTCACAGGCATACGATACAGCTCCTCCTAATGATAATGCATTGTATTATAATTATCTTTGTTTATCAGTCAAATCTAGAATAACTTGAGGGTTTTGTTTACACTTTAGCTAATAATAAATAGAAACCCATTTCTATCCCAAACAAACTGGGCTGCCCATTTGGAAAAAAAACCCTGTGACTTAAAAAAAAATTTCCAAAGTTCACCCATCCCAGATTGGAAAACCAGATCATGGGTAAAAGCAAGCAATGTTCATTACACAATTGATCCAGTAATCATTTCCCAGTTCCCTGATTACATAAAGAAATATATAACCTATCATATATAAAGTGTACGATTTGGAACAATAAAGTCACTTATTGCATAGAGCAAAAACATTTTTCACTTATTAAAAAAAAATCAGTTTTGCTTATTTACAATTCCCTCTTTTTCTTTATAAATGTAGCCCAGCTTCAATATTCCTTAAAATATAATTTTTTTCCAGTTTTTTTACGTTTCAACAGCTGAACCAAAATTATGTAAAATCAAATAACATCACAACAATATATATATATGTCCTGTACATGAGGGGTCGCACTGACCTTAGGTCAACATGGGTGTGACAAGAATCTCGGCCTCAGGGTGGCCTTTGAGCATTTCCATCAGCAGATTTGCAATTGGATGGACGGCTGAAGAGTTGGAGGGTGAAGTAGATAGAAGCCTGTCCATTAAAGTATGAGGATTGGCTATCTTAATATATATCTGAGCACTTATAGCATATATGTGTGGAGATGGTAATCTGGACCAACTGATGATTGCTGGTTTGGCATGAAATATTTGTATTGGTGATTATTTATCTTTTTGACATATATGTGTTCAAGTGTATCAGTGTTATGAGATAGTGTGGAGAGTGGTGGATCATGTGAAAGTCTGTGCTCATATACCCTATATATTACATATATTTTTCATTTCTTTCTAGAATCTGATGTTTCAAGTATTATAATCAAGATTATATTAGTTATATGATTTTATAGTGGTAGGGTTTACAATATTAAATAACCTAAGAGATTGTAAAAGATGTAGAAAAAGACATGAGTTGGATGGATAAGGAAGTTTTCTAGGGTGTTATGTATAAGAAAGATAAGATAGAAGTAACTGGACTAAACTTGAGAGATTAATCCCACAATAGATCAATAATGGTTGTAGATGATTATATGTTTGTTAATCTTGACAACAATTATAATTAAATAATCTAAACATCAATGGAAAAAATAAAAACATGTAGCATATAGTTTTGATGTTACAATATATTTTTGATTTTACATTATTTTGGTTCAATAATATAACAAGTTTTCAAAAGAAGTCTTTACATATTAAATAAACATACCAATCATTAACATTAGTAGTGAATGATAAACAAATAGGAATGCGCTGTGCATTATTTAATGCAATAGCAATGTGTCAAATTCTGAAACTGAAAGTCCTGGATCATGATCCAGATGCCACTTTCAGCTCTCGTTCAGGTGCTTGAACTATGAACTCTCCAGCAATAAACCATTGGATTTAAATCAACATAAATGTCCTGTACATGAGTGATCAGATTGACCTTAGGTCAACATGGGTGTGACAAGAATCTCAGCCTCAGTGTGGCCTTTAAGCATTCCATCATCAGATTTTCGATTGGATGGATGGTTGAAGAGTTGGAGTGTGGAGTAGATTGAAGCCTGTCCATTAAAGTATGTGGTTTGGCTATCTTAATATATATCTGAGCACTTATAGCATATATATGTAGAGATGGTAATCGGGACCAACTGATGATTGCTGGTTTAGCATGAAATACATATATTGGTGATTATTTATCTTTTCAACATATATGTATTCAAGTGTATCAGTGTTATGAGATAGTGTGGAGAGTGGTGGGTCTTGTGAAAGTCTGTGCTCATATATCCTATATATTACATATAGAGACACAGGTATATAATAAGCCTGTGTGTTTCAATTATTACATAGTAGAGATGTCTGCCCATCCCTTGTATATGTATTAAATGCATTATGTCCTGTATGTGAGGGGTCAGATTGACCTTAGGTCAACATGGGTGTGACAAGAATCTCAGCCTCAGGGTGGCCTTTGAGCATTCCATCATCAGATTTTCAATTGGATGGACGGTTGAAGAGTTGGAGTGTGGAGTAGATTGAAGCCTGTCCATTAAAGTATGAGGTTTGGCTATCTTAATATATATCTGAGCACTTATAGCATATATGTGTAGAGATGGTAATCTGGACCAACTGATGATTGCTGGTTTAGCATGAAATACGTATATTGGTGATTATTTATCTTTTCAACATATATGTGTTCAAGTGTATCAGTGTTATGAGATAGTGTGGAGAGTGGTGGGTCATGTGAAAGTCTGTGCTCATATACCCTATATATTACATATATAGACACAGGTATATAATAAGCCTGTGTGTTTCAGTTATTACATAGTAGAGATGTCTGCCCATCCCTTGTATATGTATTAAATGGATTATGTCCTGTACATGAGGGGTCAGATTGACCTTAGGTCAACATGGGTGTGACAAGAATCTCAGCCTCAGGGTGGCCTTTGAGCATTCCATCATCAGATTTTCAATTGGATGGACGGTTGAAGAGTTGGAGTGTGGAGTAGATTGAAGCCTGTCCATTAAAGTATGAGGTTTGGCTATCTTAATATATATCTGAGCACTTATAGCATATATATGTAGAGATGGTAATCTGGACCAACTGATGATTGCTGGTTTAGCATGAAATACATATATTGGTGATTATTTATCTTTTCAACATATATGTATTCAAGTGTATCAGTGTTATGAGATAGTGTGGAGAGTGGTGGGTCATGTGAAAGTCTGTGCTCATATATCCTATATATTACATATAGAGACACAGGTATATAATAAGCCTGTATGTTTCAATTATTACATAGTAGAGATGTCTGCCCATCCCTTGTATATGTATTAAATGGATTATGTCCTGTACATGAGGGGTCAGATTGACCTTAGGTCAACATGGGTGTGACAAGAATCTCAGCCTCAGGGTGGCCTTTGAGCATTCCATCATCAGATTTTCGATTGGATGGTCAGCTGAAGAGTTAGAGTGTGGAGTAGATTGAAGCCTGTCCATTAAAGTATGTGGTTTGGCTATCTTAATATATATCTGAGCACTTATAGCATATATATGTAGAGATGGTAATCGGGACCAACTGATGATTTCTGGTTTAGCATGAAATACGTATATTGGTGATTATTTATCTTTTCAACATATATGTATTCAAGTGTATCAGTGTTATGAGATAGTGTGGAGAGTGGTGGGTCATGTGAAAGTCTGTGCTCATATATCCTATATATTACATATAGAGACACAGGTATATAATAAGCCTGTATGTTTCAATTATTACATAGTAGAGATGTCTGCCCATCCCTTGTATATGTATTAAATGGATTATGTCCTGTACATGAGGGGTCAGATTGACCTTAGGTCAACATGGGTGTGACAAGAATCTCAGCCTCAGGGTGGCCTTTGAGCATTCCATCATCAGATTTTCGATTGGATGGTCAGCTGAAGAGTTAGAGTGTGGAGTAGATTGAAGCCTGTCCATTAAAGTATGTGGTTTGGCTATCTTAATATATATCTGAGCACTTATAGCATATATATATATGTGGAGATAGTAATCTGGACCAACTGATGATTGCTGGTTTAGCATGAAATACATATATTGGTGATTATTTATCTTTTCAACATATATGTATTCAAGTGTATCAGTGTTATGAGATAGTGTGGAGAGTGGTGGGTCGTGTGAAAGTCTGTGCTCATATACCCTATATATTATAAATAAGACTATAAATAGGAAATTTTTTTTTCCAAAGAATTTTATATACGGTAATATTATGTACAACACAAATATAAATGATTGAATATTTGTTGTAGTGAGCAAAAAATAGCAACTTTGCAAATAGCTTTTTTTTTATTAACTTTAAATCAATATCTATATTTCTGTCTTTTTTAAAATATATACATCAGCAAAAATAAGCAGTTTTTTTAAAAAAAAATACAGCATTTGCTTACTATTACTAAACATATGTTTGTTTTTTATGACTTGATCAAGAAGATGAGAAAAACGCCTTTTAGTAAGAAAATATATTGTTTAATAATCCTTCAACGTGCTTTGGAATTTGTTCCTTTTATATATACGTGTAAATAAGTAAACGGCTGCATATTTTCAATTAGCATAAATTATAAGGGCTATTTACAAAGATTTGATTACTTTTCGATATAAACAAATTAGAAATTTAAAATTCTATTTCTTTAATAAAAAATATACTACAATTTCTCCAGTCTCTAGCTTTTCTTCTACACATCATCCCAGCACACTTCCTTACTTCATCTATCCATCTCACACATGGTCTCTACCCTATCTTCTCCATATCATCCTAGCATACCTCCCTATTTCATCCATCTCATATGTGGTCTTTTGCTAGGTCTTTTATAATTTCTTGAAATCCAGTTTAAGATTTCAACTGTCTATTATCATCTCTACTAGAAATATGTCCAGCCCAACACCAGTCTTTTAATTCTTTCAGTGGCATTAGTAACCCCCATTCTCTCATCCATACATTTTGTTTTTGATTTCTTCTTGTCTTAACATACATCTCTCCAGATTCCATTAAGTGGTCTGAAGTCTCTGTATTGTTCTTTTGTGAAGTGTCCAAGTCTCAAATCCATAAGTAAGAACTGGTTAAAATACATTTATTAAAATCTCCCTTTTCAAACCCATGGCATATTTCATTCATAATATCAAATTATTTCTACCAAATGCATTTCAATCAAGTTTAATTCTACAATTAATTTCATCCATTATGTTTCAATCTGTAGTAATAATATGACCAAGGTATTTGTAGTTGTTAAGTTCTTTTAACTGATCATTATCAATCTTAATTTTCTTCTTTTGAGAAAATCCATTGATTATTTTAGACTTTTTTAACATTTACCTTTAGTCCTACTTTTTTACTTTCAGCTGATAACTCTTGCAATACTTTCTGAAGCTCAGAAAAACAATTACTTCATCTGTAAAATCTAGATGTCTTGAATAATGTCCATTACTTTTACACCTTTAGTGTCTCATTTTAATTCACAAAATACTTCTTGCAAAATTATGGTAAAAAAAATTTGGAAATAGGAAGTTGCACTGTTAAACATCCTTCTTAATGTTAACCTTCCTAATATCATTATGTAATCTAATCATTACTGTTGTATTTTTTTATAAATATTCATCAAAATAAGGCAATATCCTGGGTTTATACCTTGATGATCCAATTCCTTAATCATTGAATGTTTACAGAATAAATCCTCTTTCATAATCTAAAAATCTAAAGCATAATGACAATTCATATTCATTAGTCCTTTCTATAACTTTTCTCAATACTTGGATAAAATCTACTTTACTAAAACCATTTTTGGTTAATTAAAATCCAAAGTTTGCTGCAGATGAGTTGTAATTATCCTAGTAAAAATTTTGTATAGAAATGATAAAACTGATAAGCCAATAATTTCTAATTTCTTAATCACCTTTTTAAAATATTAATATTGCATTCTTCCAATATTTAGTACATGTTTATCATTCGGACATTGGATATAATTTTGCCAAAAACTTTTCTATGTCTCCGCCTGCTTCTTTTAAGATATTGATTATAATTCCATCATTACGTGGAGCCTTTCCTTACTTCATAGATTTAATTACATGTTTCACTTCTTCATTTAAAATCTTGGGCAATCTAGAAGATAGAGCAGTTGTAGGAGATACCTTTTCTTGTTCTTTACTGCTATATAATTCTTGCTAGAACTCTTCTACAATTTTGTGATGTCATCTCTCTTTTTAATCATAGTTTCATCTTCATTTCTTAATGCAGAAATAAGTTTCCTACCAAGACCAACTTTTGAGACTTTTATTCTCTTATATAGCTTTCCTTTCGAATTATAGTTAAATACTCATTTAATGAAGGTAATTTCTTCAATCTACTTTAAAGACAATAGTACCAGATATCTATATCCACTGCTATCATATTAACATCACCAGACCAGTTTCTAACTAATAGCCTTCATCAAAAAGGAGCCTGAACCAAATGTTTTTGTCATTCAACAGTCAACCCATACTCTTCCTTTTTTGTTCATAATCAAGCCTGAACTTTGTCATTCAACAGTCAACCCATACTCTTCCTTTTTTGTTCATAATCAAGCCTGAACTTTGACGATCTTAAATGTTTTTTATCCAATTCAATTTTCATGCCCAATTATATAGATCTAACATTACACCAGTATTTATATATTTTACTATTCTCAGTTTAATAAGAATGGGCATGTTTTATCATTTTTGCTAGAATAATATGAACTAACAACTGTCATATGACCACCTTTGCTTACATATGTTACTAGGTGTCACTCCAACACCACCTTTATAAGCCTGAATAATCAATAGACACAACAGCACTACCATCTAGCATATATTGACTGTTTTGGAGTGAATAAATTGCTCCTAAAAGCATACGTATGCAGAAGTAGTCATTCATTTGTTAATTTTCTGACCAGAAACTATCAAGATCAGATTAAATGATAATGAGTTGGCTAGATGAAAAAAATCCTACGATAGATATAAGTCCATGGTCATCTAAAAACTTTTTTACATGGATTCAAACCCTAGATCATAAAAGTAAAAAGATGTTTTGAAATCGCTAAAGTGGCAAAGTTCTTCATATATCTAATTTTGGTTGTATTTGGGCTTATGAATAATGCTGATAATCTAAATCTTAACAATGATTGTTTGTTGATCAGAATGGCATTGAGCTTTTCAATTATCAAAAAGAAAATGGTATCTAGTAGTCCACACTGCAGTAGTAAAGATCAGCGACACATATTAGGTCATTGAATTTAATTTTTTTGCCACCTAGTATAACTTCAGCAATTAACAGACATCAGATGGTAGTGATTAATAACTCCCTATCCTGTGCTTGTCCTACCCAATGTCCCTACACTAGTTTCTAAAATTTATGACTTTCATCAGTGCGAGCCTTTGAATCTGGAAGCAGGGTATTTGAATCTTTTGAATCAAATGCACCCTTTCTATACTAACCCATCTTTTATTTCCTTGTTTTACTAACTGACAGTAAAACAAAAAACTAAAAAATGGCTGCTGGAGGAAATATACCTTAGATCCAAAATATCCAGATGTATTGCTCCTCAATGATAAAATTCATAAGCTCGAAAAGAGTCTGAGGATTAGGACAGGATTGGATAGACTTTATTGGGTACTACCATGAAGCATCTATAGATTATTAAAGCTTACACTAGATGGCAAAAATATGAAGAAAAACAGAAATTGCTGCTGAATCGCATAATGTATTGAAACTGATGATTTAAATGTCAAATCCATAAAGATCGTAGCTCTCCAAAAACTATATATCCTAAGCCCTTGCCACACGATCTAGATTAATATGGGTTATCCGAGACTTCAATAGCCAAAGTATCTAAATTTTATTTCCTCAGTATAATGAAGAGTATTCAAGAGTGAAATCAGTTCTTGCATTTGAAGCATATGTAAATTTAAATATTTAAATCTTGTAACCAAGAAGAAAAAAACTATGTAATAAAAGCTTTTCAACTACAAGAGATGACACGATCCAATTGTAAACGCTAGTGTGCCAGATATTAAGGATTAGTCACCGTAGTGGAAAATGAAAACTGAAATTAAATACCTCTCAATTACTGAATATTATATCTCATTTAAGTCATGTGATATAAATCAATTTGATTCATAATGGGCTGATAAAAATGCAATGACTGGTTACTACTGCTGTGAATTGTTGCTATGCCCAGATAGCTTGAATTACTTTTCAAGCATGAATGGGTATCAGTTGAGTGTTGTAGTTCCCTCTGAAATCTATCCATAAAATTGGAGATGGGGAGGGTGTGGTATAGTTTATGAACAAACTGTAAAAACAAGCCTATCATATGAAATGAATTAAGAATTTGTATGTGCAACATTATTAACAGTAGTGAGATTTCAAAACAATCCAAAGGGCAGTAAGATATTAAAGATCACAGTGCAACTGTGAGAAATACAATCTCATATTAGATACATCTCAATTGTCGAATATTACATTCATTTAATGTTATGTAACATAAAATCAATTCTATTTCCAAGGTGTGGCTAAGAAAACAACATCTGACCATCATTCTGCAATATAAGAATATTGAATAAATTTATCTATTGTATGTCCACATTAACCAATTACATAGGTTGAAATTCACCTGTGAAAAGACTAAGGCAGAAGAAGCTGTTGCTTCTAATATTACATATTTATCACAAAGTTTTCTAAGATCTGCTTAGAGTGAATTTCAATATCATAACCATAAAATTTCAAACAGAAGAGAAATAAAACTAATTCCAATCGTCATTCAATGTTTTGATTCAATTCAGGGATTCAAGTTAGCTTAAAAATATTTTCAAAAAGTACCTGGGGGCACTTTTGAAATACTATTAAATTACATTTTTTTAAAAATTGTTAAGAAACATTACTCAGATTTACAAAAATATTTGTTTGTGGATATATAACACAATTTTTGCGGTGTGAAAAAATAAAAACAACATAACATATAGAGAAAATTAGAGCAAAAACTATTAAAACATTAAAAAAGCTGATAGGCCAGGTCTCAGCCTCATTAAATCTATCTATATAACTATTTTTGCTGATAAGGAAGAGACCGTTATAAAAATATATGCACTTCTATACACAAGGTCTGGCAAATAAGTTCACAAAACCACCTAAAAAGAGTACTACATACCTCATTGCTGAATATCACTACAATCAACTCTACTCCCCTTGAAAGGTAGGCACTAATACAGTACTTACTCTATTCTTCAAAGCAATTTTGGAACTCTTTTTTTGGGGAACATACATCAGAGCTGGTCGTATTACACTTGATATCCAGAATTTTATCAAAATATTTACTTTTCCTTTGTCTTTGGATAAAGAAAAAGTCATTGGAGACAAGATGAGATAAATAGGAAGGGTGTTCCAATATACTTATTTATTTGCTGTCTAAAACTCTCCTCACAACAACTGCTGTGTGAGCTGGTGCATTTTTGCGCTCCTTTCTCAAGACAAAATTTTCAGTTAAGATTTTCCAGTGTCTCTAATGGAGTTTACTTAGTTTGTTACACTCTCACAATTAGACAATGATTTTGATGTACAATTTAATAAATTTTTGTTAATATTTTCATCATTTCTAGTCATTATTGGCTATCCTTACCTATTTTCACCAGTGATAGTTTTTCTTTTCCCCCAAAATAATCCATTTGTACACTGCTGTTTTCACCATGACATTTATTCTCATAACCTTGGACTAATGTGTCCCAGGTTTGATGTCCATTCTTGCCCAGTTTAACAACAAATTTAATGTTTGTTTGTTGCTCTAATTTAAGATCCGACAGTCTTGCAATTGTACACAAAAACACATTACAATAATGAATACCACTCAGCAAGCCAACAATGCCTGTCGATGTGAACACAACTGTGAACTATTGATATATCAAGGTAACAAAACCTTACCAAATTGTTTATTCAGTACTGCTAACATAAGTGCATGTTGGCAAGTTCATCCTTAGATTTTGTATATACAAAAATAACAAATATCAAACTAAAATCTCCTAAATATGGGAGAATATTCTTTCCAGAAATCAAAGAAAAATCTGAAAAGATATAATGTACTCAAAGATATAGATACAATAATTGAAAATTTATTATTTGGGTTACAATTTGAGCACCAAAAATAGGCCTAAACGAGCTCAATACATGGACCCTGAGCTTCTCCACCACTCATTGCACCAAACCACACAGCACAAACCTCAATGAATAGTTAGGAGTTCAACAAACATGAGAAATAACAAATTTGAGTTGTAATCCATGGACCGCAAGTTATAAAAGCTGCCACTTCACTAAATCAGTAAACCATTCAGAGCTGCATGGAAATTAGTTTTAATGAATGAGATTTGCAATTTTTACAAGGGATTCTCAAATTTTCGTGACACTTTCAAATTTTGGAAATCGAACAACATTACTGAGATTGAAGTCGCTTCAAAATATTACAAACTCATAAATAAACTTGAAGGCCAACAAAATCTCACCATTTTCTACAAAGCAGTTACTAATACAAAATAAAAAAAATGACATCTGTACTAACAAAATCAAATTATTGAACTTTGACGAGCTCTACATGATCATAAAGTATTTACAACTATGACAATCAAATATCTCCCAAAAAGAAATTAGATAGTTGATATCAAACAAAATGGTGACCTTTTGAATTTTATATCAAACAAAATGGTGACCTTTTGAATTTTATAATAGGAAAAAAGCTAGTGACATTTTTCAAACGTGAATGAATTTGTTAATGTAGTATATTCACATGGGAAACATAATGATAGTTCAATTTTAACCATGTTATAGATTCGTATAATTGAAATAGCTAATAATTGCAATATTTTTAAAAGCAACATTTTTAAAATCATTAGATTTATGTATTCCTGCCACTACTGTGTGAATAGAAATAGTCTAAATGATGGCCAATATAGTCTATGGAATGTCTATGATCTGTGTTTGAATCTGGACTATGTAGAAATTAAGATTTTTTTCAGGTCCTGTCAGTTAAAGAATTTCCATTTTAAAAATCCAACCCATATCCAAGTCCATCAACTATCCAATATTGAGTCAGTAATCAGTTATTCTGAGACAGTGGATAGAAAACCCATCAAACTTTCATCACCTGATAATTGGCAAACTTGGTGAGTAATGTTAGATTATGAGTCCCTGTTGAAAAGATTCCTTTACTAGTAATAAATTTTTGCAGCCTTAAATTAAATCTACGTTAGCTAATGTGACATTTCTACAACAGAACCAATCTAGATAAATAGTAATTAAACCAGCAGATCCTAGACGAAATTGCAAATAAGGATTCTATGGTTTCCTTACACTGATTTAACTATGCTCACTCAAATCAATGTTTCCTGTTATGAAAACACTTAATTTCTCAGAAAGAATTCAAATTTGATATCTACACATTTAATCAAAGATTCCAAAATGAAGAAGAAAAGATATCACCATTAATGTTCAGTCCTATTGAGCATATTAACTTCAGACTAAAATAAAAAACAAGATAAAAATAAAACCAAAGAATTAAAAAAAAAAAAAGGAGTCTGAGTTGCTATGTATAGAATTAAAGGTAGCTACACAATTATCCTATTGTTGCAGTTCATGTAGAGAGAGAACCAACCAATGGCATGAAGGCTCATATCCTATTGTTGCAGTTCATGTAGAGAGAGAACCAACCAATGGCATGAAGGCTCACAACAACCAGACTAACACCAAAGATAGTATGATAAAAGAACAGGAGAATGAGAAAAAAAACTAAGAGAAGAGACATAGAACCTATAAGATAAATATAAACAATCAAGTAACAGACAACTGTATGATGGTAGTATTTCTGATTCATCAATGTAACAAAACTAAAAATGAACTGACTAAATACTAGTGATTCAATAAAAGGAATGAAAGAATAAACAATCATTTCAGCCAGAGTAAATCTTATATCAGCAAAAAAAAAAATGCTAATGGATTTATTGCTCAGGAAATGCACCAGAATCGATCCTGAGACCTCCCAATTCCAAGTTGGCTGTTCTACCAACTGCACCAAACGGTACAGGTTAAAAAAATACTAACGACTTTATTTCTCGGAAATTCATAAGAAGTAATGACTTTATTTCTCGGAAATTCATAAGAAGTTTGAGCACCAGAATCAATCCTGAGACTCCCGATTCCAAGTTGAATCTTCTACCAAATGCACCAAACTGTGCAGGTTAAAAAAATGCTAATGACTTTATTGTTCAGAAATTCACAAGAAGTTTGAGCATCGGAACTGCAAGTGCCAGAATCGATCCTGAGACCTCCTGATTCCAAGTCGGATGCTCCACCAACTGCACCAAACTGTGCACATTAAAAAAATGCTAATGGCATTATTGCTCAGGAAATTCATAAGAAGTTTGAGCACCAGAACTGCAAGCACCAGAATCAATCCTAAGATGATGTTCTATTGACTGTGCCACACTGTGCACAGCAAAGGCTCAGGAGTTCATAAAACGTTTGAGTGCCAGAATCGATCCTGGAACCTCTCGATCTCAAGTTGCATGCTCTACCAACTAACAGCGCATTTAGTACCTGCAAAAACTATAGTATATATGTGCATATAATATTTAAACCTATATCATTAGGAATACATGCAATCAATTAGATTAATGAATTTTATAGCCAACTTTACTTGAAATTTACATATAAGATTATTAAACCATAGTTCAGTACAAAAACACAGCCCAGCCTCATTCGTTGTATACGCATTTTGAATATCGATTTCTTCTTGTCCTTTCCCTGTTCTTCAAATTCTATATACCTATGATTGATTAGATTGTACATATTCATGCTTTGAAAACAACCAAAACTATTTACAATACATAAATATAAATAATGGAAGGATTGTTCTGATGTGTAAACCAAGCGGCTCATCTAATATAAATTACATTTAAAAAATAATGAAGATATAAATTATTACATATACAAATTCAATATATTTGTCTCCATTCTCTATGTTTAAACATCACATACACATGCACAATTTATCGTAAATGTATTCATGCTTCAAAAGTGAAAAAAAAAAAAATTGTATTTATAATACGTAAAGGTTGGATTATTGCTCTGGTGAGGAAATCAAGTGTTTGAACCTCTGAATTGTCTAACAAAGTATATTTAACAACTAATAATATTAAATATTATTACGCATATTCATGTATGTGTGCATTTTTCGTATAGAGCTAAAAATGAAATATGATTGGTCTCTACCCTAAGCAATGTGTGTTTTAACATTGCCTAAATATTTTGAACCATATATACATATAATTGATCATATATATTCATGATTTGAATATAAAGATTAAGTATCATTCTGGTTTCGAAATCAGATATTCAAACCATTGGCTTATTTAATGAAAACAGTTGATATTCGAAGATACATGTGATGTGTTTTGGACAGCAGTCAATAATACTCTAATACACGTAACTTTAAAGTAAATGAAATTTCAAAAATCTGATTGGTTATATAAAATATATATAGACAAAAAAAAATATAAAGAAAATTATTAAGTCTGCATGCAATTCGAAATCAGATATTCAAACCATTGGCTTATTTAATGAAAACAGTCGATATTCGAAGATACATGTGATGTGTTTTGGACAGCAGTCAATAATACTCTAATACACGTAACTTTAAAGTAAATGAAATTTCAAAAATCTGATTGGTTATATAAAATATATATAGACAAAAAAAAATATAAAGAAAATTATTAAGTCTGCATGCAATTAGTAAATTAATTTAAAAATAATACACATAAACAGATATATTGCATTAAATTGTAAATTTTAAATATTACAGAGATCTTATTAATAATAACATTGAATGCCAAAATGAAGATTAATAACAAAAACAAAAGAGATACTAAATAAAACAAATCGGGAAAAACTTACAAATCACAAATATGATATATAAATTGCAAAGAAAGCTTATGTTGGAGAAAGTGACTCATCACAGTACATTTGAAAAGAACATTTTTAATCTACCAAAAAAGAACTGAAAACAGTAAGAGAGGACATGAAAAAAAAAAAAATCAACAGCAGAGTTTGGAAGATAAAAAAAAAAAAGGAAAATACAGCAAACTCGAAATTTAGCCACCAAAACTAAACTAAGAAAAACAGTTAACAGTAGCTAAAAAATGTATCTTCACTATAAATAATTTAAAATTTATTTTATTAAAAAAAATTATGCAATTAAAAATAACTTCTTTCATATACCCTTCAATGCAAACAAATTTTCTTTAAAAATTCTTTATTTTCCTTACAGTTTCGACTGGTCAGCAGTCTTCATCAGAGCTTTTTCAAACCTCTTCTGACTTTAAAGCAGAGGAGATTTGAAAAAAGCTCTGAATAAGACTGCTGGACAGTCGAAACTGTAAGGAAAATAAAAAAAGTTTTTAAGAAAATTTGTTTGCATCGAAGTGTATATGAAAAAAGTTATTATAAGCAACATATATATGAAGATATGCAAAGAAAGTAAAAGAGAAGAATAAGAGTAATTAAAAATAAAATGGTTTCCTTTAGACAGTTTGCTTTACAAGTTATCAAAATGATTAGTTTCATATTTTGTCAATTTATTTACAGATTCCTAAGAATATAATAATTAATTAACCTATTAATAATGAATTCAATTGACAGTTCTGGAACTGAAATAATAAACTGCTAAGGAGATAGCAAACTAACATCCATGAAGATCGGGCATTGTCATGTGATCGTAGTATTTTACTATCTAGTTACTTTGTCTGCCTTTAGGCAGACACCTTAATATATTTATAATTTATGTAATATTCTCAAAATTAATAATATTTGTTAATGTGGCTCAGAGTGACAGGATAGGACACACAATAATTTCATTCAACAGACCTTGTTTTTTATTTCAATTGGAATTGATGTAGAATTTCTAGCTTTTGAATCTGTAAATATTAAGCTAAATCATTCACGTAGTTTACTTAGTAATTGTAGTAGTTAATAGAGTGGACTTACTGGTTGCAGCGATTAATAAATTGTAATTTAAATAAAAACAAAAAAATTTCTAAAATTCATCAAAGTTTTAATAACGTTTATTAACTCAGTTTTGTATGTAAATGTAGATTTCCAATTTAATTTCCACTAAACCAAATCGTTATTTTAGTACAATTAGTATCATTAAAATTTATATGAAAAAAAAAACCCAGTAATTTTACTTTCTTTAGATATTTTTTAACATAAGGTACATCATAAAATTCAACAGTCTCATTGAATTATATGAGTATTTTATTCCTCTTTGACATTTTTAATCTCGGAAATATGTCTTTTTCCATATTCTCCTTTCATCATCAGTTTGTAAAAGCAATGCATCATCATGGTAACCAAATGAATCTATCTTCAGCAATTCTTTTCATAATTGCTTGCGAATTACATCCAATATCAATGATTATATTTTTTAGATGTATTTTGCCTACCTGCTTTCTGGCTTCCTCAATTTTATAATATGCAATAATCTTTTTCCCATACAGAGTTCTCCCAATGTCTGACTATTAGACTTCTTTCCATCAAACATGTTCTAGACAGTCTTCTATAAAGCCACATTTTCATAAATTCCAATCCTATTCTTTTCAGCTTTTCCAAAGACCAAATCAGTATACTCAAAATCAAGGTTCTTAAAAGGTAATCCTATTTTTGATATCAATATGTTTTTAGTATAAAATCTTTTTCTTCTGAAAAGTCCTTTGCTAGCCTTATTTTTCTTTTAATCTTAACTAGATATCCATTGCTATCATTGATCATACAATCCAAATAACATACATCCTTAGCTTGCCCAAACTTGTATTATTTATTCATATATCCAACCATATTTGTACTTCTTGTTTATACAAGATCATAATCTTACTTTTGTCAATTAATGTACTCAATTTAAAAATTCTCCAAAATCACAGCCAATATCTTATTTTATTTACTATAAAATAATTTTTGTATGTTGTTTACAAAACCTATTTCTAAACAGACTTTTAAGATCCCTTCATCCATCCACTCTATCTCATACAATCAATACACATGACAACACACACTGAAAAAGATAAATGATCTCCAATATATTGGATTTTGGGCTGAACTAGCACTCATCATTTGGTCCATATCATCACCTCCCACACACACACATATATATATATATAATCCCACACACATATATAATCATTGCTTGGTTTATATTAAGATAGCAAATCTTTACACTTTAATGGACAGATTCTACTCCACTCTCCAACTCTTTAGCCACCCAGACCACTGAAAAGCTGATGATGGTAAGCTCAAATCCCTTGTTAATGCCAATATTACTACCATGCCCATGTTGACCTTAAGTCACACTGACCCCTCATGTATAAGTCCGTGTCCATGATAGAGTGGATAGCCAAAGGGAGCTTGAAAGTCTGTGTTCAAATCTCCTATAATTCAACTAGAACTTGTAAAGTATATTTTTATTCAAAATATGACAAAATCTATTTCTGTAATTGACTAAGAGATTTGCTAGTGCAGTTTTCTAACTATAAGTTTAAAAAAGAATGTACTCCTTCAGTTTAAGAAAAAAAAAATCTATTTCTTTAATTGTTAATTGATATCGCTATTTTTGTCTTACTAAGATGTGGCAAATGTAAAATTTTAGGGTTTTAATTAAAAAAAGGCCAAACTTATATTCTCTTGCTTACATAGATAGATCTGGAATAAAATGATGAGTAAATTAATACTCTATAGTAGAGTGATTATGAATGGATTGTGTTATTAGAGTGAGGTTAATGTTTTAGAGCAGAGGTGGGCAAAGTGAGGCTCGTGGACTAAATGTGATTCTTTGAACCCAATCTGGTGACTCTTTTTATCACGATTAACCTAACATTTTTTATTTCCTCTTGTAATTTGTTAACAAATATTTTGATGCCTCTAGGAAAGGAAAAATGTATATTATAAATGTTTTTTTGAATTCTGCCTTATTATAGAATAGTAATTATTATATAGGATGAATATTTAAATATTAGAAATCTGATAATAAATCAGACTGTCAAAGTAGTTTTTTTTATTATTTTTTAAGAGAATTTTTAGTTTCGTTAGGATGTATACAGATCCTATTACAAAAATAAATGTTCAAATATATCCAAAGCCACTCAGAAATTACTATTTTTTCTTGAAATATTTCTCATATTTCCTTGCAGTTCTTTAATGGGGGAAGGGAGATAGATTCAAATAAAACAGATCTTCATGTTAAAAAGTTTACCTATCCCTATTCTTGAGAAATGGAATGGTATATTGTTCTAGAATAGCTATGGAGAATGGATTACTACTCTAGAAAGACAAGAAGAATTGTTATATTAGAGTAGAAAGATGAAAATACTAATATTCTGGAGTGGTGGGGAGGAAATGATTATTGATATGGAGCACAATGGAGAATTGATTACTACTTCTTTAGAGTGATGAGAGGGGATTACTGCTCTAAAATAAAATAATGAAAAACAAATTACTGCTTAAAAATAGTGGTGGAGAATAGAATACTGATTTAGAGTAGAATGGTAGAGAATGGATTGTTTTACATCGATGGAAAATGAGTTTATCCTAGAGTGATATAAAATAAATTATTGTATTAAAATGGAGGGTATTTTCTCTAGAGTAGATGATGAGAGCAGATTATTATTTAAGATTACAGTAATTAAGAATGGATTGTACTCTAAAGTGGAATGATGGTGAGTGGATTGATCATATTGAGAGCAGAAAAGAGAATAGGCTAATGTTCTAGAGTGATGAAAAGTTTATTAAAGTGTATTACTACTGCTCTAGAGAAGAGTAATGGAGAATGGATAACTACTCTAGAATAAAATGATAGAAAATAGATTGCTACTCTAGAAAGACGGAGGGGTATTTATGCTCAAGAATAGAGTGAAGAATGGACTTACTACCAGAGTAGTAGGATCAAAACTACTCTAGAATAGAATGATGACAGTGGAATGCTATAATATAATTGGATAATAGAGAATGGATTACTGAATAAGAGCACAGTGGAGAGCAGATTAATGCTCTAGTTAGAGTGAGTGGATTATTACTAATAGATTAGTACTCAAGAGCAGCAAGAGAGAGTAGATTATTGATATGGAGTAAAATAATGGAAAATTGACTAATGCTTTACACTGATGGGAAATTAATTTGTGCTTTAGCGTGATAGAGAAGGAATTATTGTATTAAAATAGAGAGTAATGTTCTAGATTAAAACATTATTACTAAGATTTAGAAATAAGAAATGGATTACTACTCTAGAGTGATTGCTACTTTAGAGTAGCATGATGGAGAGTAAATTACTATTTTAGAATAATATGATGGAAAATGGATGACTATACTAGAAGAGAATTATGGATGATGGATTGCTACTCTAAAGTGGAACGATGAATGTGGAATGATGAATGAATTACTGTATTAAAACAGAGTGGAGAACAGACTAATGAAGAGTGGATTACTATTTTAAAGAGAAGTGGTAGATAATGGATTACTACTCAAAAATGAAGTGGTAAAAAATGAGTTACTGATGAGGAGTATTGAAAGATAATGAACCAGTAATACGAAGTAAAGTGATGAAGAATGAATTACTGCTTTACACTGATAGAGAATGAATTTATCCTCTAATGATAAAGAGTAAATTACAGTAGTAAAGCTGAATGCTCTAGAGTAGAATGATGAGAGCAGATTACATCTTTAGAATAATGGAGAATGAAGTATTAATCTACAATAAAGTGATGAAAAATGGATTACTGTTCAATATTAGGGTGATGGAGAATGGATTTACTATCTTAGGGTCAAGGAGAATAATTTCTTACTACTTTAGAATAGGATAGACAATAGATTAATGGATTGCTGCTCAGGATTAAAATGACAAAGTGGATTTTGGCTTTAGAGCAGACTGACGGAAAATGGATTTACTATTTTAGGGTGATGAAGAGCAGATTGTTTACTACTTTAGAATAATGGAAAATGGATTACTATATTACCTCAGAGGAGAGAATAGAACTAATGTTCTGGAGCATTAGTTCTGGAGCAGAAATTCTCAACCTGTAATACGAGTATCAATGGCAATATATAATGGACTTACAGATGATACGTGAATATTAAACTATTTTTGAACATTAAAATAATTTAGCCAAACAAAGTAATATTGGTATAAATAATATATCCCCATTATATCAATTACTGTCTTTGTCAGTTCTTAGACAAAAATCTTCAAGCTTATTGCACTCTAGGTCAAATGCCATTTTAGCATCATATTGCACAGTTGCCAATTATTTTTCACTTAAAGCTAAGTAACTTAAAATCCGATATTAAAAAAATTGTGTTTTGCAAAACAAACTCAAACTTTCTTATTAATTGTAATGAAGAGGCTTTTAAATAATATTTTGATTGCTTCTTTATATGTTTTTTTTTTAATGCAATAATTTTGGAAAAACATGATGGCTACCCCACAATCATTCAAATAAAATAAAACATTGATGAGACATGAAGAAAAATAATAATCAAGGAACAAAATATATTAAAACTTTATTTAATGTAACATGTTAAATAGTATATAATTTTTGAAATATAAATTAATGTTGTATATAATATTGAGTGAAATAAATACTTTTTTAAAAAATAATTTTGAAAACGAAACTACTAATAATAGATATTTTGTTTCTAAATAAATTTAATTTTTATTATGGTAATTATTATTTGTCTACTTATTTCTTTTATTTTGATGGCAAATTTTTTTTTATAAACGATGATGGTATGGGGAACTTTGGATATTCTTTCGGTGGAAACCAAAAGATTGTATACAGACAGATAGTAGACTATTGTATTAGAGCTCTAATGAAAGAATTATCTTTAAGGCAGAATGATGGGAAAATGCATTAATAGTTTAGAATAAAGAATATGGGAAATGAATTACTGTTCATGACAGAATGATGGAGAGTCGATTACTAATACAGAATAGAATAATCCGTGGATTACTGATTTACTACATTGAATACACCGGTTCTCATTCCATCACCACAGTTAAGCAATGTTAGGCTGGTAGTATTCAGTGATAAACAATGAAATTACACTCTGGAGTGATAGGGAATAAAATACTAAATTAAAGTAGAATGATGGAAAATGGATTGCTAATCTAGAATAGCCTCATGATCATTGGATTAATGCTTTAGAACAGAGTTTCTCAAATTTTTTGTCAACAAGGCAAAAAGTGTGGAACCTAAAAATTTGAAAAGATTTTAAGAAATAAATGTTAAAATAGTATTCTGTATTCAGTGGAATCTTGGGTGATTCTGCTTCATAATACAGAGAATCTTTAAAATTTGGAACTATAGATGTCACATGTAATTGTAAGACAGCTCTAAATTATTATTGCTACTAAATAGAATGAATGAGATCATAGGACCATATTTTAAGCTTTTGCAACTACAGTAGAACACTTGTTAAATATCAACCTAATATTTTGACAGTTCAACATTTTGAAATTTTGATTTCAATTTAAAAATCCATTGATATGCCTATTTGCGGTCTCATTTCTTCTTGAGAAAGATTATTTATGTTAATAAGTCTACAAATGAATTTTCAATTCAATGTAAGCTTTTACCTTCAGCTAGAAAATATGGAATTAATGCTTTGCAATAGATTAGATAAATGTTCTATAATTGAATCCTTTATATCTTGACTTAGGGAAATTTCATTTGATAGAAAAATTAGATTGTTTTTCAAAATGCTATCTCCCCTACATTGCTAATCAGAGTTTTAGTTTACACTGAAGTAAATTCCGCCTTATGAAACATGTTACCTAAGTAACCTGCATTGCAAGATTGAACTTAGTTACATATGTAAAAATATATCAGACAGATATGCCCCTCCCCCCATCAACATTGAAGAAAGTTGAAAAAGTTGTTTGATAGACAGATGCCGACTTCTTCATGCAATTTAATAACCCCCCGATATCGCTGATAGTCTTTCATTATGAAAATCACAAAGGGTTCAACATTTGGGTATTTTCTTTTTATTCTTACAAAGAGACGCAGAGAAATTTCCTCAATCATAGTGGAAATTCTGTCGGGTTAAATTCTTAGGCAAAACTTCCATGGAATTTAATTTCTTTCCATAAATTAAATCAATCTAATTAAATATTGCTCCTCCTATAGCATGACTCTCCAAAGGCTTGCAGAATAATAAATTTTTTTCAATGTTATTTTCGTAAATATAATGACTGACTGCAAACAACATTGCTAAACCAGCCATGCCTGTTAATGCATCCATTTGAAAAGAGAAATTTGAGTTCATTTAACTCATCTTAATAGTTTAAATTTCATAAAAATATGACATTTTAGGAATGCACTTACAAATCGTATCATTGGAAAATACCATATCCTCCATATGTATGATACATTTTTTTTATATCCACTATGTAATCTCATCAAATATTTTTCATAGAGCTCCATTAACTTTTTGGAATAATATATCTTTATCGGCATTTTCTTGGCAGTAATTAACACTTTTCAGTTTTACGGCAAAAGAACCGAATGTAACTTTCTTTTTATTCAGTTTCAAACACCCCCTTTTAAAATATTCTGCAGTAAGATCTTTTAAATTAAAAGAATATCTCTGAGCACCATTTTAGCTTAGCTGGATTTAAGCTGCTATTTCTTAAAACTTTTCCACATTCAACATACATTCTTTTTGGTTCTTTTTTATTACCTGTTCTAGCAAATTATAGACAATGAAAGTTTTCAGCATATATTTTACTTTGTCTGTCTTGTTTTTTTGGCTGCAGAAATAAATTTGATGTTAACTGAAATGATCTTTGATTCCTCTTGAAGGCCTTAAAAGAACAGAGCAGATCAGATCAAATTCCTAATGTCCACTGCATATGTTGTGGCTGTTATTACTATGTGATTATTCATGTAGTATACGAACATGAATAATTACTATGTGATTATTCATGTAGTATACGAACATGAATGGGCTGCTCATCGACATGCATTAACTGAATTTCAAGAGATTGTAAAAGTCCTAGAAAAAAACTATATATGAGATAAATGGAATAAAATAAGGAAATGTGCTGGGGTCATGTGGAGAAAAGAGGCTAGAGATCTATCAGAGAACATGGATTGAATTTGGACAAACCATCCTGTAGTGAGCCAATCATGGTTGAAAATGATGATGATAATCTTGTTTTAATAATACTTTTGAAGATACTATGGTCCAAATAAAATAAACATCTCTTTCGTTATGTTTGGATTTTTGTCCATTTGCATTTGATGAATTACTGTTTTTGAAGTTCAAACATTTACTCATTGGGTATATAAACAGTCGATGATTAATTAGTAAAGTTTTATAAAAGTTACTTAAGCAAGAACTGTAAGAGGGTCACTATTTAATATCAATATATGAAAAGTTTTTAACAAGCACATCATAATTAATTTTTGTTATTGCTGAAATGAAAAGCTCACATGCTTGAAAATGGTATGGTAAAAAATAAACAAACATTTAAATTCCAGATTATGGTTATCCAACTTTAAGTGATCCAAAGGCCGTATTAAAAATATATATATATTTGTGGATCATATCCAAGTAATAAATACAGTTCATATATTAAATAACTGGGGAATATTTTACTGTGTAATGTAGTGTTGTTTTATATTGCATTCTTTAAACAATGACTAAACTTGACCGCATCCAAGTCATTAAACGCCACTTTTATTTTATATTTTTAATAATCAAATAGTCTGATTCCCATTAGTTTGCTATGCTACTTTTCATTTTTAATTTTCTCTTCTCTTATTAGGTACAGTTATTTGATATGTTTGTTAAATTGCAACAGATTATTAAAAACAACATGGAAATAAATCGCAACACGCGTAGGAGCTCCAGTATTACAACTTCAATAACTGAAGACTATACTGAACTAATTGTGCACTAATCACACATATGGTCACCGTGAACATTTGAAATATGCATGGTGAATCAAAATAGTGCCAGGTTGCTTTGACCCATAGTATATTTGAAAAACACATGGGTTTACAAAGACAAAAAAAACACCAAATAATAATATCAACATCAAGATGGAATTAAAGTATCTAATAAGCATTAGAATCAAATTATTATTTTTTTCATTCTAAAAACATCTTAAATCGATCACACAAATCCTCACGGTGGGTTGCATGTGCTCTGCGAGCCATGTTTTAGCTAGGTTTGTTTTAGATACAATATTAAAAACAAAGCGATATTTAACTTCATACAATATCTATAAGACATTTTATATTTTTACAAACCTTGTCTTTAAAATGCAGTATATAATTTTGTTCCCTTGTATATGTATTGTGTCAATGTTGCAGATAAAAAATAGTATTCACAAGCAGTTAAAATTCTTATACAATTTTGTATGCCTATCAGCATTATAACTTTGCACATGGGTGGACAAATAATGGATAAAAATTTATATTATTTTAAAGATCAAGTTCACAAAAAGAAGGAACACTATATGCTTCCTATTTTATATGTATATATGGTTTATTATAATTCTAAAATACGTTTTGCTTTCTTAATGAAAACCAATGAATGATCATTTACTGTACAACAAAAATATTTATAAAAATAAAGGACGATACTTGTTTATTTTTTTTCTCTATATTATTATTATCTTTTTGCAAATTTATGTCTTTATTTTACATTGATTTATCAAATTTAATACATATATTAGAAAGATAGTGATAAAATGTACCCAGAATGAAATCTGGATTTTTTTATAACAATTACCAAAATTCTCCATATAAAGGACTGATTTCTCTGAAAATTGATCACAGAACCAATGATATCTCATAAGGAACCCAGTTGGACAAAAAAAACAATAAAAACTAGAATAGGATAATGGACAACAATAAATTACTGCTGTATGTGCACTTACATACAATATCATTTATCAATATCACAACAACGATTTAAAATCTGTCTTGGCCATGAATATGACGGACAAAACCTCGAAAGTGCTAGGCCTGCATTAATTTACTTTGTTTTTGTTACCACTAACAGCTTCTTCAACCAGCATATTAAAGCGCTTGTATATACTAGTAATAAAGAGTAGATTATATGATTAATTTGAATGTATTTTAGACTTAACAGATTAATTTGTATACTTATTTCAAATCTTATTTTAACTTCTTATTCTTTGACTTTCGCTGTATTTTTTTTCTTTAATTAGCATGGCTGTATGCATTTGCAAATACTGTTAACGAATGAATAAAATATAAGTTGGGACACTACTGGAATAAAATAAAAGAAGTAAAAAAAATAAATTTACCCAGAAGTTGATGAGATGAATTTTATATACTGCATTAAAAGAGATCTAGATAAAAGATACTCTTGCTTCCGTATACGATTTAGAGGTTAAACAATGATGATTACATTTTTTTGGCCTCAGAATAATCATCAAATTCTCTTTTCTTTCACTTTGGTTGGGTATCGATATGAAAATAGAATCTATCATAAAATTGTTAATTGAAAATGCACTGGCCAATCTGATGACATGTAGGTCGCACATGACATCTTGTGAGGATTCATATGGGTAAAATATTACCTTTTAGGATTTTTCTCAATTATTGAAAATAATCAAATAGTTAATTGCTTGGAAAGACATACGACATTCAAGCTGCCATAACGCAGGCTCAATATTCAACTGATTAATCTGAGATTATTATTTTTTAAATTTTATTCAACTAAAATCAGATATATTTAGGTCATATGACCTTTATTCTATCATTGCATTAAAACTTGCATGGGAATAAATGAATAAAGACATATCTATATATTGCTTATAATACTTCTTTTATATACACTTCAATGCAAACAAATTTTCTTAAAAAATTTCTTTATTTTCCTTACAGTTTCGACTGTCCAGCAGTCTTCATCAGAATAAAGACATCTTTCAACTAAATCAATTTTAGTATACACCTGGGTCTCGTTTTACACGATAGATAGGTTCCTCAGAAAACACGCGCAAACGAAATCTCGCAAAAATAGACGTAACTTACATTGAAAAAGGGGGGATGCGGTCTGTGATTTTTCAAAATTCGCGTAAAAGCAAAGCACCAACGTAAAATTACTTTAAAATTCGCGCAAAAAAAAAATAAGGAAATAAAATATGACTAATAAAAAAATTTCAAATTTGAAAAAAAATGATACAAAACAAACTTTTTTTAACTATAATATTTAATTTTATTCAAAATAATATATTTTTATGCATAATTTACAGTACAGTAATTTAAATTTTTTTATAAACGTTTTAATTATTATCGCTATTTGCCCAAAAAGACGTTTGTTTGTGAACTAGTAAAAAATCAGATTCTCATGTGATGTGATGTGATGTACTTGGCTTCTCCTTAAACGAAGTCAAGAATATCTCAGCAATTATTCTCACAAGAGGAAATACAACTAGCGCCAAGTTCACTCTCATGTTGTGTTAATGGTTTTCTGTTGACGACGACGATGATTTTATTAATTGTTTATGAACTTAGACTTATGATAATAAAAAGACATTTATTCACCACTGCTGGGAAAAATTTAATTAAAACTAACAACTAAAAATTAAATTCTTATTTTTGTCTTTAATTTTCAATTCCGTTTAAAAATCAAATTTCGTTTTACATCACATTAATTTCAAGTCGCCCGTAAGGAATTTTTAAATTGTTAATTACAATTAAAAATCAGATTTTAATTTTTAATTGTGCCCACTGCTATTACTGACCTTTTAAAAATAAACCTGTGGACACTAAATGATTAATAATTGATTACGTTCTTTTTTAAAAAGCAAAAACAGAATGTGATTTAAAATGTAAAATTAACACGCACAATGTTTGAACAAATTTACATTATAATCTTGTAAAATTTAATGTGTGTATACATAAAATGTGGAAATCATGATTTTAATTTCATTATTGCATAAAATCTTACTATTATACAGCACTGAAAATATTGAAATTACTAAGATGAAAGTCGAATTCCAATAATGTGCTATTACTTTCAATATAACGTAAGTGCGCAAAATTTATAATTTAAAGTAATAGCGCATTATCGGAGTTTGACTTCCGGTGAAACGCGAAGCGTAACTTCAAAATCGTGTTAAATAAGTCCGCGTAAAAAGAGACCCAGCTGTATATGGTTATCTATAATTTGGAAATTAGTTTCAGGGAAGTCAAGAATATAAAAATAAGTACTGTGGTGGCTATCAGGAGAAATCTCTTTATTGGCATACAAATCATAATAATCTTCTATGGAATGTTCTTAATGATATAATATAAGGATAGAAGAGCAAGAAAATACTTACTGAACTCAAGAAGGGAGCAGCAGGGAACAATATGCCCCAGTCAGAAGACTGAATTATTCATGACGGTGACAAAATTAAATAGATCACCATAAATGATACTTGAAAATTTTAAAACCCAAATTTTTACCATCAAATTCCAGTTCTCTCGGTATTCTATTTGAAAGAGCATTTCACTAGTAGAAAAATCAACAAAGATTAAAATGTTTACTTAGTTGATTGGAATAAACACTTTAAAAGGGTTTTAAAAAATGCAGTTCTTCATATAATAATTTCCATGATTGAAACAAAAAATCATATATTTGATGAGCGACACAAACAAGAATTGAGTTTTTTTATTATTTCAGTTATTTTTATTTTTTTTTTATTTATTAGAAAATGAATCTACAGTGTCAGCATTTACTGATTTAACCATCTTTTTCAAATAAATTTAACAGAAACTTTGGATTAAGTAAAACAAAATTGAATAGTTAGTCATTCGGCAGGTCATGTGATGTTTGAGCATCAAGTGACAGGTTGAGTGGCAATCCAAAAATCTTTTAATTCTTGAATCTGTCTCTCTATCACTGAACTAAATCACACAAGTTTCTTAGATCAAGTTAAATAAATAATCAAACGATTTATTGCTAGGGGTGTCATATGATGTTCAAACACAGGAAGTGTCAGAGCTGAGCTGCAATACATGGCATTTATTTGAGCTATAGAGTCTGCCATTTTATAACTGCATCAAATAACACTGAGCAAAATAATAACATGATTTGTTGCCAGTTTATAATAAATTTGGACATTAGAAGTGTCAAAGCTGGGTCATGAACCATGGATGTTGATTTCGTGAATCTGACATTTTATCAGAGACCATTTAAGTGTTAATTACCAGAAATATATTATTGTTAAAACAAACAAAAAAAAAACACTGTTTATTGATAATTTGTCAAAAAAAAAAATAGGTTTATGCACCAAACTTTCTATAACTAGACTGCCTTTGCATTGCATTTCAAACAATACATAGAAAGCAATAATTTTGATTAGTCATTTATTAGGCTAGAGATTATTCAATAATGAATCCTATTTCTGTAATGTAATTTTCATTACACCATTTTCATGCAAGGTAGAAACTGGTTTCTATCCACTTTTAACTCCTTGTGGAAGAAAGTAACCAAAAACATATGACCAAAGACATGTGAAAAAGGTGTACGATCCCCAAGATGCACATTTCATACTGAACCAGCATTCATTAGTTGGCCCAGACCACAATCTCTCGCACATATCATTGTTCAATACAAATTATTACAGTTTAATTGATGTATCAAACTTACTGCCCTCACAACTTTGATACAAACCACTTAATAGAAGTATATTAATAATTTTGATTAATAATTCATTAAAATAGAGATTATCGAATAATGAATATTTCTGTAGTGTACTCTCACACAAGGTAGGAACTGGTTTCTCTCACCTTTTATATCATCAGAATATCCAAATTTTTCATCAGACCATATTATTTTTTGTTCCAACAAATGACAATAAAATTAGATTCTTGCTGTTTTAATTTTCATATTGAAGAGAAAAAGGGGCAAAACTAGAGCAATGCTTTACACTAGCTAAAGCATTTAACTGCTGTAGACCAGTACTATTGCACATATTGACAAGAAAACAAAAATAATTTTGCTTTAAAATCAATAATCAGGCCCTTAACCCAGACAAGCAAAGACTTCTATTCCCTTATCTGCCTAATGTGCATAAAAGTTTTTACAATATATTGCATTTATGTTTCCACACACCTCCCAACTCCAACAAACTAATCAATAACATTAAAGACAGCCTACCACCCTTGCTGACACTTCAGGTGGTCTATAATATTGCCTGCCCTGAAAAATAATTATGATGAGACCAAGGCCTCTCTGTTCACTATGCTATCCTAACACTCATATAATAAGGCACTGGTGGACACTTCTTATAGTTCAGTTTTTGCACAGCACCGCACGTCAGCCGCTCACAATTGCCAATCTAGAGATCCAGTGGTGGTTTGCAGAGAGTGACACAATCTCAAAAGAAAGATAAAAAAGGCTTACTTTATTACAAGAGATAGCAACGCCATAAATAGAAAAGACTTGCTACAAACTATCCCACAAGTGGAATACGTAACTATCACCTTTGCATAAATTTACATCGCTCCTAATCAATTTCTTATCTATTTACAAAATGGCTATGAATATGAGGGCTCTGACCCTTGAAAGTGCTTAGTCACTTAATTAAATATATATATTAAAATAAAATAAATATATATATAAACATTTCTTTATTTGTCTTCAGCTTTGTGTGCTTGTTAGTGCATTTTATATTTTGCACTTTAGAACAATTATCCACGAAGTTTAAACTGTTTGCTCATTTGAAAATTAAATGTAAATTCTGACAGAAGAGCAAACGAATAGTTATTAGTCAGAAACAAAATATCAACCCTCACGTACATAAGTATTTTTAACATCTGCAACTTTTTTAGTACTGGTTAAGTAGAATATGTAGATTGTATATTAATAACTCTTATTAGTCATTTATTATACTAGAAAACAATGAGTTTTACTAAAGGCTTCGGAAAATCTAAACTCTTAATTAGTATGAAGACCCTCATGTAAGCTTGAGCTAACTATCTTTTAATAATATATTAATAATCTAAATAAATACAAAATGCAAATACATAAGCAAATGTCAGACTGATCAGAAAATGACTGTGCTAAATTCCATAAATTGGTGGATTGCCTTTGGGCCCCACATTATCCTGATTAGCCACATATTTCCAATACTAAGGAAGGAAGAGAGAATTCTACAACTTTTATATATCCTTTTTTAATTCCATTTATTACTGCTATTTTTTGTTATGTTGGAGATTATCTTTAATTAAGATCTCAGCTCACTATCTTCAAGTTACAATAGGATTTGAATTCCTCTCTAATTACAGAGATAGGTACTAACTTTTCTTTACTCTTAGCAAATTGTATCCTGTTAACTGAATAATATATATTTTAATAATTTTTATTAGTCATTCATTAAACTAGAGTTTATCCACTTACACTACAGAAATATTTAATATTTGATATTATTTATTAAGTACAGCTATCATATGTAAATAGGGAGAAAGGATTTCCATCAACTATATGCACTGTACTGATCTGATAATCAGCAATAGTGTTATGTTGAGAACTAAGGATACTCTCAAACCCAAACACAAGATAGACAATTTTTAAAGGATAACAGCTGCTAACTTATCCTTAAACCTACACTCTAATTATATAGGCCAAGCTAAAGTTATTATAAAATCAGTACAGTGCATATATTAAAGATGGAAATCCTTTCTCCTTAACTACAGAAATATTATATATATTTTGAATTACCTATTTTTTTTAGGAGTGAATGACTGAAGGGAGCATAAAAGTCTGGGTTCAAATCCCCTCTAATTACATTCCAATATTACTAACTACTCTTTTAACTTATCCATTCTATTTATTAACAAATCTATATCTTAAAAGCTTCCAATTTTTTCTCTTCACTTTTCTGAATTATTTGAAATTTTGTTTTAAATATAAAGCGACATTTCACTCACTGCAGAGCATATATCTGATCGGATTTCTCCACGGAGGAATAAAAAAGTGAAGACAATCGAATGGCTTTATTGCTTGGGAATTTCATAAAAAGTTTGAGTGCCGGAACTGGAATTGAACCACAAATCAAATACTCTTGAATCTGATACTCTATTCCAGCAGAAAACCATGTAGAGTAGAAGACAATAATAACCAGACAATCAGCTATTGAATGATGAGACTCCTTGCATTTTTCTCTTCTTGTTTCCTTCTCTAGCTAATAATAATTAGATACCTTTTTACCAATGATAATTGGATGGCTACCTGTGTTGTCTATGGATAGGCTACATTTACTTGAAAATTTTTAGTTTCAAAAATTGTCAAAGGGTCGACTACTGCATTTTTCAATCCTAAAGTGGAACCAGCAGCAGAAGAAATATTGAATAAACCCAAGATTTTGTCCCCAATGGTTGTTCCGTAACCTGCTCATCTAATATTATGTATATCTACCTATTCTTAGTTTGAACTATAACCGTTTTTAATTCCAAATGACTAGATACTGACTCTCCGTTAAAATAAAAAACACATAATTAAGGAATAGCCAGCCCAATATAGGTAAGACACTTTTGCAACTTTCTGATACAAATGAAACTTCCCTGTCAAAGAGGTAGATAAATCAAACTACAGGAATTCGTGTGAGGTTAGGGAATTGGAAGGCATATAGCTGAATCACAGTCTACGGGCCTTGAGCTTTAAGTATGCTGATCTAAATCTGGCGTTAAGCCAATCTGGTATATAAAAAATAACGGAATTAATTTACGACGGTGAAATTAATATTACAGATACTTTCCTTGATTGAATGTGTCAACTGTTATTTCTTAATTATTTAATAAAGTTTATTACTTTGTATAATTGACAATGAAAATCATACTTTTATTTACTCTAATTATCACATTTACTTTGCTGAAAACTTTCAGAATTTTTGAACGAATTAGTGGATTTACAAAAAGAGATAACTTCAGCTTCTTATTACAATTTTTATATATGAACTGAAAATTATTAAACAATATACAGGCAATGCCATGGAAAACCCTATTTGGCATCTTATGCAACATAATTATGACTTCTGCAACATAATTATGACTTCATTTACTGAAGGTTGGTGGGAGGGTTAAGAGAAATACAAGAAAAGTTATCTATTTTATTAAAACTTGTAAATACTGCTTCATAGAATTGGTATGCATTTTCAAAATTTCCATTAATATATATAAATTTTAAAAAGTACTTACAGTTTACACTTGCAAACGGCCCTTATTGATGCAAAGTCTTGTCTGAGATTATCATAATCCAGTGATTCAGCTGTTTTATGTTCAACTGATATTAAGCCCAAATTAGTTCATCTTTCTTGACTCATAGATGATCTCAGATAATTTTTAATTAATTTTAATTTGCCTAAACTGCATTCACATGAGGCTATCATTACAGTTAAAATTAAAAATATATGCAACACAATCTCAATACTAGAATCTACATTTTTAATTTAATAATTATGAATCATTTGTAATAATTTGAATTGCAGTAGCTAATTTATCAAATAAAGTTTTTGCTTGCCATTTAAAACTTTCCGTTTCCACCAAAATTTGAACGCATCAAAATCCTGAAAATATTTTAAGGCTAGATATGTTGACCTTTTTTAAAAATCATCATTTGACATATTTGCTATATATTTTCCATTTGAAAAGTCAAAATCTGAACAAATGTCACACAAAGATTCATATCTCCTTTGAAATTGATTTCAAGTATTATTTAATATAATATTACTCTCTTATTATAAATGTTTCATCAGACAACAATATACGATTTTCATCTTCAGTCTCTTCAGAATCTATTTTTTTTCTTTTCCTTTTCTTTTTACAGAAAACTTTGTGTCATTCTCATTAGTTTTATATATTTTTTTTATCTTATCAAACGTGCCTGGAACTCTGTAATTTCTCAAAACATGGATGGATAATATTAACCTTTTATCATTTTGATATCTAGTCAAAAGACACGTTTTGAAATAAAATATTCACTTGATTAATGCAAAAAAGAATATTGAACAAAACAACTAATAAGTTCAGTTGAGCTTTGCCTTAGTATTCAATATTCAAGAATCTAAAGGTGTGAATTCGACTCCTGCATTAGTATTGTCACTGAGCAGTCCAGCGACATCTGAAGAAGAGCGGAGAATAATATCACTTGATATGTTGTGTATTTACTAACCTGTGTTGTCTATTTGTGTGTTATTTCTAACAGTTGTATTTGCAAAGTTTAAATAAAGCTTAAACATTTAATGGTAGATGATGAAAATAGTCCAACATATTATCACATTGTAACCAATGTGTTTTATTAGGTTCATTGCACTAGAAATTGGAGATAAATTTTTTTAATATTTTATATACCTTTTCAATTTGTTAATTTAGACTTTTTATAGCTCCATTTTTGGACAAACATCTTGTTGCACAAAATTCCTTTAAAATAATTTTTAAAACTTGTATTAACTTATTCTATCTAAATATGGAGCCTGAAAAAGTTAAAATATTTTCAACTTTAGGAAAAAACTGTTACCGTACTTGGCGAGACTTCAAATATATAAGCTTCTATAAGATTCACTATATGAGTTGCACATGAAATACACCTAAAAATTTGATCCACCCCATTTATATGCCTGAGTTTAATATTAATTATCTATCATATTGACATCATACCTTTGGCCTCTGCAATTCTCAATACCCAACCCATCTACAGCAGTTTTGCCTTAAAATCTCCCTTGGTAGTCTATTACCAGTTTTTTCTTTAGTGTTAATAAAATTAATGAATCTTTCTTCTATTGTACATTTACAATTTTTAATTCTTACATATCTATTTATTTGCGACATTTTTCTTACCAATCAAAATAAAATTGAGAAATACTTTGCATCTTTTATTTACCCAATAATTTCATTTCATAATTATCTTTTAAAGTTATCATTTCATTTTGAATTTGCCACAATAAATATATTACTGACTATTTCTTGAATATTTTTTCAATATGCTGGGCAATAATGATTATGATGGTGGGCATATTCAATCAAATTTTTAAAAATCCACATTTCGGGACACCTATTATATTACATAAGCCCCTAAAAGCAATATTACTTTTAGCACAAAATAATATGAGCCAACAACTATCTTTAAGATCTGATATCATTTTTCAGTTCTGAATGAATACCTTTTCAAAGTGATCATTAATTGTTTTCTTATGAGAAGTCTTGTTTCAAAATCTTTTCAGTCTATATATAGCACTTTCTAATGTCCCATACTCAGGTAATCTTGGGCTTAAAGATCTTCAATTGTTAATCCTTTTAACATATTTAAAAAACTGGATTTTTTTCTTTTGAAAAATTAAACAAAGAAAGAAAAATAAACAATTTTTGGATCTACTATCTAAAAGATATCACTTGATCACCACTTTTTATGCTTGCTTATAACTGTTATTAAAACAGGCAAACTCACTATACGTATTGCCACACACAACACGCTAGAATAATCAATGGATGCCAGAAGGCTTGTGGATGAGTAGGCACTAAATGGGGATTTTATGCACAAGCCTTCTGGCATCAATTCTAGCTTGCTGTGTGTGGCAATATGTATAGTGAGTTTTGCCTGTTTTAATAAAAGATATCACCTATGAACTTTCTCATTGTTTAGTAAGACTTTAAAAAAAATGAACAAATATTAGATGCACTACAGAAAAACTATGGCCTACTTAATTTTTCATTGTTTGGTAAGATTTTAAAGCATTATTTGCTATTAAAACATCTTTCATCTTCTGAAATAAGAAATGTTAAAGCTTGTTCTGGTCTGGATCTGCATATTATAATGTAGTGACAAATGAACTTATTGGTAATAGATAGCCATCTAGCAGAATCATCGCGAAGCATGTAGTCACTTTCTTGAAATATGCAATCTTTATATACTACAATGCTTTCTTGAGTTTCATTGCTATTGTTGTTTTTTTCTTGTGTAAGAACATTTTCTTCGCTAATAAAATTTTCAATTTTATCAGTCAATGTGAAAGGAGCTTTTGCTTCGTTCATATTTACAGAAGAGAACCATTTTTGCAGCTGGTCTAACAAATTTACATTTCTCTCTGAGAGTAATTTTTTTATTTCAAATATTGCTGACGAGATTTTTTTCTTTTTCATTTTTTATGTAATATTAAAATAATTATTTATAATTGTTTAATGGAGAAGAAGATATAAATTAATATTAAAGTTTATAGGCTTAACATTTTCGAGGATCCAGGCCTCATATTCATAGCCCTCATAAAATGTATAGTAAAATATATGCAAATATTTAAATAAGCTAGTGTTACGTAGCCCATTTCTTCGAGATCTCGAAGCGGCTTTTCTATTGATAGCATGGATGTTTCCATTAATGTAAAATGCTATCAATAGAAAAGACGCTTCGAGATCTCGAAAAAATGGGCTACGTAACACTAGCTTATTTAAATATTTGCATATATTTTACTATACATTTTACGAGGGCTATGAATATGAGGCATGGATCCTCGAAAACGTTAAGCCTATAAACTTTAATATTAATTTATATCTTCTTCCCCATTAAACAATTATAAATAAGTGTTTTTTTGTTTACATAATAGTGAGAAGTAAAACTATATTTATTGTAACATTAAAATAAAAATGGTTTGTAATTTTAAAAAATAAAAGTTTCCATGAAAACATCAAACACAGAATACACTTTTGTTTTTTATCATAAAACGCCTCCAAATTTAAGTGTGTGTTTCATTCACATGTGAACTTTGCACTGCAAACTAAAAAGTGACAAATTGTCTTAAATGCTAATTTGTCTAGAAAATGTATTCTATGTTAAAATTTAGTTATAAAGTGTCAATATTTCAAAAAGGCATAAAAGTAAAACTTTGAATAAAATATATTGTACATACACAACAATTACAAGAAAAGATATAATAAACATTATTGTTTTTCTGTAAATGTTTGTTAGCCAAAATTTGAATAAATTTTTTTGATATCTTAATGGCACAATGCCACTCAGTTACAACCCCTGGTGTCAGTACCTGGCCCACACCACCTTTACTGCACTTAAATGTATAAGATATTGATATGATGGCAATTAAACTAAGAAATATTTTGATAATTATTATATATCAAAAGGTAGTATAACAAAAAAACTTTTTTTAATCTGTTGCTGGCTTTTTGTAAAACTTCAAAATTTTGAATATATTATATTGCACATAAATATTTCCATAAAGTAAACAAGGAACATATACTTTATTTACAAATTTAAAAAATAAACTATTATATGTAAATAATTTCTTATCATTACGATAGCTACATTTGTGTGTTAGCAAACTTTATTACCCTGCTTGTATAAACTAAACATTTAAATACTAACTTTAAATGATGTCGTTTCATATATTTAACACCTTTCCAAAACATAAATAAATATCATGAGAATTTTTTAAACATAAGTAAATAAAACCATGAAAGATTAAAAGTTTAAATACATTATAACATTTTTTTAAAATACTATATTTTAAATTACAGAGGGTAAGCAAGAAATTAAATGATACACTGTATACTTCACGTGGAAAAAAAAAACGGAGGAAAAAAACTTGAGGGAATTCCTCAATTAGTAATAATAAATTACCAAAAGTGATTAACATATTAAATGAATATTTTTTATGCTAAATATTTAGTTTAATTTGGCCACCTCGACGAGGAATTTAATAATTTAAATGTCCAATAGAAATAAATAACACTCTATCCTATATCGTGCTCAAAGAGTTTGAATGAGTTCTATATTTACTGGGTATTGTACAGCAAAAATATATACGCATAAAAATTAATTTTGGAATAACTAATAATTTTCTTTATAAGGCAAATTGTTCTTAAAATTAATTAGTAATACTGATTTCTAAGAATTTAGTTCTTTGTTATTGTTTTTTTTATTGCAAAACGAAATACTATATATAGGAAAAGTTATTAATAAAATTTACGTTTAATGCCTTAATTTTAAATGACAGCCATATTTAAAGGCAAATATTTTCTAGTAAGTCTAAAAACAGCAACACTTTTACAAAATATTTTATTGAAATATGTGTTTTGGGATAATAAAGAAGAAAAATTGTCAAGTTTTCATAAATTTTAGGCCTATGACTCAGAAAGATGATAAATATTTTCAATGAAAGCCCATAGAGGGCATATGTTTGCTAACATTAGCATAGTGTATGATGTATATGAGTGCGAATATATTTAATGAATAGTTATGCAAACCTGGTAATGCACCAATATAAGATGAGCAGTATAAGAATGATGTAAATTAAAGTCGCCATTGTAATCTTCCAGATCGTTTAATTCGTCTTAATGGTAAATTCACTTAAAATTCATGATGGCTGTGCCATCTTGGTTTGCCTGTCTTTAGACCATGTGACAATTAATCACCAATCGTCATTGAGTACACTTACCGCCTTGTTGTTCCAGAGTCGCCATTACAGTCGCCATTTTCCACAGATTTTCTGTAAAGATCAGAAAAATTCTAGCATTTATGGCTTTTAGGAATACTTAGAAGCTTTCTTTTTTTTTGAAGATACTCAGCAGGTCATGGACTCACCATGACGCACCCGAATTTTGCAACAAACGGTGCAAGTCTTGAAGATTGTCATACTAATTTATTTGCACTGGTGAGTACGAGTTCACGATCTTTGAATTTTTGCTTAACGTAATATTGGTTAGTCTACAATACGTTTTCCCGAATATAGTTGAGCTTGAATTTATAGAATTATATTCTGTAACGTTATTTATTTATGATTCTTAATTAAGAAAATATGTCTAATGAGTGTATGATTGTGAAAACTGCCAAATACACGTTAAGCAGCACCTGCTGTGGGTTTTATCCTTTCTGAAGAATAATTTGTCTAACGGATGGAGCCCTCTGTACTCTCAGATTTGTTAGATAACGTTAAGATTATAATGTTTTTAAGAAGTATGATGCGTTGTTGTGTTGTTTAATATGAACTGAATGCTTTTTTTTTTTTTTTTATTGTAGACGGATTTATCTGGAATCAAATGGCGTAGATTATTAAGTGCTGACAATGTATTTTGTGTGGATCCATTAGACGACCCGGTACTGTTATCTTTTACAAAATGTATCTCGTCTGATATTTTATGTATTTGGCGGCGGGTTCATAGTCGGAACCCAGAACATCAGCATCGGACGGGTGACCAAATTATTTATAATAAAGAGTTATGGATATTTTGGTACGGAGATGAGCCGGATTTGACTAATATTCTGTGCTCGGAGCTCCAAGGTAAGTGTAAAAGCTTTTTTAGAAAAAATGTTTTTGTCGTCATGCTTTATTATAATTTTACATATTTACAAAGAAAATTATTCTGAATATCTTCAAACTACATTTTTTTAATAATTTATTTTTTGATAAAGTAATACTATCACAAATTTTGTTTCTCATATTAAGTGAAACGTTTAAAAATAGTTTTATTTTGCGCATATCTTGTGTGTGTGTGTGTGTATATCCGTATATCGTAATATAGTGAAATTTATTTGCAACTTACTGTTTGACGAGCTTAGGTGGTGGGGAGGGGCTATTTTAGTATATATATTTTTTATTACTATTATTAGAGTATATTGACTTATCATTGAGTCGTGTAAAGTTGAAATTATTGCCGTTATTTTTATAAATTAATGTAAATAAAAGTATAGTAGTAATAAATCATGTGCTAAGCTAAGTAATAAACTGCGTAAGAAACAGCTGGATATAAGAAGTGAAAAATAAGCTTCGTCAGATATTGCCACCACATGCTAATGTGATGGATTGTCCAGAGTCTTGCTTACAATTACACATCTGCACAATTCTGTCTTGTGAAAAAAAAAAAGAGGGGTGAGTATGTGTGAGAATCTTTCTAAACTGATTGTGTCGAGTTGTGTTGTAGCTTCTAGAACAGTATTCTTTGAAAATGAGAAACTAGAGTCTAAAGCACCTGGGAAGGAAATTGTTTGCTTTGTTGGCCAACCAAAACACACCTGTCAAACAGGCATGCATGCCTGGCTTGCGGCTAACAAGCAGGTAACTCCTGGTAGTCATTTCGTTTTACTGGAGTCTCGGCTTTATTAAAAGAAGTTTTCCATCTAATGAGATGGGTAATATCACTTTTCTGTATGAAACTCAAACGGGGTGCTAATTTTTTTTTTTTTTTTAAATACCATCGCTACGGTATTTAAGCAAGGTAGCGCTGCTGTTCTTGTAGACTTATTTAATTGTTGAGATGTAGACTTATTTTAATAGTATAGTCTTGGTTAGTGTTTTTGAGAAAAGGATGGGTGAATTTTATTTCCTCGAAGGTAAAAAGTAAACTTATGTGTGCCTTAATTTTGTGATTAGTTTTTTTTTTTTAATAGTGTTTTGAAAAAAGATTTTATAACATTTTAAATTTTGAGTGAAAAAAAAAAAAGATCCGTTCATATAAGCAGGCATTGTGCCTTAGGTATTTTTTTTTTAAGTATTGAATATTAATGATGTATGTTTTATTATTATCAAGTTAAAATTTATTATTTCTCAATCCGAATTTTTGCCCCCAATTTAAATACTTAATGTGGCGCGTGTGTGTATGAATATTGATGTTTGGAAGAACAAGTGGTTTTTCATAACAAAGACACAAAATTTTGTAGAGACCTTTAGTTTGTATTAAGACATTGTTAAATTATGTCTTGTTTACATCCATCACTATATGTCATGTCTTGTTTACATCCTATATGTCATGTATCCAAGCATTTTTTTTTTTTTAAATTAACTTATTTTACGTTAAGTTTTTAAAAGCCTATTTCAAAATTTTTGCTTTTACGTAAATAATGAGTTTTTTTTTTTATAAAAAAAAAAATTCACTCGTTTTTTAATTAAATTTATCACGATTAGTATTTTTTCAAATATCGCACCATTTTTTTTAAATAGTTAATCACAATTAGATCAAATGATATTAAACGTCGTATTTATTAAATGGCTTATTTATATGAAAAAACTAGATTAAGATTTATTTACATTAATTAGCGTGATGGAGGTGTACTAGTAATTAGATGTTATCAAATTTGGGTTTCTTTATAAAATAAAAAAAGGTTACCTTTAATTTTAATTTCCTAAGATGCTAAAAAGATTATAATGAATAACATGAAAAATGGTGGGTAAAGTATATAAGAATGAAAAAGCTATATTATAATTATAGTGAAAAAACATATTTAAATGTGGAGAAAATAATTGTAGTGATAAAAAGATTTAAAGTCAACAGAGAATCTACTAGATAACATCATATTTACAGGAAATCTGTTGATTTTCGTTTGATATTGTGTTTGTCAAGTTCTAAGGGAGAGCATAATATTCGAAGTGTTTATTATAAAATGATTATTATGAGGAACAAAATGGATGTCCTAATAGTAGTAGTCATCCCGTCCCCCATATGTCATAGCATCTGCCGGGAGAAATAGTAGTAGTAGTTTATGTGTGTGTGTAAAAAGAAAATTACATATTAGAATGGGGGAGGGGGTATAAGAAATTGATATATATTTATTTATTTTTGTATTATAGAGTCAGTGGTTAATACAAATTTCGAATTAGTTGTTTTTGTATATATGTGTGTGTAAATGTATATATATAGAAAGCTGTTTAATATAGTAAAAGCATTTTTTTTTTTTTAGAAATTGCACCCAATATATTTGCAAATAAGTGAAATATTTATTATTCAACTAATGTAAACTTAAAAGTCTGTTATAAGTGCTTTGATCATTGAGATAGTTTTTATATAAAATGTTTATTGCATACATGAATCTTACAGGATATGAAAGCATTGATTCCTTAACAATAAAGTTTTGTATGGAAATATTAAACATTCAAATTGGAACAATACTAAAATCAAAGATAATATATTTTTACATTGTGGAAAGCTAATAAACAGTTTACTGATTCTTACAGAATTTTACCTTTTTGTATGAAGTGAATTTATCCGACATGCATAGATAATGGTAACAAAAGTTTATTTATTTCATTGTTCTACGAGATTCTTTTCTTTGGACTGTTCTCTTGTTCATTTTTTTTTTTTTTTTTGCTTTGTATATATAATTTATTTAGTATATGGATTGATTTTTTTAGACAACTTATCTATTAACAAGGTAGCAGATGGTGATTTATTAGTGGTTTTATATATTCAATTCTGCTATTGTAATCGTCGATATATGGTTAACAAACATGGCAGTTGTCTGTCCATACTAGAAGGCATCGGTAATAATAAATTAAAGCTTGTCATAAGAGCTTACATGTATTCAAGGGGTACATATTTAAAGTCACTATTGATAAATGACCATAGTCTTAACTTGGAATAACCAATTACAAATATTCAGCTTGCATTTATATTTACCTAGTTTCTCCTTGCAAAAATATTAGTCTTGAGGTATTACGTAGAAAGCATCATCTCACGTATTCTGCATTCATTTAGTTTCCAGCTATGCATAGTTTATTCGCAATAAAAGTATTTTCATGACTGGAACAGAATTCAGTGATTGATTAATTTTTTCCCCCTGAAATGATGACATGTCGCATATTTAATAAAACAAATATTTGCAAATATATACACATATATTATAGTTAATATGATGATACGTTTATTTTTTAGTCATAGGGACTGTCATTCTGATTAAACTGTTCTATGTAATGCACTCTTAGAGTATTAACTTTATTTAGACTTGAATATTGCCAAATCTTTGCAAGGTTCAAAATGTAGTTGTGATTAATAGTTATATGTTAATAATTATTTTGTAATGTATATTATTGTGCTTCTTGATTGTTAGAAAACTTATTTCCCTGATATTATAGTATGCCCAAATTATACCATCTAATCATCTTGCCTGCTACCCACTTTATTTTGACATCTCAGTTTTAGATATCGTAAACTTTATTGAACTCCTGTATTAATGATTACTTTATGTTCATTTATATTTTTAAAATTTCAGGGTTAGTATACTTGTTGCTCTCCACTACGTTATTTGAGTTGATTTGGCACCGTAATTGTATTAACCTTTATCATCTTCCTAGTATAAAAATAGTAAGACATTTTAAAAAAAGGTAAACTATAGAAAACAAAACAAGATAGGAGAGGGAAAAAAACGGGTTGGAAAATGTAATCTTATAGATGAAAAAAATTAGTCTTAGTTTTGGAACTGTGAAAGATTAAGTTTGGGTGAAGTCCTCTGGCATTCCCCATACATCTCTAGAATCGAGGAATTAAAAGAAATTTATCTGGTTTTTGTTCTATGTGAAAATTAAAATCATTGTAACAGAGGAGAACTACGATGAACTTCACCCGAAAGAGCATTCAGCTTTAGGTTATAACGAAGAAATAAACCATTACCCAGATGAACAAACATGTGCAAATTTGAATGAAATGATTATGTTTTGAACCTTTCTAAAAAAAGTATACATAAAAATATCGAAAATGTTTATGCATTTTTTAATTTCCAATAAGCAACAATTAGATTGGATATATAGGAATAATTGAAGATATTTTTAATAATGATTTCTAATTCTGTAAATATAATTTTGTTTATTAAGAAAGACAATTCTTATTAGTTGTAAATTTGATCATCTTGTTTATTAGTTTCGGAATTTCTTCACTAATAATGATAATATCTAATTAAATAAGCATCTGACATTTTAATTTTGATTATTATGTGCCTTATCCATATCTTGATAATCTCTTATAAACGTTTTTTCATTATAGTAAACATTTAATAGTTTTTATTTATGACCAAGTGGATTTAATATATACACACACTCAATTTTCAAACTGCTAACTTAATTACATTGCTGCTGTACATGAGATGCATTTCTAATCCTTAGTACCAACTAATCACTTATTAGCGATTACGTAAACTGACTGAACATACATTTTTGTATCAAATGTCACTGACTAATTTATACTTTTTTTAAACAAAATTTATTTAATAAAATCTTGGGAAAATGTTATTGCAATTAGAATACAGAAATCTTGTTGGAGTTGGTGAAATTTTTAGCCAGATGTAAGCAGTTTACTCAGTAGTAGAATATCTTAATGATGAGTAAAAATTTACTGGTTAAGTTTCTGATAGAAAATTAAATGGGGAAGAAGTATTTCACTAAGAAACTGCTGTGTTACAGTATTTAAAAGAAATGCATCAGTAGTAATATAGTTTCTGATTGAATCTTCCAAGTTGAATGGATTGAAAAGTGTGGCTAACCAACTATTCTTTATGAAAACTATTTAAAATCATAATAATGGGCGTTAATATCATCCACAAATACTAATAACAAGTGAGGATTGCCAGTTCCTCTACAAGCTTTATGATAAATACTTAGCCAGGGACAGCACTTAAAATATCTCTGGCTCTGGCTAAGCATTTATCATAAAGCTTGTAGAGGAATTGGCAATCCTCACTGTTTATAACTTACAAGCTTAAGAGATAGGGTCATGTGATCTATGAATTGATCTATGACTCTTATTTTGACTAATAACAAGAGTCTTAGAATCGTCATCTTAATTTCTTTACTAAAGCAAAAAGGAAACTAGTATATTACATATTCTCAGAAGGATCGCAATCGTCAGAGATGGTAGGCCACTTGCCCTGTTTTCCCCAAAATAAGCACTAATTAGAAAGAGAAAGAAAATAGTGTACATAGGTTATTTCTCAGTCTCGCAAAAGCGTGCCACTTTTTCAATGTAAAGAAGCTCTAAGATTGTCTGACTACAAGGCTGCCATCCGAATGCAATCATGACACGTACATGAATCTCTGGTAATGGGAAAATATTTATTATACTGTCAAATGCATTGTTTTTTTTTTCTTTTTAAAATGACAGTTAACCAGAAAGGTTTATATTTTGGAATTACTACCCCTTATTTTTATATACATCATGTGTTATAGCAGATATGCTTACAGTAATGTGAAATAAAGAAATGATTTGAGAATTTTATTTCTTGCAATTTTTTGCTGCATATCTTGTAATTCTTCAATTACCATTTTGAATAAATATAGATTCTTCTACATAAATAAATGTAAACTGTTGTGCATGAAGCCTAGGGTGTGTTTTGGAGCAAAAATTGTCTTATTTTCAGGGAAATGTGGTATATAGGATTGACTTATTTTTAGTTTGAAAATAATGATTTTCATTACACATCTTGATACTTTTGCGCATCAAATACAAATCTATATGTTTCAAATTGCAAATAAATTAATGATAGTCATCTAGAAATGTAAAATAGATATTTTAATTACTTGGCATATCCTTCGTTTCTAAATTATTCTGAAAAGTTGTGATTTCAAGGATAGCTAATGGAATCAACTTATGTAAATCTAGGTCTAATATATTATCAACAATTAGAAGAACCTCAGAGATAAGCAGTTAACATTTTTGCAAAAGAGAGTAAAAAAAAAAAGATCTGGTTTTAAATAATATCAAAAGAGCATAGCAATAATCGCAAGTGAAATGGTAATACATTTCATGAATCTTATCATAACCTGGATTATTAGTGGTTATGTTAAACAAATATTTATCTTTTTAGAAATCAAGTGTTAATTTTGCAACCTGGGTATATATTTGGATTCATTTTTTGGGAAAGATATTCAAGGGTTCGGGAACTTGGGGAGAGGAGGTGGCAATGAATCTTACATTAGAACAATGCCGGATTATCTTAGTAAATTTTGTCCTCCATTTAAAAAGTATTTGACAAAGACAGTTAAATACCCATTAATAACACTTATACCTTTCGTACTCGGGTATTGTCTGGAGAGTCAGATGACAAAAATATGGGCAGATAAGATGTTCTACTTTTTTGAGTGTGCATTTTTATGCAATAAGAGCAAAATATTGCAGAAGTTAATCCATGAGTGAGTGTAAAAATGGTTGCCAAATTGTAGAATATTATAGGAACCCATTAAATTTTTTCCAGTTATCTATCATCTTAAACTCTTTTGCTATTAAGAAAAAACAAAATACTCACTAGATCTGAATTTCCAAATTTGTAACGAAAGCTTCATCACAAATTGTTGCATGTGATAAAGATTTCCTTTTTAACACAATAGTGTCGCGTTAAATGACATCTTTTAAAATTAAGAAAATTATTTCATAATTAGTATTATGAGAACTATCATATACTTTTACTTCATTTCACCAGTTAAAATTCTTTTTTGATATTTTTTTTTTTCTATTTATAACCATTATCAATAGATATGGATTTTTTACTAAAAAATATTATTTTGATGGACTTTTCAATGCTTTTATTTTCAAAGAACTAAGTTTTATTTTGACTATTGATGATGGTGTGGAATCAGAGTGGTTGGTCATGTGAAAGTCTGCGTTCATATACCCTATATATTACATATATAGACACAGGTATATATTAAGCCTGTGTTTCAGTTATAAGAAATGCTGTGTAAATTGGTATTAAATGCTTCAATTTGAATAGAACAAGGGTGTCCAACAAGTCGATCGTGATCCACTGGTCGATCGCAAAGCCATTTTTGGTCGATTGCGAGGTCAATCTGGCAAGAGCTGTCGGGTAATGTTTTTTTTTTGTTATTTTTGTTTTTGTTCTAAATTTTTTTCCAATTCTAGATAGGTGAAGTCCGGTAAGTCGTATCATTACTGAAAATAATATTTTTAATCTTGATTTAATGTAGCTAATTTGAATTAATAAATATTGTTAATAATAACTCATGTTGCTTTAATTCCCCCGGACATGAGTTTTTGGGCCTGTTAAATAATTGTTATTTTTTACTAGGTAGATATATAAAAATAGTATGTATTTCAAACCTCCCTCTCCATTTAGACTACGCCTATGACAACAAGTCGATCGCAAGACATTTTTAAAATAAAAAATAGATCTTATGAACACAAAACTTGGCCACTCCTGGAATAGAATATTTGTCTTTTTTATTTTATTTTGAAGGACCATTAACTTTTCAAGACATTTCCTATACCTAGGTGTAAAAAAAATTTTCTGATATTGGTTAATCACATTCTTTATCTTTACAATTTGAACACTAAAATCTTGGTTTTGAAATTGCTATAAATTTCTTCTGCATTACTTTGATTCCTTCACATTAAAAAATAATTTTAATGTAATGAGCCACTTTCCCTAAGACTGCTTTAGAATAAGGATCCAAATTCATAAAGTACAAAATTCTTGTATTTCTAAGTTCACAATTTCTGTGTAGGACTGAATTTCATTATGATCATTCTCTCTTACAAAATATATTTTCTTCCAGTCAGGTATATTGTTTTTATAATAATAATTATCTCTCTCTTTATGTTTATTTATGTATAATAAGTTTTATAAAGCTGTAGTGAAAGATTATATCCTAAGATTTATAAATCTCTTCTTGAAGGAGAAATGTACTGATGGACATCAACCCTATTATATGAAAATGATTGTTTATGGTGTTTTTGCATAATCTTTATATTATATCTAGCCATTGTGTTATAATTTATCATTTATTTTTTCACCCTAATTTAATGCAACATTGGCAACTTAGATATATCAACAGATAAAAATCATTTCTAATAGTAAATGCAGCTACTTGGATCAAGTCTTCCAAATTTCCAATAATAACTTCTTTTCAATAATTTTCATGTGGTAAAAGTTCTAATTTTAAAACGAGCTTTATTTAATGATATATCTTTTTCAATTTATGACGCACCTTCTCTAGAAAATCAACAAAAATTCGTCTGTGAGATATTCTTTTTGCTAGTTTATTATTGTTGATAATAGACTTGTAAAATCATTATCCTATTGATTTTATTTACTATATAACAAAATAAACTATATTGAGTAATTGCAAAGGTATATCAAAGTGTCTTTCTATGGTAGAACTATCAACATGCAGACATCGGTATCATGATATTCTTTTAGTAGTCTTTACTCTGAAATTAATCATTATTGCTTCAAATTATTTAAATATTTTAGGGGTTATCCTATAATGTAGATTTGGTTTTGAGATATATTAAAATATAATAATGATTCTATTTTGTCTGCTCCTGCAATTGCATATCTGTTTGAGAAATTTCACGTCCAAGCCCGCTGTTCTCACACGAATTATCTCAACCTTTTTCTTCCTCTCACACATTTGTGCATGTAGTTACACTCATTTTATTGTGTTGGTGCATTATTCAATTGCTTTGTTAATTATTTTATTGATCCTTAAATATGTATGATAAGTTATATTTATGTGAATATATATGATACATATTACATAGGATTTTTTATTATCCATGGGCAACATGGAACTAAATGCTGTGGATAACAATGCGTCTTAATTTTATTTATATAATGAGTTGAATAAATAATATTTCACAAATGTTTTTAAATCTGCTAAATAATATAATAAATAATTGATTCAACATTTTTATTTCTTTTTAATCTCGTGATGTTTTGTTGAAACGGATTTTTGTAATTGTTAAATTTTTAAAGCCAGTGCTTAATTGTAGAAAAATAAAACAGATTAGGATAAATAAGAATCACTTGAACCTAATTTTTAGGAAAGATTTTGTTTGAAGATTTTTTTTAATTTTCAGTCTTCTTAGAAAAATCAAATATATATATATTCTTCTGAAATTTAATATCCTGATGAAACTTAAGTTTTTTTATTATATAATTCTTTCAGGATATATAAAAAAATTAATTTCGCACACTTTAAATAATATTTTAATTTGCGAAGCGCAGATAGTTGAAAACTGAAATAAATAGTATCGAGCGCATGAGATCTTGCAGCGGCTCAATTTATTTCAGTTTTCGCACACTTTGGAAAGAATATGATGGAATACTTATTAATAATGGAAAAAACATTGTGAAGTGTTGGTTTTATTAAATTGTAGTTCTTTTACAGAGATATGCAAGATAAACTTTGGCATTCAGTATTAATTGGAAGATTTTTGTATTATTGAATGAGTCGAGTAAAAATAATTTTAGTAAATGTATTTTTTATATAAAAATATATACAAATAGAATTAAATAATGTCCAACTAAATAATCGTTTATACCGAAACTTAAGTAACAAACGGCTAATGGAAATATGAAATTTTTTGTAGAGAGAAAAATTGTAATCCTGTACAATTATACCCTCATATCTACATTCTGATGATCCACAATGTGTATGAAAAATTTTCTGCCTGGGATCGATTGTTAACTAAGTAAAAGTATTTCATATTTTATTATTACCTACTAAAGAGTTTTAATATGCAAGACTTATTGAATGTATAATGCTAAAAACATAAACCTATTTCATTGAGCAAATAAGTCTGATTATATTACTAGAACAATTTATATGCACCATCCCTAAGGAATTATTCAAATAAATCTGTAAATAGTGCCCATTTTATAACATCTTTAATCTGACAATATAGATTGGCATTGGTACAACTAAAGGTGGGCATTGTTTACGGGTCTATTTAAATGATTCTTCAGCACAGGTGGCAATACTGTATGGAGAGTTTTGCTCTGTTTATTCTTCAGAGATCTCATTTGCAAATCTCAGTAATATATTCCAACTTGTTTATTCCAGAAAATAGGCTTATTTTCACAATATATTACTGTTTACATTATTTAAGACAATACTAACATTAAAGTAATATTCCCTAAAGCACAAAATTAATGAAGTTGGAAATTTGACTGTCTAAAGGGTGCTGCAAAGTGATTTAGATTGTTCTAGTAACATATTCAGACTTGTTTGGTCTGTGATATAGGTTTATATTCTTAAATTTCAAGCATATATTTCTTAGCTGTAGAAAAACAATTACTTTTTTAACTGATGCATGTTTTATGGACTGATGCAATCACATCATGGTAGTTTGTGACTGCTGTGAATGTGAAAACAGTTTCTTTAAAATGGTCCCGATCTAAAGTTAATGTTGACAGTAATTTTTCCGAGACTAAAAGAAATGATTGTTTATAAGATAAAAATGATTTAGTTTTTTTTTATAGAAGAGAGTTGTATGCCAAAACTGGATGAGAAATAGGAAAAACAGAAAAAATTTCTACTATAATATTTGTGTTCCTGAAACAGATAATGTTCCTAATCACAATGCTAAATATTTGATAGATTTAAAGAGAAGTCGTATATTTATAATTGGGGAATATAAATGACCCAGCAAGCAGCAGTGTACCGGGTGTGCGAGTCTATATGAAAACTTGAGCAAAGGATGCACCAGAAAGAATGTCATCAAAATATATGCTGCAAGTAAAGAATTATTATTAGAGACACCGAAATCCTTATGAATTTAAAACTCATACTTTCAAAACTTCTTTTAGGCTTGGGAGTATTGCTACCATTTTAATTTTTTAATTCGCTAAATACTAATACAGTACGAATGTATTCCATTAAAAAATTTAATTCCCCCCTTAAGATTATAGAATATAATCCAAACATGATATTTTCATGATGTAATTTAAATTTTAGAAAAATAGAATCGTTATGTTATCCCAAGAAAAGCTCGAATTTTGTGAACTTAATATCCTAATCGCCATCAATTTTTTTTTTCTCTCGTGTCATAGCATCAGCCGGGAAGCGAACCCGCTAACTTGGGACAACTGCTTGTATAGTTGCTGACGCTGACCTCTCGACCACCAATGCTTGACACCATCAATTTTTATCACAAAAAGTTTGAAATTTTATTTTTTGAGAATGGCATGTTACGCAACACACACCTACATAAAAAGGGTGGTCTTTCTATTATTACACTTTTTCATAATTAACTGTATTATTTGCTTTTTTTTTTTTTGCTAATTATTTTATTTTATTGTATAATTTTTTAATAAAAATGTTTCTAAAAAGATCACTTGTGATAATTTGTGGAAAAATGTGTACTTACCGATAATTAGTTAAAATATTGTCATGCCTAATTTAGACTCATTATTTATCTCCACAATTTCAGAAATATCAGCAGGAAAATGAAAATTTTGTAGCCTTATCGTCAGGAATTAGTTTCTTTCAATTTCGATGTTCTCTCAATACATTTTTTTTTGTGAATAATTTTAAAATCCTTTTTATAACTTAGAGATTCTATATCATTCCTTATTTTACACATTCCTTGCAGAAATGAATTCAATGAAAGGTTTTTGAATTTGGTTCAACAAATGGTTTCTGAAGTAACAGTATTATCAACAACTGACTTAAAAACTTTTTAAGCTATAAAATAACTTAATGGGATCTCATATCATGACAAAAAGGGGGAAATGTTTTTCATCTTTTAAGTTATTTCATTATTTACATAAAATCAGATTTTATTTAAATTAATTTTTAGTTTTTAATATATATAAACAATTTTTTTTTGCACGTTTTAATTTTGTTATAAATAAGTGCTTATACGTATAAGTAGGTGCTTACCATCTTACAGATCTGATGAAGACTGGCAGTTGAGCAGGTTCTAATGTCAGGCTTTTCTATATCTTAATTAAAATATCTCTGAAGATACTAAAATATCCATTATATATGGGATGTAATGTAGAATAAAGATATTAATTAACCATTGGTAATTCTTTATTTTTTGTAAAAATATTGTCAATATGAGCGTTGCTTTAAGAATTTTTTTTGGCTCGCTGTAAAATTAGTTTGCTTTAAAAAATTTTTTTTTAGTAAATTAATAAAATATTTATTACAATTTTACAAAGATGAAATACTTAATCTTGAAATTTCGCAGAGCACTAACAACTAATGTTCTAAAAGTATAGTAATAATAGTTTAAAAATATTTTGTCTGTTTTAAATGATTGATATTTATCAAATTATAACTTTAATGTAAACTGATATTTATAAAAATTACTGTTTAACAAATATTTGTTCCATTTAATTTTTTTATTTTTTATCATGATAGAACAGTGGTTTTGAATCTTATAGAGGTCTGGGATCCAAAGTAAATTTGCCCTGGAAACAGTTACTAATCTGAAAACCCCTAAAGACATAAAGATCGAAATTAAAAGATGACAAAATATTGATATTTATTACAACTCAAAAAATGATAGATGCTAAAACCACTATTAAGAGGTCAATTACCTATAAATAAATAATCATAGTTATTATTGTTAAAGAAGGAATATAAACATTTTGTGAATTGTATTATTCTAAAGATGGTAATTGAATTTTAAAAAAAAGTTTTTTTTAAAATACATCAGTTAAAAAATAGTTGAAAACTGAAAAAGAAAAAAACATCAAAGTTATGAATGTTTTAAATGTTAATTTCATTTTAAGTGTGTTTAGAATGGTGTAGTTAATATATATATATCTATATGTGCATTTAATTAACATCTTTTAATGTAAATCATTTATATTGATAAAATGATTTGATTACAATTTGATGGGAGTTTATTAAATTTTAATCCCGTACATGTTTTTAATATGTATATACATCCCTGAGATACGTTTTTAATTAAAAATTATTCCACGACAAATTAGAACACTGTATTTACAAAAAAGACAGTGTGGAAATAAAAAGACCACATTTTTATGTAGGTGTGTGTGTGTGTGTGAATGTGCTCAGCATGCCATTTTCAAAAAATATAATTTTAAACTTTTTGTGATAAAAAATTGATGGTGGTGTTGATGAAATATACAATGCCTATAGGATGTTAAGTTCGTAAAATTAAAGCAATACTTGATTGTGTATATATTAGCAATTATTTTTTTGCGATATCGTAACAATCTTATTTTTATAAAATTTAAATTGCATCATGCTTTTTTTTTTTAAAGTGTCATAGCATCGGCCGGGACGCGAACCCGCAACCCGGGCAACTACCTGCAAATGCAAGGCAGTCGCGCTGACCTCTCGACCACCAATGCAAGACAAATTGCATCATGTTTGGATTATATTCTATAATTTTAAGGGGGAAATTATTATTATTTTTTTTTTGGAATATGTTCGCACTTGCGTTAGTATTTAGTGAATTGGAAAATTAAAATTTTATTTAAAATGGCTCCAAACTTAATAATGGTAGCAATTCTCTCAAGCCTAAAAGAAGTTTTGAAAGCACGAGTTTTAAATTCATAAGGATTTATGTGTATTTATATAGTAGAAATTTCTTTTTCCATTTTTCCTATTTCTCATCTATCTTTAGCATTCAACTTTTTCCTATTAAAAAAATGAATTATTTTATCACGTAAACGTTTTCTTTTAATCTCGGAAAAATTACAGTCATCATTAACTTTAGATTTGGGATCATTTTAAAGGAAAATATTTTCAAATTTACGGCCAGTAATAAACTATCAGATGTACATTATTGGTGTGATTGGGTTAGTTTTGTTAAACATGCGAGTCAAAAAAATAGCTGCTATTCGCTAAGAAGTATATACGTGAAATTTATGAATATTTAATTTTTTTACATTATTGATTTTATTGAAAGTTGCTATTCAAGCTTTAGATTGCTAGGGTGAACTCCATAATATTTGAATGCTTGTAACATAATCTTTATGTTTTTCAAATCAATATTTGACAATGTGGGGTGTAGGGATGAACACTAGATATCAGTATTGTCTCAAAATCTGTTGCCTGCTAATCAATAAAAACAAATGAGCAAAAAACTTTAGAAAATTTGTAAATTAAAATTCTAATTTTAATATAATTGCTATTGCTGCTATAATCTGTCGGAATTTATTGCAAATGGGTTATTCAAAATGGACAAGATATTCAAAATTACCACATTCCTAAATCAGAATTATCTAAAACAAAATTAGACAAATGTAAGAGATGAAGCATCAGGCCTTTTATTATAATATCCTACACTTAATTTTTTTTTATTAACAACAGTCTTTTTTCCAAACTTTTTTAATAACCCAATTAATCTTATTAATATATTTTTTATTATAAAACAAATTGACATTTTAATCTAAACAACCTTAAGAAAGAATTTAAAAGAATTAAAATTTCTTCTAAAATCTAAATTCCTTATAAATATTTTAAATCTATCAAATAAATGAGATAAATTAAATACATTTCCGCTAATCTATTTAAAATCAATAACTTAAATTTTAAAACAAAATCATATGTAAGAAAGAAAGCCAAGTTTTTATATAACCTAAATGTTGCAGGATTGGGGAAAATATTATACTGCCTCAAATTCTTTAAAAAATTATCTTGAGCCTTTAAAGACTATTTCATTAGACATATTAAGCAATTTCTTCATATTTATTAATCAGCTGCCACTTGCTAAAAATAAAACTAATAATATTAAAAAATATACATATATAAAATAACTAATAGCAAATATCTCTCTATATAGTAAACTACAAAACATAAATTGAAAATCACCAAAAATCACATAAACCCTATTTAAAATATAAATAGCCAAATTGAAAATCACCAAAAATCACATAAACCCTATTTAAAATATAAATAGCCAAATTGAAAATCACCAAAAATCACATAAACCCTATTTAAAATATAAATAGCCAAAACACCTCAAAAAAATTCAAGTACTGTCCACTACTAGACTAGTAATGATAAAATAAAATCGAAAATCATATATTACAATAATAGCCGTAAAAAAAAAAAAAATTTTTTTTTACTAAAATTCTTCCGCGACCATTGTTTTCATCTATTGACAGATAATACCCTAAATAATAAAAGATATTTTAAATATACATTTAAGGCTGTATGATTAACAAAATAATAAATCTTTACAATTAGTTTTTTTTTTTTTTAATTCATTATTAAAATAATCAAAAATAAATAAAATTACATTCGCTTTAAAAATTTTGTAAACGTAATAATTTAGTTCCGATGTCATATCCTATGTGAAAAATAAAATCAATAATGTTGTTTATAAATTGAACATCACCTCAAAACCGTGCACATTTTAAAATATATGCTGCACAAAGTAAAACCAAAATAAAATTTGGTGATTAACCTTTTGAAAATATTTTATTTTTAAACATCTGGTAAGTTAATTAAATAAAAATTTACATAAGAGAATAATTCAATATTAGTAAACTTTATATTACATAATGTTATTCTCTGATAAACAACAAAATATTAGTTAATGTCATAACTAGTAATAAATTTTTGACATGTAGCTTACAAATGCAGTCATATATCATTAACTTATAGTTCTATAGATAGAACTTTAAGATGGTAGTAAAAGTCATATCGCATGTTAAGCATAGTATTGATATCTTGAGTAGACAAATTGTTGATGCTTCATTAGATAGAACATTAATAGTATTCAAACTTAAGAAATTAGTTTTATTAAATATGGGAGAAAAAAATCTGTTAAAAGATTCAATGGAGGTCAGAAATCAATGCTTAACCAGAGAAACCAATGGACATTATGTATGAAATTAATTAAAATCATAAAATTTACTACAGAAGTCAACATGCTTTGTCAATATATTAAAACAAACCATCTAATGTTTTTAAAGCACTGCTGAGATCAAAACACCTTTAGGAAGATAATATACAACTATAACAACCATTGTTGCTAACAAAAAACTTGCCATTACCTTATTCGTAAAATGAACCAATTAAAAGGAAATTATTCTTCATAAAACTTGATATTTATCTTTTAACAAAAATATATATATGCATATTTAGATTCAAATTTATATTTAATTTGCGAACAAAAATCTGCATAATATACAAATTTTTATTGACTAAGTTAAAGTTTTTAAACTGAAAATATTTAATAACTAACGATAAAATTAATATTCAAAAACGCTTTGCCATATTAATAGGATATTATTTTTAGATTGATATAATATTATTCTCATAATACTCTTGTAATTTCATTTTTTAAATTTAGTTAATTAAAATATTTTCTAATTTTATATCTGATCTCTTAATTCGTAAACCATTTTAATGTAAACTATTCACAAAAATTTTTATATTAAAATAAACACAAAATATGTTTACAAACGATGTGTTTATTTTCTAAGATTGTCATTACATCATTATTAATAGTATTTTTCTTATTAATTTTAAAAATTCTTGATAAATAATGAAAAAATGCAAGCAATGTTTTATTGAATTGTATCGTTTATATTTTTAAAGAAACAAATTTACATTAACATAATAAAGAATGTATGGAAGATTCTTTTGCAAATATTTTTGTATTAGATTTAGAATATATTTTTTTGTCATACAATCTTAATAGTATTTATGCCAAATAAAGAAGGAAATTTTTGTATGTAAATTAAAAACATTATGAAACAATTGTACATAATATAGTTTTTTATTTGAGCACAGTGGTAGATTCCAGAACTAAAAGTTTTTTGGATTAATTCCCATAGCCAAGTTAAAAAAAAAAACGAAATCTCATTTTTCTATCAGTTGAATACTATTCAGTCTGCAACCTTGGTATTCTAATGTCACATAAATTTTTAAAAAGTAAATATTGTTTTTTTAAACAATTTAATATATATTGAAAGGACTTGTGAAAATATTTATCTTTTATTTAATCAGCATTGACAGTTGGTGATCAAGTTCCTTTTGGTGTCTTCTTTTTTGCTTTTTTTGGGTATATCTTTCTAAGGATTATCATACTATTATATAATAAATTAGATTGTCCTTTTATTTGATTAAAATTAAAATGTCAATCATTTATGTTTCATGTGAATTTACTTTTAATTTCTTCTAGTATAAACTTCTTCACTTTGTTTTGAGATTAATCTAAAAATAGTCTCAAAAGAATCCCAACAAGCCTTTCTATCTTGTTCATTTTCAGTTATTGATTCGTCTTTCTTTAATCCGAATCGCCATTTATGTTTGTTCGTTATGACTTTTTTCAGTACATTTTAGCAACCTATTATTTCATAGCTTGATTTTATTATAGCATCTTCTACGTGAAGATTATTTGTAGAAACAGTGAATTGCTGTTTCACCAGTTTGCGTAATTTTGTGTCACCAGTTAAATCACAGACCTGATATTCTTTTAGTTTTTTTCATATTTTATGATGTACCACAATTATTGTGAGTTTATTGTTTGCTCTTTGATCCAATGATTGTTTTTCAAAGTAAAAAACTGATTAGCTCTCATTGATATTCACCACAACTCTAATGGCACATAAATGTGATCCATTTTATACTAGTGATTTTATTCTCTAGACCAGAATTTATCAATTATGGAACCCCTATAGATTGGGCAAAAAGGTAGTAGAACCAAAAAATCCTGTAAAAGTAATGACTTTTTAAATTCTAGATATAATGTAAAATGAAGCCATATTAAATTTCATGCTCTATCTTTAAGATATTTTATAAATATTGCCTTTAAATTTAGTCATCATCATCATCAACCATTATGCAGGATGAAGGTCTCCAAGTTCAATCCATCTTCTCCGATCTTTAGCTTCTCTTCTCCACATCACCCCTGCACACTTTATTTCATGCATCCATCTAATTTTATTCCTTTTGAAAAATGGAATTATTTTTCACAGTCCGTTAAAATCCTAATATAATTGTATGTCTGGCAGTTATAATTTTATATCTATTTGAATTAGAATTTAAAGTTTGAGAAATGTAGGATAATTATAAGTTTACTTTTATATATAGTTTTTATCATAATTTTGTTTTGAATTTGACTTTGGTAATGAAAATCAATGGATGGCATTTATTGTATACGAATAATAAAAGGGAAACAATAATAATGAAGTAAACCTTAAAATCTTTTTTTTTTATAAATTCATTATTTATTTAGTTTGTCTTTGTTTTATGCTTATTTGATCAAATTTGTTGGCAAAAAGATAATAATAACTTTCAATAGGTTTGGAATTTGCATTTTAAAATTATGATTTTTAAAATTCCAAATATAAATTGTTTTTCTCTGAAATTGGATTATGGAACCAGTAGTTAGTTTATTTAAAAAAAGCTTAAAAGTTTCTTAGAACCCAGTTTGAAAAATTCTGTTTTAGCCTTTAGAATAGTTTATCCTTATTAGTTTAACTTTGTCAGGGCTTATTTTAATACTTTTGTGGTTGCCTGTAAATTTCTAGTATAATGTGATTAAATCCTATAATTAATAATCTCAAAGCTTCATCTTCCATTAGTGACAGATCGTTCTGTGTTAAGTGGTCCAATATTTTACAAATTTTAAACTATTTTGACACCTACCCGCCTCCCCCATTTTAATTCATCAAATGTATTTTCTGAAGTAGTGAAAAATCTGAATTTTTAAAATTTTACCTGATGCATTGTCTTAAATACAACTCTTGAAAATCTCCAGAAAAATGCAATTTTGTGTTCATATGCAGTTATTCAAGGAATAATGACTCGATATAGAATTATAGTATAAAGCTATCAAAAATACTAAACTACGGCTTATTTTTTAATCTTTCATATGCTATGTATTTATCGTCTGTCTTTTTCTTTTTTCCAGTTAATTTTACAATTATTTATTATTTTTGACCTTAAATTTTTCACACACCTAAACTTAAAAATTTTTGGAAAAAAAAAAAAGAAAATTCAAAAACATACATGTCTGGGGGTCAGTTGTAGAAAATTTCATCATGTAGAGTTACAAAGGATACTAGATTTGAAAAATAAATACTATTTTTCAGATGGTTCTACTCAAGATAATAACGCACATATATATCAAAGTGAAAGTTGATTTTGGAATCAAACTTAATGATATATTTTTTCAACAGTTTAGAGAAAAGGCGGATTTTTGTCAACTATAAAGAATGGATTACAATGTCTTTTTTAGCCCTTTACAATGTTGATTGTGGAATTTTTTGTTCTTCAATGAGAAAGAGAAATGAGAAAGCTTAAAAAGTGTTTTCTAGATAAAAAGCCAATAACAGGCATCAAGAAGTTCCACAGTTATCTTCCTGTATCAGATAAAAGTATTACTGACAGATATTTTCAAAGAGTGAAGAGTTATACATGTTATCTCAATCAGACAAAACTTTAAAACAAATTTTCGGACTAGCAGAAAGAAGTAAAAAAATACTTAACACCCGAATACAATGATTGTTAGTGGCTTGGGATAGATTTGCCTAAAAACAAGACAAGAAAGATCATGAAAATGAAATTCCTCCCCTTAAAAGTCCTCCTTTGTTTACGTATCCAGGAGATATTAGTGTTAAACTTGAAGTATCTATTTGCCAAATTTTTAATTTTACAAAACGCAATTTACTCACTGGTCACATTGTAGCAATTGCAGTTTTTTCAAAACTATTCTACAAAGACGGTTGAGGTTGATCATATAGATTGTCTTGTGATAATGCTGGCATGCATATATAGTATACTCTTCAATGTCAAGAATACATTAAACAGTTATACAAACAAAAATAAGTTATTATGTAGATGGTGTATTCAAAGATTTTTGTTCGCCTTAGTATTTTCCCCTTCCCCAGTTAATTGTTTAATTTTAAAACAGTAGTGATCTTCCAAAATGATTGAAAATTTGAATTTAAAATTTCAGTTTTTTATTTGCTTTTTTTATTTATATAATGTTTTTAAAAATAATCTCTTTATAATTCCACAAATTATGCAAGCCAAAAACGCATATTTTTGAAAGTTTTTTTTTTTTTTTTACATTTTTTAGATTTTTGAGCTTCGATAAAAAAACTTTAGGAAATGACCTTGACATTAAAAACTGTCAAATCTAGCCATGTTATATACTGTGTGAAAGCTTAAAGAATCACAATGTATACTTTCTTTAGTCCCCTGATTTACTTCCACTTTGGTGGAGAGATTCAGTGAGACAAATTTGAAAAAGATTGAACATCATTGGATTTTTTGATTGGATCTCTTGACATGGACTAATCCCAAGATCTTTATTACTTGACATTATCAAGTGTTCTGCTTTATATGTTACTTTATGTATAATCCATCCGTGCATATTTTTAAGCATTTTCTCTCAACATCGGAACTGTTTTGATTTTAAATTTGACAGTTATTTTCATTATTTCATGAACAGGTAAATAACCCATTTAAAATTTTTCTTATTAAAAATATTGGAAGAAATCACTTGTGTCTACATATATATATAGAGAGAGAGATAGAACAGCATTTATTCTATTGTTGAGCAATTTCTATCATTTCTATAAAATTATGAAGGGAGCCATTAAATTTTTACCATCGTATCCTATTGTTTTAGTATATGTTTTGAATTTACTTAATTAACATTGTTATTCTTTGGCTTTAAAAAAGATTGAAATTGCTAAGCCTTTGAATGTGTGCAAGTGAATGGCTATATAAATCGACTTATTTTAAACTAAGAGATGGGGGGGGGCACTAAATATTTATTTTTTGTTATTACAATATTCTGTAAAATGTTTGCTGAGATTAAAACTAATAAACACTAAAATATTATTTTAAAAAAAATTACTATTGCTGTTAATAAATATCACATTACTATCTTGCTTGTATTCAACTAGCTGTTCCTTCATTATCATCTGATATAAGTTTGAATATTGAGTAGATAGAACTGAATGTTAAAATAGCATTGCCATCTAGTATGATGAATTAATGACCCAGTAGATAATTATGAACTATAGTAAAGAGAAGTATTCCTAATATTGCTATCGATTTTTATGTGTAGAAAACTTAAGTAAACAATTGGTTACTAATTATTTTTATTATTACTGTTATAACATAAAAATTTTAGATTGATATAAAAATAAGCATATATTTTATTAAACTGTTTTGTGTATATAGAGTATATTCAAAACTGTAAATAATAAAATTAACATTAGTATCATAGTAAAGATGTTAAGTCTATATTAAATAGCAATGATTTGATTGGAAGTTTTATTTAAACTAAATTGTTAATTACATATTCCGGTTTAGTAGTATGTATATGCATTTGGATTATTATACAGTGAATTTATTTACATTATTTAATTATTAAAGAATAGTAATATATAGTCGTTTCCAATTTTACACTATTTCACTATAATATTTAAAATGTTGAGTATATTCTATGACTACTTTATGATTATTTCACATTTTAAAAGATCTTAAGGGGTTATGTGCTCGCAGTCAGTTAACTAGCATTATTGTAAGCTGCAAAGCAATTGATCGGGAGGAACTCATTCTCTAATTGATTATAGTGTGATATCAAAGGTAGTAAAGATATATCTTCGGCAATTTGATTGGCAGGTTTGTTTAAGTTTTGTTTGAATAGTTCATTTAAAATTTGCATGTATTAAAAAGAAATTGTTAACTAAATAGTCTGCTCAAGAATTCTGTTCTACTTTAATATTGATACTTCTGACTTACCATAACTGCAAACCGGCAAAATCTATAAGCAAACGATATTGCACTAGCATAGCCTGTTTTAACGAACTGGAAAACAAATATAAAGCTATTTTTCACCCATTTTCTTGATTGATAAAGCTATTTTTCACCCATTTTCTTGATTGATAAAGCTATTTTTCACCCATTTTCGTGATTGATGACTGACGGAAAATCTTTAAAAGCAATTTTTTTTTTCTTAAAACAAAGAAGCAAATAAAGAATTGAATATGATCAGTCTCATAAGGAATATCTCAACAATGCAATGCTTGATCCAGAATATTAATTGAAAATCTTGAAGTCAAATACTAAAGTGTATATTATTAAATTTAATAAATAGCGCAGCATAAGATTGTGCTGTTGCTTGGAAACATTTTACACATAAACCTACTAGAGGCAAATTTAAGATCTCTACCAGTAGTCTGGCTTCAGTTTTTAAGCAATATCACCCTCTGGCATTGGAAAAGATTCTTAGAGAATATCAAAAATGGGGGGGGGGGGGATCCAATCAAGCACATCACAGAAAAGTCTGTTTACTCACCAGCTTGTTACAAATTTCAAAATCTTTTGCAAGATGATGGAAAAATCTGGACAACTTAATTGTTTGAAGGAAAAAAAAAATAGCACTAATTTTTGTTGCATAAACTATTTTGCAACAGATGAAGTATATTGCAATTACCTGTTGAGTAACTGAAGTGTCCCCTTTGTGCATGAAAATATGCTGAAAAGTTAATCTATCATGCATGTGAATTTATCTAATCATTTATATTGCAGTAAAATATATAATGATTCCATTGAATTAATTTTTTTAATTATTTTTCTTCTAATCAAAAAAAAAATGTATGTAACAGAAAATTATAAAATTACAATCTTTTTTTTTTTTTGATACTTTTTTGTAGTGCTTCGGGTAACTGTTGACTACAAGTAATTGAACTATCTCTGAATAATTGTATTCTTACACTGGACTATAAATTGCTTTTAGATATTTTATAAATCATATTTGATGTCCATCATAGTAAAATCTCCTTTAGGATTGTCTTTGATAGTTTAGCTCTTTGTAAAACTTTATTTCTAGTGGTTTAGTCATCTTTTATCTAAATGCATGCTGTATCTTCATTTTCCTTTCTGAGCAAGCAGAATAAATATGAGAAGAACTCCGTAGTAATAGAAGAAAAAAAACTATTTGGGTTGGGCATTTTATATTAAGCTTGTTTACGATCTCAGAATAAATTGTCACAGCAATTTGAATTTAAAAAATAATCAAAATCATAATACCAAATATTGTATTATGATTACAAAAATTCATTAAAGCTCATCCTTAGTCAATAATAGCATTTTTATTCATTTCAAATAACTTATTGGATCGATTTTTCAAAACTAATGGCTAAGGAATATTAAATAACATCAAAAACTATCGTTGATTATAAAAGTCTTGACTGTTTCAAACTTCTTACAGATGTTACAAATCCACCACTTGCTTTATCTTGCCGTAATATTTTATATAAATGCAATTTATCCACCTTACTTTGAACACTTTTATACAAAAGATATTTTTATTGTGTATATGTGCACACAATCTTAACGTTTCGACTCCTGCAGTCTTCTTCAGAGCCGCTTGTATGTACATATGTACAATAAAAAATGTTTTGCTAAAAAGTGTTCTAAGTAGATAAATTGCTTTGTACAGACCTGTTAGCGATATAATTAACAATGTATAGAGTTTTTTTTATATATCCATCATATCTTGGCAGTTAATTTTGGTTTTTAACATGTCATTTGTGTTTCATATTCAAATTTTCCAAAACTTAATCCCTTTTTTATATAATACAATTAATAAAATTAAATAAAAGGGCTAGATCTCTGATAAACGTTTATATAATTACATAATGATATATAATTAGAATAATGCATTCTTTCATTACTTGCGAATTTGTAAGCCCTAATTAATCTTTTTGTTAGTGATTATTCTTGTTTAGTTTTATTAAAAAATTTTGTATTGTAATTGTTTCTTTTACTTTACATTCTTTAAAATATTGTTTTCTATGTTATGCTCCATTTAAAAAAAATACGTAACAAAATTGTAAATCGGCCAGCTATTTTTATCAATAAAATATATAAAACTATATAAATTAGTATATGTCTTAAGCTCTGTTTATATTAACAAAAAGTAAAATATTGTAAACAATATTTTTTAAAAAAAAGCCACTTCTGCAATAATTGTTAGGACGTTTAATGATTTTATTACAGAAATGGAAAAAATTAAGAAAGTATGGAATGAAAATCGAATTGTACTATTTTTTAAAACCAAATCCTTATCCAGAACAAGGTTTTGGGTTTATTTTGCGGAAAAAAAATAATGGGAGAGGGTGGTGTTTATGCTGTGTGTGCGTATGTTTTTTATTATGGAGAGACGACCAATGATAACATTCTTTCTGGTTTGGTTTCTCATTAATTTTGTCATAAATATTGGTAAAGAAATTAATTAACAAAAATAATTAATGAAGCCTAACTTAATAAAATGCATTAAAGTAATTTTTGCGCCATCCTATATATTAATTTGTTTTGTTGCTATATATATTCTTGAATGAAAAATGACCCTATTTCATTTCTCTGCTAATTTCGTTAAATGTTGTGAGGGAGAGGGGGGATCCTGTATTTTTTCTGCTATTATTGTGAAGTGATCCTGTACATATTTTTGTCTTAGCATTCAAATCATTTTGTGTTAAGCAATATTTATCTTGTCCACATTTATTTTACTTGTGAAGTAATTAATTCATTTGAAGTGCTTATCCTTTTAACAAATTATTAAAAGTCTTAATTCTGAGTTTATTTCAAAAAAGTATTATCAATTTATTCAAATTTTGAAGCATGAGTCAAGAGAGTATTGGAATAGTAACATTTCAAATTATTTTTCCCCATTGTTGGGTATTCTATATCTTTTTTTTAAATTCAAAGCAAATTTGTTGGATTTTTATGATATGATAATACGATTTTTGTTCTATTTTAAAATTTTAATTTCACATTACTAAAAATTAATTCTTAAATAGCGATCATTAATATTTCCTCACTTTGTACTCTGATGCCATTTCTCGTGAGCTTAGATTGTCTGAGGGTTATCGGCTGGTAGTGCAGTTTGATCTTTGTCTTCAGATTTATTTTGCCTATGGAATGAGGGCTTAAGGTTAACACCAGGATCAATGCCTTAATGCATCTGGAAACAGCTTTTAATTCTTTATCAAGTTTTTAGCTTGAAATTTAAAAAAATTCCAATTTTGAATCCAAGCCAATCTGCTTATAGTTATATAGATAATGGTATTAGGTCAGTAACTTATGTTAATATTAGCACATCATTTGTGGCATTCATAAAGTTTACAGTATTAACAAGCTTTTTTTTTTTCTGTATTCTAATATCTATTGTAAATCCAAGATGGCAGTGGTTATACGAAAGAAGTAGCAATCGATCTAATGAAGAGAATCAAATCGCACTATTAATTGGTCTAATGATATCTCAAATTCATAATAAATTGCATTAAAATACAGCCAAGTATTGTGCTCTCATTAATACTTTAATATACTGGAATTATTGTTTCAATTGATAGGTTTATGTTTTTAAAAGCAGAGTAATTTATGCCCGTAAGTTTATCTAAAACTTAATCTAGATGAATCAAACTTCTATTTTGTTTTCTGGGTCTTGTTTTTAATTGATATAAATATTTTTGAAAAATTGAGATTAATGTATTTTTAACCATTCATGAACATAGGAAAATCTTGATGATACATAATAAAGTCCTACAGCTACCAAATAACATCATAATTTTAGTAAATCCAACCTTGGAATCATTTACAATTGTTATGGTAACTGAATTTATTATCTCATTCACTTGAGGAAATCTGTAATAACTGTCCTAGAAGCTTTGTATTTTAATTATTTAGGCGTTAGATGGAAATGTTAACTGTCCATATTTTGAAAATGTTTTAAATAATCTTTTTTGATATATATGATGTAACAATATGTATATATACACATTGCGCAAGTGTGTGGATATATACAAGTTACATAATTTACTTGTTTGTTTGTTTGTTTTTTATTAAAAAAAAGATATATAAATTTAAAATAATCATAATTCAATAGTTTAAAAAAAAAATAGAGGGAAAATTTAGAGATAAGTTAGGAATTAGTAATAAAAAATAAATAAAAATAACTCTTTCACCTTATATTTTTTATTAAAAGTGGTCAAAATACTTTTAAAAATTAGTAATAATTATAATTTGTCTTTCTTTTATATTTTTATTTTATGATCTGTCAAAAATACTCTTTAAAAAAAAGGGTTTTTAATTAAAAAAAATAAAAAGTTTCTTATGATTAATTAAAATAGTTTGTACAAAACTAATCAGGCTCTGGAGATTAAAATTCCAGACTGATTAGTTAAACAATATATCTAATTCTAATCTCTGTAATTAAAATTAATAAAGAAATGTAAATTGTAATTAAATTTTTTAGAGATAAAATGTATTGATAACATGGTTGAAACTCGAACAAAAGTGGAGTCAGAGTAATATAAGACACACATTATTGTATTCAATTAGGTTAAGTTTGAGTTAAGTTCAGAGAGTTCAGTTCAAGTTTGGCTAGAACCAAATGTTGTGTTCTGTCATTTCCTCTGCTCTTCTCCTGTGTGCCATTAGCAAAATGCCGTAATAAATTATTCTAACTTACCTTCTGCCAAAGTTTCAACTGGCCCTACTAAATTTAGTGAAACAGACATGCCATTAGAACAAGATACCAAGAAGCTTTCTTCATGTTACCAATATCTGGACCAAGAAACTTAACTGGATCCAAGGACAACATGGTGATCACCCACCTACAAAGAATAACCAAGAACTATACATATCCGTATACAAAATCCAAGAACTGTGCATACCTACCATGGTAACCAAAGACTATTTGAAACGCCTACGGAAATTGAAGACAATGTTTAAACCACAAATAAGCTCAAAAAGATGTGCTATAAATCCTAGGTAAATATTGTTTTATGTCAGTATTAATACTCTTATATTTCTTACAAAATAGAATTCGTAAATAAGCATGCAAAATTTGTTAAGTGTATACTATCCAATGTGTTTATATTTTATTATTTCTTATTATATTACATTTAATGTTTATCTTTTAATAAATATGTTTTAATTATTAATGCCGTTTTTCCGTCTCCATTCGTTTAAGCAAATGTGTAGCGAGTCTCGTGAAACGTGTGACATTTCATGGGTTCCAATCTAAGTATTGGATGACGCCCTGGATTTAAAACCCGTTACAAATTTCCCCATGGTATGTTTCGCGTTTCATTCAGCCAGAGAGTCACTTCGGTCTGGAAATGTGACCATCGATTTAATATTTTATTAAATCTCTGTCTGACCGGAGTATGATGGTATGTAAGTATTGATCATATTTACTCTCCTGCTTGAGTAAGGGGTCTTCAAAAAGTTTTTTTGCAATATAATATGATTTTGTAAAAAAGAATAAAATAATAGAAATTTAAGAAAGTTTAAAATATATATAGTGTGAATGTTAATTCTTTGCTTTTATTGTAAAGATAATGGAGTTGTTTTTTTATTATGTAAATTTTTATTTTAGTTATGATTTTGTAAAAGAAAATCAATAAAATGTTTAATATATATATCAGATTGCTTTAATTTTAGTGTTTTTTTTTTTTTAGAAATGGAGCAAGGTTCTTGGGAAAATGGATTATCTTATGAATGTAGAACTTTACTTTTCAAAGCTCTACATAATCTTATTGAAAAGTAAGTTTGTTTTTTTGTTTTCTATACTTAGTAATTAATATAAAATGATTATCAGTTGTAATTTTGCCTAAAATATTACTTAGTCTCTATTCAATAATGAAATAATGACATTTCTATCCTCGAAGTAGATAAATTTTTAGAATAGGTATTTAAATTTGTTTTTAGAAGAATGGGTATTTTAATTAGTCTCTTATTCATATGCTATAATCCATCACCAATTAAAATTTTTATATAGAAATCATATTTTTAACTTTTTAATGTTTGACTAATGTAGGCAGATATAATAATGTAAATATGAGTATTTTTTATTTCAAATTGTTGGTTATGCGTATTCTGTATATTGTCACCAATAAAATAAATTTATGCACAATGCAAAAAAGTATTTATATAAATAACAAAGCTATAGATAATAAAATTGCTTATATTTTCCGCAGAGTTTGAGTTTATAATGAGAAAAAGGTTTATTTTTCAAATTCGCAAAATTCATGAATCCAGAAAAGCTCGGGAATTTGGTATTTTGGTGTAATGTTAGTCTTTCGCTATTAAATGATATATATATAGGGTGTTTATGACTGGGCCTTAATTAAAGCATTTTGAAATTTTTTGGTGATTCAGATGTGGCTAAAATAAATGCACATACGCTTCCAAATACAGTTAGAAATTTTCCACTAATTTTGAGTTGCCCTATTTTGGTTTTATTTTTGTAATGAAATATATATATATTTTAAAAAAAAACCCATCAATGTTCACTTTATCACTTAGATATGTACATTTTTTTATATTGATGATTATAAATTTGGAACCTGCCTGACGATCTTAAGACTTTGAACAGATTGCTGCGTAATCAGAATTATTATGTGAGGACTTTTTTGCTTATTTGTGATGGCAGACATTACGAAGATTGTGCATGTATCTTTTTTTTTTTGCTTATCACCTTTCAGTAACGTTTGTGTATTTAATGTGTGGTCCACAACAACTTCTTTTTCCAATATGGCCCAGAGATGACAAAGATTGGACACACCTGATATACAATTATCCATAGAGTGTCAAATTACATAAAACATTGCAAAAAAAGTGCTAATTGTAAAGATCTTCATAAGAATTAAAAGAAACTTAAGTTATAATTGGTATATTCTAAGAAAGAAAGGCATGATTTTTTATAACTTTTACTCCAATATGTTAATTGAAAGTGGTTTGTAGTGTAGTGATTGGCTTATCCATATGGTGTGACTGATGTTAGATTGAAGTCTTGAGTGTCTTGAATTGTAAAATTTTTTCAGATCGTAAACAAGCTTATAACTTCTCTTTTTCAGATAGATTGTACAAAATAACTTGATTAGTCATTCAGTAGTAGTCAGAAAGTACATATCTTAACTAGAAATTATAGTTCGGAGGTTTGATCTGATTGGTGATATGAATATGAACATGCTGACTAAAAATAAAAAGTACGATAGATGATATATTATGGCCTTCACTGTCGATAGGAAATGTCATACTCCCTGGGAGCAGAGTCTAAGATTGCCTTTATTATTTAATTTTATATGTAAACTAGCTATTTACTCTTCAAAGAAACCAACTACCCATCAGATGTGATGAAATCTATATTCCTATGTATTTCTAAGCTTATTTTACACGATAGTTTTAGGTAGCTTTTTCCAGTAAAAAGTTTTCATTTTATTACTTTGATAAATTTGATAAAAACAATTCCTAAGAATCTAATATACAAAATACTTTTTGCAATAAATGTGGTTAATAATGTATGTTTATTTATATATTTTTTTATCTTAACTATTATAAATTTATATATGATAAATAAATATGAAGATAAACAACAACCTCCTAATCTTAGTTAGTATTAACTTTATCACAAATGTTTGGCAGATTTGTGCTATTTATATATTAAGTAATTTATATTTGGTAAAAATTAATTACAGATTTGTATTTTATATATTAAGAGGTTATATTTTACTGTATAAAAATTAATTATATATAGTTATAAAATATATACAAATCAATAATTGTTGATAAATTTATTACGAATAGAATTATTACCTTTGATAGTAATAAGACTTCAAATAAATAAAAAGCAAAGTGTTGGTTTGCAATTAAAAAGAAAAACCTGCACAATTTTATTTTATCAATTAATAATGCGACTTAATTTATACTTATGCTAAAATTAATGACTTGTATAGCTAGGAAAGCATTAATCTGTATTAGCCAAACAAAATTTTAAGGATGTTTTTTTTTTTTTAAATCTTGTACACATATTTAGTAATAAAGTAAAAAAATATTCAGTAAATATATATAAATTAATGTGCCTAATTGCAGTCTGTTGCCTGGTGGGTTTTTTTTGGTTTTTTCATCTTAGCCAAGTTTGGATTTATAACAAGGGTATAGAAAAAAATGGGTTTTGAAATCTGAAAAATTCACACATCCAAAAAAGTTCTGGGATGAGGGATTTCATCTGATTAATGATCTTTTATAGTTATGTTTTTAAAATATTTAAGAAATGATAATAACGAAATGTAAAATATAGATTTATATCTGAGTTATTAAAATTTTATCTGAAATACAGTGTTCATTTGTTGTGACTACCTTTAAAAAATTAACAGGTAAATTTTGGCTGTTTCATGAAACTTCTTGTTCTGATGGCAGTTTTCATGGTCATTATATTAAATATTTGTGTACACAGATATAATTTTTTTTTTTGTAATTGTATTATATGTCATCTTCTAAACTTAATAGAAAATATGTTTACAGTTTTAATATGAAATTAGAAATTAACAAAACAAACATGGTGTATGACCTCACATTGACAATCTATGGCAGTATCTGAAGACAACATTAGGATATTCATAAGAAACAATGTTCAGTTAAAAATAAATACTTCATTTATTTATTGCAAAAAATTAAAAGAAAGCATAATCCAATTAAAAACTTTGTTTCTTAAACAAAATAAAATTCTCGTTACAACTGTGATGTAGGCTTCATTTTGTTCCAGACACCCCCCCCCCCGGACATACATGATACATTGCATATAATGCTCACATTTTGTTGGAAAACTTAGGCTAAAATACATAATGTGTATTTAATTCCAAGTATACAGTACTTTACATCAGATGCTTTTTACATATATAGTAAAATTAGAATAAATTGATGGAATGCAAGTTAATGTGGTTCATTCAGTGAAAAAAATAAGAATAAGAAAAAAAACTTATTGTGTCATATTTTTATTTTTAAAATAAAGTAAATAGCAAAGTATCTGACTTTTATCACAATCAAATATTCTTTGGGCAATTTTTTTTTTTAATACTTTTTTTATGATTTTAGAAACATTAAGAAATTATGATCTCTAATGGTTTTGACGCGTGTTCTAAAAATTTGTATTAGAACATATTTTATGTATAATACTACTGCACATCAAGTAAGGAAAGAATAATAAAGTAAAAATAGAACATATTTGCTTTCAACATAATAAACATGATCGGGTACAGTGTTCTGAGGGTGAAAAACTGCTATTAACACAGTATAAAATTTACATACAACTTTTAATTTTTAAATATGATCACTCGCAGCACTCAGAAATGTAAAATGACTGCTCAGATCATAAAATGTATTATGATTTTTTAGTTTATTTACATTTTTTTTTTTTTTTTTGATAGCAGATAATTAAAATCATAGATAGTTTGTGGCTTTGCTGTACTTAAGTTGATTATATTTCATTACAAATTCTGTGGCTGGAGATGAAAACTCAAAAAAAAAATAATAAGGATTTTGTGTTTAAAGCATTAAGAGAATGCACTTTTATTTCAGTGATATTTTTAGTCTTTTAAAAAATGTGAAAAATCTTTATTACAATTTATTTGGAAATTAATGGAAAAATCATCATGTTTGTGTTGCTTTTTTTTTTTTTTTTGAATCGGTATGAAAGAAATTCCCTTGTATTTTAAAAAAAAAAACTCAACATAGACGGAATTTAATTTTTTTTTAAAAAATCCATCACACTACATGTGACATGAAGGCTATTGTTGACTTTAATTTCATGTTTTTTAGATTTTTATTTTCTTAATTAATGCAAGCTGGGAATTGTTTCGATAAGTCTAGATTTGTATAAGTGTAGCGCTCTTACTTATGAAGTTAGCTTTTCGAATCTTTACTAAATGTATTCAAATGCTCTACTCAATGAAAAGATTTTAGAATGAAAATCTTCAACACTTTATAAAAGTGGTGTGTGAAAATATTGCTATAATTAATAAAAAAATGTTTAGAGTGAAGTGTTTTGCAAAAAATGGTGACCTATTGGCACCAAATCCGAGGTTTTTTTGCATCATTGCTTTTAAATACTGTAACATTACTGATTTGGTAAAAAAATTTAAAAATGTTTATTATGATGTATGCAATGATTTCTTGAACAATTTTTAAATGAGTAATGATTTATTTTAATCCCTGGAGAATAATTGCAGAAGGATTATGAGATTATTCATTTTTAAAAATGTATATTCATACTTTTTAATTTTATTTAACTTTAATCCTCCCTCCCCCCTTTTCCCACAATAAATTTTAATTTTGAAGTAAAAGAAGTTTTTAGGTATATCAATCTGTGTGACTTGAGTTAAATTAAATTTTATTCTATTCAAGAAATACTAGTTACTATATATATAAAAGAGAAATAGAAAAAGAAATATAGAAAATAAATAAATTGGCTTAGGTAAAGGGAAGAATGTTAATTAAATTGGTTTCAGAGACTATATTGCATGTTGAAGAAAAGTAAACTAGGAAACATCGTGAAGGATATTAAAAAAGTACATATAACTGTAGAGGAATCTATAAAGCATAATGGAAAAGAGCTCAGTAACATGATCAATGAATCATTGATGACTAATATACAGTTAAATTGAAATCCTTCAGAGTTTAGTAAAATTAAGATGGGAGGGAAACATCTTTGGCAATAAATTAATTATAAAGAATGTTAATCCTCAATGATTATTTGATTTTCTTTTTGTGTAATTATTTTAAATATTCTTCTGTAAATCAAGTGTAAATAAAAATTAAAAAAAAAAAAACAGATTACCCTTTTAATATATACTTAAAAAAGAAAAATCTTAATTAAAATGTTTTATTAATTAACAATACACCAAATTCTATTTGATTAAAATTAACTTATAGTAATTAGATTTTTATTAAAATAGATAATAATATTGAATATTGACATTACGCCAATAAACATCACATGACTACCTCCTCTTATGCCTGTGTATAACTGTTGTTAAAACAGGCAAAAACTCACTATATATATTGCCACACACAACAAGCTAGAGTAATCAATGGATGCCAGAAGGCTTATGCATAAAATCCCCATCTAGTGCCTACTCATCCAATATCGCCAGACTAGTTTCTGGCTTATGGCCTTCATCAGTGTTGATATTGACATTACTAAAGTTTAAATTTTTATAGATAAATTTACAAGTGTATAAGGAATTAACATTCATTATATTTGTTTTTTATCCCTATTTATAAACATTTATGGCTATTTTTTATATAAATCTTCTATGTTTCTTGTTTCATCTTTATTATATACCTATAATCTATCAACGTATTTATGAAATTCATCTCCATATTTGTTTCTACATTTTTCATCTTACATTTTTATTCAGGCTTATATTTTAAAAGACCTGCATTCTTTTTTACCTACTGATCCTCATATCTCTTTGTAAACATTTTAAACCTTTGTCATTATATCTATTATTTGTAACACTATTCTGGTTATTGGTAGTGCAAAGTATTTAAAAATTGATAGAATGTTGAAGAACTTTAGAGAGGAAGAAATCACTTTCAGGAGATAATAATTCAAATTGCAAAAAAATATTGATTTTCACAAACTGTTTATCACATCCATTTTATAATTCATGAAGTTAAAAAAAAGATCAATAGTTTGATTGATTTATAATTAAATTAACAATTTCAGCTGAAAAAGAAAAAAAAAAAAATTTTTAACTTTGAATAATTATTACTATTGCTGAAAATAATAACTATAAAAATCAACTATCCTTCTAAATAATGCCAGATTAACATCATAGATCAAATTGCAATAGCTTTCAACATTAGTAATATAAAAACTTCTGTTGAAAGCCTGTTGGTATTACCAAAGAGTCACCAAATTTAATTTTTACTGAATTACTTTGATATATTGTATAATTTTGATTGTACTTTCAGTTTGCATAATGCAAATATGATACATATTTTCCCAGGAAGTAAATATTCTAAAGAAAATTGCGAAGCTGAGAAAATAATCACATCATAAAAAAAATAAATAACTTTTTAAAAAAATTATTATTATTAGATTCTACATTTTATTAAGTACTAAGTTCTAAATTGAAGGTTTTAATAGAAGATTCGTTATTGTTCGCCATAAAATTCTGATTAAAAATATGTATCGTAAAATTGATTTCTATAAAACTCCCCCCCCACCCTCTGTACAGTACATCCAGAATGTCATATAAACAGATAATTGGCTTTGTCGAACATTGTCTCTTTCCCAATAGAGAAAATAAAATAAATATTAGACTGCAGTAATTTATATTTCCTATTATTTATCAAAAAAATTTTTAATAACTTCTGTTCTATCACAACGTAAGTTATTGGATGCATTATTGAACTTATACACAAATGACTTTCGCCCCGTCTTAACTGCTTAGTCCCAAGGCGCCATATTGGATTTTTTAAAAACTGATCTGAGACACAATTTTCATAATAACTTCAGTTTTAATAATGTTAGAGCAAAAAAATTTACATTGACAGAAACTCGAAAAACTAAGGAAAACAATAAGTCTAAGACAAATAGCGATAATCATTTAAAAAATAAGGGAAAAAAGAAATTTCACTATTTGAAATAATTATTACTTTATTGTTTGTTCATAATTTCTAATTCATTATGTTTAAATTATATCTTCAGTGATAATTTCTTTGTATTCCTAACAAATTATCTTTCAAACCATATATGATATGTCTTACCTGAGATAATCGATAGCTTCAGAATCTCCAAAAGTATTCGCATGAGAATTCTTCATTTTTATTTTGTACACCAAAAGTCAAAGGCATCTATAAGAAAAAGATTCATCCTAATAAAAGATACAAAACAAATCATTTCCAGAATATAGATATGAATTTGTCATTATAACAATTAGCTTCTTGTCTATCTAAAACTAAAAATTGTAGGTTACTGTCTGTATCACTGATAAAATGAATTTTATCTCTTCATTTTATATTTTTTTTGTGTACATCAGTGATGTTTATATTCTTTATACACACCAGTGATGCTATCTTGTTATATTTATTTTATCACATAGATATAATTTATTTGTATATAGTCCATTTGTTAGCTATAGACTTGAAAATAATGTGATGAAACATATAGCAAAACTAGAGTGATTCCATAGCATGAGTATCAAGGCATAGGCAAGAATCAGAATTTGATTATTTGCCTGCATATGCAATCTTTCTGTACATTTAATTATTAGTTTTGTAAATCATTACTTGTAAACACAAACACGCCATATAATCATAATAATAAATTATTAAACCTTTTGAAAATCATTATTTTTATAAAATAAATGGGTTAGAACACATAAAATTACTCTACATATAAATTCATACGAGCATAAATAAATATAGAATATATATACACACATGCACGAATACAAACTCAATAAATCATTTTTCAAATAATAAGTTATTAAACCTTTTGAGAATCATTATTTTTATAAAATAAGTGGATTAGAACACAAAATTACTTTACATATAAATTCATGTGAGCATAAATAAATATAAATTTATATAGACACACACAACTACAAACGCAAATTAAATCATTTTTTCAAATAATTAAAAAAATAAAATTGTATACTTACTGAGTCTGATATTCTTTAATTATGTTTAGACTCCATGGAAGACCTTGTTTGTGAATCTGTGTATTTTTAATCCAATAAAAGCATATTTTTAGGCCGATAAAAGTTTTCTGTCTTTATCGCTTCATTGGACAGTACAAAATTGATAAAAAAAAAAAAAATTAATAAAAAATCCAATTTTCATCGGATTTTTTTTTTTTAAGACAGCGTTAGAAAGCTATGTAAAAGATATATAAAATGCCCATATTTCTGTTGACATCATGCTTATAGTTTTTAAGTCATTAAAAAAAGAAAACATTTCGACCGATCAAATAAAGACGCGCAGAACACCCGCCTGAAGAGCCAAAGCAGTTGCAAATAATGTTGGAAGAATTTTTGGCAAACCAACTTTTGGATAAATTTCTCTTGTCACATTTTCAATTTGATAAGAAGAAAAATATAACCTCCATTTTGTGCCCTAAGATGGTAAATCACATTCACACAGCTCAAAAGACTTTCATGTGGCCTTTTTTTATTGTAATGTTGTAATCACAGAGCTCAACTTATGAATGAAATACCCTTTGGTCCATCAGGTAAGATGGAACATGAATCGTAGACAAAACTGTTTCTAGAACAATATCCTTTTGTCCTTCAGATAAGACCATAGCCAAACATGTTTCTAGAACATTAGTCGTTAATTAATCTACAGAAAGCTATGCTTTTTAATTATGATGTACCAATAAGTCTTCTGGAATACCATAAAATTTATAGTGATAAATAGTACCACGTTGCCTTTTTACAATGATAATTTAAAATTAAAACATAAAGAAATGGAAATTCGTATTTTCTGGATTAGCATAGAAAATGAACAGTCATATATTGCAAGGAAAGCTTTAGTCATATTATTGCAATGTTCCTCTGTTTATTATGCAAATTAGACTTTTTTGCACTTATTTCAAAATATCAAAAGACAAAAGCTGAAATCAGTGACAAGAAACCCTGCTAGATACATTGGATTCAAATTTTGCAGTAATTATTTTAACTATTTATGAATTTTGCTTTCTGAATATATTATGTGGTTAAAATTATAAAGTAATAATATATATTATAAATTATTTATAATTAAATGGTCAATAAATTATACATGTACAAAATGTATAAAGAAGTAAAGATGCCTAAAGAAAAAAAAATTTTTTTAATCTAATCTAGGCTCTTCATGTTTAAATGTTACACAGAATTCTATGTTAGTGACCAACATCACTATCGTATAAAGAATGAGCATTTTGAGTATCTATTGCAAAACTGTCTGACACTTAATTATTGTTTTATTTGAATTCCTTTTTTAAAAAAAAAAAGTGATTTAGAACAGAAAAAGGTTTGGATACTCGTAAGCAATAAATCACAAAATTTCTAAATTTGATTTTATATGTCGTAAGATTTCATGTGATTGAGGTGGTACTACTATAACTTGTGGCAGTTATGATTATTTTATTTTGCAGTTATTTATCAAAAAATAATTATATTACCATCAACATTGCTGGAAATAAACAAGAAGTCAGTATCTTTTGATTAGAATTATTGCTACGCAAAAGATTTCTCTCATGCCAGGTGTGAGGCTCACATACCAACAGGTAAATGTACAGTTTGCAGCTGTAAAGAATTTGATCAGTTTGGTAAAGCAGGAATTTTATGGTATCTGATTTGATTTTTAAAAAATGAATTGAAGTAAAAAAATAATATAGGGTATATGAGCACCGACTTTCACACCCCCCACCTCTCTCCACTCTATCTAATAACACCGATACACCTAAACACATATATGCTGAAAAGATAAATAATCACCAATATACGTATTTCAAGGTGTATCGGTGTTATTAGATAGAGTGGAGAGAGGTGGGTGGTGTGAAAGTTTGTGCTCATATACCCTATATTACATATATATAGCCACAGGTATATAACAAGCCTGTGTTTCAGTTATTGTAAAAAAAATAGTATTTTTTCAAAGCATATGCTTTTATGGGGTATCTGGAATTCTAATAACTGTTAAGATAGCATATTGGCCTGGAGGGATCTAGATTAGATTTAGTATCACAATATGTTTTTAACGATAATAAAAATAAAGATAAAATTAGGTCAGTTGTGTATTACTCTAATGTCTAAACTGAATTCGTATTATAGTTAATGAATGTGTAATAGAATTAATTTTTGTATACAATACTTAAGTTAATAAAATATGGATTCAAGTTGTGAGCTTGGGCAGTTAACTGTAACTGCTTTGTGTTTATGTAAACTGCACAATTTAATTCAAATTTGCATGCTAGACTAAAGCAGAGCTATTGTACCAAGACTTTATTTATTTCATCTTTTAAAGTCATATTTTTTATTATTGTTTTTCTATGAGCATATTTTTGCGAAACAGCTTTCCATACACAATAGCTATTATTTAAATACAAGTATAGTGCTTTTGGTAGAAATAACTTGATACTAAAAGGAAATATGTCCCTGTGTTTGAAAAGGAATGTTTTTAATAAATGTGTTTTGCCAGTTCTTACTTATGGATCTGAGACTTGGACACTTAACAGAAGAGCAATACAGAGACTTCAGACCACTCAAAGAAGTATGGAAAGATGCATGTTGGGAGTAACAAGAAGAGATCGATAACTCAATGTATGTAAGAGAACAAACAGGTGTTACTGATCTCATTGAAAAAATTTAAAAGACTGAAATGGTGTTGGGCTGGACAAATTGCTAGAAGAGGTGATAATAGATGGACAATTGAAATTTTAAACTGAATTCCAAGAGATTGTAAAAGATCCAGAAAGAGACCTCATGTGAGATGGATGGATGAAATAAGAAAGTGTGCAGGGGTGATGTGGAGAAGAGAAGCTAAAGATAGGAAAAGGTGGATTGAACTTGGAGAGACCTTCATCCTGTAGTGAATTGATAATGGTTGATGATGATGAGTGTCTATACTGAATTTAATGTAATTTAGAAGGGATTTGAACTTAGACTTTCAAGCTCTTTATAGCCATCCATTCCATCTTATAAAACTGATACACATTCATGTGAAAAAATAAATGATCTCCAATATAACTATTTCATGCTGTATGTGGACATGTGTAACAGTTGCATAAGATGGAATGGATAACTGTAGGGAGCTTGAAAGTGAGTTCAAATCAAATCCTTTCTAAAATGTGTATCATATATTAAAAATTGATTGAAAGAATATTAAATTATATATGAAATCTGTCTTTGAAAATAATAGACTAGTGAGAATGAAATTAAAAACACAATAGTCTTCAGTTTTTTGTTTGATATATAAGAAATTTTCAATTTTATTAAGTAGTAATAAAAGAAATGCTGTGTTTCCGATTGTGTACTCGTACTGATGAACAATAAAAGTACGTGATAGGATTAATTTAAGTTAGCCACATAATATGTTACACTCATTTTATTGCAAATATTTCAGCATTTGAATAAATTTTAATAGGTTACGTAGTTATGTTTAGGATCTTTCAAATCAGTACTGCTTATACATATAGGAATCATAATGATGTTTATGACCTAATTCTATATATCTTGCCAGAAAAGTCATTTATTTGACAATTTGTGATGAATAGAAAGCATTGTCATTATCATATTAGATCGTTGCCAAAGACTTAACCAATATAATTAACAAAGAAGTCCTGACGTAATGTAAGAAATTTACACCTCATCAGAATTTACAATATAATAAATACTACAAAGAAAATAAAATTACTCTCATCATATATTATTTATATGTAATTTTGTGACCCACTCCCACCCATCATTACATGATATTTAAATTATGATTTTATTTTTTTTTTGTACCTATAATCTGCCACTGTTATTTTGCAGATAATAAATTGATCGCCAAATTATTTTAACAGTATCTTTTACACATCGAAAGTTTTTTTTATTGTACAATTCATTTTTCTGCTGGTCTTCAGTTATCTTGATTACACTTGTGAAATATGTAAACAATACAATTAGAGATTTTATAACAATTATGTATTAACATTAATAAGAAATATAATGTAGTAAATGAAAGACAAGAAATAACATGATTGTTATATAATTGATACTATGATACTTGCCATGATATTAAATATTGAGACAGTAGGGTTTAATATTTACTATAAATTTTTGCACATTACTCTAGGTTTCTATGATATCTTGTCATAATTACGTCTTCATCAGAGAAACATTATTTTTACCTAATTTCAGCATTTAAAAGTATTGGTTTTAATAGTTTTCAAACCTTCCTTGATTAGCTATTTTGCCAGGTATTAATATCACAACACTCTTTGTTAACCACTCTCATTATAAGCACTCATATGTCAAGGTATGTCTGTACATTAACAAGTATTTCCTACTAAAGTAGAAGGTGAAATCAAAAAATAAAATAATTGATAAAATTATTTGTGGAAACTAGTATAGTTTATTATAGACATAAAGCAAACTATTATAAGAAGAAAGAATATAATAGTCATTAGCAGAAGAGATTATGAATCCATAAAGAAAAATATAAATATCAATTAGATTGGTCATTTATACATTAATGAAAAGTTATGCATTCTCTTCCAATACAAACATTTTTTGTGTTTATATATCTACATAAGTATGCTGTGAATTGTAATTGACATTTCGTAATATGCATGAATGTATGTATCAAATGCATATGTTTCCTAATATTAAATTATTTTTTAGTGATATTACTTTCAACTTGTCTTTGTATTAATATTATTTTCACTTAAGTTTATAAACAATTAGATATAACCCAAAACAATCTAGATAAGTATAAAGGTAATTCTCTACTATGCTCCTTTTTATTACCATTCATATGCATTCTTATTGACAATGAAGAAGATAATGAAACATCAAAAAGTTTTTATTTATTAATATGCAAATCAATATTACGTAGATATTTTTATTTTACAATATAAATATATTAATTTTAATATATAATAAAGCCTTCTGGCATCCATTGATTACTCAGACTTGCACTGAGTGGCAATACTGTATGGGGAGTTTTGCCTGGTTTTTTAACTGTCACAGTTATGCAATATAAAACGACCAGGTCTGCATTCATAATATTTTGTAGAATTATTTTTACGTAAACAAAAAATAAATAAATCTGTTCATTCTCTACACTTTTTTTTTTTTTACTTTCATCAAAATCTATTTTTAAAAACACTTGCAACTTTATATTAGCTGATTTAGAGATAAACTACCCTTCACGCAGCTCTCTTCTCTACCCTTTTTTTTTTTACTTTCCTCTAAATCTAAACTTTGTATTAGCCGATTTAGAAATAAATTACCCATCACTCAACTCTATTTGAAAAATTTTTATTTTACTACATAGTGGCGCAGTTCTATTTTTTTCCGGGGAAATAACAAAACTAAACAAAAGTCAAAATGAAAAAATGGCTCTCATATCAATTTGTCCACAACCCTTTAATAGTAATTTTTTTTTTAGTTTTCTTTTATCACTTATTTTTAAAATGTTATAGACAATTTTTAAAAAAAGTATTAAATTGTTTTAATGGTTCTACTATTGATAAAATATGTTCTTTTCATTCATTCAAATTAAATTGTGATTGTTAAAAAAAGTTCATTTAACAGCGGTGATAATAAAATAATTATTCTTTTATTGATAAAATCTTTTTTGTGAAATAAAGTTAATAGTATAAAATTGCATGGTTTTGATCAAAAGTTGCATATAACTTATAAATAATTAACATGTATATATATATTTAACAATGTAAGTAAAATCCAACTTTGCTATTTCTTCTGTAATAGTTTCGATCAAAAGTTGCATATAACTTATAAATAAACATATATATATATATTTAACAATATAAGTAAAAACCAACTTTGCTATTTCTTCTGTAATATATCAGTCAAGCCAATATTGGCATCCAGAAGCTATCTTAGTTACTTTTTTCCACCCAATTTGTCTTAGTTATTATGTTAATGTAAGTTTTTTGGTTAATTATAGATTCCAACTATTGAGGAAAGTCATAAAAAAAAGTATGGAATTTTTATAAGAATACGGCATTTTTTCTATAAAATATTTTTCCAGGGACTGAGAAAAGAGGAATTTTTTTCTCAATTTGGTGTGCATATATTAAACAAAATATTATTTAAATAATCGCAATTCTTGTTAAAAATAGTAGTCTCTGAAAATCGAGATGGTAAATGTTGCCAAATTATATGTAGATGAATTAACAATTTTTTATATATATTAATAAAAATCAAGATTCTGAAAATAATTTCAGTTAAAATTTAAAAAAAAAAAGAATATTTGAAATTTTATTACAGTATTCATGATCTTGTTTTATCCCGGTTAGATGGCTGGCATTTAAAACTACAGGTTTGGGAAGTTCTGTAAAAATTCTCATTGTTTCGCAGAATTTTTTAAAAATTAAACATGCTGTATATTACTTATCATATACTATTAATCTTTTTTTATAATCAACTCTTAAGAATTTTAGTCCATTTTTTACATTTATTGATTTTTTACTATGCAAGTATTATAATAAACAAGATCCAAGACATTTTTAAATCATTGGAATAAAATAATGTAAACCCATCTTTGTTGAGATATAACTTTAGAATTTAAAAGTATTACAATTGTAAGGTATAAACTGATAAAATATTTTAACACAATTCTGTATCAAAATGAAACAAATGCACTTCAACTAAATAATTTAATAGATAAAAATAAGAGATTTTTTAAAATAAATTTTAACTGATAATTAAAGAAAATGAAATTGAGGCTATATTGAAACTGTTAGACGGAAATTAAATTAATATGATTAATTACAATTGGAAAACCAGAATTCTTGTGTATTTGCATGTTTTTAATTTTTGAATTATAAAATGTGTTAATAATGTAAGGGTTGGAGGAGGGGGGGTACCAGGGTATTCAAATTATGCAAAATGTTTAACAGGATTAAAGGGTTCATAGTTTAAATTGTAACCTTAGAGACCATTCTGGTTTTTTAATCCAATATTTTTTTCCAATTTACATTTGTTTTATTTGACTTAAGTCTTTTGCTGATATTACAAGTACTAATTCTAATTCGTATTTAATAAAAAAAAATTTAATTGTATTTTATCTTTTTATAATTGAGTGTTTTGACTGTGGTTAACATGATGAATTAAAATGATCTAATTTTGATACATGTCAGTATAACTTTCTGTATTGTGAATTTTTATTATTATTATTATGATTAGGTATTTTGAAAATACTTGTTTATTTTTTTATTTTATTAAGTCAAAGAAATTCAGCTTACTAAACCTAAATATAAAGGTTGGTGACCTCTTATGTCAATAACTTTTTTTACATAAACAAAATTCTTTATCTACATATATGGTTATTTAAAAATAATTCAAGGTTAGGATTTTTTTTTTTTGATTGTTTATATTTAATATAGAATTAAATATAGTAATGAAATGATATTGCTATAGAATAAAAAGTTAGTGGAATGCTTGAGATTAACAACCGTTTTTTCTTATACACTTTATTTCCCTCTAGGCTAATTTTAAACAGTTGTGCATAAAAAGTGTGTGAACACTTGATAATCATTCAAAAAGAAAAGTCATAGAGAAGTCAGGTTTTTAAATTGTATGCTTAGATAATGTCAGGGAAATGACCTGGAAATTTTATGCTCATTAATTTTTCCATCTGGTGGTAGTTTTGGTTTTTATTTCTCTGATGTATAGCTGCATCTTTTGTATGTTTCATGATGGCTTCTTTTTTTTTTAAAGTATAACTAGTGTACATTTATACCTAAAGGATCTAGTAATTAAATATTGTACAGAACAATAAAAAAAAGTATTATATAGTGTTTTTTTGTTTTTATATATAGTGTATTTATAGTTTATATCTGAATTACTATAATCATAGATGGTATCTTTTTTTGTTTGTTTGTTTCAAAGAAAAAAATATCTACAAATATTTCAGTTTAAAGAGGGAAAAAAATATGTATATATGGGACAGAGGAAAGGTGAATAATTGTGTGTAAATTTAAAAAATCAGATATATTAATCTTTAACTGAGGTTTAAAGTTTATATCTGTGCTAGAGATAATCTCTAGTTTCGAAAATGATCAGTAATAATCATTAGTGTATTTATCTGAAATGGATGGTGTCAAAGTTGTGGATGGAGGGAGTTTGACAATGGTAAATGAAAATGTAACAATAGATATTTCAGTTTAAAAAATTAATACAAAACCAATCAAAGAATACCACAGTAAATATTTTCAATAGCATACAGTGAATTAAACTACTAAAAACATTTACAATAAATTAGAAAACAAAAAATATATCTTCAATTTGTTTTTAAATGTATTAAAATTTTTTGCATTACTGTTGTAAAGATAAGTGCACCTATGGCACATAGTATAAATGTACTTATTTCTGTGAAGTAGGCATTTGGAAAAGCCTATAATTGAACTTACAGTGGCATTCTTTTCCTGATAAATTTTTGTAATGTAAGATCGAGTGTATTGTAGGCTACTACACTCAAAGAATATATGTTTTTGGTTTTCTTCTGATCTGTGGCACAACTCACAGTGTCAATGTTAAGTATGTTTCTCTTATATCTTATGAAATATAATGTTGGTAATGTCCACATGTTCATTTTAAGTAGAAAATCAAAAAATTTGGGTTCTAAGCTTTAGCAAAGGTATTTTGTGTTTTTGTAAAATTTATCTGGTCATATTTTAAAATATGGAAAATAATTTTATCATTTTTTTTTTTTTTAATTTCTTAGAAAACAAATTCAGTGCTTCTCTAAAAATAGTGTTAAATATCTATATTTTATACTTCTCTATAACAAAATTTATTTTAACATTAAAGTTACCAAACTGTCTTTTTGTACCACCCCACCCCTCTTTTTTTTTTTAATCATAAACTGAAAGTTTAACTTGTTTACCACTAAAAATGCATACTGAAGGTAAACATTTGATTGAAAATATAAATTCCTCAATTTCACTTTAAATAATGTAATGATACCATAAAATGCAACAAAGCTGAGAAAATACAGTTATCAACATGTAAAGAATTTAAATGCTTTTAAAGTTGTTAATTTAGCATATGGATTTTTTTTTTTTTTTTGATAGCTTTATTAACAAAATGCCACAGGAATAAATTTGCTAGGCTTTACTATGATGTTAATTCTGCTTCTTTACCTATAGATTCTGTAGTTTTTAAATGTGATTCATGGTTTTGTGTTTAATGTAAATATTTATTAATAAATTTCAAATTTTGACGTAGTTAAGTTTTAAAGCAAATATTTTGATGATAGATTTATTATTTTCTCGATAAATATATAATTAAAATTGAAAACAAAAAAATTTATTTTCTTAGTTTATGCTACCGGTGTTTAAAAAAATGATACCAATCGGCATTGAAATGTAATATGTGGGCATCATTTCTTCTCTAACAAAACATAAGTCAGTGCTATCATTTATTCTTTACGTCAGGGTTCAGCAAACTTTTTTAACATGACTTGTTTTGTTTACCCCCCACCCCTTCAACCAGTAATAGAAACGCAAAGAAAAAAGTGAAAAATAGATTCCTAAAAAATATGATTTTCTGTTAATTAGTTCATTACCCTTGGCACCATATTGAATTTTTAAAAAACTGTCTCGAGAGACAATTTTCACAATAACTTCAGTCTTACTAATGCTAGAGCAAAAAGCTTTACATTGATAGAAACTAGAAAAACAAAGGAAAGCAATAAGGCTACGACAAATAATGATTAACATTAAAAAATAAGGGGAAAAAAGAAATTTCAACATCTGACATAATTATTACTTTTTTGTTTGTTCGTAATTTCTAATTTATCATTAACTAAGTTTAAATTAAATCTTCATTGATAATTTCTTTGTCATCATTATCAACCATTATCAATCCACTGCAGGATGAAGGTCTCTCCAAGTTTAATCCACCTTCTCCGATCTTTAGCTTCTCTTCTCCACATCACCCCTACACATTTTCTTATTTCATCCATCCATCTTACATGTGGTCTCCTTCTGGGTCTTTTACAATCTCTTGGAATCCAGTTTAAAATTTCAATTGTCCATCTATTATCATCTCTTCTAGCAATATGTCCAGCCCAACTCCACTTCAATCTTTTAATTTTTTCAATGAGGTCAGTAACACCTGTTTGTTCTCTTACCCATACATTGCGTTTTCGATCTCTTCTTGTTACTCCCAACATACATCTCTCCATACTTCTTTGAGTGGTCTGAAGTCTCTGTATTGATCTTCTATTAAGTGTCCAAGTCTCAGATCCATAAGTAAGAACTGGTAAAACACATTTGTTAAAAACCTTTCTTTTCAAACACATAGGCATATTTCCTTTTAATATCAAGTTATTTCTACCAAAAGCACTCCAACCAAGTTTAATTCTATGATTAATTTCCTCTATTATGTTTCCATCTGTATTAATAATCTGACCAAGGTATTTGTAACTCTTAACTTCTTCTAATTCATCATAATCAATCTTTATTTTCATATTTGGAGCAAATCGATTAAACATTACTTTAGTCTTTTTAACATTTATCTTTAGTCCTACTTTCCTACTTTCATCTGATAACTCCTGCAACATTTCCTGCAGCTCGAAAGCATTATTTGCAAAAACAACTACATCATCTGCGAAATCTAAATGACTTAAATAATCTCCATTTACTTTCACTCCTTTAGTTTCCCATTTTAATCCACAAAATACTTCCTGCAGCACTGCTGTAAAAAGTTTTGGAGATATGGAGTCACCTTGTCTTACACCTTTCTCAATGTTGACTTTCCCAGTATCATTATGTAATCTAATTGTTGCTGTTGCATTTTTATAAATATTCTTTAAAATATGACAATATCCTGGATCTATACCTTGATGATCCAATGCTTTAATCACTGAAGAAATGTTTATAGAATCAAATGCCTTTTCATAATCTACAAATCCAAAACATAATGACAACTCATATTCATTTGTCCTTTCTATAACTTCTCTCAATACTTGAATATGATCTACTGTACTAAAACCACTTTTAAATCCAGCTTGTTCTCTTGGTTGGTGAAAATCCAAGGTTCTCTGTAGACGAGTTGTAATTATCTTGGTAAAAATTTTATATAAAACTGATAAAAGGCTGATAGGTCTGTAATTTCTAATATCTTCTTTATCACTTTTTTTAAATATTAATATTATTACTGCATTCTTCCAATCATCCGGTACAGCTTTATCATTTAGACATTTGGTATGTAACTTTGCTAATATTTTTTCTGTTTCTTCACCTGCTTCTTTTAATATATCAATTATAATTCCATCATTACCTGGAGCCTTTCCTTTTTTCATACATTTAATTGCATTTCTCACTTCTTCATTTAAAATTCTGGGCAATTCGGAAGATGTAATAGATATAGGAGGTACTTGTTCTTTATTACTATATAATTCTTGATAAAAATCTTCTACCAATTTCATAATGTCATCCCTCTTTTTAGTAATAATTCCATCTTTTTCCTTATTCAGATATAAATTTCCTACCAATACCAAAATATTGTTTTAATTCTTAAGACTTTATTTTCTTCTACACTTTTCTTGCTAGTTCACATTATACTTTCTTATATCATTTTCAACTCTTTTCGCACCATTTTACAAAATTCGAGATATTCAATTCTTTTTAATGCATCATTCTTGCATATCTTCATATTCCTTCTTTTCTTCATAAGTTCTCTAGTCTCAGTAGAAATTTTATTAGTCAATTGCTGCTTTTTTCTACCAGCTATCTTTGTTGCAGTTTTTAAAAGTGTATCAGTATTTTCATATTAATTTCATTCAAATCTGAATCATGTTCAAAATCTACTAACACTTGAAACCGATTTGTAAGTTCTAATTTAAATTCATTAGAATGTTTCTGAAGATTAGGAATATCAACTGTAAATATTGTTTTTCTTAATAATTTTTGTCTCTCTAGTTTTACATTAACATGTATCTTACACCTTACTAATCGATGATCACTTCCTGTGTTAAATTTATTAAGAACATTACAATCTTGAAATATGTATTTCCTGTTAGTCAAAATATAATCCAATTCTGCTGTACCTTCATTTGGATGCTTCCATGTCCATTTCCTTCTAACATTTTTCTCAAAAAAAGAATTCATAATATAAAGTTTTTCCTTCTCTGCAAACTCCACAAGTCTATGTCCTCTCTCATTTCTATTACCATAACCAAAATTACCTACAACACTTTCATCTTTCATTTGTTTACCAATTCTAGCATTAAAATCTCCCATAACAATTTTAAAATGTTGTTTACTCTGATCAAAAGCCTTTTGTACATCCATATAAAAATCTTCTACTACTTCATCACTGTGAGAACTTATTGGGGCATAAACCTGAATTATCTGCATTTGATATCTGCTATTAAGTTGTATAACTAATCTTGCCACTCTGTCCAATACACCATCAATCTCCACAATGTTGTTCTTCCATTTTTTATTTATAATGAATCCTACTCCACTTGTATTTCAATATTTGTGCCTTTATAATAGAGCATATGTCCACTTTTTAAATCAATTGTCTCTTCACCTTTTCTTCTAACTTCACAAAGTCCAATAATGTCCCATTTAATATAAGAAAGTTCTTCTTCTAATTCTTGCAATCTTCCTTCACTTGAAAGTGATCTGCAGTTGTAAGTACCTAAATAAAAAGTCGTCATCAAATGGCAGCCTGGGTCCGCCTCCAGGATATTCTTAGCACCCTCCGCCTTGGCCACCAACTGCCTTGGTTGGTGACTTTACAGCCTCCTGGGATTAAGGGCCATGCTTTATTTTTGTCTGTCATAATTGTATAATTGGGAAAAATCTTTATCATTTACACAAACATTCATTCTGCCTTATCAGGCACTGAGAAGAAAGACCATGGTGTTTCTTGATCTTAAACTCAGAGGTAAAAAGCCAATAAACTCACCATGCTGGCTAATGCGTGTTGGTGAGCAGCCCATCCATGTTCGTATACTATGTGAATAAACATATACTAATAACAGCTGCAACGACAAGAACGTATGGAGTGGACATTAGGAATTTGCCCTGCTCGGTTCATTTAAGGCCTCCAAGAGGAATCAAAGGGTCTCCTTTCAGTTAATAGCAAACTCCTTTCTGCAGCCAATTTCTTTGTATTCCTCACAAAATTATCTTTTAAACTATATATAATACTTCTTACCTGAGATAATGCATAGCTTCTTAATCTCCAAAAGTATTGGCATAATAATTCTTTTTTATCTTGTCCCGCAAAGAAGTTGACAAATTTCAAAGGCGTCTATAAGAAAAAGATTCATCCTAATAAAAGATACAAAACAAATCATTTCCAGAAGGTGGATACACATTTGTCATCATAGCAACTAACTGGCTTCTTGTCTATTTAAAATTAGGAATTGTATGTTACTGTCTGTAACATTGATAAAATGAATTTCAGCTCTTCATTTTATATTTTTTGTGTACATCAGTGATGTTTATATTCTTTATGCATACCAGTGATGCTAACTTGTTATATTTATTGTCCCACAGAGATATAATTTATTTGCATATAGCTCATTTGCTAGCTATAGACTTGAAAATAATGTGATGCATGCAAGATGTGGCAAAACTACTGACTCCACAGCATGAGTATCAAGGTATAGGCAAGGATCAGAATTTGGTTTTTTGCCTGCATACAATTCCATGTGGTGTATACATAACTCTTGTGGTTATCTCCACACACACCCATTTGAAATCTCTCTTTATTGGTTATAAGTGTTTATATTTTCAATGGTACTATGCCCAGTAAATTTTGTGATTGCTTTGTCAACTACAATATTTGATAATCAGTCCTAAAATTTATATTGTACTGCTCTATATCTTAATTTTATATATATAGACATTATTTGTTATATAAATACAAACCTGAAATTGCAAACACAAATAATATAAATATAAACATAATAATAAATTATTAAACCTTTTGAGAATCATTATGTCTAGAAAATAAGATTGTTTAAACTTAGATCTGAGCCCCAAAATTACATAAACTACTTTTGTTGTATTTGAGTACAAATGTATATACATATAATAAAGAACATAAATGATTTAATATTATATAATTTGTATACTACACAGACATCAATACAAACGCAACATACCATTTATCAAATAATTTACTATGCAAATAAATAAAAAATTTTAATAATTACGACTCGCTATTCTGATTACATTTCGAAAGCCTTGAAATGCGAATTATCGGCACTTTTTAATCCATTTTAATAGGCTGTTTGATCATTTAAAAATTTCTGCCTTTATCTTCTCCGTGAAAACTAGTAAACCGAGCAGAAAATAAAAAAAATTTAATGAATCTATTGACAAAAAAATTAATAAAAAAATTTCAAATTTTATCGGATTCTGACATGAGATGCACCATTAAATAGAGATTTTAAAGCAGCAATGAGTGCTGGGATTTCTGTTGCTTGTACTTTTCATGCAATTTTAAAAAGAACACAAAATTTCAACAAAGTACCACTGCCGTGCTGCGTTGCTGCTGCAAACAGAAAACGATTAAACCACATGATCCTAAAATCTAGGTGCAGTGCTCTCAGATCCAAGGTCCTTACTTATGTAAGCACAAGCCAGAAACTAGTCTTGGGATATTGGGTGGATAGGATAGGCACTAGATAGGGATTTTATGCACAAACCTTCTTGTATCCATTGATTACTTTGGCTTGCACTGAGGGGTGCTACTGTGTGGAGAGTTTCGCCTCTCTATGAATTTCTGAATGATTATAGATATATTTGAATATTTACTTTGGTAATAGAATATATTAAAATCTATATACATCTAAATGAAAATAATAAAAAAATTCTTAGAAATAAACAAACAAAAAATTACGTTGACAGTTTGATTTATTCACGAATCTCTAATATTTAAACATTCATCGTATACAGTAATTATTATTCTGTAGTAAGTTTAAATTCAAGAAACAACTTTGTAAAGCACATTTAGTTACAAATTACAAGAGGAATAAAAAATGTGTTTTATGTTGATGATAAAAAGGGAGATTGGGATCAAAGAGATGCATATGGCTCGTGAGCCGCAGTTTGTTGATCCCTGTTCTATGTTTATTAAGAAATAATATGGTTGAATTATAATTTGAATGGGCATTTTTTAACTGGATCTGTAGACCAGTGGTCTTCAACCTTTTCACACCTGCGGACCGGTAAAAATAAGAATAAGGTTCCGCAGACCAGCAAAAATAAGGATAAGATTTCGCAAACCGGCAGAAGTCTATAGATAAATTTTCTTAAAGATAAGCATAATTGTTATAACTGATCAAAACAACAATGTTAAATAAATATATAAGATAAAGTTTTATATATATATGGAGTTTATATAATAAAAAACTTTTTTTTAAATTTTTTTAGAAAAGTAATAAAAAATTTAATTCCACCCCCCCCCCCCAAACATCTGTGATAACTAGAAAAACAAATTAATTTATGAATGTTTGATTGGATTTTGTTTTCGTTCTGTTTTCTTTTTTTTTTAATTGGGTAAAAATGAGATGAAAAAATAAATAAAAATTGGCTATATTAATTAAAAGTTTAAACTCTTATTATTTACTATTACAGACTTTTTACTGCCATCTAGAACGCGGACCGGCACCCGGCCGTGGACCAAGGGTTGAAGAACACTGCTATAGACAATTTGAATCTATATACACATATATATTACTATAAGGGCAACTACCTACAAAAACTATGTAATAAGTTTTCTTTTTTTAAAAAAAAAATAAAATTTCGAAACAACTTACCGGATCTTTTATGAATTTTTTATATCTTATTATGGATAACACATTTTTAGTAATGAAAAATATTGAGAATTTTTAATAGTTATTGTAATCATAATCTTCAATTTTTAATGAGCACTCACATGGTTTTACCATTATGAGAAATTTGTGGTTAAAAAAAAACTTTTAAAATAAGTGTAAAAATATATGTAATATACTGGTCCTTGGATAGTTTAATATATCAATTACATGTTTAATTTAAACTGTTTTCCTGTTAATTTAAACAATGGACAAAAAAGATATTTTTTTGAAAAAAACTATTGGCATTTTTTTTCTAAATTGTATCTCCAACAGTTTTGCAAAATATAGAGTAACTTTATTTATTTTATTTCCCATGTGTCATAGCATCAGCCGTGTAGCGAACCCGCTAACCCTGGACAACTGCTTGTAATGCAGCTGTCACTGACCTCTCGATCACCAATGCTTGACAACTTTATTTTTTAATAAACAATTTACACTTAGTATATTGAAAGGATATAAGAAGTGTCAGCATATTTATGTTGTGTTTTTTAATGAATAGAAAATAAATCTATATATATTACTAAATTTACTACTTCCTTTATTTTGTTGTAATATCTTATATAAATGCAATATGTCCACTCTATTTTGATCACTTTTTAACAAAAGCCTTTTGTTTGTCGCACACATATGCATACGTAATTTTATGTTTCGACTGTCCTGCAGTCTTCTTCAGAGCCACTTTCAAAAGGTTTTTGCTAAAACGTGTCCAAAGTAGAATGGATATATTGCATTTATAAATCTATATATAGTGCTTTTTTTCAACCGTGTATATAATAGTATGGTATTCCTGTGATAGTTGCCCTTCTCAAACTTTTGGATGACAAAAAAAAACTAATAAAATTTGTGGATTAAAATATTTCTCAAGAACAGCTTGTGTGTTTTATACAAATAACTTTTGTTCTACAATAATTCATGAAAAAAAGGTTCTAAATTAAAATGAACTGCTTATTGAAAGTTGTTTTGTTTAGTATTAAATATAGAATTATCCAACTAGCAACAGTTTGAACCATATCAGTTGATGTGTATAGATGGTAACTTCTCGTTGTTCCCTCAAGCTTGTGTAAGGTAGCATAATGGTAGATTGGTGGTCTCAAGAGTTGGTTTTCCAATCTAATAAACATACAACCACTTAGATTGTTATTGAGAATATTAATTTCATTTCCAATTATTCTTGTGATTTTTGTTTAGGCTGTGGTGTTGAAAACTTGCACTCGTGATGAATGCAATTGGAGCACTGGTTATGTTTGTATGTAAACCATTAAGCATCACATGATCACCATCTCTTATACTAGCACATAATTGTTTATAAACAAGGCTTGTGCATAAAATCTCTATCTAATGCCTACTCAATTGATGACAACCACAAGCCAGAAACTAGTCTGGGGATATTGGATGAGTAGGCATTAGATAGGGATTTTAGGCACAAGCCTTCTGGCATCCGTTGATTACTCTGGTTGGCACAGGATCGCACTACTGTATGGAGAGTTTTGCCTTGTTTATGTTTGTATGTGTGGTTTAATGCAATAGCAGAAAGATCACTCAAATAACTATGCTTCTCGATCAAGGCTCCAGCAGTCATTTTTGATGCTCCAAATATTGCATGGCTTCCTGAATGGTTAATTAATCATTTAATTATTTTTTTAATAAAAAGAATATATGTAATTGGTTTTAAATATTTGTAAAAATGTTGAAAAAATTATGTTAAAATAATAGATTCCTATAATAAAAAAACTTGATATTAAAAATTATTAAGCATGCTTTGAAATAACATTTCCTTTTGATTAAAAAGAAATATCTAGTTTTATCACATCAGTTTGCCAATTTTTATCATCTTTGTAAGTGTAAAAAAGTTTTCAATTAATGTATGTTTCAACAGTTTAATAACTTGAAAAGTCATAAAATGTGGTTATTCATGTAATGCTATAAAATACAGGTTCTTGGTTATAATAAAAATATACCTAGTTTATTAATTTATAAATTAACTCGATGAACTATATTAATGTTTAACAATTATACTTTTATTTAAAAAAAAATTCATTTTTTTTTATTCACCACAATTATATCGGGTGAAAAATAAAATAGTAAATTGAACACTATATATAAATGAAATTTTAAATTCGTAAATTAAATAATCTCAAGACAATGAGTTTCTAACTTTGCAATTATTTATGGTATATAAAATACACATTCACATTATAAAGAGAAAATAAATTAACCAATCAGAAAAAGAATATAGAAAGCAGAAATGTTAGAATTTATATAAAAAAAAAAAACAGTTCTATAATTTGTGCTTATTAAATGATATGTCAATAAAGCAGGGGTGGGGGTGGGGAGATGAATTATTTAAACCTACCCGTATATCTCTAATATTACTCCTAGTTCATAATTGAAGCAGTGGTAGAATAGCAAGTTGTAACTTAAGATCCATGAATTATGACACCAGCTGTCATTTCCAGCGATCAAACTTCCTATGAATGTCCAAGCAATAAAGCTTTTTTATTATTATTATTAATGCGTGCACTAACACCAAAAATGTAAAAAAATATAATGGTTGTTTGGAGGATTGTGATATTCATCACCAAAACGATGAGCTTCATTCCGCAACGTCATTGCACCAAACTGTATAGATTTATTTTTTGCATTTAGTTCCAGTTTGGATGGTATTTTCCCTTCACAATATCTATCAATTTTTACTAGTAAGATATTTGTTGTATTCTATTAATATAGTTTTTCCACTCCCACCCTCCATTTTATTATTATTCATGGAATAAGAATGTTAATTCAATTTTCTTCTACAATTATTGATAAATTCTAAATTCATGTCTGTGATTATTATACCTAAGATTATTTCTGTATTTCACATTTACTTTTTTTAAAAATAACTTTCATCATTTTTTGATATATATTTTTTGTACTTTCTGTATATCTTAAAGAATGAATGTTGGCACATTCTCCTGTCAATATTTAGTCTATTTTATACAACTTGGATAAAGCAATTAAAGTGTCAGTTATTTGTGGGATTAGTGTTATCATTTGTAACAGGAACTTGCACTATATGAGGAAACGAATAGTATCGGATTCAACCAGCTTCAGAATATTGATCTTTCATTCCTGTAAAAAGGTCTCCAGAGGCTCATCATTAAGGAGTGAGAAATAAGATCTGACGAAGACTGCTGGGAACAGTCGAAACTGTTATCAAATTAATAAATATATTTTGCTAAAAGTGTAAAAGAGTGGAGGTTTGATGTTATATATTGTTAATAAGATCACAGTAGATTAGTAACGCTCTCTTTTTTCGAACTTGACAGCTCACTACTGTTTGAGTTGGAAAATTAAATTGGGCCATGATGATATTGTTAAAAATAGTTTTATAACAGAGATTTGTGCAGACTGACGATTGAAGCATAAGTTTATTATGATAGCGGCTGTTTAAGTTATAACCATTCTTCTATTTATATTTTATGATAGGGAGGTAATTTGATGCTGGCCCTTTTTTTTTTTTTTCCATGATCATCTGAAATAATATTTTCCCAATAAAATATATAAGATGATTTGTCTGATTATGTGATATAGAAAAGTAGACTTAGATGTTGGTGTACAGCACAACTCCTGTTGATATTGCTTTTAAGTTAAAAAGTAGGTATTTGATACTATAGAGACCACTCACTTATGTTAAATTACATCTTCATTTGATAGGATATGTGAAACAAATGAACAATAAAAGACTTCCTAAAAAAAAATATTTTATAATGAACATGGTTTTTTTACAAAAGTGACAAGTATTGTTTACATTATAAAAATTATCTGAAAGACATTTTAAAAAGTTCAGTTAGATTGTTTTCATTGAAAGATTATAATTGATGTTATAACATATTGGAGAGATAGAATTAGGCCTGCTGTTGAAATCTTTTAGAAAAAAAAGTTTGCTTCGGAAGTTAAATACAGAAGCGCAAAATATCAAATAAACAGAATAATGAAACAGCAAGTTCTGTATGTGTGTATACTTGTCCTTCACAGATAAGTTTGTGTAATTATAGTAAAATTTATCTCTAATGATGGGGGTTTTCCCCATCTTTTCCTCTTTTGAAATTTGTCATACTTTAAGGACTGACAAAAAATCTGTATTTTCTTGTGTTATAGTTTGGGTTGTTTGAAATTCTTAATGTTTTTGCAGATGGTTTTTGTGATAATTTTACTTATAAAACATAGCAAAAAGAAAAAAAATTCTCGGCAATCCATAATACACAGTTCTTTTTTTTTTATGTTTAATAAATATGAGGAATTATGGTAGATGGTTAATATCATTTTTTTTACGTATATTAACTTGAATCCTATTTTTATAAACTCAAATTTCCAATTAGGATTTGCATTCTAATGGAAATTTTCTGGTATATTTTATATAAAACACTTCAAAACTTGAAAATAAAACAAGAATACACAAATTTTGACTAAAAAAAAAACCACAAAAACTTACAAATAAAGTTTGAAAGAGAAGTTGTAAATAAATATAATAATAAGCTGAACGTTTTCGAGGATCCATGCCTCATAAACTATTTTAAAAATTTTGATTGTAAACTCTCCATACAGAATGTTTATAAGTTTTGTTTTTTTTCTATCTGAAAATATTTGTATTGATATTTTATGATTACTAAAAATGTAAACAATTCATGTCAAACTAAATTATTTGCAGTAAATTTAAGAAGGCACTTTTAAAAATAGTGTTACCTTTAAAAGAAATTCCGAAAAATTAATCTGCTTGTTCCATTAAAGAAATTAAACGCTTACTTTGAAAATTAGACGGGTTTAACCTTAATAGACTGTTGGAACCTGGATAAATAGAAACAACACTGGTTGCATAAGAGTCTCTAGTATGTTTACCTCGGATCATCGGGTCCTCCGAATACACAAATGTTTTAAAAAGTTTATTTTAGATGGTTTAATTTTGAAGATTGCAGTTTGATGATACTGATTTTTTCTATGGCCCGCTTCTCTTTTTCTGATAACCTTCTTGAATAACTCATTGCTTACTAATTATTAATTAATATTATGCACTTGAGACAACCTAAAGATACAATAAAGGCATTATAAATGTTTCATTTAAGAATACTCAATAAAATTTTTAAAATGTGATGGCAAGATTATAAAGCCAATCAATATATTCTTCAACTTTCTAGAATCATTTATTTAGTTTTCATTTGATTGGACATGTAAAACATCAATAATGCAAGACTTTCTAAAAAGTGTTTTATGGGGAACTTAATCATGGTTTTTATCCAGAGAGATCACATCTATGTTATAAGAATTATCTTAAAGGCATTCTAAAGAAATGCACGATCACTTGTTTCCATTGGTAAGATATAGCAGATGAATATATTGGAAACTTGCATCTGGAAATGGGTTGATGTATTTTTTAAAAAAAAAGTTTTCTGCTGAAGAAATTAAAAGACAATATTGTAAAATATCATGTAAACAAAAATGGACTAGTATGCTCTGTTTGCAGATATCTTTTTGGTTCAGAGATTAGTTTATATAGTTATTGCAAAACTCATATCTAGAGGTTTTTTCTTTTGTTTTTAAGTTAGATTGGCCAAACTCATTTATGATTGACTGAATATTGTTATTAATGGTAGAAAAGTCGTTTGAACGTGAAAAAAAAATTAACTAGACCTTTAGAAATTCCTAATTTAAATAAGCAGAGTTTAATTTGTTTTTTTTTTTTTGGGGGGGAACTTTTTTTTAATAATGGCCTTTTTATAAATATAAAAAATTATTCCCCAGTCAAAGTTTAAATCATACTAGCCAATGAATTCACTTATAACAAACTTTGGTATTTTATGAAAAATACTAACCAATCTGTTCCTGCATGACGATTGTTTCCTGGCTTATAAATACCATTCTTCAGTTAGTTACAGAACCATCTGGTTGCATCCCAATGTATATAAAGCTATATCAAACATTAAACCAGTTCGATTTCAAAGCGCAATATAATTATTATGAGATGGTTTTCTTAAATATTCAAATATGGAATGATTATTCTGGAGTACCTCATTGATTTAATTTGTAAGAATCTGCCGTTATGATTTACAATTTTTTTTTTTCATATTCATTTAAAACACCATAGTTATTGTGAGATATTTCGCAAATTGAAACATTTTAATTTCAGAATAATTCAAGATTAACATTTTAGCCATTTATTTAAAAGAATTCATTCACTATTATCTAAATTGATATCTTGTTCTTTTATATAAATATCAAATCTACAGTCATTATTTTTTTTCTCCTCCATTTATGTGTTTGATAGATTAAAGATAGTTATTATTTATACATAGATTAGAAGGGAAAAGCATTTTGGTGGTTATTGTCCATATTAATTTAAATTATAAACCAATTACTTGATAGTATAATAGAGAGGTTAAATGAGACATACTGAAAGGAGAGGGTACTTTAGATTCTAAAAGTCCAGATACACTGCTCCAAGATCCAAAGCTCTTCGTTGTTGAAAGCCATATGCTTGAAACTACTCAGGGGATATTGGATAGACAGCACGGGGTGGGGATTTAATAAGCACTATCATCTGGCATCTGTGATTTGTGACTTAAAATATTTCATATAAAACAATTGTATTCCCTTTGTAATACCTTTTGATATTTTAATCGATTAATCAGTTTTTTTCTATATTGAACTGTATTTTGTTTCTATTTTGACTAATTTTATTTACCATCTTTTACTTAATTTTTTTTTTTTTTACAATTATCTTTGTAAATTGGATTTGAAAAAAAAAAAAAAAAATTAAAGATTTGACCTATCATTTGATATTGCTGAACAAAATTAGAAACTTATCTGGCCGCTTTTGAATTGAAGTTAAAAAATAAAATAATGGAATGGTTAGTTGTTTGGGAGGTCATGTCGCATTTGAACACTGAAAACTGCAATTTAATTTTAGATTTAGAAACCTTTGCCGTTTAAATATTATCATTCAGCCACAGCTCAATTGTACAAAGTGGGTTTTGTGGTATTCTAACACCAAAGTGTTTGACCAAGTACCTATTTTATACAAATAACCAAACTAAGGTTATTTATTGATTATTATTTTCAGTTGGAAATTGATCCAAGAATCTTTAGTTCTTATTTCTGCCACTATACTAAACTGCTTACTGAAAATTGAAATAACCAAGATTTGTATGATTGAAAAACTTGATAAAGACTTCTGTCTGAAAATATTAAATAGTATTAAGATAGCTGGATTTTATAGTAGATTTTTTATGAGTAGTTTAGAAATTCTTATCTGATGTCAAAGAAATTGCTTTAAAGTTCAAATATTGTTATTATCAATATATATGTATTGAAAGATCTAAGAAATAGATATATACTTGTAATGTGCCTGTGAATATAAATGTATTTATTGATTTCTAATACTTTTTTTATAGGTGTTTATTGAGCAGAAATTTTATCCGTTTGGGGAAATGGTTTGTTCAGCCATATGATAATGCTCCTGACAAATCAGAAAAATGGTACGTTCAAATTTTTTATTTATTCTTTTTTTATTACTATAATGTCACTTGTAAATGAAGTAAATGTATTGTTTGAACTCCATTGTGATGGATAGAACAAAGCAGTTTCAGTTAATTAATCGACTGAAAATTTTCAATCAGAAATTAATGTTTTGTTAAAATAATAAAGTTTTTTAGTCTAGTACATAAAAATATATTCATTGTATTTGTATAGAATAATTAAATAACTTTTTAAAAGGAAGACTTGTTTGGTTTGGTTTTTTGAGCCTTTTTTTTTATTTTTCAGTTATCTTTCACTTGCATTTTCTTTCTTCGTTCATGGGGAGAGCACCATTTGTGCAAGTATTGATGTGCGGCAGCATCCGCCTGTTCGTAGATTGACCCAGCAACATATTGTAGCAGCACAGGGCTCTCATTCAGGAATGCAAGGTATTTTGCATTTTTTCTTAAAATACAATGAAATTATTTATTGTTTTTGTATTGTTTTTTATTGTGGTTTTTATCATTTTCAATTTTGTCAATTTTACGAAAACTGTGATTACAAAAAAAGGGTGTATGGTACATGCATCTGTGGACAGTACTTAGTTCTTATATTTTCATTAGATACATTTACGTTAAATCATGAATGAATAATTGTAGAACAAGATAACAAAAGCGTTTGCAGCATTGTTGACTAGAATCTTAAAGAATCATTTTCTTTCACAGCATGTGAGATAATGTCTATTTTTACAATTATGTATTAAAATTTCATTGACAGACATCAATTATAGTGAATTTTCTATAACAATAATAAAATGGTTATTTATTACTCAAGAATTCATAAAGCAGTTAGCATCGGAAATGACAGATCTGGGCTGCAATCCAATGAGACCCTGAGCTCCAGAACGTTATCATTTGCCGTGAATACTTTCTAAACTTGAATGAGGTCATTAGAGCTACATTTTGTAGACGGGATAATTAAATGAAATTTAAGCATTATCATCTGCCATTTGAAAATACATCATACAATGTATGTGACTACAGTTAGATTTTGTAAATAAAAATTAACTGAAAGTTAAGTCTTTAAAATGCGCAAATTTAGACAAAATAAATTTGCAGTTTTGATGAGGCGTGTTAGTCAGTTTTTAAAATGAAAGAGAAAAAAGCTTTTAAAACTGTTAAAAGATTGTGTAATTGTTGGGCATTGCATACAACAATTAAAAAAAAAGGGGCGTCTGTTTTATTTTACAAAATTTTAAAAATAAGAACTAAATTTTCATTTCAAAATTTAATAGAAAGTACATTCTCAGTTATGATTCAAATCCGCCACTATATTGTATGATAGCAGAATTGCTAATCATGGGTGAGGATGTACCATTTAATTTAAAAATAGAAAGCGAGCAATGATGGGAATTAATTTTAAATGCTTTTATATTAACTTGCTTTGTCTGTAAATGCTTCTGTCTATGTCCATATTTACATATTTTTGAATTTTTAACAATGAAAAAAAAAATTGTTCGTGTTTAGAAGTCAAACTCACATACTTGTACTTCTCAAGAAAATTTTGTTAATATTGATTTAATTCATACTTAATTAAATTAAAAAAATATATATCTGACAGAAACATTACATTTGTAGGATAAAATTTTAATATTGGTTTAACTCATTAATTAAATAAAGTCAATACATAAATAATTTTATATAATAGATGATCACATGATATTTAAATTTAGAATTTGTTTGTTCGGATGCATATTTTTTATTTTCACATCTCTTATTAAATTATACTTTTGTCAGATTTTTTTTAATAGTTTTAATCATTTTTTACAAAATAGTATGTAAATATAACGAAAAAGTTAAAAAAATATATTATGTAAAGAGCCAATTACAAAGTAAAAAAATGAAGTACTGCTCCTCTGTTAATTTGCCATTTTTGAAAAATATCTGCGATCTTAAGAATCTACACTTGTTATAAAACCATTGGAAATTTCAGGAATATTGTTGTTTCATAAAAGCATTTGAGGTTCAAATCAAAAAGGCCTTAAATGTTTTTATGAAACGAGAATATTTCTGCAATTTCCAACTATATCAAGTATGGATTCTTGAGATCTCCAATATTTTCCAAGAATGGTAAATTAGGTGAAAGGCGGATTACTTTGTTATTTTTTTTCTTTTTAGTCAGCTATTTACATAAAAGCCTTAATTAAAAAAAGTTTTTTTTATATATTATTTTAATATGTAAATTGTCTCAATAAAGCAATTTCATCTTCATTGAGTTATGTAAAAAAGATCTTAAATAGTTTTAAAAAAATTTTCCAGATGTATGTTTTATTAATAGTTGGGGGGGGGGGGGGGTTGATCAGCATTTTATTCACAAATTAATATTGTAATTAGCAGTAATATAAGAGTTCCCACTGATATTGTTACAAATAAATTACCAGTAAGCAAATAGTTGTTTTTATTTTTGCTCATTTCCAAGAGTAAAGGTGTAATCACTTGTTCTAAAAATCACAGTAGTAAAGATAATGTGGGTGTGGGGATGGTTTTAATATTAGCTAAAATATTAAAGATGTCATTTTGATCTTGGGAAAGATAATATATCATTGTACAAGCGTATAGCATATATATAGATCAACTTGTTACAATAACTATTGCAATGATAAATAATATCACAATGGTAAAAAAAAAAAAAAGTTGATTGGATCACATCCAGAGAAGGTTAATAACTCGTATGGGCACTTGGCCAATAATGAAGAGAAATATATTTGGATGTTAAATTCTGTTTAAGATGTGATTTTGAATTCAAACAAATAAATACTTTTTTTAAAGAAAAAAAAAAGTGTTCAATTATAAGTTACTTGTATGTTTCTCCTCATCATTTCCAAACTAAATTGCTATGGCAGAAATGGCTTCAACCACACTCAGGCATTGGAAACACCTGTTCTGATGGAATACATGAATCAAAATTGCAGAAGTTTGTTTTATTTAAAGCCAGTTATGCAGAATGTTTCACTTTTAACTGCAAGCACCATATTAGTGCATTATTGTCTTCTAAGTTGTTCTGGGATTTGTCTTTGTGATCAAAAGAATTGGGAATAGTATTATTTTGGTATTCTAAGTAAACTTAGTCAGTACCTTTACATTGGTGTGTGATTTATTTTTTTCATTTTTTTTTCTGAAAGTGGATTGAATCACTGTGGATATATATTGGAGCTAAAACACTCTTTCCTCCTAACATTTTTTATATGTGTGTGTCTGTTTCCATAAGATTAAAGTTAAATTTTTAAAAAAATTAAAATAGATTTATTTTTAGTGGTAGCTCTCATAGCTGAAAGCATTAATCTTTTTGTGCCTACGTCTAATATCAAAATGCTGTTAGTACATGGATATAGTGGGATTGTTTTAAAGAGTCAGCATTAAGTTTTGTTCCTTTTTTTTCCCCCTGAGATGGCAAATAACCCCAAATAGTGTTTAATGAGAAACATGAAATTTTTCTTTGTAATAATTGGGAGAAAATATAGTTTTTTTTCTGACTGAGGATAAATTTTTAATATTTAATAATAAGGTAATAATATTTGATAATAATGTAATGCCCTTGATAGATAAATTTGATAATAATGTGTGCACACATCTAGTGTGACCAACTTCTTGATATTTCAGCAATTATACAAGGACTATGTACAGTGTGTGTGTATTTTATTTTTCAAAGCTATACTGTTAGTTTGTGTTTCATGGTGGTTTTTGTTTTGTGCAAATTATAACATTTGATCAAATGTTTTTTATTTATTTTTAATAATGGTAATATAAATTTCCGATGAAGTTTTTTTCTGCCATTTTTTTTTTCGTTACTTGTGGCATTTTATCATGTATTATAGTTTTTGAGATCTCTTAAAACATTAGGCATGACAAGATAGGATATATATGTATTTCATTTTTTGTTAACCTCATTATCTGTGTTCTTTTTTCACAATTCTTTCTATCTGAAATGTCAGTTAAAATTTTTGGTTTTGTAATTAACACCATTCCGGGAAAACTATGTTTTCTCCTCATTCCAATAAATTGTCATTTTATTGCATCGATGGTTGACAAATCAAAATTCTAACAGGTTTTTTTTTTTTTTCTGTGTGGATAATTTTTTTTTATATTCGCAACCATATTCAAATATTATTACTTTATATATGTATGCGTTTACACATTGTAATTACTTTGCTCATTATTGAATAATGTTCTGGTAATTAAATTTTCACAAATTCTAATATATGAGTAATAAATGAAATATATAGAGAATAATTTTATAGTTTTCCAAAAGCATTTTTAAGATTTCATTGCTAATAAATTTATTTTATATCTAGGATCTTTATATAGGAAAAATAATTGTTTAAAGTTTTCTTAAATTTTTTTAAAAAATAACTTCAATATCATTCCCAGAACCATACCAAAAAACTGCCTTAAACTATCTTCGCACATATTTCGGTGAATAGTTATTAAATTATGATTACCTCTAATGGATTTTCAATACTACTGCTTTCCCATATTTATTTCTTATTGTCTCTAGTCCTTGGCATTCAAAATTTCACTATATATTGACAATAGGCAATGATTTCTTTTTAAAAAAAACACTTGGTGGGGGGGGGGTGCATTATTGCATAATAGAAGGTAAATTTCTGCCATAAAATTATTATCTTTTTTATTAATTTCAACTTCAGTAAAATATAGTCAATTCAGATCTACATCCTTATTATTTCAAAATTATACGTGGTCATCTCGCTGTTTTGCTATTTTTATTTATGTCTCACAATAATTTTATACCATAACTAACTATGCAGCTATTTCTTTCTTAAGACAAATTGTATGTCATGAAATCTTTTAGAACTTAATTTCTATATCTTATTATTGAGATCTATTTTATCTTCCAAGTTAGTTAAGTTGAATTGGTGAAAGCTTTATACTCCATATCAAAATTCTAAATGCAATGAAAGAAATTTTCGCATTTGGAATTGCTCACATTTTTTAATATTTATGTGGTGGCTATAAAAGTGAATTAGTTACGGACGCAATCCGAATAAATGAATACAAATAACACTAAGTACTTTTGAGAAATGAAGCAGGCTAAACATTATTTGGAGATATTTCATAATAGTCCACAAGTATTTTTTTTTATATATCATCAGTCTTTAACTTGTTTTTAAGCATTTTATATTTTTGCATATTGGAATCAATAAAAAGCAATTTGCCCACATTTTTAATTCGTTCAAGATTTTGTTTTCTGTACTTTAGTGTTTTATTTTTCATCAAAAGATATACCTATTAAAATAAGTAAATTTTTTCTTTATTCATTTATAAATATTATATAGTATTTGCCTATCTCCCTAATTTCAAAATTTTACTTCTATATATTGTTATTAGAATTATATTTAATATTTAAATATAAGTATAGTATTTATACTTTAATAAGCTGGATGTAATTAGAGGGTATTTGAACTCAGACTTTTAAGCTCCCTTTAGGTATCCACTCCATTTTATACAACTGATGTACATGTGGAAAAGATAAATGATATCCAATACTCATACTTCGTGATGAAACAGCTCTCTTCAGTTGGTTAGGATCATAATCTCCCACACATATATAATCTAATCAGCGCTCAATTTATATTAAGATAGCAAATCTTCAAACTTTAATGGACAGGCTTCAATCTTATCCACTCTCCAACTCTTCTGCTGTCCATATCATTGAAAATCTGATGATGACATATTTAAATCCTTTGTTTGCGAGTTTTTTATTTATTGTCATGCCCATGTTGACCGTAAGTCATTCTGTCCCCTCATATGTAAGTCCTTAATCTTAATCAGATATACAGAAAAAGGGATGGGCAGAATACAGGCTGAATATGTAATATTTAAATACAAGTATAGTATATATGATTACCAAACTCTCTATACAGTAGTCCCACGAAGTACAAGCCTTTGAAATCAATGGATGCAGAAAGGTTTGTCCATAAAATTCCTATCTAGGTCCTACTCATCTAATATCCCCAGACTAGTTTCTGGCTTGTGGCTTGAATCAGTGAGAAGCCTTGGATTTGAGAGCACTGCACCCTCTAGCCAGCCATCTTTTATTTGTTTGGTTAACTATAAAGCTAGGCGCCCAAGGTGAAAACACCATAATGTTTGCAACTCTAGCTCATTTGCTTGTATAGTTCTATAGATCTGAACTGAGTTCAGCATTTATACATTATGATAAAAGATGGTTGCTGGAGGGTTGCGCATTAGATCATTAAATTTAGGTGCAGTGCTCTCAAATCCAAGGCTCCTCACTGATGAAAGCCACAAGCTAGAAACTTGTCTGGGGATGTTGGATGAGTAGGCATCGTTTGATTACAAAGGCTTGCACTTAATGCCTCTACTGTATGAAAGTTTTTTTACCCTTTTATTAACAGCGTATGTAAGAGTTTTTTTACCCTTTTATTAACAGCGTATGTAAGCATATAAAATGGTGATCGTGTGATCTATATACTTTAAACTAGATGTAATTAGGGGTATTTGGTATTTCGTTTTTAAAGAAGTTTATTTTTATAAATAAAACATATATTGCAGAAGAAAAAATGCTAATTCAAAGCTTTGAAATATATTTAATTGAATTTTTTTCTTTTTTCCTAATAACAATGTAGTTTTATTTTGATCTTGATAAATATATTATAAATACAATTTTAATCATAAAATATCTGAATATAACTTTGCAGTTAATGTGTTCATATCTCCAGGCATTTTTTATTTGAAGAAACATGCAGCTCATGTTAGATATAATGGTTTCAAGTAATATATTGAACTCCCCCTTTTCTCTTTATGGGTGTGAAGAAAAGTTTAAAAAATTTATTAAATCATTATTTGTTATAATGTTTAACTTAAATTATTGATCATAAACATTGTTAATTCTCAAGTGAATTGTAAAAGAGTGATTGATGTAAATGGCAAGTAATCAGATTAAAGTGGAATAATGAATTTAAAGTCATTAAATAATGTGATGTTTAACTATGTTGTTGATTATAAAGTCAAGTGGCTGAACTAATTAGTAAATAAAGTAAAAAAGTATATATATTAATTTTTTTTTAATTATTCAGGGACCCTTAGGGCATTGTTATGTATCTCTGAGTTCCACCAACTAGTTTCAGGAACTGCAGAATTAAGTAGTTCTTATTATCAAATTACTTGCTTATTTACTATGTATATATACACACATACCCATTATTATCTTCATCATCATTAATATTATTTTTATATGCTTTGTTTGTTAATGCTATATTTTTTGTGATTTAATAAAAGTTCAAAAGTGATTTCATTTTTGTTGCACATCAGGAAAAATCCTATTTTTATTTATTTTTAAAAAATATTTTAAATAAACTTACATTATTTAATTAAATGGTTTTAAAATGTTTGTTTTACAGTTATTCTGTGCCCTTATGGTTTATCAGCAATGTTAACTGGCCAGACATACAAGGAAACAGATCAAGCTATTCAAAAATTGATCGATGAGTGGAAACAATTCTATCCAATTGATCCACTTAGTAGCAAAGACAATGAAAGTACAGCCTCTCAGTTGCCGTGCGCAGTTGAAGTTTTAGTTGGTAAGTAAAAATTTTATTTAATTCGTACTGCACTGTTTTAAAGTAGTTTTAGTTAACTCTGCGTAAATAATTTTTGGATGTTTTCAAAAATAGGCCATGATTAGTGCTAGATTTAATAATACGATATTTGATTACGATGACTTAGCGAATACAGCTAACGAGACGCATGCACGTGCAGATTCTTGTGGGATCAAGGTATAAGGGTTCATTTGTGCCTACAAATTGTCACCACTCGTTCGTATTATGATGCTTGGTTCTGTTTATACATATTTTTTACATACCAAAATGAATAAAAGGGAAAAATATGTTGAATAGTAATATACAATATTGAAAAAAGAAGAGGGTTTTGGTTATGCTAATACAAAAAAAAAATGGACTCACTGAGACATAAATAAAATGCTTTATATTTGCATGCATAGATAACATGACTATTTCAAGAAAGCGAAATTGCTAATCATATTTTTATTGATTTGGACCAAGTTCTTGTATTTTAGAAACAGTTATTACCTTAAACACTATAAATTCATGCATAAAATGTAAATTGATTGAGGACAATATTAAAAAGTATTCTAAAAGAATGAGCAATAGTATCGGTCTTAATTCTTTGTACAGAGAATTTCTAAACAGGCTGTAGTTATTGAGTTTTTTTTTTTTTATCACGGTTTATAATATCAGGGGGTATCCAAAAACAATTGGACTTGTTCTCTGGAGTGTGTGCATGTTGTAGTACATGCTTTTGCTGCTTAATGCCTCTTGTGGGGACTCTTCATCAGTCTGTCAAGCGTTGTCATTGAATAAAGTCATAGTAGCACATAGTAAATCTTTTTGTTAAGTGCATCTCACTTTTTTATCGATTTTGTAATGTCGGAAAGGTGGAACAATATGAAATTCTGTTTTCTATTGGGGAAACAGTTGTAATGCTTGAAACCGCTTACAAGCAAGCTGCTCTGGAAAAAACACATAAATTTATGAATGGTTTAATGGCAGTATTACATCCCAAAAAAGCATGGTAAGTTAGATCCAATGTCAAGATGATGATGTTTTTTGATGCAGATGACATTGTTCATTCAGAACTCGTTGGTAATCGTCATCAGGCATTTTACCTTCAAGTTCTGAAATGTTTTCTTGATGCATAAACAAAAACTTCCTGATTTGTGATAAAGTGGGGAATGCTAGTTTCATCATGACAATGTGCCAATGCACAAGGCCTTGATTAGGAAACAATTTTTAAATAAAATAAGCATTATCGAGCATATCCATCAGCCATATTCGTCTGATTTTGCTCTACATGATTTGTTTTTATTCCCTCAAATGAAAAAAGCCTCAAAAATGTGGTAAATTAAAAAATGACAGGGGCATTAAAAGGCGTCATTTTGCAAGAATTTTAGGACTACTTCAAAAAATGAAAATCAGATTTAGACCAGTGCATTGCATTAAATGCATAATACTTTGAAGAGGATTCAATTTGTAATATCTAAAAATAAATATACAATTTTTTTATTACAAAATTTGGGGGGGGAGGGGGGTTGCACCCACCCACCTACCCCTCTTATATAGAAATAGTTAAATAATATTCTGCTAATATATAAAATAAAGTAAGGATCTCTGATTTTCATATCTCCGGAATTAATAGATTGATTTCAAGTTCCCATACCTCCATGTGTAGCACAAATCATAAGTTATTGAATTTTTTTTGGCTTTACCTATTGGATTGGTTCCAGGACTCTAAAAAAAAAAGCTAATTTCAGATTGTAAATCAGCCTTATTCATTTATTTTATCTTGAGTGGGGCTTTATTTGGATTTTGAATTTTAATAATTAATTTCAAACTTATCTCGGCAATAGTATATGGTGAATTTCAATATGGTTTAGCAATGATCAATCCTTGTTCATGCAGCGACAAAGGGAAAGATTTTATGGAATAGTTCTCTTATTGATTATCTGCACAACACATTGGGCATCAATCATGGGAATGTAATTGTAAACAGATATAGACTTATGAAGTCAGAGTTTTTCAGTAACAAATTACCTTAAAATTTTCTAAAATTAAAATCAACATTGTTAAAGAATATACACATAAAATATCTGCAAATTACAGATCATTGCATTTTATATTAAGTTCAATTTTTAAACAATCTGTACATACCTCTCTATATAGAGAGTATTTCTATTGATAGTAATGTCTAAAAATGAACGCTTAGTCATATGATCTTTAATATTTTATGCGTGGAATGCTGGTTTCTTAGCCAGCAAAGTATAATAACTGAACACTGAAGTTATTGATTAGTTTTAACCATAATAATCATTTATAATGGGGGGGTGGGCATTCTTAATTAATAAATATTTTTATGCGCTTTTAATATTATTTAAGGTAAAAAATTCAAGTAGTGTATTATTAAAATAATACATATTGGATATATTTAATAAAAAAAAAATATTAATGTACAAATTATTTTTAAATACATTAATAAATTATTGTATTTTAAATTGTCTCGATTCATGCAGAGAGAACCATTGAAGTTTTTGTCTTTTAAGGTAGAAAATTTTATTGACGATCATTATGACCAGATGTTAGTAACATTCAATATATTGAGACAATATTCCAACTCTTGTCACTAAGGTGCAGCCTGTCTGTGTACAGCCATTTTGATAATTGCAGCTACAGTTCTATGTTTCAAAACCTCAGTGTTAGCCCTCGGAATTTTCTTTTGACAGTTTGTGAAGAAATCACAGAATTTTATATTGGCTAATCTAAATAAATAATGAAAGAATTGTCATAGCAGAGATCTGCCTTTTAAGTATTTTTTATTGGGAACTTGTTTCAAATGCAAGGCCTAGTGATTTGGATACCTTGAATGACTTAAGCTGTGAAACTTGGATTTTTTAATTTCCAGGTTTGCATATTTTTTTTATTATCCCTTGAAAGGTTAAAAATAACTTCTTACCAAAAATCTGATTTATTCCACAAGTTCATTATCCTGATCAGTTTTATCTCGTGTAGGGATTGCAAATTTTTATAGGACTACTTCAAATACTGCAATTTGTGCAGGCTTGCTGATAATGTAAAAAAATCTATTTTAGGTGCTTTTTTATTAAGTTTTTTGAGGCAGCATATTTTTCCATTTGTTCTGCATTTAAAATTTATATGTATATTTTATATGTGTTATTTTTTAATGTCTTATAAGCTTCAGCTGAACCTATATATCAGATTTTATTTCTGTGAGGACACATTAATTCATTGGGACCACGATTAAAAGCAAAAAGTAATCAAAAAACTGTTTACCAGTATTCAGAAAAGATTTTATACATTTCTTTTTAAGAAGAAGCTTGTCTAATATTTCTATAACTTGAATTTTAGATTGAAGCTACACGGTTCATTTTTTATTCATTTGTAATTAAATTTCAAATGAAATATAATCCTTGTATCTTTTTTATTATAAAGTTTATAAATAAAACTTGCATTGTTTAACAGAAACGTTGATTTTAAAATGTTTACTGATTACCAACTTGATTTTGACATCAGACAATGATTTTACTATTGTGCAATAATTGTTAAGCTCTGATATGAACTTTGACTTTTAAGTTTGTGTTGTGTTATATTGTGAATGTTTTTTTCTATCTAAATATTTTGCTTAATTTAATAATCTATGGTAAAAAGGTTAAAATTTAAAAATCCTGAAAAACGTTTTAATAAATTAATATTACTTATGTGTGTAATTTTCAAGATATTACTTGTATGCTAATCTGTGTTAATTTTCAAGCTATTATCTGTATGAGTCCTTAAATTGTCTTACATTTGATTTAAGATCTTGCAATTTATTTTAGTATTACATTACTTAGTTTGTTTAATGCTTCAAAATCACATACTTGGTTGCAGTTATTTCATTTTAAGTTAATTGTTTATAATATTTATTTTTGTAGGTGGAGTTCGTATGCGATATCCATCTTGCTATGTTTTAGTGGTAGACAGTGAGGAGCCATCACCTCCCCAAGCCAACCGGCCCTCATTACCAGTCTCACACATTTCTATCACTTCTCATGCTTCAGTATGTGCAAATCCGAAAACATCAAATAATTTGCAGGTGTCTTTATCATCTTCTGTGTCTTTAACACCTCCTACTTCTCCTTGTGATCCATTAACTGTAGTAAATGAAAATAATGTTCGAACAACACCCACCAATCTCAGATACAGGGATAATAATATGGATGTTTTAAATACTTCGCAATCTGTTGAAGAAATAAGTCAAAAAATTATGGATAAAGTATGGCAAGGTTCTACGGTCAATGTGGTTAATAAAGGGTAAGTCTTATCTCCTTGAGGATAATATAACTTAAATACACATGTTTAATCAATACTTTGGAAAGTTTGTGCTGATTTTATTTCTCTCAATTGTTAAACTTTTAATAATTAATTAAATAATATTCCAGTAATTATATAAATTCTAGCTTGAAATTTTTTTAGCTAATATTAATTTCTCTAATGGATATTCTTTTTCTCTCGTAATTTGTCATTCATTGACTATTTAGTAATGTAATTTTTACTTTAATGTATATATTTTCAGAATAATAAAAAAAAGATGATTTATTATTTATTTTGTTATCAAAAATGGAAATAAAATCCATTCTGCTGCCGTTTCATATAAATTTGTAATAGTTATATAAAATATGAATATACAACAAAGATCATTTATGTATAAAGATTAGATGAGCAAATAGAAAAAAATCTAAAAAACTTAATATGTAATTATAAAGTAATATGTAGCATAAAAAATAAGTTGTATATAAATTGTGAAATTGTAATATGATTTACTATGAACATACGGGGGAAATAGATAGGTGAAAAAGCCAATGTACATAACAGTACAATTTAATGTGCAAAAAGAAGATAAATCTATGAAGCAAATTATATTAAGCATAACAAAGATAATTATATGAATATATATAAATTTCAATAAATTTAATTTATAACTGGTCAATTAAATATTAACCTTATCCGAATATGAACCGTACTTATTCGTGTGTTTATGGCATTAACTCGCTCTCTAATTGTTATTTTAAAGGTTATTCTGCTGCTTTTTCCAACGAAAAACTACTGAATAATGCTGCCATCTTAAGACTAATTTTATAACTAATAACCCAATAATATTTAAATTTAGCACTGTAACAGTCAGATAAAGACTACCTTCGAAGGTACTGATTGATTGTTTCTTATTCTCTCCACAGGAGATTGCTTTATCAATTTATTTCTTTGTTTTGATATTCAAAATGAAAACATAAGTTTTAGAATTTTTTATACATTTATTATTTTTTTCATAAAACATTTTTAAAATATTTATTTTGGAAGAATAATTTGGATTTTAGTAGAAAATATTTATTTTTACATGAAAGCAAATATTTAATGAAATCAATTGGTTGACAAACATACTTCTTATGTTTAACACTATAGATTATTTTCTTCAATTGTAAATAGAAATTTATTTTTTAAAAAAAATTTGTTTTAATAATCTAAGGAAATATTAATTTGCATTTTAGAAATTAAACTAAAACAAACAGTTTTAAAAGATAAATATATTTTTACTGCTAATTTTGTAATTGACCAATCAAAAGTTTGGAACTTTAATTTAGTCTGCCAATGAAAATTATGATGTAATATATATAATATGTTTTTATCCTTGTTGTATAATTGTTGTGTTACATTATTTGTTTAGTTTATTGGATTTCTAAGAGTTTGTCTAAGTACATCATAATTTTATTGCTTTTATTTATTTTTTAAGATAAAACAATGGATGTCACTATGCATGTAATAATAAGAGGGCATAAAGTTAAATGCCAAACAAAACTGTTCTGTATAATTATATATTTTTTAAATCGCTAATTATAGTTTCCATCTATTGACTAAAACTAAATTTGGAGACATACTACATGAATAAATCGCACTGGTCTCTGAAATTGCAGAATGATTATAGCCAACATGTAGTGCTGTTACACAAAGAAATAAATATATGACCCAAGAAACAAATTAATAGTATTAGCTAAACTAGTCACAATTAATAAGTGATTATTGGTTCTAATTTGTAATTACTTCTATCTAGCTTTTTTTTTTTTAACTACCATTCTTATTAATAATTAAAATCTGTTCTTTTATTGGTTTTATTCTCCATCTGTATGAATATTGAGATAATATGTAATACTTAACTGTAATTCAGCCTCCAAAATTGGTTTTTATTTTTAAAGATTCTTCTAGGAAAAATACAAACTTCAAAATAAATGATAAAATGTAAAAAAATGTTCAATTTGCAGAATTTGTGTTGTCTTCAATACCATCAGCTGAATCACTTGAAAAATGTTTAAATTTTAATTGGTTCGAATTTTTTTTTAATATAATATTTTGCCTGCAGCCATGTTTTGTCACTCATGACAAGGTTAATACACTTTCATTAGGAAAAAAATTTATAGTGCAATAAAATATATTGAAATTGTTGTGTTTTTTTTTTAAATATTTAAAAAAATTTGGTAAACTTAAGCAGTAGTAAGAAAAGGAAAACTTTTCTAATGGAGTAGGAAAGTAGATGCAGCAAAACAGTAGTTATTAAAAGTCACTAAAATTTTTATGTCTTTTTTTTCCCCAAGGAAAATTATTCTTAAATGTTATATTTGTCTCCATTTATACTGGATGCTTGGGGTCTGCCCATTGTATGAAACTTTGTAATGCCCCCCCCCCCCCCAAGAAAAAACTAAACGATAAGAAGTCAAATGTATATATTTCTTACTCATTCTTCTTTTTAAGTCTTCTAATAACAAATTTGCTAGAACTTCATGCTTTTTAATTTAAGGGATGTCTTTTTTTTTCTTATTTTTGATCTTTTTAAAATTTTTATTACAAATATAGGAAAAAGTAATAAATCGTCCTACATAATCAGAATAATAATTTTGACACACCCCCTCCCATGATAGAAATGTATTTGGAACCAAATAAAATTCATTTAAACTTCATTTCTATTATTAAAATGTTTTATGAGTTGTTGTTTTTTTTGTAAAGTATACATAAAACAACAAAATTATATCCCCCCGCCCCACCACACACACACGCACTGTGACAAAAAGTAACACGTATGATAACTGTCTATTTGACATTATTACATTTTTCTGGTTTGGATTTTTCTTTAAAAAAATGGTATATACACAGAAAATTTTTTTTTAAACATATTGTCATCAAAAAACATTTAACTTTAAAAAATGAAAATAAATGTATACGTAAACTATGATAAACTTAATTATTTTTAGTTTTTAAAATAAAAGATGCGCAAGCGCAATGACTATTTTAAAAAGGCTCTTTATTTGAACCCTTTTTTTTTTTTTTTTTTTTTTAAAAACAACAATACCTCACTTGGAATTAAAAAATCGGTATACATTTTAGTTTCAAATTTTTTATTGTTAAAATACCAGTGCAATTGAGCCACTCCCAACTGGTTGATAGCAGCGCCAAAAACAACCTGCAAAACTGCAGAGCTTTTAATAAGATTAATGCTTAAAAATAATTTACGTAAAAACTAAAATCCATATTATAAGTGTGTGTAATAAATATTAAATATGGATGTAATATATTTAACCAATTCAATACAGGAATAGATCTCATTCATATCTTATATTGTAAATCAAAATAATATATTTTTTTAAGCCAAAAAAAAGTGTGAAAAAGTCACAATTGTAAATATAATAAATAAAAGCATGACAGTAATACATTTAGCAGTGAAACATTTCAATGCGAAATAAATATAAATATTTTAACAAATATATATATATTTAAAATGTAATTATCTGCAATTATTTATATTTCCCTTTAAATGTAACATTTTTTATGCGGTTTAGTTGCTAAATATATTATTTTCATATTTTTTTTTTAGATTTCGTAAGCTTATTGCTATGGATTTTAGTTCTTAATAAATTATTTATCGTTAAATTTTTTCTTTGGTCGTATACTATTTGTTCCACTTAGTGGATAGATGTCAAGCTGTATAAGCAACATTGATTGTTATAGGCCTTTTTAATCTATAATAATAAATGAAAATAAAATCCAAGAAATTATTGGAAAACAAAAAGAAACGTTTTACATATTCCGTTGATATGCTAAAATATAACGTACTTTTTTAAAATTGAGTTAAAAAAAAAAAAATTAAATCAAAACTTTGGGGGGGGGGGGTATTAGTAAAAAAAAATTTAACTCTAAATATAGCTTGGCTATTATTTTCTGGTGCTACTAAAAATTGGAATAATTTATTTTTATTGCATTGGAACGAGTTTGTGAAATAATTATCAATCTAAATCTGGTCCTTATTTTTTTATAGTAATTTATTGTTTTTTTACCTCTTTTTAAAATTTTATTTAAATTAGTAAAATTTTCAATATTTTATATTTGGATTTTTTTCCCCAAGTAAAGCTAATCGTAAAAAAAAAATATTTTTTTTTAAATCCAAGAAGGGAAATGTCCACTTACAATGAAAATAAAAAGAATAACTTTCTAAAAATATAACATTATTGAAGTATTTTATATCACCAATCTACCTACCCCCTCTCACCCAACTCATAGCTTAAGAAGATCTCAAATTGCATGTAAGGAAACACCTTTGTTTTACTTTAGGACAAATGAAATATTTTTGGCCTAAACATCCTATATTCCACATCTTTACAATAGGGCTACAAAGCATCTTGTGTCACATAAATTTGATATTACACTCAAAAAAAAAAAATGTTTATGTATATATATATAAAATGAAAACTAAAATTTTATAAATATAGATGCAGCCATATTTTAAATGCTCCATATATAGATTTTTATGCTAGAATATTGGATATTGTTCCTTATTTTTGCTCATAAAGATAGCCTCTTGCATCTCCTTCCTTCTTTAGTGTTAAATATTTCATATAATATATATATATATATGCTATTAACATCAAAATTACTTTGTAACTTAGTGGTCTATGGACATTGTTAATCCAGAATTTTCCTCCATTTAGAAATCTTCGTATGGTAGTTTATGTTCGTACTTTTTTTGCTTGCTTACATGCAGATTTCCAGTCTGTGGTTTATTTATAATCATAAAATTATATATAATTGCTTTTATTTTCTTTCTGTTTAATCCTTATTATTCTTAATTAAAAGATTTAAATTAAGATGATACACACTAGGCCAGGGGTCCCCAACCCTATGCTCGCGGGCACCATGGTGCCCGCAGACCATTTTACGTGTGCTGCCCGCCGCTATCCGAACACGATAAAAAATTATCCGATACAAATAAATTTAATTTTTAAAATTTCTTATAAATTATTGTATTATATTGTAATCAAATTGTAGGCATACTATACTTTTACAGCTAAAAATATAAACATTAATTATATGTTAAAATTTTATTTTTGAAATAAATATTTTTTTGTACATTGTGTTTATTATTAACAATATCCAACTATAAATTTACATTGAAAAAATAAATGGTGCCCGCTACCTGGCCGGTATTATAGAATGTGCTCTTAAGTGCAAAAAGGTTGGGGATCCCTGCACTAGGCTGTATTTAAAATTTGGAACTTCTATTTTGTTATTGCTTTTGGCATTCTGAGAGATATATTAAGCATCATTTTCCATTTTCTATGCATATTATCAGTCTTATCTCTGAAATTTCCAGATTTTTATTGTGATATAACTTTATTTTATCATTTCATTTACAAATATCTTAAAAGTCGAATGGATAAATCATCATTCTGTTCAACTACCATTTTCTGAAATCCATTTCAAATCTTTGCTTTCTTATCACAAGAGAAAATATTGTCTAGTTTATTGTGACTATAATTGCAAGAATTATATTTAAATATATATATATTATTTACAAATTTTAACCATACAAGGGAGATACATCAAAGATTTCTTTCCATTTTAAAAATTTACAGAATATGAGAAGTACATCTTCTTGAAAGCGCTTAGCCATTTAATTTAGTTTTCAATTTGTAGTTATAGCTTTACGTTGGAAGTGTGAAAGCACGATTTATTATTATTATATGTACAGTTGTAATATTTTATGAAGTTAGAATATGGATATATATTACTTTTTTAACATTTCATTTGTTAATCAAATTTTGATGTTTAAAACTGACTTAAGTCAATAGAGTATTTCTTTACTATTACTGAGTTATGCAATACAATAAAATGCATATAGAAAAAAAATGTGAATTAAATAATAAATTTATAGTAAATGTAGTCTTACTTGTCATTATTTCCGTAAATACACCTAATTCTCTTTTTACATGATAGATTGGTTTTTGAAAATAACATGTAAAAAAAAATATACTGAAAATAAGGAGATTGATTCCAAATGTAAGAAATCAATGAAAATAATTAAATCATATAAAAAATTTTGTTAGAATGTTATATTTTTTGCATGTCATCAAATTTTACTTCATAAACATTGAAAAAAAAAAGAATTATAGTAACATAAATTTTATTTGAAAAATTTAAAAAAATGTAAAGAATCGGTGAACATGAAAATGAAGCAGAATTTGTGATTTGAGTTATACATACAAAGATTTTATTTGCTGATACTTTCTGCCAATAAACGCATAGATTTGCGCATGATTGGAATACCATTGCTATCACTAAACTTGCATTATCACTGCTATCACTAACAATGCTTTGATCATCGAGTTCTTCCATTGATGAAGTTTTCTCTTCTGAACAACATTAGCAATAATGATCTGGTGGTGATGTTACTATCGTATGAACGAATTTACCAATTGATGGCTGGATTCCTATAGTGATTAGATCTTTGTATAGTACTCTATAAGAAGACATTAGCGATTTTAGATCTCATAGAAATTTTGAAGTTCGTTCCTCATTAGAATCATACTTGACAAAATCATCTTTATCATCACTGTCTTCTTAAGAATCGAGAGTTCTAAGAACAATCTCAGCAATTCCTAACTGACAATTCGTTAATGTCTTTAGATGACATGTCATTGAATCCTTCTCTACCAATTAAGTGGGCCATTATTGTGATGTTGGGAAACTCTCGAATCATATTGGAGACAACAGGATCTTTGGTTTTTGCACATGAGGACCAAATAACTTTCCAGCATCCATTCAGTGTTGAAGATCTTAATTCAGGTAATGTTAATCCAACTTGACTTACACAATCCAGAATGAAAAATTTAGTTTGTCCAAAATGTATTGAAATATTCATTTTACATACTTTTTAAATATTGCAATAATTCCTTGGTCTAATGGTTGAATCAAGGACGTGGTCGTAGGCAGCAGAAAACAAATTTGTACATTTTGGATGTTCCAAGATGAGATGGTTGTAGGCATTATCTAGAATCAATAGAACTTTAAATTCTAGACCTTTGGCATTCATATATTGACCAACTTCTGGAATAAAACATTTATTGAACCATTCCGTAAAAATTTCAGTGGTGATCCAAGCTTTTTTATTTGCTATCCAGTGAACTGGAAATTTATTCAAATCCACACATTTCATTGAATATGGTCTTTGTGTACCATTACAAATAGAGGCTTCAATGTGCAATCTCCGGAAGCATTGGAGCAGAATACCAAAGTGACACGATTTTTTGCTATTTTGAAACCACCAGCAGTTTTCTGCAATTTTGCTATGAAGATTCTGCTTGGCATTCTCTTCCAAAAAAGACCACTTTCATCAACATTCCAAACTAGATCAGGAGTGTATTCTCCGTCTCGAAAATTTTAGACTTTTTTTGAAAATTTTTTTGCAGCTGCTTTATCTGCAGTTTCACCTTTTGTTTTAATATTGTGAAAGAAACTGTCATCCATCATGTACTTGCAGAAAATTTATATTCCTTGTTTAACCCAGATGAAGTGCCTGCCTCAGTTTCTTTAATTTAATTGTAAATTTTTATTACTGTTTGCTTGATGGCATTTCCATCTTACTGGTACTCTTTTTTTTTTTTTTTTTTTTGACATTTCCTTTATCCACATTATTAAGGCTTTTTCCATTTTCTCGTTAACAGTATTTTTTTGTGTAAAATGATGATTTAGCACTCAGTTTTGTTCCTGAACATATTGACTTGCTAGTAGCAGCTTTATTACCTCTAATAATTACCCTAATCTTATTAATTGCTTCATGTAAATCAAAATGGTTTCCTACAGATGTTGCTTCTTCTCTGGTTGCAAGACGATATAAAATTTGAATTTTAGTGTCCAAAGGAAATGCTTTTATCAGTTTTTTTGTAGGTGGATTATTTGATATTATATGAGGCTACAGAAAAATATTTCAGATTTAATTATCAAAACATAAATTCAAAAATATGCATCCATTGTATGACTTTTTGGCAAAATTTAATCAATTAACTTTAAACAAAATTACATTTTTTAAACAGTAATACCAAGGAACACTTTTTTTTTTTTTAACCTAATGTCAAAATGCAAACAAAGCATTAATATCAAAAAGGTACTTCCCCTTCAGAATAAAACATCAAAAATGTTACAATGCAGACAAGCATATGTCCCCATTTGCAAGAATATTCCCAAAAAAAGGGGTTTTTGTTTTTAAAATAATGGGAAATTAAAGAGATGAAACTTTTTTTTTAATTAGATGATAATAACATGTATATATTTTTTTAGTTTTTTTACCGATTGCTTTATTTTTTGCGTAGAAATAGATTTTTTTTTTAAACTTCTTATTTCAAAATTCTGTAAAAAGAGAATTAGGTGTATATAGAGAAGAGCATTTTAAAATGGGAAAATCTTGCTTAATGGTTCTACGATGGTGGTGGTTGTGAAAACATCGTCTTTCTGTAAAATAATTCATAGAAATTAAAAAAACTATAAGTTTTATTCATTACGTAATTTTAAAATATATATATATGTTTCATTACATACAAAAATATTCAATAAATAAATTTGAAATTCTATACATTACCTAAATTATGATTAAACTGAGCTTATTGCTGGCTCATCTAAGAAGACAAAATGCTTTTCACATATAAATGTAAATATTCTAACAAAAACAAAAAAATTATAAAGTGTTCTCTAATATTACATTAAATTTAGTAATTTAATTTAATTGGACTGCATCTTTGTAATTACAGTAAAAATGTTTATACTGTGTGAACCATGTGATATCTGATTGTAACAAAAATAAGTTAGAAAGCATACATTATGTTAATTTAAATGTTTTTTTTTTTTACATACTTTATTTTAACCAATCATGATTCAGTGGGATGTCAATGCAACATCCTCGTAATTTGACTTCAAGCATTTATTCATCGCAGCTCCAATGTTGTCACGTCAGCGTTTAAAAGTTTTTAGAAATTTCTAAAAAATAAACCGTTAGATTATTTTACTGCTCATCATTTTTTCTCAATTTTAGACTTATTTTTTAAATCTGGTATTCAAAATATTCATATATTTTGAATTTAATACTGAGTTAGAAACATTTTCATAAAAAAACATTATAATTGATTATATATATTCTTGATTTAAGGTGGGCTTTTAGGGAATCATTTTCTAAAAAAGTCAGGTGAGGATAGAGAAGGTTCTGTAACATTGGAAAGTTACTAAAGAACTGGCACTGTTTTAGTTGAATTATTAATTATTTGAAAAAATGTTGATATTCATAATAGGAGTGATTAATGTAATTTTTTAATGCAAGCCTTATAGTCATGTGACGCTTTGTCTTTATGTCTCCACTAATGAAAGTAACAAACTAGTACTATTTTCGAAATTTTAGGTCAACTTCACTTTTACATTAATTAAACTGTATTCTGTTTTTTTATTTTTTGAAACTGAATTATTGCTGCAATTGTAAAAATTGCTTATATTTCTCATTATTATTGATAAAATCATTTTGGGGCTAATATAAACATAGTGGTATTGAAAAACATATATATAACATCTCCATTATTTACATTAATATCATTATATTTTATTTATTATTTGTTTGCTTATAGTATGTTTAATTTGTGTGCTTTTTTTTGTTTTTTTTTTTGAAGGAATCAATCAAGTGAAAATCTTTTAGAAGATAGCACAGCTATTTGGGATTTCACAGAACCAAGTCAAAAAACTACATGTACTTGCTCAAAGTAAGTGGATCCAGAAGTTTTTTTAAATATATTTATAGTACTATTTTTTTAATTTTAATATAAATGGCAATATTGTTTACAGACATCTGTATGCACTCAATACAACACAGTATCTTTATTCAATTTTCCAATCAGCTGATAGTTTTGACTGTGCGACAATCTTCCTAAGTGGTTTAAGCAGCCTCATTTGCTAATCCTAAAAGAATATCTTTATTTATAAATGGATTTGCGGAAAGCTCTAAGGGAAAGCTATCGTACAATCAAAATTGTCTGCTGGATTAGAGAAATTAATAAAAATACTGTGTTTTATTCTATAAAGTCTTGTTGATATTAAAAAACTTCTTTTGTGCATGTATTATCGACATAGAGAATTTGTGGAAAAGTTAAATAAAATGAAATTAGTGACGTCTGGTAGATAACTGAAAATGGGGGAAAAAGATTTGATTTTGCCAATTACAAGCACAACTAAATTTTCAGTAGCCACAGAGAATATTACAAAATCCGGAGTAGTCTTTTTATTTTTCACTTGGTAATATTATTTTAATTAAGAAATCACAGACGGGGGGGGGGGGGGGGGGCAATAAATATATCATGTTTTAGGTGAGGAAAAAAAATTAAAATTAGATATAAAAAGTGATATTTTCTGAGGAAAGGATATATTTTTATTTTTGAAATATTAGTATTTTGTTTTAAAAGTAATAATATATTCTTAGAAATTTAACAATTTTAACAAGCCCATAAATAAAATTATCACTTTATCAAATGCATAACGCTGATATTATAAATATGACTCCTAACATTATTATGATAATTTGGAATTTATTATTATATTAAACAACCGCAGGTCAGATAAAAGTATCATTTTTCGTCTAACTTGTTATTCCGTAAATAGATTTCTAGAAATTTACTATAAAATTTTCTTCAGTCTGTAATGTCATCTGTAATAAGCTTAAGCAACAGTGATTACCAGGTGCTACATCCTTGTAATTCCCCCACAATTTTTTGGCTTTAGCTTTAATTAATAGGGCTTGGGGATACAAAACTGGAAATAATATAATTATGCTTACCACCTTTCACCGTATTTGTTACTATTCAAGCTAAAACCTGACATTTAAAACTTAAACTTAGGGTTTTGAACCCAAGTTGATTTGCCTGAAATTAGATTACGGTTGTTTTTGCTCTATCATATATTGTTTAAACTAAAAATGATCTATTGTTTTTTCATATTATTGATTTATTTATTTTTGATTCAGTATTTTATTATAACATAATATTGATACAGCTTTGAAAGTATTGTATAGACCTTTAGAATAAATATTGCTCTTTGCAAAACATTACAATATATGCATTTAAAGTGTTAAAATTCTATTTTCATTATGTAAAAAAAAAATAATTGAGATTTGTGTTATGTCTCGGCACATAGTTGTTCATTTTCAATATCACTAAAAGTTAAAATAATATAATTTGAATGAATTTTATTTAAAAACTGTGTTGAGTTTTTGTAGATTTTTTTAGAAATATTGTCATTGTTAGTGGGTTTTTTTCATTTTTCAAAAACATATTACTGCAAAATAAAATTTTCTTTATTATAAGATTTTTCAGAAATGAAAAATCAAGCAAAAATAAATAACTTCTGGGTGAAAGGCTATTTTAACGTATTTGTTATATATGTGATTTAGGCAATAGAGAAATTGTGACAAATGTCTGAAAGGATTGCAATAAGTAATAGAAAGATGATAGAATGAAGATGTTGATATGCTAGTTTTATGGTAAATAGAGCTAAAGGCTTTTGGTGGTTGTGGGTTTTTTTAGTATATAAGGTTTGATTTTTATTAGATAACTAGTTTTAAAGTTCTTCGTCATGAGGGTTGAATTTATTTATGAAATATTGTAACAATTTGAATCGAAGCAATTGGCCTTTTTTATTATTATTATTATTATTATTTAAAGTTTCTTATTTTACTTAATTTAATATTTGAAATACAAGCATAAGTCATATAATTGGAGTTTAAATATAATTCATGGGGATTTGAACACAGACTTTCAAGCTTCATTCAATTATCCACTCTATCTCATACAACTGATACACATGACTGCACATGTGAAAAAGATAAATAATCTCCAATATACTTATTTTATGCTGAACTAGCATTCATCGTTTGGTCCAGATCATCAACTCCTACAGATAAACCAAGCACTGATTATATACGTGTATGGGAGATGATTATCTGTGCCAAGTGTGTGCTGGTTCAGCATGTAATACATATATTGGAGATCATTTATCTTTTTCACATGTGTATGGTCATGTATATCGGTTATTTGAGATAGATTGGATAGTTCGACGAAGTTTGAAAGTCTTATGTTCAAATCCCCTAAAATTAATAACTTAATAATAAAGTAAAATGATTTTTTTAAAACAATTGCAACCTGTACTTGCTGAAAACACATTTGTCTTTTTGGTTATTAATTGGTAGATTTGTTTAGCATCTTCCATGAATGTAAAGACATCCATTATAGTTTGTCCCAGGCCCTGTTTGTATATATTATATCAGCAACAGTATTCTGTCCCATGGACAGGGCTAGAGAGTAGTCACATATGATCAATTCATACTTTTTTCCCCCCGTTCCATTCTCTTCATTGCCAGCTTTTCAATTTCACGCAACTCTTCCCATCTCTTACATTATTCAACTTTTCCATTTTTACCTCCACTCACCATTCCCTCCAAAACATCTTTTATTAAAGTATACTTTCTTCTTAATATATGTTCAATCCAGTTGCTCTTTCTGATTTTCTCAATCAATTTTCTTTTTTTATTTACTCTTTTCATAACTACTTCTTCATTTGTTATTTTATTCATCTGTTTTCCCCCATTTTTCTTCATGTCCATATCTCAAAGTCTTCGAATTTGATTCTAATTTTATTGCTTATTGTCCATATATTGTGTATAGAAAATAATGGCTCATATTTTGTTCATAGACTTTGCAGTGGAATTGTAACCGCGATAATTTGTTGCAAACTTTCTTGAACATTGTGGATAATAACTCAGATTTTGTTGACAAACTTTGATTTCAATACATTTTGTTTATTGTGCTACATGTATACAGATAAACAAAATTTAAAAAGAAAAAAATTAGCTATTAGTACTAAATTGAAAGAGCGCATTTATATCTATATTTACTGTGTTCACTGAAAGTCTCGGATCCATAAGTAAGAACTGGTAAAATGTATTTATTTTAAAAAAATCTTACTTTTCACACCCAAATGCATCTTTTTAATTTTTAAGTTATTTCTACCAAAATTACTCCACCCAAGAAATAATTATATGATTAATTTTATCCGTTATTGTTTACATTCGTATTAATAATCTGATGTAGGTATTTGTAATTGTTAACTTCCAATTCATGATTACCAATCCTTATTTTCTTTTTTTTGAAAGATTCCATTGAACATTACTTTATTATCTTTAATCCTAATTTCTTACTTTTACCTGAGAATTCTTGAAACATTTGCTCAAACTAGGAAGCATTATTTGCAAAAATTTAGATGATGTCAATAATCTCCAATTACTTTTAACTTACTTTTTTAATTTACAAAACAGTTCTTGTAAAACTGCTTATATAAAATTTTGGAGATATGATACACCCAATCACAGTCCCTTATCAATGGTATAATCTTCTTAGTATTTTTATGTAATTCAGTCATTGTTGTTGCATTTTGATAAATATTCTTCAGAATATGGCATTATTCTGGATCTATATCTTTAAGATTCAATATGTAAATCACAGAAGAAATAATTATAGAATCAAATACTTTTTTGTAATCTCTAAATTCAAAGTACAGTGGCAATTCTTATTCAGTGGTGTTTTCTGTAATTTCTCTTAATATGTAGATGTGAAAATGACTTAAATTCAGTTTATTTTTTTTTTGAGTAGTCAAATCCAAAGTTTGCTGTAGATAGGTTATATTTATCTTGGTCAAGATTATGTGCAGAACTGGCAAAGACTGATAGAAGTTATAATTATCTTGATAAAGATTTTGTGTAGAACTGACAAAGACCGATAGATTTGTAATTTCTAATCATCTTTGTCATTTAGACATTTGGTAACAGTTTTTCTATTTTTTTCACTTTTTTTAAGATATTGATTATAATTCCACCATTTCCTGGAAACTCTTCTTCATTTATTAAAAAGCTGGGCAATTGAGATGTAATAATTGTAAGGAATACTTTATTTTCTTGTTATATAATTTTTTTATAGAACTCTTCAACGCATTTTATAATATCATCTTTTTAATAATAGTTTGATCTTTTTTTTTCTTATTACAAAAATAACTTTCCAATATCAAAATGTTGTTTTACACTTTTTAGACTTTCATTATCTTCTATAGTTTTCCTTGCCAAATCATAATTATATTTTTCCTATATGATTATTAATTCTTTTTCATAGAATTTTACATATACAGGTATTCAATTCTTCTCAATAGATCATTTTTATATATTCTCATATTACTTTTCTCCACACATTGTAGTATCTCAGTAAAAAATGTATTGATAAATTGTTTTTTTTTTATAACAGCTGTCTTTGTTGCACTTCTTAATAATGTATTAGTTATTATCTTCCTATTGATTTCTTACCAATCTAAACTGTCTTCAAAATCTATTGATATATTTTAATTTAAATTCATTTGAGGGTTTCTGAAGGTTAGGAATATCAACTGTTAATATTATTTGGCTTAGTAATTTTTGTCTGGTTTTGTATTAACATGTATCTTGATTTCACTAATAAATAATCATTTCCTGTGTTAAAACTGTTAAGAACGTTACAATCTTGAAAATATAAACCAAGACTTCTTTACCTCCTTTGGATATTTCTATTTTCGTTTAGCACTTTTCTCATAGAAGGAATTCATAATACAGTGTTTTTTATTCTGCTAACTCCACTAATCTGTCCTACTCCATTTTTCTACTACTACCAAATTTGCAATATTGTAATCTTTCAATTGTTTATCAATTCTAGATTTGGTCGGACTAATTATAAGTATTTTTTACATCTATATAAAAATGATCTGCTTCTTCAACTTAGTGAGAAGTTTGCGCACAATCCTGAATTTATGTGCATTTATCTTCCATTAAGTTGAACAACTAATCTTGTCACTGTTTGATAAATATTTGTCTCCACAAACATACTTTTTTATTTTATAATTAATACCATTCCACTTCTACTTCAAATATTAAGGCCTTTGTAGTAAAACATATGTCCCTTTTTAAATCATCTGGTCACTTTTTTTTTCTTAATTCATAAAACATATTAATGTACCATTTTATAATATTGGATAATTCTTTCACTTCATGCAGTCTTTCTTTACTTGAATATGATCTGCAGGTGTAAATTTCTAAATAAAAGGTTATCGTTGAATGGCAACCTGAATTTGCAATTAGAGGATTCTTAGCATCTTTTGCTTTCGGCCATCAATAGCTGTCTTGACTAATAACTTTATGTCCTCTTGGTAATGATAGTCATAGTTTACTTTTTTCTGTCATGAATGAGAATATTTATTAAAAAAGTTAATTCATACGCACTCATTCTATCTTCAAGAAAACATTTCAGTTAAAATTTGTCAGATAATTGAGAAGAAAGATCATGCTTTTTTTTTTATAGCTTAACAAGTTAATAATTCATTCCTTGCTTGTTGCTTGTTGGTGAGCAGCTCGTCTTTGTTTGTTTACTATATAAATAAACATGTAGTAATAACAGCTGCAATGACGAGAATGTATGGAGTGAACATTAGGAATTTGCCCTGCTCAAATCTTTAAAGCCTCGAAGAGGAATAGTATGTCTTTTTAATTAACTGCTTATTTTTTTCTGCAGCCTTTTTTCTCGGGAAACCCAGTAGCAGCTTTTTTATCAGCAGGTTATAGCTTTTCTAATACTTATAATGATTTTGAGTTTGTATCAGTTTTGGAATCTTCACAATCACCGTTACTTTCTGTTAGCCATTCATATTGTCGAAATCTCCTTAATTTTTAAGTTTTCTGACAGAATACAAGAATACTTTACTAATTTTTTTTTTCTATCACTACCAAATAAATAATTTTCATTTTATTATAAGATGAATTTTCATAAATTTTATAAAACTTCTAGTTTTATGCTTAAGAAAATATTTTAATACGTGAAATATTAAACTTTACTATGGATAAAAAAAGCAAAGAAAAAAAGCCTATGTGCTTTCAGTATAATCTGTGGAAACATTAATAAACATTATTGATAACTGTGCTTTGAGTCAAAAAAAAAAGTATCTGTCGTTATGTCGTAAAATTTATTAAATTCATATATTTTAATTCTTTTATTATTTACTTCTATTTGGTTAGCATATAATTGAAGCAATACATATTGTTATAATGCATATTGCGACTTCATTGTATTTATGTATTGTTTATTGTACTGTCTGTCATACAGGTGTTCGGTATTTTTCGACACATTTTAGCATCCTTTTTTATACATTAGTATCTTTTATCATTGAATATAATGTCTTGCTCAAAAATTATCTTTTCATAGTTATATTTTTAGACATTTCAGATATGAAACCAACTGTAGTATGAATATCCTTGGGTTTTTAAGAGGTGATTCATTCTTTTTGAATATATAGCACACTTCTGAACATGATTATTTTTCTTTCATTACAAATTGGTAACTTTTCTTTTATTGTTTAAAGATAGTATTTCACACATTCTCTTAAAAAATATTGAGAAAACATTTTATTACAGTATTGTATTATATCAAACTTTTAGAAGAAATGGGGGGGAGGGGGCAAGAAAAAAATGCCTGTGCTTTCAACTTATTTAACATGAAGAAAATATAGTTAATAAATGAAATTGCATTAGATTTAATGAGATCACTCTAAAATGAAAAAATGATTGTTGCTATACTATTTGTTTTTTGCCATTAAGTTATTTTTTTATTAATTTTTAAATTATTCTACATAAATTTGTGATTAAAGTGATATACAACTTAAAGATTTTATTTGTAGCCACTTTTATAAAAGTCAAAATGTCTAATCATTTTTATCCTGAGATATGAAATGAAGATATCTATTTAAAGGAGTCGTCGTCCCCCCCTCTAAAAAAATAAATATTACATTATATAATAATTTATTTTTAAATATTTATTTAAGAATGGCATTGATATCAATTGGAAGTACAAATGTATATTACTAAATGAATTTAGGGAATTTATACAAGTGCACACATATATGTATATATTCATATGCACAAACTTATAATAAAATATATGACCAATCTCTTAGAATATAGTATTTAAAACAGTAATTATTAACTTTGTACTGATAAATTTTTATTTTTATAATTAAAAATGTTTTTTTTTTTTTTAAAGTAAATTTAAAGTAATTTGAAACAATTCATTTCAATATATACTGTATCATAAATTAATATTTAAAAACATAAATATTATTATAGTACTTAGCCATTGATTTGTACTTCAATGTGCATACATTTATTTTTTTCGATAAATATTTTTTTAAAAAAAAATTACTTTTACGAAAAAATTTACAAAACAAAACAAAAGTACCATTTATTGCTTTTAAAATGTATATATTTATAGATGATATGTGATACACATATGAAAAATATTCACTTAGTTTAGATTTCTGAACCCTAAACGAAACATTTGTGGAGATAATAAAGTTAAGTAATAGCTGTTTAAATAATCAGATTATTTGTTATATGTATTTTAATTATTACAATAATATAGTTTATATTTTTTTTGGGAAAGTTTTTGACTTTTTTTAATAAAAATTATTTCAAAACTCATTGCAATCTATTTCTTCTGTTTATATCACTTCTTTGGGTCATTTTTAAGATTTAAAATTTGAATATATATATATATTAGGAAGAATCCTCTTAAAAGGATAATTACATAATGCCAGGAAGACCTACTTTTCTTATCTCCTATTTTTTTTACATTTTCTCTCCATTAGATAATAGTCTTATCATTGTATTTACAATCTGCTCATTTAAATCATCCTATTTTAAAAGCTATCCATGTGTAATATTTTTTAAAATATATATATATTAAAAAGTATAATTTTTATCTTTATTTTTAAAAATAGCTATTGTCATTTTGTCTTTGTAAAAAAATTAAATTCTTAGCATTATGCTGTATCTGTATGATATAATAAATATTGTAACTATAAAAACTTTTTTTATTTTTATATTATTTATTTAAAAATTACATTACTGCTCTTATGCTTAAATTTAAAAAGTCCACTGTGTTGTCAAGACATCATTATACATTGACAAGAAATAGGAAGTCTTTAATTGAAATTGAATTCTTATTTTTACTTGAAATGTGTAAATAGACTATTAACCGTGATAAGTAATGAATTGAAATTAGAACTTTGCCAAGTTTTCATAAACTTCAAATGGGAAAATATTAAATGTTTGCAGGAAAAGTAATAAATAATCATTATCTATCCTTGCAAACAAATCACAAATCGAAATGGATTTTATTGATTTAAATTTAATCATAAGAGCTGTGCTGATGTATAATTGACCATTTAGTTTTTGTTATTTTAAGTTTACTATATTTGTGTATGTGATATTAATTCGTCTATGCTCTTTATTATTGTTTTACAATGCCTATATTACAACCCCCCCTCCCCCAATGACAGTTTCGATTGCCCCAGCAATCTTCTCAGAACTTCTATTTATAATTCTAAACCTGAAGAAGATTGCTGGAGCAATCGAAACTGTCATAGGGAGTTGTAATATAAGCATTGTAAAACAGTAATAAAGGGCATAGATGATTTAATATTATATGGATTTGGCAGTGCAATAGGAAAGATAAAGTTTGTGTATGTGTTTACAGAAACTGCACAAAACATTCGAAATAGTTATACTATTCAAGTTGGACAATTATTTAAAATTATATTACTAGTAGCAAATAGTTTAATTACCATGTCTTATTAATTAGTGAAAAAAGGGAAGGGAATACATCATTTTTTACATAAACGTTGCTTAAAACTAAAACCGTTATCATTGTTCAAACTTGAATAACAATTCAGTTTAAACAGTACAAAAAAAAAATATCATCTTCATTAATTATAAAATTATTAATTACAAGGCATCAGTTATGTACTAGTAGTATGATATCTTAAATAATATAATGTCTTATTTAATTAAAAATTATGTTATTAAAATATTTTCGATATGATGATACTGTAAATATCATGCAAAGAAAACGTGTTTAATAGACTACCGAAATTTTTTTTTAAAAAAGCATTTTTCAAAATTACACACAAAAGTGTGATTGTTATTTTTATATATTGAGAACTGGCTGCATAATATAGAATTAAAATTGCTATTTGTCTGGTTTTTTTGCTAAATATTTATATATGTAAGTGAAAAATGTCATCAGTTATCTATATATTGCACAGTTTTATTTTTATTTTTAATTGCTAAGTAAAGAAATTAAAATCTTGGTGAAGTTTAGGTTTTCTTTCTGGATTGTAAATAACAAAACTGTCAGTTAGTTTTTGGCATCAGTTTATTGAATTGAGAATTATTTTAAAGATTTCAGAAACACGAGAAAATAAATGAATAAATATACATAGTGTTACTTTTTCATTGCAAATTTTATTTGGCATTTTATAAATATTAAGTTGAGTATTTACAATTTCTGGTATTTAGCTTCTACCACCCCCTATCCCCCCCCCTTTTTTTTTTTCCTTACCTAAATTTGTTATTTTCAAATTCCAAGAGCTGTCTTTAAAATGTCTTTTTTAATAATGATAATAAAGATAAATATCTCTTATCATTTTTACTTGTTGCTGTTTTTTCTACCAAACTTTATCAAATTAAAAAGGCAATAAACCTAAAGCATATGCGGTTGAAAATGCAAAGGTAGAGACCTCTACAGGTCTTAACCACAAGCCTGAAAATGCAAAGGTAGGGACTTCTACAGGTCTTAACCACAAGCCTGAAAATGCAAAGGTAGGGACCTCTACAGGTCTTAACAACAAGCTTGTGGTTAAAACCTGTAGAGGTCCCTACCTTCGCATTTTCAACCGCATATGCTTTAGGTTTATTGCCTTAGTAAATATTACTTACGTAATCAATGTGCGTTAAATAAATTTATAATTACAAATTAAAAACTATTTGATGAATAAGTACTTCTACAGAATGTCTTTTTTTTTTTTTATAGTTACAATATATTTAAGAGTTGAGACAACGTGATAGTTCCCCTATATTTGTGACCGCTAATTCTAAGCTATGCTATGGATACTGAAAGTCACAGAGAAAAACTGACTTTTTTAACACATATAGGTTAATTAAAACATTCTTTGTATAGATACTGCAGGATAAAAGATTTACCATCATTCGCTCATGGAGGAGTCATGAAAGAGACTGCCGTTCTCATCAAACTTGGTATTTACAAATGGTTAGCGTTTGAATAGTAACATTTTTTCTACGTTCTAGCTAAATAAGCTAAATACCCATTTAGTGGCTAGTGTCAGTTATCTGAAGGAAAAATCATAAGCATGTCTAGGTTGTAGGCATGGTGGACAAATGTGTTAACATTATTACAAGGCTCTTGTTCAGTTTTTTGTTTACTTAATATAATAGTTTGTTTTTTGTTATTTATTTTATTCAAAATGAATTCTGTTATTTAAATAATTTCTCTTATTATATGAATTGTAAAAATGTTTTTTTTTTTTTTATTAGATCAAAAACAATAAAGTCAAGGCCTGGAATGAATCAAAGTAAGTCCAGTATTACCAGTGGAAGTAGTAATCCTAGTGGAAATAGCAAACATCAGCAGTCTGGTAAAGCAGATAAATTGGATAAACAACAGCAGAGGCATACGCGTGGAATGACACCTTTTCATAGACGTTCGCCTGTAAATGAGGATGTTCCTATGGATATAGACCTTGGTAATACTAAACTTTCTGCTAATGTTGGTTTTGGTTATAATCGACTTCCTGGTGTCTTACCACAGTTGCAAAACAGGAATCACAATTTGGAGCAAATGCCTGTAGGATCTCCAGCTTCAGCTGCACCATCTCCTCTTGTTGCGTCTCATAGTCAACCTTCCATTAATCAGACTACAGATCCCACAATGCCTACATTAAGTCCTCACCCACCTGCCTCTAAAGAACAAGAAGGGGGTAGTGCATCAGGAGAACCATCATTAACTTTTTCAGAATCTCAAGATGTAACACCAAGTAGTACTAATAATACCGTTAGTAATAATTCGGATCTTTTGTATAATAAGGATAGTAACATTGTAGTGCATAAACCTTCTGAACAGATCCTTTCACCTTATCAAAGTGGATTGGATCATAATAAAAGGACCGAGATCTTAAACTGGGCCCAGAACCAGACACACACAGACATGAATCGGTTAAAACGGCCACGGTTGCCTTCGGATACATGTGATGATGATGATGAGGATAAAAGTGAAAGTGCATTATATGACTATTCTACTTTCACTGCATGGTAAGATAGATATGTTTTACAATTAATCTTTCTAGATTAATCTATTTCATTTGGAATAATATTTATTTTATAAAAATATTAGATTTTTATCCCTTTATATATATATTTTAATTACACATATGTGCATGTAAGTACGAAAGGCTAATATGCTCAAGAGTTGGAGCAGGATCACCTTAAATTAATCATTTGAAGATTCTTATTTTATAATAGCCTAAATTCTGTTATTTTTGTCCAATATACTTTCGATCGTCTCACAATGAGTATAATCTTGTATTTATATATTTGCCATGTTCCAATTTTTACTAATTTAATTATTATTAAATGTCTTAAAACAGGCAAAACTCACTATACGTATTGCCACCCACAGCAAGCTAGAGTAATCAATGGATGCCAGAAGGCTAGTGCATAAAATCCCTATCTAGTGGCAATACGTATAGTGAGTTTTGCCTGTTTTAAAACAGTTATACACAGGCATAAGAAGTGGTGGTCATGAGATGTTTATTATTAAATGTCCTGAATCATAGCATTTTACCATATCTGACTTTCCCATCTTATGTTCAGGAATGATTTAGGTTTACAGGCATTTTTGTTGGGTGATTCTAGTACTTAAATATGTATTCTTAAAAAATGTCTTCAAAAACATTTAACAGAGCACACCACATTTAAGCAATCTATTATTGGTAGACTATTTTTAGGCTTGTTAAATAGATAATCAAAGCTTTTTTAAACAAGGCTTTGAAACTGATTCTAATGTTATTTTGGCTTTTTTTTTTTGATTGATTTACTTAATTTATATAAGTCAGTCATATCCAGTGGACATTACTTGTACTAATATTGTTTATTAAACTCTTATTTAACTCAGAAATTCTGTTTGTTTGGGTTAAATCTTGTAATTGATTTTTAGTATACTTCTATTGAATGGATTTTTCCAAATTTTGTACGTGTGTTGGATATTGATGACAGTACAATATTTTTGGGTTGTAACAATGTTGGCAGACGAATTTTAGATTTTACTGATATCATTTCAATAAGTTTTCAATATGCAAATTAGATGGTGATATATTTTTTTGAAAAAAAAAGTATTTACAGTTAATTAAAGTAGAAATAAGAAATGAGAGAAGAAACCTCCATTTCTCTTGCTTTTTTTAAAATGTTATCTTCATAAACAAAAATCTTTTAAACGTTTAAATTCTGTTTTTAAATTTGAATAGAAATAGTTACAAAAAGTTTGTTGCAAAATATCTGAATATTAAAAAGTAAAAAATATTTTAGATGTAATCAGGGGGGATTTGAACACAGACTTTCAAGCTCCCTTTAGTCATCCACTACAGTTTGTGACTGATATATATCTATGTGGCCATGTGTATCGGTTATATAAGATGGAGTGGATGACTGAAGAGAGCTTGAAAGTCTGGGTTCAAATCCCCTCTAATTACATCTAAAGATTATATATTACTTTTTGTAAATCTACACTTTAATACAAAATTTTTTTATATAATTCTTTTAATTTTCTAACAGTTTCGACTGTCTTGCAAAAGCTCTGATGAAGACTGCAGGACAGTCGAAACTGTTAGAAAATTAAAGGAATTATATTTAAAAAAATTTGCATTTGTATACATGGAGATTTATAAAAAGTAATATATATGAAGGAATGCAAAAAAAGTAAAGGTGAAGATATAAGAATAATACATCTAAAAATTAAATATATATATATTTGTATTCTAATATTAAAAATATTTTGGGAATAATGCTTTCATTTAATTGGATGGGTGATGCATTAGAAATCACACTTTTGATTGCTTGCTTTTATTTCAAGGTAAATTTAAACAATAAACTGTGCTTGAAGAAAAAAAATATTTTTTTTTTATGGTTTTTAAACATTACTAAATGAAACTTTTTTATAAAATATTTTTTACGTATATTATTTTAATAATGCCAGTTAACTTTTATTACGTATATTTTTGCTGGACTCTTTTTTAGTTATATATATGATTACTTTTGTAGTTTAGAAATGGTAGTTGCATCTGAATTTTAGAAAGTAGAGTAAAATTTTAACCACGATATAAGTTTTTGTAAAATAATAGTATTCGTATTGAGGGAAAAAACTAATCAAATGCATAGACTGGATCTTAGCATTTGTAGAATAACGACCGAAAATTTAAAAATGCATAAAAGAATAAATTTGCAATGATAAAATTTCAAAACAACGAAGAATTGAAAAGTGTGAATGAAAAAAATATTCATTAGAGAAAAATTGGGCAGGGAGGGGGGCAGATATTCTGCATTATGATTAGAATAATCTATTTTAAAATGTCTTATAGTAATCAGACAAATAGTTTTTGATTATTTACAGTAAAAATACTGTATTTTTAAGTTATTTTAATACAAGAAGACATACATGTAAACACACCTTGTTACGGACATTTACTTAGTAAAGAGATTTAACAAAGAATTTCTTACGTTGTGTTACTTAAATCAAGCAGCAAATTTCTGCTGACTTATTTCTCAAAATTAGAAATAGATAATATATGATAACCTATGCCAGAATATTACAGCCAGATTCTCTAACTGATGGCTTTTAATTTGAAAAAAAGATTAAAAATAATCTGATAACAAAATACCTAATGAATATTATTTCTAGTGTAATTGTCAATACACCACTCTCATACAAGATAGAGTCTGATTTCCCTCTGCTTTTAACACCTTGTGGAGGGATGTAATTTTAAACATTTTACCAAAGACATGTGAAAAAGATGTATGATCCCCAAGATGCACATTTTGTGCTAAACCCGCACTCATCAATTGGCCCAGACCACAATCTTTTTCAAATATCTTTATCAATGCATATAGAGATAGCAAATTACTTCAGTTCAATTGATAAGCGGCAAATGTGCTGCTCAAACAACTTTGATATAAATTTACTTAATGAAAGTGTATAAATAATTTTTATTAATCATTCATTAGACTAGCGATATCCAATAATAATATGTGTATAGTGTAATTTTCATTGCACCACTCTCACGCAAGGTAGGGACTGGTTTCTATCCGCTTTTAACACTTTGTGGAAAGATATAATTAAAAACATTTGACGAAAGACATGTGAAAAAGATGTATGATCCCCAAGCTGCACATTTTGTGCTGAACTAGCACTCATCAGTTGTCCAGACCACAATGTTTTTACACATATCTTTATCATTGTTCAGTATATATAGATAGCAATTTACTACAGTTTAATTAATAAATGCCATTTTACTGCCTTTACAACTTTGACAAAAATCACTTAATGGAAGTATATTAATAATTTTTATTAATCATTCATTAGACTAGAGATATCCAATAATGAATAATGTGTATAGTGTAATTTTCACTACATCACTCTCACACAAAGTAGGGACTGGTTTCTATCCACTTTTAGCACTTTGTGGGGAGATGTAATTAAAACATTTGATGAAAGACATACGAAAAAGATATATGGTCCACAAGTTTCGTCCCCAAGCATTTTGGGTATCACACAACTTTTTGTACATAACTTTGATCAAATGTTTATAATTACATTCCTCCACAAAGTATTTAAAGTGGATAAAAACCAACCCCTACCTTGTGTGAGAGTGGTGTAGTGAAAATTACACTATAGAAATATTATTCATGATTGGATAATCTTTAGTCTAATGAATGACTAATAAAAATTATTGTCAAGTAAAAGATAAAAGTAGTGCACTAAAATAACAAAGCATTACTATGCGGTCTAATTATTTTTATCTCCGCTAATTAATCGATTTGGTTTTATAGCTTTTGCAATTTCTTTTTTCATGATTATCTCTACTGTCTTTACTATTAAATTACCATCTGTTTTCACTTATTATTGGTTGACTACCGTGTCTTTTTTTTTTTATAATTCCCCATTCTAAACAATATCTCATAACTTTAACTGTTTTATATTTTGAGTCATTGGTTTTATATACATATATCTTCTAAAATATTCAGATTTTTTATTCATCTTTTCTGATTTTAATCACATTCATCTAAAACTTTTTCTCTTAAATTTTTTATAACCTATTTTTACTGAAAAGTTTATAAATATACCTGGGTCTCATTTTACGCGATAGATAGGTTCCTCACAAAACACGCAGAAGAAATCGCGCAAAAATAGACGTAACTTACCTTGAAAAAGGGGGGATATGGACTGTGATTTTTCAAAAATCGCATAAAAACAAAGCACCAACGTAAAATTACTTTAAAATTCGCGCAAAAAAAAAAATAAGGAAATAAAATATGACTAATAAAAAATTTCAAATTTGAAAAAAATTGATACAAGACCAACTTTTTTTGACTATAATATTTAATTTTATTCAAAACAATACATTTTTATGCATAATTTACAGTACAGTAACTGACATTTTTTTATACACGTTTTAATTATTATCGCTACTTGCCGATAAACAGGTTCGTTTGCAAACTGGTAAAAAAATCAGATTCTTCACAAGAGGAAATACAACTAGTGCCAGCTTCACTCTCATGTTGTGTAAATGGTTTTCTGGTGACAACGTAATTAGTAATTAATCTTTGAGACGATTTTATTAATTGTTTATGAAGCTCGCGATATCCAGACATACAACCATTTAGCTATCGTTGGAATTTAAGAGCACGTTTGTGATTAGTGTCATTAATAAGAAAATAATTAAAAATAAACTTGCGGACACTAAATGATTAATAATTGATTACGTTCTTTTTTAAAAAGCAAAAACAGAATGTGATTTAAAATGCAAAATTAACACGCACAATGTTTGAACAAATTTACATTATAATCTTGTAAAATTTAATGTGGGTATACATAAAATGTGGAAATCATGATTTTAATTTCATTATTGCATAAAATCTTGCTATTATAAAGCACTGAAAATATTGAAATTACTAAGATGAAATTCGAATTCCAATAATGTGCTATTACTTTCAATATGACGTAAGTGCGCGAAATTTATTATTTAAAGTAATAGCGCATTATCGGAGTTCGACTTCCGAAGAAACATGAATCGCGTTAAAGAAATCCGCATAAAACGAGACCCAGGTGTATTTTACTTGAATAATTTTCATCTTTTATTAACTTTGTCATTGTCCTGCTACTATTTTATTTATGCTTATTTTTTATTCAACAGACACAAAATTAAAAAAATGTTAATATTCTCAATTTACCAATTTTGCCTCCCCATTTTTCTTTTTTGTCTTTGCAGTTATTCTTTTAAAATCTCTATTCTTCCATTAATAAATGGTCTCTGAATTCCTATCAGCTCCAGGATGAAATTATCTCTTCCTATCAGCTTGAGATTTTATGTGTAAATCCTTTTTTATATTTATTTAATTGTGTGTTTGCATTTCATACTATTTTCTTGTAATTAGGTAATCAATCTTTTATCCTCACATTTCTAATTCCAAACCCAAAATCTTATCATATCATTCCATGTCTGGTACAAATAGCTTCCCATTTCCCACCCTAAAGTGCCCACCTATATTAGAATTAATTAACAAGTGATAACATATTTAAATCCTCATCACCAGACTTTTTTTTATATCGAGATTTGAAATTCAAAATTAGAAGTAAGGAATTTAATCATCTAGCAGACAATTTTACTATTCAAACTAAAAGCATGAACATTGCAAACACCCAAAAGTTTGAAACCAAGCCAGTCTGCTTGAACAATAATATACATCTGATTCCATGCCAGAAAGTACATATTTTAGTATTCTTACTCAGATCTATATAACTTCAAACAGATTGACCTGTGTTCAAAACTATGGTGTTTAGAATTTAGGTTTGTAGCTCGAATAGCAAACTGGAGTTAAAGATGATTGCTATATCCGTAATTGCTAGCTGCTCCTGTTTTATCATATTGTATAAAGTAAAGAATGAAATCATTTGCTTCTTTTATCATTTAGCATATATATATGAATAATTATTAGATTCCCTGAAATTCCTTTAAATCTAGTTATTAACAATTGATCATTTTCAAGAGTGCTGCTGCCTATAACATTGTCTTTATTTTCTTGGTTTCAATATGAACATCATTATATCTATATTATCTCCAGAATGAAATACTTTAACATTTTATCTATTTTTGTTATTTATTTGTATTATCTTGGAAACTCCTACAGCAGTTAGTCATTTTTGTTTGCAACAATGAATTTCCCACATACTATGATTTTTTCATTATTATAGCCTTCTGTGTACAATTTTTTTCACAGGACTTTTTTAACCTAAGATGATCGATCACAAGTTCTTAAGTAATCTCAATTATGCTATGGATTTTTAATCGCCTTTTTTTCCTTATACTTTCAATCCCTTAATAACATACAGATTTAGTATTCTTAAATTTTCATTATATTGTATGCATTGTGTCACTATGTTGTTATCTAAAAAATACTTAAAAATGAAAAAAAAAAAGATCTGTATGTAATCGATTAAATATTCAATAGAATTAAAAACTAAGATAATCAATTAAATTTGTTCTTTGGAAGTTCATAGGAAATTTGGGCATCAGAAATAATAGAGCTGGAATCACGCCCCATGGATATTAAACTATGCAGAACATAAGGAAAAAAAGAGCAAATTTTAATTCAATATATTAGTTAAAATAGTAATACAGTACAGTATTTAATTAAAAAATAAAACAGAAATAATGAAATGTTCTATCATAAATATGTGGAATGTTAGTGCTAGAAAGAAACCAGAAAATATTGAATATTTATTATCAAAGATAAAAGGGAAATAATGTGTTACGACTTTCAATTTGATATTATTTTAAATACATAATATATATTCCGAATCTTATGAGAACCACATGTAATATTTTTTGTGAAAAGTATGTCATTATGGGATTATCCTAATGCAGGTCGCACTAAAATATGGAAATCTCTCATTCCATTGACATATTAATGAGAACTAGGTACTAACTTAAACAATAGAATAAACGTTACCTGTTGAAATCTTAAATAATAAAAAAAATAGACTAATTGTGTACATCGTAAGTCCAAGCTTTCATTTTTTCTAAAATATAAAACTTGTATTTCCAATAATTGTACGTAAATACATATTATATAAAGACTGAGAATAGAAATGAAAAAATTGTGACAATGTTAAAAAAAAGAGTATTAATTCATGTTATGAAAATACATTTTAAATCATTGGTCACACAGTTGACATTTTTTTAAACACAATTTGTTCTAGCATCTCAATATTTAGAGCTATATCACAATCTTTAATGAGTCCTTTACGTATTAAAATAATAATCGGATGGCTGTGTTGTTAAGTATTTAATAAGCACACAGAACTGAAATCAACCTGAACACCTTAGTTTGACTGCCACTATACTAAACCATCAACTAGTTTATCCTAGACTAGAGTTTAAAAGATTTTCATAAGTGTGTCTTAATATCTTACGTTCAAACCTTGTTTTTATTAAAACTGAAATTTTTTTTTATCTCGAATGGTTTTATTTTGAAACAGTAATCTTATATTCTTCAGTGATAGCTTTGCAGATATTTGTAGGTTGGATTCAGTTATTAAAACATTCTGTTCAAATAGCATATTTAATCATCAGATCACCCCATCAAATTTACAGTTAACTTCTGCTCATTCAATTCTTATTTCACATTGTAGGTCATGTATTTTGATCACACGTGCAAGAAAAGCTAAGATGAATTGGATACAGTACTATTGAAATTTCACTATAAAATGTATAAACACAACCCGTCTGAAATCAATCTAGCTTCAATGATTGTTATGTTGTCACCACTAAAAATAGAAATGGGTTGCTCTCAATAGCTGGGGCAAGAAAAAAGTCATTTTATGATTACCAATAATTTTATATAGATTTGCACAATTAACCCTTTAACCGCTAATTATTATTGGTTGTATGAGGTAAAAATCAAATCTTTTAATTGGCCAACTCACAAACTGAAGACAAAGCCTATTGTTAAAACATATTCGCCTATAATATTAAATTCAAGTCAGATACGTTTATAAAAAGTATATTACTAATTTTTCAGGTTATGAAAGAGAACGAAAGTTCTTTCAAAAATAAATTGCTATTTATTTATTATAAAATATATTCAATTTCGGCAAATATAAAGCGAATGTCTAAACAAAAAAGTGCTGACGCAAACGGTTCTGGAAAAGTAAAGATTTCTTTTTGCTAAATCTTAAATATTTTTACTAAAATCTTCAATATTTTTTAAAAAACTATTTTAATTTCTCATTTTATATTTTTTTAATACTTTAAATTACATTCGAAATGAAAATCTCAGCGTTTTTCTTTATTTTCTTTGATCAGGCGGTTTCTTTGTTCTTTCCAGCCAATCAGAATGTCTTTTTCGGCTGAGAGCCGGCTGACAGCCAATCACCAACAAGGTTCTTCTTTGTTTAGTTTTAAATGCGGTTTTTTTGATTTTTTACTTGTAAAATAATTCGGAAGAGGGCACCATCTTACAGAACTTTTAAAAACCTAATCAATAACTGTCAAACGAATATTCTACCATTAAAACTATTATGTGTAAACTTTCGTAGAGTACTGCTTTTGTCTGTGATTCATCTTGCCCCAAAATCAGAATATACTTGGTTGCTTTGTTTTAAAATAACTTCAAGGATGCTTTGACACATAAAAGAAAAAGTATTTAATTAAACATTAGCTAATTTTCCTTATGCCCACTACTTCCATAAACACAACTATTTTTTATTGAAATGTTTCAAAAATAGCAGTTGTTGATACTTTGATAACTGTTAACTACAATATTGTTTTTAATACATTGCACAGGCTTAAACCCGTGTTTTTATAAGATGGCACTGAGAGTAGTGGGTTGTGTGAAAGTCTGAGTTCGAATCCTGCAAATATTGTTTTTAGACATTTTAAACAGTTTGTGCTGTGTAAAATCATAAGTACCATTCTTCCCTCTCCCTCTTTTTCAGTATTAGTTTTATATATATACAGTACAGTAAGTGGATACAGTGTTGTTGTTTTTTTTTGTAATTACAACAGTTGCAAAAAACAATTAGCTTCCATGTTAAATAAAATGTGACATGATGCAAAGAAAAATATTAAATTCAGTATGTAACTGCTAAAATATTGATTGTAAATAATAAGCTAAGTAAAAAAAAAAAACTAAGAAAATATTCTTTGTAAGACTTTTTTACTATGTTCACAGTTAGAGTAAAATGTCAGTTCTGTTCTAAACAGTATAACTGCTAATTCACAGTTTATTCCTGTGTATCAATAAGGAAATGTTCATTAGCTTAGCTAAAAACACATTTATTCTTATTAAACTATATTTTATTGATAATCTAATTATCGTTACATTTAAAGCAATATGATTTGATATTGAATAATCTTTTTTTTTAATCAAAAATAAAAAAAACTACAAGGTTTAATTTGCTTGTAACAAAAAATATTAATTATATAATAGATTTCACTGAAAAAATTATAGCAAATATACTTAACTAACTAAAATGCATTTTATTACATATTTTATTTCATATAATGTAATTATAATAGCATTGTATTTTCAATTACAACAAATAATTCTCATTATGTAAAGTAGTTTGTACAACTACAATTCACAATATTTACAAATATATAATTATTATTTAATTATATGCTTAATTAAACAGTCATTTGATAATTATCATTGATTTTTAATTTTAAACATTTTTTTTTTCTTTTTAAATAAAGTATTCAAAGTGTTCGTGTTCATTTTATGAATTGATAGCAAATTGAATTTTTTTTTATACTGTAGAAGACCATTATAATTGCTTGGTTTTATCAAACATTTAATATATTAAATAATTTTGGAGAACATATTATAATTACAAATAGAGGTAATGCCTCAACATGAAATTTATTTAATAAAAAGTGCCTGCCAGATAAATCTCACATGAATATACAAATACTTTCAGTAAAAGAAAATTTATATGTGTGGGTATTGAAACAGTAAGATATGCCTTACCAATCTTAGTTCTACTTGCATTCCTATTTCCTACCCTCATGCCTTATTTTAAAACCCTAATTTCATCGTATTGTGTGTGTACTGGGTGTATTTACCGAAATCCTGCCTAAATTTATATGTATAATGGGGTGCCCGGGGTTTTATAATAATTAAAATTGTTTTTAAACGGTTTTATTTTCAAACCGTCGAGTATATATTACGTATATATGCTTGTACAGTAAAGTAGGTCACATATTCTCATCTACACACATACTGCGATAATATTTAAAATTTATCAAAATATTTTATTTAAAAGTTGTTTTTGAATTGATTTATTTTGTGATGTTGTTTCGCTATAATTATTTGCCTTTAAGAAATAATATCACTGAGAAATATTTCTGAAAATTAAATTCAGAAAGAGTGTTTTATAAATGTAAAGTGTTATTTAGTTTTCAAAAACATGTCATTTTTTAAATCAGTGAGGGTAAGAAAGAACAATAGTGGCTAATTTTAATCATATTGGCGCCAGTTTTACTAGTAGATTTGATAAAATTAAAACAGTGTTTACAAACAGATTTTAATTAGAAAATGCAGTCCGTGTTTTCAAATGTGTAATAATTAAAGAATGGATTTTATCACCGCAGGGTTAGATTGTAATCGGGGAGAGCATATAAATAGGGCTGATTGATTGTAATTATTATTAGACAGAGAGTGATTAATTAACCTACCTTGTATTGTGACAGCGAAAAAGTTATTTTCTGAATTTTGACATTCATATTTTCGGATTGCTTGTTTATTCGCGTCATCGGACCGACCAGCTTGCTTTGACAGTAAATCTAGTTTTCAAATCGTTTAACCTCAGAATGTCGGGGTAACGGGCCAGTAGGTTGTCTTTCCCTCAGGATCCTGTGCCTATGTCCTGTCACTGTATCATCCAACCCTACTGAACCAGCCCAAAGAAATGCTGCTCCTAAAATCTACTAACTGCTGCTACGGAACCATGAACCAAAGAAACTCATAACTTTACTTAAGAACTTCGCTACATGTTTGGAAATGCCCACGGACAGAGTTAAAAGAACAAGGTAATTAAAATCAACCCGAGATCTCGGAAAACTTCAAGCTATAGCTAACAATTTTGTATATTCTATAAATGTATCTATTTAAACATTTTTCTAATGCATGCTGAACTTGTGCTGGGGTTGATTTTCTATTATATTTATAAATGTCTTATTTGAATGTCTTGTAATGAAATATATAATTAATTTCTTTAGACAAATGCGAGTTACGTAGGGAAGTTAAATAATGCGTGGTTGCCATCTTAGTTTATAAACCGCAAACACGCATGTTCCCCCTCCCATCGTTTATATTTAAAAATATCTCATATATGTTTTAAAATATTTTTGCGTATAAGAATTTTCTTAAATGAATATTTATTTATCTTAAGTTTTGTTGAGAGTCTGCTGGCCATTTAAATATGAAAGTCGAGAGCAAGCTATTTCTGTTTCCTTAATGAATTGCCCTTTGTTTTATTAATTTTTTGAAAATTAAGCTGTGTTGCTAGTAAATATGCATGGGTGCTGGAATCCTACTGTTGGCAAAGGTCATCTTCGTTCAAATCCGTTCCCTCTTGTTTTACTCTGCGGTTCCCAGTCCTGTGCTAAAATGGCACGTGGGAATTATTTCACGTATGTCCCCACAGTTACGAAGCTCCTGGGTGTGGGCCAGGCTTGAGCTGTGAGTGGGCTAGAGATGTCCCAAATAAAAGGCAGAATGCCTACCCAATGCCAAGACCTTTCGCTATCTTCTAAAGTTGCATACTCATAAACTGCACCCCTCCTCGGCATATACTCGCTAGCACCACCGTATATTTCCCATATTACTTATTAAAAGAATTCTATTCAAATGAATTTCAAATCCGTTCAGTATAGCTCGATCTTATAATCTATTTGCAAACGACTCTCGATCTCCATTTAAATCTCCAATTATAAAGGTTGTAGAATATTTCAAACTCTATTAGGCTTTATGTGACTCGCATATGCCTACTATGTCACCATATTTTAGACATGTTATCTAAACGAACCCAAGTACGAGGTATCAGCCATCTTGTTGTTTATTATATAACTATCCAATTTAATCGCTAAATTATTTTATTATCGAATCATTAAAATCTTATTTATAAATTTATTTCTTTTTCTTTATTTATTCGGGGTCCAATCTAAATTACATAGTACATTAAACTTATCTTTGGCACATCTATAAGTTATTGTTAAATTTACCTAGGGCTATTTTAGATATAGAGTTTTGTTTTCTCCCTGATCACTGGCACCGGCATGAAATTATACCATTAGTAGCATCAAGTGTGTTATCACGTAGAGGGTGTTGTGGAACTTGGACTTTGGATTCGAACTTGGGATTTCTGGGAGGTAACTCTCTTAGTGTTGAGTTCTATGTCCCGGGTTTAAATTCTGCAGTGTGTTAGCGAGATAGACATGTTTTGTCTGTTACAGTATATATAACTTCTTAGATAAAGTAAAAAAAAATGCATAAAACATTCATCAGTATTTAGTTTATTCTATGCAAGCTAAGTTTTACTATAAAACTCAAAAATAGAATCAAAATTTATTTTATTCTATTCACAAAAATTATAAGGAATATGATTTTTTTTCAAAATAAAATCACTGCTAGATACATTTTTCCAAACATTTATTAAAATTAAAAATAACATGAATTAATTATAACTTGAAAGTGGAATAGTCAATTGTGAATAGTATTTATTATATACAATTGCGCATCCATGCGTATGGACAATTATTTGCAAGATTGCCATCTGACTTTTGACTGCCTTCTAACTTTTTTTTTTTTCACGTGTCAAAGCGTTGACCGGGAAGCGAACCCGAGCCAGCTGCTATGCTAACGACAAGGCCACCAATGCTTCTAACTTTTAAATAGTAATTTAATAAATTTACCATTTGGAAAATAATTTTGAAACATTACTACAGAATCATTACTCAAAAAAAAAAAAATTAGAATCCATAAGTTTTTGTAATAATAATTGTAAAATTGGGCAGATAAGAAAAACATAAGCTGCCCTGATTATAAAGCTTATTAAATAAAAGACATTCTTCCCATTCACCAATACATTCCAACAACCCCCATTAATAACGGGAAAGAAGCAAATAAAGTATAAAACAATAAATATAATATTGCCTGAAGTCGTTCAGGTTGATATCCTCATCCTATAATTAAAATAATGGTAGGAATTAGTGAAAACTCAAACAACACATAAAACACCATAAAATGATAAATATGTGCTTGTGTAGCTTGTACCAATTTTTGCACCAGTTTGAATGAAAGGCAAAAGACTTTCTGTTGTAAATGAAGCAGACAGTATTTAAAAGGACAGAAAGATTAAAATAGTTTAAGTTGTTATTGACTATTCAGTTATGCATACACAGTAGTAAAAAAGTTCATGGAATGGTGATAATTCATTTTTCAGACATTCATACCTAATATTAACATGTTGATGAAAAGGTAGGATTTATATATAAAGAAATTGAAAAGAATACAAAAACAAATATGAAATTTGAATACTATTGATGATACAGGTGAGGACTCGAAATTAACGAAATTATGGGTTTGGAATAGTTAATCATAGAATTGAAAGATGAATTACATAGTAGTAATGAACACGAAGTTCAAAAATTGTAAGAAGAGGGTTGGTTTGCGCATAGAGGTTTTTATTTCAATTATATTTTCATACAAGGTTTAGGAACAACATTAAGACTTTATGTGCACATTCTTACATAAATTCCGATCATAATTTAGTAGTGACATAATTGACATTAACTTTTAGAATAAGAAGAGTAGAGATAATGAAACTAAATAAGCTGTTAACAAATTTGAATGGAAATATAAAGAAAATTCTTCAGATTTGACAATTTGTAAACAGTAGTAACTGAATTGATAAAGTTAAACTAAAAATATGGGAATTTTCTGGTTTTTAAAAATCAAAGACTAAATTATTATAAATGAAGCCTGAGAATAAAAGCATTGGGTTGACATTTAAAAATAAGAGAGACGGCAATGAGAAATATAAACTGTAAAAGTCTTAATAATGAATTAAGTTTTCAAATATATACGCTATGAAATAGTAGTTAGAATGGGAATATAGGGAATTAATGTAAGTGAAAAGAAATGATTTGATTTATTATAGTAATGTATTGAAGCAATTTTGCTAGGAAAAGCTGAGGTATAGATATAAATAATTAGAAACTGGTGATTAAACTATTAGGGAAGAAAATTAAAGCATTGGAATAGTCGAAGAATCTATATAATGATAGAACCTTATAAATCTCCACACATACACTCTAATGCAAAATTTTTTTATATAATTCCTTTAATTTTCTAACAGTTTATGTGGAGATTTATAAAAAGTAATATATATGAAGGAATGCAAAAAAAAGTAAAGAAGATATAAGAATAATAGTTCTATAATGATAGAAATAAGACATTTCTATTAATTGAAAAAAGAAAACTAGATAAGAAGGAAGTAGACTTTACAATAATTGAGGAGGAAAGTAATAAAAGTATTAGTAAATGATTGAAGTATTACAAAGAAAAGAAGAATGTACTTGAAAAAAAGAAAATGAAAAATATTTTAAAAGAGAGAAAATGGCAAAGTTTCAGGTGTTGATGACAATCGAATTATTAAAATATTTGGAACAATTATCTATGACTTATTAGAGTAGCAGTAGATCTTGACTATTATGGTTCTACTAAAGAAAAAGTTTGATGTCACCTGCTTCTAATATTTTATTGAAATGGATTTTTAGTAAAAAAATATTTGTTACAGAAGAGGTAGGTTTGGGCATAAATACTGAATATCCTGTTTTATTTTATAATACTTTAGATAATTGGATAAATATGTTTTGATAATGAAGTTGGTAATAGGTTGATAGATTCATTGTATTGAGAATTCTTAATTGCCAATACTTGCAGATAATATGAATGAACTTACATAGGGTTAGCGGAAGTTATAAATGGTTGGGATAAAAAATACTAACAACTTATGCATTGAAAATATAAAATTAAATCACTAAAACAAACAAAAATAAACAAGCATTGGATGGGATGCTAGTTATAGAGAAGATTAATTCATTTGAATTATTCGATAACTGGGTATAGAAGTACTGTAGTGAATATAAAATAGAGAAAATGGAACTGGCAAAGCAGACTTTTAAAAAAAGCCAAGAAATTATATTATATGGGGTCTATTGGAATTAGATTCAAGAAAGAGAATAAACAACACTTTGAAGGGTCAGTTTAGAATTATAATTGTATCCTGTTTGATGAATGTAATTGGTTCTAGAAGCATGTTCGCTAAACAGTCAACCCATTCAGTGATAGATTGAAATGCATGCATTTAAGAGTAATTTGTTCCAAACTTATGAAATAAAACAAAATTGCCTTTTATACAACTATTTAAATAGGAAAAATGTTATACAAAATTAAAAATACATATGAAATTTACCGATTTTTAGTACTAAAGTTTTTTTTTTTAATTTACCATAGCTAAATATGACAAATAAACTCGAAAGTGAATAGTATTATTTTTAATTTTAATAAAAATTTATATTCCTAGCGAATTATGCATATGATGCACTGCCTTAAGGCATTAGTGTAATCTTTGATTTTATTTATGTTTCTTTCATACTTGCATTAATTAACTATCATAATTTTCTTATGCAGCTCTTGAGACTATGTTATTGATCTAATACAACTTTTGATTTTTCTATATACATGGCTTGCGTACCACATTTATATGTATACATTGAAACTTTCTTATTGACTTAATTTTATCATATCATTGATTTCTTTTGTATCTACTCTAAGGTGTAAATAAAGTTTAAATTTTGAAAGTAAAAATTAAACCGTAGTAAAAATAATATTCAGAAAAATATTTTTTAAAAAATTGTTTTTGTACAGTACTTTACTACTAAAATTGAAAAGTAAATGATCAAGTGAATGTTGTTATAAAAAACTGCAACGCGACAAAATATTCTAGAAAGATCTTACATTTTGCACTATTCATCAATAGTATTCATTATAGCATTTGTGTTTATTGATTTGCCATTCTCTATATAATTTTCTCTGACACATTTCCTGCTTTGAGAATATTTTATATATTCAGCAGAATAATTGTAAAATAAAAATATGCATGTTATTTTTATAAATAAAAAAAAACGATGCAAATAACAGACACAGCAAATGATTTTACGAATTTTACAAAAAATAAAACAAATGTTTAGTAATGTTTTTAATTTAAAATATGTTTAACTACATTAAGTTTAACATTTTAATAATATACATGCATTAATATATATTATTGAGAAAATAAATTTAATACAGTATAATTCTGTTCTGTATCTCGTTATTTAATATGGCAATTGCACTGATATTTATATATCAACAGGCTTTTGAAACATTTGAATTAATTGAATTAAATTGGTAATACGGTAATGTATTGCTTGTTGTATTTTTAAAATTAATTAACATGCACATTTATTATGGAAAATAAATTTAAAAACAGCATAAAACTATTTCATAGAGTGTATTTATCTAATGTTTGTTAATATAATATTGGTTTATACCTAGAGATTGGAGGGCCTTGAAAAATGAAAACAGTAATTTGAATTAATTAAAACTAAATGATAGTTAAACCTTACATACTATGACATTTAGGTCTGATAGTTTACCCAAATTGGGAGAACTATGAAATATCATTTGTGCACTTGTTATGTCAGCCATAACATTTATTGTATATTTTTGGATTCATTGTCCAGTTTTTAATAAGCATAGTGTTGCATGAATCATATATTATGTAGGACCCCAATAAAAAATATTTGCGAGAAAATGAAAGGATTATAGTGAAAAGACAAGATTAGCAATTTGGGGGTGATAATAATAATTAATAATTGGATTGAACATGTTCCTCGATGTTAGAAAATTAGGAATGGTGTTGAATGTGACTATGGAAAGTAAAACAAACAGATGGGAGAAGAAAAAATTGGTAGATGACAATAAGGAGTTGAGTATTACCAATGGATAGAATGGTTATGCAACTGGTCTTATTTGTGTTCACAGATGTTTTCTTGTGACAGATAATAAATTTAATAATGTAATAGTAATGATAATTATATATTCACATTGTTATCATTAAATTTTCTTCATTTATAAATAAAGAAATAATATATCCATATTCGCACTATTATAAAAGTTTGTAAATCAAATATGCATATATTAAATATTTGAAATATTTAGTAAAAGTTTTATCAAAAAGTCTATGTTTTTTTTATATATTCTAATTCATATTTGTCATATTCTGATTTGTTATTTCCAACTCTTTGTATATCATCCTACATTTTTATTGGTGATAACTTTTTGCATTTTTATTTCCGTATACTTTAAAATCAGAATTATTTATGACTATTATAGTCTACTTGTAAACTTTTGCATTATTTATATTTTAAATCATATGCTTTATATGTGTGGCTTGAAAAGTAAAATCAATATATAATTTTTTTGGCAATATTTTTTTGCACCATTTCTGAACTTTAATCTCATTGTTGTTGTACATTGACTTTTACTAGCTTCTTGGTATTTTAATTTCTTGATTTAAACAGGCGAAACTGTCCATACAGTAGTGCCACTCATTGCAAGCCAAAGTAATCAATGGATGCCAGGAAGGCTTGTACATAAAATTCCTATCTTGTGCCTACTCATCCAATATCTCCCAGACTAGTTTCTAGCTTGTGGCTTTCAACAGTGAGTAACGTTGGATCTGAGAGCACTTCATCTAGATCTTTGGATCTAATGCAACCCTCCAAGAGCCACCTTTTATCTCTACTTAACTACAAAACTATGAGAATAATATGAAAACACAATATTTTCAATCCAAACTCATTAGCTTATATAGCCTTATAATCATAAGAAAAGGTGATCATGTGATGTTTAATGGTTTAATTTCTTGACTTACATTTAAACTTCTGTGTTTTTGCATAATGTTAGTTCTAAGTTATTTCTTTTCTACAGAAAAAAATATTTTTTTGCCAAACATTTTTGTCTTTCATTAAATCTACATATATTGAAGAATAGGAAGTAACCATATATATTAGTCTTTCATTTTTGTAGTATAATCCACAAGTATTTTAATTTTACATATTGCTGACATTTATTAAATTTCTAAAAGTAGTCCTTGTCTGATGATTTTGGGAATGCAGCAATATTAAATCACAAATAATGTGATACAAATTCTTATAGCAATATTGTTAATTGAAACCATAGCATCTTATACACTAAACTATGTTTTTTAAAATATATATAGTACTGGATATAAAGGCAAACAAAAATATATATTAAAATAACAATCTTTAGAATGATTATAATTAATTTTCTGGAAAAATTGACAAAACTGCATTTTTATTCATAGTTTACAGATTTGAAAATGATTAATATGGTGAAAGAAAAAAAATGGTATTTTGTCTCAAATAGAAACAGGTATTTGGTAATAAAATGAATTTATAATTCATTTTGTTTAATAATTATTTTATCCGAGCAGACCCACAATACAATAGCAGTTTTAAACTGTTCTTTAACAGCAGAGACTACATGTAAACACTTAATTAAATAAACAATCTAATGACTTCATTGCTCAAAAGTTCATGAGGGGTTTGAATGCTGGACTTGCCTGAACTTGAATCAATCCAAGGATCTTACATTCCAAAGTCACACTAAACATGGAGTGCATAGGCATTTTAAGGATCTTACATTCCAATGTCTGACACTAAAACACGGAGTGCAAAGGCATTTTAATCTACAATAATTATAATGGATAACTATATATATGGTTTTTTAAAAAAAAACAACTAGATATAAAAATGGTATTTCGAATTAGTATTTCTTCTGAAATATTGTTGTTCTGTTTAACCAATTTTAGCCGATTTAAGGCTACGGAACCTTTACAAATGTGAGTTACATTTTGTTTAGTAGAGTGCCCTTGCGATCTACTCATATACCAGAGGAAAAACAATTTAAGAATCTGATTTCAACATTTATTTAATATATCAAAATATAAATATTTATAACGAACTGTAATTATGAAATTTTTGATGCGGCACAGTCTTAACATTTTTTTTTTCTTTGTTTAAATCATGATTATAAAAGGAAATTCCCTGTGTGGTTTAGTGCATGGTAGAGTATTAAAAATCCTGGGATCGATTCCCACTACAGATATGTCTGGTGTTTGAACTTCTTAAGAACATTTTAGGAATAAAGCCACTTGATTCTTTTATATAAGAGGACATGGATAATTATTAATATTTACTAAGTTGTTGATTGATTTTGAAGTAATTAGTTTTTGATTTAATATTTATATCTGGAAATGTTGATTCACTAAATACTTAAAACCATGATAAGATATTTTATCACTAAACCTATCATTTCCTATATTTTGCTGTAATAATTTATATAAATACTATTTGTACACCTTATAGGTGGAGCACAATTGACTGACTGAGTTTCCCTGACATATTCCATGAAATAATTCAAAATTTTATTCAGAAAACAAATATTTGATTTTTAAGTTGATAAGAAACTGCACATTACAAAAAAGAAAAAAAAAACTTTATGTCCAACTGACTAGTTCATTTTGAATAATACAAGGAAAAGCAAATAGAATTGAATAATAATTCTAGATAAAAGCTGTTTTAGTTTACAAAAATATTTGTTTATATGTATCATCATTGTCAATTATTATCAATCCATTGCAGGGTTAAGGTTTCTCCAAGTTCAATCCATCTCGCATCTCTAGCCTTTCTTCTCCATATCATGCTGGCATGCCTTACTTATTTCATCCATCCATCTTATATTAGCTCTCTTTCTTAGTCTTACAATCTCTTGGAATCCTGTTTAAGTTTTCAATTGTCCATCTATTATTGTCTTTTCTAGCAATATGTCCAGCCCAACTCCACTCAGTCTTTTTAATTCTTTCAACGGTAATACCTTTTTGTTCTCTTACTCATATATTGCATTTTCGATCTCTTCTTGTTACTATTAACATGCATCTCTCCAAACTTCTTTGAGTGGTCTGGAGTCTATAGCTCTTCTATTAAGTATTTATTTATATATATAAATAAATCTAAATTATATATGTGTTTTGCTGAAATCTTTGGCAAGCAATATCTAGCTTCATTTCTAAATACTTTTACTAATTTTATATTTTTACTTGTTATATTTTGCTTTGTAAATAAAAATAATAATTTAAAGCTATTTACATTCAAATTGCAACTAATGATTACAATGAGATAGCTAGTTACAGAATAGTTTCATGTTTTACCTCTTTACTAACTTATAACTCATGAAGTTGTATAATTGTATTACTATATTTTAAAGATGAAATGGGTCAATATAAAAAATATTTAATATTCGAAATTATTAAATTATTACTGAAACATTAAAAAAAAAATTGATGTAGTATTTTAAAATCCACAGGAAATTGACTCTTCGGGCTATTTATGTCCAAAAAAAAAAATAGCATGCACTTGATACGAGCGAAGGGTTCTGAATAAATTAGATTATATTTCTTTATTATTAAAAGACATTTTTATTGAGAATAAAAATAGAAAAAATCATGTAAAAGATTTAAATTTATTAGGTTTGGCATTTGATTAATAGTTTGCTTTCAGAGAAAAGCATATATATTTACTTGATATAAGCAAAGTTACTCTTCCTAAAGGCTCTCTTAATCTTGGTTATGCTAAAAGATACATGCAAAATGAAAATTGCGTTACTTGGATTACCAGCAGTGCAATTTACTGATTAAAAAATTGTGATTTTTTAAAAGAAATTATTTCTTAGATATGATTAATAAATATTACATAAATAAAAAAAAATTCCAACAAAATTCTTAAAATAACTTCAAAGGAACTTAACACAATATTTGGTAATATGTGATTTTTTTAAAATCATAACTGGTTTACTATAAAATCTTGCGTAATGAAAATGACATTACTAAAGTGGGAAGTAATATTTAAAAGATAATTTGCAAAAACATACATTACTGTCAAATCTGAACTTTCACTTACAATATCCACATGCTATTTTCTGTACTTTTTTTTTAAAAGTAATCTAGGAATGTATTTACTTTATTTATATATTTGTAAATTTCATTGTATAGAGTTGAGCATTTTTGTAATCTTTGAAAATTTGCTTTTTTCTGGTCGAATTTATATAAAAAGTCTATTTATTGTATATCTGGAGTGAGCATATGCTTCAGGAATTAGATACATATAATATTTATCATATGTTTTTGAATGTTCAAGATCTATAGTAATCACTTTTGGAACTAATTTTGCAGAGTGAGATCAGGCCATTAAATATTGAAAAACTTTTTGTCCACCATACAAAAATAAAAATCATATTTACAAACATTTAAACTGGTATTGTGCATAAATGTTAAGAATTTAAAGTTTTAAAATATCTGGGTTTTTGCTTATCTTTAGAATATTTACGAAATAAAATATTCTTAAATTAATATGTACTATACTATTATAAATTATTAATATAAAAATTTAGGGAAAATGGCAAAAATCAATATCTCTAGAAATCCACTGTAGTTTTGGGGGTTACATGTGGCTCATGTGCCATAATTTGTCCACCATTATATTTTGAGCGAGGTAACACAAGATTTTTGTTTTCAAAGTATAATTTTTATTGCTGTAATCAATCCAATTTCTGAGTGTTTTTTCCATTTTTTTAAAATTAAACTTCATATGATCACCATTCCCTATGCTTATTCAAGCTGTTAAAACAGGAAAATTCTCCATACATTATTGTCAGCCAGTGCAATCCAGAGTTGTCAATGGACGCAAGAAGGTTTGTGCATAAAATTCCTATCTAGTGCCTACTCATCCAATATCTCCAGATTAGTTTCTAGCTTAAATCGCTGAGAGCACTGCATCTGGATCTTAGAATCCATTGCAATCCTCTACCAAAATGTAGATGTTGAGCTGGGTCAGATCCATATGACTTATACGAGCAAATTGAGCTTGAATTGAAAAAATCATTGGGTTTTCATTTTGGACTCACAGCTTTATAGTTAACTAAAAAGGTAAAAAGTGACTGCTAGAGGGTTGCATTGGATCCTAAAATCTAAGTGCAATGCTCTCAGATCCAAGACCTCTCACTGACAACGAAAACCAACTGCTAGAAACTAATCTGGGGATATTCGATGAGTAGACTAGTTATGCATAAACTTTGTATCCATCGTATTACTCTGGCTTGTACTGGGTGACACTACTGTATGAAGAGTTTTGTTCTTACCTGCTGACTTATTGTAGTTATATCTGCAGAAATGAAAGATACTGTACCAACATTATTTATAATTTTTTCTTAATTATTTGTTTTCTATTTTTAACATAATAATGAAATTTACATTTTTTATTCTAATGAATTGCTTCTTTTACAATGTCCATTTACACATAATGAACTTTACTAAATGAAATTAAACCAGAATTTGAAGTCTTTAAAGTTACAATTTTAAATAGTCATATAAATACATATCAAGACAATGATAGAAGCACACTCCACATAGATTTTTTAACAAAAATTTACAGCATGTATATTACTTTACTGTGTTTGAAAACATTAAAAGATAAAACATAAGCAACTATATATGTTATGCTTCATATTGGACTGTATCAAAAGGAAGATTTTACAGGCTTTTTGTTTTTTTTAGTATACTAACTATTATCATTATAACAATTGCTACCATTTTTGAACCGCATTTGTGGGCGCTTTTTATTAATTGCATGGAATCGTGGCTGAAATACTCTATTAGTCATAGATATGCTTCTGTTTGCATTCATAGTTTTTCCCCAAAATTTATCAGTTATTAGAAGATTTGTAGATAAAAATAATTGATTTTTATGATTAAAAAATAAAATTAATTTATTATCATCGATTTATTTATCTGAGAATGCTATGAATCTCGATCATTAACCTGTCTGTAATATTGTATATTGCACTTAATTTTTTAATGTGTGACATTTTGTTTTAAATGATGTTGCAATTCTATGTGCATTAATTAAAAATCAGTGGAAGTAGTTAACGTATTAGTAGTATTTATTATACCATCAATATTTTTGTAGTTACATAATAAAATTTAATTATTATTCCTTGTCATTAATTATATTCAATATGGATGGTGCATTGTTTTAAATGTCTGAAATTTTTTAGTAAATATAAACATGGATTAATTGTTAAGTACAATACTTAAATTTTTGAGTTATTTTACACATGCGCTGTATTGTTATATTCAATCAAACTTTTTGTTGAATATTCGGAAACTCTCGATCCAAGCCACAAGGTAGAGTCTTTGAAAAGATAAGAGTAGCCGTCCTATCTTTTGTATCTAAATTCAGTTATATAGGCCAATCTTAAGTTTCTTGAAATAAGATTGTGAAGATTTTAATTTTCTTTATTATGCGTGCTTGCAAAATCTTACCATTTACTGCATGTTAATATTAAAAGACTAGTGTCTGAGATCGAATTTTCTAACATGCAGCATAAACATTGATTGAATATAATAGTACAGCACATGTGTAAAATGTTGATTACCTTCTGTTTAAAATTAGAGTTTGAAAAACTATTAAATCTCTCAGTTTATTATATGTTTGAGTTATATATATTTATAATTGGCTGCAAAAGTTGTGTGACATGTTATACTTTGTCACTGAATCCTAAAGTAACTCAGATAAATTTTTAACATTTTTCCCATTATTGCTCTCCTCCTATTAATTATACTCAACAACGTACTCAAGCAGTTGTGGTAATTTATTAACTTTGATTTATGAGCTTGAAAACTGAAAAAAATAAACTATGGACTATTTTTTAGAAGTTTAAAAGTTTCTGGAGGATGAGTCTTCAGTTTGGTTGGGGGAGGGTCACAATATTTGTAATTGCATACAATGTCTCGCGTGTTTTGATGTAATAGTGACCAGCAGACCCGAGTTCAAGATTTATGTATTGTGACTTGGCTCTATTATTCTGCTAAGTATATAAAGGACATTAAAACCAATTGAAGTTATGAATTTGTTTAAAATATTTATTAATATAATTTTTATATTTATAGGATTGTATGGTCTAACTCTTGTGATAATGTTGGGTATAATATCCTTAAGCACACATCAAAAAAAAATATCTGATTTTGACAAAAAATGAAAAATAGATTAAACCCGCATGTACTTTTCTTGGAACCCATTTAAGCTGTGATTCATTAAACCAAATAATTTTCCCCGCAGACTCTTCATCCTCTCATACATATACATTTTGGAACTATAAATTTATATAAATTGACCTAGCCAATGTGATAATGTGTGGTATAAAATCATTAAGTACAAATTATAAATCCTGTTCAAAAAATTGACTGATTTTGACAGAAGTTAAAAAATAGCATTAAACCCACATGTAGATTTTTTGGAACCCAATATACTTCATCACATCAAATTTTACCCACAGACTCTTCATCCTCTCATATATTATTTTTTTAAATCACTCACAATGCTGTACTCTTCAATCAGGGCCATTTTCAGTCAGCGCACATAATTTTGGAAAAAAAATTCCTATTGGCTAATTTTAAGAATACATCATATGCTTAATCGTTAACTCGTGTCTCATATGTATATTATTAATTAGATTTCTCTGGCGAGCATTTTAATTGCTCTAATATCATAGTAAAAGCAGGGTTTCCTGCAGTGCAAGGCTTTCCATAATCCTTGTGCATATCACACACAGGACCATGAGTCTCAAACTTAACATAAATGCATGCAATTAAGCATATTGGGGATTCTGTGATACTCACACCTCCATTCTATTTCTTTACAATGTTCTCGCATTGCAAATACCACTTAAAAATGGTGTAGCATTCCTCAGTACTTCCTTTTTTTTTTTTAATTTCTTGGCTGTCGATGGTGGCGCTCCCATTCTCTTGATTGATGTAAAGTGACTAACAGGTTTCTCTGGGCATACTTGCTGAGAGTTTCCTGACTGTGTAAGAAGTCACTGTGCATCATATCACATGATCCTCTTTCAAATGAAAGTTATACTACACATTGCTATCGTAATTCAATTACAAAAAGTAATATATAAATAACATCTCTTAAAATGTATATTTCTTTTTTTTTTTGGCATCTGTGGTAATGAATGCAGTAAAATATATGTATATGACAGACAATGAAGATTTTTTTTTTTTGTCAATTTTTAAAAAATAATGGTTATATTTTTTAAATCAATATGTTTTGCAATTGAAATGTCAACATTTAAAGATCATTCAAATAGAAATTTTGCATTGTCTATAGCATTTTAAATGTAGAAATACTTGTTTTGATTTATTGGATAAAGTTTCAATAACAATAAGGTAAATTCAAATAAAGGAAGGGAAATTGTTTTTAAGTTCTACAGGAAATAATGTCTCCAAATTTAATTCATTTTCTCTGATCCATGACATACGTTTCATATTCTAGCAATCTTTCTAATCTGTTATGTTTTACAATCTATTAGGATCTATTTTAAGACTTCAGTTGTCGAGCTCATTAACTCAATGATGTCATTGATATCTGTTTGTTTTTTTATTTCCATATTTTGCTTTTGGTTCATCCATGATATTCTCAACACAATTTTTCATCCTAATTTACAATGTCTTCTTATATAAGTCTTCATAAAAACACATTTTTAAAAAAAAAAAAAACCTTTTCAAAAACAGGCACATTTTCTTTAAAATAATTTTATCAAAAGAATTCTATCCTAGTTTAATTCTATGAATAATTTCATATATCTTGTTTTTATCTATTATTAATAATCTAATCAAGATATTTGTTGTTAGCCTCTAATCAATTGCTGTTTAATATTATTTTATATATATAAAAAAAACTATTGAAGTATATATCCGCAAAGCTAGATATGAAACTTATGATCTTTGATGATAGAAAAAATAATTGGAGAAAAAATGGCGGATGAAGTCTGATAAACTACAAGGAGTTGGTGAAATTTCTGTTGAATTACTCAAAGCTATGAGTGGGAGTTTTTTGTTTACAATATAATTTCTAAATCAAGAGATAGCCAATGCATTTCTTTCCAGTAACAAGATGCTTTTAGATCAGGAATCTAATGCATTATTAAAGAGAAAGGATTTTAGAACCACAATTGAGCCCCAAGTCCATATCATTGAGAATGTTTTTAATTTTTTTTTGGGAATATCTGAAGGTGTGTAATGATGACATTTAACTTGTAATTTATCTAGTTCAGGGTTTGGAAATTTTTTTACCATGAAAAGCCATTTTGTGTGGATACCCTTCACCTCTTACCAAATAAAACTGCAGCAAGGAAAGGAGTGAGAAATAGGTTCATGAGAAATATGAATTTCTGAATGGTCATGAATTATTTGAACATTTATTTTAGTAATAGAATGTAATAGAATATGTATATATCTTTACGAAAATATTTTCCTAAAAATAAACTAACACAAACAAAAAAATTATTTTGACAGTTTGATTTATTCACAAATTTCTAATATTTAAATATTCATCATTTACAATAATTACTATTCTATAATAAGGGTTGAATTCAAGAAACAACGTTGTGAAGTGCATTTTTCAGCTCCTAGAATCATCTAAATATTTTTTTACAAATTACTAGGGGAAATTTTTAAAAATGTATTTATGCTTATCATGATCAAAATAACTGCGAAATTGGAATAAAAGAACTGTATGTAACTCTCGAGTTGCAGTTTGCCAATCACTGATGATGCTTAACTTTTCCAAATATCTTTGTTTGTTAGTGATAACACGTTAGTTGTGGATCATTTCAAAAGATATTATTTTATATTCTTTAGTTGTTGCTGATCTGACAGTGGCAGGTAGCGCAGGAATTTGAACTGATTGGTTTTAAATTTGTGAATACTTATTTTAAGTTGGTACTCTTTTATCTGTTCTATCAGAATCAAATTGGCAGATATTTGATATACTTAAGTATGAGAGTCCTTCTGATTTATCTTTTTAAGGACATGGTGAATGAGTTAATTCCAAACACTATGATCATCACCCACTAGATTGACTTATAGGATTGTTTACCATTGACGTATGAACAGCCAGGTTTTTTTTTTTTCAATTTTCTTTTTTTTTACATTTTCCTTGCCTGATATTTTTATATTTTTTTAATTGAACATATGTTCTCTGATACACACATAATTTGTTAATTTAGATAGATGTGTATTTTTCTCTGTAAGGATTATTTTACTTTTTTTTTTTTATATATCTGTCGTTAAGGCTAGTTTTATTGGTATATGCCCATCCACATTTGTATAATATTTTGTAAATGTTGTTTATCAGCAATTCAAACTTGGATTATATAGAAGTTAGGATTCCTTGCAATATGCTATGGTTTTGAAAAGGTGTTCTGATATTACATTCAATTCAAATTTTATAGGAAGTATTGAATAAATGTATTTATAATGATTTGATATATTTATTTGAAAATTATTTAGGATTTACAATAGTAAAATAGAAAATATTATGGAAATGATGGTAGACCGTTAAAAAAAGGAAAGAAAATTATTATAAGTTTTTTTTTTTAATAAATTGGATTAATTATTATGTCAGTTATTTTGAAGAATAAAATTCCGAATAGGAGGAAAAATTTTTATATGATCTTGTTTTACAGTTTAAATAGATGACATTGTGGGGTAGAGGCTTATAACAGGGGAATGCCATTTGTTTTCCGATTATTTTTTAATATATTTATTTAGATGAACTGCCAAGTGATTGTAATTCTAAGAAAAATCAAGTTAGTATTATGGATAGGAAAATTCTTTGGCTCATTTTTGCTATGTTGAGAATAGATTAGCATTAACTTTCTATAAATGAAATTTGTAGGAAATTTGGAATGAAAAACTATCTTTATAAGTGTAAGACAGTAATTACTTAAAAAGATGAACAATTAAGCATGAAATTTTATAGTAGGTTAGTGCTTATAAGCTATATGGCATATTAAAATGAGAGCTATAGTAACTAAAGGAGGTTTTAAAGATAGAAAGTTAAACATTTTGCTAAATCATGGCAGTTATAAAAGGCAAAATGAATCGTAGATTTTAAAAAAGAATAGAAAAGTCGAAAGTATGAAATTTTCAATATAGATGTGTTTGAAGTGAAAATTATTGAACTAATTATAAAACTGAAGAGAAATTATATTAGATGTTTATTTATTGACAGATGAAGGATGTTGTATCTGTTTTTAATTGATTATATATTTATCTTTTTTGCTACAAGAATTCATTCTTTTCTTTAGCTTATAGAATGAGGATTTATTTGAATAAATTTTGGATCTTGCAAATTCAGATTTAGAAGTTGTATTTTTTTGTTGTTGTTGTTTCTTTTCTTCTTGTATATTCATACACCCCCTCTTTCCCTTTAATTGTGCTGTCCAAAAAAAAAAAAAGACTAATTTTCTCCCTATCTTAATTTATAATGCAATCTCAGGCAAAAAATATTTTTCTACTGTTGCAGATAATTTTGTCTTTTATCTGTGATATCACATTTTGTAACTTGATAAGTTTTTGTAAATTCATTGAATTTTTATTTAATAATCATGGAGAATATATATATATGAAAATCAATATTTTATTACAATGAAAAAAATCTTTGAAGTTTGTATCCAACTACACTTTTGATTTCTTATGTGTCAAGGATGACTGATAATAAGCTGATATTCTTTATCATATTGTTTTTATATAATACAAAATTATACCTAACTAATAATTGTTAAGTTGTAAACGTAATAATATTGACACAATAATATTTAATCCAACATTTCAAAGTGTTGTACCTAACAATTATTTGAGAACATTTTTAAAAACAATAATAAACCTCTGATAATAAATTAATATACACACAAATGTAAAGTCTGATCTTCTTCCCAGTGCTGTTCTATTATGTACTCCAATCTGCGATTAAAATTAGTAATAAAATGATAAATAAGCTGTTTTATACAGAATATGTAAATATGCATTTGTGTATGTAAAAATATTAAAACAAAAATGTACATTATTGGTAATTAAAAAAAATAATGTAATATAATTATAAAGAAACGTTATACAGGTGAAACTCGTAAATCGAATAAAATTGGGGAAAGTGCAATGCAGTGGATTTCTCTAATAATTTAATTTCTTTGCATAATGCATGATTTTTGAAGTGTTTTACCTCTAATAAATACCAATTTTAATCCTTAATTTTTAAAAAATATTTATTGTAATTGATTTTTACTAGAACGAAAAAGATAAATTGCAATTTCACAATCCTATAAAGATATTAACTAGAAGAATAAAATAAATAAATATTAAGTAAGCTATTATATTTTACAACAAGAAAGCAAAGAGGAAAGAAATGGCAAATGTTTACTTATTTTTTTTTATAAGTTGCCGGACTGATAGTAAGTTTTTAATATGTGAAATTTTTCATAAATATCGTTTCATTTTATATTTGTTTACATTTCCAGTAGCATGTAAGATACTTTAATAACATATTTGAAGTATTCTTGAATTATTATTATATTTATTTTAATCTGTGGTAGAGAAACAATAATACTTGATTAATAATAGCATTGGTCTACTTTTTTATCATTTGTTTTCCACTATCTTTGATCTTTTCAGATAACTATATCTTTCTCGGAAAATTTTAAATTTTACTTCAATAATTAATACAAATGAAATTTCATTTGCACATAACAAATATATACCTCTTATACAAAAAGAAATCATTAATTTTATTTAGTTTTTAAAAAAATAAATAAACTAATTTGTGATTCTAGTTATGTTTTTTTTTTGTATTAGAGAGCATTTAAACGACCAAATTTAATGGTTATGAACCGATAAGGCAGATTAATATATCTTTAACCTTGCCAATAAGGAATTATAATTTAAAACGAGAACTTTTCTTCACTATATTAATAGAGCTATTTGTTGTATTCCTGAATAATCAATACCATCTTTCATCAATTACGACTTAAGATTCAAAGTTGGAACTAATGCATTTATATTATCTAGTGCCTATCTTCTACTCTTTTATATTTACAGTACGGAATAAAATAAAAAATTGTAAGGTTTTGAACACAAGTCAATTTACTCGCACAGTCGTATAAATCTGATATTTAGTTTTTTAGAAATCTCCATTTATGCTAACTGGTAGGCCCTTTTTAGCTAAGAAAATTTATACTAATATATTACATGACTTATTATGATTCCAAGAATAGTTCTCTTTATTCTGAATCGTCTGTCAAAGATAATCCTGAGTACTCAACGAACACCAGTTAGTATAATGTAATAATAATAATCACATCTTTAACCTGACTCTGACTTTCGCCTTTGCCAATGAGAACTTTGTGTTCAAAGTTGAAATTAGTTGCATATTAGTTTTTTATACTGTTGAAGCTAAAAGCCTGAAATTCAAAACATTCTAAGATTATGAAGCCAAACCAACTCACTTTCATGGCAATATAAATCTGACATTGGATTAATTTCTATATATTTTAGTATGGCCTTTTTTCCATTTCAGGCTGTTTGAATAATTTAAAAGAATAAAAGATACTTTCTAGATGTATAAGTGCATTTAGTTCCGACTTTGAATTCTACATTCTCACTAACATAAACAAAAACCAGAAATTAGTCTGGGAATTTAAATATAACATATGGTGTCTATTAATTATTCAGGCTTATGGTAGTTGGCTCCAAACTAAAGTGAATACAACTGCTATTGGAAGCAAGCATATGAGTAGATTGAAAAAGTCATATGATATTGCAGTTACTAATTTAATGATAATAGTCAATAACTGTAGTATTCTGTCATTGTTTATTTTTTTAAAGAAGTGTTTAGCAGTGATGTAAATTGTTTTGATCTTTATACTTTAATAGACAGCCTTCAATCTTCTCTAACCTCCAACTCTTCAGCCATCCATATCATTGAAAATCTGATGATAGAATGCGCAAATCCCATGCTGATGCTAATATTGTTGTTATGCCCATGTAAATATACCTTTAATTAGTTATATAGATACACAGATATTCTTACATATCAGGAAAGCTGGTTAAAAAGTTTTATTTTTTTTATTATTGCTAGAAATGAAATAATTACGTTAGAATTATATCCGAAGAACATAACATTTTACAGGAAGACATCTTGTCTGTATTTATATATATTGTTTGTTAAAAAATGTTTTTGTTTCCTGTATCATATTGCTGATGATTTAAAAGATTGACAAAATTTATTGATATTGTACTATGATTTATACACGTCATGCAATATCAACATAACAATGGCAGTAACAGTATTTTCCATAATCCTTTTTTTATATTTTTAGGCATATAACCACAAATATTTATTAACATTTATTGAAATCAGTAAAAACTTTTAAAAAAATATTCCACTGTAAGTACAGGAATTTTTTTTGTTTTTTTGCTGTGTTAATGTGTTTACTATTTTTAAAGATAATGCAGTGCAAAAAAAAAGGATCTGAAGTTTTAATGATTACTGTAAAACGATTATATTTTTATTTTTTGAGCAGTAGTTTTTTTTTTTTACATTATGTAATGATCATACTAAAATTTATAAGAAAACATTTGTTTGTCAGAATGCTGGACACTTAAAAACAAAACAAAAATACTATTGCACAAATATAGGGGATTTGAAGACAGATTTTCAAGCACCCTTCAATTATCCACACTATCTCATACCACTGATACACATGACCACACCCGTGTAGAAAAGATAAATAATCACCAGTATAAGTATTTCATGCTAAACCAGCACTCATCAGTTGGTCCAGATTATCATCTCCCACACATATTGAAACAGTAAGATTCGTATTCGAATCTTAAGTTTCACCTTTTTCTGTCGTCTCTCACTGACCGGTCTATCCCGCCCAAATTTAAACTTTTTGGTATCGAATTGTGTGTGTAGCAATATTAAAATGTATAAATATATGTAGAATTCAGCATAAACACGCACACATTTCGATCTCAAACGCAATAAATAGGGATAAAATAATATAATTTAGATTTCTTTTAGTTATATAATTTTGTATAATTTTAATCATTTATTTTGCATTATAAAGTTCATATTTATTGCTTTGTTTAAATTTCATTTAATAATAATTCTAAAAAAATCTGATGTAATATTTAATTAAAAGTTAAAATAATCTTATGTTCCCTTTTTGTCTTTGAAATTGAAAAGCATCGGTCAGTGATAGATAATAGATTAATTAAAGAAAAATTCCCCAAAGTATAATTAGTAAATGTAAAATGTAAACAATAGAACGGCAGCTTTCTTTAATTAAAAACCAACAAAATGCATTGATTATCCTCAGGGCAGATTAAGTAGAACCTAAAAATATCTTAACAAAAATGTGAAAGATCAAGATAAGAAAAGAGGCCATCTTAGACTTGCTGGAGACATTCACTTAAACTTTAGCTTTGCTCTCGATCACTGAGAGTCTCCAAAAATAATAAAAATAATTTGTTCCTGCCAAGGTATGACCGAGTAAAGCACCTAGATTATTCTCCATCGGGAGATGGCCTATCGGATGTCGAACTTTCCATTGCCCATCATAAATTCACCATGAAGATTGCTGCCTGAAATAAATGAGAAAGCTGCTGCTGTTGTGAAAGTAAAATGAAACGTCTAAATACCAGAAAGAATTGCCACTCATGAACTATTTGCTACTTAACCAATGGACTCGGAAAACTTCTTATAAAACAGGTACCTGTCTGTGTTCAAACTCTAGAGTACTCTAATAATATGCTATAGCTCTTCTTCATCCTACTTATCTAAATTATAAAATGTAAAAACTATCATATGTATAACTAAAACTGAATAATTAACTTAATGTGTAAATTTCTTTACTAATCTAGCTTACCTCATTCTATCTTGGGTGCGTATTTTAAAATCTACATTTTATCTATATTTATTATCTAATTATTGCATGCTCACAATTGTCTCTATTTTCAAAGTTTAAATCTATGATCGTTTGAAACAGTGAATGCGTGTCACATTTTCATTAATATGTATTTTCCTAAATAACTTAACTTCCATATAAATCGACACGCATTCAATGGCATCATTTATTGTAATGCAGGGGTCTACTACTTCGCCAATGGCTGGCATATTAGTTGTAATAACTCCCAGTATATATATGTTTTGTATTTATTAAATCTAATGAATAATTCTAGAAAATCCCATTTCTTTGAGAGTCGCCAGAGTTCTTAAGTAAATGTTGGTAATGTAGGGCCAAGTCAGAAATCTATTTAAATCTCATCATAATCGTTTATACAGTATACATGTGTTACGTTTTAGAGACGCGAAGACCCATTCCGCCGTGAAATTTCCGGATTCTTCACGGTTGAAATTAACCCCAGTCGTCCTACACAAGCGGGCATAATGGGTGCTCCCGTGGGATTTGACAATGTCATGCAGCCAGCCGGCAAATTGCGACACGTACCGCTTGTCTCTGGTTATGCTTATGTGACACCTTACTTCGTCGGGTCGAGGCAGAGACCAGCCCGACATTCTTATAAACCCATTCGCGGCATTGCAGTTTCAATATACTGCCATGCCATATCGCCTTTCTAAAGCGTACCACGTGTTCCTTTACTCAATTTTATTATTCTATATATCACTCCGCCTCTGCATTATCTTCGTAATTCACTCTCAAATAAATGTTTGCCCTTAGTTATAAATAAATATTTTAATTAAATAAATATATGTCTGCCATTACTCTTATAACCCATACTTTAGAGTCTTGCCTTGCAAAGTTGTAAATTCCCCAAGGCATGCATTAGAAATACTTACTCGAGAATTTTAGGTAGCTAGATTACGCCTTCAAATAAGTGAATTCCTTTTGTAAACATTTCAGTATCGGAAATACCGCTACTGAAATCCTCAATATAAAATAATGTCTAAATAAATAAATGTATTCTTTAAAATATAATCATGTCGCAAATCCCGCTACTGAAGCTTTTAATCCATAAATATTGTTAGTAAATGATCTTATTAAAATGTGTTAATAAATAATTTTAAACTATACGTCTGCAGTTACGTTTCATTTATTCGATACCCATTCTATATAATATTTCCTCGATTATGTAAATATGAATGTTTAATTAATATTAGTTTGGTTATTGGCTAACTCGAGAAAATCATGAGTCTCTTGCATATCCCTGACCACCGTGCCTAAGGAAATATTTACTAATGTCGCATCAGATGCGTTGTTTCGTGGATTATATTGTGGAACCGATAAACTATGTTCGAACTCAGTACCACGGGTGGCTTCGCTACTCGATGGTGCTGCTGTTCTGTATAGTGGTCGAATTCTGCACTATGTTTACGAGTCACACGTTTTCTGACCGTTACAATATATATGAATGATCAGTGCTCAGTTTATATTAATATAGGAAATGTTTACACCTTAATGGACAGACTTCAATATATTCCAACTCTTCAGACATCTATACCATTGAAAATTTGACAATGGAAAGCTCAAATCCCATGCTGATGCCAATATTATTGCTATGCCCATATTGAGCTCAAGTCTGACCCTTCATGTATATGACCTTATCCATTTAAATACATAGAAGAGGGATGGGCAGGATGCAAGGATAATGGATAAGGCATTCTTCGTATACCTGGAGCTTGATTGTAAATATAGAGGATTTGAACACACTTTCAAAAAGCACCCTTCAACTATTCACGCTATCTCATACTACTAATACACATGACCACACATGTAGAAAAGATAAATAAACACCAGTTAGTTGGTCCAGATTATCATCTCCCACACACAATGAAATGACTTTAAAATGTAAAACTATTCAAAAAACTAATTATATGCCTCATTTAAGAAGTGTTTAAATAATATACGTATTTAAGCGATTGATTACAAATACCACATTATATTTGCAGATCATCATTAGTATTGCTAAATAAAATATTTGTTCTTATTTATGTTACTTTTTTTTTTTGCTAATATTTTTGTTTGATGTAACTTTAGTATTAAATAATTGGTTTTAATTTTCTAGGTTAGAATATCCAGTCAAGAAATCTCGATTATCATCATCCCCACCTTCAAGTTACAATTCATCAAGGCGTCTAAGTCAGAGTGATACACCTTCCTCTCAACAACCACAGCCACAAGGAATTAATACAACATCAGTTCAAAAACCAGATCCATATGAATTTGTTGACGATTTTCCTCCTGATCTTAATATTCTTGGGAAAGGGGGCTATCTTAGCAATAAGAGTGAAACATCATCATTAAAGGTATTGTTGTTTTTTTTTGTAGTATATGTATAGTTTACTTATGTATTTATGGCTATTTATATTTAATATCAAATAGTAACCTATATAATTTATATGTATAGTGATGGGTTTTTATTCATTCAGTAAAGCTTTGTTGTTTTTTCAAAAATTTTCTCCAATTTCAAATGTGATTTTAAAGTATTACTTTTGACATTCGCAACCCTTAGTTAATAATTTTACTTTATTCATCGATCATTAGTATTTAATACATGATGTTAATTTTTTGGGAAAAAAAAATTACCAAGTTTCTATTGCAAAACACCCAAAAATATTTGATTGAATTTCCTATCTTTAAGATACAACATATAACTTTTAATTAGGGGTATTAATAAAACCATGTTTAAAAAAAGTCAACAAAATTATTCAAAATTAATAACATAAATATTCAGATTTAACCAAAAATTCCAATCCCATAAAATCCAGTGTTTCATTTGGTTTTTATGCTTTTAAAAATGATTACCTTTATTTATTTAAAGTCATTGTGAAACGAAAATTTATTGTTCAAGTGATGATAATATATATTTACTAATTTTTTTTTTTTTAACAAAATATTGCTTGTTTTCCTATAATATTAAAGTATTATTATAATCAAAATTTAGATAATCGGCTATCTTTTTTTTTTTTTTAATCAAATCATAACTAATTTTTGAGATGGGAAAAAACATTAAAACTGCAATCTCCAATAAGTTACAATGTCCTCATAATTGTAGTTTTAAGACTTATAAATTTTCCATCCACCATTTTTTTTAATATTCTTAGTTACTACAGGAAAAAAAAAAATGACTGAAATAAATGCACACTATTAAAAAATAATCAAGTTTGAAAAATTATCCCCCCCCCCCTATCCTGCCTATTAAATATTTTGAAAAATAAAAAAATTATTAAATTTTGAAATAAAATTGAAGTGGCCCTCACCATCCTAATCTATTCTTTAGAAACAATTTAATAATAGAAATAAATATCTGTGTTTTAGGATTATAACTTTTTTTTTTAATTTAATGAACCTTATTTTATGCTTGTATGTGAAAACCATAAATTTCATTTTTAATAATTGCTGGTATTACTATTAAAAATAACAATGATCTTTAAATAATATTAAAGAAGAATGGATATTACTTTTAGGTTTGCTAACAGTGTTATTTGGTTTTTATGGGTTTAGTCTTCAAAGCGGGATATTAAGGTGAATGGTATTCCTCATTCAAGCATATACATCTTTGTGTTTATGGTATTCCTTATTCAGGCATATATATTTTTGTGTTTAGCTTATATTAAGGTGAATGGTATTCCTCATTCAAGCATATACATCTTTGTGTTTATGGTATTCCTTATTCAAGTATATATATCTTTGTGTTAGCTTATAATTTCTCACTTAAACATATTGTCAATAGCATGTAAAAAAAATATCTGTTCATTCCCAAATAGCTGACAAGAACTCATTGATGATTATTACTAGCGTTTGTAACTGAATTAATCATTGTTATTCTTTTTCTTACTCTTATCAAATTTTTTTTACATTTTTTTTGTCTTCAGTCATTTAGATTAATGCAAGTCGTGATTGTTGTCTTATCCTATCACTCATCTCTCTGCGCTATAACAAATGATTGTGTTGTCTAATCATGTTCGCATCCTTTAATTTCATACAAAACCTTCAAATTTTTTTTTTTTTAAATTGGGTAGGGGTGGTCTAATGAAAAATAATGGGATATTTCATTATATGTAGAGCTTATACATATAAAATTAATATTTTATATAGATTTCAGCCTAGAATTATATGTTGTTTCTATTTATATAAAATTAAGAGTGTTAAACATACAAAATCAAGTTGTCGGCTGATGTTGAAAATGAAATTTCATTGTTTGTAGAGAAAAGTTTTTAAAATTGTTAAAATTTACGAGTCATTTGTAACTGAAAATAAACAGACCAAATAGTTCCTTCAATTTTTTAATCATGTTATTTCTGATTATTCCTTATAGGGTTAGTAATTTATTTAATAGAAATAAGTTAAAATTTTTTTGACTTAATGAACTATATTATATTAGCTTTTATTAAAGAAGCATGATTTAAAATTGTATTGCAGACATCGCTGAAATCATTTCGTAATTTGATCTTAAGTATTCATTATAGTGAGTTTATTAATTTTTATAGCTTGAAAGCATTTTCAGTTGTTATTATATTGTAGTTAAATTATTAATATGCAGTGTGCCTTGCTCTTTTTTTATATATATAAAGTATTAGCTTCTTTGCAGTTCGTTAAGTTTAAAGTCGTAAATATTACAAAAAATTATCAAATTAACAAATTCATTTCCCCAAAATGATAAGCTATAAAGAATATATTAAAGATGCTTATTAGCCTCTTCATTAAAAGCCAATGTTGATTGTATAAAAATTTTCATCTAATTTATATTTAATAATTTTTGTGTGATGCATAGTTGTCTGTAATGTTTTATCTATAAGACATAACTAGCTTTCGTTTATAGTTAAGGGAGCATCATAAAATAATTTCCATTTGATCCTTTAGAGATTTTATTTTAAAATATGTTTATCTGGCAAAGAAAATTTTAGAATTAAACATGAAAGTGAAAGATTTAATAATTTTAAGGATTTGAAAATATTTTTTACTATATGCATTTAAACATTCTTTTTCAAACCCATTAATTGCAATATTGTTGTTAGACAATTCAAATTTTTATTTCATCATGCATAATGTCATATATAGAATGATCATCATTTTCCACATCCACATTAAATAGTCGTTTGTTAGCACATTCTTTTATTCTCTCTCTCTCTCTCTTTTTTTGTCATCATCTTACATAAACTTTAATGCTAAATAATCATGCTTATTAACTTCCTGTCCATCGCTGTCTTAACCAGATATCCCCAGACTAGTTTCTAGCTTATCGCTTCCATCAATAAGGAATTTTTTTGATTTTTGAACAGCATACTTAGACTTTTGGAATCTAATGCGCTTTTCCTCTAGTAGTCACTTATTTTATTTTTGTTCTATTATCAAACTACCAGCCCAAATGGAAAAACTGTTTTGTCAGTCCAAGCATATTTGCTTGTATTATATAGATGTGAAACACTTCCATTTTCTTAGTTATAATTTTTGTCCTTTTATTCTTTGGCCAGAATTGGTACAAAACTAATAACATCACATGATCATCAAAACCTCGTATGACTTTAGCTTGCATATATTACCATTCATTAACTTTTTTTATTGTTATCTTGTGTAAACTTTAGTAATCAGTAGATACTAGATGGTAATGCTTATTAAATCCTTAGCAAGCACCGTCCTAGCCTGTGGTTTTCATCAGTGAGAAGCATTTTGGATTTTTTTTTGACCAGTACACCTGCACCTGTCTCTAGCAGTTAACTCTTACTGTTTGGTTATACTATCAAGTTACTAGCCCACATCAAAAAATCTACTAATATTTTATTTCCAGGTCTATTTGATTACACAGTTATATAGATCTGAAACCAGTTCAGTTTCTAAATTTATGGTATCCTTCGTTTTTTTTTTATAACCTTTGTCACCTGTAGTTTTTGTTTTGTTGATCATGTGAAATATTCTTTGTATAATTATAATTAAGTTTTGTTAAATGCAATAAAGTGGTACATTCTATGCAACTTCAAAAATTTGTCTGGATACAATGTGATTATATGTAAAACTACAACAATCATTTTCAATATTATCGTATTACGAATTTGGCTGAAGTTACAGAAAATGGCTTCTTAATTTAAAATAAAATGTGTTTATTGTTTAAATATAAAATTAGAGGTTATTAAAACCAAATGAAATATATATATATTATCTATCAAAATTTTGTGTTTGAAGGCAGAATTAGCAACATCACAAAGTTTAATTATGTTTTATTTTTTAAGTGAATAAAAAAAATGTTTTACAGTTTTTATTTTTTTTCACATAAAACCTTACCTTATTGCATATATTTAATCCATATCTGTTTTTTTGCATAATTTTATATATATATATATGCAGTGTATTAAAACATAATACTAATATATATGAATTGATTCTATGTTATTGTCAATATCGCATCAATCAATTCGGTACACATTAATCATGAATATCATCTTTATTTTTTCTGGAACTAATCAAGTGTATTGATTGAAGATCCACTACATAAATTTAGTTTATATATTTATAAAAATACTATTAATATATTCATTAATATAAAAAGAAATTAATGTCAATTTACTTAAAATTTAGTTGCTTTAACAGCCTTGATTAAACATTAATTTTGTTTATATAATTAAGAGTTAGTATTTTTATATATAATCACGAATATTCATATAATCTCATGTAAAATGGGAAAAAATGTTGTAAATATATCTTTTTTTTTTTTTTTTTTTTAAAGGAGGATCATACCAAAGAAGGTATACAACAGCCACAAACAGTAACAGAAAATAATTTCAATTCTGTTGAAAAGGTCGATCCTTTGGGATCGCCACCCACTCCAAAAACTGTTCCTGCTCCTAGTACCAGCTTAATGAGAGAAAAAGATCTAATTCCAACATACAATGATCTCAATCAGTTGTTTGATACTGATGGTGAAAGTGATGATGATACGGTAATATTTTTTAAAATTTTATTTGAATGTGTTTTTTTATTATTATTATTATTAAGATATTTCTATGTTTATCCACTACAGAAATGTGATACCATCTCTTCCCTGTAATATATGAACTAAATTTGTCCAATTCAATTGTCAATTATAATGCCAGTCACACAATAGGTTCAAGTTCAAGATAAGTGCTGTCAGCAAGGGTTGGCTTATATATGAATACATTCTAAACACAAGTTATTCACTTGTGTTTTTATATTCTTGCTGGTGGGTATAGAGGTCTATATATTAATGAATAGTGCATGTTGGAAAAGTTAATTTCCTTCTGTATCGTTACATATGTATTCTGTGCTTTTTTATAGAATAACATTAATCTGAACATTTTTTATTGATTATTATTTTGGCTTTTCTAAATTTTTGTTATTTTTGATTAAATATTTTATCTACTACAGATAGAATATTGTTAATCTGAATATTTTTTATTTAAGACTTCTGTGATTCAAAAATGATCTTTAATTCTAAATTAATTTGTACCCACATTTATAAAAATAAATTATTCAATAAAAACCTATAAATTAATAAACGTAATTGCACTTATTTATCTGTGTGGTTTTTTTTTTTTTTATCTTAGCACAGTTTGTCATGATAAAGAGATCAAAAATCTAATTTTGAAATTTGAAAAAATCACAAATCTGAAAAGTGTAATGAGCAATTTCAGATTTACAGTGTTCTGCATGTATTAAGAAATTGTAGAAAATGTAAACTTGCAAATATTTACTACCAGAAAATGGAATTAATTTAATAGCTAGCTTTTCAAAATGATTTTTATAACCAATATCAAATATTAAAAATAGTTTTAAAAATTAGAAATTGTAAACTGTAGGTAATTTTTTTTTTTTTTAGATTTGTTTACTTAATTAAAATTAAGCACTTTATTCCATTTTATGGTTCAGTGCAAAAATCTTCAAATATAAAATAGATTATAAAAATTATTACATTGAATGTTATTACTGTAAATACCTAGGCAAGATGAATAATCTACCATTAGAAATCAATAGGAAAAATTAGATATTATGTCTGCGAAATAGATCTGTTTATTACTTTGTTGTTAGAAGCAAATATAATAGGCTAAGCATTCTAAAAGCAACAAATATTTTTGTAAGATCTTACTATGTATTTTAAAATCAGATTAAATGAAGTGACTAAGATTTCAATCGAGATAACACTAAAAGGAAGTGTGCTAATTTCCTATCAACTAGGTGCCATGATTCTTGTTAAAATTTTGTTGAACTAGTCAAAATGACTCTGGAAGACTGAAAAATACATATCATATAGCCTTCTATATAATTTTTGTAAGCCTGATGATTAGTTACTTATACTTATGAATATTAGCTGTATTAGCTTTTAATATATATACATATTTCAATTGTAATTAAGCATTATAGTTAATAAAAATGTATGCAGTTTGTTTTAGCCGATCAATTCCTTATTTATTTAACAGCCTTTTGGCTAAGGCTATTTACTTAATTTGTGTAACTGATAATTAACCAAAAAATGATAGACTGTTAACATGGTCAGTATACCTGTTGTGAGATCAACAACAATCATGTACCTGACAGAATGACGAATAAAAGCCTATTCTGAAGAGACTACAGATTATATATATGTTCATGCTAGCGCTAAGAAAAAGTGACGAAGAAGTAAAAATCATATATAAAGAAATTGAAAATGAAATAAAAATAATTAAATAATAAAGAAGAGTTGGAATATTGTCAGAAAAAGATTGGAGATCTTGGATTGGCACTGAGAAATAAAAGAGATGAATGGTTGTAGGAAAATGACACGAAAAATAGCATGGTATATGCTAGGATAGTCTCGGGGATTTATATTTGTGTTTTACATATTTACTGTTCTGAAATTCAATGGTGGTATACATTCTTTAACCTGTTAGATATGTCGATATAAAATTCCTATTACAAAGAGACTACTTCATAGAGTGAACGTATGAAGTACATGAATCTAAAGTATTAGGGAATTTCTACAGAAATATTGCTAGAGTATGTTTTTAAAAATTTATTTACTTAACTTATAATCAACTTTTTAAATTTAATATATAGTGTTAAAAAAATTATTGTAGATTTAAAACTAGAAGAAAATTCTTGTTTTAGTTTTATTTTTTTTAATTTAGTTTCAGGTACCTACTCCACCTAACACATTCAAGGGTACTGGCTCATCATCAGATGATGCCAATTCAGGCAAAAAGAATGGTATTCATAGTGGTCCTACTGGCATGATTGGTAAGTAAGTTTAAAGCAATTGTATTATGAAGAATCATCAGTTGTCTATTATAGCATAGAAATTTCACATAACTTTCTTTGTATCCCCAGCCTTTCCCTATAATATTTGAGTCTATATCCATATTGTAATAATCTATTGATTGTATTGTTAAAAGCATTTAATTTTTTTATCCTATCTCTTTCACATCTTGTTTAAATGTGCATCTGTTGTGATTTGTATATATGAGAAGAATGTGGAAATTCAGATTCATAAAATAAGAACTATAGCTTATCGATTAGATAGCTGTGAGTAGCTTGTGGGCCTTTATGACTTTATTATAGCATACTTAATTCACGATTGTAACAGCGTAATAATTTTCTTGCAGAATTAAGTACATTTTGTTCTGCTTTTAGCACATCCTTTTTAAAACATTTTTTAGTTTTTTTTTTTATTTTCTGTTATATAAAATTTATATAATTTTTTTTTTTAATGGTTTGAATTTAATATGATCAATATCCCATGAGGCTCGTGCTAACATTTATCGGATGAGGCAGGAACAAATACTTGTTATGCTAAGTTACAAAGGTTATGCACACACTTTCATTATATTTTATTATCTTGAGTGAATATTATCCAGAAATAGATGGTGCCTGTTGAGTGATTAATTTGAAAGAAATGAGGAAATTAACTCTATAAAGCCAATATGTGTATGTGTGATAAAACAAGGGTATCTCGCTTCCATTCAGTAATTGTGAGTAATCAACTTTTGCAAAGTGATAGAGCATCTAAATTTCTATTTCTAAACTGTTTTTTGTTTTTAAAACTGGAAATAATGCTGTCATATAACTGTCCGACACCTTTAATTTTTTTTTTTTTTTTTTTGACAATTTAAGCTAAAAGTTTCAATTTGCAAACATTCTATGGTTTTAGGCATACTATATATATTTTATATAATGAAATACGTATTGTTTTAACTTGAAAAAAAAATTTCTTAAAACATTATTTAAAAAATAAAGGTGAGGCACAAGTTGTCTGGAATCAGATAAAAATGGAAAAGGGCAGGAATTAGAGCTTTTGTTCATAGAATTGTAATCAGTACTTCTATATCCAATTTTCTTGTCATTCATATATAAATTATTCAGTAAACATATAACGATAAATTGTTTGGAAGTAATTGAAGCACACCTGTTGACAGTGCAGCCGTTACAAGTTATAAATTTTGTAGTTGTCTGATTTTTGGCCATTGATTACTTTGAAATTATTTTCAATTCTAGGAATTTGAGATAATTTATATCTTGTTTTTAAACTTTACATATTCATGGCCTATTTGTATTTTACTCATTTCTATTATCTTTTAGTAGATTTATTGGCAAATCTTAAACATCAAAAGAATTGTTAAAAATAATACGAATCAGCTTTATTTTATGATGTGATATGTTGGACTATTTCCATCATTTATGAGTGAATGTTGAAGGTATAGAAAATTTTAAACTTTCCAAATACAAACAACTTGTTAGTAATAACACACAAATCGACAATACAGGTTAGTAATTACACAACATTTCGAATTCCAATTATGAAATACTGTTTGTTACATAAAAAGAAAAGGTGCAAAACAGAAAATTGTTGTGTATTCATCAGGCTTGAGATTTTTTTGTTCAAAAAATTAACTGTTATTTTGATAGCCACTAATGTTGGTCCGTATATGGATATCTAGCTATTGTTAATTAGAGAGCGAAAAAATTTCAAGCTCTCACTACCCAGTAATTTGCAAACCTAGTTACTATTGTCTTCAACCATTCCTGTATAAGGCATTACTGAAAAAAATCTTTGCTCTGCCGTGGGCTATTTAATGACGTTTATTTTTAATATATATATTGTTACAGTTTTTTCTTATGGTACATAGATCAATTATTTTTCAGGGCATTTTTTCCATGCGTGAGACAAAACTGTTAGGTAGGAAATCTTGTAAATAAAATTGATTCTTGCATATGCATATGATTGCTTTTTCAATATTTCAGAATTGTCTCAAATGTTTCCAACTCCACCATCATTGGATCAAACGTCAGCTCAATCTCCCTGTGGGACTACGACAGATGCTACATCTGATCAGACTGTGATAGGGGATGGTGTTCTATCCAACACCAAATCTAAAGCAGACATTTATCCCAATCTTGGCAGTCCTATTGAAGAAAGCATTAAGGTTAGTAATTTCTTATTATCATTATCCTCTAATTGTAATTGATAACTGAACTTACATGCGCGAACAACTAGGTTACGGAATATTCGTTATTTAAATTCTCCTAACATTCTGTATTTATTATTTAAAAATATTTATTTATTAAAAATGATTAATTTGTTTTCCAAATCCTTGTGTGTACCTCCTCTCACAAGTATTGTTTAATCACTTGTAACCTTTTTTTTTGTGCGGTAATGTGTTTTGCATTTTGTTTTGAGAAAATACTGTATGTACATTTCGGTCTTGTGTAATTTAAAATAGTGATAGAAACGATCGTCTTCGAACCTCTATTTTACATGACCTTTCAAGCAACTAGGCTTTTTTTTTAAAAAAAAAAATTTATTTCACTGCAATTTAAAAGTCTCATTACCTATTGAGAATAAAATGAAAGTGAGAACCATGATTTTGAAATTTACAGTAGTCATATAATATCAATAGGTGTTAATTACCTAGGAGATCATATTGCCATTTTAGTACCAATAGTGGCAAATTGAGCTTTGTTTCAGGAACCTTTAGCTCTTGGCTTTGCCACTACCACTAGTAAACTGAACGGGCCTTATTTAAATGAAATATGAATGCACACAATGTACGGTTGTGATGATTTTATGTGACGCATTAGATTATGGAAGAAAGTTGGGAAAAGCTTATATTATTAGAATCTTTCAGCAGTGTTTTTTTTTCTCTTTTTTTAAAAAAAAATAATTTGCAAGCATTGATAATAGGCTTTATTACTACATTCTTTCTTTTCTTTGGCAATAAGTAATCTGCTTTCAGAAATACAACTTAAAAATTCACGTTATCATAAGAAATTTTCAAAAGGTAACAAGTGACGATGTAATTGGGGAGGGGGGGTAATCCTACATATATGTTTGGAATTTCCTATATATATATTGTATGAAAAAAAAATGTGTTGGGCACTAAAGGCGAGACGTGCTGTATCCCACCCACGGTTTGGTTATAAATAAATATATCACAATAATTTATATATTAGATTGTTTTGAAATTATGTTCCTGAAACATATTTATTTTTTTAAAAGCAATCCTATAACAATTGTGCTTATTAAAATAAGTTAATTAATTATTTTATAAATGAACCAGAATTGAAATTAAGGACTTTAACTTGCAGTTCCATTGGAGATATTTCCTTTAGAAATCCAGCAATAAGATAATTTGTAGAGTTATTATTTTTGTGTTTGTTCATATAAATAAATGTATAAATATTGTTTATTTGTAGGTGTGATGGTTAGAATAGTTTGTTAATAAAATGTTTTAATCAAAAACATTTCTACGAATCTTGAATAGATCTCTCTTTGTTTTGTTTTTTAAGATTGTATTTCAATTTACATTATCTTACTCTGCAAAAATTTAAATGAGAGAAGTTATAAGCAGTTAATTTTTCTTAATTTCTTTATAATTTTGTTTATACATGTTTTATTTAGTTGGAATGTAATTATGCTTTGGTCCAACTTGTATATTTTACAATGGGAAAGGCCCAAAAAGAAAAGAAAAAATTGCTATCTAAATAAAATTAACTAGTTATATATTAATAGACCAAAATCTTGTTTTATGTAGTGATCTACCTTCCCTTTAAAATATAGCATTGTAAGTTTAGAATGTACTGATATATCCATAACTGCGTGCGAATACCAGATACAGTATTTTTGTGCTATATTCCAAAATGGTAGAGCAATAATTATGTTTCATGTGTTTTTGTGAGCATTTATATTATTTTTTACATCATTATCATAATTTTCAACCATTAGTGATCCATTGCAGAATGCTCTCCAAATTCAATCCATCAATCTCACATGTACCTCTCTATATAAAGCTATTAAATATGGATACTACTTGAACATAGTGAAATAGTTATAAAATATATCTAATTTAAGTTAAGTTTAATTACTAGTTAGAGTGAACTCTTAGATATTCTGAAGTTTCTATAGTCTTTCTAAATTACACTTTTTTAATACTTACGTGTGCTATTCTATGATTTAAAGCTTCACTATTGGGAAGTGATTTATTTGACAAATGTATTCCACGAAGCTTCTATTTAAGCAGTAAATTTTATCACATTGTTTTACAGTTCAATTATGATCATGCAAAAGCATGAACATTAAAAAAAAAAAAAAACCATGTAATTAATAGTTATGTGGTGGTGGGGATTCAGTGTGTGTGTGTGTGTGTGTGTGTCTAAATTGAGCCTAGAGAAGCATAATAAAAGTATCAATTCCCTTGGGAATATTGTAATGTGAACTATAAAATGAAGTTTCTATTCTCATTTTTATAGTACCAAATAATGACTATTGTGTTTTTTAATTTTTTTATGTTCAGAGTTTGAGCAAATTTTAGATCACTGTACTATGTATTCTACAGTTTCTTAATTGTAAACATGTTGAATGAATGATTGATCAATGAATCTATAGCAAATATTTATTTATTATCTCTATTCCCTATGAAGAATTTTTTTTTAATTTCTCTGACCATATGTGGAATATTTTCTTCCTTTTCAGAGAAATGTCATTTCATACAAAAGGTTTCATCTTAATGCATTTGAACTATACTACTATGTTTTTGTGCCTTTTGTTGGAATACTGTTCTTTTTTAATTTTTGCCCATTCTCATTCACATTGTCTACAACTATCACTTTATCTCTGAACTTTTTTTCTACATTTCTATATGTTTTATAACATCCTTATGTTTTTATGATATTTTGCATATACATTTTTTCATTTTAAAGTTTTCCAATCTTATTGTCTATGAATTTTTTTGGTCACCATGTCAAACTAAATACTACATATGACTGACAGTTGTCATAATGATAGTCTGAAAATGTTTTCTTCCTAATTAATCACAAATTCTAAGGATAATGGGCACAGTGTGTGTTGACGCTTGGAACACTCAATTGTGGAGTCAGATGTGCCATTAGAGGTAACCAGAATTCTGTTTTACTACTTTACTGGAAACTTTTTTATTGTTTATGACATATTAAAGTGGCCCTTGTTGGAGTAATAAATATTGTTTCAAGTAATTTGTAATACTGCTAATTATTTATTAAAATAGTTAGAAATATAAGCAACCTATAATCATTTCTTTTCCCAATACATGTATGAGGGTTAATTGGTAAATTTACAAATTATAAGTAACCAAAAAACGGTAAATTATTTAATGTTTATACATCTTAATGAACAAGTCATAAATGTACGTAATGTTTTTTTTTTTGTTTTTTTTTTAATAATTAGGATTGGTCGTATGTCTTTAAACCACCACAAGTTCAACAATTTGTTGGTTCCTCCAAATACGCTCCGCTTGCTAATTTACCCAGTGTAATTCTTCCATCTATTACACTGCCAAAAAATTGTATATACAAACCTTCGTGGCAGTATAACATGCCTATAATGGATAAACATCCTCCAACCAGGTAATTATTATATATATATATTAAATATTAATTTACACTTGGATATGTAGATATGAATATTGTTGTATTTGTTATGTAAAAATTAATGTTTATTCGTTTATTTATCGAATAGAACCAGGGGATATTTGCCAGTGGAGTAAAAGGCAAATTGCTTTATCAGTAAAAGATCCTTATACTAGAATAGCTAAATGCATGCAAAAAGAAGCAGCCCTTTTTTGTGTGTGTGACACATTTTGAATGTTAAAAATATCACAACAAAATTAAGATTAGAATGAATCTTACTGATTTAATTAAAGTTATCAATAAAAGAGATTTGAAAGATATTTATAGATTTCATATATCCTTTTATTCTTTCACAATTGACAATAGTTGAAAGCATCGCTACCTATAATTAATCCTTTGCTTTAGGAGTTGTTTTATTCTTCCACTTCTCTGCCCCAACTTTATCTGGCTTTTTGGTTGTTTTTTTTTTAATTAAAATAATAAAACTTTTTCTTTACATATCTTTTTGAGTCAATTATGCCATGATTTTTATAGCAATAAATTTTGCTTATTTGCATAAGAGATAGTGTTTTTATTAGATTTTGTTATGCGTTTTTCCTTTTAGAAATACTACCAGGAAGTTATAATTTCAATATTTTTTGTGTGTACTATTAATATTATAAAATAAAGCATTATTATTATTTTAATTCATTTTTTTTACCGTAACCTTAAAGTTAAAGTTATGAAATGGGAATGTTGTTTGAATTTTTTTTTTTCACCGAAGAGCCAAAATCAGAATCTGTTGTCTCCACTATGGTTTCACACAAAACAAAAAATCAATAACAGCTCTAATGTTGGAAATAATTTTCCTGAATGCTGGTCTGCATAAACAGTGCAAAAACTTTTTTAAAAAATGCAACATATTGGTCATTTCAAACAAATAGTTGGATTGCAAATATTTTACATGATAGACTTTACTAAAAAAAAAAAAGTGTTTTCATTTCAAAAAAATAGAAAGGCTTTGAAATTGAAGCATCCAGAAAAAAGAAAGAAATACTATAACGAGATTTTCTAAAGAAAATAAAATAGCATTTTCCATCAAAACCCCGTAATGTTTGTTTACAGAAATTTGAACAACTTAAATAGGATTTCATAAGTTTTTAATACAGTTTGCAGTAGGATAAAAAGATACAAACCATTTTCAAATACAGATAAGATTGAGTTACAAATTAAAAAATAGATTGCATATGTGAATATGGTTAATTTGTCATAAATTTGCCGTGAAAATAGTATATTTCATTTTAGTTTATCAGAAAGTTAAATATTTAATAAAATAATAGAAAAAATTCTGAAAACATTTGACTATTGATGAAGCTGCAACAGTATTCTGCAAACGTTATACTTTTTTAAAAAACTTGGAAGATTCGAGTATACAATTATCATTCATCTAGTTGAATTGGATTAACAAATACAAAAGCGATATGCTCTTCAGCGATAGAAAATTTAAATATTGTTAGATATATTAATAACTATTCAGAAGAAAAAATTAATTCGATTTTGCTCCATTTGTATCAGCCTTATGCTTGAAAAAAAAAAAAAACTGTCTTCAATTCATAATAATAAGGGATTGCTTAAGTCATTATTGCCAGCTTGATTTTAGACGATTCTATAAATGAAATAAAGCAAATAAATCCTTTTAAAATCTTCATTTATAAAATATTCATCAGTCCAATGACAATCAAGTTGAACTTCGCAAAAAACTTGATGTGATAAAAATTAGTACAGTTTTAGAACTAAAATGGGTTATAGTTATCGATCAAATTTAACTATGCGGTGCACTTCACTCCACCCGTACGATATTTGTGCTCAAATAAACAATACTTAAATATGGCTAGTCATAGTCATTTTGAAAATACTTATTATTTTTTAATGATTTCCCATTAATGATTGATATTTTAAATGGAATTTCTTTCAAATGTGTTACCGGTACTAAATGTAGTTATAATAAAGATTGAAAATCTAGTAATAAGATTTATTAAAGCCATTTGAAATGCTTGAAAAAGTAAAAGAGTTCATATGAAAAAGAATTGAATTAATTAATTACTTCAGAAACTTTCAAAAGTATAAATTTTATAAGTAATCAATTTGTTGGACTTCCTCACCAAAGTCTTTTAAAAAACGTAATAAATTTGAAGAAGAGATTAATGAACTGTGTGTTCATTTAATTAACACAGCCATAAATTAAAATTTCTCAATATTACTGAAATATTACAGAAATTATTTTTTTATGGAAAGCAATTGAGCAACAATTGTCACCATTTAAGAAAAAAATATGAGCATATGATTGATATAAATGATTTTCGAAATTTTGTAGAAAACTGTTTAAAAAATTTACTGAATTTTGCAGTTCCTGAAAGAATTCCAAAAGATAAAAATTAGATTGGAACAATTGCTCTGAGTCATGCATAAAGAAACGGGGGAAGGGGTGTCCCTCAAAAGTGAACATAATATGCTCAGGTAAGAGAAATCTTTTAACTGTTTTTAATTTATTGAATACGATGGTTATTAGTCTAATCTACTTAACTTTGAATGGATGAGTTTCTGATCCGATGGTGAACAAGTGGCTAAGAATTAATCTCATAACGGATAATATTTGGATAGGAGCAAAGCAAGTTTTAAAAGACGACACCAATAAGAAGCAATGTGGAAATATTTGAAATCCTAATTTTTTTACTTCTTTTTAAACGATATATTATGAAAAATTTTATTAACATTTTTATAACTTTTTTTATAATATAATTTCTTTTTGTAACTCTATGTATGACTATATGAAATCTTAAATTTTAGCATGTGGAAATGGTGTGTTAAATTATATGAATTCTACCATCGCACTTATGTTATATTTTATTGAATTTTGTTTGGATAATTTTAATATAAACTTTTATCATTTGTATTTGGACTTAATCAGTGAAGTATTGAATAGCTGCACACTCTCAGATCTAACTGCTTCAGCTTCACCTATTTATATAGAAAGTAGTTTGAAGTAAAGAAGTATCCCCCTCTTTTCTTCCAAATCGTAAGCTTGTGGTTAAGACCTGTAGAGGTCCCTACTATCGCATTTTTACACGCACATTCTTGAGGTTACAGCCTTAGTAAATATTACTTCTCATTTTATATATTTGAGATTTCACACAAGCATTTTTTTTTATAAAAAAAATTACTATTATCTTCACAACCAGTTTTGATTAAGATATCAGAGTTGGAAATTTTAGCTCTTTTACAGTTAAAGGAACTTTAATAAAAGTTCAGTTTCAGCCGCATATATTATGAGTATATTAATCCCACATTTGACCAATGAAACGGGTAAATATCAGGCTGTTTGTAAATCAAATAAACAAAGGCTGAGTAATTGCTAATTACCCATATGCTTATTGAAGCGTCTCTATTATGTGCGAAAAACAATTCCTTTTACAGTATTACAGATATATTAATTATTATATAGTTATGTTTGTTTATATAGATTACTCTTTAAATATTTGAAATATCAGGAAATGAAGTATTTTATTTTTTTAATTGTAGAATTTTAATTTTTTTTTTTTAATCGATAGTAATTTTTTTTAAAAATATTTTTCTGTCTACTTTTTCATATATAAGTAATTAGCATTGTTTTTTTGTAATTAATTATTCTTTTTATTATTTTAGTCATTTTAATGCTATGCCACATGTGGAACAAATGGAGAGGCTTCCTGGAAATATAGGCCGAGTTGAAGTATCGCCTGCACCTTTGCATGGAAGTGTAGAACCGCGAATGCCTATGAGTTATGAGCTTCCCTCTCCGGCATCTAATGCATCATCCTACATGAATAAAAATCTTAATTCTATGGACAACAGCGGGACTGTGTCACAGATACCAGAAGCTCATAGTTTATTGGTTAATTTAATTCTTTCCGATTCTCTGTTGAACATTTTCAAAGACCACAATTTTGATAGTTGTACAATATGTGTTTGCAATATGAATATAAAAGGTGCAGATGCTGGCATATATGTTCCGGATTCTAATAGTGATGAGCCGCAATACAAATGCACATGTGGATTTAGTGCAGTTAAAAATCGGCAGTACAGCAGGCATTCAGGATTATTTTATGAAGATGAAGTGGACATAACTGGCATACGGGAAGACTGGATAGATCAAAGAAAATCAAGTTTATTGGCCATTAATCCTATTAAGGATTGTGGTTCTTCCGGGACTAGTAATGGAAAATTGGATGATTCTGTTGTTGAAGAAATGTCGCCTGTCATATTGGAATTAATACAGATGCAGTGTGCAACACCATATTCGTCTTGTAATATTTTTCATAAGTGTGCCAAGATGCATTCACCGCCTTCATCTTGGACATCCTGCAGTTTTCTACTTTTTTCAGGTGATTTTTTTTTTTTTACTTATATTAATTACAAAATAATAAAAACAGTTGATTTAATATCCTATTTTATAATGCTAAAATTATTTACCTTGCTCCGTGTAATTTAAAACAGTGGTAGAATATTGGACAATAGAGTTCAAGATTCGTTGATCTCTGGTCCACCCTGCCATTTCCGGTGCTCAAACTTCTTATGTACTCATGAGTAATTGAATTATTCAATTATTATATTATTTATTTTGTGCAAAATTTAATTTGCTTTTAAGAAAACCTTGTATAATTATATATTGTCATATAAACAAATTGATATCTATTTTTAAGCTTTAAAACTAGGGTCTAAATTAAAATTTATGATATTGTCTTATGTAAACAAGACATTTATTTTATATAGCGCGATGTTTTATAAACTGTAATATTAATAAGCTAATGCACATGCGTTTTGTAGATGTAACTATATAAATGAATACTCCCACTTTCCAAACAAGATAAAATCTTTGGGAAAAGATAGAATGAATCATCTATCCTTTCGACCCAAACGTTTATGTATGGGCAAAGTGTTTGGAAATGAGAGTATGAAGATGTTAATTGATCACTTTAAATTACTTTTTTACTACGTGAATGAATGGCGCTTTTAAATCTTATAAACTTTTTGGAATGTTTGGAGAAGATTTAAATATTGCCTTCACACTCTTTCCTAAAAAAAAATATTTAATTGGTATCATTGTTACATGGCAGTTGTTTTCAAGATCTTTTTTCACATTTAATGAATGACTAGTACCAAATACTGTATATATTTCTTTTTTATGTATAGGTATAATCATTTTAATATATGTATATTGTATTCCGTACATATGTAACATATTTATGATAAATTAATAGTATATAGAACAGTGATGTGGAACCTTTTTACATTTATGACCCTCTTCCTCAGATGAAAATTTGACACAATCCATTATTCTTTTAATTAATACGCAAATTTATATTTCTGAATATTTTAGTACTAAGCACATGTGATTTGAAATGAAATTTTTGAAACAAATTGTATACTTCCACAGAACTTTTTAAAAATTTTGCAACAAAAATAGTATAAACATATTTAAAACATTTCTTTAAAAATGTGTTTTAATTACTGCATTTCGGAATTTACATTTTTTAAAAATGGTTTAGAATCGTTTACCATTAATGCATTGAAGCTTCAATGACTGCTGCATCAGTATACAATAACTTAAATTATAAGTTATCAAATAAAATAAAAAATATAGATAAACAAAAAATGATTACATCAAAATTTGTAAATTTAATAAAATTTTATCATACAGCAGCATTTTTTCCACGATCACATTTATTTATTTCAAATTATGTTGAAAGTATGTTTTATTCTATTCTATTCTTTTCTCTTTCCATAAGCTTGATATGATTACTGTATTTTCTATATTAAAATGTTTTCTAAGTATAAAGCTGAAGGTTTTAAAAAAATTAGTAAAGTATCTTATTCTTTTAATAATAGCCATGAAGGCAAAAAAACGTTCTCGCATTACATCAGAAGTCTTAAAAGTTTGAAAAGTTTATCGATAATCACCATGACAATGCAAATATGCTGTTTTGTCAACAAAAACTTTTATCTCGCCCAAGTGATATTTTTAATTCAAAAAACTTTTCAAAAATTGATTGTGTATTGAGGAAGTTTTATAAGATCTATGCAATGATTCAAATATGCTTTTTAAGACAACATTTCATTTTGTCGCAGTACTAGTACAGTGACTTCAGTCTTGCGAACGAATTGTCATCATTACAGGCTCAACTAATGAACTTGTAACTAAATGATAAATGAAGCTTCCATAAATAGATTATAAGCTGTGTCTCGGAAATGTGTTGGTGCTGTTAATGTTTTTAATATATATATCAAGCTCATAATAAATTTGATTTTGTGAGTTATACATATTGACATAACAGTTCTAAACAGAAACTTTTAAGATCGTCTCTAAGAAAATAATATATTTACCGTAATCATGGTTATATGTGATGCTCGTTTTATAATCATGGAACTAATAAATAAATCATGTTTTCATAAAATAAAAACAGGGAATGACGTGTTTGTTTTAACAGGTATAGTATATTTTTTGAGATTGGTCACAAATTTTTTTTGGAAAAAACATTGTGATTTTTTTGCAAAATGAAGTTTTAAAATTCAAATTAAAATTTCTTCAATGGATACTAAAATACTGAGTTGCTCCAAGCATGCTTATTCTAGATATTTTTCCTTTTCGGAAGTTTGTTAAAAAAATTATCTTTCGCCTTATTGTAAAAATGATACTTTTTTTTTTCTAAATGTTATTGTTACAATTTTAACGATAAATACTATAGATTTTTGTAGCTAAAAGATAGCTTATAGAAATGTTATTTGTAGTGGACACATATTTCAATAATATATTGATACATAATGCCACAAAGTGAACAATCAAGTGGAAATAAATAGTAACTGTTTAAAAACGTAAAAACTATTTTATGATAAAAATACTTGTTTACATATAAAATAAGTGCTGGGAATGAAAGATGGTCATGAACCATGCATTTATGCATGCTATAATGATGCTCGCCTATATGTAATATTTGTTTACCTTGCCTAGACTTCAATTTTATGTCATAAAAATGAAATTTCAGTGCTCTAGGCACTGTTCCATATTTTATTGAATGCGTAATATGTGTCTTATTTAAGTAAATATGTTTCCTATCTGCAGGTATTGCTTTGTGTAATTTTATAAAAGAACATTTATAAATTTATGGTTGTGCACATATGAGAATGTGGTAGTTTTTATTTTTTTTTTAAGGCAAGCATTGATTATGCTTTGTTAGTGGATGGTATACAACATTGCGCCAGAAAGACTTAGGTTCATTAATAAATTTAGAAGTGTTTGATTGCGTGTCTGGTGAATGATCACCTATTTAAAACAATTTTATGAATCTTTGCTCTCATATGGTTTATTTATCAAGTTACTGACTATATAATTATGTAAAATTAAGAGCATGCTAATAGCTCTAAACAAGCTTTTTTTTTATTTATGATAAATGCTACTACAAGAGAAGACATTCAAATCATTTTTATCTTGGATTGTCCCCATCCCCAGACCGGTTTCGACCTATGGGTCTCTTCAGTGAGGAGTTGGGACATTAGATTTAAAAAAACAACTCAAGCAAAGCATTTATCTAAAAGTTAATTGTTAGAAGAAGATCTGAAACTTTTAGACATCTACATGTCTTTAAAGTCAGCTCTCTTGTAGTAGCATTTATCATAAATAAAAAAAAAAAGCTTGTTTAGAGCTTTTAGTATGCTCTTAATTTTACATATTTGTAAGTGCAAGCTATATATAAGTCATGTGACATCTGACTTGTTATTATTACTATTATTATTTTGCTGTTGTGACTTTGGCTAAATTAAATGGCTAAGCCTACTAATATATGGAGTATCTGAATTAAGTTCAGGCCCATATGATTTTTTCAGTTGGAGAGCTGACTTTAAAGACATGTAGACGTCTAAAAGTTTCAGATCTTCTTCTAACAATTAACTTTTAGATAAATGCTTTGCTTGAGTTGGTTTTTTAAATCTAGTGTCCCAACTCCTCACTGAAGAGACCCATAGGTCGAAACCGGTCTGGGGATGGGGACAATCCAAGATAAAAATGATTTGAATGTCTTCTCTTGTAGTAGCATTTATCATAAATAAATAAAAAAAGCTTGTTTAGAGCTATTAGCATGCTCTTAATTTTACATATTTGTAAGTGCAGGCTATATATAAGTCATGTGACATCTGACTTGTTATTATGACTATATAATTGTGGGAAATTAAAAATTGTAAATCTTTAAAAACTGTTGGCAAAAAAAAATTATTACAAAAATACTTAATATATCTATAATTGTGGTCTTTCTTTCTTTGGAAAATATTTATGAGGAATAGAAATCGCCATTGGAACAACCTTAAGATAGTTTAATTTAAAATGTAGTTCTATATTTATGACTTTTATTTATTAATTATATGTAAATTATGCATAATTGTGTTGCAACAATACATATTAAAAGTTTTAAAATCTCTTTAAGAAACATCGGATTATATGTGCTGAACGAATCTATTTGCTTTCTTTCTGCTTTATATACACGTACAATAGATTCATTACATTAGATTTCAATTCTAAGGGATATGTATGTCTTTTACTATGAAAGCATATAAGGCATATTTTCTTGGAAATTTTAAATTATACCTAATTCAGTTTTGTAATATTTTGCCAGAAATTTAGAAGTGTATCATGCAAATAAATATATTTCTATAATATTAATGTTATTGGTTTAGTCAAGTATTTTTGTTACATTGTTTATATTTGTGTAGCACCGTATTTTCATTAATGTGCTGTGTTACTACTAGACAATATACATAATGTCTTCAAAAAAATTTGTGGTTTTTTTTATTATTAGAATTTTAACTATAGTGGAGCCATAAACTACACTATATTTTGCTTTAAGCCCATAAGCACGTTTTATTGATATGCCTTGATTATAATACGATAAGTTTGAATTATTGTACTGTAAGTATATGCACAAAAATTTAAAAAAATAATGTTATTTAATAATAAATTGTGAAAACTCATTTACATACATTTTACAATATTGTGTGTGTGTATTCAATCTTTCGTAATTTCTGTTTCATCACAATTAAAGATCTGTTCTGAACATTTTTTCCCTTCAATAATTTTTTTCAAATTCCAATGAAAATGTAGTGGTGATTTTATTATCGGCAGATGCGGCTTCACCGCTCAATTTAACATTTTTAAAATTCTAACGGTTTCGGAATCTATACAATCATCTGCTGTGTATTCTCGGCTAAATTTCTTCCTACAAGCCATCATCCGTAAGGTCTTTACAATTATATTATTTAACCATTGATTTAAGACTTTCTATTTTAACCAAAAAATTATCTCTTTTTTAGTTGCGGCTTTAGCTGATTCAGTACCGTAAGCAAATAATGGCACAAAATCTGCTTTTTATAATTTCTCTGATCATTGACTCATTTTTTTGAAACATGACTGATTATTTATTTTTCCCCTTCATTTAATGAAAGTATTTTTTGTAATTATTACTTATTATATTACAATATATTTTGTTAAAGATATGGTATATACTATATTTGGTATAAAAATTTTTGAAAAAAAAAAAAATCAAAGAAAAAATTCTGTACATGTACTTTTTAACTGCAACATTGAACTGCCTTTATATTGGAAGAAAACATGAAGTAATAGATTCCTATTTGAAATTTGAGATCATTAAATTTATCAAGAAAAAAAAAAGGTTGGTGCTGGATTTTTAAAATTTAATAAGTTTGTAAGAAATTCTGTTGGATTATTTGTTTGTTTAGAAATACTTTGATACTAGTTTGCAGGTTTACTATACATACATTTAAAAAAAATAGATGTATATATATCTTTTACAAATAGAATTAAAGAAAAAAGACATTTAAAATAAAAACCTTTACATGATTAAACCTGACTTACACCAATGCACCATCTTTCTATTTAATCTTTTAATTAATTATATTTTGATGTAAGGAGAGAAAACATTTAATTGCTTTAATATATAACAACATTGAATTTTTTTTTTAAGTGGGAAGGAACCTTATCTCTAAATCAGCTGATATGAAGTTCTTTTTAAAAATCTATTTTGTCAACAACAAAAAAAACTAGAAAATTAAGGAATTTTTTAATTCAGGTATAAAATTAGTTTATACATATTTAATACTGAATATAAGTTTCCATTAGATACAGAAAACATAATGAGCAAGAATAATAATTTATCTGCAAGCCTGATAGATTAATGATATTATATTAATCTCTTAAATGTTCATATAATAAATAGACATGAACTGGTGGCTGTTCATTAATACTGGTAAGCCTGATTAGTGAATTCACTGGTTTTTAAAATGTCTTCTAAGTTGTCTAATAGTGTAGGTGAGACTAATTGGAATATTTTGAAGACAGAATGAAAGTACGTAGTGTGTGTACATGAACATTTATCAGATTAAAAAATTGTGACTTTTTTTTTTATTGAAGCTATAAAAATCATACAATAGTGGTAGTGGGTAAAGCAAAAAAAAAAATAAGAATTTCTGGCTCAAACTAAATATCTAATGAATTTTTTTTTATTTTTGATTGCCTGCTGGTATTAAGTCATTTTCAAATGAAGATTATGTGAATTGAGAAAACAATTATATCTTAAATGGAATATTGGTGGACTTTATGAACTTAATTATAAGGAGCAAATATAAGTGAAATTACTTTTGTTAGGAATAAAACATGGAAGGACAATATTTTAGAGATTTATAATATAGTAGACACAAATATACCAGTGCAGATAATTTTAAATGTATTCTCTAACAAGTTCTCATTTTGTTAAAAAAAATGGATATGTAAAATTATAAAGAAATAAAATTGTATACATTTCCTAATTTTTATGAACTTGATTAATAATTGTATCACAAATATTATACAATAAATACTTAAAATGTTTTGATAGTATTCTATAATTTTTTAAGAGAAATTTATAAACAAATAGATTTAAACAAAAGCACATACTTATATAAAATTTAAAATGTCGGATTTATTTTTGAAATGATTATAGAATATATCATTCTTAAAACTCTAAATTTAACTATCTTTTTTTAAAGACTTAACGATTTATTCCTATCCATGGATTCTTTCATAAGTTTTTTTTATATTTATAACTAAAACAGCAATTTCTCGCAAGACATTTCAGTCAATTGAAATGCAATAAATCATTCTGTATCCTTCTGTCTTAAGAAAATCCATTATACTCAAAATTTCACTCAGTCGTATTCTTATTCCTTAAGGTATATGCTTACAAAATATGAACTGTAGAAATAATCGTTACTGATTTTTTTCTCATGTGTCATAGCATCAGAGCGAACCCGTTAACCCGGGACAACTGCTTGTAAAGCAGCTGCCCTCACGACCACCAATGTTTGACAATAATCGCTACTGATTTATAACTAGTTAACAATCTAAAAAAACTTTTCTCTCTTATATAAAAATCTACTTCTCATATGTTCCATTCATTTAGAATCATATTATCAACTATATTTTTTATTAAAACACTTAAACTATGGCTTTTATATGTGTTCATAACTACTAACATTTCAGATGCCATCGGATATAACCTCTTGCTTTTAACTTCCATTTGCTTTTTAAAACAACTTTATTTTATAATCTGTACATTTTTTCTGTCTTTTACACTTTATATTTTTCTTTATAGTCATCTGTTTTTCGTAATTTTTAAAATCATTTTTCATAACTGTTTTCAAGATACTATTAAATTTACCAAACTCAATTTTATTGCTTGTTTCTCACCCATCCTTATCAACCTTCCTAAAAATTTGATTATGTAGTCTTTCACATCATGTAAAATTATAATTATTACTACATTTTTTTCTTTCTCAAGATATTGGGGTTTTTTTTGCCCTTTGCATGCCCACTTAAATGAGTGCCATCATGTATTATTTTTGTAAATCATTTTTCATCTTGTACCCTCATTTAGTCATGCAGTTGCTTTTTTTTAATAACTGAATTAGTTTATTATGTATTTTTTTTTGTTGTTGTTAATGTCTAAATATGTACGAATATTTGTTAAGTTGTATATCGTATAGAGTTCACTATTATCCATGGAAATTTTGTAATCAATTAGCTATAGATACATAATTACTATTGCATTTCGTTTCTTCTAAGAGCTCTCTTCACTCTATTTTCGAGTCTTTTAATGCAAGTTTAAATGATCAATGGACAACTATTTCCAAACCAGTTTCTTTTATTTTTGAAAAGGTTTAAGCATTTAATAGCCATCTCTTTACTTTTTTATATTATCTAAGTTAATGTTATACAGATCTGATGATGAGTCTGTTCTTTTTTTCATTACTTCTAATCAAAAGGCGAAAATAGTCGCTAAACAAATGCCATCCATCAAAAATGCCACTTCCATAGTAAAGAAGATATAATAAAGAATAGACTAGGCAATCATTTTGGTTCCCAATCATTTATTCTCAGTGAAAATTAAAGAAAAAATGTACATATTGCATAAACATTTCTTAACAAAAAATAACTACTACTTAATGAACCAATGTCAAAAAAGCAGCAATCCCCCCCGAGACAAAGGCAATATACTAATAATAGAAGGAATATGAAAATATTTTAAAACCAATCATTTGAAATTGAATGTCTCTGGAATTAACATAAAAATAACATGAAAAAAAATTTATATATATGATTTCTTGTGTAAATTATATATCTTATTATTATGGGTGATAAAATCCATATCGTAGATATCGAACAAGACTAAAGTTTTAATGAAGATGAAAAATTTATTGTTAAAAATAATAATACTTAAAACAGAAGAAAACGGAAAATACCTTTTTCCTTTTCGTTTTTTATGTTGTACTAATCCTTCGAAATCAAATAAAATGTTATAAAAACATATTTATAAACAACAAAACATAACACTTATATTAATTATATAAAAAGCCTTTTTCGGCAAATTTATTTTTTGCCCTTTTCAAACATGTCTTCCAAAAATACTACGACTACATATACATAGCGACATCTATGTTAATACATGATAAGTAAAAAATAAAAGACAAAAGAATAAAAGAAATATACAATTAGTATAAACAATTCATATAGAACAGCTGAAACTGAATTGGACAGCCTATATTATCATATAACTTATACAACTCTACTATAATTTAAATCTTCATTTCGTAAAATGCATTCCAAACAATCATCCACATCAGCTATCTATCCATTCTTTTTTCATCAACCATTTATTATTCATTCCAATAGACGCCTTATATATATTCATACAATTAGTTTTATTATACATAATATAATTTGTTTCATATAATCTGCGTCTATTAACATCTTTTATATAATTTAAAGCCCTTATACTATCAGTACAATTAATTTTATGTCCAGTTTGCAAATAATGAACATATAATGCTGACTTATCATCTTTCCTATCGATAGCACCATTATGTTCCTTAGCTCTTTCGCTCAATTGCTTTGCTGTCTGCCCATAATAAACCATATTACAAAATTTACAAGTAATTTTATAAACCATTCCCCTTTTATATTGTATCTCATCTATTAACCTATAATTAGTTATTAACTTATCTAAATTTCTACTATTGGCCCATCCCACATTAATATTTTCATCCAAATATTTTTTCCTTTTTTTTACATAAAATTTTGTATACATTAGGTAAATATGAAATTTTAATCCATTTCTTCTTATCTTTATTATCATTTCTCTTATTTCTCTTTTTATAATTTCCTATAAAAATACTATTAATATGTCTTATCCCATATCCGCATTTTACATAATCTTGTTTAAATTTTTCTTTTTGCAATTTAGCAAAATTTCTATCAGTGTTAAATTTATCATTTTTATATTTAAAATTCTTTATTACATTCATCTTTTGTATCCATGGCTGCCTTGAATCAATTGGTATAATTTTTCTCAATTTATCATCTTTAACAAAATGCCTAATCACAATATTTCCATCTTGACTCAAAAACATCTCAATATCTAGATATCTAATCTCATTATCAATTTCCTTCATAGTAAAACGGATATTATCCGCATTATTATTAAACTTCCTAAATAATTTATGTACTATCCTTCTATTCCCTATTACTAAACTATCATCGACATATCTAACGTAATATATTACTTCTTTTTTAATTATACTTCTTGTTATAATATTGTTTTCCATATCATTAATAAAAACCGATGCCATTAACCCACTAATTGCACATCCCATTACCCATCCCTTATTTATTTCCCAAAATTGATTATTATATTTAAAAAACAAACTGTTATTTATCAAAATTAAACTTTCCTTTATTATATTAATAATGTTATCATCAGTAATGTGTAGCGATAATGCCTTTATTACTACATCGATACTTTTCAATCTAGGAATACTAGGATACATTGACTCTATATCCATCACAAAAATACTATGATTTCTATTTACTTTCAACTTATTCAATTCATCAATAATGGCCTCTGTATTTTTTATACAATACTGCCCATAACCAATCACATTAGCTATCCACCCGTTCAAATATTTACAAAATTTATTCAATATAAAATCACTAAAATTGAATAGTAATCTTAACGGGTTACCTTCTTTATGTGTCTTAATCTTACCAAATATATATGGATTCTCATATGACCTAGGATACAAACAATTATACTTCCCATCATCAATAAATCTACAAATTTTCATCTTTTTTAATAAATTTACATATTTAGTCTTTATCATATTTGTAGGGTCTTTAGACAATCCAATATATCCCTCTTTTTTTATTACCAGATCTATTTTATCATGATAATCCCTATTATATATCACAACAAAACGACAACCTTTATCTTCTTTACATATTGTTAATTTATACACATTACATACATTCTTAATTTCATCTATTATTCTTCTGTAGTTATAATCTCTAACAGATATATCAAGTTCATATAAATGACTATTCAAAACACAATGCAGTTTCTTTTTTTCCTCATATGATATATGTGCCAATTCAATATCCGTGGTTATTTTTTTCTTTATATCTTTGTCTATAAATGGAATAAAAAATGGATTTTTATTCAATAAAATACTTTGTTCAGTTGAAAATTTATAATCCGTTAAATTTATATAATTATTCGAATTTAGATTTATACATTCCCTGTATTTACTATCCAACTTCCGGACATTATCACTTCTATATGATCTTGTATAATTAAATTTTTTAAAAAACCATTCCCATTTTTTAGCGTATTTAATATTAATTTTATAATTCCATTTATTACGGTAATTATTTAGAAAACTTTTGAAAGTATCCCAAACCTTTATCACTTTCAAAATTGATTTTACTGTTTTATGTAAACTTTTAAGTTTACATAAAACAGTAAAATCAATTTTGAAAGTGATAAAGGTTTGGGATACTTTCAAAAGTTTTCTAAATAATTACCGTAATAAATGGAATTATAAAATTAATATCAAATACGCTAAAAAATGGGAATGGTTTTTTAAAAAATTTAATTATACAAGATCATATAGAAGTGATAATGTCCGGAAGTTGGATAGTAAATACAGGGAATGTATAAATCTAAATTCGAATAATTATATAAATTTAACGGATTATAAATTTTCAACTGAACAAAGTATTTTATTGAATAAAAATCCATTTTTTATTCCATTTATAGACAAAGATATAAAGAAAAAAATAACCACGGATATTGAATTGGCACATATATCATATGAGGAAAAAAAGAAACTGCATTGTGTTTTGAATAGTCATTTATATGAACTTGATATATCTGTTAGAGATTATAACTACAGAAGAATAATAGATGAAATTAAGAATGTATGTAATGTGTATAAATTAACAATATGTAAAGAAGATAAAGGTTGTCGCTCTTCCGATATATAATAGGGATTATCATGATAAAATAGATCTGGTAATAAAAAAAGAGGGATATATTGGATTGTCTAAAGACCCTACAAATATGATAAAGACTAAATATGTAAATTTGTTAAAAAAGATGAAAATTTGTGGATTTATTGAAAATGGGAAGTATAATTGTTTATATCCTAGGTCATATGAGAATCCATATATATTTGGTAAGATTAAGACACATAAAGAAGGTAACCCTTTAAGATTACTATTCAATTTTAGTGATTTTATATTGAATAAATTTTGTAAATATTTGAGCGGGTGGATAGCTAATGTGATTGGTTATGGGCAGTATTGTATAAAAAATACAGAGGCCATTATTGATGAATTGAATAAGTTGAAAGTAAATAGAAATCATAGTATTTTTGTGATGGATATAGAGTCAATGTATCCTAGTATTCCTAGATTGAAAAGTATCGATGTAGTAATAAAGGCATTATCGCTACACATTACTGATGATAACATTATTAATATAATAAAGGAAAGTTTAATTTTGATAAATAACAGTTTGTTTTTTAAATATAATAATCAATTTTGGGAAATAAATAAGGGATGGGTAATGGGATGTGCAATTAGTGGGTTAATGGCATCGGTTTTTATTAATGATATGGAAAACAATATTATAACAAGAAGTATAATTAAAAAAGAAGTAATATATTACGTTAGATATGTCGATGATAGTTTAGTAATAGGGAATAGAAGGATAGTACATAAATTATTTAGGAAGTTTAATAATAATGCGGATAATATCCGTTTTACTATGAAGGAAATTGATAATGAGATTAGATATCTAGATATTGAGATGTTTTTGAGTCAAGATGGAAATATTGTGATTAGGCATTTTGTTAAAGATGATAAATTGAGAAAAATTATACCAATTGATTCAAGGCAGCCATGGATACAAAAGATGAATGTAATAAAGAATTTTAAATATAAAAATGATAAATTTAACACTGATAGAAATTTTGCTAAATTGCAAAAAGAAAAATTTAAACAAGATTATGTAAAATGCGGATATGGGATAAGACATATTAATAGTATCTTTATAGGAAATTATAAAAAGAGAAATAAGAGAATTGATAATAAAGATAAGAAGAAATGGATTAAAATTTCATATTTACCTAATGTATACAAAATTTTATGTAAAAAAGGAAAAATATTTGGATGAAAATATTAATGTGGGATGGCCAATAGTAGAAATTTAGATAAGTTAATAACTAATTATAGGTTAATAGATGAGATACAATATAAAAGGGGAATGGTTTATAAAATTACTTGTAAATTTTGTAATATGGTTTATTATGGGCAGACAGCAAAGCAATTGAGCGAAAGAGCTAAGGAACATAATGGTGCTATCGATCCGAAAGATGATAAGTCAGCATTATATGTTCATTATTTGCAAACTGGACATAAAATTAATTGTACTGATAGTATAAGGGCTTTAAATTATATAAAAGATGTTAATAGACGCAGATTATATGAAACAAATTATATTATGTATAATAAAACTAATTGTATGAATATATATAAGGCGTCTATTGGAATGAATAATAAATGGTTGATGAAAAAAGAATGGATAGATAGCTGATGTGGATGATTGTTTGGAATGCAATTACGAAATGAAGATTTAAATTATAGTAGAGTTGTATAAGTTATATGATAATATAGGCTGTCCAATTCAGTTTCAGCTGTTCTATATGAATTGTTTATACTAATTGTATATTTCTTTTATTCTTTTGTCTTTTATTTTTTAATTATCATGTATTAACATAGATGTCGCTATGTATATGTAGTCGTAGTAATTTTGGAAGACATGTTTGAAAAGGGCAAAAAATAAATTTGCCGAAAAAGGCTTTTTATATAATTAATATAAGTGTTGTGTTTTGTTGTTTATAAATATGTTTTTATAACATTTTATTTGATGTTAAAAATAAATAAATAAAAGCATGCGTTAGCTCACCTTCTCATAACTCACAAAGCTGATCTTTTTTTTATTCAATTATATACGATTTTTTAATTCAATCATGTATGAAAGGCACCATCTTCCACTGAGATTTATTTATCAAATTCAGTCTACATTAGAAATCTGTCAATTGTGGTTCATTTGTCATGTATGTTGTAAATTGAAGTTGCATAAATTCAATACTTGATATTACCTAAAAAATAATCCAATCTTTTGGAAAATCGTGTGACGTTTGAGCATTAGATGTAATAGGGTAAAGTTGAACCAAGAACTTATGCTGTTATGCTAAACAGTGCAAGCAATTAGTGCAATTTTTTAAAAAAACATGCAGTTGTTTTGCATTAGTAATCATTTCCACTCATAGTTTCATTGAGCCCTAAGGGAAGATTCCGATATTTGGTGAAAATCTGGTTTACAAAATGTCATACATATAAAAACTAAAATATGTTGCTATGTTGCCCATTCGTTTATGCTAACCACTTCTTATTTTTTCAGATTTTGACAAGATTAAACAGAAATAATGTAATAAAGTTGAATATTTGTAATACAGGCATTCTTTATAGTCCTGAGCTCTGTTGTAAATATAAGGGATTTGAACATAGACTTTCAAGCTCCCTTCAACCATCCACACTATCTCATACCATGACCACACTCATAATAGAAAAGATAAATAATCACCAATATATGCATTTCTTGCTGAACCATTACGCATCACTTGGTCCAGATTATCATTTCCCTCACATATATTAAGATATTATACTTTAAACCTGCAATCCCTCTTCTATGTATTTAAATGGATATGGTCCTATACATGAGGGGTCAGGGTGACTTGAGGTCAACATGAGTATAACAATAATATTAGCAACAGCATGATTTTGGGCTTTCCATCATCAGATGTTCAATGGTATGGATGGCTCAAGAGTTGGAGATTGGAGTTGAAGCCTGTCCATTAAAGTGTGAAGATTTGCTATCTTAATGTAAACTGAGCACTGATTATATATCTGTGTGGGAGATGATAATCTGGGTTAGTTGATGAGTGCTGGTTCAGCACAATACATATATTGGTGATTATTATTTCTACATGTGTGTGGTCATGGGTATCAGCGGTATGAGATAGTGTGGGTAATTGAAGAGTGCTTGAAAGTCTATGTTCAAATCTCTTATATTCATAATGAAGTTGAATGTTCATATTATAATGCAAATAAACCATATCTGTCTTTGCCTACTATATTAACAGTGTTGATAACTTTTTAATAGAAATATGTTGAATTCTATTAGAGTAGAAATAAACTTGTAATGGAAAATTGGGATAAAAATTCAGCAATGGTGTTTTGATTGCAAGCGGATAATTTTTGTTGAATGGACTTGGTTATGCTCTCAACTCAAACTTGCATTTCCTCTTTTATATTTTGTAATGCTGTGTGTGTAGTTTTATCTTTAAAGTAATCTTGTTACATACACCTTCACATCATACCGAGATTATTACTAATGTTTTATACATGATATATTTTAGTTGTATATGGGTTTTTGAAAAATTAAATATAATATGAAATTTTATTACTGATAATTTTTTTTATCAGAATTATTGTTTATCTTGCTTTAAGTGGCATGACTAATTTATTTCAAATTATTTTCCTAGTGTTGCTTAGATAATTTTTTATAATAATAAAAAAGAGAGAGAGAATTTAGTTTCTGTTTACTGACCTAAGTGATTTAATTTGTAGATAGATTTATTTGTATGTTATTTAATCTGTAGATAGATTTATTTGTATTTTTTTCAATAAATAAGGGAAAGCATTATCTACTTTTTTAGATGGCTGTGAAGCCTGCTACGCAGCATTGGAACATGGAAAGCAAGCAGCAGATAATTGTAGTTCTGCAAAGTTGGACGAATCCATAAAGAATACTTACTTACATAAATGGCCTCTTATACCAGGTAATTGCATTTTTTGTGTGTTGTAATCTTTTAAATATATGAATTATCATTTCATTTAGTTATTTATGTAGCTACAAATATACAGAGACAAAACTCTCCATATAGTAGCGCCACTCAGTGCAAGCCAGAGTGCCTACTTATCCAATATTCCCAGATTAGTTTCTAGCTTGTGACCATCATCAGTTAGGAGCCTTGGATCTGAGAGTACTGCACCTAGATCTTAGGATCTAGATGCAACCTTCCAGCCGTCACCTTTTGCCGTTTTAGCTAACTATAAAGCTTTGAGTCCAAAGTGAAAAGACGATAATGTTTTCAAGCTAAGTTCAGTTGTCTTGATCTGAATTCAGTTCGGCATCCATATTTTTTGGCATCTTTGGTTTTTTAAAAAACAGCTTGCATAAGCATAAAGAATGGTGATCATCCATAAATATATTATTTTTAAAATTTTTTTTATAAAAGTCAAAATGAAAATATAATTAATTTCACTAGCTATTTATAAAAAATTTTTTTAAAGAACTCCCAGTTCAAAAGCATCAATATTTTTTCTATTCTTATTCAATTTTTTATATCCATAATGTGTCATAATAAATATCTAAGCTTTGAACTATTCTGATCTGCTTATCCCTATATCTAAAAAAAAAAAAAAATTGTGTCCATATTATTCATGGGAAAATGCTCTGTTGTAAATAAGTACTTTAAATTTCTTGGCGACTGGATCTTTAGTTGTTAGTGAATCTTCCAGGAGATAAAAATTGTTAAATATATTTGTACAACCTTTATCAAATCAGCACCTATTTCTTATTATAATTTTAGTGCACAACCTCACAGTTTTCTAAAACAGGCAAAAACTCTCTATATAGTATTGCCACTCAGTGCAAGCCAGAGTAATCATTGAATGCCAGAAGACTTATGCATAAAATCCCCCGTCTAGTGCCTAGTCATCCAATATCCCCAGACTAGTTTCTGGCTTGTGACCTTCATCAGTGAGGAGCCTTGGATCTGAGAGCACTGTACCTAGATCTTAGGATCTAATGCAACCCTCCAGCAGCCACTTTTTATCTCTACTTAACTACAAAACTATGAGTCTTAAATTGAAAACAATATTTTCAATCCTAGCTCATTAGCTTATATAGTCATATAGGTCTGAACTCAGTTCAGTACTTATACGTTTTGGTGCTCTTTGTTTCTTTAATAACCACTATCCTATTAGGCAAAGTGGATGGATGAAAATTATTTGAAAAAAAAACTTTAATTTGAAAATGGTAAAATTGTTTTTGCTTCTTCTCTATCTTATGTATATGTGAGATATTATTATATATATATTTATTTATTTTTTTATTTAATAATTTTTTAATTATTACCATTATTTTTTTTTTTGGTAGCAAAAATTCCAACAAACAGTCAAGATGTTGTTCGGATGTTAAAGTCTTTGCAACCCTTACTGCAAGATGCAATACAAAAGAAGCGTACTATGAGGTTATGGGATGCTACTTATACGGTATCTGGACCTCTTACTTGGAGGCAGTTTCATCGACTGGCAGGTCGCAGTAAGTTTAGTTTAATAAATTTTTAGTGAATATGATTAACAAAGATATTTCTTAGTTAGATACCCGCATAGGTGTATTTTTTATTTAGATGAAATCTTAATATATGTTTAAAAGTTTGTTCTCTATTAATGCATGTAAGCATTCATATTATGTCCGTAAAATATCTATTATAATTGCTAAATAAAAATGAATTATTGTAAGTGCTAGCATTCTTATAGAATGATAATCTAGTTTTTTAAAAATATAAGAATGAACCAATTACATGCGCTGTGTATTTTGTTATGTGTAATTCCACACAGCTTGATCAATAAAAAATGTAAAAATTAAAATAATATGTTAAACAGAATACAGTTGAAATAAATATATTATTAATAAAAGGTGAATGTAATATATTTTGGGAGCTTTCCTTATTTGAGTTTCCACAAACCGTCTCAAAATATTGTTGAAATCTTGTATTTTTTTGTTTAAAACAATCTTTTTTTTAACACAATAACTAATAATATGCGACAAAAAAATAACAGGCATTTTATTGTACTATAAAAGTTGTGATAAAAGATTGTTTTTATAGAGAAAAGAATAGAATAGCGAAATAGTTAGACGATGATAACATTTTGTTAAAATTACATTTCTCATTAATTACAATACTCTAAAACTAAATCTTTCTTGGCCACACTTCAAGTTCTAATAATATGAATATAAAGAGAAAGAAAGTAATTTTTTGATTTTGAACACTTTAGATATCTCTTTAGTGTAATTTAACGTATATACAACATAAAAGAGTAGCTACAGATTGTTTTTTTTTTTAATGTCAAATATTCCAGTCAAATGCTATTTCACTTATGTGGGAATTAAATATTATCAGTAGGATCTGGTCCTCATTACCAGTTTATGATGTTTATTCCTGTTTTTAGTGTAAGAAGATCAATTAAAAGTTTATTAATTATCTTAATTTTTATTGCGATAAATGTTATTTCTTAATAAAGTAGAAAATTTATGATGGAAAAATTTAATTTTTAAAAAAAAAAAAGGAATTTTTTCATATGTAAAGAAATTTTAATTAAGAATTAATATTGCTTCTACACAAACAGAAGTTTATTAACTCTTACATGTTTTAAATAAATTTACTGCTTAAAGATTTTGCCACTAACAAAATTAATCTTAATCTAAATATTAATGAAGTTACAAATGTATCAGTTTGTATAGTAAACATCTTATATATTGTGATTTTTAAAATTTATTATCTTAAAGTAGAATTTTAGTAATCAAAGCTGTATTTTTTTTTTTTAAGAATCGCTTATAATTTCTTTGCACATGCTAATGCAATGCTGCATGTGTATAAAATAAAATGACATTAAAAATTTAAAAACTGATTTACAATTAAATAAAAAAAATTAAAAAAACGGCTTGCTGTAGCTTCTACATATGTTCATGTATAAATTGGACTGTTTATCAGTTTTTAATTCACTTCAAATGGGTTATTTTCACTTTATTATTTTTGCATTTTATTCTGAATTTGTAAGTCTTCTGTTAAATCTGTTTCTTCAGCTGTTTAATCTGTAAAATATTTATCTAATGTAGTAAAATCTTGTTGCGTCTATCTCTTGTTTTTTTATTTTCCCACATATTTCCAGTTTGTCTTTGGTTCCCAAACTGGTCCTATGTGAAAATTACTATTCTCTGTCTACCAATTTTCAAAACTATCCTTTTATTATATTAATCTTTGGCTGGCTAGTCACAAACCTGAAGCAACATTTTTCTACGTAATTGAAGTTTTTTTTAATTTGAAAAATGGCATCGGGCATTCTCTGCACTGTGTGTTTTTGTTTTTGTTTTTTGCATTAATTAAAAACTTAGCAATGCCTTTGTGAGAAATAACGAACATTTATGAGTGCATCACTTTTGAGCTTTAGTTAATTGCAAAAGGTTGAGTGCATACTGTTTTGCTTCATAATTTCGTCCTTTACCCCGGCCTATATTTTTTTTTCTGTTAAGTATAATATTTATTAAAATTAAAGAATATAGAGAACCTGAAATTGTGCAAGAAATTGATCACAGCATGAAGAACTGATTGAAGTGTTCTACATCTTGAAAGCCCGTTCTTGTAACTGAAACATAAAATTTATACAAAACTAATATCAATCATTCAATCGAAATTGATATTTAAAAAATTAAAATCAATAACCTTATGGTATCTAATCTATTTACGTGTGTAATTATTGCGATATTACTTACAATTTGTATACACATTTTTTACATAATAAATGTGGAATGTTATCAGTTACAAATATGAATTGCAGTTAAAGCTAATAGTCAAATTGTATTTAGCGTGTACTTCAGTGAATAGTAATCACATTATTCAAAACTTTTCTGCTATGGTTTTTCGGTATATGTTGTCTTAGTTTTCTTTGAGTTGTGGTTTTAGTGAACTTTTTTATAAGTTATATTGTGCATGATATTTGACTACAATCATGTTTCTTTTCTTGTATATCAGGGAATGGGGAACCTCCAGCCTGCGAGGCAATTCCAGATCTCAATACGGCCTGAGATCATATTTAAAAACGTATATATGATGTCCTTATATAAAACTTGTATTTAAACAAGCGAGCAATGCAAGTATTGAATTAAGAACTAAGTCAAATAAAATATTCATTTTCTCAACTATATCTTTTTTTGATGTGATGTGATGTGATGTATTTGGCTTCTCCTTAAACGAAGTCAAGAATATCTCAGCAACTATGCCCAGATAAACCTGTTAGCCACTTTAATTTCCATTCCCCATTCTAAGTCTTTCCATATTCTGCCCCATCCCATTTCCACAACATAATCTTTGTCAACTCTATGGCCTTTAAATCTAAATCCCCCTTATCTTTTCGCAAACCCAGCATAAAAACTAATAACTCACTTTCTGTATTGTCACTTTGTTCATACCTATTCTCCCATAACTTCATTATCTGTACCCTTTCTGCTTTCAAGCATTTACATTCAATCAACAGATGCCTAATATTTTCTATACCTTCCTTACACAATTTGCACGCTAAATCACCCATAGTTTTCCATTTACATGTATATTCTCTTGTTGCTAAAGATCCCGTTCGAGCCTTAAACAATAAACTACTTTCCTTACTATTATCATAAATTAACTCGCTTCCAATATTCCGTTTACTTCTATATATATTTAAACTCTTCTTACCCTCCATACTACTTCTCCATCTCTCCAACTCCCTATTTTTTATTAATGCTTCTATTCTTTTATCCCATTCCTTACCACTATAACACTCAACAATCCTCCTAATATAATCATCCCACCTTTTATACAAGTATACCGATATAAATTCTTTATCCAAATCTTTCGCATACTGCATTACCTTTCTCACCCATCTTGTTACCTGCCTTTTACTCATAACCCAATTAAACACTATTTTGGCTATTCTTTTACTATCCATAAACTGCAACTTACCAAACATTTTCATTTTACTTTTTGCATCTCTCATATAGAAACTTGACCATCCCATTTCTCCTTGAATTGCCTCCTTTGCTGTCCACATCTCTGCATCTAATGCATGTCTTCCTACTTCCCTTTGTACTTTCTTTAAATAATCTAAAATCCTTTTACTAACACATAATGCATCATTACCATATGTTAACCCTGCTACTACAATTCCCTTCAATACAATTCTAGTTACATCATATTTATTATACGAAAATACTGTTAGTTTCTTTACCAAACCTTTTCTTTTCTTTGCTTCATTTCCTGATTACATAAGATGATTCCCAAATACCTATTAAACATCACATAATCCCTAGTGCCACTCAGTGCCAACCAGAGGAATCAATGGATGCCAGAAGGCTTATGCATAAAATCGCTATCTAGTACCTACTCATCCAATATCCGCAGACTAGCTGGAGGGTTGCATTAGATCCTAAGATCTAAGTGCAGTGCTCTAAGATCCAAAGCTCCTCATTGACGAAGGCCACAAACCAGAAACTAGTCTGGAGATATTGGATGAGTAGGCACTAGATAGGGATTTTATGCACAAGCCTTCTGCATCCATTGATTCCTCTGGTTGGCACTGAGTGGCACTACTGTATGGAGAGTTTTGCCTGTTTTATATATTTTTGTCTTCAATCTTTATAATAGTTCTAGTTCATTCTGTCAGAGGCACAATAGTCCAACAATTTATAATGCATGGTCTATCTGGCAATGAATTTAATGTACAATGCTGAGAGCATTTTGTTTTTATAGTGATTTTCGCAGATAAACGTATACTAGTAAAAGTAAAACTTGAGCTTAATTTATTCTATTGTCATTATTTTTCATTTAGTTTTTTTTTTATTATTATTAGGCTGGCTACACTGAGTAAGATAAGAAACATTGACAAAAATTGCTAATTTCAAAAGAAATGTATCAATGTATACTTCTTTTTTTTTTATCGAAATAGAAAATCAATGTGCCTGATTATATCTGGAAGTAATTTATTTAATAAAGAACACAGTGTTAATAGGCACTGTTTATCAAAACATTCTGATTACAACAAAATTGCTGAGGTGGAAAATAATTTTAAAATGGAAAATCTGAAAAGAAGCATCATCAAATGGCTGACAGGTTCCATAAAAAGTATAAATAAATCAGAAAATTCTGTGTAATCAAGGTTACATTATTTCCAAAAAAAAAAAGCAGAAAATTCAAAACCAGTTTTTGAAGGGGACTTGATAAAAAATGACATCCTAGTTTCTGTAGAATTAATCTGTTCAGAATAGAATCTGTTCAGAATAGAAAAGAAATTTGAGTATTACAAGACGAATGATGTTACTTTATTTTTAATTTATAAAAAAAATGTGACCCTCATTTAAAAAGATAAATTTGAAATTGGCCTGCAAGTTGATGAAAAGATTGCCTATTTTCAATGATTGGGGATACATTAATAATGTTTTTGGTCAGATGTAGCAGACTAATTTTTAAGCTGATAATTTTGTATAGCTTCTGAATGATATTATAAATATGCAAATGCATTTTGGTGGCAAAAAGCTCCACTTTTGCTATATATGAATTTAGTAGTAAATACCATTTTGTTAATATGGGGGAATGGACAATGCTTATATTTTGTTCCGAATCCTCACGTTCAACGTGTATATAGTGTATAATAGTTCATTTTTTCGTTAATAAACATTGATTAGAATAGAATACGTATTGTTAATTAAGTGTACAGTATTCAGCACGCACATACTACATATATAACACAGATGTTTTTTATATGGGTGGTATGCATATAAATCAAGATTACTGTACAAACAAAATTTTAAAAATAATAATAATATATTTATTAATAATAAATTGTGGGGGCACATTTATATATATTTTACTGAGTGTGAGGGTTCACTCATGCATTCACTAAAGCAATACGAATAAAAAAAAATCTTCTCTGTGGTCTCTTTTTACTTTTCTCTTCTGATATTGGCCAGTGACTTTACAAGTTTGGCGGCAGTTTTTGAATCTTTAGTAGACAAAAGTTGTCCATAAAGATTACTACTGATTTTCTTCTAATCTAGAATGAATTGCTTTTGATATCCACAAAAGATGAACTCCAGCAGCTATCATTATGATTTTGTCTAATTTATCACAATAAGAGGAAATTGGAGAGATTATATTAATATTCTTCTCAAGGTATCCAATGCGGTATATCAATTTCATTTAACTTTTTTTAGATTCCACCAGGAGTAGCATGACTTTCAGCTATAGGAATGTGGATTCCAAAAGTGATTCCACTTAATTTATTTTAACCATGGGGGGGTCCAATATCAATAGCTCGGTAAGTAATCGCGGGACATTTTTTGTCAAAAGAAAGAAATCCGGAATTGTTTCTGTTTGTCATCTGACTAAATTGAATGTACCTCCTTGGCATTGTAGAGTAAATGCATGTTGTTTAAATCTATTCACTATTAAAGTTGACAACCTGCTTGATTTTCATTTACATATTAACAAAGAGTACTATGTAAATTGAAATTTCCTAAAAATAAAAGAAAGCCCAAGATCTAGAAGAGGAAGATAGGGCCAGTTTGCATTGAAAGAGTTATACATATTGCACATGTAAAAGTTATCTTATCTGAATTGTGATTGCAATATTAATTGAACTATCTTAAATCAGAATTGCTTGTTTTTTATATGATGGTTTGAAACAAAAGTAGCCATATATTGTTCACAGAACTCAGATTCTATCGATAATCTTAAGAAGATGTACATTATTAGAAGAAGGATAAATCTCCTGAAGCCAACATTATGCTGCACAATTAATTTGTAGATCTCTATTTTTGATTTTAATATGCTCACAATAGATGCTTCTGAAGATCCATTTTCGAAATTTACATATTCCATACTACTATAATAGTTACTAGAGAACTAGTTGTACGGAGATTGGACTAATAGATAATTTGAAGATGTCCATTGTCATTCATTAGATCACCAATCTACTGCTTTTAATCTGGTACAATTGTGTTTTGGTATGTTTTTAGGGACAAATGTAGAAGAGCGGTGAATCATTAGTGGTATATGATTTTAGCACTCATGTTTGGGAAGTTTGAGTACAGCTACAAAAATGAATTATATGCCAATGGTGCTAAATCCATAACTGGTATTACGATAATGATTATTCGATGATGTAATTTAATCATTTTTATTTCAGTTGTAGTGATTTTAGAACATTAAGCTTCCTTTTTTTTCTTTTGATTCCATCTCTATAACTAGCTAAGTTAATAGCTTTTTTGCAATGTTTCAGTTACATATAGGATGGTATCCATTATAATCTTTATTTTAATAATGATTTTTGATCTGTAACTACAGAATTTGTGTATGTGTGAGAATCTAATTAAATGTCCTTAGCTATTTTACGTAGTTAGGCATATGAAGAGAAATGGTAATGATTAGAAGGGATATGTTTTTTTACATTTGTAATATTGATGGTATTGCAAAAAGATTTTGATTCTAAACCCTTTATTAGAATTTATTGATTTAAGCATGTGTAAGGCCAGATCTTTTTAGTCACTCTTATAGTTGAGAAATTTAGTTAAGACTTCGTTCACTATATTATTAATAGTATGTAGAATTATGGGGGCGATTATTTCTGTCAGTTATTGTTGTTAACAGTGTAGCAAAACCATAGGTGAATTGGCTATAAATGCAATTTTTATGTTCAAGTTTATTTAAAACATCAGAATAGATTCAAAGATGTATGATTTTATTTTTCTCCATTTGCCGACCCAAAATAATTGGAAGAAAAGGGCTAAGAGGCAAAAATGTTCATTTATATTAGCTTTATTAACAATCATACCAAATATACTTTATGTTAGATTTGTTAGTGTTAGTACAATTTTAACAGTTTATTTATTTATTCTAACCTGATTTTTTTGTTAGTCTGTATTGTTATTAATTAATCCCTTTGAGTTTATCACTAACTTTAGTTTTTATAACCCACTATATGCAAGTCCCTTGTTGATATATATTTTTTTTATTACAGGTACAGAAGATCAATGTGAACCTCAGCCTATTCCATCATTTTTGCTGGGTTACGATAAAGATTGGATGTCTTTATCACCATTTGCTGTCAAGTATTGGGTATGTGTTCCTATAATTCCTAATAATGGTTTCATAATAATTTATTTGTAATAAAAATTGCTTCTACCATGTCGCAAGATTTTTCTCTGAGCACTTACGATTTGTTATATTATTCTAATAAAGTATTACTGTTTTGCTGCATTATTTTTGCCGCATTTATTATTTGTCATTATTTTTATATATATAAACATTAATTATATTTTTAGTAATTCATGTTGTTTAATTAATGCACGCAGTTAAATTTACACATATAAGAAGGTCTCCTACAACAAACCCAACATATTTAGAAACAATTTTTTCCAGATTCTAAGCCTAGAGCCAAATTACGATTTGATTTAATCATTTAATTAAGAAAAATACAATTGAAAACTATAAATGTAAAAACACATAAATTTATTTATGTATACAAATTCTAAGTTTTAGATAACCCTGTACTGTACATGTAAATTTGAAAGCTCAATTTTGAAGAAAATTAAAATTGAATAGTTAAAAGCATAAAGCAATAAAAATCATAGAAAGTTACAAATCGTTGATTTAATCATTATTTATACAGAACTTCATTTTCTCGCAAGTCTTGTAAAATATGACAAAGATGTCTAACCTATTTTGCATATACGTACTATATCGGTCATTTGCATTCGATATACCAATCTAGTGTAATGAGAAAAGAAGTTCATTGTACGATTTATTCATTCTAGAAACAAAAGCTAGAGCAGACTACTTTACTATTGATCATATGACTTTTTCAAATCATATGTATCAGAACATAAAGATTCCATTTCAAAAGAAAAACGAAATGTGTAATTACTGGTGCATTGATTTACTCATTTGTATGTAAATAGTGTTATTGATAAGCAGACTGTATCCATACTCCAATTGCTGTGGCTGCATTTTCAAAAATTGATACCATGAGCACTTCTGTTGCTTATTTTTGTAGCGTTTCATTTTCTGTGCCAGAATCCCTAACCTCATACTTAGTAAAGTTTTCCAATTATGCTTTATTAGTCTATCCAGTATTACTGTTAGACCATACCTTTTTTAATCTCTATGCATGTAATTTGGAAAAATTTGATTTCAGGATGCTCTGATCGTACTAGCAACATACGTGTAATATTTTTGTTCCAAAATTGTTTAAATATAGATTTTTTTTTATTTTTTTTTTAATAAAATTTCTTAATTCTTGATGTCGAGATAGTAAACTTCCAATTTTATTATTACTTTTTGATTCCATCGACTTTTGATGTTGGAAGGAAGAAAATACCTATCGTAAAGCAAGTCGAATGTTATTAGATTTAAAAAAAAAGAGCAATAATGTAACTGACCAACGATAACATTTATTCACTACCAAATTATGTTATCAAACAAAAGCATTTACCATGAAGGTTATGTTTCTTGCAAAAAAGCTTTAGAGGTTTGCAAAAATGTGAAAGAAAAAGTATTTGAAAATTTTTACAGTGATTCAGGTTCAGATTGCATTCATAAAAATAAATTAATTAGTTAAATTGCAATTCTAAGTTTGCATAAATTCTAACTAAGGATCTGCAGTTTAATGATTTCTATTGTGCGACTTGGTACTGACCCTGTCTTTGTAAAAAAGGGATAAAATTCTGGCCCTATATGTGTAAAAAAGGGATAAAATTTTCTAAGTGCCTTCTGCTACAATCTTTCCTTTCATTCTAAAGATTTTTTATTTTTTGCTTGGATTTAGTACTTTATTGTGTTGTCTTAATTAATTATATGTTTCAAGTACTTAATTTGAGTTTTTTCCCTGCCTTTTATTTTTGTTATACTTCATTGTGAATTTTTTTTAAAAACTTTTTCTTAAACTATTAGAAATTATTTTTGTAATGTATTTTAATCTTCATGATTGTGTGTCTTCTTAATTATCTCTTTGTAATATAAATATAGTCACTCAATCTATTGTTTTTCAAGTGACCACAGGAATGAAATAAAAAAACTATAAATATATAAAACAATTGAACGTAAGTTTATTAAAAACTAAAGATAAGAAGTGATTTAGTGATTGATATAAGTTAGCTATTAAATTTTAAATACAATTTATTTATTATAGTCCAGGAGTGGGCAATTGTTCTGTCTTGGGGGCCACAGAGGTTGGCGGAGGGCCGCATCGGGGGCCACTTTGTGGAAGCGAAGGTTATTCGAAGGCCGCACCTTTTTTTCATGACACAATAACATTGCTTTATTTTCTGTATTACCAAAGAAATATTTGTTTGTCCATTCTTCATTAAGCACACGACATTCATCACCGATTTTACATTTTTTCAGAGGGTTCATGGTTCACTAAAGTTGGAAATGTATATATTTGCTAATGCAAAGACAAAATTGAAATTAACCAGATCAACTGGAAAAGCACTGCACATCGTATCTACACTGTGCACGTGTATTAACATGGCCATCCTAGTGGAAAATACGGGACGAAACTTTGGTCATTCACGGGAAGGAAATCTCAGTTCAAGACAGTTTTTTCTGATTGTCTTGGTGGGCCGCCTCGGGCTGCTATTTGTCCACCCCTGTTAGTCAAATACATTCAACACATCATTTGTTAAATATATATATTGTAATGATCGTAATCCCTTTCAACAACATAAATGACCAACCAACCGATGGGCAGCTACCTACTCTTAGCTTAATCTTTCAAAAAGTATAATTAATCAACATGCAAAAACATCTTTTACATGAATAGTATCTCTTACCAAACCATTGCATATGTCCATGAATATTCATCACATGATCACCATTCTTTATACTTATACAAGCTGTTTAGACAGAGACAAAATTCTCTATACAGTAGCATCACTCGGTGCAAGCCAGGGTAATCAATGCTGGAAGATTTGTGTATAAAATCCCTATCTAGTGCCTACTCATCCAATATCCCAGACTAGTTTCTAGCTTGTGGCTTTCATCAAGATCCAGGTGTAGTGCTCTCAGATCCAAGGCTCCTCACTGATGAAAGCCAATGATTACTCTGGCTTGCACTGAGTGGTGCTACTGTATGGAGAGTTTTGCCTCTATTCATTAATATTCATAATCTGTAATTAACGTTATACATGTGGCTAACATAATATCACAGTAAACAAAGTAATACTATAATCTAGATATTTCTTAGAGCTTTTAAAGACTTACATTTGCATGATAATGTTTTTCAGAATATGATTGAATGCAAATGGGCATTTTGCGATTTGCATCTGGTGCGTATTTTTTAGCATATAAGCAAAGCTGTGATAGGAGAGCAATGAGATAGCATGAAAAGTTTAGCATAAACAATATTCACTTCATAAACTTATTTAAAGTATATCAAAAATTAGATAATTAATTACCCTTATGTGACTTCATTGACTCAAAGTGAAGACTATAATAAAGAAAACGCAAAGTCCTTATTTAAAACAACAATTAAATAATTTATTAAATAAAATAAGAATGCATAACTATGTACTAAAGAATTATATGATAACTATTAATATTTTCATATATAATGTTCTCTACATAAAGAGTTTACTTATGAGTGCTGTTATAAAAGACAAGGTCGCAGATAGATGTAAGGATGTGTAATTCTATGTTGGGCTCATACAAATACAAAATTAATAAAGTCGCTTTCCCGTAGATACGATTTAAATGTCATTATCTTAAAATCTAAATAAAAGGATTTCTCTACATTTTATAGATCCCAATATGTCCTTATTATAACACACTATTTAAATGTTTTACTGAATTTAAAATTTAACTGTAAAGTTAAACTTTAACTACATATTTTTGTACTAATTTTAAATTATGAACGCCATCTTGGTTTTCCTTAGCAACGCTATACTCATATATATAATATAAATTGAAAATTGCAATCGTCATAAAATAAAAATTATTAAGTTGATTATTTTAAACTATTAGACCAATGGGATTACTATCACAATATATATTGAATTAGGCATTTCCATGGATTGTTATTATAATAAAGAATATAAATGAAGAGACAATATCCATGTAAATAGAAATAACCTTTGCTCTTTGATATCAAGAAATTATCAATTACTACTAAATGACAATCCCTGAGACCAAAACAGTTTTTTCATTTAACCTGTAATAGCTCTTGTTGAGTTTTTTGTTGAAGTAAAAGGGATCATCTTTTATTTCAAACTCAAGTTTTTATAAGGATGTAAACTCTGAAATATGTAACTTTAATGCAATAATTAAATATTTTTAAAAGTCAGTTAATATTAATTACATGTGGTTATTAAATTTTTGAAAAAAAAAATAAAAAATCTTATTGTAAAAAAAAATTAAATTGGTTTTTATTTGCTTGTGATAGATTTCAATACTTTAATTATCTTTGAAAATGTTACTAAGAAAAATTGCAAATACCTTTTTTAAAATTGTTCAGATTTTTGAGAGAAATTGAAGCTAAACAAAAATTACTCTTTTGTTTAAACTTTTAGCAAATTGATAAACGTATTGGGAGAAAAATTAAATATTTTTTAAAGTAAAAATAAAAAGAAATGGTTTATGTATCTCTAAATTTTAAGAGTTAAAGGAGATGTGTGTATGATAATAATACTATTAATTTTAATAAAACAAAAATATATTTATAAAATTATGTGGAAAATATTGTGTAAGGATCACAATTTGTCAAAAATATATGCCAAGAAAATGATATACATATATGAAGAATTGAAATTTCCTTTTAAAGTTTACAGGTAAGAAACAATTACAACCATGAGGTTTAATCAGAGGGAATTTGAACCCAGGCTTTTAACTTCCTTTTAGTCATCCACTCCGTCTTATATGACTAATACACACTACCACATACATGTGAAAAAAATATAAATCTTCAATATCTGTATTTTGTGCTGAACCAGCACTCATCAATTAGTTCCGATCATCATTTCCGACACATGTATATAATAAGTGCCCGGTTTATATTAAAATAAATCCTCAAACTTTAATGGACAGGCTTCAATCCTTTCCAACTAACTCTTCAGCCAACGATAGCATTGTTTTTTGTCAGTTTTAGTTGTCATACCCATGTTGACCATAACTTAAAGTTTGGAGATTTGCTATCTTAATATAAACCAAGCACTTATTATATATGTGTGTGGGAGATGATAATCTGGATCAAGCGATGAGTGCTAGCTTAACACAAAATACGAATTTTAGATGTCATCTTTTTCACATGCATGTGGGTAGTGTGCATTGCTTGAATAAGATGGGAATGGATGACTAAAAGAGACTTGAAAGTCTGGGTTCAAATCCCCTCTGATTATATCTAACTAGCATACACCTGGATCTCGTTTTATGCGATAGATAGGTTCCTCAGAAAACACACGCAAAAGAAATTGCACAAAAATAGACATAACTTACCTTGAAAAAGGGGGGGGGTACGGACTGTGATTTTTCAAAAATTGCATAAAAGCAAAGCACCAACGTAAAATTACTTTAAAATTCGCGCAAAAAAAAAAAAATAAGGAAATAAAATATGACTAATAAAAAATTTCAAATTTGAAAAAAATTGATACAAGACAAACTTTTTTTAAGTATAATATTTAATTTTATTCAAAACAATATATTTTTATGCATAATTTACAGTACAGTAATTTACATTTTTTTATACCCATTTTAATTATTATCGCTATTTGCCGATAAACAGGTTCATTTGCAAACTGGTAAAAAATCAGATTCTTCACAAGAGGAAATACAACTAGCACCAACTTCACTCTCATGTTGGGTTAATGGTTTTCTGGTAACAATGTAATTAGTAATTAATCTTTGAGACGATGATTTTATTAATTGTTTATGAAGCTCGCGATATCCAGACATACAACCATTTAGCTCTCGTTGGAATTTAAGAGCACGTTCGTGATTAGTGTCATTAATAAGAAAATAATTTGCCAACTGATTAGAAAGTTGAAGACCTTCTCGAATCATTTTTGCAGTGAAAGGAACAGGTTCCACTTCTATTTCATTATCTTTTTCTACACTGCTGGGAAAAATTTAATTAAAACTAACAACTAAAAATTAAATTCTTATTTTTGTCTTTAATTTTTTAATTTTCAATTCCTTTTAAAAATCAAATTTCGTTTCACATCACATTAATTTCAGGTCGCCATAAGTAATTTTTAAATTGTTAATTACAATTAAAAATCAGATTTTAATTTTTAATTGCCAAATTTAATTGTGCCCACTACTATTACTCACCTTTTAAAAATAAACTTGCGGACACTAAATAATTAATAATTGATTACGTTCTTTTTTAAAAAGCAAAAACAGAATGTGATTTAAAATGCAAAATTAACACGCACAATGTTTGAACAAATTTACATTATAATCTTGTAAAATTTAATGTGTGTATACATAAAATGTGGAAATCATGATTTTAATTTCATTATTGCATAAAATCTTACTATTATAAAGCACTGAAAATATTGAAATTACTAAGATGAAAGTCGAATTCCAGTAATGTGCTATTACTTTCAATATGACATAAGTGCGTGAAATTTATTATTTAAAGTAATAGCGCATTATCGGAGTTCGACTTCTGATCTAATACTGTGTTAACGCATAAAAGAAAACCGCATACAAAAATATAAAGAAGAAATATGAATCGCGTTAAATAAATCCACGTAAAACGAGACCCAGGTGTATTTGTATTTAAATAAACATGATGTTTATATATACCCTTTAATTTATAATAATTAAACTGATAAATTTCCAAGGGCTTTATATTAAAGCAATGCAGCATCAAAGTAATACATTTTGCAAATGAAAAATGTAATGTATTCTTTATCTACCATCCATAATTGTGGATAGCAGGTTTACGCAGTGATATTTATTAAAGTGAGTGTGAAATCAGCAAAGTTGTTCACACAGTTTCAATTGATTTGTATTAGCAAGCATGGTGGCATTACTTATTATAGCTACCACTTGAATGTTTTATTACTCCAGTTATTGCATGTGATTAGTTCTATATAATTTGATTTTTACATACCTTTGTTGCAGTAGTTTGTTGCATTTAATACTAATTATTATTTAAATTTATTGTAGGACAAGTTACTATTAGAACCATATTCCATGCTCCGAGATATCGCATATGTTGTTGTAGCTCCAGAAAACGATTTCATTCTCAACAATGTGAAAAATTTTTTTAAAGAGCTAAGCGGAATTTATGAGGTAACATTTTACAATTTACATTCTTAGCTAATATTATTTGTTTGTATAATTACTTTTAATGTTTTGTAAATGGAGGTATTATCAAGCACTGAATAAATGAAAAAAAAAAAATAGAGTTTATACATTCTGTTTTGCTGAATGGTTCATTTATCGCTTAGAAATCTGTTGTTGAAATTTTTTGTCGAATTGGTGAAATGATATTTTTTACAGGAATAATCATTTTAATTTCATTTACAGCTAAGATATTGAGGATTTTGAACATTACTAAAAATATCAGTTAACTTTCTGAGTAGAGTGATTTTTTTTTCCTCCGATTCTAATTTTCAATTCCTGATTATGGACTCACAAAAATTAAATAGTTTCGAGAAATAAATACATTTTGGAACTCGTGTTACAAATAAATATATATTGGTTTAATGTTTAAAAAATATATAACTTAAAAACAATTAAAGTTTGCTTAAGGTTATAACGTAGTAATACCAAAATATTTTCATTTTCACAGCATAGCATATTATTTATAGGTTCGTATATATTTTCACCCATATTAAATATTTTAAAGTGAATTTAAATCAAAAATGGATTTAAAAAAATTTTTTTTCATCAATTTTTCCCCTGCAGAAAAAAAAAATGATGTTTTTTAATGAATTTATTAATAGATCTTATGTGTGTGATATCTTTAGTTCTTCATTTTACTGTGAATTAGCAAAAGTTAATTCATTAAACAGTTCTGAAAAGTTTCATTTATGATCTTCTCCAAAACTTGAATATTATACATCTCTAAATTCTGTTTTTTTCTTCATTTTGTCAATTACTTATGCTCATTGTTTTTATTTAGAATTTCCTATTGTTTTTCTGAAATCTCATCTAATACCTATGGAAGAAGATAAATGTAAAGATTTACTTTCCAAATTGTGATAGAAATTGTATTGACATTATTATTTATATCATCAATAGTACTCTATTTCATGGACAGGTCCAGAGAGTAGTAACTTCATTAATTTGTCTATTTTTTGTTTTATTTCATTCTCTTCATTGACCGACTCTTCAATTCCACGTAAATTTTACCATCTCCTATCCTTCAGATGTCAATCTTTTCCGTCCTTTTTTCTTGCTTCCACTCATCTATCATTTGTATACCCTTTGATAAAAACTAATTAATATATTACAGTATATGGAAGAAAACATCTGACACATTTATAATCCTAGCAATATTTTTCTTGCATAAAATTATACAATCTCTTAAAAAAAAAATTGCCTATTCACTTTATTTTATTTTATAAACGAACTATATGATATACAGTCATAATATACGTTTTACAAAGAGTGAAGGAAGTTTTTTGATATAATCACTTTAACACTTCATTATTACTCCAATCAATTTTGACAAAGCATTTGACTACATTAATGTACAATTACTTGCGAAGTAAATGTCAAAATTCACCTGTAATGCAAGGAAAAACGAACGCTTCATTCCTACTCCAGTCAATTTTGACAAAACATTTGACTACATTAATGCGCAATTACTTGGGAAGTAAATGTCAAAATTTACCTGTAATGCAATGAAAAAACGTTTTGCATCATGTAACTTCATTAGAATCATTGCTTAAGTTTTGTCTTTGTCCCTGTATTGTTCGAGATTTGTATAGGCATTTTACAACACCTGATTTTAACTGAAATCCCAGGCATATTACTTAGCAGTATTTAATCACAGAATGTTTGTCCTAGCAAATATTGACAATGTGATCATAGTAAGGGAATAACTAGTCTAGACATCCTCTATAGAGTAATTATCAAGCATTTGTGGCATTGCCTGTTATCAGTATTTTTTCATGCATTAATCAGCATAACAACTTATCACAGGCTCGACATATTTTTGTTACAAACTTGAAATTTATATTTTCTGCGTTTAAAAAAAAAAAATTATTTAAGTACCTAAATATTACCCTTTTTTTTTATTATTATTAAATAATAAAAATTGTAAGTAAATATACGGTGGTACATCTTAAAATTTCTTAACTTTGTTAAAATAAAAAAAAATTTTTTGTTTGAAAGAAACATTTCAAACATACTCTGTGTGTTTTTGGACGAGTGGCAGCTCTGTGCTCAGTGTGCATGGAATGCAGCCTGACTATCCCTTCTAGTATTTGAACTTTTTTTTTTAACTCCTAAGCAATGAACCATTCAATTATATTTTCCCTAGCATGAATGGTATTGGTAATAGTATGGTAGACTTCAAAGTCAGAACACAGTTCAATTCTCTTATTTGTGGTGCACACACTTAATGTGAATTTTCATGAGCTTCCAACCAGCAAACAATTGGATTATATTGATTATTTTTACTGCAAACATGAAAAGTAAAGTGAAGATATATATCGTTATCACTATTTTCAATCAGTATCGTTCCAATGCAGAATGGTCTCTCCATTTTTGATCTCTAGCCTCTTTTTCACACCATTCCATCATACTTTCTTCTTTCATCCATCTATCTCACGTGTGGTCTTTTTCTAGGTCTTTTACAAATCCGGTTTATATATGTCCAGCCCAACTATTTTATTAGAAGTATTGTTTTAATCTTTATACATATACAAAATTTGGAAAATAAGTTCTAAGCATCAATTTTTAGGCTTGTAGAAGACTATCTTTCACTTTTAAAATAAATAAATAATTTTCTTTATATGTGAATTCCCGAACAATAAATTATTTGATTATACACATTGGCTGTCTGCAGTGCTGTCTTTAAATCAACACATGTATTATGTAGCACATAATTTAGTTAGCTATTTGTCACAAAGATTTTAAGGTATTAGGCTCACCTGAATCATGAGTTACAACATGAAATATGACAGCCGTTTTATATCTTTCTGGAACATGTTCAATGCTCTTCCTGCCATCACCAAATCTTAAAAATCACTTGAAAATGATATTGCGACTTGTGGTGTTACTATCATACATAATTTAAATCATTTTAATTATTTCAGTAGCAGATTGGCATTTTAAATCTAAATTTAATGTTAAAAGCATACAAAACACACCCTGTCACATTTCATGTCATAATTCGTAATCCAGACATTCAAACACCTTAAAATTTTTGTGTGAGAGTAGCAATATAGCACTTGTATTGATTCAAATGGCTGGTTTGGGAGAGAATCACACATCTTTTCCCTGACACACACTAGTATATAGATAAAATGTAAAAAGCAATATGTTAATAACTGGGAATTTTTGTTACTTACAAATAAAATAAATAACTTGATAAATATATATTTATTCGAGGTAAAGTTTACATAAAAAAGAAAATGAAATTAATTATAATTTTTATCCAGAAAATTATTATATGTGCGCTATCAGTATAAAAACACCAAATTTAATAATAGTATTTCATTTTGTGACATTTTCAAATAAAGCAAATTAAATCTGTTTTATATGAAATAAAATACTAACCTATTCTGGTTTATGAACAGAAGGATTTAAATTCTGCATTTGAGGAAATTTTTTATGTGTGTATCTTATATTCTTTACAATCCAGATGTTAGCTATTATATATGTTGAATAATTCGATATCTTATTTCCATAGAAGCCAGTAGATGGCGCTTTAAAGAATGTTTAATCTAGTGATATATATAATGAATGAAACAAGTAAATAAAGAAAAAAAAGATGAGCAATAATAGCTTTAATACCACAGAAATCTTGTGATATTATTTTACACAGTAGTATAAAATACAGATTAATTATTTACATATAATAATCTTTTTTTAATTTCAAATTTCTTTCACCATTAATAAATATGTAAGAGTTAATACGCTTGACGCATATAGAAATTAAAATTCTTTAGTTGAAATAATTATTCCTCATGGCTAAGCGCTTTCAGAGATTCCTTCTCCATATTCATAGCCTTCAACTATAATAATTTATGCAAATCTATGCAAGTCCATCTTTTCGAAATAGAAAAGGATGTATCTGTTCTGTTTATTGCATCATCTCTTGCTATAAATCATGCCTCCTTAATTTTCCTCATGATATCATTCCTTTCAGTAGAAATTATTATAGCATTCACTGAGCTACCTTCATTTCTGCTCAACACCCTTTTGTACAAATACTTGTGTTCAGCAATTCTATTCATTATAGTGGCCCAAGTTTCACCGTAGTATACTGCTTTACAGTTTTTTTGAGGGCATGTCATCCTATATACCACATGTAGTGTTATTTGTAGGTCTTTCTTGTCCTTGGAATTGTTAATCATTCTATTGGAGTTGGGAGGAGTTCGAAAACCTACTTTAAATTCACCCTGTAATTTCTTGATTAATTTTCTTGCGACACTAGGTGTGTATGGCAGACATATATGTTGTTTCTTATCATTGTTTGGTTTGTTTATATTAATTATCCAGTCAGTAGTTTCACATTATAAAAACAATAAAAATATTTATTTGCATATAAAAAAAATTTTTACTAGATGAAAAGGTTAAAATTAATGTAAAATTCAAAATATCAATATATTGAAAAAAAAATAGTTTTTCAAATTCACATACATGTAATATCTTGATTGGACAGCAGTTTAAACCCACTGGATTTATCAGATATTATATTCATAAAAACAATTTTTTTAGAAATTATTAACACATGAAAAGTATAAATAAAAAGAAAGTAATAATAATAATAAAAATGTAATCAGTTAGGTTATTTCACTATTACCTTAATTTTAAACAACAAAACAAGTAACGTTTACATTTATACATATAGAAGTACTGATTTTTAAACTACATGATAAATCTTCAAACAATACATGAGCACTATTACATTATTTTAATGAACCTACAATTTAAATTCAGTTATCAAAATTTTATAACAAGAAGAAATGTGAAAATGTTTTAATTTTCACCTAATAAAATTTTTTATGATATCCCCTAGCCTTCTCAAAATATATAAAAAAAAAAAAGATTATGTAATAATTTCTCTGATATAAACTGAACAATACTTTGAAAAATTAACGTTTATTTAGAGGCCCAAGGTAAGTGTATTTTGCTCGAAAAAAGATGGTGTTACTAGAATATAAATTGCAGTAATTAAAGTGTTTTTACTTAAAATGTTTTATTTGTTTATGCAATATAGAGTTTAGTCTTTTGTTGTTTTTTTTTTTAAATTATGGCGGATTTTGAATCCTGACTTTCCCGATTTCTTATTAGGTATGTAAATTGGGTCGGCATTGTCCTATCACTAAAGTTTTACGGGATGGCATTATGAGGGTTGGAAAAACTGCAGCTAAGAAGTTAGCAGAAGAACCAGTTGATGAATGGTTTAATAGAATAGGTTAGTAGTATAGATTCTTAAAGTCTTTGCTTTTGTGACCGTAAATTTGCTTATATTTATATAACTGGAATACTTTATACATTAGGCGTATCTCCTATTGCAAGTAAATTGAAATTATATGCTCAAGTTTGCCGGCATCATTTAGGTAAGTCGATTTAAGTAAAATTAATATTATTTATATTTGAAAACATAGTTATATTAACTTTCCACTTCTAACATTTGTCTGATAATACATTTTATTTCTAATTATGTGTTGGGTTATTTTCATTATCTAGATGAATTGTTAAGTGATTTTAGAAAAATTCAAAATATTTATCCTTTTTTAAATGCATTCAACTATTAATAACATGTAGATTAGTATCGAATGCAATATTTCGAGTGTTATTCTTTTCTGTTGATGGTGTTGGCACTAATGCCGGAATTGAACTGTTGCCTCAGAATCGTGAATACTGAATTTAAAGTGCCCTCTAATCACTTAGTTTATTTTTAAAAAAACTGATTAACAATTCAGCTAGATGATGGGAGTAATCCAATTTATAATTCCGATAGTATATTTTTGAGTGTTAGTATTTGAGAGTATATTTAAGTAAAATGATCTTATTACAAAAAGGTTAAAAATAATTTTAAATTAACTATAAATACTCGAGGGAGAAATTTATTAGGAAAATTGCACTGTAAGTCAGTACATTTTGTAACAGCCCTGTTTTTTTTTAATATTCAAATGAGATGTTAATTTGCTGTTTTAATATGAATAGTCATTATTGAAATTTGTTCATTGTGTGAGAATGTGCGATATTACATATAAATAAAGTATTCTAGCTGGCTAGTCAACTATATCTAACATGCTTCAATATAGATTTTTTTTTTTTATGAACTTCAATTATTGAATATATAAAATGTTGTAAAAAATGATTTGTTTCTAACCAATGTTACAAAGTTATCTTTTAGTTGAATCTTTACATGGTTTTTATAGTAATTTTTAATTATGAGTTTGGGTGATGATTATATATTATAAATTGAGCTTTAGATAAAGTGTAGATATCATGTTAATAATAGAGTTATATATATTAATTAATAAATTGATTAATGCACCTTATAAATAAATATTTGTAATTAATAAATCTTTCCAATTAGTATTAGACTTTTCCACCACTTGTTATTTATAATAATATATCAATTTCAAATTATTTAATTTAATGAATGTTGCAACAATAATTACATTTCCCAAAAAGTGCGATGAGTTGAGACAAATTACTACTAATAGGATTTATGGTACCTACAATATTCGTAATTAGGATTCCCATCCATATTAAGTGAGCGTTGATTAGTCAATTCTCAATCAATCTAAATAGCAAATGGTATTTTGTTAACAGTCTTAAAATTTAGTCCAGATAGTCAATTCTCAATTGATCTAATTGGCCATCTGTTAATAATCAGTTAATGAGTATCTAATTATTAACCAAGAAATAATAGTCCTAGATTAATCTGAATTGATCATTTGATGATCGATATACTGAGGGGGGAAAAGTAAAAAATATGATTATAATATATTGCAGCTTTTACTATTGATGGAGAGATATCATATTCAGAGCTGATCTTGTAAAACAGTGAGTCACGCTGCCAATGATGCAGACTCAAAATAGGCATAGAAACGAGATTGATAAAAGTATTTGTTTTTATTTCATAAATATTTTCCCTACACATTCATTACTTTGTTTTGTAGTGTTTTAAATAAACCTTGTAATTTTAAAAATGTGCACTTTAAAGATTGTCTAGAGCCTCATATTTATTCGGTCAGACTGGTCATACTTCTTTAGGCACTGAGCTCACGGATTTGCTCTGCTTTACTTAAGGTTATATAAGTATTTGATAGAATATTTTTGTCTTGTGCAAAAATTGACGCATATTTTTACTTTATTAAAATCAAACCATATACTTAAACTTGAAATGGGCATTTTTGTTTTGTGCATAGAATTTTGTAATCTCATTTATTTGATATTTTTCATTTCTATAAATTATATTTTTTCACTGTTGTCCATTTTTTTCAGCACCTCATTTGGCCATGCAACCTATGGATAGCACTTTGTTAGAATCCCCTTGCACTAAATCCATGGTCTCCCCAATGCCTCCACCTACACCTGAAACAGAAGCATTGCCTACAACAGTATCTTCAACTTCTACTACCGCCACTATCACATCTGCTTCAACTATTTCCACTTCTGCATCTAATTCTTCTGAGAAGAGTAAGAATTTTAGCATTTTTTTTTGTTTAGTTAGGTGTATATGTATATAATATCAATTATATGAAATAATTGTGATTTTGAAAACAGACTTTTCCACTGATATAACATATTTTATTATAATAATGAACAACATATAGGGTATATTTTTAGGATAAATATGCTAAGGTATTTTTCACTTCAGTAATTTTATAAAGAATTCCATTAATTTATCATCGCCATTAATAGTCACTTGTAAACAAGTACATGTTTTCCTAACTTTAAAAAGAAGGATAAAGTAAATTCTGGAAATGTGGGCATTATTATTCATTTTCATTATCAATCAAACAATAGTTTGTTTGCTTTAGAAGACAGTTTTATAAACAAGGCAGGTATTTTTGATCATAATTTTTGAAAAGTTTTTTTTTTTAACATTAAAAATCATGACAAAATATATTGAAAAATTTATAAATGTATATATACGTTACAGTTGTTTTATATAGTGGAGTCATGAACCACGCTGTATCTAACTACAGGACTACAAATTATATGCTATTCAAAGAAAAACTTAAACAAACAAAAATGTAAATAATCAAAAGCAAACTTTTAAAATTTGCATATTTTACAATATTTGAGCAGCTCATGTTTAAAAAAATAGATTAAGTTTGTAAATAAATTTTACAATATGCCAGTAACCAATTTTTATCTCTGAGCGCCATACACGATTGTATATATTAATAAAAATTTTTCAATTAATTTTGAAGAGCACATCCTTTATTATCCTTTCCGAATTTAATATGCAGTATTTTGCATAATAAAATATTTTCTGAGCATATTGCTAAAAGTTTTACAAAATTTTAAAACATACTAAAAATTGATACTGATTTTCAATCAAATTAATTAGAGCGTTCTTAATTACGCTATTATATTTATATAAGAGAAAAAAGTTATTGAAAGAAGAATATTGTCCAGAGCATATTTAATAATGCTGAAAATTCAGACATATCACTATTTACTTTAAAAATAAAAATAACGTAGTGTTTTTCTTATTCTTACTTCTTCAATGAATGCATGAATAAACACAGTAAAATATTTATAAATGTTTCCCTCAATTTATTACTAATAACTATAATTTTTATACTATAATCTTAATTTATATATGCATTCTATACATATAAAAAATCATCTGTAGTATTGTGTGTGAGTGATTAAACGTACTGTACACTTACAATTCAATAAACTATATATTCTACTCTAATAAAATATTTGTCAATAAAATGTAAGCTGTTACGTGCTTTATACATTGGTATGTGACAGGGTCTTGAACAAAATATAGTGTGGTTCGTGGCTTCACTATATGTTTGAAAACAAAAAATATTTGATGATTGTAATATTGAAATAAAGATTAAATTGTTTTTGAAGTTTTTCATAGTTTAAAAAAGAATATGAGAAAGAGCATATTAGAAATTTACCCCCTGTGTAGGAAGCTTAAAGGTATATTAGCCAGTTCAGGAACTTTAAACTCTCAAATTCAACGTACTGTTACTGTACCAGTATACACAAGTAACTGAAAATAATCTAATGTCACATTCTTCAAGAAAGTGATTAGTTATTGTAGCATAATTTCAAAAAAAAACAAACCACTGTATTAATATTTTTTAAGATTTGCTTACATGTATAGTGTTTTGAGCATTGTAATACACGTTATATATAGAGCTCGCAAATAAGCTCTTAACAAGCTTTACAGAATATCCCCAGACTGGTTTCTACTGGTTTCCTCAGTAAGGTGCTAGGTTATTCAAGCATTAGATTAAAAATACCAGGACAAGCTCAGCACTTTATCTAATAGATAACTATTATGTAGAAAATCTGAAATTTTCAGACATTTATATGTCTTCCAATCTAGCTATCTAAGTTAAATAGCCATATGGGACTGAACCAAGTTCAGATACACCATATATTAATAACTTTAGCAATATAAAATCACCAAAGCCTTAATAAAAAATAAAATTACAAAGAAATCAAGTCATATCTTACATGACCTAATTTAACAAGCTTGTATTACAAATGTTATATATATATAGAGCTCGCAAATAAGCTCTTAACAAGCTTTGCAGAATATCCCCAACCCCAGACCATTTTCTGCTACTGGTTTCCTCGGTGAGTTGCTTGGATATTCAAGCATTAAATTAAAAATACCAGGACAAGCCCAGCATTATATATAACATTTGTAATACAAGCTTGTTAAATTAGGTCATGAGATATGACTCGATTTCTTTATAATTTTATTTTTTACTATTAAGGCTTTAGTGATTTTATATTGTTAAAGTTATTAATGTATTATGTATCTGAACTTGGTTCAGTCCCATATGGCTATTTATGTTAGATAGCTGGATTGGAAGGCATGGATGTCTGAAAATTTCAGATTTTGTACTTAATAGTTAACCATTAGATAAAGTGCTGCACTTGTCCTGGTATTTTTAATCTAATGCTTGAATATCCTAGTACCTCACTGAGGAAGCCAGTCGCAGAAACCGGTCTGAGGTTGGGGATAATTCTGCAAAGCTTGTTAAGAGTTTATTTGCGAGCTTCTATATTGTACCGGACCATACTCCCTGCGGAATTCTTTTCCTAATCTTGCACTGAGCATGAAGTGACCAAGATCTAACAGGTAAAGAAATGGATATCAATTTAGCCGATTTCTATACTCATATATATCAGTACTTCCGGCTAAACTGATAGAAAGAGTGGGTTGACAGGAATCTTCCAGTTAAAACACCCTTTAGTTGATCTCTTATTTTAATGCCCGAATATTTAGAACAATGGCAAGTACACACCTTTGAAAAATCTATTTACAAAATAGACCTTTGCGCGCCACTTCTAGAAAAGAATCAAAAAATGAATTTTTCACCCTCTTAGAAGGGTGTGCAATACCATATGTTCAGCGGAGCATAAGAATAAGATTTAACACCCCGGTAGAGCGATATCCCGTGTGGCTAGCTCAAGTCACTCTACATCTAGGGTCTTCAAATGGGTAAGTTAAATGATTATTACAGGTATGTGGTTGATAAGGAAAGAACACATTTTATCGATATAACTAATACTATAAAAATGAAACAAGTTTAATAATGTGATTAAATATTTATTTAGTCCCAAATACCCATTACCGTTTCATATAAATGATGATATAATAACAAAATACTAAATAATTAATTATCCCAATATATATAGATTTTCAAAGCGTTTAAATAGATAAAATCCAAATTTAAATAAGAACAATAATAATTCCCTAAAACTATTGACAATGTTTATAAGTAATGGAAGTGGTCTGAGCTCTTTTTACTCAATAGAAATAAATTTTAAGTTGTGTGATTTGATATACAGATATGAGATTTTCGGTCATACAGGCATACGCTTTTACTGATAACTTTAAAACCTTTTTATTGATAGGAAATATAATAATAAAAACTATGCATATTTGCACAATGAAATATATCACTAATTTCATATTTTCAACAAGTCAATATGTTGCATTGGCTCAGATACCATATCGTACTCACCATAAGGTACTGTATCTATTTCCGTTTTGCCAAAGATAAATTTCTATACATGTATATACGTGCAGCCCAATTATACACCTACTATTATTTTAAATATAAAGTTATTAGAGTACTTGCTTATAGGGAATCTATAATAAATCAATCCCTTCTTACACTCATCGTGAGGTGTAGCAGTCACAAAAAAAATAACTTAAAAAGGATATACGGTTAAATACATTTTTTTTTTTTTGATATTCAGCATGAGATATCATATTTACCGAATATAATAAGCGTATGTACGCATACATATATATATACATGCATATTTATATTTGACGAATTTCAGGAATAACAACAACAGCAAAACGAATAGCAACAACAACAACAACAAAAAAAAAATCTCATTGCAATCTTTGTTGAAAATACTAATTTGAAATAGAAACATTCACTCAAAGGATTTAAGTAAAAGCTTTACCATTTATGACCGCAATAACCGTCAATTTATACATATGCGAGAGACTCTCTCATTTTTAAATGATAAATAATAATAACAAAAAAAAATATATATCTAATCGGAAATAGAAAAGTTAATTATTTCAATGTTAATAAATATCTTAAAATAAACTTATATCTGCGTCTTCATTCTTCTCCTCTGGGCTGAGTGGGCTTCAAGTTAACTGGCTGTGTGGTGACGATTTCTTCCATTTAGTAAGGCGGCACTGGTCATCCTCCTGGGCGGTTGGAATTGGCGTGGTCACATCTGGGCGGCTTAGGACAGAGAAAGGGCGGTGCACTGGCTAGTTGTCTACCCCACGGTCATTTTGCCGGAATCTCTAGTATATTGCTTCATATCCTCTTTTTTTTATATATATCTAAATAGTAACGAGGATTATTTAATAAATTTTCCTAGGCTGTCTCCAATAGTTATTCGAATCCACAAAGACAAGAGTTCTTAAAAGAACTGTATAAAGGATTTGTTCTAACGAATGTCACTAATAGTACTATTCATAAATGACTCTCTAAGTAGCTGATCGCTTGGAGAATTCTGGAGCAACGAAAAGAATGACTTGCCCAGAATGGCTGCCAACGAAAGACTGAATCCCACAGCACTATCCATCCCACTAATAAGAACCAATTCAGATATCCCTCTGAGAAGAATGAATCAGCCAATCCTTTTAATCTAGCTTATCACTTAGATTGCAAACATTCCTTTATATTTTTCCGATTAAATTCTACATTTTAAGTTTGACATCCATCTTGAATGCTCAGACCACTTGATTACAGCTATTCATTTCAAAAGAATTTCTATTTAAAAAAAAAAATAATAACATTTTAATTATAGCCTTATCAAACATTTTGCTTTTGGTCAGATTTTTGCAAAAGCAATTAACATTCTTTGTTTATAGAATAAAATTAGTTTTTAGAGGCAGTAATTAACAAAATGAAAAATGTACAAGTATGTTGGAACAATTGCTTTAATTATTTATTTTACTACTATGTTCCAACATTTGATTCACTTGTTTAATAAGTTTGCCTTTCTCTATTTGAATTTTTCAGAGAAAAGCCCAATACATAAAGTGATATAAAAAATATACAAAATAGAAAAATAAAAAAAATACATGAGCTTATTTTACAATATTTTCCATGTCAATTTCATATTATTTAAATTGGTGTGTGTGGGTATTTTAATGCTCAGACCACTCCATTATCAATATAGCACATTTATATATTTGTTGTGCTTAATCCATACTTTGTGCAAGGCCATTTGATAATGCCTGGCACAATATATAACATTTGTAATACAAGAAATTGTAATACATACACACGCAGTGGGATATGTTGCAATGAACAAATCGTTCAAATTTTTTTCCCCGCTAATTGGAATTACTAAAATGATGACTAATAGGACAACAAACACTACTAACAACTTGTGCCATATTTGTTAAGCTTAATCACCAATTTAATTCATTTATTTATTTGCATTTTTAGCAAGCTATATTTTGTTTTAGTTATTATGCAGTATCTTCAATGCATGCATGCAATAACAAATGGATATCTAGAAACAATTATATTCATTATAGGATGTTTTACAAATATTAAATTCTCTCAAATGCAGTAGCTAAAGAAAATTTTGAGCTTTAAAGTTGATGTATTAATATATGCTAAGCGCTTTGGAAAGTTTGTGTTTTCATATTCATAGCTGGAATAAAAGTAGCGTCCAACTCAACAGTATTTTAATTAAAGCAAAGTATAAACTCTTACTAGTACTTAGTACTTAAGATACTTCTTCGTTTCCCACAAAATAAGACCTAACCAAAAAATAAACCTTAGCATGATTTTTGAAGGTGCTTACAGTATAAGACCTAGTTAAGATCGGCAACCTGAGAAATGGGTTTTGTTTGTCCGTTGAAACGTACAATGGACATATTGGATTAAAAATTATTGATATTAATGCATTAAATAAATGGTAATATATATTTTCCTGTCTACTATTTCGACAAATGTAATTCTGCCTGTATAGAGAAACAATTTATCAAAAGTCAATATATCGAACAATTTATAATTTCATTTATATATATTTACGTACTTATTTTATTTAATACTGAGATTAGACATGTTTGATTTACTTTTCTAATTTTAGCATGGTAGTTTTTAAATATTCAAGATAAAAGAAAAATTAGTTTGATTTCACAAACGGTTTTTTTCTCCTAAAAAACTTTTATTAAAATAACGGAAGTGATTTTAATAATGAAAGTTCAACTTAAGTTAAATTATCAATCTTTCTTCTAAAGAAAACTTTTTAAAAAGAATATTCAAGCAAGGCTATTACAAGTAATTTTGAAAGTGTTAATAAATTGCATGCTTAATTACGAATGAATGTGGTTGTGTCATATATGAATCATTGTAATTCAATATGTCATATGTTGTAATGGATGATTTAATGTGCACGTGTGAAATAAAGAAATATTTTCTGAAATTTTACGCTTGCATTTTTTATTGCATTTGTGTGAACAAACTATTCTTAGCTGTAATCATTTATTGTTTGTTATCATTCCCGCTTCACAAGTTTTCGATTAATACTTGATTTAATATTAAATTTAAACAAAATAATATTTTTATTGCCAAATAAGATGAGGGCAAAAAAAAAAAAAGGAACTATTCTGATGATTACAAGAAATCAATGGTGGGGGGAAGGGGGCTCCCCGGTAAGAATCTTACAGCTTTCTGTGAAGAAAGGTATTTGATTAAATGTATATTTTTATGCTTGAATAAATATAGATGTTTGTACATGAAAAATAAGCTACTCCCTGAAGACAGTGTCTTATTTCGGGGAAAAGAGATAGAATTATCATGTTTAAATTAAGAAGAAAAAAATTTGTTTTCAAAAATTATTGTTGGTGATGTTTTTATCAAATTTTTGTATTTATAATATTTATAAATGCTATTAATATTAACTGAATGTCCAAATATTTATTGTTTTATGCATCAACAAAGCTATCTACAACTTTTCTGTTTCTTTACAATAGCTTATTTTATAAACTGAAAATAGATTTTTTGATGTTGTTAGGTTTTAATGCGATATTGCTTTCTGAGTTTTTTTATTCAATAAATATAGAATTATTATTTTTCTTGTAGTAATCAAAAACATAGTGTCTTTTTTTAGTCTTGGAAGTAAAAATGTAAGTCGTAACATTTTAACATTTTTTTTTTTCAAACTGGTAAAGTAAATCACTGTTGTATTCTTATCTTTAAATTTTGATAAAATCATTAATATCTTGCTACTGTGATGGGATATCCTTTGTTCATTCAATTGCAAGGAACATGAGCACAATAACAAAATCAATATTAGTCAGTCATTAGGAAAAATAAAAGTCCATAAAAGCAACTAATAGTTTATCTAGAAAGATTTGCACTTATATTAATAAATATTGGGCGGGGGGGAGGTGACAACACAAAAAAACTTAAATAATTTTGATAGTGAATTCTCATAATTCAAGGATAATTATATTAAAGTAACATTTCTCTTTTAATTAAGGTAATGACAATTATTGATGGAATTTTGTATAAAAGTAATACAATTTTAAATAAAATCTAGTACGTAGGATTCCAAATTTTAACAAATATAATACTTTTGTTAGTTGTTTATAAACAGAATAATTTATTTTTAAAAAAAAACTTTTTTTTTTAAAGATTCTGATACAAGTAGTGAAACAATAGCTAATCAAACCAAAGATGTTAACGGCAATCAAGATAATGAACAAGATGAAAATTTACAAACACCTGCTTTAGTAGTCTACATTGTGGATCCCTTTTCTTTTGGCAATGAATGGGAAGAAGTTCATAGGTTAACCACAATTGGACTCCTCCGGTGTTACTCGGAAATGGTGAAATATTTGCCTGAAAATATCCAGAGTAATATAACATTGCAGGTTTGTATGTGTATATGTATGTTGTGATTGTTGTTTATTTGATGAATGTAACTTTAATTTACGCTAGGATTTTGTTTTAAAACATTTTAGTTTTTATAATTGTTTTCATATTAACGTAAATGCATGTATAATAATTAAATTTTAGTCAGTCATAATTAAGTTGAGATTTATTTAGGCGTTTTTGTCAACAATTATAATCTGTAAAAAAAAAAAAACCCTGTTTGCAAACTTCCTTTGTATATATTTAAAAAAGACCTCATTATCGGTAATTATTTCTATCGTAACCGTAGTATAGTTTAAATTCAGATTGAATAAAACTTTGAAAACATTTTATTTGGGTGAAGTGTAACATTTTTTTTTTTCTTAAAAAAAATAGATAACCCCTAGTCAATTAGCTAGTCATCCAATATTTGTTGGTAAATTAGTTTCTGGCTGTTTCCACCAATTAACACTTTTTTCATGTGATACTTTTTTGTTATTTTACTATAATTTCTATGAGAAACAGTTAATGGAGTTTTTGTCTTGCAATAAGCTACTTAAAAAATTGTTTATCAACTTGTGCATATAGAATCTTTATCAAAGTATAACATTTAATATTCCTATTAAATTAACAATTATATATAAATATGTTGCATTCCTTATCAAAACTAAATTGATTTAATTTTGAAAAGTCACTAACCATAATAATGTTTGTGTTATTCTTTATAAATACCTAGTCTAGTTGACTATTGTATAATAAAAAATTGTAGTCCTGTGCCTTTTTCCTTAATATGTGTGCCAAAAACAATACATTTTGGTAACTCATTTTTAGCATTCAGAATTTTTTTTATTTATTTCAAAGGGTAAAAAAAAGTATTCCTTTTATTGATACTCCACCAGCAATAAATGTAAGACGCTGCCATATTTTCTGGTGTTTATTAACTTTTTAATGTTATCTGATGCACAAGGTCTGAGAGGTCCAACAGGGAACGGCCTTGGAAAAGGCTTTTTTTTTTTAGTTAAAGGATTTTTTTTATGTATTTATAAAAAGAGAAAAAAATGAACAAATATATGACAAAATATTTATATCCTATTTTTTCCTTAAGATAACTCCGTTAGTTAGAACTGAAGATAGTTTAAGAGAGTGGGAATGAATTTGTATATTTAAAAAAATTAATATTTTGTCACCAATCATACTGCCATAGTTCGAATAAAAAATATAAAAAAAATCATCTTTTTTTATACATATTAAATAAGTATTTTTAATTTTTACATTATTGAAATAAACAATATTCCGAGTATTATAGTTGTGTGAATTGAAGTTTGCTTTAAATAAGATAAAATGGGATGGTTTATCCATTTATATTATACTCAAAGAAGTATGGAGAGATGTATGTTGGGAGTAACAAGAAGAGATCGAAAACGCAATGTATGGGTAAGAGAACAAACAGGTGTTACTGACCTCATTGAAAAAATTAAAAGATTGAAGTGGAGTTGGGCTGGACATATTGCTAGAAGAGATGATAATAGATGGACAATTGAAATTTTAAACTGGATTCCAAGAGATTGTAAAAGACCCAGAAAGAGACCACATGTAAGATGGATGGATGAAATAAGAAAATGTGTAGGGGTGATGTGGAGAAGAGAAGCTAAAGATCGGAGAAGATGGATTAAACTTGGAGAGACCTTCATCCTGCAGTGGATTGATAATGGTTGATAATGATGATGATGATTATGACTATTATTAGTATCATGAGTTTAAATGCTAAAGAAGTATACCAGAAGAAGAATGAAAAATGACATACTGAGATGAACGATAACACATGGATATAAGGAATAGTTATATTAATGTTTGAATAGAACAACAGAAATGAAAGATACCTAACTGATATTGCGAGGAGTTTATTTTGACAGGTTGTATTTACATTAGCTAATTTAAGTTTTTTTTTTTTTTTTTCAATCTTAATTTTAAAAAATATTTATTAAAAATGCAATAGTAGTTCTTGAATTAGTAGCAGTCTTTTGCAAACGAGATCAGCTATGTCAATTAAAGAAAATAAAAAAAGAATAGAAAGTCAATAATAATATCTAAATATGAGATTTGCAATGATTACAATCTGAGCCACACACTCTAAAATACATCAGTATATCGCAAGAAAATCAAGTCATATATCACATGACCTAATTTAATAAGCTTGTTTTACAAATGTTATATTATCCCAGCTCCTCACTGAGGAATGCCAAAAGCATGAAACCGGTCTAGGGGTAGGGCTATTCTGAAAAGCTTGTTAAGAGCTGTTGTCATGCTCATTATATATCAATATATCTAATATGCTGGTCCATTATTTTGATAGCTTGATAATTTGCAACACTGCTTTTTATTTTTTGTAGCAAACTTTGTTTTGGTGAAAGACTTAACACCTTATCAAGTTGTTTTGTCGTATTCTATATTCAGCTGTATCTTCCTTACGAAAGCAAGTGGTATTGCTCTTCTTTAGAATGTCTGAGATATTTTTAAAATGTAAACCGCCTCTCCCACAAGATCTATATTTGAGTTCACTATAAAACACGTTTTTTAGGGAAGTCTTGTACTATTCATTAAGCCTAGGAAATGCAAGAAAGATTTTCCAATGAGATTCCATGGTATCATATTCAGCAAGTTAAAGAACATATTGATTGATTTTTATAATTTTACCAGTTTTTTTGTAAAATATGGAATATATTTAAATGAAAATTTTTCGGTGACTTTATGTTACATTTGAATCATTCACTTTCAGATGGTGAATTTAATATAAAAAAAAATAGCTGTATATACCGCTAATTTAGTTGAATAAGTAAGTATTTCAATGCAATGAAATAATTACAATTTTATTTTATTAAAATCTGTGTTTTTTCTCATCTTTATATTTAAAAATCTTCAAGGTATGTAAATTGATTTACATTCTCAAGTTGATAACTATGCAAGATGAGAATTGATGATTATTTTTCCTTTCAAATGGCTAATAAAATCATTCGTTTTTTTAGCACTAATTACTAGAATGAAGCTTCTATATGTTGTATTCAAAAAGTCCAAGGTACATTCTGTAGGTTGTCTCTTAAATCGCAAGGATATCACAGTCATCATCACATAAGTCCAAGAGTCAGGAAGATTAAATTTTTGCTTTTAATCAATTCAAATTCTATCACTTACTTGTAAACCGTTTCAAAGATTATTCTCAAAAAAATCAAAACCAAACTTGGAATTAGTGTACATCCTTCTTTAATAGTAGTTTCAAATGCTTTAGACTTTTTTCCTGTAGTAACACTTTCTCATTCCATTATGTGCAAACTGTATAGTACAAGTCAACTTTAGGACAACTAATTAATTTCAAACAATACAAAAAACCTTTTTGATTCATTGCATCAGATGTCTTAGCAATATTAATAAAAGCAATCTACAAATCACTTCTGTTCCTAACACATTTTTTGCATTTTACTACTAATAATAAAAATATAATATTAATTTCATTTATGTTATTTAATAATAAACATATTTATAGTATTTTGTTTTTTTATTCTCTAAAACCATTTTGAATCTCTGGTAACTTCGTGTATTATTGAAAACATTCACTAAAATCTTCAATATATCTTTTCTATAGATTCGTCTATTACTTTGGACAATTGAATCACCCTTAAGATCAGATTGCACAATTTCACGAGTCCCTTTATTTGTAAAAATATTTCAATATTTTTGAGGCTTTTATATCATCACCATCTTTTAAAACTTCTCCAAATATGTCATTAGGACCAGCAATCTTTCCATTTTTAAAAATATCAGCAAACTGTTTTAACTTCACTATGTCAAATATCTTTGTTCAAATCTAAAGACCATGGATATGTCATTAAAAGTATATCAATTCATTTATTATTATTCAAAAGATTAAAATAGTTCTTTTACCCTTCAAAATATTATTCTCATCATATAATAATAGGTCATCAATGGATTTAATAAAATTGTGATGTTTTTCAGATCCATTTTTTACCGTCAATGTTTCAATAAAAAAGATCTAAAGTGACCATGATCAGTGAATGTTTTTTTTTTTTCTGTGCCTTTTTATGTCAGTCATTAAACTTAGGCCTTTAAATCTTTAATGCGGATTATAAAGCTTCACATTCAATTTATTATTCTGCCAAGTAAAAAAATGCCATATTTTTTTTAATCAAGTCATTAATTATAGAATTATTATCAGAGAAACAATCATGGTTCTTTCTTTATTTTAGTGAACCCAAGAATAAATTTATTTATATTCGCAATTTTTCTTAAGAGAGTTCCAAACCACACTAATATGCAGTTTTGAAAGTCGAAATTTATTACATATAATAGACTCTTTTAAAGAACAAACATTATTTACCGATATGTTTGGAATAAGATCCTAATACAACTGTTTAATCTTGGAACATATTAATCTATGACCTTACCAACAATCTATATTAATACCTGTTCATGTAATATGAATTTCTCCTGTTTTCTTCCTCCTAACTATAATATTTATTAAATACCATTGTTTTGAATATGGATGATTTATGGTTTTTTTATAGTGGTTTTTCGAACTAAATAATTTGTTGATTAGTCTTTTAATATAGTAATATAATTTAGTCCGTAAAAATGCAATCTATTCAAATTTTAGTCATTATGCTAAATAGTTGGGTTAATGTCATATAGCATGGCACACCTGAGATTTAAATGCGTATTACATCCAAATAATTTTATATCTCAAACAGAATATAGATAGGAAAAAGTTGAAACGTTGGCTCATCTGTCACTCTATTAATATATTTGAACAGAAATAAATGCTTCTTCAGATAAAAATTGCTTGGTGAAAATTTCAGATTTGCTGTGCATTTGTCAATAGAAGAAATTTTCTTGTGTGTTTTACTAAATACGTTTCTAAACACCGTGTTAGGAAAAATGTAAAAATGCATGCGTGTAATAGTCCGGTGATAATTATCAAATTATCATTTTCAATAAGTTATTGTACACTCCAAATATGAAGCATTTCAATCGTTTGTTAATAGTATTTGGAAATTATCTCTTGATTATTACCTATTCAATGTTTGTCTTTTGTGCATATAGTTATAAAATGAGTAAAACAGCTCGTTTTTTAAAATCTAAATATCAGTCATTTCAAAATCAATTTGCTTCAAATATTTATGTTATAAATGATCGTAGTATTCAATGAAATAGCCATTTTTTATTATAAAAAGTTATTTATTGAACATGGCAGTTAATGATGAACAGTTCAATTACTCATTAATATTACCAAAATTAAAGTAAAAATGGCTCTGAAGAAGACTGTAGGACAGTCGAAATGAGAGTTTGTGTATGCATATATGTACCATAAAAGGTTTTTTGCTAAAAAATGTTCAAAATAGAGTAGATAAATCGCATTTATACTTGTTAATAGAAATTAGAAATTATCACTTTAATATTATTTATTTTTGGTGTATTATTTATCATTATATATATATAGTATGTCAAGGTTACATTTCTAAATAGGCTTTTTTTATATACAGATAATACCATTGGAGGTAATTTTAGAACAAGGCCAAGGAGAAGATCACAACAAGCATCTTGATAGGTTAAAAGCATTAGCAATTTCTGTCTTTTCTCAGTGTCGAAGATCACTTGCACATATGGTTACTGCAAAGTCTTTGACTGGCCTCGGACCGGCTGCATCACAGGAAGCGTTTCTTAAATCAAAAGATGTAATATTTGCTTTTTTAATGTTTTTTTTTTTTCAGTCCCAGGTTAAAAAGGTATATTAACATTTTTTATTTCATAATTTTAAGGAGAAAAATGCCGGTCCTTTGAAACTTTATAGTCCTACCTATACATTGGCACCAATGAAAGATAAAAACACAGAATTAGGAGAATCATTTGGCGAACGAAAAGAAAAATGTACAGTTCTTTTTTGTAATTATTGCCTGTCTGATGATCAGCGGTGGCTTTTAGCTTCTTGCACAGATGATCGCGGTGAACTTTTAGAAACTTGTATTTTTAATATTGAAATTCCCAATAGGTAAGAATGCATTTATTTATAGCAGTACCTCCTATCTATAATTTGTTTTTAGTAATCTAAAAATCTCCCACCCCCTTCCCTTTTTATGTTCAATTTCTGTAATTTTTGTTTATCACATTATTGTCTTATTTTTTATGTTTTCATGTAAGTGATTTTAAGATCTTTGTTAAACCAATTTTCATATTAATAATTAAATGATATATTTATGGTAATATTAGTGACTTCAGTATTCTTTTGCTGTCATATATAAGCCTTGAATAAACAATGAACACAAGATAACAATGTCTTTGCAGTAAAAATAATGCAGAAATGCAAGCTAAAAGAAAAGTGAAAAATTTATTTATTCTTTTAATTTATATTATTTCATTTTAGGAACCGCCGAAAAAAGGCATCAGCAAGAAAAGTGGGTCTTCAAAAATTGTGGGAATTTCTACTTGGTATTGTTTCATTAACCACAATACCATGCCGGGTTGTTATAGGGCGTCTTGGTCGTCTTGGGCATGGAGAACTTAAAGGTTAGTTATTAACCACCACCATCCATTTATATTTTATGTCTGTTTAGAAAACCTCATTTTTAAAATGTGTATTATTTTGCTAATAGGCTGGAGCAGTATCTTAAGTCGCAAGTCAATGCTGCGTGCTAGCAAACATTTGAAGGATATCTGCAAACAATGCAGCTACATGGGTGTGCAGGATACGCCTTGCATTTTGAGTGCCTGTCTTGTATCGCTAGAACCAGATCCGTCTCTTCAAGTCATGCCAGATTCTTTTACACAAGATGATCGCTTTGGCAGTTCAAGTAGCCTGTGTACTCTAAGCACTCCTCATGATGCATCCTGTACACATATCTTAGTATTTCCTACTTCTGCCACCACTCAGGTAAGAAATAAAATGCAATTCATAAGTAAAGATTTTACTAAGCAGATTACTAAATAAAAATAGACCGTTATATATAATCATATTACATGAATACCATGTGGCCAAGTCTTGGTCTGAAACATTAGACCTTTTTAAAATTTTTAAAAGTACTAACTTGAAAAATATAATGAGCATCTTGTGCATTAATTCCAGCTTAGAATTTTAGTTTTCATTGGCAAAAAATCAAATGCCAGAAATTAGTCAATCTGCTGATAGGAGGCCTGATTACTTTTGCTAATAATAGATAGCTCTAGATTAGTGTACAGATAACTGCTCTTGAAATCACATACTAGAGGCGATATTGAGATTGAAATCATTAAAATAGAAGCACAAACATATGGAGCATGAAGTTACTGTAATATATATTTTATCATTTATTTTTGGTGCGTTTTTATGTTTATATTTTTTTTTTTGCTGCGAATTTAATCCATAATGGCTACAATGTAGTCCATTAACATACAGATTACAAGCAGTATTTCATACTGCTCCTAGGAAAACTATTTGTTTTACATAAATATCGTTTCAAATTAGATTTTTTTATGTATTAAAATATTTATATAAAATAATTTAATAAGTAGGGTCATAAAAATGAAGAAATAAAATCATTTTTGTTTAACTGATTCAGTTAATGGCTTTCTTATAATCATTTATTATAATGAAATAAATTTGCTTTTTATTATTGTTGCCATTAATTACAATAACTTAAATTTCTTGGGGGGGGGGGGATAAAAGCTGTCATTTCAAAGAGATAATAAAAATTTATGGTCATAAGACTACAAAATGGTGTGAGGTACCGCTAAATCAGAAAGGGGGGGGGGGGCATAAAATTTAAATTATACAAACTAAATTCAAGTTAGTTGATTTTTGCAAAATAAAAACATGCTATTTAGTTTAAAAAATAATATGTAATTAATTAAGGCATTTGAAAATTGATAGCGATATCACTTATTGATTAGATGATTGTTGGTTAAATCATATGATAGGAACATATTTTTGAAAATATGAAGCAGAAGAGAAATTGAAGTGGAAAAATTTGAGAATATGTAAAAGAAAGGGATGGGAAAGCATGATTAATTTAAAATTAGCAGTTACAAGTGTCTGAAGAGGTTCAGGAAGACTAAAATACTGATTGTGATGTTGATATGCCACATCTACGTTTTTAGCATATGAAGTGTTATGTAGTAAATATTTAAAGACTTAATTATTAATAATGTGTTTTCTGGTTATTTAGATCATTGAAGACAATAATTTTAATAACTTTTAATTCATATGTTTACAATTTTAATGCTGAAGTTTCTGTTTACTTTATATTAAAATATTTCATAAATAAACCTGTACTGTTAAATTTATTGTAATTTTTTTTTTTTTTAATAGGCTAATCCGTCAACATTCCCTGCAGAGAATATAGATTTAGGTGGTAATCTGGCAGATGAGGATTTCTTAATGTCAGCATTAAATGAGGATTTACAAGATGATCAGGATTTAAATTTGAATGCCATTTTTAATCTGGCGGAATCTCCGGTTCAAAGTCCTGTTGGTTCACCTCGTTTGGAGTCACGTTCACAACCAGGCTCTCCTATTATGACCACTTGCGGCCGACATTCACCATTCCAAACAAATGGACCCAACAAAAGCTGTGGAGGACCATCATTGTTAACACCTGACCAGCCAGAAGAGGCTCCGATGTTATTACAACAGCCACTTGCATTAGGCTATTATGTATCTACTGCCAAAACTGGCGCTCTTCCCAGCTGGTTCTGGAGCTCATGTCCACATGCCCAGAATGCTTGCCCTGCCTTCCTTAAAGTAAGTTATATGTGTTATTTTAATTTTTGTCATTAAAATTATCTGTACAAAAATATTGTAAAACTTTCATTAATATTTTTATAATAACAACAAAATATCAAAGTTGAGTAATTTGGCATAAAAAAAAATAGTCGATTGATAAATAATGCAAACTTATGTTATATTTTATAGTATTTTTTAAAAAGGAAAATTAATATAATTTATTAAAAATATAAACTAATCAAAAGTTTTGATCAAACATTAACAATGATAAGTTGCTGAATGTCCATCAGAAATGCTAGTCTGAATTCAAATGAGTCTTAACAATTCTGGAGGTCCCTTTTAATGTTTATTAGTCCAAAAACATTCAGTAGATGTATGAGAGCTTCTGTCACTGGATTGACGTAATGTAGTTGATGAGTCATGGTTGTATGTCAAAATCCCCTGGCATTTAGATTCACATAAGCTTATCATTCATTGCAGTGAATGACTGAGCCAGGTGCACATTCTCTTTCAATAATGGAGGGCAGAATGTATCCTGTCTTGGCATGATACACAGAAAAACAGCAAGCAGACCTTTTTAAACTAAACATTCCGGGTTTTTATATCACAATGACATGGATGGTTTGATCCTGCAACGAAGATAGTTTATTGCCTTATAATATCCTCTTAGGATTGTATTTTTAATGATTTACAAATCTTGCTTCGCCTATTTTAATTGTTTCTTCGAAAGTAACCACCATTTACCTTCTTGTTTTGATGTATATGATATGTGAGCAAACTCCCCTCTAGAAATTGAACCAAATCCACTACTGTATTAATAGATTTTCCTGTAAACTCTAACTATCGTTAAAAAGTCAAAATTACTCTGCCATTTGACAATCTGCATTTGGCATAAGGCATTTTGTGGTCTATTTCATATCATATTGCCACAAAAATGTCAATGCATTATGTTTATTGGCAATTAATTGGCTACAATATTCTTTTAGAAACACGGTGAAATGCAAATTTGCAACAAAATAGGAAAAGTGTATGCTATGCAAAGCAGTGAAAATTTATTTGACAAGCATGTGCAAACAGCAATCGACATCCAACCCAAATATTAGTTGTGTTATTTTTAAATAGAAATTATCAAATTTAATTCATATTGAAAATGGTTTGTTTTAAAAATAAATTGTTTCAAAAAATGATAATAAATAATGGAAATTGTTTGAATTTTTCTATTTGACATCCTGAGATTACTTTTTTTGTCAAGGCACATGCAACGTCATACTATCAAATTTAGTGGAAATACGATGTCCATTGTGTTTTGAATAGAAATTATCAATTTTAATTCATATCGAATGAAAAAAATAAATAGTTTGTTTCAAGAACAATAATAAATAATGAATATTGTTTGAATTTTTCTCTTTATCAACTAGCATATGTTGTATGGTTTTAGTGCTTCTATTTGCTATATAAAGCTGAAATCCGTTAATTAGGACATTTACTATATGAGTACCTCAATTTGTGAGATTTTTGATACATGTTAACTGAAATACAAGCTTATTATATACCTGTATCAATATATTTAATATATGTAGGGTATATATGAGCACAGACTTTCACACGACCCATAACTCTCCACTATTTCATAACACTGATACACTTGAACACATATATGTCGAAAAGATAAATAATCACCAATATACGTATTTCATGTTCCAGATTATCATCTCTACACATATGCAATATTATGCTCAGATATATATTAAAGATAGCCAAACTTCACACTTTGATGGTTTAACACGAAATACGTGTATTGGTGATTATTTATCTTTTCAACATATATGTGTTCAAGTGTATCAGTGTTATGAGGTAGAGTGGAGAGTTGTGAATTGTGTGAAAGTCTGATTCATGTTAATGCAAAAGTAGTAAGATCAAAAGTATTTAGAAAGTCAGTATTAACATGGATATTCCTCATCTTCGGAAACATTCCAATAAACCTATATCACAATTTGTTAATCATTTAAAAGTATTGATGGTCTTTGAAGATAGTTTATACTTGAATCAATAAATCAATTGATATTCTATTTAGAACTGCAACAAAGATAGATAGTTCAAAAAATGAATATGAAAATATCCATTAGCAAGAATTAAATAAGTTGTGTAAAATGGTATGAAAAAGAATTAATAATGATGTTATAAGGTAGAAATGCTATAAGAAGAAAATAAAAACAATATCTTGATACTGTAAGAAAAATAAAATATTTCAATAATCGGAAGAAATAATGGAAATGTTATTTAAAAAAGAATACATCATGAATTGTGTGGAGGAATTCTACAAATAATTAAATGATAATAAAGAACATGAAAACAGAACATCCGCTACAATTGCATCCTCTAAATTGTCATGGGTTATTGACATCATAAAAGAAGCAAAAAGTACATTTTATATGTCAATGATAAAGGTATTCCAAATGGGTGGAAGAATTCATTAGAAATATTGGTGTTTAAGAAAGGTAGTAAAGATCATTGGAAATTATAATCCCATTAGTCTTTTATAAATTTTATACAAAATCTTTACCAAGATAAATGCTCCATTTGAAAACTCGACACAGAGAAATATTGGTTTAAGCAACGTGATGATAATGCCAATCTCTTATAATCTTTTGAATTATAATCTTTCTCTGAAAGGGCATGGATTACTATACCCACGTTGAATACAAATGGGCTATATTAGTAAAAGTTCACAGGTAGTCTCCTTAACCAATCTTTCTTTGTGTTTAATGGGTTTAATGTCACTAGCATATTAACTTTACATTATTATAATTGTTTTGCATCTTTGAGTAAAACCAAACCATATATAAAAACTATTTAAATATGTACCTATATATTTTTAGTCTGCCTTACATATTCACTGCCCTTCTGTACAACAGAGTAATGATGATCCTCTACATTCAACGCACACCAAAAATTCCCACCCTCTTGATTCAAATCTTACAACAGATGTTCTCAGGTAAGTTTGACTTTGTAAATGTACCTTAAAACTAAAATTCATAATTACAAGAAGCTTTCATTATTTATTTATTTGTTAAACATTTATTTATTATTACAAGTACTCCTACTGATACATGAAGTAAAGTTTTTTAATATTTAGTGTTATAAAATACTAAAAACAATAAATTTATAGAATTGACCAAAATTATAATCACTTTGATTTGCTATCATCAGTTTACATTATTTTCGATAATAATTTCTAATTTATTCTTGCTTTTTTGGTTACAATTCCGCTGACTGGTTTCTGCTTAAAATATTTTGAGGAAATATAACTTTTTTTGAGAGTATATGTTTTTTTAATTGAGTAATTGAAATTAACATTGTAGACTTTATCTTTTTTTTTGCTGTGTGCTTTTAAAAATAGGTCAGTTTTTTTCCTCATACATTTTATTTAAAAACTTAGTCTTCTTCAAATAATATAAACTTTGAAAACCCATTTAACTTAACTAGTACTGCATATTCACTTTTCTTTTCCTTGTAAAATCTTTTAGTGTTATTTTTTTTTTATATTAAAAAGTTATGTTTTGTATATTGCTAAAAATTAAATTAATTAACTGTAGAATATTAACCATTAGTAGCCCATCATAATTGAATTTATATATTTTGACTTTAGAAGATAATAAATAAGAAATAAAAAGTTAAAATTAATTTTGCAAGAACTCCGCAAATTCAATTCACGAGCCACATATATATATATATTCACATTCGCAGCTAGTTGAACTTTTGGACCTATAAGTACAAAATGTTAAAAAGGATCTTTTTTAATATTTATAGCGTATACCTTAATAGTTTTTTGAATATCTGTTTTGTTATATTATCTGTTTGTTGTCGGTTACATTGAAATAGATATACTTAGGGATAATCATTCTAGATCTGTAACCTAGATAAAGTTAGCACACTAAAACAACCATGTATGCAGGAAAAAACTTAAATTTAAATGTTTATAAAATTAACTGCAATACAATTAGATTTTAATGAAAACTAAAATTCATTTTCAAAAAAAATTTACACCATAAACTAACTTTCAATTCACATCTTCATAAAATTTTACAGATCGTTAATTTCAAAAGTTAGTCCATGCTTCCATCTCATTATGTCTTATAATTATAATGGTGTGCAGTTAGCCATAAACTTCTTTACAGGACAGTACTAATAAGAGATTGAGCAAAAAATTATTTGCATAACTGTATTGGTTGATCTTTCTACAAAATGACTTTTGTGCTATTCCCTGTTCATTTGCGATTGATCAATCCATATTAGCAAAAAAAAAAAAGTTTTCTTTAGTTCATTTGCTTTTGAGATTTCCTTAACAATGTAAATTGTTCAAATTGGAAATCTCTTTTTATTATCTGAACATTTTTTAATTCATCATTTTTTTAAAGTAGCATACTGTATTCAGACCTTAAATATCGCTGACTATTTTACAGTTTTTTTTTTAGAAACTCTTTTATTTATTTTTTTTCATTGCATTAAAGTTAAAATTAAAATTTATAAAATCAGACTATAAATAATTTGCATCAGAAATTTGCTATAATAATAAATGCAAATGAGTTCCAAAAATCATAATGAAAATTTCTATTTTACTTAAAATTGAAATAGTTTGGTTACTCAGCCAGAAGTACTAGTTGTAACATTTGGTACATCAACTATTGACATTATTGATTTAATTATTTTTGTATTACCATCTAAGACTTCCCCAAACTGTACTTTCGTTTATAGGATGTCAAATTTTGCTTTTATTGTTTAAAGCTAAAATTGTCTCAGTACATGTATCTGGGAGAATACTTTTACATAAGCATATGTACAATATTTTTACTGCTAGAAATAGAAAAACTTTGCAAAGCAAATTGATTACTAAATTTTAGCTTTCATAGAAATTATAATTTTAAATTAAACATAGTTCAACATTTATAATGTCTTTATGTCATATCTTGGGAGAGGGTGATTTACTTTCTTTGCTTAGAAATTATAATGATTTTTTTTTTAATGCCAACATACAATCAGATTTCAAATCCTGAATTTTAGGGCTAATGATTAAAGTTATGACAATATATGCATACATCTAAGGAATAGTTTTTATTAATTAAGAATATGTATCATAATTTTATTTTTACATATAAAAAGTAAACAAACTAAATTGATTACTAAATTTTAACACTTAGGTTTCTGTCTCTTTTTTTAGAACTTTTAATATCTTTTAAGTAAGGCTCATAAGAGGGCCATATAGATATTTTTTTTGTGTGCTTTCAATTTATAGTTATATTTTAAAATTAAGGATTAACTGATTGCATACCCAGGCACCATATTGAATTTTAAAAAAAAACTGACTTGAGACACAATTCTCACAATAACTTCAGTTTTAATGTTAGAGCAAAACAGCTATATTACATTGATAGAAACTAGAAAAACTAAGGAAAACAATAAGGTTCAAGACATATAGTGATTACCATTTAAGAAATAAGAAAAAAAAGAAATATCAACATCTGACATAATTATTACTTTATTGTTTGTCTATAATTTCTAATTTATCATTAAGTTTAAATTTCATCTTTATTGATAATTTTTTTGTATTCCTCACAAAATTATTTTTCAAACCATATATAATACTTCTTACCTGAGACAATCCATAGCTTCAGAATCTCCAAAAATATTTGCATAAGAATTCTTCATTTTTATCTTGTACCTCAAAAGTTAACAAATCTCAAAGGTATCTATAAAAACAAGATTCATCCTAATAAAAGATACAAAACAAATCATTTCCAGAAGGTGGACATACATTTGTCATCATAGCAACTGGCTTCTTGTCTCTCTAACACTAGAAATTGTAGGCTACTGTCTGTATCACTGATAAAATGAGTTTCATCTCTTCATTTTATGTTTTTTGTGTACACCAGTGATGTTTATAATCTTTATGCACATCACTAAATGCTATCTTGTTATACTTATTGTCTCACAGAGATACCATTTATTTGCATATAGTTCATTTGCTAGTTATAGACTTGAAAAAAAAATGTGATGCAAGATATGGCAAAACTACTGATTCCACTACATGAGTATCAAGGCATAGGCAAGAATCAGAATTTGATTCTTTGATTGCATACTATTTCATGTTGTATATACATAACCATTATGGCTATCATCACACACACACACCATTGGTTTTAAGTGTTGATGCTATGCCCAGTAAATTTTGTGATTGCTTTACTGCAATCTTTCTGTACATCTGATAATCAGTCTTAAAATTTATATTGCACTGCTCTATATATGTAAATCATTATTTGTTATATAAACACAAACATGCAAATGCAAAGATAAATATATTAATACAAATATAAACATTAATAAATAATTAAACCTTTTGGGATTCATTATGTCTATAAAATAAGATTGCCTCTAACTTCGATCAGAGACTCAAAATTACATTGTACATAAACCACTTTTGTTATAATTGAATACAACTTTATAAACTGTATAATAATATATAATTTATATAGTACACACCAATACAAATGCAAACACATTAATAAATTATACCATTTATCAAATAATTAAAGAATTAAAATTGAATACTTACGACCGCTATCGCGTTGAAAGTCTTGAAATGCAAATTATCGGCATATTTTTAACACGTTTTATTATTGACTTTGCCTGATTAAACAAATCTGCCTTTATCTTCTCCATGCAAACTACTAAACTCTGCAAAAAACAAAAGAATTAAATGAGTCTTTTACTAAAAATATTAATGAAATATTCAAATTTTATCCGATTTCAATTCGAGATACACCATTTCAAAAAGATTTTCAAGCAGCAATGAGTGCTGGGTTTTCTGTTGCTGTCATGCTTATAGTTTTTGTGCAATTTAAAAAACAATTTCAATGAATCATCTGACGCAAGTGTATGACACGCTACAACAGAGCAACCCGTTAATAGATTTAAGTTCAATATAATTATGTTGAAATTTTGTACATTTTTTTTTTGGTACTAGTATCGATGACAGTACAGATAGCTGGATGGCGCTATTTATACTCTAAAACGTTGAAATATAACTTAACTGGCCGCGACATTATTAAATATCGTGTTTTTATTTTTTTTTTATTAAATAAATTACTAAAATAAATAGTAAAGAACGTCTTTTTTCCTACCTTTTGTTTTTTTGACTTATTACTAAAGAACTGATTACATATGTTTTTATCTTAATTTTTGTTTTATTAAAGAAATAGTAAAGAATGTCTTTCTTCTTACCTTTTTTTAAAAATATTATTAAAGAATGATTAAATATCGTATTTTTATCTTAATTTTCTTTTTTTTAAATAAATAAAATAAATAGTTTTGACATATTATTAAAAGAACTGACAATTTTTAAAAAGTATATAGTAAACCCTTTACTACAGTTTCCTTTTTTTCTTTTAATTGCCATGGGTTTTTTTTGAACAAAATATAAACGTCTTTTTATTGACATATTGACTTTATTTTTTTAATTGCCATACCTTTAAAAAATAAGTTTGTAAACTTAACATTAAAAATCAAACAACTATAACAGATCAAACATCGTCGCTGGCAGTATGCGCCATTTTGTTGTTCTCTCGAAAATCTCGCGGATAACATCACTGTCAAATAAATCATATTTACAAACAAACTGTCTAATTTTATACCTTTCAAAACAAAAATTAAAAAAGTATGACTCATAATTTTTACTACATAATAGTACGTAATTCGAGTGTAAAAGAAGAATTGATTTAATAATATTAAAAAATTGTGTTGAATTTAAATATACACACTCAAATTATACGATATATAAGGCTCAATAGCGATCATTCGGAGAGTAAGAACAGGGTGTTTGAACCAAGTGTGAATTGCGAGAAATTAGCAGAACACCCTATAGGTCATTACAGCCTGCCCTCAGAAATGGTATATTTAACTGTTTTTGAGGAGGAACAGCGCCATCCAGCGACCTGTACTGTCAATGATACTAGTTCCATTTTTTTTTAAATAAAAAGAAAAAATGCCAAACAATTTTCAACAGAATGTACACATAACAAATATGACTACTCGTATATATAATACACTCCACCGCTTGATGCACTGGTTTTTGCCCAATGCGCATCAATATACATGTTCATGGGCTGACAGTACAGTAAAATATACAGTAAATTTTAGACATTTATATTCGATCTTTTAATTTTTTTTTATATACGGTACTTTGTTGTTTTTTTAACACTTCTAAAATAGTATGGGTTTTTTTTTTTTTTGCACTAAAGCCTTAAACATTTTGTTTTTCTATCTGGGTATTTTTGTTATTTTTTATTTTTCATAAATATGGATTTTTTTGTTTTTTTTACTAAAGATGTAAACATTTCGTTTTTAATAAACAAGCACTTTGTTTTTTGATGGTGGAAGGGGGATTGGTTTGCTTTTTAATTATCGTCTTTTTACGTTTTTTTTTATATACTTTTTTTTAAACATTTATGCTACTGAAAAGTTCTTCTTTATTTTTAGATGGTGGAAAGGGGGTTGGTTTGCTTTTTAATTATCGACTTTCTTTGATATTTAATTTTTTTTTTAACATTTATGCTACCCAGAAGATGTTGCTTAATTTTTATGCTTTTTAAGAAATCCTTAAACATTTCATTTTTAATAAACCTAGAGTTTGTTTTTCAGTGGAGAGTAGGTTTAGTTTTCTTTTCAATTATGTAAATAACAACAATTTTCCATGAAATAATGTGGACATTTATTGAATAAAAAATAAAATAAACTTTTTACAAGTTATAAAGATTTTGGCATAGAAACAACAAAGACTGTGTCCGGCAATTTACTGAGTTTGAAAGCTTTTTTTACACTTGCTCTTGCCATTTTATTATTCTCGCACAGAATCATGCGAAAACGTACATTTTCGCATGAACTCTGCCGAACTGTGTTGTTCACTTTTCACAGTTGTGTTCAGTTACAAATCGTAGGGAAGCGTGTGTGATGGGCTGACAATTCTTAATATGTATTACTACTTCGATTAAGCTTTCTCACAATTATTCAGTAATCAATATTAAAAGAGTTTCGCGTACTTAAAATACGGCTACCATCAAATCATACCGTAGCGATAGGTCAATTGCGCTCACTTGAGGAATACCTTCGCAACCCAATGAGCGTGGTATTTCGTTACGTAATCGTAGAATACATCGCCATCAAGTGGCCTGTTACGACTACAACAACTGTTGTAGTGTAAGCCGTAAGTTAGGCCGCTAAAACGGCATATTGATGTGCGTTGGGTGAAAACCAGCGCCATCATGCGGTGGAGTATATTATATGTACTAGTACTCAAATATGATATATACATAAAGAGTATACATATTATCTTACTGCAGATTGAAATTGATTTAAAGTAAAATTATACATATTAAGTGAAGTTCATTTTTAATATAGTTTTGGTAAGCATTTTTTAAAAAAAAACTTTTTAATCACATATACACATTAAATAGCAGAAATATATAGTGATAGATATATATCATCTATGTGTTCAATTGATTTAAAGTACAATATACTTTTACATTTTTATTTATTGTGATAATACTAAAAATTTAAAAATAATAGTGATAAAACAATTGTTTTTTTTCAACCGCAATTGGGGTTTTTTAGATTTAACTTGAAATAAAAGCATGGGGGGGGGGGGGCAGAAATTAATTAAGGCAATCTCTTACACACTGTAAATAATAGCATATAATTTTTAAAAAAATTTTCTTCATTATCATTATTATTTCTGCAGTTGATTACACTCCCTATTCCCTTGCCCAATACTATGTTTGTGGTTTCAAAAGAATGATTTTGGTATTCAATGTTGTGATCATTCAAGAGTCTTTTCATCAATATCCATCATTGGTTTCTAGATGTTTTTAATAATGAAATTGTTATTTTTGTGAAATTATATCCATGAATTGTTTTAACCCATTCTCTATTAAACTCTAATACTTCCAAGTACACCTGGGTCTCATTTTATGCAATAGATAGGTTCCACAGAAAACCCACATTAAAAAAAAATTGCACAAAAATAGACTTAACTTACCTTTAAAATAGGGGTTGCAATTTTCAGAATTTGCTTATATAAAAGCAAAGCAACAAGGAAAAATTACTTTAAAATTCGCATTAAAAAAATAAGCAAATAAAATATGACTAATAAAAAATTTCAAATATTTGAAAAAAAGTAATACAAGACAAACTTTTTTTGCTTTTTTTTTATTAACTACAGTATTTAATTTTATATTTTTCATACATATTTTAATCATTACCGCTAGCTTTCGTTTGTAAACTGGTAAAAAATCATATTCGATGTGATGTGATGTATTGTAGCTTCTCCTTAAAGGAAGTCAAGAATCTCTCAGCAATTATGCCCAGAGAAACCTGTTAGCCACTTCATTTTTATTCGTGATGTGATGTACAACTAGCCCACTTTCAGTTTTGTGCTGTATTAATGATTTTCTGTTTCTATATTAAAAAAATGAGATCCAATCAAAATAAAAAGACTATACATTATCATTAGAAAGATTATTTTCAGTTTATAAAATCTTCGTTTTTTATTTTAAAAATCTAAAAGATTATTTATTTCTGTTATATATAACAAAAATACGTTTTAAAAGTTTAAATTTTTTGAATATTTATTGCGATATTTTTATATGTAAGTATAAATCTATTATTATTATTTATTCATTAGTATAAATAAGCTAAGATTCTATATACAGCTTCTATTATAACGTTATATTTTTGAAAAAAAAAAAAAAATTTCAAGTCAAAATAAGTTATTAATAATTTAAATTTCTTGATATCTAATAAATATAGTGAAATATGAAAGATATTAAGAAGAAACATGAATCGCATAACTTCAAAATCGCATTAAAATAATCCGCATAAAACGAGACCCAGGTGTATATACATTTAATTTTAAAACCAGTATGGCAAAAATAAAAAATAAAATGAGTTATAATAATGAAGGATATTCTGTATCTGAGCTGATAATATCATCTAGCCTAATAGGTAGTTATCTTATTGTCAAATTCTCATTTTCTATTGCGCTTTTTAAAGTATTTTTAACATACATAATATGTTGGTAAGATCTCTAATGACATTGAACTAGTCAGAAAATTAAAATTACTTTAAAAAGTCCAATAAAATTGATATTTATTTAAGACATTAAATGATATAATTTATAAGTGCACATAACATTGATGACAATTATATCATTAAGATTGTGCTCACAGATTAAATCATGATATTAGTTATATATATATATTTTGTTTTTAGGTATGTATTGGAGTGTTACAACTCATTATCATGGCTGTCTATTGACCCATCAACTCATGATCGACGATCTTGTTTGCCTATACATTTGCAAGTTCTAATGCAAATTTACCATGCTGTAGCCTCACTTGTGTGACCTATAATTACGTAAGTGGACATTGTACTAAACTGTCACTACAGGAGCTATGACCAAATAAATAATATGACCAAACATTAAGCCAGTGCCTGTTAGGAAATGATTCTTAACCTCATTAAGCCTCGGTGATGAATATTGGTCATTACACGTCTCATCAAGAAATATCTACATAGCCTACACATAAACCAGGGCTCCTGAAAGAAATTTTGACTGACGCAAAAGAAAATGGTGCAAAATTATTTTCTTTATTATTTTTGGAAAAAGGGGTAAAAAAAAAAAAAAAAAATCAGGAACTGTTTACAGAAAATTGGGCAGGGTTTAATGAGTCATTGTGTGCTGTTACCTCCCTCCCCCCCCTCTCATTTGTTGTTGTTAATAATTATAATTATAATCCCCTATTTATTTTATTTCATTTTTACATTTATTTATTTGACCTTTAATTTTGGGGAAAGATATATATATATATAAAAAGCATGTACTTATGCAAAACGCTAAAATTATTTAAACTGGACAAAAAAAAACTTATTTTGAATGTATATATGTATATGTGTGTTTGTATATATACGTGTGTGCGTGTGTATATATATATATGTATGTATATATATTTGGCTTTTATATATACATGTGTGTGTATATATGTATTTGAGTGTAAGTATGTATATATGTGTGTATATATTTGGCAATATATATACGCGTGTATGTATACATTTGGGCGTACATATGTGTATCGATATATGTATCGATACATATATGTATTGATAATTGGTAGATTGTTTGTGCTGGATTAAGTGCAATTATTTTCTTTTTGTAGATTGTTAAATTAAGAAACCAGCCCAAACAAAAAAAGATGGAGTGAATTCTTTACTCATAACAGTATCAGGTTTACCCAGATTGCAGCACACTTAAGCTCTTTTGTACATAAAACAGTGAAAATATTTATTTAAAGATGATTATATGGAAATAAAAAAAAAAAAATACAACTTGACACTAATTTATTTGCTTATTAATTCTATTGTCAAGGTCGCTATTCTAGACTTAAATTATTTTTAAATACTGATGTGTGATACAAAACGATTGTTTATAATTACACAAATATCTATTTAATTCAAATTCAAATAGCATAAGGGTTGGATGAATGCTAATACAATATTAAATTTATTGATTTTGCTGTTTTATATTTAAGTATTATGTTTTGCAAAACTTTTAATGCTTTGCATTAATTTATCTCTTTTTTTTTTTGGCCTGGAGGCACTTATTTATAAAAATGCAATGGTTCTTTCCCCTTCTTCCTCCCTCCTATTGTGATATATATATTTATATATATTATTTTACAGAAAGTAAAAAAAAATGTTTTGAAGTGAATTCTGGTACACTTGTTTTTAATAATTTTTACTGTTTTTTTTTTTTTAAATTATTGTGTTTTTTTTTTAAGTTGCCCTCTTCACTTTTTTAATTAAAAAAAAATTATTTATAAAAAGTATAGTTCCACGCTCCGGATCTGACTACATTCTGATGTACCAATTTTTTTTCATGACTCTGCAGTCATTACGTTGTACTGCCATTGGTCGCAAAGAAGGGGCTAAACAATGCACAAAGAAAAACACTTACCGACTGTTTTGCTTCAAAGAAGTGAAAAATATCCTTTTTTTGTTTTTGTATTTGGGGAAAAAAGACTTAAAAGAGAGAGCGAGAGAAAGAGAAATTATTTATTTTGTATATACAATGTTAAAAAGTTGTAAATCTGAGTAGATCCCAATATCTCAACAATGTACATGTAGATTGTAAATTCGTAGGTGGCACCAGTTCTCAAAATTTCTGATAACTCACTTGTATCTCAGTTGCTGTATGTGGTACAAAGACTTGAGACATTTATTGCCTTTCTCCCATTTTTTGTATAAAATATTGGCATTTTTGTACAGAAATCGTTTCAAATGCCAAAACCCATGGGGAAAATATTTCTACGAGACAGATTTTCCTTTCATGATTGTATATGTTATTTATATCCAGAAAATTTTCAAAAAAAAAAAAAAAAAAAAAGTCATTTTATGTGATTGTATCGATAGCCATTCTCTGATCAACTAAATAAATGCAAGATTTTTTTGGTACCTTCAAATTGTACAGAAATTATATTCAAACTACTGCAGTATTTTCTTTTTTTTAAAAAATATTTATGTATTTCAAATAAAGTTTGTATTTATGTTATGGCTTGCATTCCAATGCCCTTTCCCTCCTTATTTAATTGTTACTTTTAATTTTCTGACCACAAAGGGGCAGATTTATCAAGTTCTTTAATATGAAATAGTGTGTGTGGTTTTATAAATTATAATGTACTCTGTGAATCACAGAGGTCTATTCTTGAACTTTTGCCCACAAGTTGGACAAATACAGTTATAGTAACTTGGATTTTTTTTTTTAGCGATAATGGATAAAAGAAGTGAGAGAGAAGGTTTTGTGGCCTACTTACTGTCTTAGTCGTATAAAAAAAAACATTAATTCTACACCATCCTCATTTTTCTACACTCACCCGTGTGTGTGTGTTTATATGTGTATGTAAGTGTATATATTTATATATACACACATTTTTTTGTAAACGGCTATTATTATGACACTTTACACCAACACTAAGATGAAGCTGTGGGACGATAATAAAAATAAAAAAAATTTGTTTAAATCATGGAAATTTTTTTGTGGATTCATAAACTTTGTAAAGACATTTAATAAAAATTTATATTGTAAAAAAAAATAAGAAAGAAACGACAATGCAGAACTTTATTATAGAATAGTGCCACTCTTTAAAAATATATAAAAAGAAAATGGTGTGATGTGGGTTTGAGGAAATTTGTACACTTTGGATATTGAATTGGATGGCTGATCACAGAAAACTTTGTACGAGTTTTGTTTTTCAAATCAATTCTATATAAACTGTGTTGTAAATAGCTCTAGCAGCAAAAGATACCCAATGTAAAAATTTGCCCCACATTTCTAATAATTACTAATTTTCATTTAAAAGAATGTACGTATTCAATGATGGAATATAAGTTATTTTCATAGTCACAATTGTAAGCTAGCTCAACAAAATAAATGTCTTTATTCTGATGTTGTTTTGTTTGGTTTAATTGGAATTTTGTTAAAAAAGATCATAAAAATTTTTATCTCAAGCTTGCCTTAAATTCCTTTATTTAAATGACATTCATGTAATACATATACGCATACATAATACACGAGCAAGATTTTAAAATAATTGTGAAATAGTTCTGTTATATTTACGATGATGTTTTACGATAGTCTCTAGGTAAATTGCTAGGAAAGTTGAATCTCTGCATTTCCGTTGAATATTACATTGATTTTGTCCAACAATATTTGATTGTTAATAACAGTTATGAGCAAGCATAATAAATGGTGATCACGTGATGTTTGGTGGTTTAATATTTGATTGCCTGCAAGATTCATTTATTTTTGGTTCAGGGTCTTTTTTAAATTAACCGAAAGGGTACGGGTGTGAAAACTCACATTTAGATTGCCTTAATTTAATTTAAAAATGCTTTTGAAAGAAAAGTTGATCATTCCACCCTCACGAAACGCAGCATCATATAGTCTTCTTGTTTAAAATTAACCTGTATAAAAAATAACATCTCTATCTAGAGATATTTTTTGTGAATATAATAACGGACATTGGATAGTAGTCTTAAGACAATTCTGATTACACAGCTAATGTTGGCCTTCAGCATTCAAACACCTAATTACATATAGCATTTATTCAGATTTTATTGGAAAAGAAAATTATTGTAAAAGACAAAGTTATTACAAATGTAATAGTCATATTTTACATTTTTGGTACAGAGCAAATCACAGGGCCACTCGAGGTGATCCATACTCAAGTGTTTTTTTATAATTAATTCTGTTATTATTTATTCCTTTCATATTTTTATATTTGTACAAAATGGCATAATTTTTTTTATTCTTTCAATCTAACATGAAAAATTAATTTTTAAAGCACTGCATTAATATCAAATATGATACCTATTGTAGCCCCCCCCCCCTTGCCCATATCATTTAGCTTCAACTTAGGTGGATACTAAAATTTGCAGAGAAGCAAATATAATAAAATACATATGGCTGCGTTTGTAATATACAGGCTGAAAATGTTTTGACATATTTAATACTACGATAAGTTGAAATTTTTTTGTTCTCTTGTGATAATTTCTACAATCATTCAATATTTGATTTTAATATTAAACCAATATTCTATATTAGAATTAAATAAATTGGACTTAATTTGTTAAAAGTGTAGTCTGCTGAACAAAAAAGATGTTTAAAAATTCTTATTTCAATTTTGAAAGTATTACAAAAATGATAATTGTTACGTATATGAAAGTAATACCAATTGAGCTTGCAATTCCAGAAAATTAAAATCTTTGTTGACTGAAATTTATTTTTAAATGGGAAAGAATAAATGTGAAGCCGTCATACATCTGTCACATTCTATTCTAAAACCTAAAAATTGCATTTACAATTTTTAAAATATTGCACAAGGCAATACAAGCCATGCATCTCGCCACAATTTTTTTTATTCGCACTTGAAATTGTGAACTTCTATTTTTAAAAATAAAACATACATACATACAATAAAGTCCAGTGCATTCGTGTATATTTTTGTTTTTAAATAATAATTACACAGTTATTAAAATTAATCATGAATCTAATAAATTATACAAAAAAAAATCAATTTTTTTCTTTGCCATTAATCTTATCAAAGTAATATTGCAAATGATTTCAAAGCCAGAGAACAAAGAATTTGAACAGTCAATTATGTGGAGATTAGATTAAATTACTTTAAAGTAGTTATTAGAAAATACTGATCTCTTCAGATTTTTTTTTATAAAAAAAACAACAACTAATTAATATTTAAAAACTACCAAAATATCATTACACATAATTATAGAAGGGCCAAGAAAAGCAGATATCAAACAGTGCCATCCCAACAAAAATATCCATTTCCATTAAGTATTGACGTTCAAAATTTAAATGTAATTGTTTTCTTGATTAAAATTTCTTTTTGTAATCAGACAAGGGGAGATGGAAGGGCTACTACCTATATTCCTTTAGTTTATGCATCACTTTTCATTGTCATAATCAAATCTAATGCAAAGATTCATGTCTTCTGTTGCATCATATTTGAACTTTAAAATTGTTTGTAGGAGTAAGAATGGTTTTATTAATAAAATTAGCTGTTCTTGAATTACTAATAGACATGCAGACGCAGTATGAGAAAGATATTAAAAAAAGGTGAGTTAAATGTAGAATGTAACTTCAAGAGGAGAAAGGTGGGGTGTTTAAACATTGATTAATCATCAGATTAGAAGTATTAAGTTTCATTGTGGAAGATACATTTATATGAGTGTTATTAAAATCTTTTTTTGTATTGAACATTAAGTAAATTATTTATAATTGTTGCTACATGTAAAACATCACTGCTTTATAAGATTTAAGTTGGGCAATTTCACACTTTCATTGTTTTCCAAAAAAAATGGATATTTTTAAAATAGACGGAGGAAAAATCTAAGCACCATGGAATGATATCTTAATCCCATTGTAAATACATTTTGTATGCCTATGAATAATAGAATATAAAATAATATATAAAGTATTTTCTTAAAAGAAAAAAACGTTTTTATTTAATTTGATAAGTATTGCATTAATTTTTTTTCCTTGAACCATATGCTTGATTGTTAAGTGTAACTTTAAAAAAATAAAAGCATCCGTAAATTAATTAAATACTACTAGATATCACTTCTTCTTTTCGAAATTTCTTATCATGAGCAGGAAAACTTTAAATTTAAAAACTAAAAAAAATAATATGTTACCATGTTTTCAATGTTTGAAATTATATTAATGCATGTTAAAACTTGGCTCATTTTTGTGTGTGAAGACAGCAATTTGAAAAAGCAAGTTTTAGGTAAATATTTCTTTTAATTAACAATGCTCTTTACCGCAATAGTCATCAAATTAAATGAAAGCATATTTTACACATCATTCAAAACTTACAGAGTCAGTTTTTCAGTACGATTTGAAATGCTTCTTGCCAATATTGTTACATTGGACGACCATGAAATATTGTGTTGTAATATTGTATCATTTCAGCTCTTTGAAACATTAAAATTATTTTTTCACGTTAATAGGAAAACCGTTCCTATTAAATATTAAAATACGATTCAAGAAGATGTTCGTTCAGTAGTAGTTTGAAAATTGGTTACAATTTTTTTTTTAAAGTATATACTCCGAAGGATAATTTAAATTTCATCATTCACTTCCTCCCCTCCCCCATTCTTTTTAAATTAACTAAAAATGTCTTTCTTTCTCAAATAAATAAAAGTGTTTGCTTAATAAAATATCACGCTATCACACATGATTCAAAATTTGTCTGATAAGATTGTTAGGCTGGAGAATCCTGAAATATTGCATCGTCATTGAAACAAAACATGTAAAATTTTAGGAATATCTGATTTTGTAGAAGTAGATTGAAAATCTGGTTCAAAGTTTGATCCAAATAAACAAGTCTTAAGTTTAAAAAAAGGATTTACTTTTCTGAAGAGCAAGAAGGGAATTTACATACTACATATGAATATGGTTGTTACTTAAGTCGAACATTGATGGCGATTTTTAAAATGAATTCTTATTAAAATAAATTTTTATAAAAAACATTTTCTAAAAAAAATTATATAATAATTTACGAACCATTTATTATTTTCTCAAATAGTATTTTTCCCATTTGATAATGCAGAACAAAATTTAATAATTAAAGTTAAATATGAAGATAGGAGAGCTAATTTATTATCAAACCAAGATTTATTAAGTAACAGAATTCTAGGATATTCATTACTTTAAATTTTATTAGAAATATAAAAATAATATACTTTTTATAACAACCCTTCAAAATATAGTAATGTGTTGTAAGTTTATTCGGTACTTATGTGTTTTAAGGTAAACCAAGATGGCAGCCTATATTTTTGAGAAATATAGTTTCAAGGACCTACAATCCCCTGAAGATTTGTTATTAAATTTAAAAAAAGTAATAAGATTCATTAAGAATCTTTATTTTATTTTATTTTTTACTTGTATTACAATGTGGAAGCGATGATATGTTCTTAACTTTATCGTACTTTGGTTCAATTAGCATGTTTCTTGTTGTCATCAGCAGTTTTTTGATAAATTGTCATCATGGTCAAAATTTGGGATCTTGTCAGAATTGATTCAGTGGAGCATTTCCAGAATTACAGAATTCTGTCCTCCAAAAAAGTGTGCATTAATAGCCACAATATGAAACTTTGTATTCAAAAGTCACATTTGAACAAAAATTGGAGAAAAAAAAGAATTACAATGTAAATAAAATACATAGAGAGGTAGCAGGAAAATAATTCAAGAAAAGCTTCACAATGATTTAACATTCTGAATTATACATTCATTTAAGAAAATTTCTTGTTTTATAAATAACGTTAACAGTTGGAATAAAATTACAGATTTGACTCAAAAATGCTATACAAGTTTGGAGGCCATTACCGATTGCACGCCGCCGATATGACTACAGTGTAAATATTGTATTTATATATTTTTAATTCATTTTTCTGTTAATACAAAAAAAAAATGAAGTGTAAATATTGCAATGAATTTTTTCCCCAATGATTTTTTTTAAAAAAAAATAGTAATATTTAAAATATAAATATTAAATATGATGTTTCCTAGCAATCCAAATACAAGCTGCTATCTTAGTTTACCTGAAAACTTACAAATACTTTTTGTTCATTTAAAAATGCCATCACAATAAAGGTTTGCACTTGTTTCAACTTACATTATAATCTGAATTTTATGGAAAGCAATAAATAGGAAAACAGGATTATCAGTATTATGAAAGTAACCATTTTAATTAAAAGCAAATTGCCAATTCATAGGTTAATTTTCTCTCATATAGTATTTTTTTTACGTTCTATCTTTTAAACATATACATGCTTATTTTTATGTCGGTTTGAAACGCCAGACTCATCGCACTCGTGGGTTGGCTTCAAATCAAAAGTATGCTCGGCTACTCTTAATAATTATGATAAACCTTTCACCATTGTTAGAAATGTTTTGGCCATTTTATTACACACAAGGAGGCAAAGAATAACGAATTTTATATTATATATGAATCTAAAGGTGGCAAAAAATTTTGGCATTTTATTTAAAATTTTAATCCTTTTATTGTTAGCTCTGTTATTTGCAACTTTTCGTATATTAGTTGCTTATCATTGTATCATTTTTTTTATATTCAGATGTTATACCATTTCAATACATTTGTTTTATCAATCCTGTTTTTATATATCGGTTGCTTTTTTTTTTTTTAATTATTTTTTATGAGTATTTTTATTCCATAATCTTAAATCATTTTTGAGTTGCTATCTGATTTTCTTGGCCAACCACTAACTTTTTCTACATGTGAAACTATTCTGTCTTTAACCCACTGGATTTTTGAAATTTTGGTAGTAGTGAGTTACACCCAATGTGGCTGCTTGATGGCGTTGTTTCTTTGCAAAAGTACAAATATGTCGTTTACTTGTCCCAACTTATAGCCTATAGAACAGTTCTGTTCATATTAGCCATTAGCAGGCCTAAATGGTGTTGCATGCTGCTTTGCGTCACTGGATATAGATGTGAGGTATATGGAATTCAACTAGCCATAAGTGTTTTTATATGCCTTGGAAGTAACGATCTTACACCTTACCTGACTTACTATTACATACTAATAATTATAAGCCCATCGTGCGTTTCCCTTTGCATCTTGGAAGGTGAAAATAATTGCAAAGGGTTGGCCTAGAACTTTCACATGTCACGCAAAAAGGCACGTTTGCAGGGGAACAGTTACAAGAATAATGAAATGGCTGTCTTTGTACATTTTAAAACCAGACACCCCCCCTGGATATTCCAGTGCTAAGCACTGAAAGCTTGGTTTCCATCAAGAGTAGTGCATGTATTTGCTGATCGTTAGGATTGCCAAAACCATCAGAGCCCCGCCCCCGCACACTCCAGCGTTTTGCCCTGAAAGCCTGGTTTTCTCAGAGTAGTGCACATATTGGCTGATTCTTTGGATCGTCAAAACCATCTAGACCCCCCCGCCCGCACATTCCAGCACTATGCACTGAAACCTTGGTTTGCGCTATGCATTGAAATGTATAATGTAATTTAGAAAATAATGTTGGTTCATAATTTTTTAAAAAATTGTCGGAGAATAGAAAGCAAAAAATTACCGGCCCAGTAACGTTACATTTCATTTTTGCAAGCAACAACGCCATCAAGCAGCCACATTGGGCATTTTGTTTTTAGCCTCATTTCTATTATTATTTGTAAACATGTTGCAAACTTTTCAAAATTCTACTCTATTATGCAGTTATTAATTTCTTATTATCTGTACGCATGATTAGAAAGGAGCCTCCATATAAGTTGAAAAAATATATAGAATATAGACAGTGAATGATATTAATTCTGTAATAATGAGATCATTGCATATTGTGAGTCATTTTTAATGAAATTAATTTAAAATTAATATATATACAGAAAATTAGGAAATTTTGTTTACGTATTATAAATGTCAGAATAGATTGTTGATATCGGATCGAGCCTTATATGTGATTTCACATTCGCTTTGCTTTACAAAATCTGAATCGAGAATTATCAGATATCCTCAGAGCTTTCTAATATATATATAAATTTTTTCCACTGTCAAATCATATCCTGTTTTTTATTTTGTTGTTTATGTATGTTAAAAATCCTCCCATAGGTAGGTTGGTGGATCCAGAAAATAGATATTATAACCAAGTAATAACATTTGATCATTTTTTCAAGTAGTTTGCTAATTTTTGCCATCTTTTTAACATTAATTTATTGAGCATCTTAAATTTATCCTAAAACTGAAGTCTTTCATCCTTATTAACATGTTTTAATTCTTATACACAATCCCACAACAATATACTTTTCTAATTCTTTTTAAACTTTATTTTGTAAGATCAAACATATCTGAAATCATCATTTCAATTATTCTTACAGAATTATTCACCAGTGTAGATGTTCATTTCTGAAGAAAGAAAAATAAGTAATTGTAAAACCATTTGGATATTAAGTGGGTTGGGATGTCATTTAAATTTATTGTCTTAATACAGTATTAACATGCCCTGAATATTTTGTCACTTGTTCAAGCTGAGTATTTTATTACATCCAATATCTATCTTCATTTATTTCCATTATAATGAAAGCTTATTGCAGCTGGTGATTGTCATAGTTTAGCACTTGGTATATAAAAATTGTTTATTGATCTCACATAAGTATAATTGGCAGCCAGTATACAATTCAACTTCTATTGTGTTTGAATTGTGTTGGCTTTTTTGTAAGGAAAAAACATTTCTCTAGGAATAACAATAAATAATTTGTAATGTCCATTTCAAAAATTGTCTAAGATAAAGAAAAATTTTGCAATAAATGAAATAATCGGCAAAATTCATACAGCGGGGTGATCCAGTCAAGCCAGAGTAATCAATGGATGCAAGAAGGGTTGTGCCTAAAATCCCTATCTAGTGCCTACTCATCCAATATTTACAGACTAGTTTCTAGCTTGTGGCCTTTATCAGTGAGGAAACTTGGATCTGAGAGCACTACAGATAGATCTTAGATGTAATGCAACCCTCCAGCAGCCACCCTTTACCTTATTAGCTAACTAATAAAGAAAGGTGATCATATGATGTTAAGTGGTTAAATGAAATAATCTATGGAGATTTTATATATATACAGTGAAATAATTATCTTTTAGCATACTTGGTTTTGATAAAAAGTATGTATATATCAATGGTTCGTAACCAGAAATAAACATTTCTTAAATGTTTTTAGTGCCAAATAAAGAGTAAATTTGTTTTATATCATTGGAGTTTGTCACTATTAGTTAATTGAAAGCTTTTTCAGGGACTTGCCTTCCTTTGTTTCTAGTGGCTAGTTCAACATTGCTTCTATCAATCAATTTTTCAAGACTGGTTTCAACAGTATTATGCATTTCAGTTTTTTTAAACATCTCGGGTGATCGTAATTAAACTTGTTTTTTTAATACATAGTTTATGTTATAAAGGAATTCAAAAGATTTGTTATACCTTTCTGAGATTTTATTAACAAGAGTAAAATATTTTCAAATCTATTGTGTTTTAAATTTAAAATACGACAATTATTTACATAACCTTTGGTGCAGGTCATTCTTGGTCAGAGTTGGAAAGTACTAGAAAATAGACTTAATTAGTTATATCTTGAGACTTGTAGTACAGAATTTAGTCATGGTAACGTTTCACTTTTGTGCAATCACCTCAAAAATAGAAAAGGTTTAAGGAAATTTACATATTTTATCTTAGACCATTCAAAAAAGGAAGATAAATATATCATGATAAAAATCGAAGTTAGTGATAAAATCGACCAATCAATGAAATAATGTTAATCATTGCTTATATTTTTACATTAATATACCTATCCACAAAAAGATACTACTTTTGCTGTAGCTATATAACCCAATTAAATCATAAATATATGCTAAACCTGAAGTTTTACTTGTCATCTCACAATGCTGTCTAGACTAATATCTTTCCTAATAGTAGCTCTTTCCTTAGTATTCTATAGTAAGCCATGTTCTAATGAAAGGAGCTGTCTAACCTAATGGTTATTTACAATCAACTTTCAGTGCCAAAAGTCATTCCACTACCTACTGACTGAATGTTATTACAATTCCTTATTTATCTTCTATACATTACTAATATTAACAAATATAATTAATAATTACTTTTATTTACACTTGATTCAATGCATGCATTGTTTCTACAAATATTTATCTTATAATTTCCTACTTTTTTCACCAGAGCTACAAATTGTTCAAATACATATGACCAAATAGAAATGATATATATTAAAGCTAAAACATATATAATTCACATTTTAAATACAATTATACAAAATATAACTTGATAATTATATTTTATATTTATTGTTTTATTTAATATCTATAATATACATCTTTTTAGAATGTAAAATTTTTATAACATGTTTGTCAACAGCTTTGCTCAACTTTACTATAAAATACTTTGTAGAAATGCTATCCTTGTGGCTAATCCATTATTTTTACACATAAAACTACATTTAATAACCCTTTTATACTATCATATAAAAGTGGTATAATAAACTTAAGAAAACAGCATGATTACGGCTTTAAATGTTGCACGTCAAATTGATTAAAATTATATGATCTATGTTTGTATAACATTGCACTCATTTAACAACAAATACTATGTATACAGTATTATTATTTCTTTAAAACAACAACGCTCTTAAACTACTTATATAATTGCGAAACGCTTTTGATAAAATCTGAAATTAATGGACAAGAGATTCCATGATAAATGCTGCATTTTGCTTTTGACTGAAACAGAAGTAATCAATATCACGTGATATAACTTAAATGAGTATATTACTATAAAACTAATTTGAAAAGTAACATTTCATGTTTAAATTTTGTTCCAAGTATTCATCGGCGTGCTTATGAGTGGTTTTAACTTCATACTGGGCATTAGCAGTCTTTTATTGCAAATATATGTCCAGTTATTTTTTGATGTGTACATGTTCTAATTTTTTTAAAAATGTATTAAGCACTACACACCTTTTGAGCCATATGAATGAAAATACAATAAAAGATAATTATCCCCCAAAATGTATTTCAGGTTGAGCCAATACTTGTCCGTTAACCTAGATCACAATCTCATATATATATTATATGTGCGTTTTTCAATAGTAAATTGTTAGATTTTGATTTATACTCCATCCACTACTTTGACATTATCCATTTGAATGGATGATGTCAAAGGTGTATGTGGTAAGTTTGACACTTGTCAGCCAAAATATAACGATGCACTATGCTTTATAGATGAAAAATATATTTAAAGATTTGCATCTATTAACATATATACATATGATAGCTATATCATTAATTGTCCCCAATATTTTCAAAATTAGCCTTTTATTGAATTAAGAGTATATATGGCAATTTGCTGCTTTCCTCGCAATCTTCCATGTCATTTGAAAGTAACCATATATTTCTAGAAATGAATATTAAATATAAGTTTAAAAATTGGTTTCTGAATTTTTTTGTACACTGAAATCTATTTTTAAAACTTCATATTAGCTGATTTAGAAATAATATTTACCATCTTTTTAAAAAAGTTGTTTTTCTGCCACAAATTAGGTGGAAGATACTAAAAACACAGGTAGTTAAGGAGGGACTGTACTGCCACCATCAGATGTGCTGTGACACCATCAACAACCAGCCTGAAACCTGCAAGTGATAACTATTTACGAAAGTTGCTCAAATTTGACAAAAAAACAAAATGGTATGAAATTGAAATAAAAAAAATGAAAGTGGCTGGAAATTGACAAATAAAAATGAAAACAAAATGCTATGAAATTCAAGGGGAAAAAAAGTAAAAAACTGAAAATACAAGAAAGAGCTGCTTCCCTCCCCTATAATCAAAAATTCTTCACTTAAATCGAAAAATAAAAATGCCTGAGGATATATATATACAAGAAATACATGGAAAGTACAAATTATAAAAAAAAAAAAAAAATTCATATTAAAAAAAAAAAATGCCATGAAAACACGAGAAACACCTACCCCCCCCCCCCCAACCAAAATTTCTTCATTTAAATCGAAAAATGTCAGGATATATATACACAAGAAATACATTGAAAGTAGAAATTATTAAAGAAAATTGTATCAAATCCTATAATAATTTTAAAAATAACTAAATCAGTGATTAATCAAAAAAACATGGTTCCCAAAAAGCGGGAAATTCAAAATCAAATTATTTACCTTTCGACATTTCCAAATATGAATGGGCAAATTAAGTAGTAGTCAATATTTGTAAACAATCATGTAACAGTAATCACTATATAAGCTGAAAAGAATATTACTATAAAATTTAAAAATAAATTCCATGAAAAACGAAAGTCCCTCCCCCCCAATCAAAATTTCTCCACTTAAATCGAAAAATAAAAATGACTGAAGATATGTATATCCAAGAAATACATGAAAGTATAAATTATATTTAAAAAACAAGAAAATGATGTAGTATCCTATAATAATTCAAATTTAAGAAATCCATGCTATTCGACAAAGAAACGGCAAATTAAATAGCTTTCAATATTTGCAAACGATCAGATTTAAATGCAACGGTTATATAAGCTAAAAAGAATATTACTGGTTTGAAATTATGGCATGTCAAATTAAGTAGCTGTCAATATTTGCAAATGATCAGATTTAAAAGCAAAGGTTATATAATCTAAAAAGAATATTACATGACAATCTATTTCTGCAATTGCATCAAGAATACGATTAAAATGCAAATACAGAATTTGGTTTATTACTAAGAGATAAAAATAAAAAGACTGCAAATAAGAAGTCACAACACTTAAATACAGAGTAATAAATAGTAAGAAATTAAATATATTAGCAAGTTTAAAATAATCATCGAATACAATTACAGGAAAAATTATTACATTTATTGGCAAGATGTTATTTTAACAAGAATTTAAATAATTAAGAATATTACAATAGAGTTTTAAAAATATATTTGTAGAAATATTACCAACTTTTTGTTCCGAGTTCAGTTTGGCACTATTTACACTGATGACTTGATTGACGTCTTTCTGCCTTGTTTACAAAGAGACTATTTTCTTTAAACTATAATTTAGTAGCATTTTCTGTGCACACTGATTATATATAAACGCATACTTCATTACATTTTATTTAAATAAAGTTGCAAATAAATAGTTGCAATTGAAATGTGACGTAAGAGCTTACATTAAAAAAAATATAACACCCCAATCCAATTTAAAAGTGATATTTCTTCAGCATTTTGCCCAAGAGAAAATTTATTCTGTTCATAGTAAATATATATAAGATGGATATTTCATTACATTTTATTTAAACAAAGTTGCCAATTCCTTTTTTTTTAGCGTGAGATGTCTAATTACCGATGTAAATTTCCCTACCAAATAGATTTTCAAAAAATATACTAAATACTTTTAAAAGAAAAGACTTTCAACATCAAATTATTTAGCTGTAAAGCAATTAATTTTTTCCTGTCTTTGAAATTAGGGCATATGTAAATTCATTAATAAAATCAATACAAAAAATTATTACCGATGTCTTCCTTCATTTATAGTATGTACTTGGATTTTTTCAGTTTTTTTGTTTCAAGAAATTGTTTTTCATGTGAAAATAACATCACATTTCATTTTGAAAATACAAACAGTGACATGCCATAGGAAAAAGATTATTTGCAGAATATAAATCCATTAGGGTACTCCATTAGCTATCTCCCAAAATAAAATGACATTGACTCTAAATGAAATTTATTTTTACAATTACCATTTAACACACTCGCAAAAGCTAGAAACTGGTTAATAGTATCCTAAGCATTTCATCATATATAAGATTCTTAGGAAAATACTGGATTATATCTATATATTATTTAAATATAATCGCACCATAATATATTAAATCAGTTTGTTCTTTCAAAATGAAATATGATGTAATAGACATTTCCAAAGCTAACAAATTTAATCAAAATGTAACTAAAGGAGACTTGAAATACCTGCTTTGTTCTATTATGACGTTAATTATTTTGTACTGCTAGAAATACAAGTTGTTGGGATAATTTGTATTTTTTGATGGGGTTAATAAGGATTATTTTCTTATGCAGAAGAATACAACATTAAATATACGCAAACTTTGAGGCAACATTTCAAAATCCCTCTCTGAAATAACAGCAGCTTAAATTTACATGTCATTTTTCCATCATATTTTTTTTTAACTCAAAATGATGATAGTTTGGGATTTACCAAAAACAGAACTTGGAAGTAGTGGAGTTCCTCCAAAGTAAAAAGGTTCTGCCTTCTCAAAAAGTTTGCAGTAATGGGCATGAAATGAAGCTATGTGAATGCAAGGGCACAATGGAAGTGCAACATTAGGGCATGTCAATGTCGCATAGCGCTTTGGAAAGGAACCTGGTTGGAAGGCTGCAAATTGTCATTTGTTACAGCCATCTGAATTGTATTACTGGAGCAAAAACCAATTGGGAAAAAATGAGTTGGGTTTGGACAGGAAGACTGTCATTGCATGGTAGCAGTATTTAAGAGAAGCATGTAAAGAAAGTCTGCTATCTCACCCATCCTGCCAAATTGGAGGCCCAGGAAAAACTGTAGACGTTGACAAAACTTTGTTCAGTAAATGTAAAAATCAATGGGTAATTATAACGTAATCAGGCTTGGCCACTTGATAGCGTTGGCAGTCAAAAACAATACAATGTATGGTTTACAGTGCCGTGTGATTTTTAAATCTTTTTTTTTTTTGGTTATTAATTTATTGATTGCTATAACTTTTTTTTCATGCCTTTTTAATTTTGTATTTAGTAAACGACAACCTTTTTTTTTATTTTTAAATTGCTGTTTTTGGACAAATTATCATCATTCCTCGTTTTTAGTTATTAATTGATTGATTGCTAGAACTTTTTTTACGATGTCTATTTAGCGATGTCTTTCGCTTAATTATTGCTTTCTACATAAAACAACTGTGTAGGGTTAGGGTTAGTTTTAGGGTAAGTGTTCTGTTGTTTGTAATGCTAAAATAAAAAATATCAAAATTGTAACTGTAGTCGGACAAAAGAAACAAACAAACTTTTTTAAACAACAACAAACACATATAAATGTCTTCTTTACTTATTAAACATGTTTATAATATGTGCTTTCTATGAAATTTACAAAAAAATCATGTATATTTTTATTAGACAGTAGAAATACTCTGCTTCTGTTTTCGGCAACTGCGGAAAAAGTTACGCGATCGCCAGACATTTTATGAACTACGTGGTATTTCACGTGAAAATGAGATTTCGCACGTGAACTCAGCCGAATTCTGTTGACATACCCTCGGCAAGCTTTTACACATTACACCTCTAAATAAGGGTGTGGCCATTTGGAAAATTACTATAAAGTCAGGTTTCTTAAATTCATTACTAATACAAAGATTGTGTAATGTATATTGTAAAAATTTGACTAATCAAACTACACACACATATATATCAAACTGTAAATGAAAGATAAGTGTGTGGATTCACAGTAACTGTCGCGAAGCAGAAATAGGCTGTATTATTTCTGCGTTACATCATCAACGGCCTAATGGCTAAGACAAACAGATGTTTTCTATAGCCGTGTCAGGGTTTGTTAGGTGTTTTGGCAAGCCAGAATTCCATCAAGTGGCCAAGCCCGATTAGTTTATAAGTACCCCAACAGGGAAGAATTCTTCCTTAACAGTGGTTATTTGACAGCTTATGTAGAGAAACAGTGTTCCATTGTTGCTATTCCAGATCGAACAGCATCTATTCATCTAGATCTCATTAAACATGTAGCGCCATGATCCACCATATATACTGACTGCTGGAAGGCCTACAAAATGGATATATTGACTGCTGCAGGTTTCCAACACTTCAAAGTCAATCATTTGTACAATTTTGTTGATCCTACAACTGGGGCCCATACTCAAAATGTAGAAAGACTTTGGGGGCTTTTGGAATGTTGCCATAAACGAGAGGGGACCACTTGACATCATCTTGATTCTTACTTAGAGGAATTCATGTGGTGACAATTGCATGATGGTGAAGATCTATTCCATGCAATATTGCAAGTGATAAATCTAAATTTCTAAACTATAATCTGCTAATTTCTGCCATCTTTGCTGTAACCATCGTTACTTAATCTTGTGTTTTTATTCAAGTGTGTTAAAAGCTTCATAATTCTGCCATTACTTAAAGTTATGTTTCTATTCAAGTGTGTTAAAAGCTTCATAATTTTGCCATCTTTGCTGTACTTTTTTAAACAAAATAAGCATCGTTACTTAATGTTGTTTCTATTCAAGTGTGTTAAAAGCTTCATAATTTTGCCATCTTTGCTGTATTTTTTTAAACAAAATAAGGATCGTTACTTAATGTGTTTTTATTCAAGTGTGTTGAAAGCTTCAAAATGCTGACATCTTTGCTGTATTTTTTAGATCGTTACTCAATCTTCTGTTACTATTTAAAGTGTGAACTCTAAATCAAAATAATGTTCTTAATGGATTTTTATGTTGAACACATTCAAGTGCCTACTACAAATGATTGGTAGGACTTTGGTAATTATTTTTTGTGTATTGCTTTTTAATTATTTAAATATTGATCAATTTAGATATGCCATAATTTGAAAGCCAGATAACAATTAATTGCTTTATAGCTAAATAATTTGAGTTACCTATTTTTGGATAGAAATTCTTCATTGGGGGAGTGGGTATGTTTTACGTTTGACTTATTGTTGATGATATGCCATAATTTCAAACCAGTAATATTATTTTTAGTTTATATAACCATTGCATTTAAATCTGATCGTTTGCAAATATTGAAAGCTACTTAATTTGCTGTGTTTGTCTGCCATGTTTTTTTGTCAATTAGTATGGATTTCTTTATTTTTTAAATTTGAATTATTATAGAATATTACATCATTTTCTTGTTTTTTTTAATATAATTTGTACTTTCCATGTATTTCTTGGATATATATGTCTTCAGTCATTTTTATTTTTTAATTTAAGTGGAGAAATTTTGATTTTAGGGGGAGGTCTTTCGTTGTATTTTCATGGAATTTTTTATTTTTAAATTTGGATTTTATAGTAATATTCTTTTTAGCTTATATAACCATTATTTTTATATCTAATCATTTGCAAATATTGACATCTACTTAATTTGCCCATTCATATTTGGAAATGTCGAAAGGTAAATAATTTGATGGTTTTGGATTTCCCGCTTTTTGGTCACCATGTTTTTGGATTAATCACGGATTTAGTTATTTTTTAAATTTGAATTATAGGATTTGATACCATTTTCTTGTTTTTTTTAAAATAATTTATACTTTCAATTCATTTCTTGTGTGTATATATCCTCAGACATTTTTATTTTTCGATTTAAATGAAGAAATTTTGATTTTAGGGGGGAGGGGATAGGTGTTTCGTGTTTTCATGGAATTTTTTTTTTTTTAATTTGAATTTTCTTGTTTTTTTTTTTTTTTATAATTTGTACTTTCCATCTATTTCTTGGATATATATATCCTCAGGCATTTTTATTTTTCGATTTAAGTGAATAATTTTTTTTGGGGGGGGGTAGCTCTTTCTCATATTTTCATGATTTTTTGCTTTTTTTTTTATTTGAATTCCATAGCATTTTGTTGTTTTCTTTTTTATTTGTCAATTTCCAGCCACTTTCATTGCTTTTTTTTATTTGAATTTCAAACCATTTTGTTGTTGTTTTTTTTTATTTGTCAAATTTGAGCAACTTTCGTAAATAAATTTATCACTTGCAGGTTTCAGGCCGGTTGTTGATGGTGTCACAGCGCCATCTGACGGTGGCAGTATGGTCCCTCCTCAACTACCTAATAATCTATTCATAAACATCACGCTATATAAAAATAACTCATTTACATAAGATGCATATGTAACTTAATATCAACACGGGCATAACAACAATATTGGCATCAGCATGGGATTTTGGCATTCTATTATCAGATTTTCAATGGTATAAATGGTTGGAGTAGATTGAAGCCGTCCATTAAAGTTAAAGATTTGATATCTTAATATAAACTGAGCACTGATTATATATATGTGTGTGTGGGAGATGTGAATCTGGACCAACTGATGAATGCTAATTCAGCATGAAATCCGGATATTGGTTATTATTTATGTTTTTTACATGTGTATCAGTATGAGATTGTGTGGATAGTTGAAGGTTGCTTGAAAGTCTGAGTTCAAATCCCCTATATTTATAAGATGCTTATCTAAGCAACTATATTATATAGTCTATATATAATAAATAAAAAATATTTTTCTTGTATTATATATATTGTGGAATTAAATTGAAGTTTTCCATTTGTTATATATTAATACATAATTCCCCCCCCCCAAAAAAAAAAGAACCAGTGTTACAAAAAGAACAAAAGATTAAGAAAAAGGCGATTTTATTAAGCATTGGGTGAAATATTCAATAGGTATAGAAGAGCGCGGTTTTGACAAAGGATTTCCCTGGTGAATTTCATGATTATAATAGATAAATATACATAATTAATTTGTTATTTAAATAAATTCCATTATATAAACTTATTAAAATATTTGTTGTTTGTTAGTATCAATACATAGTACCTTTATAATCTAAAATTCCCTTAGCTGTAATCTACGCTTTTTTCTGTTCCACCGTCTATTGGTCATTTTTGGTTGCATATTCTTCGTTTAATGCTTATTTTATCGTAAATTCATATCGCAATCTAAATTGAAAATTTCAGTTCTGAAAAAATCCACATTTGGTCTTTTTTTTTTTTAAAAAAAAAAAGGGTTTTTCTTTGTTGTGTAGTGTTATATAATCCCTCCTTGACAGCTTTGGCTAGTGTTTCCACAGATCTTTCTAGCTGCCAAAGTCAGAAATCAAAAAATGTTTTATGCTTTTGTAATTGATTTTGAACATAAATAAATATATTTGTAGTAATTTTTTACATTCATAATTAAGATTTTACACTAATTTATTGGAATATAAAGGTTGATTCGAAAAATGTTTAAATTTAGAAGAAAAATAAACATGGGAAAGTGAGCAACGCTCGACCGTTTTTTTAAACAAAGAAACACTTGACCGCTATTTGCATATGAAAGAGATTTGGTGAAAACTAATACAACAGTATCTTTTTCATAAATATTTATATGAATTTTTTCTACAGTACAGGATTTTTTATATCTGCACTCCAATATGTAATATATAGGGAGTTTGAACTCAGACTTTCATACGACCCTTAACTATCCAAGCTATCTCATACTGCTGACACACTTGATCACACACATGTCAAAAAGATAAATAAACACCAATATTTATGTATTTAATAACTATTTTTATAGTATATTATCTAATAATGCAGCTAGATTAATGCTTTGATTTAAAACATTTAATTTTTAGACCAAGATAAGACAACAAAAACGAATATTCAGCGATGTAATTTCTAAGATACGGGGACCAGTGCTGATTTGTTTTCTGCAGGCTAATTTGCTTACATTTTTCTTATAATTTTCTTCAGTTATTAACATTATTACTGATATGAAAGTAAAATAATTCAATTTTTAGAAGCTAGATTACGATAATTCTGATTATTAATATAAAAATATTTTTTTCAATAGAAGCTATCTAGAATTGATCTCAATGAATGAAATCACTCTATCTTTTACTCAAATGGGCCAATAAGAGAATTTATCAGCTAGGAGTTTTCAAAGTTCCAATTATTTTTATCAAAAACCAAACAGCTGGTTCGAGTTCGCTTCCCGGTTAACGTATTTAACTTAAAAAAAAAAACTTAGACACTTTAATTGTAAAACTACGAAAGTATAAAAAAATTAATCCAGGTAAAACAGTGTTCACAACTTTTGGGGGATAAAGTACGGGTGAATTTTAGACCTTAGGATGGCGTATAGCTGGTTAAAAGTTTTTCAAATTTGTATATGATGGAATGTAATAGAATTTAAGACAAACTATGTATTTGGCGTTTTTTTATTTATTTATTAAGGGTATCGTAGCATTTTACAACAATATATATATATGTAAAACATGAAAGATTGCTATATATTTAATGAGTGTATACTTTAAATATAATTATACAATGTAAAAATATAAAAAAATTAAAGAATAAAATTTGAACATATATATTACAAAATAAAAATTATGATATAAAAATATAGAAAATGAAAAAATATGTTTGAACGTAATTGGTTAATATTCTTTGGGTAGTTACAAAATATTTTAATTAATGTGATGTTTTCACTTGTTTATTTTTAACAAGATTAGAAATATCTGGTCCAATTTTGCTTAACTTAAAAACGAAGATCTGAATCAATGTTGAGCAAATTTCTATATTTGTTTTGTATCGCATTCATAGCAGAAAATCCACTTTCACACTTGTATGTGGTGTTGAATGGTGTTAAAAATATTAATGCTTGTTGAGAGAGTTGGGATATTCTTTCCGTGTTAATAGGCAAAATGAAAATAAGCTGATACTCTGAAATTTCAATCCACTGACACTAAAAAGTTCTATAAAAGACTCTTTTGCAATTATATTATCTGGAATCTCCTCTGTAAATGCAAAGGGATTGCAAATCCGACTTACAGCAATAAAATCTTCAGTAAAATATTTTTGAAAACAATTATACAAAGATTTTAAATGGACCTGCACGTCATTAATGACACAGTCTATTATCGATAAATTGTTTTCTTCTAAAAAATGATATATAAAAAAGAAGAAAAACCATCTCGTTCTTGGTTATGTGATGATGGTACACATTCTGTCTACCGTTCAAATCCATGGTGAAAATAAGTGTAAAAGTGTCCAAATTGTGATATTTAAGTCTACATATTAGGTATAGGATTAATTAAATCCTTTGTCAAGATCGGTTATTGTGACACAGTTCAGGATAAATAATATAAGTCTCTCTTTTGGGATAAAAATGTCTCTCTTTTGGGGTATAAATGTCTCTTGTTATAAAACCAAATTTCTTCAGTGGCCATATTGATATAAATACAGCTGACTTATAAACTGATTTTTTTTTCTTAATTGAAATTAATATCATACTGAATAATATTATACTCCTTCACAAATCTTTGCAAAATGCTGTTTACTTAATGATTACAACGCTCTCAAGCGGAGGGTCCACGATGTCGAACACAAACTCCGGATCAGAGACAAATATAACAGTAATCTTCAGCAAAGATAACTATCTTTCGCAAATGATGTCCAGAATCAACGGTGCCGGAATCTTCGGTGAAAAAAGCAATCGGCAAGCCAAACAGTCATAAGAAAACCCGCACACACAACTAAACAACAGAAAGTACACAACATCTTTAAGCGAGCTCAATAACTTTGCAGCTTTCTGTTGAGCTAAGAAAATAGCTATGACGTCATAATATATATCTATTATTTAATAAAACAATTACAATTTTATTTATTCTATATTTTTATAATCTTAAATAAAGCATTACTTTTATAATTTTTTAATATATTATTAATAATTAAGTATAATTAAAAAATATATATGTTTGCTTTGACAGAAAAAAATGTTATTTGTATGTCAAGTTATTATATCACCTAATAGTTTTTTTTTTCATATGTCATAGCATCTGCCGGGACGCGAACCCACACCCGTCTGCAACCAACTACTTGCTTGCATGGCGGCTGGGTTTTAATTAAAAATAGACAGTGGTTCAAATTTCTTTAAAACGATTTCTCTTAGATTATATATATATTCAACAGCTTTCTTTTTTGTTTTATGCGGTAAATAGTTTTAGTCTTTGGTCATTTCATAGACTATTTGTAATTGAGTTAACGTTAATAATTCGTAGATTTTACAATGGAATGACGATTCTAATAATAGAGCAAAAAAAAAGAAATGCTAAAAGAAATATACACAATAAATAATGCATTACATGTAACTTTTAAGATAAACATCTAAATACATTTATATATTTGTCATACCTTGATTCTTCGTTTTGATTATTTGATAACTGGTAATGCTGGCTTAAATTTATTGGGGTTCATTTTATTTCTGTGTGACTATTATCTAATTTTTGGAGGATTAGATCGAGTTTGATTAATTGATAAATACATACAGCTAATGTGATATATTCTTTATAGGTGATGCACTCTCTCTAAAAAACACAATAGCTAAAATAGTATTTAATTGGGTTATGAGTAAAGGGCAGGTAACAAGATGGGTGAGAAAGGTAATGCGGTATGCAAAAGATTTGGATAAAGAATTTATATCAGTATATTTGTACAAAAGATGGGATGATTGTATTAAGAGAATTGTTGAGTGTTGTTGTAGTAAGGAATGGGATAAAAGAATAGATTTATTAATAAAGAATAGGGAGTTAGAGAGATGGAGAACTAGTATGGAGAGTAAAAAGAGTTTAAATATATATAGAAATAAACAGAATATTAGATGTGAGTTAATATATGATAATAGTAAGAAAAGTAGTTTATTATTTAAGGCTCCAACGGGATCTTTAGCTACAAGAGAATATACATGTAAATGGAAAAAAAATGGGTGATTTATTTTGTAAATTATGTAAGGAAGGAATAGAAAATATTAGGCATTTGTTAATTGAATGTAAATGCTTGAAAACAGAAAGGGTACATATAATGAAGTTATGGAAGAATAAATACGAAAAAAGTGATTATACAGAAAATGAATTATTGGTTTTTATGCTGGGTTTGGGAAAAGATAAAGGGGATTTAGATATAAAGGTTATAGAGTTGACAAAGATTATGTTGTGGAAATGGGATGGAGCAGAATATGGGAAAATTTAGAGTGGGGAATGGAAAATAAAGTGGCTAACAGGTTTATCTGGGCATAATTGCTGAAATATTATTGACTTCGTTTAAGGAGAAGCCATAATACATCATATCAAATAGTTATGTTTTTTCCGCATATTGATGGAGGTTTTGGAGTCTGCTTCATCTGATTCTGCATATTTGTTTGATTTTTGATATTCAAATTACATGGAGTTATTGAAGAATTAGAGATTGTAGCGCTTATGAACAATGCAATATATTCACCCCCAAAAAACAGTGTTATTGGCAATGTTAATGTCGGGTTCAGAATCTAGCATTATTGAAGCTCTTTGAGACTTTTGTCAGTTGTTGATCTTACCTGGTTTCTTCTCCATATTTTGGAAGTGATTTTGCTCAATGAAACTGGCATACTTGATGGTTTTCTTGATTGATTGCACTAAATGTGAGAATGACTGAAAATGAATTTTTACTTAGTACATGATTCCATTACAAAAAGTGGATCTCAAGCGAGTGTTCACTTTCAATCTTATTGGGCTACTCTCAATGTTGTTAACAGAAAAATAATGTTCATTGTTTTTTGCAGCTAAGCATTGGTTCTGGTATATGTCAATGATATAGTAAACATCATATGGATTTTGAATTGTCCTCATTGTTTACAAAATAGGTTGATGATTGATTCTCTTGCTTTGATTTGATAAATGTCTTGATGCATACTTTTCACTATGTGCCCATATTTGCAACAGCCCAAGTATTTTAGTTTCGATATGTTGATGTAATAGTCTTGAAGGGTGGTTGTTTCTTTCAAAGTGTAGGCAAAGCCAGTTAATGTTAAAATGTTACAATATTTAGGCAATTATCTCAATGACTTCTTCTGTCAATCATTTGCTTTGAACTATGATTTTGTGCATTTATATTAAATATGTGGACTGGTGTTAATCGCATTGATGAAACTTTGGTCATAACTTCTCAGAATTGTCTCTTGATGGTTCTAGTGCTATATCCTTGTTTATGATATTTTAAAAGCTTAAACTTTCTTGATTGGCAAACCATAACTCATCTCTGACAGAATTGTTTTTGATGTCTCAAATGGATTGCACTCATAGAAAAACATTGTCATGCAAGATCCTGATTCATATGAAGTGTACAAACAGAACACCAAAAATTTAAGTTGGAAAAATTATATTTAAAAAAAATAAAAAAAAAAATAAAAACAGAGGTCTTGTATTTACAATCTCCTAAATCAACATGTAACACTTCCATAAAATTTAAGCTTGGTTGAAGCAATTTGATATTTTGATATAAATTGGTATTGAATAAGAACATTTTTATTGAATACCAAATATTCTCCTATAAGGTCCATTAAGTCAGTGTAGATTTTGTTCTGCCAAAATGTATACCGTTTCAAATGTTTTACATTAACTGAATTTAGCAGCAACTTAGGCAATATGATTGATCATTTTTAATAAACCACATCTCCATGTAATTTTCAAATCAATGTTTAGAATTGTGAAAAGTTTTTGTCGTGAAGCCAAAATTTTCAAAATTAGGAAGCAATGGGTGGGTTTAAAGCTGAACCAGGTTGATCTGCAACTTTCCCTATGATAATATGAACTGGTTGTGGCAGTAGAATTTGCAATAATTTGTTTGAATATTTGCTGGTTGCCACAAAACTTGTGAAAAATGTTGTGCATTAATGTTGTTTGAAAATTCGAATGATTTGGCTATTTTTACAAGAAAAGAAAAAAAATAGAAGTTAGCACTGAAAAACTGTAGTTGAACTTAGATCTCAGTAATAAATGTTCTCATCAAAGTTTTTGGTGAACAATAGTTAGTGTTGATAGTTTATTGCCCAGTCTGAATTTTTTCCATGTTTCACATGCACAATTCACTAAACATTTACCTCACTACCGAATTGATGAGGCTATTATTTATTTCTTGGAGAATTAGATTGAACTTATGTCTGCTGACAAATATACTGACAAATATACACAGCCAGACTGATTTATCTTTAACATAGAAAATTCTAGCTCTAGAATAAGGTGATAGGTGGCACCACTGCCATAGTAAATTAGTGCACAAGGCACTCTACTACAAATAAGACAAAGGGATAAGCTAAGTTTTAATTTTTTTTTAAATTTTTTATGCTATTTGTTGATTGCGTGGGAGATTGATTTTTCGAGACATCACTATAAAGATTAATTACATAATTAAAGTATAAATTGTGGTCGAGAGAGTGAGTTATTTGAAAGATTGGAAATTTTTGTGTTTAATTGTTTGAAAGGTTTTCGTTTGCCATTTTAGGTATAGAAGTTTTTTTTTAAAAGAAGTTGTTTTTGTTGAATGTGTGTTGCATAAGGATATTTATAAAAAAGGTTGTATGTAAGATTAAGTCGTTTTTAGTTAAGTTTGTTACTGAAGGTTTTTAAACTTTAAAATAGATATTTATTTTATGGAAGAAGACAACATTTGGGAGACTTAAGATTGGAAAACACGTGGTTATAGTTTGATCGGTTTTGGGAAAAAGGAAATTTTTTCTGTGTAAGGGTGTTTGAAGAATAGGAGAGGTATTATAAAGTCAAATACAGAATAGGCGGCTTGAAAAATAAGAATATGGATTGCATTTGTATTGCGCAATGTATATATAATTGGCAGAAAGGAATTAGGCCAGTGCTGGTAGAGTGTACAGTGTGTGCTGAGGTGTATTACTTGAAATATTTGAATAAGAATAGGAAGAATGTAACAGGTTTCTGTTTATATAGTCAGTGTGTAAATGTGATTAAAGAAGTGAGAAAGTGGTTTCTAAATGTAGGTAGTCTAGAGAGGAAGTCAAAGGAGAGGGAGCAAAATGTAGTTAAGGAAGATAAGACAGAGTATGGTTTTAGTGGAGTGTCAGGAAATATGGGCAGAGAAAGTAGTAGTGCAATGGAGATGGTTAGCCAGAGAATAAGTAAGATAGAGGAAGAAGTGACGGATGTAGAAGTAAAATTAAAATTGTTAGAGATGAAGTGTGAACAGATAAAGGCATTATTGAGTAGAAATGATAAGGAAGAAATGGATAAGGAGGTCCAGAAGATGGTAAAAAATGTTGCAGATAGAGTGGAGAAAGTAGATTATGAGACAGTATTGATAGAAGATTCACTAATAAGAGAATGTGGGGATATAATTGCAAGGGAAAATAGAAGCAGGTATGTAAGGGTATGTTTGCCTGGAGCTAGAATTAGGGATGTGACAGATAAAGTAAGAAAGCAAGGTAGTAGAAATGTATATGTTATGGTAGGGATGAATAATTTGTTAGAGCCATCAGAGAGAGCAATGGATGAGTACATAGAATTGTTAGGAATTTGAGGGAGATTAAAGGAAGAGTAGGGGTAGTTGGAGTATTACCAAGATTTGATGAGGCATTTGTTAGATAGGGCATGTTCTATGAATGAGAGATTGAAAAAATTGTGTGAGAGAAATAATGTTATGTTTGTGGATGTATGGGATTGGTTTATTAAAAAGAGGGAGTTATATAGTAAAGATGGATTGCACTTAGGAAAACAAAAAAGTGAAGTTTTAGGGAGTCTGATATTTAAAGAATATAATTCGGGAAACTGTTAGGGGGGAGGGCTTTTAAATTGTAATATCAAAAAGAAGAAGAATGGATGGATATAAGAAATAAGCAAAAGTTGTTTGATTTAGATATAAATGTGGATGTGGAGACGGAATGGATCTGTAAGATTAATGGTAAGAAAGTTTGTTATAAATGTAATGGAGAAGAAAGAATCAAAAGAATTTATAAAAGAGTAGTTAGGAAAGAAGAAATTGTTAAAATTGGGTTTTTAAATATGCAAGGTGGTAGTAGATCAGAAAAGTGGCTGGAATTAAACAAAGCAATTGAAAATGAAGAGCTTGAGGTATTAGCAGTAGTGGAAAATCATCTAAGAGAAGAAGAACCTATTTTGGAAGGTGTGGTATGGCAGGGTATAAATAGAAAAGAAAAAAGGGGTGGTGGTATAGGTGTTATATCGAAAAAATATTTAAATACTTTTAAATGTCAATAGCATTTGTGTTTTGAAATAAGGTTGGGTAGACAAGAATGGATGGTGTCTGCAGTGTGTATAGCCACTGGAGATGTCAAACTGTAATGTAGTGGAACAGTAGTATATACGAATGCCTAGTTAAGGATATACAGAGTTTTTTTTAAAAAGGGGAAGAGAATAATGGTTATAGGGGATATGAATGTACATATTGAAGAAATTGATGATGTAGATAATAAGAATGGTCAGTTTTTGAAGGAATTTTATCAAAGAGTAAATTTGAGCATTGGGAATTTATCAAATATTTATGAGGGACAATACACATGGTCTAGGAAAAATTGAAATATATCACACAGTAGATTATGTATTAATAGAGAAAGAGGGAATGAATAAAATATGGAAAATTAAGGTGTTTGAAAATGAAGAGAGAGTATGTAATAGTGATTATAACATTATTGTAATAGAAATGGTTAGTAATGTGATGGAGGATAGAAACAATGGTAGAAACAGTAGTGAAAGATGTGGATGGAGAGTGAATGATATGAATAAGTTGAAAGAGTATAAAATAGAACAAGCCATGGAACAGGTTTGGTTGGGGATGAGTATAAGGGATGGTGTGGTGAAATAGAAAAAGTGGCAAATAGGGTTTTAGATGAGAATATGCAGAAGAATAAAAGTAATAAAAAATGAGAGTTAGTAAAAGTGTAAAAGAGAGGAAAGAAGCATGCAGAGAATATAAGTGTGTTATTAAGAACAAAGAAAGTGAAAATGATATTATTGCTAAATGGGGAAAGTACTTAGAAGAGAAGAAGTTGGCTAAAATGGATAATTATAGAGAAAGGATGAAGTTGAATAGTAAATTGTTGGAAGATATTAATAAAAGTGGAAGAGATGGGAGTAAAAAAATTGGAATTACATTAAAAGAAGAAATGTAGGGGAGAGAGAGAGATAGTATTAATAGATGATGAGGGAATAGAGTGTAGCTCTAGAGAAGAATTAGAGATAATCTTAAATAGATATGTAATGGATATAGAAAAGATGAAAGATGTGAAGGACTTAGTGATAGAAAACATGAAAGCATTTATTAATGGGGATTTTATGTTCACAAAAAATGAACTGAATGAGGCAGGAAAGAGATTGAAAAGTGGAAAGGCAAGAGGTTTAGATGGATGGGCAGCAGAGATGGTAATGAATTTAGGGCATAGAGCAAAAGTAGAGTTATTATCATGTTTTAATAAGATGGCAGAGAAGAGAGTTTTTCCGGATAGTTGGAGTAATGCAAGAGTAAGATTATTATTTAAAGGAAAGGGTAAGGATCATAAAAAGTTAAATAATTATAGACCGATAGTGGTAACATCAGTTTATATAAAGTTTTCTCATATATGGTGGCTGGAAGAATTGTAAAATGGATGGAAAAGAATAATGTAATGGGGAAAATGCAAGGGGATTTTAGGTCAGATAGACAAATAGGAGATAGCTTGTTTGTAGTTACACAACTTATGGATATGAATAGGAATTCAGGTAGATCATTATATATGAGTTTTATAGATATAGAGAGGGCATATGATAGAGTAAATAGAAATAGATTATGGGTAAGTTTAGCAAATTTGAGAATGGATGAAGCTTTAGTAAATATTATTAAGAAATTATATGAAAATAATTACTATACTTCTCAGTTAGGGGATATAGAATCAGTTAAAGTTAAAAATGGGGTGGGACTAAGGCAAGGATGCCCTAAGTCACCTATTTTGTTTTTATTGTATTTGAGTGAAATGGAGAAAGCAATAAAAAGACTAGGAAGAGGGACAGAGATATTGTTAATAGGTGGCAAGGGAGTACATACTTTGTCGGGTCTTGTTTTGCGGATGATATCTTTTTGTGTGCAGAAAGAAGAGAAGATATGGAAATTATGCTGAGGTACATGTGCATGGGTGGGTAAAGAGATGGGGATTAAATTTAGTGAAGAAAAATCAAATATAATTATGGTTAATAGTGGAGAAAGAGAAGATGTAGATTTTTTATTGGGGGATATAAAGTTAAGTGTGGTGGATAGATATTTGGGAATCACCTTATGTAATCAGGAAACTTGCTTGGATGAATAGGAGAAAAAATTGGTAAATGAAGCAAAGAAAAGAAAGGGTTCGGTAAAGAAACTAACAGTGTTTTCTTATAATAAATATGATGTAGCTAGAATTGTATGGAAGCAAGTTGCAGTAGCAGGGTTAACATATGGTAATGATGCATTGTGTGTTAGTAAAAGGGTTTTGGATTATTTTGAGAAAGTACAAAGGGAAGTAGGAAGACATGCAGTGGATGCAGAGATGTGGACAGCAAAGGAGGTAATTCAGGGAGAAATGGGATGGCCAAATTTTTATATGACAGATGCAAAAAGTAAAATGAAAATGTTTGGTAGGTTGCACTTTATGAGATAAAAGAATAGCCAAAATACTGTTCAATTGGGTTATGAATAAAGGGCAGGCAACAAGATGGGTGAGAAAGGTAGTGCGGTATGCAAAAGATTTGGATAAAGAATTTATATTGGTATATTTGTACAAAAGATGGGATGATTGTATTAGGAAGATTGTTGGGTGTTATAGTGGTAAGGAATAGGATAAATGAAAAAATTTATTAATAAAGAATAGAGAGATGGAGAACTAGTATGGAGAGTAAAAAGGGTTTAAATATATATAGAAATAAACAATATTAGATGCAAGTTAATATATGATAATAGTAAGGAAAGTAGTTTATTTTTAAGGCTCCAATGGGATCTTTAGCAACAAGAGAATATACATGTAAATGGAAAAATATGGGTGATTTAGTCTGTAAATTATGTAAGGAAGGAATAGAAAATATTAGGCATTTGTTAATTGAATGTAAATACTTGAAAACAGAAAGGGTACATATAATGAAATTATGGAAGAATTAATATGAAAAAAGTGATTATACAGAAAGTGGATTATTGGTTTTTATGCTGGGTTTGGAAAAAGATAAGGGGGATTTCTATATAAAGGCCATAGAGTTGACAAAGATTATGTTGTGGAAATGGGATGGAGCAGAATATAGGAAAATGTAGACTGAGGAATGAAAAATAAAGTGGCTAACAGGTTTCTCTGGGCCTAATTACTGAGAGATTCTTGACTTTGTTTAAGGAGAAGCTACAGTACATCACATCGTCACATGGCGTTCAAGCACTGGAATTGATAGAATTGAGTTGTGAACTATGGATCTATAGTTTTCAAATCTGCCAGTGAACTGAATTTGGTAGCTGTGCTGAAAATAATATTTTAAAATTATACATTTAGCCATGAATTCTGTCTTAGATGATCCTTTTACATTAAATCTGATCATAAAGGAAATCTATTAAATATGTTGCCAGTTACTTATAAATGCAGTGACTTACTTAATCATGGCAATATTAAGGCTTTTCTCAAATCTATAAAAATCCAAGTCCTCCATAAAATGGGAGAGTAATTAGCCTCAGAAACAAATGTTAGGTGTAAGATTATTATGAAATAAAACCATATCTGGCCTTAGTGTTTCAATGGTTCATTGAATTTTATAATGTAGCATTAAAATGGTGATTGTCTAATAAATTATTTTAAGGAGGGGCGTCAAATATTTTTGGTGTCTGAATCAGATTCATAAGAAAGTGAAATGAATTTATAATTCAAATTTTGTCTTTGCAACAACTAAAAGTGATATTTCCTTTTAATATTGACTGGATGACTGCCTAATGCACTTAAACCTTACCCGGCCTTGGTGGCAAGTAATAATAAACTATTGTTAATTATTAAAATAATGAAGTAATGTTGCTTGGTCCAAAATTTCTATTGCTGGAGTTAATTTCTTGCATTCAGGCAAAGAAACTCAGCATGAACTTAGTTCCTGTAAATAAGGTCTTTCAAAATATCTAATATTCTAAAAAAAAAAAAGAATACATGATTAATAAATCTATGAAGATTAGAACAATTTTAGGAAATGATTACATTATTACGAATATCGTAAAAAAGCAAATACGGAAATTGGTAAAGATATACACCTGGGTCTCATTTTAGGCAAAAGATAGGTTCCTCAGAAAACATGCACAAAAGAAATCACACAAAAATAGACTTAATTTACCTTGAAAAATGGGGGATACATACTATAATTTTCAAAAATCGCATAAAAGCAAAGTAATGTAAAATTAAAATTTGGATAAAAAAAATAAAATAAAATATGACTAATAAAAAATTCCAAACTTAAAAAAAATTGATAGAAGACAAACTTTTTTTATTAATTATAGTATTTAATTTTATTCAAAACAACATATTTTTATGTGTAATTTACAGTATTTTACATTTTTTCATACCTGTACAGTATTTTAGTCATTATCGCTATTTGACAATATGCAGGTTTGTTTGTGAATTAGTAAGACATCAGATTCATCACAAGAGGAAAGACAACTTGTGCCAACTTCATTTTTTTTAATGTTTTTATAGTGAATTCGCCCAAACTAAAATGTTTTCCAATCGCTGTTGATCCTTCCCATTTTGTTAACCGATCTAAAATTGAAATTTTTGTTTCCAAAGAAATTCTTTTTCTTGGGTGTTTTTTCCTCTCCATTAGGGTAAACTAAAAGTTTAAATTGTTGGACAAAATTTAATTGAAACTAACAATTAAAAATTAAATTCTTATTTTTGTCTTTAATTTTTTAATTTTCAATTCCATTTAAAAATCAAATTTCATTGTTTCATATCACGTTAATTTCAGACCACATTAATAATTTTTAAATTGTTAATTACAATTAAAAATCAGATTTTAATTTTTAATTGTCAGATTTAATTGTGCCCTCCACTGTTACTTTTTAAAAATAAACTTGCGGATACTAAATGATTAATTGATTATGTACTCTTTTTTCCAAAAGCAAAAATAGAATGTGATTTAAAATGCAAAAACAACAACTTGCATAGTATAGGCATCTATAATGTTTGAACAGATTTACATTATAATCTTGTATATATAAAATGGGGAAATCCTGATTTTAAGTTAATTATGAACTTCTTTATTGCATAAAATCTATTATAGTACTATTATAAAGTGCTGAAAATATTGAAATTATTAGATGGAAGACGAACTCCGATAACGTGCTATTACTTTAAATATGATATGAGTGCATGAAATTTATAATATTTAAAGTAATAGCGCATTATCAGAGCTTGACTTCTGATCTAATAACTTTTATCACATAAAAGAAAACCGCATACAAAGATATTAAGAAGAAACATGAATCACATAACTTCAAAATCGCATTAAATAAATCCGCATAAAACGAGACCCGGGTATATATCAAATAAATAATTAATACATAAGATTAACGTAATAGTGATATTGATAATAAGAAAAATTGATTAAAAACATAAGAAATTAAAAAATCTATAACTTTTATGCAAAGTCTATCACAACTTGTCTTTAAAAAAGTCAAGCGTTGTTAGCCGAGAGGTCATCGCAGCTGCCTGGCAAGCAAGTAGTTGGTTGCAGATGGTTGTGGGTTCGCCTCCCAGCCGATGCTATGACATATGAAAAAAATGCATTCAAACCAAACATAAAATAAGTTGATATTAAACAGTGGAGTGGCTCTCATGTTGTTAGAAGAGATGATAATGGATGTACAGCTGAAATCTTAAACTGGATTAGAAAAAATCACATGTAAAATGAATGGATGTAATAAGGAGATAATGTGGAGAAGAGAGGCTAATGATCAAAGAAGATGCATTGAACTTGGAGAGACCAGCCTGCTGTGGATTGATAATAGTTGAAAATGATAGCATACTACTTCTAAGTATTGATAGAAGTTTCAGAAAGATCTGTTTGTGATGTTGCCATTTTAAATTGAATTTATAATTATAAGCATTTTTTGCAGTGATATAAAGCTTTAGACAGCAATTCTCAACCTATGGTGTGCATACCATTGGTAGTACGTGAAAGATAAACTTCTTTTAAAAATTATATTTTAAAAAATTTATTCAAGTAGTGTAAAATTAGTATTAATAAAATAAATTAAAACTATATCTTCATTATATCTATTACTGCCCTTTGTACACTTTTTGTCATAGACAAAAATGTTCAGGTTTGTTGAAGTCTAGATCAGGTGCCATTTTAGCATCATGCTGTGCAATTGTAAACACAATGGTTTTTATAGTTGGGTTTATACTATAGGTTAGTTTGAGTCTACTTTACGCTTAAAAATATTACATAATTTATATACTATTTTACGCTTAAAACTAAATAACACAGAGCCGGATATTAAAGAATTGTGTTTGCAAAAACAAACTTGAGGTTCTCGTTAGTTTTGATTGTTTTTCTATATACTGTATATATTTTGTGCAGTAATTTTGAAAATGCTAGGTAATAGATATTTTAATAAACAGAGAAAAACTCTCCATACAGTATTGCCACCTATGCTAAACAAAGTAATCAATGGATGCCAGAAGGCTTGTGCATAAAATCCCTATCTAATGCCTACTCATCCAATATCCCCAGACTAGTTTCTGGCTTGTGGCCTTCGTCAGTGAGAAGCTTTGGATCTGAGAGCACTGCATCTAGATCTTAGGATCTAATTCAAGCCTCTAGCAACCACCTTTTATCTCTACTTAACTACAAAACTATGAGAATGAAATTGAAAACACAAAAAATATTTTCAATCTAAGCTCAATAGCTTATATTTTCTTTCTAAATAAATTAAATATTTAACTTTTACTATGGTAATTATGTTTTTGTTACCAAAAAATTAAAAGCAAATATTTTTTATTCGCCTTTTTTTTATATTTTGAAGTCAATTTTTTTTTTTGTTAAAGTACGGGAGCACAGAAAAATTTTGATATTCTTTATGTGGTATGTGGGACCCAAAAGATTGAGTGATGCTGCTTTAAGACATAGAACCAAAATATTGCTAAATTATCAATATGCATTAGCAAAGATTAGATTACATTAACATGAAAAAAATTAATATTGATAAGGCTGTGTGAGGGTTTGCAGAACATTTTGCAACCGTTTTACAGAAAGGTAGCTAGGTAAGTTAGTGGGTGGTTGGGTAGGTAAGTCAGTTAGTCAATTGGAAGGTTGATGGGTATGGGAGTAGAGAGGGAGAAAGTCAGGTGAGATAGTCGGCCAGGTAATTGAGGTAGGTAGGCCATTTGGTGGGTGCGTGAGTAGGTTGGTTGGTTGGTAAATAGGTAGGTGGGTGATGGGTATGAAAGTGTGGAGGTAAATAGATTGGTGGATGGGCAGAGAGATAGGTCAGTCAGTCTGAGATAGGTAGGTCAAGGGGTGAGTGGATAGGTAGGCAAATGGACAGTTAAGTGAGTAGGCAGATTGCCAGTTAGGCAAGCAGGCAGGTAACATAAAAAAATAAATGGCATATATTTGAGTTATCCAGATTTAGCTGATGCTCTTGAACTTTGGAATATAAGCTGAAAACAAAAGTATAGAGTAATAGAAATGTATACCTGCTTTTGGAAATAATTCTTCAGAACTTTAGAAAATGTCAGAAGAAATATTAGATGAAAGAAAAACAGTAAGATCAAAAATGTTAACAGACTTGAAAAAAATAAAGATAGATAATGAATAATAAAAAGTTAACTATAATATATTGATCAGATTATTAGTGTAAATGGAAATATATGGCATAAACTCAGTTGTAGAATTAAACTTGTATGGAGTGTTTTTGCTAGAAATAATTTCATATTAAAATAAAATATTACTTCATATTTAAAAAGAAAACAGGTTTCCCAGACAGACTTTAGATAATCTACCTTACACAAACTGTTAAAATAGTATCAAAAATTTTCCTGATAAGAGGGCCACCTAGTGCATACTCTAATAATTAATAGATGCTAGAAGGTTATACCTCAATACCTATTTATGCTTTCCCATCTAATATATCCACATTAGTTTCTAGCTTGGAAATTTCATCAATGAGGTGCCTTGGATCTGAAAGCAATACACCTGGATCTTTGAATCTAATGCATGCTTCCAGCACCCATATTTTATGCTTTTGCTAAACTATAAAGCTAGCATTCCAAACTTAATACACAATAAGGTTTTCAATCAAAATAAGTTTCCTGTATAGTCATACAGGTCTGAAAACAATTCAGTATCTATATATTTTGGTGTCTTTGGATTTTTTTTAATAACCATAGTTATTTTTATTCTTTAGGTAGATTGGTATTAAACATCACTTTTCTATTGATTACTAAAGCTTACACTGGGTGGCACTATTGGGAACAAAATATTTTAGACAATACAGCAATCTAGAGTGACATACTTTGGAGAGTTTCAAAAATGGAAAAAAAATTGAATGGTATATTACTTGAAAGTTCATAAGTTTAAGAACCAGAAGCTACAGAACTGAACTATGATATATGGGATTTAACTCTACATTCGGTCACTCCATCACTGGATGAAAACTATGTCTGGTTCAGTAAGAAAAATCAAAAGTTTGAACACCAGATATGACAAACTGGGTTGTGATCTATGCTCGGGTCTTCGCATCTGCAATTTGTTCATTACACCACATAGGGCAAATCAAATGATATATCACATGAGTTTATAAGTAGTTCACGTCTTAGAAGCACCAGAGGCGGGTTGTTATCACAGACTTTGACTTTTCCAATCTGTTACTTTATTTCTGCACATGGCTGGCAATAAACCATGCTTTCATAACTTCTTTTCCTGTCATCATGCCCATGCAGACTAGATGAATCTGCATGCAATGAGATGACATGAAAACGTAAGGAGACATAGTTTATCACCAATCACATTATCAATAAGAAATAAAATACTATTTAAGTTTCAAATAAATGGAATATTTAAAATCTAATTTAAATAATCATAATTATTTCTCAATAATTAGGGCATCCTATCTAGCCAATAAATGACAGCCATGATTCTGGTGTTCGTCATTGAAAGCACAATCGGCTGTAGCTATAAAGTAAATAATAAAACCTTTTCAGTTGCAGACTTTAAAAACATTTTGCGAATTTATGTTTAACATAAATACATATATAACGCAATTGAAATTTTAAAATACATATGTCAACAAAAAATATATAGAATTTTCAAGTTTTTTGATGAATTGAGATGAGAGTTGCACTGATGACTAAAACTTTTGAAAAATGTAGTGTAATATAGTTGTAAAAATGGTACAGTACTAAATTACGAGAGGAGAAAGCAGTCACATGACTAAATGAAAACCATGAGAAATGTTTAACTAAAAGATGGTCCATACTCATTCACGTAGGTATGTTCATAAAATTTATGGATTTTTAATTGTTTAAAGATTACATAAGGTTTTTCAATTTCAGAAGTTAATGACTATAAGTCTACAGATAAGGAGGTTCCATATCAACAAATTAGCTAAAATAAGACTTTATACATTAAAATTATTGCACTCTTTTATGTTAACATATGTCAATCATGTCACTAATCAAATCAATACACATTTCTAAACTGCACTCCAGAATTAAGTAAACTATCGAATTATTGAAATGGATATCAAACTAACTGTTGTCATGATATATATATATGAAAATATCGCAGTGCATATCATTAGCTGAAAATTTAAATACAAAATTTTCCAAATCACCCAATAATGTTATTTCAGCAACTCCTTTTAAGTCAGCTGTTTGAGATTCACAGTTTATTCATAGAAAGCATTGCTGAAATAATGTTTAGAAGGGTAATCTGAACATTATATATATATATGTACAAGTTATACCTGGCCTATGGAAAGGCCATTAATTTTTTTAATTGGTTGATTTAACATTTTTTACGCAAATTAAAAATTTTAATATTATATAAATAAATGTGAGAAATTTACTCAACCTTAACAATTTTTGGTAATCATCTGAAATCCGGGCATGACCAATTGATGGTGTTTATGTATCAAAACACAAAAATGCTATTTCTGTGGCCAGCCTTATGGCTAATACAACATTTATATTGTATTACCCATTGCAGGCCACTTTACATGGCATTGCACAAAAATATTACGGCCTGTTTTGTGCTTCAAAACTAAATCTCCACAATAGAGTAATGTCATTGATATTTAAATAATGTTGTTAATTACTACCCATTGTCATATGGTCCCCACCCTTCCCTAAAAAAATGTTAATATGTAAAAAACTGGCAAAGGGTATGAGACCAACAAAATGTCTTAGAAGAACGTGTAAATTTTAAACTTTTCAGAATTGCCGAATACAGAAAGTGTGGCTGTGTCCTTTTTTCAGGCACATAAAGTCCTCCCAAATACCAGACTGTTTTTATTACAGTGATAAAATAATAAATAAAAATAAGTTCAAAAAGTCCAAAGTTTGTGTATTTTTTTTTATCTCATTAGAAATTGACAAGTATTTGGATTATCTTTTTTCAGCAGGGTTAAAATAAATTACTATTTTTGTTTACTTTTTGTTAATAATAACAAAGTGTGAAACCCCCCAAAAAGCTGTTTATTGTAGAAGCCAAAAAAAAAAAAAAAAGATAATTCAAACAAAATATAAATAAAAGTAAAAAGTGAGAAAAAGTTGTTGAAAAAAAAAATTATTGGCTTTTTGTTACAATGAATTATCCGAGGGTGGGGTGGGGGTGTCAAAACAATTTTTTGCCCCCCAAAAACCCAAAAGTTACTTTTGATTTAATAAAAAGAAAAACAATTTAGTCAATCCAAAAAAAGAAGGTAAAACAAGTCCCAAATAATTGTATTATATTTTTTTGGCGGAGTTAAAACAAGTTTTTTTGTCCTGAAACAGTCAAAAGTTTTAAAATCAGAAAAATAACACAAAGTTAAATTACCAAAATTTGTTGAATAAAAAAAAATGACAGGTTAAAAAAACAACAAAAATGAATATAAAAATTTGTTTAATAAAAAATAAATCATGTTATAAATGAAATAAAAATTTGTTTAGTAAAAATAAAGTATGTTATATAAAAAAAAAGTTGTGGCCTGGTAACATTACATTTGATTGATATGGTAGCATGCATTTATATATAAACCATGAGTCTGTACTAATTTGTTACCAAACTTGAATATATTTGCAAACAAATACATGCACAGATATATATATGTAGTATTAAATTGTTTTATGTAAAGTATGAAATATGTGATAATAATTGAAGATAATTTTCTTACTATTTAAAATGCCCTGCGAAACATTCTTTGCTTTTCACTTAAATATATATATTATAATGGTCGGATAGAAGTGGAAGTTTGCAGACTTACCGTATCTGTGCTACAGGGCGCCACCAGTCCATTTGAACCTGAAAAATTTATAGAGTAGGCAGATACATGCTGTTAAGATCCAATTTTTATATATATTTTTATTCTGACCATTAGCCCAATGCCACTAGCTCAGTGAGACACAGAGATTTATAAAATATAAATTACTTAAATATATCTTCAATATAAAAAAATTAAATAAAAAAAGCCACTGCCAGTAATTACACACAAACAACATTTATTAATGCACATATATAATCATTTAGAATTTGAGAAATAACATTTATTATTTTAGATTTTAATATTAACTTTTAAATTTAAATTATTATTTTAAACCATCCGCACAGATGAATTTAATAATTTTTTTTTTTTTTTACGATTGTTGAATATAAATAAACTGCATAGATTGCATTTGAAAAGAAAATATTCTATCCCTTATTTAACCTTAGGCCAAAAGTTCACAGTCAAACCGTCGTCAATTCATCTGATACATCGATGTATTCAATGCAGCATGAAATACGACAGCACAAATATCATACTGTCAGGAATGTACATCTGAACAGCATGGTTAAAGAAGACATTGACTCTCATCCAGTACAGGAATGCTACATCTGTCTGGCAAGAAGAACAATAAAAAAACTCCATAGGAAGGGACTGCATTTTCCATCTTACTATCCCCTTCCATAGGCAAAAAGGGTGTGTGTGGCATATAATGGTGATCCTGCATGTAGCAGACCTCATACTACATTTACTAATTACACCGAGGTATCCAATCCATTGACCCAATCTAACTACAAAACAAATAACCTAAGATTCCCTTCATTAATTAATATAACTTTACAAATCTATATAGCCATTCATGCCTGACACAAATTTAACATTTATATTATTTCGCACAGATGAATTTTATAAAAGTTTGTTTTTTACTGTTGAGTATAGATTGGCTACATAAATTACTCAGTTAAAAACATTTCAAAATAAACATAAACGATCAAAATAAAAAGTCATTGATGTAATTGCAGAGGGAAATTTACAAGAAACCCAATGGCATTCATCATAAGATGCCGCATTGACACCAATAACTAAAAAGACACTCGAATAAATACATTTTTAGATATTCAATGTGAGATATCATATTTACTGAATATCTATATATTTTAATCAAATATGAAAATTAAAAAACATAATTAAATGTTAACGAATTTACGCAGTCATCTATACCCAACTTAAATTTATGCATTTAAATAATTTATACAATAAATATTAATAAAAAAAATGGAAATGATTTTTAGAAAACTCAAATATATAAAAATTAAACAATAAATATTAATAAAAAAAAAATGGAAATGATTTTTAGCAAACTCAAATATATAAAAATTAAACATTAATAGTAAATTTGAAAACTTAAAAGTCAGATAAAAGTTTATTTTAAAATTTAGGTTAGCTGAATATTAAAAGCTTGTCAAATCTTAACAAAAGTTCTTAATTACTTTTAAATTTTACAGTTCATGTCTTACAGTAGAAGAATTCTGGTTCCTGGTGTCAATTCCCATGAAGTCTATTTGAAGACCATTCTATCTGAAGGTGGCCTTAGCTGGTTCAATCCTGGTATTACAGTCATTTCATTTTTAAATAAGTGAGAGAGGGTGACAAGTGTGTCTTATCATGCCCCTCAAAAAAAAATCAAGCTGGAACTGTTCTTAATTTCAATATTTTTCCTTTTATACCGATCGTCCAGATTCACTGAACAATGGTTTCCTGTTCCAAATTTTTGTTACGGTCCGAGCCTTCATTGCTGCTTCTATTGGACATCTAATTTATTTTTGTTTTCCTATCTATATTTCATCTGACTTTTTTATATAAGAGCCCCAAGGGCTAGTTTGCTTTTCGTTTATTTTATAAAATAATCATTTCCATTTACAAAAATATTTTATCTTTAGATCTTGTACTTTTTTATTTTTTTTTAAATAAAAAAAAAATAAAAAAGTACAAGATCTAAAGATAAAATATTTTTGTAAATGGAAATGATTATTTTATAAAAAATACTTTTAAAGTTTTGCATTTGTGCGAATATATATATACATACATTGAACAACTCTTTAATTTTAGCTTTTAGTTTTTTATTTACGAACTTCAAAAAAAAATTTTTATTCTAATTTTATATTAATGTAATGACATATTATATAATATATAAGTAAAGATTAAGAACCGTGCTAGAAGCAATTATGCTTGATCTATTATTTTTATATTTTTATTGATGTACCCAATGCATTAAAACATTCATTTAATTTTTCACTGAAAATACAGCATCCAGAAGATTACACTGTTTAGACTTTAGGCTTAAGTAAAGGAATAGCCAATAAAATCCAGCTATATGTGAATATTTTTTAATTTTGAAACTAGATATAATCTACTTATTAATTTAGACTGTAACACACACACTCCTACCATATTAACTATCTATTAGTTTTAAATCTTGTATAGTTTATTTATTTAACAAACATACACACACTTATGATATCATATATTTTAAAATAATACATATAAAATATTTTATAAGTAATATATATTAAGGCTATGATGTTAAGACTATGCCTCTAAATATGACAGTAGGGACCTCTAGAAATATTTAACACAAGATTAACAACTTTAAAAGACAAGTGTGGCTCTTATCTTCGATCTACTTTTTAATTATATAGGTGAAACTAAAGCATTTTGATTTGAGAATGTGAAGCTATTGAATGCTTTAGATTTGCCTATGTAATTAAAAAGTAGGTCAAAGATAAGAGCTGCTCTTGTTTTTGAAAGTCATTAATCTTCTGTTAAAGATTTTTAGAGGTCCCTACTGTCATATTTAGGTATATAGGCTTAATATATATTGCTTAGGTAATGAGTATGCCCCTAACAAATTAGTAGTTACTACTTGAAATATTTTATAAGCACTTCTATTTATTATATACTAAAAAGCCAAAAAATTGTTTCCTCAACCACAGTTGGGATGTTTATATGTAATTTAAAGTTATAAGTCAGGGCATCCAGAAATTGATTAAATTAATTAATTTCTTGATGCCCCATACTTTAATTTCAAATTAAATATAAAAACCCAAGTTGTGGTTGATGAAGACAATTATTTTTAGCCTTTTAGTGCACAGTAAATCAATGTGTTTAATATAAAATATGTTTTTGATATATTATTTTTAACTTGTTAGTATTCAGATCTTTTTTTGTAATTATTCCGATTTTAAAATGGAGAATAAAAACAATTTTGCAGTCTGTGTGCACATTAAAATTTAATTTTACCATTTTATGAAAGAAACATTTTGTAAAAAACAATTTTTACAAATCAGGAGAAATTAAGAATTTTTTCTATTTGAATTCACAGTAAATGATATTTTAATGTAAACTTTTTTTACAAAAACATATACTCCACCTGGTGCACACCACTGAAAACTTACTGAATTGATGACATGTTTGAAATTGGATCCATCCAACACCATTATATTAAATAACTGGATAATATTAAAATATTGCATTGTTATTGATTTCTAACATATGTACAAAATTTGAAGCAAATAATTTTGATGAAAGTATGTTAAAAATTGATGATAAAATTTAACACAAACAAACAAACCAAGGAATGCACCGAGTTTCTAAATTAAATAAAAACATTTAGAAATAGATGTTGAGATATCATTAAAAATAGACAAAAAAATAAAATAATGCAATTATGAAAAATTTGGTCAATAATAAATCTATGGAGAAAAAGAAATCACAAGATTGATTCAGTATACAAGATAAGGAAATGGTGGACTAAGACAAAACATGATGGTGTGCATACAAGTGAGTGAATATTGAAATCACATGATCATTTAAATATGCAAGACAAGGAATTGGCAATTTGAGATAATTCACAAAACACTCATGTAAGTGGGTTTAAACATTTAAATTTAAGATTTTTTAATTCTGTGGGTATGAAGAGGGCGCCACTGTATATGAATGAAACTTTGGCACCCTCTAGATATTTTTTAACACACTGTCTCTGATTATTGATCTTTTTTAAAAGGTTGCAAGAAATTGAAAATCATGATTGATAATGATGATCAAACATTTTGGCATAGTTGGTAGAATATCCAATTTGTGATAGAGAAGTCACCAGACCGATTCTCGCATTTAAACCATTTATGAACTTCTGGCCAATAAAGCTGTAGCGATTTTATTTTTTCATCCCTAGTTTGGGAATATAAGAAAATAGTATCCAAGTACATTATTTAAAAGTAGATAGTAATTGGGTGAGGTGGAATAATTTTTATACAATAAAATGCAAAACAGTCTATGGTTTTATTGATGGAAATATACAATTTTAATTGGATGATCTGAAATGTATAATGGTAGTACTTTGCTCTAAACAATCTTGAAAGAGATTGGTAACTCATGAGAATTATATGAAATGTGGACTAATGAATATTTCCCCAAAAATAATTATTAGTTTCATCATATTTCACCATTATCTATCCAAGATGGAGATTTCTCCAAACATTCTGCAATTTCTCACCTTTATATCAATTCAGCAAACTTTTTTATTCATATACCTCATATTTGGTCTGTCTCTAGGTCTTTTTACACCATTTGGAATCCTGTGTAAGATTTCCAATTATCCATCTGCTGTCATGTCTTCTATCAAAATTTTTATCCTAACTCTATTTCAGCCTCATTTCTTTTCAGTGATGATGATGATACTGTTTGTATTTCTTCATCTGTACATTTTTTGCTTTTGATCCTTTCTTGCTATTCCTAACATCTGAAGTCTGAATACTGTGCTTCTATTAAGTTCCAAATCTCAAATCTATAAGTAAGTGCTAATGAACACATTATATACTTTATATTATTTCTAACAAAGGTTTCCATCAAAATTTGATTCTATGATTAATTTCATCCATTTCCTTACATGGTTAAGGTCGGTGGAAGACTGGAATTCAACGTTCACAAATAATGATTTCAACTGTTACTTTTGATTTTGAACTTCTGAACAATAAACTATTCAATTTTTGTGTTTCATCTATTAGGTTTTGACAACTGGTTGAAATATTTCTAACTGATAATTTTTTCAAATTCATTACTAATAGTTTTTATTTTGGTTTTTTTTTTTAAAATATTGAGTATTATATGTCGGAGATGATGATATGGACCAACTGATAAGTGTTTGTGTGTGTGAGCATGTATAATGGTTGTATGAGATAGAATAGATAGCCGAAACGAGTTGAAAATCTAAGTTCAAATTCTCTATAATTACATCTAAATTCTAAATTGATAAAAATTAATTCCGAGTATATAAGTTAGAGTTATAATCAAATATTATAGATTCAGTCTATATCCTGCCCATTCTTCTGTCTATTTAAATGGACAAAGTCATATTCATAAGGGGTCAGAGTGACAAAGTCAACAGGGGTATGACAATAGTTGGCCTATTCCGTTATCAGATTTCCCACGGTATGGGTGGCTGAAATGTTGGAGGAAGTTGTAGATTGAAGCCTGTTCATTAAAGTTTGAAGGTTTGCTATTTTAATATAAATCAAGCACTGGTTATATATATATATGTATATGCGTGTGTGTGGGAGACAACGATCTGAACCAACTTATAAGAGCTGGTTCAGCATGAAATATATATGAGATCATTTATCTTTTTCACGTGTGTGATCATGTGTATCATTTGTATGAGATAGAATAAATATCTGAAGGGAGCTTGAAAGTCTGTGTTCAAATCCATTATAATTACTTTAGTCTTTGTAGAATTTGGCTTTCGTTCTACATTTTTGTTTTTATTACGTAGTTTTCATAACAGTTCCTGAAGTTCTGAAGCATTATTTTCAAAAACAACACTACCGTCAACAAAATTTAGATGACTTAAATAATATGTTTCTTCGGCTTTCCATTTCAAATGCAAAAAATTTTGAAATCATTCTGCTCTTACTGCCTTATTGATGTTAATTTTCTGAGTGTCATCTTATGGAATTTAATTACTATTGTTGTATGTTTATAAGTTTTTTTTCAGATTTGACAATACCCTGACATTTTAATCTTTAATGAAGTATCTGTTTATAATCAATCCAAAACATAATGTCAGCTCATATTCATAGGGTTTTTTATAATTGCCTTCGACACTTGGATGTCTGGCATGGTTTAGTTCATTATAGTAGAAAACTGTCCATACCGTAAAACCACTCCATGTAAGCCTTAGTAATGAATGAATGCAAGAAGGTTTGAAGATAAAATCCCTATCTCGTGCCTACTCATCCAATATCCCCAGACTAGTTTCTAGCCTGTGGCTTTCATCAGTGCGGAGCCTTGGGGGATTTAATGCATTTCTCAAGCAGCCATCTTTTACCTATTTAATTAACTATAAAGCTATGAGTCAAAGATGAAAACACACCAATATTTTCAATCCAAGCTCTTTTGCTTGTATAATTAGACAGATCTGAACCCAGTTCAATACCCATACATTTTGATGTCATTGCTTTTTAAAAACCACAGTCGCCATCATTCTATAGGCAAGATTCACATAAATCCATTAAACCATCACATGATAATGATGGTTTAATACAGTAGTAAAGTGTCAGGCTCTATAGCTTAATGTGCTCAAATTGGTTCCAGTTCTGATATTTCTGGTAGTCAAACTTATAAACTCACAAGCAAAAAAACCATTTGATTATCTATTTTATAATGCAGTGATAGATGGTCATATTCTGAAGTGTAAAGTTTTTGGATCAATTGTTCCTGGTATTGCTAACACTCAAACTTATGAAGTCCCAAACAATACACCTATTTATAAACAGGATTACCAATTCCTCTACAAGCTTTATGATAAATGCTTAGCCAGAACCAGCACTTAAAATATTTCTGTCAAGAACCCCTCCCCAAACCCCTGATCATGGTTTTGTGCTTTGGCACTCCTCAGAGAGGTGTCAGGGTAGGTTCAGACACTAGATCTAAAATACCAACCCTGACACCTCTCTGAGGAGTGCCAAAGCATGAAACCATGGTCAGGGGTTTGGGGAGGGGTTCCTGACAGATATTTTAAGTGCTGGCTCTGGCTAAGCATTTATCATAAAGATTGTAGAGAAATTGGCAATCCTACTGTTTATAACTTACAAGCTTGAGAGATAGGGTCATGTGATCTATGACTCTTATTTTGACTATTTATAGTCTCTTCCAAAAGTCTTATGCAATTTTATATTGCTATGACTACTAATATATGGTATGGCTGAAGATATATCAGCCCCATATAGCTATTTGAGTTGGATAGCTGGGTTTGAAGACATGCAGATGTCTGAAAATTTCAGATTTTCCACTCAATAGATAACTTTTAGATAAGTGCTTGGCTTTGGGTTGGTATTTTTAGATCTAGTGTCTGAACCTACCCTGACACATCTCTGAGGAGTGCCAAAGCACGAAACCATGGTCAGGGGTTAGGGAAGGGGTTTCTGACAGAGATATTTTAAGTGCTGGCTCTGGCTAAGCATTTATCATAAAGCTTGTAGAGGAATTGGCAATCCTCACTGTTTATAACTTACAAGCTTAAGAGATAGGGTCATGTGATCTATGAATTGGATCTATGACTCTTATTTTGACTATTTAATACATCTATTTGATTCTATCCTGCATGGGTCAGTGCAGCAGTAGAGTAAACGAGTCTGGAATATAAGGTCTTAAGATGGATCCAGTTCTGGCCCTTACTTGCAAGCTTCTTGTGAACTCCTAAGCAATAAAACCATTTGATTACTTATATATTTTTAAAAACTTAGAAGTGATTCACCGGGCTAAAACATCTTTAATTATGCTAATTGTTTGGGCTTATTTAAGTCCAAAATTTTCTGTAGGTAAAGATCATATATATCAAATTTTTTAAATACTCTCCTCATATACACGTCAATGCAATTTTTAAATAATTCAAAGTTTTTTTACCAGTTTCGATTGTCCTGCAGTCTTCATCAGACCACTGATGAAGACTGCCAGGACAGTCAAAACTAAGGAAAATGAAGGAATCATATAAAATTGCATTGAAGTGTATATGAGGAGAGTATATGGAAAAGTTTGATACCTATAATACACTTTAAACATATATAGGTGAAGTTAATAAAAATTTTCACAAATAGCAAAGTTTAGCTTAATGCTTTCAGAGTATATTTACTCCATATTCCTAGCCATTATTGTGTATTAAACATAATAAATGCAAATCATTATCTTGTTCATTTTCTAGATAGCAGGTATCCCTTCTGTTGATCATGTTTGGATCATTTGCAATGAAATACTTCTTTTATTTTACTTTTGATGTAATTTTCTTTCTTTTCAAACAATTTTGGCCCTAGAAGGTTCAAATTTAAGATTAAATGCTTTGTGATGTTCAGCAATATTGAATTGCCTTCATTTTTGTTTACCATTCTATTGTACATATATAAGTGTTGGGCTACTCTATTGCTTACTGTGGCCTGAGTTTCACCATAATATGTTGCCTCAATCTTATATTCAATTTGGTGGCACTTGGTCTGGCTCTATTTTGTCCTTTGTGATGTTGATCATTCTATTTGTGTTTGGTGAAGTTCTGAAACCTATTTTAAATTCCTTAGATAAGTTTTTGACCAAAATGTGGTTTGTCTTCATTGGTCTGATCCTGGGTTAACTTTCTATAGAAAAGCTCAATTCTATTGGCTGTAACCCTGTAGTTAAAACAGGCAAAACTCACTATATATATTGGCACACAGCAAGCTAGAGTAATCAATGGATGCCAGAAGGCTTGTGCATAAAATCCCCAGTTAGTACCTACTCATACAATATCCCCAGACTAGTTTCTGGCTTATGGCCTTCATCAGTGAGGAGCCTTGGATCTGAGAGCACTGCACCTAGATCTTAGTATCTAATGCAACCCTTCAGCTACCACCTTTTATCTCCATTTAACTACAAAACTGAAAACACCTTAATGTTTTCAATCTAAGCCCATTAGCTTACATAGTCATATGGGTCTGAACCTAGTTCAGTACCCATACGTTTTGGTGTCTTTGGTTCTTTAATAACCATAGCCACCACTATCCTATTAGGCAGGATTGGTTTTAAGCCAATAAACATGTGACCCATATGACTATATAAGCTAATGGGCTTGGATTGAAAACATTAAGGTGTTTTCAGTTTAAGACTCATAGTTTTGTAATTAAATGGAGATAAAAGGTAGTTGCTGGAGGGTTACATTAGATCCTAAGATCTAGGTGCAGTGCTCACAGATCCAAGGCTCCTCACTGATGAAGCCAGAAGCTAGTCTAGGGATATTGGATGAGTAGGCGCTAGGTAGGGATTTTATGCACAAGCCTTCTGGCATCCATTGATTACTCTAGCTTGCTGTGTGTGGCAATATATATAGGGATTTTTGCCTGTTTTAACAACAGTTATCCACAAGCATAAGAGATGGTGGTCATGTGATGTTTATTGACTATAACACTGTAGTTGTATCCCACTTTTATTAAGTCTCTAACAAGTGATGTTGTTTTTTCTGTCAGCCTCGAACTTATATAAGTAATGAATCCTAAATAAGAAAGCTGAAAGTCCTGTCAGTTTGTGAGACTTAGGTGATTTTGAATGTGGATGTGTGTAACGCCTTATAAGAATATATGAAGAAAGATGCAAAGAAAGTGAAAAGAAAAAGATAAGATAAAGATCTTGTCTTTTTTTTTTCATTTTGCGTAAATATTAGCATCACAATTAGATTATTCCATTTATCTATGTATATCATTATTGTTTATACATTTTAATATCTATATTTATCAAGGTTACTTTATTTCTTTACCTGCTTCTTTTAAGGTATCTATTTTAATTTTTTCAATTCCTGAAAATTTTTCCTTTTCATTGGCTACTTTACTTCTTTATATCTATCATCACCATTTTCAACTCTTATTGAACCACTGCAGGATGAAGATCTCCCCAAGTTCAATCCATCTTTGATCTCTAGCCTCTCTACTCCACATCACATCAATACACTTTCATTATTTTATCCACCTATCTTATACATGGTCTCTTTCTAGGTCTTTTACAATCTCTTTGTATCCAGTTTAAGATTTCAATTGTCCATCTATTATCTTGAAATATGGCCAGCCTAATTCCATTTCAGTTTTTCAATTCTTTTAATGATGTCAGTAACATCTGTTTGTTTTCTCGCTCATATAAATTACTTAAATTTTCAAAAGATGTTCTTAATAATGGAAACTACATTGTTTCTTGTTCTTTATTACTACATTACATGATGTCAGTCCAATTTATTATTTCCAAAACAATATTCTTCCAGTACCAATAAGTTATTTTGATTGTTTAAGATTTTTGTTCTTTTCAGTAGAATTTGGTGCGAAATGAGTTTTATTTTCTTTTTGTCTTATCATTATTGTTTAATAACCTTTTACAGGATAGCAGACATTCAATTTTTTTAAAATGGCTTCTTTATAAATATTTTCATATTGTACCTTTCCACCATATGTTGCTTTATCTCAGTAGAAAATTTATTGGTGAATTACGGCTTTTTTTTAACCAGATATGTTTGTTATAATTCTTAGCAAAGTATTAGTTCCTTTCTTATTGGTCTCGTTCAATATGATGATATTTGGCATAGTGAATTAATTGATTTCAAGATCTCTTGTTATTTTATCAATTCATTATATCTTACATTGAAGTGCATGAATGTAGAAATAATTTACTTCAGACCCAGGTCTAAACCAAGGGTCAGCAAACTATGGTTCAAGCCAAATGTGGCTCTTTGTGTTCATGAGCCAAATGTGGATCTTTTGGGCTCATGAGCCAAATATAAGCCAAATGTGGTTCTTTGGGCTCATGAGCCAAATGTGGCTCTTTGAGATCATGAGCCAAATGTTGATCTTTTGGGCTCATGAGGCTCATGAGCCAAATATGGCTCTTTGTGCTCATGAGCCAAATGTGGCTCTTTGTGCTCATGAGCTAAATGTGGATCTTTTGGGCTCATGAGCCAAATATAAGCCAAATGTGGTTCTTTGGGCTCATAAGCCAAATGTGGCTCTTTGAGATCATGAGGCAAATGTTGATCTTTTGGGCTCATGAGCCAAATATGGCTCTTTGTGCTCATGAGCCAAATGTGGCTCTTTGGGCTCATGAGCCAAATGTGAATCTTTGGGATCATGAGCCAAATATAGATCTTTGGGGCTCATGAGCCAAATATGGCTCTTGTGTTCATGATCCAAATGTGTCTCTTTGGACTCATGAGCCAAATGTGGCACTTTTGGCTCATGAGCCAAATGTGGCTCTTTGTGCTCATGAGATAAATATGTCTCTTGTATTCCTACCTTATAACTCTTTTTATCATGATAAACATAAACATATTTTTTATCTCCTGTTATTTGTAAATAAATATTTTGATGACTCTAGGAGAAGAAAAAAAAACAATATCACAAGGTTGTTTTTTGAATTCAGCTTTATTATAGAGTAATAATTATTATACAGGGTATATGAGCACATACTTTCACACACTCCACCACTCTCCACACTATCTCATAACACTGATACACTTGAACACATATATGCTGAAAAGATAAATAATCACCAATATACGTATTTCATGCTAAACCAGCAATCATCAGTTGGTCCAGATTATCATCTCTACACATATATACTATAAGTGCTCAGATATATATTAAGATAGACAATCTTCATACTTTAATGGATAAGCTTCAATCTACTCCACACTCCAACTCTTCAACCGTCCATCCAATTGAAAATCTGTTATTAGAACACTCAAAGGCCACCCCGAGGCCGAGATTTTCATCACACCCATGTTGACCTAAAGTCAATCTGATCCCTCATGGGCAGCATATAATCTATTTAATACATATATGAGGATGGGCAGACACCTCTACTAAGTAATAACTGAAATACAGGCTTATTATATACCTGTATCAATATATGTAATATATAGAGTATATGAGCATAGACTTTCACACGATCCACAACTCTCCACTCTATCTCATAACACTGATACACTTGAACACATATATGCTGAAAAGATAAATAATCACCAATATACGTATTTCATGCTAAATCAGCAATCATCAGTTGGTCCAGATTACCATCTCTACACATATATGCTATAAGTGCTCAGATATGTATAGAGATGGTAATCTGGACTAACTGATGATTGCTGGTTTAGCCTGAAATACGTATATTGGTGATTATTTATCTTTTCAGCATATATCAGTTATGAGATAGTGTGGAGAGTGGTGGGTCGTGTGAGGGTATGTGCTCATATACCCTAGATATTATATACATAGAGCCAGATATATAATAAGCCTGTGTGTTTTAGTTATTAGTAGTAATTATTGTATATGATGAATATTTAAATATTAGAATTTGTAAATAAATCAAACTGTCAAAATAATTTTTTGTTTTTATTTAATTATTTTTAAGAGAATTTAAAATTTTCTTTGCATGTATACAGATTGTATTATATTCTATTACTAAAATAAATGTTCAAATATATCGACAGCCATTCAGAAATTTATTTTTTATTTCTTTCCTTGTGGCTTTCTAGTGGGGAAGAGAGAGGAGATAGTCTGTTTAATGGGGGAAGGGAGGGAATTAGTAATAAAATGGATCTTTGTGTTAAAAAGTTTGCCGGCCCTTAGCTTAGACCAATGTTACCCTTTGTAACAATTATTTAAGCAGGAAAAATAAAATACTCATAAAAAATATACATTTTAAAATATGTATGAAGTATTTTCTGCATATACTGTATAATTCAATTTTAACAAAACCGCAAATAAAGTGTTTAAATGTTTATTCATGAAACCAAGTTTGAAATGTAATTCACATACCAGATACCTAAAGAATCATTTAAGTGAATTTGCATATAATACCCATTTTTATTTATAACTGGAATCTATTTATCACATAGATTGGAATTGCTATAAGAAAATGGGAATGTTATTTGTGTTTAAATGATTATTTGGAGATCTCGTTAATGATTTGTCATAGTAATTTTTTTAAACTTAGTTATTCTGTGAATAGGTTTATATTATTATCATTACATATTTGATAAACTGTAAGTTATTTATGAACTTGTTAAAGTTGTTAAGACTTTTAAAAGCACATAATAAAAATGTAAACAAATTTACTCTATTAAAGTCACAAAATGGTGATTTAGTCATATCATACAGCTTCCCCTATATTTTGATCATGTCTTATGATTATTTTTAAGTTTTATTCTTTTAGCTTCAATTGAACATCAAAAGGAAACTTTGGCAATGATTACAGCCTATGATCAAAATGTAGGTAAAACTATACAATGATATATAGGTGGATGGAGTCTCCCTGTCATCTTTGCATCCAGTCATCTGGGGCTCTCTCCGCTTGATCTCACCTTTCAGCAGAGCTAATGACAAACTTCTTTTCATATTATATATATGTAGGGTGTTTTTGAAATTTAAAAAAAAAATGGATAAAATTAGAAAGGAATAGTGCTAAATGTATTATGGAGGGTTCTGAATAACCATGATTTAAAACTTCTTAGGGAAGTTGTGTATTTTTTAAAAATCTATTTCTGAAAGAGATTTTTTTTATTGACAAAGAAAAGAAAGATTGCAATAATTATAGAGTATATCATCAAAGTTTTCCAATTATTTTTTTCAAAAGACAAAAAACGCTGAAAGATTCCAATATGTTAAGCTTTTCCCAGCTTTTAATCTTGTTAATAAAGACTCCAGAAGAATATAATAACATTAAATTAATTTAAATACTGAATTATATTTATTTAAATTTTTTTTTATTATAAATTACATATATTTTAACAAAAACTATAAAATTACTTATAAAATAAGAATTTTAAATAACCACAATTTAATGCATTACTTAAATTGTCTCTTCTGTTATCTTCTTCCATCTCTTATGATTTTATATCTATACAGTATTTCTTTTAAAAAACTATAAGCTATATTTATAAATTTTAACAAAAACTATACAATTCCTTACAAAATAAAACTAAATATGTAAAAAAAAAATATTTTTTTTTAAATAATGCTTTTATAAATCAAAAATTCTTTTCTGGATTATCGTAATATTATTTAAATGTTATGTACATTTCTATGTTGAAAGCATGCTCTGCATGACTAAAATTAAGTTTAAATTATATAAAAGTTTACCTTTTCAATTCCAAGATACTTAACATTTAAATAATACTTTTATATAAGTAGGTAACTAAAAAGAAGAAAAATAACTAAGTAGTCTACCTTTCGGTTAATTTGCCATTATTGGAAAATATCAATGATATTAAGAATCTGGATTTATTATAAATCAATTGGAAAGGGCAGTAATAGTTATTTTATAAAAGTTTGAACCTTTGATTTTTATGATTTATTTGAGCCTCAAATGCTTTTATGAAATAGCAACATGCCTGCAATTTTTGATTGTTTTATAACAAATCTAGATTCTTAATTTGAAAAAAAAATCTAGATTGATTTCTGATATTTTTGCCAGAATGGCAAATTAACTGAGAAGTGGATTACTTTATTATTTTTCTATTTTTAAGTCAACTATTTAAATAAAAGCATTATTTTTTAAAAAAAAAATATTTACGTATTATTTTTTACTTTTTAGTTATATTTAATTACTTTTGAAAATGGTTAAAACTAAAAAAAATCTGACAAAAATTAAAATTTAATAATAAGATGTGAAAATAAAAAAATACACCGTCTGACAAAGAAATTCTAAATTTAAATATCATGTGATCATCTTCTATATAAAAATATTTATTTATTGAATATTTACTTATTGACTTTTTAATTAATTCTTTAACCTTTTTTACACACATTTTTTTTTCACAAATTTTTATGGTATATTAATTATTTCAAAAGAATAATTCAGATTTTGGTAGAAAATATATATATTTTTTAATATGTCAAAGCATTGACCGGAAAGTGAACCCTGGCTGCTTGGAAGGCAGCTATCCTAATCGCTAGGCCACCAATGCTTGACTTTTAGTTAATCAGACATGAGTTAAATGAATATTAATGAAAATTAACTCTGCAAATGTAATAAATCTGTTGACTCGATTGGTAATAATTTTTCCATGGAAGCATAAAGATGTGAGTTTGACTTCTAAGTGGAATTTTTTTTTCATTGTTAAAAATTTAAAAATATGGATATTCCAACAGAAACACAGAGAAGCCACGTTATTATAAAAGCAGTTAAATAAACTCAATCTAGCATATTACATAAAATCACCATTTTCATTACCTTCTTCCATTACTTATGATTTCATATCTAGTATTAATGGGGCTAATAAATATAATTTATAATCTTTTATAAATGGCAGACATATTTTATGTTTACATAATTGAGAATACTTGTGCATTTTATAATAGTTATTAATAACATTTATTACTACTATTAATGCTTATTGTTTTATTATAATAATATTAATTAATCTATAACATATTTTATTTGAAATAGATGGAAGCAGAAATAATTTTGTTTCATACACTACAACAAGATTGATAAAAAAATTATGTTTTGAAATTAATAAACCAATCTTGGGGGAAATGAATATATTTATTTATTAATTTATTTATATCTGCATTTGGTCTTTTCCATTTGGTATATACAGAGTCAGACTTTAATCTAAGCAGCTGTATTCTCATTAATTATACTTTGAAAATAAACACAAAAGGTTTTTGCTAACAATGAGTTTATTACTCAAAATGTATTTAAGAATTAGCAATAGATTAGTATGCTCAATTAGTGATTTGCTGGTTGAACTCCATAAATAATCAGTTTTAATTATGCCCAGATAATTCTTTATAGAGTTTGACTCTATGACTGATTTTTATTAAAAGTCCTTTCAATATAATAACTTTCTCTATTAGTTTTCGATTAGCATTTTCATCAGTATTACCCTGCTCACCGATATAGAGTTTAGAAAGCACCTTGCTGCTTACTCACCTATCTCTGATTCACTCTATCTGAGTTTGACTACATCTCTCCTTCTCACCAAAGTTCTACAGACATTTTAAATAACTCTGTTCATTTGCATAAATATTTCACGATTGTTCTTATACAAATTAGGCTACCCTGATTAACTTATTTTTGGCATACTTTTACTTATTCTGCATTTCATTATTTCTAGAGTGACTATAAATCTCTCATATCAAGCAGTTATGAACACATACACACACACACATATATATATATATCACACATATATATATACTTTATTTATTTCACAAAGCAGTTAGAAACACCATTAAGTTGTATAATTAATCTTGCCATTCTGTTAGATATATTATTCATCTCTCCAGAATTATCCTTCCATATTTTTAAAATAAATCTTGATTTTGCAATACTGTACTTCCATATTTACACTTTTATACCAAAGTATTTATCGAAATCTATTGGCTTTTCAATTTTGGTTTTCAATTTGTAAAGTCTGACAATATCCCATTTAATATTACATAGTTCTTCTTTCATCACCTTTGGTATTTTTCACTTGAAGTGTTGTAGGCACATAAATAAAAAGGTTATCATCAAATGGCAGCTAAGGACATCCAGGGTATTTTTGCACCTATGGTCTTTGCTCATCAACCTTTGTCTTTGACAGATAATTTTATAAGCTCTACAGAACGAGAATCATAATCCATTTTTGATATTTGTGAATTTTCAAGTAAACCAAGATGGCAGCCTGTACTTTTGATAAATGAACAATTTCGAGGTCCTATAATCTACCGAAGATGTATTAGTTGTTAAATTAAAACAAAATTAATAAATCAATTATTAAATTTAAAAAAAGGAATAAATTCCTATAAATTTGATTAAAATTTTTTATTTCAATATTTTTTTACTTATAATGTTCCAGACGCTCTTAACATTATCATATTTTGATTCAGTTTAGCGTGTTTCTTTTTGTCAGCAATTATTTTTGGTAAATAGTTTAATGATAAAAATTTGGGACCTTCTTGTCACAGAACATGATGCAACAAACTATTTCCAAAGGTATGGGCTGCTGCCCTCCCCAAAAGTATTTATGGTCACAATATGATTACATGCTGGTGACATAAATAAAGTATAAACATTATATTTATATATTTTTTCATTTTTCTGTTAATAAGTTAATCCTCTCCCAAATAGACTAAGAATATTGTAATTAACTTTTCTACAGAATTTTTTAAGTAGCAGTGATAAAAAATAAAATGTAAATATAAAATATAACATTTCCTGGCAGGCATTTTTTTTTTTGGAAAAAAATTTGGCCCCCTGAAACTGCATATTTATCAAAAATATGGGTTGCCATCTTGGTTTGCTTGAAAACTCACCAAGTACCATTATTTTTTATCTAAGATGACTGTTAATATAAAAAAAATATTTATACAAACACTGTAGGCCATTGTAGAAAGATTTGCTACTAATTAAAAGTTTCTTTGATGTCTCATTGAGGCCATAAAAGATAATCAAACAGTGAAAATTCCTAATGTCCAATCCAAATAGTCCAATCCAAACACTCCTGTCATGACGAATGTTATTGCTATGTGATTATTTGCATAGAAACAAGCATGAATGGTCTGCTCAATGATATCCAATTTATTGACTTTTTAACTCCAAACTTGAGATCAAGAAATACTCAGATCTTTCATTTCATTTGCTTGGTAGTTCTTATTTTAAATATCAGTTGAATTTTCTTGAAGGCAAAATGAATGTGAGTGTATGACTGATCTGTTTTAAATAGAAAGATCACAACAAACGAAACTAAATTGTGACTCTTATTTACAGGAAGTTGTAAAGTCAGCAGATAAGGCAGTGATTGGTGGCTGAAGAAAAAGTGCTAAAAATTTTCTGATTGGGCATCCAGATTGTCATTTAATGATCTTTTTATTTAGCTATCTATTATTGCAAATCATTTTTAAGCGAATAAAAAGACATGAATTAGAAGATGAGTGATAAATTAAATGGGGTCTTGTCAGATTTTGTGAAGATAACAGAAATGGGGAAGAGATGATTGATTTAAAAAGTGGCCTTGCACTTTATTATACATTGGAAGCACAAATAGAGTAGACTTTATTATAAGTAAAAAGTGGAAGAACAATGATGGTATTAAACCACTAAACATCACATGATCACCATTTCATGCTAGCACATAACTGTTAGTAAACAGGCAAGAACTCTCCATATAGTAGTGCCACCTTGTGCTAACCAGAGTAATCAATGGATTCCAGAAGGCTTGTGCATAAAATCCCTATCTAGTGCCTACTCATCCAATATCCCCAGACTATATGGAGAGTTTTTGCCTGTTTACTAACAGTTATGTGCTAGCATGAGATGGTGATCATGTGATGTTTAGTGGTGTAACACCAATCCTGCCTAATAGGATAATGGTGGCTATGGTTGTTAAAGAGCCAAAGTCACCAAAATGTATGGGGTGCTGAATTGAGTTCAGACCCATATGACTATATAAGCTATTGAGCTTAGATTAAAAATTTGTGTTTTCAATTTCATTCTCATAGTTTTGTAGTGAAGTAGAGATAAAAAGTGGCTGCTGGAGGGTTGCATTGGATCCTAAGATCTAGGGTGCAGTGCTCTCAGATCTAAGGCTCCTCACTGACCAAGGCCACAAGCCAGAAACTAGTCTGGGGATATTGGATAAGTAGGCACTAGATAGGGATTTTACGCACACACCTTCTGGCATCCATTGATTACTCTGGTTAGCACAAGGTGGTACTACTATATGGAGAGTTTTTGCTTGTTTACTAATGATGGTATATCAGACAGAGTGGATAGTTTACTTATTCAACTTAATGAAAGATACCAAATACATATAATTCAAGTTTATGCCCAAAAATTCTCATTGTGATGAAGTAAAGGATTTAATATGGATGAATTAAATGCTTTTGATCAGACAAAACATTTTAAAACCATAGGAGACATTAATGCTAGAATTGGTAAATGATTGAAAGATGAAAGTATTGTCAGTAAATTTGATTATGAAGACAGAAATGACATGACAAAGATGTAGAGTTCATAAAAAATGAAAAACTATGGATATGGAAACATCCAAATGAAGATATACAAGAATTGTATTAGATTTTAATTGATAGAAAATATGAATTTCAAAATTGTAAGGTTCTTAATAAATTCAATGCAGGAAGTGATCATCAATTAGTGAGATGGGTGATACTTGTTAATGCAAAACTAGAGAGACAAAAATGATTAAAAAAAGAGTATTAACAGTTTGGTATTTCTAATATTCTGAAACACTTGAATGAATTTAAATTAGAATTTACTAATCATTTTAATGTAGGGTATGTAAGCACAGACTTTCACATGACCCACCACTCTCCACTCTATCTAATAACACTGATACACCCAAACACATATATGTTGAAAAGATAAACAATCACCAATATACGTATTTCATGCTAAACCAGCAATCATCAGTTGGTCCAGATTACCATCTCTACACATATATGCTATAAGTGCTCAGATATATATTAAGATAGCCAAACCTTATACTTTAATGGACAGGCTTCAATCTATTCCACGCTCCAACTCTTCAACCGTCCATCCAATTGAAAATCTGATGATGGAACGCTCAAAGGCCATCCTGAGGCCGAGATTCTAGTCACACCCATGTTGACCTAAGGTCAATCTGACCCCTAATATACAGGACATAATCCATTTAATACATATACAAGGGATGGGCAGACATCTCTATTATGAAATAACTGAAACACACAGGCTTATTACATAGCTGTGTTTATATATGTAATATATAGGGTATATGAGCACAGACTTTCACATGACCCACCACTCTCCACACTATCTCATAACACTGATACCCTTGAACACATATATGTTGAAAAGATAAATAATCACTAATATATGTATTTCATGCTAAACCAGCAATCATCAGTTAGTCCAGATGTGAAAGTCTGTGCTCATATACCCTATATATTACATATATAGACACAGATATATATATAAGCCTGTGTTTCAGTTAATCATTTTAATGTAAATCTATTATTATAAAGCGCTGAAATTTTTTTGAAATTATTAAAGCAGAAATCAATCTTCGATAATGCACTATTTCTTAAATATTATAAATCTCCGTGCACTTGCCTGCCATTAAGAGTTTAAAAAACTTAAGTGAATCACTTAGATTTAGAGTGTATTTGTATATACACCAACTCTCATTGACCATGCTTAAATCAGGGTTTGAGTCTATTGTGTGCATAAGGTTTTAATCAAATATTGAATTGTACAAGGTTAGTATTCCACTTTAATAATTTAAAAAAAATTTCAGTGCTTTATAATAATAGATTTACATTTATAAGTCGTATAAATCTAATCATAGGTAGTTAAAAATGAAAATGAGACATTGTCTTTCTCCTGTGGTGGAGTAACTATATTGTACAATTCAATATTTGATTAAAACATCAAGCACATAATACACTCAAGCCCTGATTTAAATATGGTCAGTAAGAATTGGTGTATATATAAATATACTCTAAACTTAGGTGATTCACTTTTTTAAACTCTTACTGGCGGGCGAGTGCACGGAGATTTATAATATTTAAGAAATAGTGCATTATTGGAGATTAACTTCCGCTTTAATAATTTTAATCATTTTAATATGTTAACAGACTTCAAAAAAAGTTCAAACTTGACTGATATCAATAAGAAAAGCACTGATACTCTTTTAAGGGTTACAGTGTAGACAGTGAGTGCATTAACAACTAGAAAATCTTCAAGTGAGCCAAGACAATGCATGAAAAAAAGGAAGGAATATAACAATATGTTTAAATGATTCATTTTAAGAATTAAATATCCGTAATTCTTTAAAATCATTAAAAAAAGAAGTTAATATTATAAGAAAATATAATTGTGAATTGGCAAGGAAACCTATGAAAGAAAATAAAGGTTTCAAAAATGTAAAAGTGTCATGATATTGGAGAAAAAATATTTCTGCAATAAGAAGATGAAACTATTACTAAAAGAGAGATGTCATCATGAAATATGTGGTAGAGTGCTATAAGGAATTATATAATAATAAAGAACAACAACAAAAAAAGAACTAACTATTCTCTATAGTTATTATATTTTTTGAATTGTCCACTATTTTAAATGATGAAGTAAGACATGCAATTAAATCTGTAAAGAAGGAAAAGAATGCAGGAAATAATGGAATTATAACTCTTATGCTGAAAGAAGCCATTGGAAAAATAGGAAATTGCTGGCAAAGTTATATCCCCATATGCTGAATGATAAAGATGCATCAGATGATTGGAATAATACAGTAATAATAGTGATATTTAACAAAGGTGATAAAGAAAATAATAGTGTACTTTAAATGAAGAAGTAGGGCATGCAATTAAATCTATAAAGAAGGAAAAGAATCCAGGAAATGATAGAATTATAACTATTACCCTGAAAGAAACCATTGAAAAAGTTCAATGATAAAGATATACCAGATGATTGGCAGAATATAGTAATAATTATGATATTTAAGATAAGTGATAAAGAAGACATTTGAATTTATGATCATATTAGTCTTATCAATTCTATATAAAATATTTCCTAAGATAATTAGAACTTATCTATAACAACTTTGGATTCAAATCCAACCAAAAGAACAATTGGATTTAAAAGTGGATTCAGAACAGTGGATCGCATCCAAGCATTGAGAAAAATTATAGAATGAACTACTGAAATTGCCAGTATATTTTGGATTGGGGGATTATGAAAAAACATTTGATTTTATGAGCATTTTCACAGATAAAGATTTGGGCCATATGATATAAGTCTAAAGTATTGGCATATTTGGAAGAATATTTATCCAGAATGCAATAGTAGTAATTAAGAATATTAATACTGATGATATATCATAGAATGATTCCATATCTCCAAAACATTTTACAGCAGTTTTATATATAGAAAGTATTCTGTGAATTAAAATGTTAAGAAAAAAAAATACATACGGATTATTTAAGACATTTAGATTTTTTTTCATATGTCAAATGCATTGGTCAGGAAGTGAACCCCAACCAGCTGCTGTAAGGCAGCTATGCAAACCATTAGGCCACCAACACTGATTGTTTTTGTAAATAAGGTTTTACAGCTTCAGGAAATATTGCAAGAGTAAAATTGTGATTAAAGATTCATCATCATCATCGTTTTCAATCATTATCAATGCACTGCAGGATGAAGGCCTCTCCAGTTCAATTCATCTCCAATATCTAACCTCTCTTCTCCACATCACCTCAGCATAATCCTTATTCCATTCATCCAACTCACATGTGGTTTCTTTCTAGGTCCTTTACAATCTACTGGAATCCAGTTCAAGATTCCAATGGTCAATCTAGCAATATGTCCAACCCATCCCTGCTTCAATCTCTTAATTCTTTCATTGATGTTGGTAACACCTGTTTGTTCTCTCACACATACATTGCGCTTTCGATCCCTTCTTGTTACTCCCAACATACATCTCTCCATACTTCTTTGAATGGTCTGAAGTCTCTGTATTGCTTTTTTATTAAATGTCCAAGTCTCAGATCCATAAGTAAGAACTGGTAAAACACATTTATTAAAAACCTTCCTTTTCAAACACATAGACATTTATTTTAATATTAAGTTATTTCTACTAAAAGCACTCCAACCAAGTTAATTTCATCCATTATGTTTCCATCTGTAGCAATAATTTTGTGAAGGTTGTTAACTTTAGAACCTTATCATACTAAAAGAGAATGAATATCACCATTCAATGGATTTTCGGAGAGGAAAATGAAGATTGATAATGATAAATTAGTCTAAAAACTAGTCTGGGGATATTGGAGTAGATACTAGATAGGGATTTTATGCACAAGCCTTATGGCATCCATTGATTAGTCTGGCTTGAACTGAGTGGCACTACTATAAGGAGAGTTTTGCCTGTTTTAATAGGCCATTATGTGTGAAAAGAAAGGTTTTAACAGATATGTTTTAATGGTTCTTATTTATGAATGTGAAATTTGGACACCTAATAGAAGAACAAACAGAGACTTTAATCACTCAATAAATATGGGAAAATGTGTACTGGGAATAAAAGAACCTATCAAAAATGAAATATTTGGGTGAGAGAACAAACAGGTGATATTTACATTATTAAAAGAATTAGGAATCTGCATGAAAAAATGACAACACATGGACAGTTAAAGTTTTAAATTGGATCCAAGAAATTGTAAAAGACCTAGAAGGAGGCTACGTATAAGATAGTTGAAATAAGGAATTTTATTGGTGTGATGTAGAAAAAGGAAGCTATAGATGGGAAAAGCTGAATTAAATTTGGGAGTAAATCAATAATGGTTAAAAAATGATGATTAAGATAATAGTTATCCATTCTTCAAATGGGTCCCAATTCTTCACTGAAACACTACCAGGTACTTTAGAAGAAAGTCCAAAACTCGGATATAAAAGTACAAATCATCACAATTGCAGATGCAAATTGGTGAGCAACATATCATATATGCATTTACCACCTGAATAATCCTACAGTAATATCAATTGCAATGACAGGGATATATGAAGTGGACATTAGAAATTTAACTTGCTCAGTTTTTGTAAGACCTCCACAAAGAAATCAAAAGATATTCTTTCAGTTAATAATGAACTTCTTTTTTGTAGATATAATCCATTTATTTGGGTTGACCATTTTATGATTAATTCAAACTGTAAAATCTAATAGGTATTGATATTTATGAGTAGTGGGTTTTGAAAATTACATTGGATTGCTGATAGGGCAATTTGCAACCAGTTAAAGAATGGTATTGTTAGTCTTAAAACATCATTCTGGATAGCTGACTGGTTAGTTATTTTAGATATCAAAGATGTTAATAGTTTGTATTACGTAAATGGCAGATGTGATTCAAACGTTATTGACAATTTAGTCATACACTTTTAAATCTTAGCATTAGAATATTTGACTTGTTTGCATATAAAATATTTTATGCACACAAATTTTTTGCATCCAAAAGTGCCACTTCCTCATTTCCATTGGTTTGATTCTGATTACGTATATACATTTTCTCTATAAGAGGGTGGAAAACAACAGCAAATATCATTAAAGATGATCAAGTTTTATAACATAGTCTTTGTGGTTATCATCAATAGACCTCTAAGAAAAGAATATACAAATATATCCTTTACAGTCATAATGCTGATTTCGGTTTGGACGTTAAAAAAAAAAAATCAAATGTTAAAAAGTTGTAGACAAATATGAAATAATATTTTTCTCTTACCACAGCAATGCCACCTACTCTAAGCTTTAGAAACTAATAGATGCCAAATGATAGCACTTGACAAATTGCTATCCAGTGCTGCCCTGTCCAATATTCCCAGACTAGTTTCATGCTTATGACTTTCATCAGTGAGCAGCTATGGAACTTGCAATAGTGCATCTGGACTTTTAGGATCTAATATACCTTCCTTCTAGCAACCATCATTTTTTCTCTGTTTAACTATCAAGCTATCAGCCCAAATTGAAAAACATGTTTTCAGTCTAACTAGCTTGCCTGTACAATCATAGAGATCTGAAAACCAATTTAGTATCTATAATCTGGTGATAGTGGACAGGACAATTTATTAAGCATCATCATCTGGTACCTATTAGTTAGTGAAGCTTACAATATGTGGCATAGTTGTGATAAAGGAAAAAGAATATGCTGCTGAAGCAGCAATGTGTAAATGGAGTCATGTGATTCTTTATCGGTTTTATACAATATTAGTAAACTCTCCATATAGTAGTGCCACCAAGTGCAAGCCTTAGTAATCAATGGCTACAAATATGTTTGTACATAAAATCCCTACCTAGTGCCTACTCATCTAATATTTCTAGACTAGTTTCTAGCTTAAGGCTTTCATGAGTGAAAAGTCTTGGGCTTGAGAGGACTGCACCTAGATCTTAGGATCTAATGCAACTCTCCAGCAGCCACCTTTTACCTATTTAGTTAATGATAAAGCTAGGAGCTCAAGATGAAAACTCAATGTTTCAAGCCAAGCTTATTCACTTATGTAGTCATATAGATCTGAACTCAGTTCAGTATCTATATATTTTGGTATCTTGGGTTTTTCAAAAACCACAATGATCATTATACCATGAGCAGGATAGGCGTTAAAACATCACATGATCACCATTTCATATGCACACACAAGCTGTTAATAACGTTAGTAAACTCTCCATACAATAGTGCCACCAAACCGCAAGCCATAGTAATCAATGGACGAATTGCTGATCTTGAGATGTTTTGATGGTTTTATGATATAAATTATAGGTTAAGAAAATCAGGTATCAATGATTTTTTAAAAAAAATCGACATTGCAGATAGAATGTCTTTCCAGCAACTTATTACAAAAAAATAGGCATTACTTATAATAGACTTTTCTAGTTACCGAGCGGTGACAGTTTTGAGCGCATTTATACCTTTGTTTTTTCTTCTGGCCATGAGCAAGTTACTTAAGAATCCTAAGATTTGAAATACAGGCACATTCTTATACCTGGAACTGAATAATAAATATATGGGATTTGAACTATTTCGTATATGCATATATGTATGTGTGGGAGATGACAATCTGGACCAACTGATGAGTGGCTGGTTCAGCACGAAGTACGTATATTGGTGATTATTTATCTTTTCTACATGAGTGTGGTCATGTGTATCGGTAGTATGAGATAGTGTGAATAATTGAAGGTTGCTTGAAAGTCTGAGTTCAAATCCCCTTATTTATATTTAAGAATCCTAAGTCTATTGAAAAAAATTTCAACTTTATTCCGACACAAATTCGACTTCATATTGTAGGCATGGCAGACGGATGGGCTTGTTACCACGAACAGCGTATGCGCTACCGTTCTCATACGAGGTTTTTCAAATATTAAGTATAAAATAAGAAGTAAATTTATTTTAGATAATCTCTCATTAATTTAATTTTGTAATTCCAAAAAAAGAATCCATTTGGCTTTGATAAATGAAAAATAGTGTGTTATTTTACAACCAGAAAAAGAATACTAGTACGGCTACTAAATAATGCTATCTATCTTCAGGCAAAGAATTTAGCAAACTTATTACTTTGAAGTTAATTAATGTTCCGCTTAATATTCGTTTAGTCTGGCAGTTTTTTTAAAAAAAGAAAACGTAAGTCTGACGTCTGCATATGATCTTTTTAATTAACCCGGATGTAAACAAACAGTATTTTAATTCTCTTATATACTGTATTTTTTTTTTTTTTAAAATTACTTATATACTGTATTTGTTTTATATTTTACGCAAAATACAACAAAATTGCTGAATTAAAACCCGTCAGTAAATTCATCACTTGCTCTCCATCAAGAGATCTAAAAGTTATTATTTATACATATTATTTATTTAATAGCGGCTTCAATGTGCGTGCATATGACCTGGGATTCGAATTCCGACCAAATGAATATGTTTAAAGAGAATTAGGATTTTTTTTAAATCGCAATTATCTTTCTATAGTCAACCCAGCTAATCATCTGACATTGATCAATAAATGGATATCCGACTATCCTTAGATAGTTGAACAAGTCGCTCAAGCCTTCATTCAACTGTCTTCATTGTTCTTGTAGATGTTATAACTTCCGAGCCAGCCGAAAAAATTGGACTAGAGCAATGTTTTCCTGCGGAGGCCTTTGAAATGTGATTAAAAAAAAACAGATGTAGATAGATAATACAAAAACTTTGTCAGATAATGAAAATTATTTTTCACGTATCTGTTTATCACACTTTATAGATGTCGATAGATTGCTTTGCAATTAGTATAAAGGAATTTAACAGCAATTATCTTCATTAAAAATTTTAATTATTGTGAATCGGAATTTCTAAGAAAAAATAAATTATCTTATAAGTATTTTATTTTATTTATGCAAATATTGATCAATAAAATTGCACAAAAAGAAACAGATATATTTAGCAAATGATAAAATGTTTTGATTCATTTTTTTAATTTTCCCAAGAGATGTAAATTATGCAAATCCGGAGTCCTTAGTGTATGCACAGACCCCTCAGGCCGACTGTGCCTACAATGGTCTATTTATTAAAAAGGTTCTTGATTTCGTGATTATTTGCATTGTAGAAGAATATATGTATAAATAAAGGAAGAATGAGGTTTATCATCTTAACTTTTTTTTCCCTATGTCATAGCATCGGCCGGGACGCGAACCTACAACCGTCTGAACCAACTACTTGCTAGCATGGCGGCTGCGATACCTCCCGGCTGACAACGCATTCAGTAATAAATAGTAATGATACTTTTGAGCGGAATTAATCATCTCCCCCCCCTCCTCTCGTTACCTCATTATTGTTTTACCATACTGCCTTTGGGTCTCTTAAGTTAATACAGCATATGGATGTTGTGAACCTTCTTTTATGCCAATGAGATTATGTTGACATTCACACTAATACCTTGCTGCTATTTTTATTTTCTTCTCTAGAGTTAGAATGATTATGCTCGTTTTCCGATAACTTACTCACTATAATTCAATTCAGAAAATAAAGTCACGTATTTAATTAACGCAAGATTGCTCAAAAGCAAGTAGATTAACTAAGGCGCACTGCAGATAAAAACCTCTCCAACAACTAAAAAATAAACTGTGTAAAAGTTTAAGTGTTTTTTTTTCATTTTCGTTTTACACTTTGGTAAAAATATTTGGATTCATTTTTATCTATCATAAATGGATGATTAGTTATGTTGTCTAGAGTTGGGTAATTGAAAGGAAACTTCTAAATTACATTGGAATCAGGAAAAAATCCAAATTCGATTCGGCCCGAATTCGAACCCAGCACAAAATCTTTACGTTCGATAAATAACTCGTTTATAATCATGACATTAATTCTAAAGCATGGTAAATACCATAATTAACAACGAATATGTAATTTTTATTCACATATATATATATATGATTGCTAGGTAAATTGGGGGTGGGGCGCAATTTCTCTTTTGTCCTGAGGTAAAGAATCGACTATCCCTATTATTTTAAACGTTGTCAATTAACTTCATCATAACATTTACAAACAGTAGTGGCTAGCCTAAGGCTTATAAATAATTTTTTGAGGTAAACGTCAGAAATATATAGCAAAATAAATTTGATATTTACAAAGGCATATGTAGAATAATTTACGAAACCAAAGTTTAGAAAAGCTTTAAAATACTGCAAATCAAGAGATCGCGTTATTTTGAAGTGTTTCGAAAGATGTATTTCCAACGCGTCAGTAATAGCGAACGCGGCCTCTGCTAAGAAAGGCATTCAACTGTTGAAAGACGACTACTCAACCTGGAATAACTTCCTTTAGGTAACTGCTTGTCACTATTCTTTTGTTCAATTACAAAAGCTTTTTAAGAATAGAAAATTAAATACTGTAACCGCTAAATTATTGACTGCAGGAAATAAAATACGTCAGTTGTTTGAAATTATAGCCATATAGTGGATATCCAAATTATAATTATCTCTGCCATTGATTACAATTTTGTAATTGAAACCATTTTCTTTTAATTAAAACAAATATTAGCGTTACAAAAACAAACAAGGCATTTGTGAGAATTTATTTACCGATTAGTAGTTCCTAAGTGAAGTTTGGTTATTAATAACATATCTATACGACAGATAGATAAATCTAACTTTTCAATTTGAAATTTCTTTTATTACCAAAACTATAGACATATGCCATTGCGATTTAATTTAAACACACCCCTTTTTTGGTTTTGGTATGCACACATACCTACATATACATGTTGAACTTTTGTGATGATGGTATATTAAATGGTGATCATGTGATGTTTAGAATATTAGATGATATATTGGACTATTTCCATCATCTATCATTAAATGTTGAATGTATAGAAAATTTATTAAGACGTTTCTATTACAAACAATTTATTAGTAATAACTTACAAATAGACAACACAGGTTACAATTATATGTTTCAAATAGAAAAATGAACTATAATACTACTCGAAACATTGGGTAATTTACTAACCTGTTTTGCCTATAAGCATTTGAAAAGTTTAAAATTTTCTATACGTTCGACAGTTAATGATAGATGATGAAAATAGTCCAACATATTATCACACATACATTTTTATTCTTTCAAAATAATGAAATTTCGTATTCGAAAAATAACTTTTAAATAATTAAATAGGGTGTTGTATAATATTAGATCAATCGAAACAGAAGGTAGATTAAGGACGAATAATCAACAAACAATACCAATCCACTACAGTTTGAAGATCTATTCAAGTTTAGTACATCTGTAATTTCTCTATTAATTCAGAAAACGTCTTTATCTTTCCATCTCACACATGGTTGCTTTCTAGATCTTTTTCAATCTTTTGAAACCAATTATTCATCTATTGTCTTTTCATCTAGGAATACATCCAGCCCAACTTCATTTTAGCTGTTTAATGATGTCATCAGTACCTGTTTATTCTCTCATTCATGTATTTTGGTCCATCGTTGTAATATATAAATGTATTAATTCCAATCTTTTCATTTCATGAATCTTTAATAAAAGTATAATTTGCATATCTTCAAGTTTGATTTTATAAAAAGCCTTATACAAAATTTACAAATATCTTCAAAAATGGAAATTAATGAAGTCCATTATGCCAATCTTTCATATAAATAATAAAAATCACATACAAGTTATATTAATAATAATAATTACGCACCAAAAACCTTTTTTTGGCACATGGTTTCATGCCTTTCCAAATGTTAATCATCTGTTTTAACGTTAATCAATGTTGTACTATTTGTTAACCATTCTTTTACTTCCATTATAAAACACGTATTGGTTAATGTTACAATACATGATTAATGTTTGAAAAGGGCATGCAAGTCTTGCATTGGTGGTCGAGAGGTCAGCGGACTGTCCTGCACTAGCAGGCAGTTGCCCGGGTTGCAGGTTTGCATCCCGGCCGCTGCTATGACACTTAAAAAAAAAGGACATGCAATCATGTGCTGAAAAAAGGCTTTTAATGTATAATTATTATTAATTATATTTATATTGCTGTTTGTTTTTTATTTAAAATTTAGATGGCCTATAATTTAAACTTGTGAAACACTTAAAAATTGGCTTTATGTTAAAAGTATGGCCTATAATACAAATTTGGTGAAACAGTTAAAGATTGTCTTTACTTTAAGAATATGGCCTGTAATTCAAACTTGGTGAACACTTGTAGATAGTATTTGTCTTAAAACTATGGTCTATAATTCAAACTTAGTGGAATAGTTAAAGATTGTCTTTATTTTTAAAATATGGCCTATAATTCATATTTGGTGAAACAATTGGAAATTGTCTTTATGTTAAAAGTATGGCTTATAATTCAAACTTGGTGAAACACTTGGGAAATTTTTTTTTAGACCACTGATAAATTTGTCACTTTAATAGTTAAAAAATGTAGCCACAGAAAACATTCATTCAAACTATTTCAGATATAATTGTCCCTATCTTCTCATATAATCTACCATTCTGGAGCCAAGCTTTCACATAAGTACTTGAAACCATGGAAATAAAATGAGTCATGACATTTAGCATTTATTCACATACCTAAGATACAGTTTCATTTAAAAATTATAAATATTAAAACATCAAAAGAAATAACGTGGAAATAAAATAATTACTACAATTTAATCTTTTATTGTCTTACTCTTATGCCATCTAGTGTGAACATAGTATAATAAATCCAAAAAGCTCTAACTGATGAAAGTCATAAACTAGAAACTTGTCTAATAATATTTGGATAGGACAGCAATGGTTAATCATCTGTTGATTAAACTTATATTAGATGATGTAAGAATATGTAGAATACAAGAGTTTGCTAATGAATAGTAATGAGTAAACTGGGATCACGTGATGTATTAATTTTATGCAATTTAATCTGCAAGTGTTAAATTGTTTTAACACCTTTGACGCTATTTATTTTAGACAAATATATTAGTGATTATTATTAATAGTTCATTAAACTAGAAGTTATAACATTTGCAATTCAGATATAAATTTTAAATAAAGATATATTTATTCAGTTGTCATTCCCGGGCTAGCGATTCTCTATTAATATTGATTTTTTTTTTGGTTTGTTTACAAAGTTTACTTTCTTTCGTTTCTGAATTATTTTTCCCAAATAATATTTTTGGCGATGGGATAATAAGTTGTTTTTTTAAATTTTTTACCAAAGGGTCTTTTTTGGTGTGTGTTCAAATAGTAATTTGTGTGTTTTTTTTAAAAATAGTATTATTGTTTTTGTAAAATTGGATTGACAAAATTCAAGAGAACGGTTTTCTTGATGGATCTTTAAATAATAATTTACGTTACTTTGATAGGTTTACATTTGATTTCCGACAACAATTATTGGGAGAAGTGTTGTTTTTTTTTTCGCGCGCACGCGTGTGTGTGTATGTTTAAATAAAAATTAAAACCTTTACTTTTATCGGTTTACATTTGATTGACGACCGATTTGACTTCCTTTCGTTTATAAATTATGGTTTTGGTTCTACAAATAAATATTTTTGACAATGGGACAATAATAGTTGTTCCAATTTTTATTGACAAGAGCGGGTGTTTTTTTGGGTGTAGATTCAAATAGTAATTTGCGTTACGTTTAAATAATAAGTTGTGGTCTTACTTTGATTGGTTTACATTTGATTGCCGACACTAGTTATTGGGAGGGGTGTTTTTTTGTGTGTACAATTGTAGACAACAATTATTGGGAGAAGGGGTATAACCGTTTAAAGAATAGTAGTTTACGTTACTTTTACTGGTGGTGTACATTTGATTGTTGACAATAATTAGTGAGAGGGGTGGGTGTTTTTGGGTGATGATTAAATTCTAATTTACCTTCCTTTTATTTTACATTTAATTGCCGACAACAATTATTGGGAGCTAAAGAGGTTGTTTTTTTGTGTATGTTTAAATCAAAATTGAAGTTACTTTTATCGGTTACCATTTGATTGAAAACCAATTTGATTTTCTTTTTTTTTTTTCGTTTATAAATTATTTGGGTTTTCCAAAATAATATTCAATTTGATAATGGGACAATAATAGTCTAGGTTTCTTTAATTTTGATTGACAAGAGCGGGTCTTTTTCGGTGTACGTTTAATTAGTAATTTGGGTTATGTTTAACTAATAATAATTTACTGTCTTACTTTGATTGGTTTACATTTGATTCCCGACGACAATTAGTGGGAGGGTTTTTTGTTTTTTTCTATATGATTAAAGAATAATTGACGTTCATTTTATTTGACCGTTTGATTGCCGATGACAAAAATTATTGGGAGAAGAGGGGTTTTTGGGGCTATGTTTAAATAAAAATTTTAGTTACTTCTTTTATTTTACATTTGATTGTCGATGACAACAATTATCGGGAGAAGAAGGGATGCACGTTTAAATAAAAATTGAAGTTACTTCTTTTATTTTTGACATTTGATGAAGGCCATTTAGAATCCCTCACACAAGCTTGCCTTTATGAAGTGAACCTTTCCATCGGCAGATGTTTTTGGACCTCAAATCTGCATATATTTGCCGCACAATCCAATCTTTTCTTTCAGTAGCAGGATGTTTTTTTCTTTTTTCTGCTGTAGAAATATTCCAGCACTGGCTTCCGTGTCTGGAAATTCCCATCTTTTCAAGTTTTCTGTTGTGGGAATTAGCTATACTTTTTGTCTCGGAAAATTTCTCGCTAAAACGTGACTCAAAGCGTGATTTTTAAATTTTTACGCTATCCCACCCTAATCGAAAATTTAGGAGGAATACAAATTTATGAGGAACAATCACAATACTGTTAAAATTGATAAAATGTAACAGTACATCAATTTGTCTTAAAAAAAAAAGGCACCGATGAAAATTTAAATAATTTTGACATGATCAAATTAACACACCCTCATACAATATTGTTACAAAAAATCCATAACACAGCTTTACAATATAGTGCGTGACACAAACAACTACGGCATTTTCCTCTGCTTTTAGCATCGGAAAAAGCCACACTGTTAGCCGCTAAGCTGAGTTAACTCTATCTAGATTTTATCATAGAAAGTAAGACTTAACTCCTAGTTAATACTCTACCTTTTAGCTTAGAAAGTAGACTTAACTCAGAGTTAACAATCTTTCTAGAATTTATTTTAGAAAGAATGCTTAAAGGCTTGGGTGCGGCTGTGGAAACTGCATATTTCTAGAAATTTAGCTAGATATCGCGCCTCTAGCGGCTGACACGAAGAATTAGATGATAACCATTTGTTCTTATTAAACACTACATGATAATATTAATGTATTCTTTTTTCTTTAATATATACAATTTTTGCTGTATTTAAAACTTTATTCACAACACATACTTTAAATGCGCAAAGACTTTATTATTAGACGTCATGATTTCAGTTGGTAATTGCATTTTAAATGGTTGTTTCCTATTTACATCATAAGTGAAGTAGAAATTTCCATTATATTTTTAGATTTTCAAAGATTTTATAGATGTAAATATTAAAAATATAATGGAAATTTCCACTTAACCTTTGATGTAAATAAGTAAACAACCATTTAAAACTGACTGTCCCATCATCAGATTTTCAATGAAATGGATGGCTGAAGAGTTATGGGTTGGAGCAGTTTGAAGCCTGTCCATTAAAGTATGAAGATTGGCTATCTTAATATAAAGCTGAGCACTGATTATATATATGTGTGGAGATAGTAATCTGGACCAACTAATGATTGCTGGTTTAGCATGAGATATGTATATTGGTGATTATTTATCTTTTCAATATGTGTATGATCAGGTGGGTCAGCAATATGAGATGGCATGGAGAGTTGAGGATCACATGAAAGTCTGAGTTTGAATCCCTTATATACTATTTAATAATAAAATATTTGTTTGACATCTTTAAACTAAAAATGTAACCTTCTTTTAGCATAATACTCTAGGTATTATTAAAATCCTAAGTCAGTTATACATACTTGATAACTAAAAGATTACAATTTCCAAAATATTTTTAGAAGTAAACAAGTATCTACCATAAAGCTCTTGTATATCAATTTGACTTTCATGGAATATATAGATACACATATTCAAAGTATAGTATTATACTTTCAACATTTTACTTTTCTATCTACTTTCATCAAACTTACCTTATTACTTTCTCTCCATACATCTCATATTTATTTGTGTTTGTATCTACATCCTTGTTTATCTATCCCCTATCTGTTTACTTAGCTATCTCCATCTTTCTCCTTGTACCTGCCCAGATTAGAGCTGTATATTACAGTACACTTTTTTATTTGATTTAGTATATGGATAATGGAGGTGCTGAATTATAAATGTTAACTAGATAACTATAGCAACCTAATATTTGAAAATAATATCATTATTTATTATTAATAAATATCATCAAATTATAGATTGGTTGTGATCAACTTTAGGGAAAATTATAAATAAGTGAATAAATAAATAAATACTGAAAAAATAATTAAATGAATCATAAAATGAATCACTTGAATAAAATTATTATTATTGATCATTAAGTGTCCATGTTATTACTACATTTACCATAGTAATTTGTTTATTACAAAATTAAATATTTCATGTTTGTTTATTTATTAGTTTAGTGGGATATATATTTTTAAAAAATATATACTAAAAATATATATGCTTAAACCTGCATTTATATATGTAATATAGGCAGGATTCGAACTCAGACTTTCACGACTCACTACTCTCAGTGCCATCTCATATTGCTGACCCACCTGATCACACACATGTTGAAAAGATAAATAATCACCAATATATGTATTTTATGCTAAAACAGCAATCATCAGTTGGTCTAGATTACTATCCTCACACATATATATAATCAGTACTCAGCATTATATTAAGATAGCCAATCTTCATACTTTAATGGACAGGCTTCAAACTATTCCAACTCACAACTCTTCAGCCTTCCATTTCATTGAAAATCTGATGATGTAACATTCAAAACCCTTGTTAGTGCCAAGGTTGTCATCTTACCCATGTTGACATATTAGTCATTCTGACCTCTCATGTACAGGAGAATAATCCATTTATACATACATATGTGAGGGATGGGCAGACTTTTTATACACTATTTATATAAATTACAACACTGCACAGGCTTAAACCTGCATTTATATATATATATTCATTAGAAAGTATAGAAAATATCATGTGAATTTTTTGTTTTTGGCTGAAAATGAAAAATAATATTGAAATTGTAAAACAAAAAAAATTTTTTTTATTGTATCCAATGTTTTTTTTGTCAAATCTTCATTTTTATTTATTAAATGGAGGCAAAATTTTATTAGGCTGAATTGAGTTACTAAAGAGAGGTTATAAACAAAACTGAAAATGCTTTAATTCTAATTCTTATAACTTTTATCATTGTCCAGAATGGATGCTTTTACATCCATCTTTAAAAATTATCAATTTTATTTTAAGAATGATTAATTTCTAAAATAATGGAAGAATAAAGAACTAAACTGCCTTCCCATTCAGCTGAGGGCAGTTCATTGATAAAATTTCAAGAAAAAATGGCAGAATGTATTATAAAAGAAGAAAGAAAAAAACCATCAAAATTCACTTTTATTCTATGTAAGCTATAAAATATTTCATTATCAAAATTTCGGATTTCATCTATATATTAAAGATGAATACAAACACCATTATATGTATATAGATGTTATATTTTTGATCAAGGAATTTTACAAGATTGATTGATGTAAATGAGGCATTTATTTATATAGCGCTGTTTATAAATTGTAATAAACTAAAGATTAGCCTTTCAAGCTAACGTACATGTGCGCTTTTTATGAATGTTGATAATAATGAATACTTTCATCTCCAACACAAGATAAAGTCTTTGCGAACGAATAAATGAATCCACTTACTCATTCAACCAAAATGCTTATATATGGGCAAATCTTAAGTACTGGATATGAAAGCGTGAGGATAAATCAATCACTTTAAATTACTGTTTACTATGTCTGAATGAATGACGTCCACAAAATTATCTAGAATTTATGAAACATCACTCTTAAATGAAACTAAACATATGTAAATGAGGCATTAATTTATATAGCGCTGTTTATAAATTGTAATAAACTAAAGATCAGCCTTTCAAGCTAACATACTGCTTTTTATGAATGTTAATAATAATAAATGAATCCTCACGCTTTCATATCCAGTACTTAAGATTTGCCTATATATAAGCATTTGGGTTGAATAAATAAGTGGATTCATTTATTCATTCGCAAAGACTTTATCTTGTGTTGGAGATGAAAGTATTCATTTATTATTATTAACATTCATAAAAAGCGCACGTACGTTAGCTTGAAAGGATAATCTTTAGTTTATTATAAGATTGATTGATCTAATTTCTATGCAATATTTGATTGAAATTTCATCTTATTAGCTAGGGAAAATGCTAGCATTTATTACTCATTTGAATCATAACAGAATTTTATCAATGAAAGAACATGTCATATATTACAAAATGAAAGTATAATAACAGTGATGTAATAATGTAGCCTCATATAACTAACTACTCTTTAGAAAATAAAGTGGGCATATATTTGAATGAAAAGTGTTGGGATTAAAAAAAGGGTAATTGAATTCAAGATCGTCAATTATTATTCATGCTTGTTTCTTTTCTACTTCAAGAAGAATCATTTCTTTGCATTTAAATCAGAAACAATGAAACTAGGAGCTACAATGAAACAGTGGATAAAAGGAAAAATGATACTTTTTACTTATGTGGTATACCTTTGTGTATATTTTTCTTTTAAAAAAATGCATGTTTTGTTCACATTTCTATTTTAAAATATAGGATTAAATACGTAAATTTTATTATATAATAAGCTATCACACAATAAAGGGTTGGAGAAATTCATTTTTTTTGTTTAAACTCTTATCTGATATAGATTAATTCATGATCTTGATATTTTCAAATATTCATTTTCTTTTAATATTTACATAAAGTATAACATTAGTACATGCACCTTGTGTGCTTAATTTTATTACAAGAGAGACCTCTACAAATCTAACCACAAGATTTGACTTTATAAAGATAAAAGCGGCCTTCTTATCTTCCACGTATTTTTCTAAATATATAGGCAATTCTAAAGCATTTTGATTTGGGAGGTGAAGCTAATAAATTCTTCACTGATTAAGTCCACTATTTCTGTTACACATTAACGTTCGTGAAATCTTTCGATTTACAAGTCTATATTCAGATCTTAAATTTAGAAATATTTTGAATCAATTTAAAGTTGTAAATATTAATTCTTGTTAAGTGCAATTAATTTAGGGATATTTGTATAGAAGAGTTTATTTAGTCATATTTTTGATATGTATTTTATTTAAAGAAGATATCCTGAAATTTCTCCAACACTTTATATTGTTCATTGTCCTACAACGTATTTTGTGATTCATATATATATATATATTTATTATTCATCATTAATTTTATAGAATAATAGAGAATCATATTTATTATATATTAAAGAGAAATAGTATTTGTACTTCTTAACTGGCTATGATTTTAGTCAATTGCATACATCATTTTTTTATTACTATAATTATTATAAATTAATAAATTTAAATGAAATCAAATAAACCTAATCAGTTTTTTTTAAGTGTGCAAGTAATTTTTGATAGTTAAATCTTAATCTAAGATCAAATCAATGTCGGTAAGTGAAATAGGGTTTTATATATATCTGTTTTATTATACGATTATTATTTAAATCTAATTAGAGTTAAACTTTATATGGTCATTATGTCGAAATGTTTTCTTGAAGGTCTGTGATGATGGTGTTCTAGTTGTATTTTTATATTGGACTATTTCCATCATCTAGATGAGTATTGAATGTCTTTAGAAATGTTTAAACTTTTATTTAAATATTCCAAATACATATCAACTGTTAATAATAGCACATCAAACAGGTTAGTATATGCACATTTCAAGAGGTATTTTTCTCCCCTCTTCTTCAGGTGTTGATGGCCTGGTCAGTGACAATACTAGCATGGGATTTGAACCTGGACCCTTAGATTCTTGAATATTGAATTTTGAGGTAACACTCTAACCAACCTGAGGATGGTTGTTAGTTAGGACATTACCTTAAAATTTAATACTCGAGAATCTAAGAATCCAGGTTCGAATCCCATGTTCACTTGGTTAGTGTTACCTTAAAATTCAATAATCAAGAATCTAAAAGTCCAGATTCGAATCCCATGCTAATACTGGCACTGGTCAGGCCAGCAACACCTGAAGAAGAGGGGAGAAAAATACCTCTCAAAGTATTGCACATATACTAACCTGTTTGATGTGCTATTACTAACAGTGGAATGTATTTGGAATATTTAAATAAAAGTTAAAAACTCATATTAGATGACAGAAATAGTCCAATATAAAAAGACAATTATGTTGAAATATTTTACTTCATCTGGGTTAATATCGATGATATAAATAATATTAGTTCATAGCTAATTATTAAGAGCTTATCTTGTCCAGTTATGAAGATCTCAATAGATTTTATTCTACCATTATTCAGAATAATCTGCCTTTATATCTAAACTTGAAGTGGATTGTAAATTTTATTAACTATTAAATCTTCGTGTTTATTTTTGACTTAAAACAACATACCAATAATTATTTTACAGTTTATTATAAAATCCATTTTAATAATTAACTGGAATTTAAAATAGCTAGATGGGATTAGTTGATCATGATTAGGTAAATATCCAATAGAAATCTACTTTATATTTGATATAATGATATTAGATATTATAAGTGCAAGGTTATCTAATAGGTTTACTGATATGTTCTTGTTAATCATTTCATTTGGATATGTAAATTTAAGCAATAATTGATGTAAGTGTAGTCTAGATAAATTATTTCTAACATTTTCTTAAACTAGATACAAAACTGATTAAGGGTTTATTTTACTTAAACACTATAGATATTACTGTTAAGTTAAGATTAATAGCTAAGGTGAAGCTATAAGTTTGTTATTAGTGAGCCTTTATTTATGGACTTAGCGCTTTCGGAGCACCTACAGCTCCATAATCATAGTCCTTTTTACATGCTGTTGATTCTATGCAAATTATAACATCCATCTTTTCGAGATCGCGAAGCATGTGTCTTTTCTATTGATTGACATGGCATCGCTGGTGATGTAACATGCCTCCTTAATCTTCCTCTTAACATCAAAATACATCTGTTTATTTATCATTTCAACATGTGTGTGATCAGGTGGGTCAGCAATGAGATGGCATGGAGAGTCGAGGGTCATGTGAAAGTTTGAATCCTGCATACGTTACATATATATATGAAGGTTTAAGCTTGTATAGCGTATTAATTTATTTAGTTTGGAAATATCATTAAATTTTCTCATAAATATTACATTACTATATATAATAATTGATTAGTAAAGTGTATCAGAACTTAGTTGTTTATTGATTTGATTAATTATAAATTAAATGGATAACTTAGGGATACATTATTATTTAGGACATATATAATTCACTGCTTACTGTAGTATATTTTGGGGCAATGAATGGATTTATGATGTTTGAGGTGATGATCATATTTGTTTTCATCTTAAATGCTATCTGAATAAATTAGGTTTTAAATAAAGATTATCAGTATTTTATTTTAGTGTAGTGGGCAATCTAAATAATTATGTATTGGAAATATTGTTATTGCATAGTGTGACTAATGGCTGAGCTAGATCATTTTATACTGGTTATAATAGAGTGATTGTAATGTTTAAACAGCATTAAACCGTTGCACATGCGCTTTGGATTTTAACTATAAAATGAATGAATACAAACACTTCAAACACATGATAAAGTCTTTGGAAAAGATAGAATGGCCATCTATCTTTTCGAACCCAAATGCTTTTGTATGGGCGAATCTTAAGTGTTTGAAAGTGAAAGCGTGAAGATATTAAATAATCACTTTAAATTACTTTTACATGCTTGAATAAATGACGGTGAAATTTACTATAATTTACGATACGTCATTCTTATTTGAAATTAAATATAAATAAGTCAATTATTTTATATAGCACGATGTTTTTTTACAAACTGTAATGTTTAAGTGATTATTTAATATCTTCACGCTTTCACTTTCAAACACTTAAGATTCGCCCATACAAAAGCGTTTGGGTTCGAAAAGATAGATGGCCATTCTATCTTTTCCAAAGACTTTATCATATGTTTGAAGTGTTAGTATTCATTCATTTATAGTTAAAATCTTCAAAGCGCATGTGCAACAGCTTAATGCTGTTTAAATATTAGAAAATTTAAATAAAGTTTAAGATTTTTATAAAGATATTCAGTTCTTAATATTAAGCATGGTCTTTATGAAAGAAAACATTGCATAAATGACCGCTAAACTTTGCTTAAAGTAGGCTATGAATATAGAGACTTAAGTTCTGTGAAAGACCTCCATATAGTTTGTTTTAATATTAATGATTCACACATACATAAACTATCTTAAAAAAATATTAAATTGCATATTTATTTTAACCTGCAATTGCTACAGGAAAATTGTGCAACATAAACACTACAAGTGGTATCTCATACTGCGTTTCAGAATATTTGCTTTTTATAATGTGTTGCAAATTTGATTTTTTTAATTATAAACGTTATTTACAATAACTTTTATAATCTACCCTATATATATAAAAGGATAAGTGAAATGGAAATAGAACCAAATGATACAGTTCACTAAAAATCCTTGATATAAATTTCTCAAACCCACTCACTAAAAATCTTCAAAAACAAGGCCCCTTTAGTAAAAAATAGTATTCTAAAAATATTAATAATTATTTATATTTAGGAATAAACTTATTCAGGTCCAATTAAATATATGTTAAAGAAAAAAAAAGTTGCATTTTATGAAATAATTAATGTGGAATTATTTAACATGGAGAAAACAGAACTTAATTTTGCAAGTAATTTTATAGTTTTTATTAAAATATATAAATGTAACTTAAGAGTTTTTTTCTAAAAATTTCTACACACTATGTACATAATGGAAGTGGTGATTTTACATAATGTGTTAGATTGTGGTCAATAATTGGGAAGAGCTTAAAATATTTGAATCTTTGAGCATTTTTTTGTCTTTTGAAAAAAAAATTTGAAAGCATTGATAAGATACTTTTTTATTGCATTTTGGAAATAGAATTTAAAAATGCATGTCTACTTAAGCAGCTTTGCAAAAAATCTTAAGTGATGATTTTATATAATGTGTTAAATCGGGGTTATTTTAAATCCTACATGCATGTTTGGTGTCATTCTTTTCTAATTTTATCCAATTTTAATGTAATAGTTGAAATTTCAAAAACATCTTATATATATTGTATGAAAAGAATATCAAACACCACATGATCACCATTCTTTATGCTTACACAAGCTGTTAATCACAGAGGCAAGTCTTCATACAGTAGTGCCACTCAGTGCAAGCCAGAGTAATCAATGGATCCAGGAAGGTTTGTGCATAAAATACGTATCTAGCGCCTACTCATCCAACATCCCCAGATCTTAAAATCTAAGTGTAGTGCTCTCAGATCCAAGACTTCTCACTGATGAAAGCTACAAGCTAAAAACTAGATAGGGATTTTATGCACAAACATTTCTACATCCATTGATTACTCTTGCTTGCGCTGAGTGGTGGTACTGTATGAAGAGTTTTGCCTCTGTTGTATGGAAAGTTAAAAATATTTTCCCATAAGCTTGGCTAAAAGGGTAGGATCAACAGAGTAAGCTTTGGGAGATTGAACACTGAAGATGAAAGGAAGATGGAGCCCCCACCCATCCCCAATATTTGTAACTATAAAATTGCAAAATGGAAAAATAAAAATTACTTTCGTTTAGAATAGTTTCTAACTGGAAGCAGAAGATAGCTTCCTTAACCAGTTGTAAGGAAATAGTAAGAACATCAAGTCATACATCACGTGACTTAACTTAAAGCTTGTACTACAAATGTAATATAATGAGCATGCTAATAATAAACTTAATAACAAAAAAATAAATTTGCTTTTTAATATTGCAAGCATTATTTGCAATAATTATTATGTTTATTTAAAAAAGTAGAAAAAAAAAAAGATAATTTGGAAAACAAGAATATTTACTTTCATTTAGATTACAAGTGGTATGAGATACCTATAAATGCAAAAAAGGGGCATAAAATGATGCTATATGAGCTAAATTCAAATAAATTTGATGTTTTCAAAATGCGCACATATCTAGAAAGATACTAAGACAGACAGCTGTTCAATTTATAACATTCTAAGAAATTAAAGCATATGAAAATTTATACTTATATCATATACCAATTATATCTGTTACAGAATAATTTAAAATATTTAATATCTTTTTATTTTTCGAATATGGCTTTATCCAAAACAATTTTATATTTCCAAGTTTCTGTTTTTACCATTGCATCTTTCTTTCACTAGCTCAATCCTATTGCAACCATTCATCTGACCAGAAGTCATTAAAATTTTAATACTGAAATTTAAGTGTACAGAGTGAAAAAGGAAGGATCATAAAAACAAAACCATTATGTGAGAAGATAAAAAAAAAAAAAAGCTCTCTAATGATATTTTTAAAAGTAAAGAAAATCTTCTAATTTTGATTATAAGAGTCTAGAACTCAAATGACAAAGAGTAATGCTTAAAATATAATAAAAAATATCAATATTGTAAAAATTGAGATTTGATAAAATAAGGCCAAACAGTTCAAATTTACCGAACCTATCATTTGGACTATTTGTAAATTTTTCCTTTTCTTAAGGTTCACCCCAATCTCATTAAATTCTATATTATCTAGAATAAAATATTGTGAACTCCATTCTGTTGGAACAAAGCTATACAAAACATGGCCCATATGGAATTGATAATAAGGTTTTTCATGGCCTGCCTAAAAATTGTTTTTGACTGAAAAAATAAAATAACAATTATGTAGCAAATTTACTGTCATAAACAACTACAAGCCACAAATGTGATATAAGTAGTTTAGTAAAGGAAGCCCAATTACCACAAAACGGTTTCTAAAATATATTATAAACAATTATTCTACCGTTTCCACAAAAACTTTTACAAACAACACAACTTTTATTTTTTTATATTTTTGAAATGCATGCTAGATCTGACTATTTATATTCTCCAATAATTTAATATACATACTGTATTTATTATTTTGGTCACGACCCTCGAATAAATATATTTTTTAACATAACTTCTGGATTATATGAGGTTGGATAGCATTTCATTAAAATAATAGAATAATCCTGAAATTACATGATTAAATTCAGATCAGGGTGAAATAGGAAATCTCAAAATAATAAAAAAAAAACAATTTAATTATTTCTTTTAATTATTTTCATTAAATTTGGATACTACAATTGTAAAACGAATCTATAAAGAATATACATCATAATGCTTTATAAAAAAAAGCTTAAAAAATTCCTTCAATACAAAAGGAATTGCTGTCCTGACACAGGAATATGGAATTCTATTTATAAATGTAAGTATATATATATATAACCTTGCAATATGGGTATCATTTATGCTTTATCCATACCTACCTGTGCCCAGATTCCTCCATTTGATCAGAAAAGAATCATTGATATCTTAGTATAAATTAAAAATAAAAAAAAAATTGTAAAATATTTAATAAAAGGTCAAAGCATTGAATAGAAAGTATTGCAGTATTTTTATTACAATACAGAAATGCGGCAGTAAAAAGAAATTACAATATACATAGATAACAAATCTATTTACATTTAAGAATTTATAAAAAATAAATTAGTAAAGGAAATACAAGGATATTTCAAGTAGTAATATAAGGCCTCTCACACTCTTTAAACATCAAAGTTTGTGCGATCTGAATAAGTGTATCTGCCTGTTCCTGCATCTGGTCATGTGACAGCGTGGTCGAATATCTGTCATTTTGATCATAAGATATTCTAATACCGTCTAAAATATATGTGCGTAATGAGATTTGATTTCTGGGAGCCGCGAAAAAATCACATTGCAATAATTTTACTAAATGATACAATAGACATGCGTGAGATTTTAAGTCATATCTGTAGTGAGACATTTGCCCTTACAGCCATTATACAAGGGTGCACGAATGAGTAAAACGAAAATACTTTTTTATCTATTTAAACAGTAACATCACACACACATAGACACAGGACATAAAACTAATATATTGATACTAATTTGTACTATCTTTTTAAATTTATTTTCCAGCAACTTATATTCACTTAAATCTTTAATTATATATAAAAAAAAACAGTGCCACCTGTTAGACATTAAAGCAATTAAATATCAAATAAAATGATTTATAGTTCTCAGATTACAGATTAACTAATGATAAACGGAGTGTATAATAGTACTTTATTTTGTCAATGAAATTTAAATTCCATAAATGTCACTTCATTTATATTCTTTAAGCATAAAATTTAATATATAAAAATATGTACATACACCTTTAAAAAAAAACAACAACTTGAGTTTTATTACTGAATCATCAATAAATTCATTTCTTTTTTCTGAATGTTTCAACTATCACATATAGTCTTCATCAAAGAAATACAATACATATGTAAACCTATTTTTGGCACAATCAAATCAGAGCATATTAATATGATAATTCAAGCTACATTCTTTAATGAAACATTTAAATGAACTTATAAATATTGCATACCTTTTGCTACATCAATGCCAGCCTATTTCGTCAGTTAAAAGATTATAACTTTTATCCGACCTTCAATTTGTTATATAGAAATACATCACACATTGATACTCAAAGATTTTGATACAGTAAAAAAGTGGGTATTGTTTACAAGTTTGTTTAAATGACTCTTTAAGAATCAAGCTGGTAAATTATCTTAGTAATGGATTTAGAATTGTTTGTTCCATAAATAGGTGTATATTCTTAGCTTTGAGAACCCATAAAGCTATTTATGTGCTCATTAAAATCATTAGAACTTTAACTAAATTGATATTTGAAACTGTACACAGACTTGATTGTATAAAAATAAAACAAACAAAAAATTTCCGCCTTTTCGAGTATCAATTTAATTTATTTATTATATAATAAAGATCAGATAAAAATGATCATCTTTTATCAGGCAAAATGGATTATCACTGATATAACAAAAGGTGTATATTATTTACAAATTCATTTAACTGCTTCTTTAGGAATTTTGCTTGTGAATTACCTTAGTAATATATTCAGATTTGTTTATTCCGTGAAAAGATTGATATTCTTAGTATACTACAGATCTGATAAGCCATAAAATTATTTATATTCTCATTAAAATTGTTAGAATTTCATCTAAATTGATATTCAAAATTATAAGCTGGTTTAATTAACACAGAAACAAAAATCAAACAAATAAATTTTTTTTTAGCCTTTTCAAGTATCAATGCTTAATTTATTTACTATATAACAAACTGAAGGGCGGACAAAAATGACCATCTTTTATCTGATAAAATAGATTGTCATCGAAATAATAAGATGGTCATTGTTTACAACTTCATTTAAATGATTCATTAGGAATCTAATTTATGAATAGGGATCTAATTTTTGAATTATATTAATAACATATTTGGCTTTATCTATTCTATGAATAGATTTATATTCTTAGCGTTACATACTTGATACACTGTAATATTATTTACTTGCTCAGTAAAATCATTATAATAATAATAATATATATAAATTACTAGCTACTGGTGATAATAATGAAATTATTCACCAAGCCTTAATTCAAACCCAGAATTATCAAAATAAGAAACGCAAACAAATAATAGTAGGATGTGTTCCTGATAAAAAAGGAACTACAGATAGTATTGGATGTATTCTAAAATGCTACAATATAAAAGCAGCATATACTACTTATCAAAAAATTAGTAACATCATAATTTAAGCTTACAGATTCAATATATATATTCTTATCTTTCATGGAGTTTATGAGTATTCAAATGGCATTTGTAAACTTTCTTATATAGATAAAAAGCAATCGTCACATCAGTACTAGAAGATGGTATTAATGCTGCTAAACAATACTGATCATCATCAGCATTCTCTCCATATTATGAATTCAGGTCTTAATACGGATTTCTCTATTACCAGAATCCTATCCAGATATGACATTCTCTACCAATGTAAGATCAGAGAAGCCGTTGAGTTATGTGAAAGATCCAATTCTATCATCAAACATGACAACACATGCAAACTTCCTCCGATTTGGAATTTTTAAAAAAAATATGTTGCTCTGAAGACTTTTTTTTATTGGTGGAACTTTATAAATCAGTGTTCACAGTGTCTGTACAATGATCTTTATAATATTTATTCATCAATATTGTGTGATCAAGCCAATATTCGTAATCAAGATGAAACACAAATGAACCTGCGAAATATATCATTTATATCTGTAATTTATGAAAATCTTCATATCAACATACATATGATTATTCTTATGATATGCACATTGGAAGATTAATTCTCCTTAAATAGTTACATAAGTATATTAAGAATTAATAAATTATATTCAACTTTCAAAAATATCAAACTTATTTACATCTACATTTCCCAATCTCCGTTCCCTTTATTTTTTTAGAAGTTGGCATATTTAAAAACTTGCTTATACATATTTTATGTAGTTTCTTCATAGAGTTCATATATGATGACCAAAACATTAAAAAAAAAAGGGATTTATTACTGATTCAGTAACAAAACATAAGTTTTAGAGAAAAGAAATGTGGGTGAATACTTTTATATATTATATTTTTGAATCATGACATAAAGAAGAAAACAAAAAAGATGTAACAGAGATTACAAAATTTAATGTTTCTTTTTTTTAAATTAATTTAAGTAAAAACTACATTCAAGGAAATGATACCATCAGGAACAACATTTTGTGGAAAATGAAAGCAATATGACAAAATGAATGTAAAAACAACAACTTACATTTAGACATTTTTGTGAAAAGTAGGGATGCAATATTTTAATTTACTGGAGTATAAAAATCGCTAGTACAACTTTAGTACGGCTTATTACTAAAGCTCACATGAAGTGTTTCTGGATTATTATCTATGATATTTCTGTGTCTTAGGTTCTCAAAGCAATTCACAATTGATATTGTTTTGAATGCCGGATAAGAATGAACTTAGGATAATTAACACAAAGCAGTGTTTCTACTGAGCACACTACAATCTTTGGAAATAAAATATACGAAAGTACGAGTTCACATTTAGCTTACTTTTTTTTGAAATATCCTTATATATTTTTAACAATAATAAATAAAAACATGAAATGAAAATTTAATCTTTAAAACTCTGATGAATTGTACACAATGAACGCTAGTTCGAATTTAAGTCAAATTTCTTACAAAAAAAAAATATACTGTATATTAATATTTGTCTTTATAAAAATATTGACAATGAGCATTAAAAATACTATATAAATCAAACTTTTCTTTTTTTCAGTAATGTGCAAAAAATAATATAGTTTCTATTAATTTCAGAGTAGTATACATTGAAAAATAGGATTTATCAAAAAAAAATAAAAATTCAAAAAACAACACTAGTGACATCTTTTTTTCAATTCTAAAATCCATAAAGTAAAAAATGAGTAAAATCAAAGCGTAGTCCTAACTTAATGGCAGAAATGACTTTTAAGTAAAAAATAAATAAATCTCAGTCCAGCCAATTAAATCACTAAACATCAAATGATTGCTCCTGTATGGACAGTTTTGTCTCTATTTTTTCAGCCAATCAGGCTTAACACAAATGTTTAGTGCTGACTTCTAGCTTATTTATAGCTTTACTCATTGTTTACATTTTTGTTTTTGGAATTGGATGTTGATTAAAAAAAACCAATAATTATTTGTGTATTGGTTATAAATAGAAAATAAATATATAAATTATTGTATTATAATTTAATTAAAAAACTTTACAGACAATATTTTATACAAACAGTACAGTAAAAAAAAAAAGTATATAAAATAGATAATCTCACAAACTAATTTAGAGATAAAAAATCTGATGATAAAGAAATGGTGACCGGTGAAAATTTACTACGGACGATCGTATTTATCAATGAGAAACTGACGGAAAGAAATGCCATGAGATAATAAATGAAAACAATCCGATTATAAAAATTTGTATTAGGGAAATAGATTTTAATTAAATGCTTCATTATCTTTCGGACAGTTCCACTAATTTATTGTATATGTACTGATAAGTTTAAAAAAAAAAAAACGTAGACTTTGCTTATAAAGCCGAAATCTAAGCATCAAATCTGGGTGATGATTGAAAATATTTTCATGTTTGGTGTGAGTTTAACATAAATACAAAAAGAATAATTGAATGAAAAATCAGTAGCGTTTAAAAAAGGAAGTGTCAGAGTCAAACCTCAACCCAAGGATTTTGAGGTCTAGTCTATCGCTCTACCGCTGCGGGAGTTGAGATATTCAAGAACAGCAAATGGCAGTGCTGAGTTTGAGCCCATTATTCAATCATTATAATAAACAGTACTTAAGCCAACCAAGCGACTTACTTCAATACTTACAGTTGGAAGGCAAAAAGACACAATGTTGGTCAGGTTTTGTTGGTATATTGATAATAAACGAACATGCAATTGTAATATAAGTTTTATTACTAGAGAGGGAGGGATAAAACAATCTATGAGTTATAAGCCTATGGTCTGTCCAATATCAACACACGTTATTTTGCAGTATCCTTCATCTTAGTCACAATTTTTGCTTAACTTACAAGTTTCGAGTTTAGTCCAAGTGGGCATTGCATAATTTCTCTATCAATGATCACAGTGTCAATTGGTGATGAGCTGATTTATTGTTTAATCCATATGACAAGGCTATGAAATAGATATCAAGACTGTTTGATAGGCAACAAGTGATATTTTATGCATATTGTTAATCTAATACTAATGTTCTGATCAAAGTGTATCACGGTATGCATTTACTTAGTTTTAATAGGAGATAAATAGACAGACGTGTTTAATTGTATGATTGCATATTACTGACACTACATTTGAAATTACATATGTAAAACACTAATTCTGTCGCTATGAGCACAGCTAAAGAAACTCTTTTTTTTCCTTTATCTAATATTGGTATTGTGATTTTTCAATAAGGATCTCATAGTATAGCAATTAATTCATCACCCTACTACATGACTTGGGATTAGAATCCAATCCAGATGAACATTGGAAATTTTTCCAGGTCACAAGCCAGCCTAAGATTTTCCTTTTAGGCAGCCAGATCACAAAGAACCTAGCCATCGGTATTAGTAGGTAACTGGATATCCAACTATTATGGGCAGAAGATAAATGATCCAAGTTAATGTGACCAGATGGATATTGATGTGATGATGAAGCATTCATTATCAAGGCAATAGGCAACATACTCATGTTGAACCCTCAATGATGGAGCAAAAGAGAGCATTAGGTTTAGGAATGTCCCGGTGATACTCCTGCAACTTTAATGATGATTAAAATTTATTTTTAAAATGTTACAGAACCCTAGGAAGCAGATTACAGAGTAAAAAAAATAAAAATAAAATGAAACAATCCTTAATAACCTACTAAAGTGGCAATAGCTCTTTTAGTAGCTCATAAAGGATCGTGAAAAAGGTGACTTTATTCCCTAAACCTTCTAAGTTCCAGGTGGTGAGAATTTTTGCATTATTGTTCTACCCTCTAATTAAGAAAATCTAGATACCCATTTAATGAGAAAAATATTGGATAGTTAGTCGGATGTATGGGTTGTCTATCTGAGGGCAAAATTCTGAGTAACGTGAAAATTTTTTTACAAGTTTATCCAGCGTGGATTTAAAAGCAAGTCATAGGTTATAGCAAAAAATAAGGTAAGTATTTACTTTTCTTATGGAATGCTCTATCAAGAATCTGTTTAATGACCAAAGAATTATGGCATTCTAATGCCCCCTCCCCCATCCCTCTTTCCAGATAAACAACAGTAAATCTGGTAAGATTTGATTTTCATAGGTATTACTGAAGTCTCATCAGAAGATTCAGGATGGTATGGTCACTACACTGAATCTGCTTTATAAATGAAATGTAACATTCTCTGGCCTAGGGTCAACCTGAATCATGAATCACATAATTAATGACTATCAAATTCATGGTTCCAGTGATAGCGAAGGATTTAGTAATGCCAATAGCGGTTCCATCTTCTGAATGGAATCTCTATAAGTTCCTTCATATGATCACAATAAACAGTAGAATCATCTGTTGAATTTTTAAACCAGTGCGCAAAAACAAAATTAATTCCTTGAATTATCTAAACTGACATCAATCAAATAAAAAACAAACCTACGCCAAAAATGCAAGATGAAAATAAAATAATTAACGGGAAAAAGTTGCTTATTTCCACAGTGTGGGAAGAAGTTGAATCTAGCAAACGAATTAGTAGTAAAAGCAAGGTATAGTAGTAAGATTGATCATAGTTTTAATTAAATTATGCAGGAAAGCCATTAAAGCATTCAATCAAATTTTTCAGAAACTAAGACACCTTAGAGATGAAAGACAACTGCTGGAAACAATTTCAAAGCCATAGCGAAATAGTATTAAAATAGAAATAAGCTGAAAAAAACTACACCTTACATTTAAAAAATTTAAAGTTCCCACAGTGCAAGAAGAAAAAAAACCTACAATATATATGGAAAGATTTAAAAATAAAACTTTTGGGGTAACAATTAAAAATCTTTGAAAAAAACTGCCGCTATACTTACTTTAAAACAGCACTGAAATTAACGAAAAGCCTACATGATTGTTTTCTTCACTGATAAGAAAAATAAATAAATATGAATATAATAAATCATAGAAGTATATTGAATCATTAAAATTATATAAAAGTGTTTTGAGTTTTACGCAGAAAAAGTAAAATTTATATAAATTTATTTACTGTTTAGCATGCTTTCGACAATTGTCATATTCATTACATTCATACTTTTCAGAAATTTACATAATATTCATGGCATTTTCTTACAACTTAATTTAATATTTAACTGTATTTTGCTTTATGCAAATTTATTTAAATGTTTCACTTTTTTGAGAGAGAAATGCGAGTCATTTATAGCAGCGTGACGATCCTTTGCAATCGTCCAAGCCTCTTTATTACGTTTTTTATCCTTTCTGTACAGACTATTTCAGTCATTGTTAAGTCAAACTTGTGGCCAAATTTACATTCATGATCCAAAAATATTGAAGCATATTCCTCATTCCTTTATGCTCTATTATATAGATATTTATGTTGGACTATTTTGGTAGATAAGTTTGTACCCAATTCCCCATAGTATGTATGAAACCTTGAACACAGGATCGTTTCACAGAATTTTAAAAACAATTTGTTGTGCTAGCTCTGAAGGCAATTTATCCTTAGAATTATTCAACAATGTATTAATGAGGGGGGGGGGGTTTCTGAAACTCACATTATATGTGTCTATACATATACTTTTCAATTTTTGATATTTTAGGAAAATATGAGAGACCGATCCATTATTTGGCATTCATTTGTGCATGATAAGCAGTGAATAAAATAAATGTATATAAAGTGTAAATGTTCAAAACATTTTTATATAATTTTATACAACAGAATCAAGAAAAGAAAAAATTTTCGAATTAATCATTAAAATTGAAAAAAAGCAAAGTAAGGAGAAATGAGAATAAGAACCAGTTATTATGTGCCAGGCAAAATAGATCTAAAACCCAATATTAATGGCTCAGAGTGGATATGATCAGTAAACAAAAAAGAATTCTTATAGAGACAAGACGAAAGATATTGAAGAGCAATAAATAAAATGTTTTCATCCAAATTCAAGTCAAGACAGAAAAAGTTACTATTATGGAAATTAATAAATACTTTCAAAAATATTAGACAAGAAAATTGAAAAGTCATTATGTAGTTATAATTCTAATGATAAAAACAGTCCAATGAATGCGTAATAAAGACCAATACGTATCAGAAGCTAAAAATGGATGTTAAAAAAGGCAGATCCAAATTTTGCTTTAGAAGACATATAAAATTGCAGAAATAAATACAACAAACATTTTTCTTTTTACAAGTCCCATTTGTGTTTAGGGGAAAAAGGATACATCATATGAATGATGGACTTCTGGGGAGGGAAACAAAAATTGCCCAATGCCAAAATTAGAAAAAGTAAAAAACGTGACATAGTTTAGTATGCTTGATTAAATGATATACAATTTGGGATAATGTACATACTCATATTTTTTAAAAATATTTTTTTTTCCTATTCACTATTAAAAATTTTTGTTTATATATTTTGTTATAGGAGGAAAGATGATGCTAAAATGAGGGAATAAATGAACCAAATCCATTTGTGAACCTGGGAATGTCTTTGCTCACCAGCATCATATGCTTTTAAAAACAGCAATTCATTCCATATATTCTACACTAGAGCCACCTATTGTATGCTTTCACATTTAATTACACCAATCCTGTCATTTCTTTGCTCATCAGCACCATAGGCTTTTAGAAGTAGTAACTCATTCCATTTATTCTACACTAGAGCCACCTATTGTATGTTTCATATTTAATTACACCGATCCTGTATTTCTTTATTCACCAGCATCATAGGCTTTTAAAAGCAGCAATTCATTCCATTTATTCTACACTAAAGCCACCTTTTGTATGCTTTCACATATAATTTACACCGATCGTGTGATTTCTTTGCTCACCGGCATTATATGCTTTTAAAAGTAGTAATTCATTCCATTTATTCTACACTAGAGCCACCTATTGTATGTTTTCATATTTAATTACACCGATCATTGTGAGAATTAGCTTAATAAAATATTACGTAAAGTAGTAAGGGAATGAAATATTTACACCATTAATAATATGTTAGCATGTGCATGAATAATTTGAAAATCTGTGATGTTAAAGATGATGATGAAGAAAGAAGTAAATTACTTTTATTTAAAATCATAAGTTTTTATCAATTCCCTTTAAATGTCTAAATATGTTGTTTTGACGAAAGCTGAAAAACAAGGAACCTAAATTGAATGCATATTTGTTGTTAAAGGAGACTTTGCATTGTCTTCAAATTTCTTTTTGGCATTTTATTTCCTCAAGTGTCCATAACTCACAAATTTGATTCTACATATTAATAATGAACTCAGCAGATTTGTTATGATTGGATGAAGATGAGATTAGGATAAAGGAACATATTAACACATTTCTTCAATTTAACTAAAAATTGATTCCTACTTAAAATCCCATGAGTCTATTTCAGGATACTGACTTTTAAAAACGCTACTTGAAACATGGAATGGTCAATACAAACTTTAAAAAATATGGTATGGGTTGACTACTGTTAATCGAACATCTCTAACTCGGAAACGTCTATTATTCGGACAAAATTACAATGTATTGTTCTGATTTGTTGTTTTAATTATGACTGCATAAAATTTTACGTGAATATGAATATAAGCATATTCTATATTTTAAAGAGTTATATTATTAATAATGTAAATTTATACAGCATACAATATATGACATATTATTTACAAGTTCATTTAAATGATTCTCCAGAATCTAGCGTGTAAATTTTCTTAATAACATATTCAGATTTGTCTGTTCTTCAAATAGGTTTATATTCTTAGCGCTACATCTTTAATAAGCTGTAAAATTATTTAAAATCACTAAAATTTATGTATAATAGTATACAAAAAACGTTTGATTAATGTTTATTTAAATTTGCAGCAGTGTTTGACATTATAATGAGGATGTAAACGGTTTACTACTGAAATCCTAAAAAGTCACCGAAGTAGAAATTTCAGATTAACGATCATTTAACTTTAGTTGTACTAGAAAACAGCAAAATTTAAAACTTATTTACAGATGGATCTTACTTATATGTAATAATATTTGCAATCTTAATCAAAATGATTGTGCGACACAAAGATAAAAATTTGAATTATGGAAAAAAATGTGGAGAAAAATAATATAAATCAATCGTACATTTTGCATCTGTTGTAACGTGAAAAATTTCTTCAGTATTGAAGAATAACGGAAGATGGTGATTTTAAAACTGTATTTTAATTTTATTGAAAATATAAAATTAACGTAACGTTATTCAAACTTCAACCTCTTAGTAAGATTTATTTGTGGCATATATTTACATTCAATACATATAAACACACAAAAGCAAATACAATCGGATGCATATATAAATTATATACACATACCTATTTTGATGTTTTCTACACTTATTTGAATGAAAACATTGACTGAAAAGAAAAGATGTTACGATAAATTTCAATTGCAATGGGAATTTAACATATTTTTTTTTACTATAGTTAGGATATCTAGGAAAACAATCTTAGTAACTAAAAGTAATAAGGATATATAAATATAAAATTATTTTATTTATTCTCATTTTCCATTTCGGCATATTAGTTTAGTTACTAACATAATTTACTAATGTTCATATAATTTTAGTTATCAATAAAGTGTTTCTTTTATCAGCCATATTACTTGTTGATATAAACATTTAATCTAACTGTGGGTGTGTTTATACTACATACTTATGCATAGAGGTTGTATATGTGTGTGTGTATATATATATACATACACAAACATTTCACAATTCGGCCTTGATATCTCTTAATGATAATATAATCACACCCCATTTTCATAATAGATAGTAACTTTAAATATTTTTGAAATGAATTTGCAACGTTATAAAATAGTTTTCCAACTATCTTTAAATTATTTATGTGAATCTAAAATGCTCTTGGATCTATCCTACTGATAAAATTTAAGGGTAAATCCAAATATCCATTTATCAATTAGTAATGATGATCAGTTGAATTGATTATTGTTAGTTTGTAGTTTGAAGGGTAGGTGAAAAATATTTCAAATATCTGAAGAAGACTGCTAGGCAATCGAAACTGCCACATACTAAATAAAGCATTATGAAAAGTGCATTAAGAGAAGTGTGTGTTTTATGTTTGTAAAAATTTAATAGAAACAACGCAATATGAGGGGGGGAAAGTTTTGGACATGATGGAAAAAAGAAAAAATTATGGGCTTGAGCGGTAAATTCTCAGTTACTTAAAAAAATCTTGGAAGTTTCACCCAGATTTGAATCTTAGGTCATGGAGGTTGTCAGCTAAAAAAGCACTAATCTCAAATACACAAAAATCTATTAAAAGTAAAACAAAAAAAAAAATCATTCGTTGTATTAAATATATCATTTTCAGAAAAAAAATTCAAAAATCACTAACAGTAAATATTTCAAATGAATTTATAGTTAAACATTTATAATCAATAAATTTTTACAATTTTTTTTAACCTCAAATGAGTCTCAATTACACACACATTTACATGTTATATATACATACATTTTTATAATGTCATTTTAGGTCTTTATTAAAAAAAAAATTATAAGATTTAGTGAAATTATATTTGCATTTGTATGGGTAAATATTTTTGTTTATGACACACTATTCTGATTAGTGCCAATTATATTTAAATCCTCTTAAAATAGATATTGGTCTATTGAATCTCTACAGTCATGTGTTTTCAAGCTGACCAGAAATTTTCTTATCCAAATATATGGCAATATTTTTATGAAAATAGAATAACAAACGTACTGTTGACATGGCAACCTAATCACAATACTTCTCCTCCCCGACTTATGTTTTCTGAAATTGTAAGAAAATATACAATATTTTAAACTTTCGTTTGTTAATGAAAATTTAAAACATTGCATGCAATCTTAAATTTAAAAAAAGTCTAAGTTCTGAAAAAAGATGCCGTGATCAAAGCGAAACTTCAACGATGTTTCATTATAATTTCTATTATCATAAAATTATTATTACATACTTGGACAGAATTTCTTGTTGGCTTGAAAATAAAGAGTAGGGAAATATAGCAGAACACTTCTTTAAAAACTTAAAAAATATAGATGGTATCATTAATCAAAATACATTTCAGTTATTTTCACGGAGTTTCCTATTCAAAAATCGTAAGCCAACATCTTTTATTTGTAAAAAACATTCAAATAAATAGTAAGTATTTATACATGTACATACGCACAACATAATGCATATTTTTTTATTTACAATCACATATTTAAGGTCATGATTTATAAATTATGTATATCTACAGATGAAAGGAAAGACTAGAATAATAAACATTTGGTTTTCTGAATAAATTAAGGGAAAAAAAAAGACAAAAAATGAGGGAAGAGGGTGATAATGGTTTCTATCAATAAATAATAGCCACAACAAAAGAGGCACCACAAGACATTAATAGAAAGCCTATGTTACAAATAATTAATTTCACATTTTTATATGAGTTCCTATAATGCAGGAGTCACAGTGGTTTCGACCATCAGGATTGCCTGATGTCGATAAAATTATTTCAGGCACCTTTTTCGTTAATCATTTTGCGATGAAGATAATTAGTTCGGTAAGAGAGGTTCTAGGCTGTTCATAATTATATAGCTGGAGAAAAAAATGTACAACTTACGAAACCAAACCATTTGACTTACATGAGCCCGCATGGCTTTCTATAAAAAACAAAACAAAAACAAATTATTAGGAAAGTTTTTAAAACTTTATATGTAATTAAACAAAAACCCACATGACTTTCTCTGCTTTTATCATAAGCATTAGGAGCCCAATTCACTCTATTTACTCTACAGCAGAGCCACTTACTGTAAGCATCACAATTCACTATTTATTCTAATGATACATGACCATTTCTGTTTACTTTCCCCATCAGCATTAGATATAATTCATTCTATTTATTCTATTGTAATGTACCTACTGTAAGAAGCAAATGAGTTTTCTGTTTACTTTCACCATGTACATTAGAAGCACAATTCATTCTATTTACTCTACTGCAGAGCCATCTGCTGCAAGATTGATTAAACCCCAAGTACCAAATGATTACTAAAGGTCTCAATATATGACTATACAATAGAGCAAATAAAGTGAATTACTATTTCTAATACAGTGGAACAGCGAGCTATGCTGTATCTAACTACACAACTTCAGCTTTGTTATTCAAAGAAAAACATGAATAAACAAATAAAAAAAACTTTAAAATTCACAAACTTTGTCAAGCATTGGTTGCCTTACAAGCAGTTGTCCCGGGGTTTGCTTCCCGGCCGATGCTTTGACACATAAAAAAAAAAATTCACAAATTTTGTGATATGCAACAGCCATTTCCCCTTTTCTGAGCACTGTATACGATCATGTTAAAAAAAAAAATTGTAAATAAATTTTATAATACACTAGCGGCCATTTTTCTGTACAATTATATATATAAATAAAATTTCTTCGATTTCTGTTGAAAGCACAAATACTTTATCTTTCCTTTATTACCCTTTTTGAATTTGAAAAGCGTAATAAAATATTTTCTAAAAGTAATTGCTGAAAGTTTTATAAAATTTTAGAACATGCTTAAAGTTAAGACTGATTTAAAAATATTAACATAATTAGAGATCTCATAATTTCTTGATAAAGAGACTTGTCTATTATGTTTCTATAAGAGAAATAAGTTATTGAAAAAAAAAACCAAATCATTCAAAGCATCTTTAATAATGCTGAAAAATCAGACATTTTGCTATTTACTTTACTTTAAAACTAAAAATAATGTAGTTTTTTTCTTATTTTTATAGCTTCAGTCAGTGCATAAGTGAACACATACTTGTAAAACATATAAATATGCCCCTTCAATTTATTATTAATAATTACATTGTAATTTTTTAAACTTTTGTTTGCATAGTATACATATAAAAAAGTGTCTGTGTTATATATATGTGTGTATTGAAAGTATGTATACTTGCAGTTTAAAATCACTAAGTTTTCAATTCGAATTAATATTTATCAACAAAACGTGAGCTATCATACACTAATATACATTTGAAGAGTACGGGGGGGTGTTAGAACAAAATATAACGGAATTTGCGACTTCAATGCGTGTAAATAGGTACACACATAACTCTATTTCCACCTTTTAAATAAGCATCTAGCAATGCTGACTCCAATGTTTTCTTTATCGCTTCTGTATGCAAGTATTTATGATAATGAATTTTTTTTTTTTTGATCCATTCTTAGTGTTTTTTTTCTGGAATTAGAAAGTCTACAATAAAGATGATGACGATATCAAATGTAAAAAGCAATTAGCTCATATTATTATTATAATTTAGCAAATGGAATTTTTTTTTTTTAAATAGTTAAACTCTTAACAAAATATTGTGAAGGTAACTGTTGAGAATCCGCCCAAGAGATACATTTACTAATGGCTTCCTTATGTCATTTCAATTCGATCACTATAATCATAGAGGTGACAATCAGTGTTTATCTGGTTCATAGTTTGTGCCTGAACACATCTACGAAATCACTACCAAATTTCATTTATGAAGTGAGTGCAATGATTGTAGATTGTTTCAAATCTGTTGAGAAGATTCCAATAACATCTAGGAAGATCAAATACGGATGGTCTTTTATTATTGAATGTGGGATAAGAAATTTGTTTGAAACCTTATAAGAAATCCATTTTCAAATGCTTTTATTCAATTTAAATATTCTATTTCTTTGTTTGTTTATTTGGATCAAATCTGGTTACTGATTTATAACATATTCTTCTAACGTATGGATTTACTTCAATGATGACGCAGTACTTCAGAATTGTTCTAGCAATTGCCGACCCTAACAGTGTTAGTGGGCGAAATTTCAAATTGCATTGATATTGGTTTAAGTTTTCAGTGATGCAGAAAGAATGCACTTTCACTGAACTTCATGACTAATTCGTTAAAAAAATGTTTGTGGTTAATAAAATAGAAAGCAAAAAAGGATGAAATCTTCATTTCTCTTGATTATTTAACTAAAACTTGCTTTTTAAAAAAATACCGCTTTCATAAATAAAAAAATCTTGTAAATGATTTTTAATGTGTGCAAATTTCATTAAAATAGTGGAAATACAGCGGCCTTGGTTAAAAAATACCCAAAAAATTAAAAAAATAATATATATAAAAAACATTTTATAAAAAAGACTTTTATTTAATTTGATGAGTAGTAATGCACTGCAAGTCTTCAACCCCAATTTTAGTTATGACTAATTTGAAATAAGAGCACGGGTGTCCATAAATTAGTTAATTCAACCATTACTTTTAAAACTAACGTAAACTAACGATTGAATTAATTAATTAGTTAATTCAACCATTACTTTTAAAACTAACGTAAACGATTGAATTAATTAATTTATGGATGCTCCACATATTAATTTCAAGTCAATTATAACAACTAAAATGAGGGTTTTAGAAATGTCTATGAAATTCTATAAATATAAACACCCAAGAAGTTACGGGGATCAATCAAATAGATATATTAGAGCGAAAGGTTAGAGCATAAAATTCCTTTTGGTCAAATGCCAATTATATCAGTTTCAACATCACATTTTTTTCTATACTGGTCACATCTAACTCTGATAACTAGAATAATTCAGATTTAAGAACTATGAATGAGTTTAGTGAAATTCTGAAAATATAAAGTAATTTAAACAGATGTGAGGAAACAATGTACATTCCAGCCTTTTGGGAGACCCATTATTTTATCTGATTCCCCTCTCTGTGGCAATGTTTTAAAAAAATCCTTTGACCATAAAACAAAAAAAAAAGTATAGAAACTTTGGTTAAGTTTATTCCCACCATATTCAGGCAAGTAAAAAACAATTTAATTCACACATGATACCATTATTTCTTGAGACACAACAGTTTTCCAGAATACCATAGCTTTGACAAGAATGAATAAGATTTTGTCAAAATTCTGGAAAACCATTTCTGCAGACAGGATTTCTGTGTCTGTCAACAAGAACATTTGTAAAGATTTTAAGTTGGATTCTTTGATTGATGAACAGAAAAATTTTGTCAACATGAAGGAATGATACACACTATGTTCCAAAAATTTTCTCTGATTTCATCTTTTTACGGTGAAAATCTTCATTAGACAGATATATGTATATCCATAAATGAAAATGCATATATATGAATTCTTTTGCGGATGTATGTATGCTTTACGAAGCAGTTTTATTTCTTTTTTAAATTTAGCGTTTGGTAACAAGCATCATGATTACGATGGTTGTCACCAAAAATGCACTCAGCTAAAGAAAAAAATTAAATAAAAATCATTTCGTAAAGCATGCACACATACATACACAAAAGAATTTCATGTACTAGGAAAGAGAAAAATTAATAATATATATATGAAAGTAAATATAAATATAGTAGTAATAATAAGACTATTAGTGTAATATTTATAACGCAAGAAACACTAATTATTTTTGTTTTTTAGTTCCCCAATTAAGATCGCAAATCAATGAAAACAGTTAGGATATGTGCAAATAAAATATTATTTGAAAATAATGCATTGAAGTTGTTGAATTTACTTGAAACAATAAGAAAAATATGAAGGGAAAATATATATATATATAAATAAACAATATTATTAATCTAGTCTGCACAGTAGGTTTTGATTGGCTGTCGCATGTGGCTTGAAACTGTGACTAGATTTTTAAAATGAAAAGTGCCGTCTTTCAGTTTGCACTGTTACTTTGAAAAATTGTGGCTTGAAACTTTAACTAAATTTAAAAATGGAACTCTTATTTTATTAAAATGTTTTATCATTCAGATGTATATACATATTCATTTAATAGAAATGCGAAGACTACTTCTCTATGATTTGTCAATATAAATGCAAATACTCATTATTTTTTTGGCAGAAAACCTGTAAGAGTAAAACAGTATTTATTCTTACTACTACCTAAGTTGTTAAAATGAAATGTAGGATGAAACTCAAACCAAGTATAAAGTTTGTATTATTAATTTAAACTCATAGCCAATGTATTACAAGTAAGAGCTATTGTGTCTCATTTTAAAACCTTACGACTAATTAATGCAAGTGAATTAATTGTAAATATGTCATAAAAATAGTACAAAACTTATAAACATAACAAAAACAGATCGCTTTCAATACAAAAGCTATTATTTCTTTGTCAAAAAATCTATAAGAATAATGGGGCACTTGTATACATTATGGCCGTTATTATAAGGGTTGACTTACTGACGAAGGTTGAAAACCAGATATAAACACGATATTATTAATCAACTTGTGATTATCAAACTTACTATAGATGGCTCTGGAGTAGAGTGAAGAAAATTGCCATTAACAGCATATGTAAGCAGACAGAGATGTGATGTTTAATGGTTTATACATAAAGTTTTACACTGTTAAAATAAACAAATATGAGTGTGTGGATTAGCAAATAATAAAGGAGCATGCTTGACTAACTTACCTTTGTTAAGTTTATATCTGTATAGTTTGAAATATATAAATAAGTAGAAAATAAAAGACTTAATGGAAAATTAAAAAAACTACTGTACTTCCTCAAAATGTTTACAGTCGTTAAGGTATAAATTGTTGTACCTAAAAAAAAAAAAAAAAAAGAAAATTAAATATAAATCAAAGCGAATTATTTAATTTATAAAACAAAATATAATTGGATTTCATTAGAGAATATGATCTACGATTTGAAAAGTTTCAAAAAAATGTCTAACTAATAAACAATTATTATTACGATAACACAAGTAGTAAAGAATAATAAGAAACATACCTATTGGTAATTGTTTATCTTTATATAAATCTCTGAAATATAATAATACATATAAATAAACAAATGTATAATTAATATATAAATACAATTTATCCACTACTTTGAACACTTTTTAGCAAAAATCTTATATTGACTTGTATTCATGCGCAATCTTACGTTTCGACTATCCTACAGTCTTCTTCAGAGCCACTTTTACTTTTAAAAAATTTAAAATAAAAGTGGCTCTGAAGAAGACTGCAAAATAGTCGAAACATAAGATTGTGGATGAATATAGGACAATAAAAGATTTTTGCCAAAAAGTGTTCAAAATAGTAGATAAGATATTACAGCAAAATAAAATAAGTGGTGAATTTGGTTATATTACCAAACTATATCTTATAATATTATAAGTAAGAGCATTATGCTCCATCTATTAGCTCATTATTTAATTAAAATACATAATAGACAAAATTTCTGAAATGTGAACTGAATTCAGAATTTGGCTTTTATATAATATTTATACTTTTGTTAAATAATGTGCTAATATAGGGTACTTCTATGCATTCATTCATAATACATATGTAATTCATGATAATAATTTGAACTGCATATAAATAATTTTACCTTCATTGAATATGTAATGCTAGGAAAATAAATTGATTCACAGAATATAAAAGTCCAATCCATTATTAAGATAATTTTACAAGCAAGATTTCTAAAGAATCATTTATATAACTAAAGGTGGAAGTTATTTATTTGTTTTATTTAAATAATTCTCCAGAAATCTTGTTTGTAAAATTATTTTAGTACTGTATTCGGATTGAACGTCTTGTGAATTGATTAAAATTCATACAATATTTAAAAAACAAATATAGCAAATTAATTGCACATCTGGAAAAAAAATCCAAATATTTATATACATTTTTAATACTTAAGTGCATATAAAATTTATATTTGATTCAAATCTTTATCTCTTTAAACAGATTCTTATTGGAGGAGATATATACAAACAAATGCATAAAGAAGAAATAGAATCATCATGCGGGATTTAGAGCCGTTATGGACTAGAGAGTAAAAGTCCTCTGAATCGATTCGTAACTAAGTAACATTTTAAAAAAAGTAGTTTGGTTAAGGGAATAAAACTTGTTAAGGGTAACTGGGTGCTCAAATACCAGGATCCCCAAGTTAACCATATATATTTTTATTTAATGGAATCATAACGGTGAAACCATTATGATTCTTCAAAAAATTTTGGAAAACAGTTATGGCACTTTGAAGATCAAAAACATTAGAAATCTGAAAGATAGAAGAATAGAGGCAAAACTCTCCATACAGTGACCACTCAGTGCAAACCAGAGTAATCAATGGATGCAGGAAGGTTTGTGCATAACATTCCTATCTACTGCCTTCTCATCCAATATCCCCAGACTAGTTTCTAGCTTGTGCTTTCACCAGTGAGGAGCCTTGGTTCTGAGAGCACTGCACCTAGATCTTAGGATCTAATGCAACCCTCCAACAGCCACCTTTTACTTTTTTAGCTAATTATAAAGCTTTGAGTACAAAATGAAAACACAATAATGTTTTCAAGCAAAGCTCATCAGCTTGTATAGTTGTATATATCTGAACGCAGTTCAGCATCCATACTTTTTGATGTCTTTGGTTCTTTAATTACCATAGTCACCATAATCCTATTGGGCAGGATTGGTATTAAACCATCAAACATCACATACCACCATTCTTTAGGTTTTTCATAACCTGCTTTTCATAGAGGTGAAACTCTCCATACAGTAGCACCAATCAGTGCAAACCAGAGTAATCAATGGATGCACAAAGGTTTGTGCATAAAATCCCTATCTAGTGCGTAATCCAATATCCCCAGACTAGTTTCTATCTTGTGGCTTTCATCAGTGAAAAGCCTCAGATCAGAGAGCATTGCGCCTAGATCTTAGGATCTAATGCAACCCTCCAGTGGTTTGCACTGAGTGGCACTACTGGGAGAGCTTTGCCTCTGTGAAAAACAGATTGTGTAAGCCTAGAGAATGGTGATCATGTGATGTGAGATAGAATGATGAAAATGGCATTAAACTTAAGAATAGTGAGGTATATGTAGATAGCAAATAGCAAGAAAGTGGATAATATCCAAAACTATAGATAGAAAAAATTGCACACCTAGATCAGTTATGGCTGTTGATACTTAAATATATATATATAATTAATCGCTCGGCAGTTCGTAAGAAGTTTGAAGACCGAAAGTGAAAGAGCTGAACCATTATAAAAACAATTTATGGTGATATGAGAAAAATTTTTAAAAGCATAGATCAAAAAAAGAAAAGTTTTGGAAACTGGATATGTTAAAAAAAGTTGTGAATAAATTTCAAGCGAAATAATTCAAATTTGCATACATTTGTTTGTCTGCATAACAAAGTGGTTTCTTTCTTCTTTATAACCTAAAGCTGGGTGCAATAATACAATAACGAAACTGAATAAACTCCAATACTGCAATGCAAAAAGAATTTTATGATCTATGTGCGGCTTTTACTGCACAGATCAATGTTTCCTAACCTATGTTCCCCCAAACGCTGGTGTTCTGTAAGTATTTCAAAAGTGTTCCACGATAAAGCCAAATTATTATTACATCAAACTATTTCATAATATTTAATTTTATATCAATGCAATTATCACATGATCACCATTTCTTATGCTTGTTCATAACTGTTATTAAAACAGGCAAACTCTCCATACAGTAGTGCAAGCCAGAGTAATCAATGGATGACTATATAAGTTAATGAGCATATTATGTTTTCAATTTTATCATCATAGTTTTGTAGTTAAGTAGAGATAAAAGGTGGCTGCTGAATGGTTGCATTAGATCCTAAGATCTAGGTGCAGTGCTCTCAGATCCAAAGCTCCCCATCAACGAAAGCCTCAAACTATAAAGTAGTCTGGAGATATTGGATGAGTAGGCACTAGATAGGGATTTTATGCACAAGCCTTCTGGCATCCATTGATTACTCTGGCTTGCACTGGTGGCGCTACTGTATGGAGAGTTTTGCCTGTTTTCAATGCAATTATGTTTATAGCTTAATATTTAAAATCTCAATTTGATTAGATTACAAATATGTTGATTGTTATTATTCTAATTACATTTCTGAGCACTGGCAACCCATAATGTTCTGAAAGTCGATCTGGGCGGCTCAGATCAGTGTCACATTGGAAGCAAGTTTTTACACTACATAAGACAAGTGTCTTTCTAAGCCACACATTCTCATACAATATATATGGATCATGAGCAGTTCAGATATTGATAATGCGTTGCTCCATCTTGCATGCATCGGACCAGTGTTTTTCTGGCCTAAATGCTGGGCTCTTACTCCGAACTCTACTGCTGTCCGCTACTCCCTCCCACTGCTAATGAAAGAATGGAGGAAAGTCAGATATTTAGCTATCTCTACAGTTTATTTTTGCCTTTGTTTTCAAACGGAGATGGTACATGTGTAATTGTTACACAGTTAAAATTCTATTTACAACATTCTATTAATAAACAATTGTAAGTTAATTAAATATATATATAATTATAACTTATAATAAATTTTATACCTCTATAAATGACAGATAGATTTACCATAAAGAAAAATAATTATAATACAAGTTCAAGCGATGACTATGAGAATGAATAGGCAGAAAGCTTAAATCGAAGGCCTGTCTATTAAAAAAAAATGTAAAATTAATCGCCAATATATGGATGAATATATGAATTAGGTTTTTACATGGACAGGCAATAAAGATTACCCATTACCATTGGGTTGTGTATGTGGACTTAAACTTAAAACAGGCACGTGATCATGTGATGTTTATGGACTTATACTTGCTAATAGTATAATGGTTCCTACAAAATTGAAATGATATTTTACAACTAAGCATGAAATTCAAATAAAAAAAGGATTTATTGGGAGACTTTTAAATACAAAAAACAAACAAACATCATACAAAAAATTGTGAAATTATCAGACAAAACTCAAATAGCACCTTACAAGATTGCAGAATTAATAGCTATGAAACAAAAACCACATACCATAGTCGAGTCACTAATTTTACCAGCATGTTATCGCCAATATTACGTTTGGGGAAGATGCGAAAAAAGAAATAGTGAAAATGCCTCTCTCAAATAATACTATTCAAAGAACAATAATTGATATGGCATGACATTAAAAGCAAACTTGCAAGTAAATTTCACAATACAAACTTCACTCTTCAAATAGATGAATTCACTATATCAATGGAAAAGCTGTTTTATTTGAATTCATTAAATTTGTTAAAGAAAATAGAATAGTCAATGAATTTTTATGTTGTACAAAATTATCAGAAAGAACAACGGGAGAAGCTGTTTATAACAAAATTAATTCTCACTTTGAATATTTAAATTTGACCTGAGAACAATGCATGGACATTTGTACTGATGGGGCTCTATCAATGGTAGGCTCAGTCAAAGGATTTGTGATATTTGCAAAACAATGAAGCAGCTAGATTTATTTAAACTATTGCTTCTTACATAGCAGGCACTTATTGCAAAAACATTACCAGCAGAATTAGAAAATGTTCCGACTAGAGTTGTTAATATTGTAAATTACATAAAGGCGAGACTGTTGAAATTTTAAATTTTTAAACAACTGTGTTTAGTGATGGAAGGAAAATATGAAGACTTACTTTTTCATACAGAAATCAGGTAGTGTTCTTGAGGAAAGGTGTATGCTGGAACTAAATAAAAAATTGCTCCGTTTCTTCGAGCAAAAAAATATATACTTCACATAAGATCTTAAGAATATGTGGTGTGCTAAATTGGACTATTTAACAGATATTTTTAATTATTTGGACACTGTCAATATGACCATGCACGGTACAAATGAAAACATCTTAACACTAGCAGCTGACAAAATATCGGCTTTTCTTCGTGTTTCCATGAAATCAGAACATTTATCAATAATGGATAACAATATAAGAAAATATTTTCCTTCTCTGGACAGGGACAAATATGATTAGGTTACAAATCCATTTTCAAAAGAATTACCTAATAATTCTGAATTTAATGTGCCAGAGAAAGAGGAGCTTATATCATTGTCATCTGACCACCACTTTGAAGCTCAAACTTGCTGAAACGAGTCCTGGTGAATTCTGTATATCTGTCCAACAAGAATATTCACAAATATCAAAAAAAGCCATAAATATTTTCTTATATTTTTCAACTTCATATTTATGTGAAGTAGGATTTTCCACGTTAACCAATGTAAAAACTAAAAAAAGAGATGGTTAATAAATTTAGAGGAAAAAATGACGGCGGCCTTGTCTTATATACATCCCAACATAAAAGAAATACATAGAAAAACATCTGGCACAAGTTTGGCATTAAGTGAGTTACTTGAGTAAAACTATTTTTTCTTTAAATATTTTTTTTAATTATAAATTACAATTTTTTCAATAAATATTAAAATATAACAATAAATATTGTTTTGAAATTGTAACTGTCCAATTTTAATTAAACGACTGATAACAAACATTTTATTTTAACTTAAATAAGTGTTCCGCCTAAAGATTTTCTTCACGAGAATGTTCCTTACTTTAGAAAAGGTTGGGGATCACTGGCATAGAGAGCAAAAGGCCTTATAAAAAAGCGGTTAAACTATGCTTTCATCAGGTCCTGGATTTTGAACCTGGTAAATTGTAACTTGAAAATTTTTCAGATTATAAGATTTAAATTTTTTTTTCTCTTAGATAATCATGATCCAAGACCAAACAATTAGTCATTTATTTAATCGCAGGTTAATAAAAGGGTATCTAACTATTCTTAGCTAGAAAATGAAAAACCAAGAAGAAATACAATAAACTTTCATCACATGGTGAAGATAAGATTTTCTCCTCTTACAAAATGTTTTTGTCTTGCAGTGCATTGTTAAAAGGTTGTACTTTTTTTTTTTTTGTAACAGAGAAATATTGCAAATACATGATTTGTAAGCAACAGGTGAATGAATTCTGTAAAAGTTTGGTAAATTAGAAAGAGGATTGACAAACTGTCAAAACTAATCCCTGAGAAGTTACAAAAATTTTAAAAAATACTATAAATTCAAAGTGATACTGAAAACCAACCTACGTATGAATGCAATATGTAATTAGACTTGAAGTTTGTTTTCATTAAAGTTTTGTTTTCATTAAAGTTTAAAAATTATTACAGTTCTGTGCCCTAGCAAAGATCGAAATAATCTACAATCTTTATGAAGAATCACATGATCGCCGTTTCTTATGCTCGCTCATAACTGTTATTAAACAGGGAAAACTCTCCATACAGTAGTGCCACTCAGTGCAAGCCAGAGTAATCAATGGATGCCAGAAGGTTTGTGCATAAATCCCTATCTAGTGCCTAATCATTCAATATCCCCAGACTAGTTTCTAGCTTGTGGCTTTAAACTAGTCTGGGGATATTAGAAGATTAGGCACTAGATAGGGATTTTACGCACAAGCCTTCGGGCATCCAATGATTACTCGGCTTGACACTGAGTGGCACTACTGTATGGAGAGTTTTGCCTGTTTTAATAACTTTTATGAAGAATATTCAAAATCTGTGTGGATTTTTCTAAAATGACGTATAAGAACTGAATGAAAATTTTAATAGTCATGTTGATAAAAAGGTTGCTGCTAATCTTACCAGCATGGGTCATTCAATAATTGTCTTCGATAATTAATTTAATAGATAGCAAGCATTCATTTTTTTCCATTAACACAATATTTACCAAGTATGCACGCATAGTTATCAAGGGTCTCCAGATGAAGAGATGGTCTATTCACTTGCTACGCTTCTGACTAGAGGGTTCGAATTCAAGCTAAATGAATTTTTTTTAAAAAAATATTTTAAATTTTTTTACTCTGGTAACTGATCTATAGCCACCCAGCTAATCATCTAACATTGGTCAATAAATAGATATACTTAGGTAAAGCGTAAAACAAGGAGGAAAAACGGGTTAAAATCCTCATCACCCAGCTAGTGACAAAGCCTCATGAGTATTGCATTTTCCCATCACTATTTGTCCACGAATTGCGGTTGGGAGGTCATTGCCCTGCAGACAGCTAATTAATAAAAAGGCTGTTTTGCATTTTTCACACATAGCAGCTAAATGTTTAATGGTTAAGGCATCCACTCGACAGGCCCATGACCTGAGAGATTCCATTCCAAGTAAAACATGGAACATTTTTTTTAGATTCCAATCAAGTTATGAGCTTTTCTTTCAGATAGCCAGATCAGTGTATCCAACTGGCTATCCAATTATTGATTGAATACCAAACAAAGGAACACATGACTTTCGTCTGTATTCTTTGAATGGAAGTACCACATCTAAATCCCATCCTGGTTTCTGCCTATCGGCCTTCTTCAATGAAAGTGCTCAGGATGCACAGATACTAATTCAATGCTTCACAAAGGCCAAGAGTTATATGAGTGATAGAACATTTATTATACACCGATTACTCAAGTTTACAATAGAGGGCTCTGGAATAGAGAAATAGAATAGAATATAGTTATATAGATGTTGATTGAAATAAACTCTTTGTTTTTACTTCACCTTCGAGTGGTAAGTTTTAATTGTGCTTTACGCAAAAAAGTGAAGCTTAGTATTATTAGTGGAATTTTTGAAATGGATAGATCAGAATATTGTGGCCATATTTAATGGTAAATGGTTTAGAATGAAGAACAGAGGGTCAATGGGTCTCACAATTAGTGGGATCATAACTAGTATTTTCCTAAATTATTTTGAAAAGCAAATACTGACTAAGTACTATGCAATTGAACCAGACATAATATATACTCGCTAATGTTGACGAGGTATTCTTAGCAGCACCAGAACAAATAATAATGGATATTCAGAAAGAGCTGCAAACACAAACCTCCTTAACAATTAACTGCATAGCAGAAAACCTGCAGTACAATGTTAAATACCTGGATATTCAAGTTCATAGAGACCATCAACTTACCTATGCCATGATAGTCAAGCCATTGGAAATTCGAGGATTTATACACCCAAACTTGAACTCACCCAACTCGCATAAATTGGCTGGATTCGCATACTTCCTGCACAAAAATCATAGACTATGTAAATTTTGAAGCCGACAGCAAAAAAAATCTCACAAACTATATTAAAGAACTGGAAAGTGTTGGATTTTCACACATTATCTACAAAAAGATTAGGCAATTTGAGACTAAGCTACAAACTGACACGGTTAGAAACAATAAACCAAGAATGCTATTACCTTACATACCATCAATTTCTAGAATATATTATAAAATATTTGCCGAATCCTTAGAATTAGGATTCCACACACCGCCTTCAACAAACAGACTGATAAACAATACCAAAGACAAAATACTCTCTGATCAAATAGCCAAGCAGTTTACAAATTTTCATGCTCTACCAATGGATGTAGAGCAGCATATTATGGGGAGAGATCCGTGCTAACATCACTATTTATACAGGAGAGCTCTAAGAAATACTGAAAACAAATCCATATTCTTTGAGCACCAAAAAACAACAGACCATGTGTTCGAACTCACTATGGCAAGGGCACTATGCACTGAACGTAATGATATGAAATGAAAGATTACGGAGGCATGCTTTATTGCAAATGACAACTATGCAATAAACTTAAAAAAGAATTGTGCTTTGCAATCTCCAGAAAATGGTCAATATGACAGAAAAGTTTGAATAAATTTTGCATAAATTACTGCCAAGCTTTGTTTAAAATCTCAATGTAAGCCGACACTCCCAAGATAGGCTATGAATATGGAAACCTAAGTTCCCCGAAAGCGCTAAGCCTTATTAAAGCGCAATTGAATAATAGATGTTGATTGTAAGCTGGAACCATGTGATGTTTTGGTTGGTATCAGTGGCACATCTATTACACAGCAAACCAGAAATGCATATGATCCCTGCGTCTCAGAGATCCCTTAATTCAATATGTACATTCAAAATATATTAGTCAATATAGTAGAAATCAAATGATCATCATTTCTTATGCTTACACAAGCTTGTTAAACAGTAGCAAGCTCTCCATACGGTAGAATCATCCAATGCAAGCCAGAGTAATCAATGGATGCGAGAAGGTTTATACCTAAAATCCATATCTAGTGCTTACTCATTCAATATCCCCAGACTAGCTTGTAGTGTTCATTTGGGAGCACTGCACTAAATCATAGGATCTAATGCAAATGATAAAAAAAGTATTTTTGAAATTTTGTGTAGGAGCCAAAAAATTCTAGCTACACCATTGATACTTTAAACGTAATAGTTGTTTTAATTAAAGCAACATCCACAATTGTATCAAACACAATTCTGCAGAAAGTAGCTATTTTTTGAAATAATGAGATTAGACCACAATAAATACAATAATATACTTTAATAATAAAGCTGTTCCTAATTCATACTCAATTTCTTATATTCAACATACGCCAATAAAATGAGAATTTAATTCAAATTTGCGCATTCGACTACCTTTGCTAATAACTTGGATGACAGAACCTTTAAAGAATAGATAGCTTCCATTGATAATAAGAGAAAATTTTTGCTCTATAATACATAAATAAATATAAGGCGCGATACAATCAAATTATATTTTCACAAAATACATGTATCTACCAAATTACATTTGCACAATATATATGTATCTAGTACTCTTAACTGCAAATTTAATTAATAGGTTGATCTCTCATAGAGTCTACATTTTAGCTCTCTATTGTAAACTTTCAATATCATTAACTGTTATCTAACGTAAATAAACAGATGCGTCAGTTACAGTCTAGCCTTGTCAGCTATGCCACAAATCTAAACATGTTTTTCATATTAGAAGAGCAGTCCGAACTTCATACATAAATAATTTCATGCAATCTATTTATTTTTTTAAAGTATGGACATATTAGTGCATGACCAGTTTTATAACAAGTTTTAACTAAGTTATATAATAGTAAATACATACAATGCATGGGGTCTAGATATCTGTTCTTCACAACAAAATTGGAGTCATAACTTCATTTATAACTAACGTCACGTGATCCATTAATTTTTTTAAAATGGGAATATCAATGGTAATCTTATTTGTAATTAAACTGGTCATGCGATAGTTTGAATCTTCGTCATCATTTTCGACCAGTATTGATTCACTGCAGCATGATCTCTTCAAGTTTGATTCAGTTTCTCTAATCTCTCTTCTCCATACCATCTCACTACATAAGTCACTTTTTAGGTCGTTAATAATCTCTTGGGATCCAATTTTAAACTTCAGCCGTTCATCTATTTCCATCTCTTTTAGCAACGTCCAATTTCATTTCAGTTTCTTAATTCTTTCAATGATGCTAATGGTATTTGTTCCATTTCTCACCCATGCATTTCATTTTTGAATCTCTTCTTGTTACTCCTTACGTACATCTCTCCATATCTCTTTGAGTGATCTGAAGTCTCAGAGTTGCTATTCTGTGAAGTGTTTAAGTTTCAGATCCAAAAGTAAGAACTGGTAAAATACGTCTTAAAATTCTTCCATTTCAAACACATAGGCATATTTCCTTTTAATATCAAGTTATTTCAACCAAAAACGTTCCATCCAAGTTTAATTCTATGATTAATTTCATCCACTATATTTCCATTTGTATTAATAATTTGAGCAGGGTGTTTGTGATTGTTAACTTCCCTGAAGCTGCAAATTCTAAATGATTTCAATAATTTCCTTTTACTTATACTCCTGTTGCTTTCCATTCCAGTCTACGAAAAACTTCTCGTGAAACGGTTATAAAAGTTTTGCAGATATGGAATTATCTAGTCATACACTCTTTTCAATATTAGACTTAATATTAAATCATCTATACTCTTTATTACTGTTTCACAATGTTTTATTTACAATCCTCTTTTTTGACAGTTCTTCAGAACACAGTTATCCTTCTTTAAATACATTAAGAGGAATTAAAGAGTCTCTTTTCAGTTAACAGCAAATTATCTTCGGCAGCCATATATACATATAAAGAGAATTATCTCACTTCAAAATTCACATGAATTGATAATTATTATAAATGCTACATTAAATATGTAATGTTAAAAAATCCGCTAAGAATATTTATAATATGTTTCATTTCATATTTATGTTAGCAAAATTATTTGAAATAATAGTTTAATAGTTCAATTTTACACGATTAGTTTTTAAAGCCAGTACAAAACAGTAATTACATGACAACATATTGTCACTTTAAAAAATAAAGAGAATGCAAGAATACATTTATACACAAAAGTTCTAGCTGCTATTCTGATGTGGTAAATGGATCCCTAGGAATACCTGATGATACTGGGTTATAGGCAAAACATAGGTAGTATGAAACGTCAGTCTGTATATTTTATATAGTTATTAAAGTTTAAGTTCGTAATACAGTGCACTAAAATATGAATAATCTTGACAAATATTCTAATATTATATACACTTGCAATAGCTTAAATACTAAAAAAACATATATAAAAAATACAACTTACTTTACCCCATGATATAGTGATATGTGATTTAAATGTCCACTGACACCGTTTTCGTCAAAAGTTATTACCTACATATATAATAATAATAATAAAAAAATTATAATAAATTACTTAATAGACAGGGTATATATATATAGACATAGGTATATATAAGCCTGTGTATTTCATCTATTATAATAAATTACTTATAAATTCTCCCCCCACCACTCTTTTTTCATTTTTAGTTTTTAATTTAAATACTTTTAAGACAGGCTTTAATCTGTATCGAATGCATCTTGAAATTTATCATAGTCAAGCAATATCTTTATTTTGCCGATAGATGGACCTCAAAAAATGAACCACAAGATAGCGACTTTTATAAAGATAAGGGTGGCCATCTTATCTTTAACCCAATTTTCCACTTATATAGGCTTAGTGGAAAGTTAGGTTAAAGATAAGATACCACTCTTATCTTTATAAAAGTCTCTATCTTGTGTTGTGGTTTGAGAAGTCCCTCTATTGGCAAAATAAGGTTAATGCTTGACTATTATAAATTCAAGGCGCATTTGATACATGTTAAAGTCTTTCTTAAAAGTATTTACATATACTTCCTGTGAGTTTAATAAATAATTATAATACTTTTTACTTTGAAGTAGCTTTTACAAAATAATAAATAGATTAACATTTCTGTGTTTTGTATGACAAGATAATTTAACATTATGGGCAATAAATTTACCAAAAATTAATTAATTTCCAATATTAACACACCAAACATGTGGAAATACAATTATCTCATATTAACTATAATCAAGATAATACAGAGAATCCTCAACATAAGCAAACTTACATAAGAAAACCTATATGTAAAATAAAGTTTTGTAAGGGACTTGAACTCAGATTTTCAAACACCACACAGTTATCCAATCCATCTTATACAACTGGAGCACATGACCACATTCATGTGAAAAAGATAAATTATCCCCAATATATGTACTTCGTGCTGAACCAGCACTCATCAGTTGGTCCAGATCATCATCTCTGACACATATATACAATCACTGCTCAGCACGAAATACGTATACTGGAGATCATATATCCTTTTCACATGTAAGTGGTCATGTGGTATCAGTTGTATAAGATGGATTGGATAGCTGTGGGGTGTTTGAAAATCTGAGTTAAGTCCCTTATATTAGTATACACAATATACATGTATTTAAATAAAACAAAGTTTTGAAAAATATCCAATTCCCAGATGGTGTTGTACATTTAACTGAACATGGCTGATTAAATACATTTTATGTATTCAATGCTCAGATGTGTAGCACCAATTTTAGCTATGGCCTCACCAATTCTTCCAGGCGTGGTCTTCATTTTTTTAAAAAAAAAAACAAGCAAACTAGAAGACAAGATTCTAACAATTCTACAGATTAAAAACCATCTATATGGCTGAGGTATAATTAACAACTCTTCATTGTTTGATCTCACAGAAACTACTTTACGATGAGATTTTAAATTCTCGAGTATAATAACACATCAAGTTCATTACAGAAATAAATAAATCAATTAAAGAAATATAGTTTATCATACCTACAGTAAATAGAAAATAATATACTGTTCGAGCATTTTATATGGTTAAATTCTTTTAGATAGAAAAAGTATTCCAATAAATTTGGATGAGAAAATTATATAATCAATATAAAACAAAGGCAAAACTTTCCATACAGTAGTGCCACCCTGTGCCAAACAGAGTAATCAATGGATGCCAGAAGGTTTGTGCATAAAATCCCTATCTGGCATCCATTGATTACTCTGTTTGGCACAGGGTGGCACTACTGTATGGAGAGTTTTGCCTTTGTTTACAACAATTATGTGCTAGTATAGAGAAGGTGATCACGTCATAATCAATATAACAGAGGCAGTTGAGATCAAGTCCCAATAAATCCTTAAATGAAAGATTAAAGGTTCAAATAGAAAACCTCGTGGAAGGTGACTAAGCTAGACGTGTGAAAGTAGGAGTATCAATCAAAGCAACCAACTTGGATCAGTCTTATTTTTTGGACTTTCAGAAGGTTTTTGACAGCAGTGACCCAGATTGAAGTCAGTTAAGCTTGAATTGTATAGAGTTGATATAAACTAATTAACCTTCTGAAGAATACCTATGATAACTCAACAGTACTTGTCAGAATGTATGAAAAAATTGAAAGCTGGTATGAAATTGGAAAATCCAACTTCATCAAGCATAATCATTACATAATTGGAATGTCTGATCTCTAAAAACAAAAGCATATCAGTTCACAAAAGAAAAATCAATAACTGACAATACGCAGATGACGTAAAAATCATAGAAAATGATATAGTGAATCAATATTTGATGTACTAAACTATGTATGGAGTTTATAAGCAAAAAGTTGATCTGATATGAAAATTCACTAAAAATGTTGTCAGCGGCAAAAAGAATGATAAATAAATGGCAGTATAATTTGCACATTTATTTACCGACAGTAACATTATATGATCCTCCCATTCACTTAGTTATTATATGCAGTCATGATTAGTTATCTCCCCTACGCTAGAGCTGTATATTATAAGCTTGAGTAGAAATGGAGATTAACTACTTTTGGAAATGATGAGAGCATCATACAGTGTTACTGGTATTAACTTTCGTAGCCAAAGAATAAAAAAGAACCTAAACATATTATGGAACTGACTTGATGTTAGATCTCCATGACTATGCAAGTGAATTAACATGATTTTAAAGATATTTTTATATTTCAGGATATTAGCTTGAGGAGTAGAAAGGAATAAAAAACTGTCTGATTTAGGTGTTCAAGAACATTAGTTCTAACTTTAAATTCTGTCGTTGATAGATAAAGTCGAAAGCCAGATCCAGGCTTGGAGGTGAGAATTTTATAGCACTATACCACCTGGTTTCCAATGATTACTCGCAGAAGATGGCTTGCTTTTAGAATTTTGAACGTGAAAAATTATCGAAGGTCATATTTCATTAATACATAACACAGTTAACCAGTAAATCACCAAAGCTCCGAAACTTATTTAATGAACATTCGCAGAAAGTATTAGTTTGGAAAAAAAAAAAAAATGTCTGCAATTTTTATTCTTAAAGGACGTTATGAGAATTAAATTACAATGATCATTTATTTGCCAATATATATAAATTTTTCCTTTCATTTGTATTTGTAATTCAAATTTTCATATATTTGTTTGTCTGTATAATGGTTTTTTCTTTTTTATAATCTAAAGCCGAGTGTACTATGATTATAGCGAACTTCACGGGAAGTGCACTCAACTTTAAGTTATAAAAAAAGTAACCACTTGGTTTTGCAGATGAACAAATATATGCAAATTTGAATGATAAATATAAAGTAAATAGGATTATCTAATTTTTTAAACTAACTGACTACTTAATTAATACATTAATATTATAACTTTGGCAATAGGCAATTTAACAGACCGCATTTATGATAATTCTGTTGTATATATATCTAGATGAATTGGTATTATCTTAAATTTTGGAGACTCTTATTTAATAGACCAGTAAGCTTCATAGGCAGGATCCAGTTTGTTTTTGCTCTTAGAATACTTAACAATGCAAGAGATATATTGATACCAAAATAATAGACTTTTGAAAGATTTATTGCTTGAGTATATATATGACGTCATCAAATCAACTTTTATTCATTTATTAATTTCATTTTTATGACGGAATCTAGTCTAGACAAATTCTTTTTAAAAGACGTAAATGAATCTCATCTCCTGTTTTTACAACAAATTTGATGTTACAAATTTTCTTCATTGTTAGGTAAGATCTTATGCATTATGGTTTAGTAATATGTATGTTTTAATGTAAACAAATTTTGAAAATAAATAAATATGCTGATACAAACATTTTCATGGGTTACAATCATCATTGCCCAGTTGATGGCTTGCGTGATCATCCATTGATTAGTCTGGCTTGCACTGAGTGGCGCTACTGCATGGAGAGTTTAGCCTCTATGTAAACAATTTGTGTAAGCATAAGAAAGGTGATCATGTTAGGTTTAGTAGTTAATACCAATCCTGCCCAATAGGATTATAGTGACTGAGGTTATTAAAGAACCAGACACCAAAAAGTATGGATGCTGAAGTGAGTTCAAATCTATATGACTGTACAAGCTAATGAGCTTGAATTGAAAACACTATTGTGTTTTCATTTTGGGCTAGGAGTTTTATAGTTAACCAAAACGATAAAATGTGGCTGCTGAAGGATTGCATTAAATCCTAAGATCTAAGTGCAGTGCTCTCGGATACAAGGAGCTCTTCACTGATGAAAGTCACAAACTGGAAATTAGTCTGGGAATATTGAATAAGTAGGACTAGTTCCTGCATCCACTGATTACTCTGGCTTGCACTGAGTGGCGCTACTATATGGAGAATTTTGCCGCTATGTAAAAATCATATACAGATGTACCAAAAAAAATAAATCAGTTATGGTTTTAAAGAGCACATAAATAATTGTACAGCTTATCAAATATGTAACACTAAACCTATTCACGAAACAAACAAGTCCGCTTATGTTAGTAAGATAATTTACAAGCAAGATTCTTAAAGAATCATATAATTAAATGAACCTGCAAACAATATCATCCATTTTATTACATCAATGACAATCAGATTTACCAAATAAAAGATTATCACTTTTATCTCACCTTCTGTTTGCTATATAATAATAAAGCAAGCATTGATAGTCGCAAAGGTTGAACGTTTCTATTAGAGGCAATTTTATATATATATATATCAAATACATGAAGTGATTTGATTTAAAAATAAATATTGCTGCTAATAGAGAGTTTTGCCTTTTCAATTATCAATCCTTGATTTATTTATTATATAATTGTCATTGATATAAGAAAAAGATGGGTGTTGTTTGCAAGTTTGTTTAAATGATTCTTTGGAAATCTCGCTTGCGAATTATCTTAGTAACAAATTTGGAAGTTTGACTTATATATGTATCTAATATAATGAGTGTGTTAATAGCTCTAAATAAGATTTTTTGATAAATGCCGCAAGAGAAAGCATTTAAAATCATCACCTAGAATTAACCCTATCCCGAAATGTTTGTTTAGAGCTATAAGCATGCTCATTATGTTAGATTTGTAATACAAGCTTTTTAAGTTAAGTCACGTGATATATGACTTGATTTTTTTTTAGTATTATATATATATTATTAAACAAGGTAAAACTCTCCATACAGTAATGCCACTCTGTGCCAACCAGGGTAATCAATGGAAGCCAGAAGGCTTGTGCATAAAATCCCTATCTAGTGCCTACTCATCCAATATCCCCAGACTAGTTTCTGGCTTGTGGCCTTCGTCAGTAAGAAGCTTTGGATCTGAGAGCACTGCACCTAGATCTTAGGATCTAATGCAACTCTCCAGCAGCCACCTTTTATCTCTTTTATCACTGACGAACGCCTCAAGCCAGAAACTAGTCTGGGGATATTGGATGAGTAGGCATTAGATAGGGATTTTATGCATAAGCCTTCTGGCATCCATTGATTACTCTGGTTGGCAGAGGGTGGCATTACTGCATGGAGAGTTTTGCCTTGTTTAATAACAATTGTGCTAGTATAAAAAGATGGTGATCATGTGATTACATATATGTATGTATGAATATATTTAATTGAAGAAACACAATCCTAATTTTAGTAACATTTACGACTAAATTACTGCATGGTTCAGTGCAGTGACAGAGTGGCTGACTCTAGAACCTAAATGGTCCCTGATCGCAACATGGTTTTATCACTTCCAGGGTTCAAATATCATGACTTCCATATAAGCAATCCATACAATTACTTTTTTATTTTATTGATTATCATTATTCTCTTTCTTGTCCACTCTTCATACTATACTATTTTTGTTCACTTAAGTTAGTTCACGGTCCAGCCATCATGAGCATCTCATGTAATCTGCCATCTTTTTGCACTATTGGTCTCAACGACCATATATAATCAATAGTCTTTTTTTTTAATCACACACACAGCAATTCTGAATCCAATCTTTTTTTTCTTTGTTCCTTAACTTTTTATCCTTTGCCTTTCGATCTTTTTTTATTTGATGAAATGGATTCCTCATTACTAATAATAATGATGATCAGACTTCCTTTTAGAAATAAAATTTTTGATAAAGAGGACCTGAAAATACATTTACTCTGATTTTTTAAAAAAAGACTGCTTAATGACGTAACTCTAAATATTAAAATGCAAGAATAATTGTCTTGGGGTAAGAAGCAATTGAAAATTGCAATCGAAGATGCTCTTATTAAGAATATCTTATTGCTTAGAAACTTCACAGGACTTCGGGAAAATATTATATACAAATTTGTCCATGCGTATTTTAATGTTTTAAGAGTAAATCTTACACAACTGTTCTTATAGAGAATTAAACTGCCTCTAACCGTAGCATAATACATAACTTTCATCAGCAAAAAAACGTACACCGACATGAGATTAAAGCTCAAAATATTACAATGTATATTCAGTACTGTAATACTATATAATATATTTTAATTGTTTGAATCATTGGTAACAATGTTTAAAAATGAAACAAATCTCGATCTGGTCAATTAAAAATATCTGTCAGTTTAAAATGTTTAAAAATAAATTTATTGGTTGATTTAAAAATTCATTCTTCTTGCCTATTTAAGACATTCTTCACTATATATGAAGAAGGTAAAAGATAAAAGAATTTGTGCTTTTTTGTTTTGCGAATGTTTCTTTCACTGATAAAATTTATCTCGTAAGCTACAGCTAAAAGACGGCTAGAAGGTCTTCTATTTACTTATAAGAACCATTGCACAAAACTTAAACTTGAAACATTAATTATATATTTAGCACTGTAATATTATATTATATATATATATATAACGTTAGAAAATATTCAACATGAAATCGTACATAATATAAAAATATTAAACATTCGCAAGGCTATTAAAATAAAGGCATAGCAATTCTCTCTTGGAAATATTAAGTTGGTTCAATTTAAACGAGGTATCATTTATAATTGCAATGAGTAAAATTTCATTCCCACAGTTAATGCCATCTATCCTTATCTTCCAGATAAGTTCTTATGATTTCAGACAAAGCGAGACTCATTTTGTATGATTGTCAGTTAGACATATGAGTTTATGTGAGATTTTTAATGTTATTTGCCTATATTCATTCTCAATAGTAGGTAAAGATTTATAGATGGTTGGAAAATGCTAAATAGCATTACCAAGTGTCAATTCCAAATCCTCAACGATAAAGGCAAAAGGTTGGAAACCAGTAAGGGGTTGGGGATTTAAGTGCATTCCCATCAGGTAATTTCTCCTTATTCAACCTTACTAAAGATGGCACTAGAGTATAGAGCAGCTCTTGCTTACATCATACAATCTAAGTTAAAAAGTCAAATTCATTATGTTAGAAATATACCTTGCCAGTGGAAAAAAAGTTTTGCAGTTAGAAACAAACTGGAATTACTATAAAAATAAAGTTACTGGATAAGGGTCAGATCTAAATATCTTATACAAACAGATTAGACTGAGTTCAAAACATTAGAGTTTTTCAAATTTCAAACTTTGAGCTTGATGGTAGACATGAAGTTAAAGATGGCTGCCAAATGTAAAATTGTTGCCGGTAGACATAAAGTTAAAGATAGCTGCTGTATATACAATTATTGACAATAGACATGAAGTCAAAGATGGCTTCCATCTGTATAATTGTTGATGGTAGATATGAAGTTAAAGATTGCTGCCAGATGTGTAATTGTTGATGGTAAGACATGAAATTAAGGATGGCTGCCAGATGTGTACAGGGGACATAAAGTTAAAAATGGCTACCGTTGATGGTAAGACATGAAGTTAAAGATAGCTGCCAGATGTATAATTGTTGATGATAGACATGAAGTTAAAGATGGCTGCCAGATGTATAATTGTTGATGGTCGATATGAAGTTAAAGATGGCTGCCAGATGTATAATTGTTGATGATATAGACATGGTTAAAGATGGCTGCCAGATGTATAATTGCATTGAATACAGAATCCTAAATCTTAATGATCAGAGGTAAAAACCAAAAATTGATCTGGAGATGAGATTCTAAATTACTACCAACTGGCAATTGTTGTTTACTCAAGCTTGCTAAAGATAGCATTACAGCAGAGAAAGAAATCAAATGATACGCTGGTGTACATATTCCCTACTAGAGAATAAACAGGTATCTACAAGTATTGAAAAAATGCTAACGGCTTTATTGCTCCGGAGTTCATATGAAGTTCCAGTGCCAGTATCGATACTGGGATCTCCCAATCCCCCAAGTCAGACTCCCTATCAACTGCATCTAAGCATGCAGGGTCAGGCAAAAAATAACTAGGGTTATTATAATATAGAGATACTGACCAGAAACCAGATGTATATAACACAAGCAAATTGTCTTGGTTCAAATCTTAGGGTTTTTAGACTTTCAGGTTTTGATTTTAATGGTAAACAAAAAAGTTATTTATCAAACTCAAAGCACAGAATTCACAAAACCCAATCTGTTAGAATACTTATACAGATCAGACTCTGGTCATTATCTATACAGTTTCTGGATATGAAGTAGATAACGAGTTATCTTTTTTGACAATGGTTTGAATGATTATCGTTAGCAAATAATTATTTCTTAACAGACATACATATCTATATACACATACACACAAGCAATAATAATTATTTTAGAAAAATCACTTACTGTATCTGCAGATAACCTAATTGCATAGTTTAAAATCAGTTCCTTAACGAGATCTTTTCTCCAAAGAACAAGGGGATCATCGGGCATTTTACTGAAAAAAATAATAGACTATGTTATAAAATTACATAGATACGTAAGATCAAAAGAAGCATTAAATTATCCTTTTGTTTAGAAAAGTTTAGTAGAGTTTAAATATATTGATCCATGGTCATCTAAGAGTAGCTAAATACAAATGAACAATATTACTCCACATTTTCCCAATTGATAAATTTCGACTATCCAACAGACTTTTTCCACAATTTCAAAACAAAAGAAACTAATTTATTAATCAAAATTATGTGGGAAATGATGATCTGGAACAACTGATGAGTGCTGGTTCTACATAAAATATTTTTCACATGTATGTGGTCATGTGTATCGGTTGTATAAGATGGAGTGGATGACTGAACAAAGCTTATCTGGGCTCAAATCCCCTCTAATCAAAATTATATGGGAGGGGGGAGTCTTAGACTGATTATTCATTTATTATTTGGTCCAGACTTCAAACCCATGCTATGAGCATGGCAGACAGTACACTAACATTATGTTGTGAGGCATCATTAAAAAAAAATAGTATATAGTAGGTGGACATGTGAGTAGAGATATAATAGAGTACGTGTTAGAGGAAATATAATGGATAAAGAAAGTAAAAGATATACTGAAGAAAAAATAGTTATCACTAATTAAAAAATAAAATAAGGAATCTTGGAGCAAATAATTTGAAGGAACGTATGGCACCCGTTAGGCAGTCAGTAAACCAATGATAAGTTTAATCGATGGAATTTTGTTTACAATTAATTAATGCTATTACTTAACATTTTTTAAATGCCGTTGCTTGCGGCAATAAGAGTGACCTTAACAAAATGGCGAATAGGTTTGAGGAAATACTTAAAAAAGTTGAAAATAAAAATCCATCATCAACTAACACTTTTTTACTTGTAAGAATTGATTTAGGAACTTTTAGCTCTTATAATCAATCCCTCAACTACTAAACTAAATCGCCTAGAGTACTAAACCTAAAGCAATGAATTTTGGGATTTATCAAAATAATGAAAACAGCGCTATATATTATTATAACTTTTTTTTCCTTCAGGAAAAACCCTACAGGCGTAATAAATATTCAATATGAAATTGATGTTATAAGTCGGTAAAAACAAATCTCAGATCTGAGTTTAAAAGAGATCAAAATATTGATGCCTGGCTGAAAGCCTCAATTTCAAAAGTGCTAAACTATTTAAATTTACGATTAAGTTTAATAGTGTTGGTGGCCAAATTTTAAAAAGCGTAATATCAGTTTGCTAAGTTTTTAGTGATGTGGATTAGAAAGCGGCATTTTTTTTTTTTTAAGATGAATTCATTGAATATTCACTAAACTGTATTTACAGTTTATTAAACTAGAAGGAAAACAAATGAAGGATGAAATCTTTATCCTCTTTTCAATAATAAAATTTGTTTTTTTTTTTTTTAAAATTGCCTTTGTAAACAAAAAAATATCTTGGAAATGATTTCTAACGTGTGTAAAGATTATTTCAAAAATTAGAAATACGACAATATTGTTTCCATTCTTAGTTTTTAGATTTGAATATGAATAGCTTTATTGCAAAATATCCTAATACTAAAAAGTAAAAAAATAATATATATAAAAAACATTTTATAAAAAATGCTTTTATTTAATTGGATAAATAATGCACTAAAAACCAAAAATAATGTTTTTCTTCAAACACAATTTAGATTGGTATATTCAATTTGAAATAAAAGCAAGAGATGTCCATAAATTAATTAAATGAATGCTCCCTGCTTTTATCTCAAGTTAAATATACCAATTCAAACTATGATTGAAGAAAAAAAAAATTCTTAGGTTAAATAAAAGAATTATATATATATATATTATTAATTATGCCGAAATGATTTATCCATGGCCTTTCAAATTACAATTTAAAATAAATCTTGTTAGGTGTTTTGTTGGAGAATAGTTCCAATTGGAGTGAACTGGATAATTTTGAAGAAAGGCAGGTGACATCAAAGATGTGAATTTGAAAAAGATTGGATGATATAAAAAGAGAAGTCAGATAAGTAGATGTGTTATAAAAGACTAAAAAGAAAAAAAAATGACTTGTTAGTAAAGAAATTAAAAAGAGGAAGAAAATGAAATATTCTTAGATGAAAAGAACAATAAGAGATATATTGAAAAGGATTGCAAAGAAAGAAGAAACTGAATTAAAGAAATTGGCAGATGATTTTAAGGAAAAAATGCAGCAAATAATGGCAAGATAATATGATCTATCTGACCATCGCTAGATAACTCAAGTAAGTAAAATGGTTGTTGAGCAATTCACTGAAGGCCAGAATTCTTTAACATTCTTTCATGAAGAATAGTTAAGAATTAAAGGCAATATAGCAACGTATATTTAAAAAAACCACTGAAAATACTAAATATTATCTAAATGCATTTTCTGGTGCTGAGTTCCCTTGTAAAGGGCAATGGTTATATTTCTTAAAAGAAAAAACCCATTAAATTCAAAACAACAACAAATGGAAGTATGAAATTGTGTTGCAAAATGTATTTGCATTTCATGTTCGGGTTCTCCTTAATTTGTGCTTCCTGTTCATATTTTTGTAATTCCTGTTATTATGTTCAGTGCAAACAAACTGTACTCATGTAGATTAAAGATGCGACCAAATATTCTTTCATGATCTAAAAATACCTGATGACACTGTAAAATCTATAAGCTAATGCTTTAATTTTACATTAATGTCAATTCTAGATGACCTTAAAAAACATAAGGGTTCAGTGAAGGAGAAGGTGGAAAGGGTTTGAATAGTTTTTGATCCCTGCTTTATCCTCTGATTACCAATAAATAGACAACCTATCTCCAAGATGTTAGGCTCATTTTATTGCAATATTACGCCTGGTATTTGAATAATCAAAATTTCTAGTTAAGCTCATTATATTGCAATATTATGCCTGGTATTTGAATAACCAAAATTTCTATCAGCAAATAAAGTCAAAAATTATTGTTCACATTTTTAAGAAGAGTTTTTTGCATATTGAAAATTTATGTAAAATAATATATTAACAGAAATAATGACATTAATAGAATGCTAATCAGAAAACATAGTATAAAGACTTAAAGATGGCTGCTACGTGTCTACACATGTTAGTTTCAGTTTTAGAACCAAAGTTGTCCTTAATAAAATTTTATAAGTGAGTAACCAGATTGATAGTATAGACTTAATAACTTTACCATCTGCTTACACTAGATGGTTCTGGAGTACAGAGAAGAGAAATCCATCTAAAAACATACATGAAGTGTAAGAGCTCATGCGATATTTTATTGGTATATCATATTCTAGTAACAGGATGAAAGGGCCTGCAGTTAGTATAAACATGAGAATAGTAAAATATAATTACTGGCATAATGTCAAATCTTTATAACTATAGAATTGTGCTGGTGTGGATTCAAAACCTAAAGATTTTTTTAATTTCAAGATATTAGCTTAAGATAATAAAGGCATCAAAGATGGTTCTTAGATACATAAATACCAATTTTAGATCCAACTTCATCATTAACAAATGCTATAAGCCAGAAATTAATCCCAATATGAAAATATGACACGATCATCTAGAGTACATTGACTTTTCAAATTTACAACAGATGGCTCTGAAGTCGGGGAAGATAATTGCTCCCAAGTCTGCGTGATATTATGTCGCTATAAAATGTCCTTGCCAAAAGGTGAAAGGCACATACAATCCGCATAAAACTATGGCTTAAAATACAGTTATTGGATTAGTCTTAGGTCTATATATCTTCATAAGAAGATTTGACTTAGATTCAAAACATAAAAGTTTTTCCAAATTTCAAGCTATTAGCTTGATGATACAAAGAAATTAAAAGATTGTTGCTAAATACAGTGATTTCAGCTTTAGATCTAAAGATCTCAGTGAAAAAGGTCAAAAGTTCGAAACAGGAAGTAATATAAAAATATGGATATACCTGTGCTATCATATAGTGCCCAGTTATTCAAGCTTACAGCATATGGTTCCGGAATATAATGAAGAGAATTAATCTTCAAAGCATATACTAAGCATAAACAGAGGAAGACTTGGGTTACCTTTTCAGTACAAATTGTCATAACCAAAAAACAGAACAATGGTTAAATCAAAATACACCAGGGATATTATTATAAATCAATAAGCGTAAATGGAATATAAACAAATATAATTGTCAATGCCAATAACAATATTTACAAAAAATTATGCAATGATATCCTAATGATATTTAGAATATAAAGAATGGTATAATCTGTAATCATATATTTTTTTAATATTTCTTAATGAGAAAATAATTATCATTTTGCTTCCATTTTGAGAATATTTTCAAATGATTTGGAAAGATAATTATTCAGAAAGTTGTATAAAACAACTTGTTCAATATATATGTGGAAATATTTAATGTGTAGAGTTATCCATTTATTATGACTTAATTAGAAAGCACTTTATCTAAAGCAGTAACTAATGAAAACCAACTGCCCTAGGCCAAAAGTTAAAGTAAAACTGTCAGGCTGATTGCATTTCAAAAGGAGGATCATCGTTTGAACCCTACTCTAGATTTAATATCGAAATCAAACCACTGCAGTTCACATTTGTAGGTGTAAGAAATCAAAATTATATATGTATTCAGCAATTAACTTGTTTAGGTTTAGCCAAATTTTAAAATGAATCCAGTAATCCGTGAAAAGTCCAAATAAACAATGATAAAGTACTAAAATATTATTTTAAAAAAATTAAGCAAATCTTAAAGGATTATAAGCTAAATTTCTTATCATTTTCAACTATTTTCAATGCTGTGATAGATGAATGTCTCTCTGATCTATTATCTCTAGTAATGTGGTCAAGTCACTTCATTTCTTCAAGTTTAATCATTTCTCTGATCTACAGTATCTTTTTTACACAATGCTCCAGCAACACTTCCTTGTTCACCCATCCATTTTTTTCTACATCTCTTATAATATTTGGGGATCCAATTGGATCTCTTCTGGTGAAGTTTTCAAGCTATTATTTCCTTATTCATCCATTGGGATCCAATTGGAGGTTTTTATGCACTGGCATCACTTTTAGTGAAGTAAGTTGTTATTTCCCTTATTCACCTAGCCACCTTTTTCTACATTTCTTACAACATTTTAGGATCCAAATGGATCTTTTCTAGTGAAGTTCTCAAGCTCTTACTTTCTATTTAGTGCTCATCTTTTCTAGCAAAGTTCTCAAGTTGTTATTTCCTTATTTACCCATCAATTTTTTCTACATCTCTTACAATATTTTGGGATCCAATTGGATCTCTTCTAGTGAAATTCTCAAGCTGTTACTTCCTTATTCATCCACTGAGATCCAATTGGAATTTTCTATTCATTGGTATCTTTACTAGTGGACTTCTTAAGTCATTTACTTATTCAACCATCCACCTTTTTCTACATCTCTTACAATATTTTGGGATCCAATTGGAGTTTTCTATCTGTTACCATCTCTTCTAGTGGAGTTCTCAAGCTATTTCATTTGAGTTTCTTAATTCTTCCAATGATGTTTACTGATATCTAACTGTTCAACTGCCTAAATATTTTCGATCTTTCCATAACCAACACGCACCCAACGTACAGAATCCGCAACCTCTTCAATTAGATGCCTAACTCTCAGATCCTACAACAAAACACATTTAGTAAAATTCTAACCAAAGCACTCTATCCAAGTGTGTCCATTAAGTTTCCATCCACATTAATAATTTGACCAAAAAATTTATAATTGTTAACTTCCTGTATTTTCCTCTTTTATAAAATGGAAAATTTATTCTCAATAAACAAAGAAAGGCATTCTTAAATAATCACCAGAGTATGAACAAAAAAGAAAAAAATTCCCAAAATTCGACCACTTTTTATGGTTGAATAAATTGAAATTAACTAAAATCTAAAGCTGAGGTATGTAAAGGTGAGGCAACTTTTAAATAATCTATTTACAGAACAAGGATTATTTCAACAAAACCTAAAAAAAAAAAAAAAAAAAAAACAGCAACAGAGATGTCATTGCTCACCAGGGGTTCCCATTGCTGGATAGTGATGGTTTGATTGGCATCCACGATTGTTTTATCCTCTAGCTATGAATAGTTAGATATCCAATATTCACAAAGATGTTTAAATTAGTGAATTAATAATAATAATAAAAGCTCATTTAGGTGCTCAATTAAGTTGGAAAAAAATAAAAATGAACACAGCAGATGTAAAATCAAAAAATACTTACCTGTGTTCTATTACAGTTATGTTACCCGATGGAATACCCAATATTGCACAACTTTTACGTAATTCATCCTTTCTAACATAGCCATGCATGTAATAATTACCTACAAAAATCATTATAAAACAAAGGTATGAGATTAGGTAGTGGTGGATGCAGATATAGTTTTAAAAAGGCATTTATTTGCATAAAAACAACAACGATTACAACGTTAAATTGGCAAACTACAATCACAGATACTGATTTATATTCATCATTAAGTCACTGAATCTATTTACTACGTATATTAAGAAATCTGGAAATGTAAGCTTTTATGACATTGAAGTATCTCTTAACATTCGTCATCAAAAGATAAAAACACATAATTATAATCACCAATAATAGTTTGTGGTTACATTCACTGCCCTTAGCATATTATTTAAACATTACAAAAAAATGTGAATTATTAAAAATGAACAGATAAAAAATACATAACTGTTTCTAGAAATGGTAAATAAGAGCTCATTTCACAAATCAAAATTTACGATTAAAAAATTATGAACACCATTAATCTAGAAAATACAAACAGAAAAAAGACATACATAACACTGTCCAGGGACTACATCCAATGAATATTTATCAACATAAAAATGTATGATACAATAAAGGCAAAAATAATCTTTAAACATTCCTTCTTGGCAAAATCTCTCCATGAGCTCCCAACGGAGAAACAATAAAAGGAGCACTATTCATCAGGTTTGGTAACTGATTTTGGTTGGCTAATTAAAAAAAAAGCCACCCTATTTGAAAATTGAAAAACTTCTAAGTTTTATTTAATCTCAGTTACATGGTAGACAAAGTATTATACCATGAGATCTATCCATATTTAATAAATAGTTACTTTTCCATGTACAGCCTTAAATCCGTGATTTTTACAATAACTAAGATGACTTTTCACTAACGATATTTCTAAAAAGAAACCAAATTCTGTAAAAATAAAAATTGTCAACAATTTCATAACTCAGTTAATTTATTTTCACATTTCCTATCATAATAACCCATCTCCACTAGAAGCCAAATGAGTCAAGTGACATTAAATTACCCTACATTGTTGAGACTAAAAATCACCACTCTAAATGAAATATTTAAAGATTTTTACATAAAGAACTCATTTTGATGGTAGAATGTGAATGAATATATAGAATTAGAGTTTAAAATCTTGCCATAATTATTCTTATATGCATTAATAATATATCGCTAAATTTAAAATTAGTTTCTCAAGTTAGAATAAATCTAAATATATCTATCAAACAAATTATCTGTTTTCGATGTATAAAGTTACCAAATGAGTAAACATCCTATTTTAGGAGAATATGCTCCACAATTACACCCTATACTCTATTCTTAAAGCAGAGGCAAAACTCTCCATACAGTCATATTCAATGGAAGCAAGAAGATTACTCTGGCTTGCACTTGGTGGCACTACTGTATGGAGAGTTTTGTCTGTGTTAACAGCTTGTGTAAGCATAGGAAATGGTGGTCATATGATATTCCATTCTTTTTCCTTTCACAAATGCAATGTCTTATTTTTACAGCTTTGAATGTTAATTTTCAATTTTGTATAAAGTTTTGAACACAAGACTTTTTTGTTCAATAAAATAGTGACGTAAGGTAACAATGTGCGAATCAGCTTTCATTGGAATAGTTGCATTTTAACATTCAGTTTCGCATAAAGCGGAATATGAGATTCTGTTCAATAAAATAGTTGCATAAAGTAACAACATGCAAATCACCAAATCATCTTCCATCGGAACAATAACATTGCATTTTTTGAGTGGTGACAATGTGTGAATCATGTTTCAAAGATAAAGCAAATTTTGTTTGTTATGTAAAGTTAGAATACGAATAAAATAATTAAACAAAATAATATATATAATGAAAGAACCTGTTATAAAAAAGTAATTTTTATGATATTAAGGCTTTAAGATATTTATTAGCTTGGTTAATGGATGTCTCATCATTCTTAACTAGACTACAAAACAGAATATAAAAATGCTAAAAGCATATAGATCCAATGAGCGACAAGCTTGTTAATACTGCCTTTTATTTTCTTTCATCATTCCTCTCTACAAGAGACTTTTAAAGAATCATTTGGCTTGTAGTGGGCTATTCATTAAGAATTATTTTATCTTTAGATGATAGATTAATAATATTTTTTGGACTTAACATCTTTTATAGAAATTGCAAAATTAATATTTGGTAGCGATTAAATATGAATAATGAAATAAAGATCAGTGTGAATTTTAGTAATTAATTTTTTTAACTTCGAATCATAAGTAAGTCTGTAATAAAGCTTTAAAAAAAATTTAAGTAAATTTCATCATTAACAAATTGCATAGTTTGGTTTTGTGAAAAGTTAATTTTTTTCTCAGGGAAATTTAAAAATTTAGGAAATTGCAACAGCTCAACAAAAAAAAAAGTTAACGTTTTAAAACTAAATAAAATTATGTCGTTAATTAATTGAAATCATATGACCTTCTAATATGCATATGATACGTTAAACATGAACAATTCCATTCAAGTGGCTAAAGTATGATTTTTTAAAATTTTATTTGCTGGGAATTTGAACTGAGAAGATTCCATTCAATTTTAACTTTAGGCAGAGAAAATTCAAGGACTTCTAACTTACCACTCTTATCACAAAGTTAAACTATTGAGAACACTTTAATGAAAGAATAATCTATAAGTTTTCTTATTGGTTCACTTTAATATGAATTTCAACTACTTCGATACAAAACGTGTCAAAAAGAATTGTCTATTAGTTTTAGATTTTCTTTCCTTGATATTATATCAACAAGAACTGATCACACCATGGGGTAAATAAAAGAATTTTATTTCCAATAACCTTAAAAAAAATCTTAAGATGGAAATGATTTACTGAAATTAATTGATTAAAAAAGTTTAGAGGTTTTAAGATTCCAATGGGATTTCAAAGTCTCTTTACAAATGAGATGTTATTTTGGCATAATTTGTTTGGCTATTTTTATTTAACCTTGTGATGAATAAATTTTAAATTAATATAAAGCAAACAATATCAAAGCATTCTTCTATGTACTTAACAGAATCCATAATTCATTTTATGTAAACTGCCAAAATATATGGCAATTTCGACTATCCTACAGCCCTCTTCAAAGTTAAAATGCTGTTAAAATATTCTTGCCAGTTCATTTTTCCCTTTTAAACTTTAATTATTAAATAAATTAAATCTCTAAATTCAATAAATAAGTAGTATAAGCGTGCAATGATAAAGCCTTGAACTGTGGACAGAGATTATCAGTTCTAACATCAATCGAATAGTTCTACTCAGATTTTAAACTGAAACTAAATTGGACCAGACATCTCTATCTTACAATTCTTAATATTTTAGATAAATTTTTAAGATCATTATAATTAGCTATTAAGTTAATGCACATGCACTTTGAAGATTTAAATTATAAATGAATACTCTCAATTCCAAACACAAGATAAAGTCTTTTTGTTTATAAAACATAGCGCTATGTAAAATATTATTTCATTATATATGTTTAATTTCAAAGTAAGAATAACGTATTGTAAATTGTAAAGATTTTTGCAAGCATAGTAAAAGTAATTTAAAGTGATTATTTAATATCTCATGCTCTCATTTCCAAATGCTTAAGATTTGCCCAGACATAAACATTTGGGTAAGAAAAGATAGATGGATTCGTTCCATCTTTTCAAAAAGACTTTAACTTGTATTTGGAATTGAGAGTATTCATTTATAATTTAAATTTTCAAAGTGCATGCTGCATTAGCTTAATATCTGATTATTATTACTGTTTATAAAACATAGCATTATATAGAATATTATTTCATTATAATAAAACAATCTTCTATATATTTTATTGATTCCTTTTATTATAAAATTTGAAATTATTTGGAAATTAAAGTGACAAAAAAATTGAATTGATGGAATTCAACAACTATAACTTTTAAGTTTTATTCGATGTGATCAGAATTCTAACAATTGGATAATTTTCAAAAACATTCACTGAAATATCTTGAGATATTTAATAAACAAGTATTGATTGGAACATATAGAAGATTCAATTGAATATTTCACTTTTAGAGTGACAATATTTACCGTAATTTAAAAAAACTGATAAATACAATAAACAAAATGGATGAGAGAAATGGAACTCTATAGCAGACCATTCTGTAAAATTTGATATCTACTATAATTATCATTCCGTATCAGTTGAATTTTTCTATCGGACAGCATTTTGTCAAATAAATTAATAGTTTTCCTTTGAATTTTAGAAACTTATAGAAGAGCATTTTTCTAAACATAATCGTAAACCAAAGTTAAATTTTTAAAAGTTGCACCAGTTTTTAATTTATTTCGAAAAACCTTTTCAAGTTGCTAAAGATAAAAGATGTCCGCAGTAGTTATTCTTGGCTCAAACTAGCTTAAGCTCTATAGGCAGATATAGCTCCCAACTAATGGCAAAATTCTTGCTTATGTAATTCTTTCAGACCCCTGCAAGAAACATATAATAAAAGTATTGGGTGAATTTGTTTTTATTATTGGGGTTACTTGTTATTGCGACTGTTATAATTTTACCTTTGTGTCAAATTTTTGCAATAGTTTCTGTATTAATAATGTTGTTGAATTAATTTTGCCAGCCATACATTGGCTTTTACGTTCTAAATTTTTTTAGAAACTCTAGGTTAGGAGTGGCTAACCTTTTTATAGTTCATCTGTCAATGTTTTCATTAGTCAAGATGCACTGTACAAACTTTTCGGTTCTTTTAAAATATGGTAATATGAGACCCGTGTAGCAGTTTTAAATAATATTTCATATAAAGACAAGATAAAAATTAATTACTTTAGACTTGAAATAGCTTTGCTTTTGTTAAGCTTAATGTTTGGACTTAAATCAGTTATAGAAAGCATCAAACTGTTTTTCAAATTTGAATGTCAGTCACCAATGTAATTTGTTCTTAATCATTTTCATGGATGAAAATGTTTGTTTGTATCTGTATCGTTGTTCCAGAATGTCTGCAGGGAGTGATCACCAGAAATTAATTATATCGGAAGCATCTGGGAGTGATGGAAATTCATGAAACCAGAAATCTTATCTTCAACTTAAAGAACTGTTAATAAAAATATATAGCTTTAAAAACAGAATTGTTTGTATACGTAAAATCAGAAGTCCGTCGAACGTTATGACACAAGAGTCAGTAGTAAACTTACTGAGTAACTGACGACACATGTTAGCATTTACCGGTGCCTGTTACTTCAAGATCAAACAAGCATGATAACTGCACATTCTAGAATTCGGTGGTAGATATGTTTATATATATATATATAAATCGTATAAGATTTTTATTAAAATTTTTTCTCTGGGGTTAGTATGCTATAGGCACATGCATCATCAGTTGGCTATCCCTACTCTAGATATTTGATATCGACTCTTGGAGATTTTTTTAGTTTAAAACAAAGCAAATTCAAGATCACCAATAGCTACAGATTTCGTAAGACTGATAGTAGAGATATATTGTGAAAGAGAAACTTGCAATTCTGCCCCGATGATACTTCTCTTATTTTATCAATTTTGGATTTAAAAGTCTGAAGATCTTATTAGTCCTGACAATAATAATTTGTTTAAAAGTTGCTTTTACAATCAACAAACTTGCGTAAAAAGGACTAGGCATTTTGGCTAGATGAAGATTTATGGTAGTTGTATACATCGTGTAATGCGGCCGCTGGTGACACTGCAGTACCATCAACAACTGCCAAGTAGCCTGCAAGTGATAAATTTCTATCCAAAAGCTGCTTAAATTGACAAATTAAAATGCCTAAGGCAAAATAAATTGACAAATCCTTCTGAAATACAAAAAAAAAAAACCCAAGAAAACGATACGAAATTCGAATTACAAAAACAGAAATCGATAAAAATTTGTTAAATGTGACCCCCCCCCCCAAATGAAGAATTCTATGCTGAAATGGACAAATTAAAATGCCTAAATCGAACAAATACAGATTTATTTTTCCATGGTTTTTCTTCACTTTCCTTTTCTAACATGATCCAGTTATTTAATAAGTTTGTCAGCCATTTTTCCTTATCTTTGCTAGACAAATATTGGCTATAAAAAGCATGGCTGAATTGTTTTAACATGAAGTGAATTACTTTCAATATCCTGAAGGATAAACTCTCACCAACTGTTAAGGGTTTATTAAATCTATTATTCTGTTTAGAATATCAACTATATAGGTTCCAGTTAGTTTTCCTTAAATTTCATAGTGGTACAGAATAACTTCTGACTATAGAGATGTTCAATCCAAGAGCGATTAGATTAAAAAAAACGAACCTATATGGCTTTATTGCTCGGGAATTGATAAGAAGTTCGAATGCCAGACCTGTGTAAGCCAGAATTGATCCTAAGATCTCCTGATCCCAAGTCAGACACTCTGAAAACGCAGAAATTTTTCCAATATCATCCGTACTGATGAAATTGTTGAACTGATATATAAATCAGGGATTAATTTTTGTTCTCCATCTACCTGAATAGGATGTTCTTCATTCCTAGGCATCATAAAGTTGGTGCATAGTGTTTAAATCCACCGATTATAAAAGTTGACAAACTGCTTGATCCTCATTTGCATACTTCCAAAGGCTATTATGAAAATCCCTTTTAAATGCAGAAGATGAAGGAATATTGGAAAAGGAGGGTAGGATAGGTTTGTGTTAAGATATTTATAAATATTATGTATGTAAAAATTATCTTTCCAATAGACGATTACAATACTATATTTGCTTTACAAAATGGAGTCAAACAAAGATTGACATACCATATCTAAAATGCATTCTACCAAGAATCAATATAAATCTAGGAATTTTACAAAAATGCACATTATTAAAAGAAGGACCATCGTGTTGAACAATCAATTGGTAGACCCCCATTTTTAAATTTGAAATACACTCAATGTTAAATTGAAGTAATTTTAAGGTTTCAGAGATGAAAAGATCATTCTGTAAAGGAAATACTTCGTACTCAAGATATTCCATAGTTTCCCACATCATGTAATTGGTTTACATTTCAGAAACCTAGTTCCTTGTCCCTACAGCCCTGGCATGGCTATCCCCCCAATATCATCACAGCTCACTTTAAACCTTACTGTGTGTTCTTAACCATGGTTCATCAAGATAAAGTGTTTCCATGTAGAGACAATTTGTTTCATGTACTAATGCATGATACTTGTACGGCAGATTGGATAAAGGTTGTCATTCTAATTTAGATAATAAACTAATAGAGGGTGCTTAAAAATGAACTTGTTCACATTAAAAACACTAATATGTAACATAATATTTTAATATTTGAATCTTAAAGTTGTCTTACTATGGATACTATTGGAAAATATTTCCCTGAGCAATTTAGTTCTGTTGTGAAAGTAGGAGATTCAAAAGGTAAAGAGCCTAAGATTGATGTTCAAATAAGGTACAGAAAAATCTGTTTGACCAATCAAATAAAACTTTTACATGTAGCCCATCAATTTAGTACTTTATCTCTAGATAACCCTCGAAAGATGATATTTTGAAGGAAGCTTATAATTTTTTTCAGATTACGTATTATTTGAAGTCGCTAACATGTGTAATTGTTTCTTTTTTAATTTTTTTTTTGCTGAAATAGTGAGTTTTATTATTAAATAAATAATATATATATATTATTAAAAAAATGCTTTCATTTAATTTGAAAAGTCAATGCACTAATAAACACAAGAATATTTTTTTGATATTTAGTGAATTACTTCTCGAATTGAAGTATTTATTGTAAAATATTTTATATTATTTTTTACTTTTTAGTTATCAAATATTTCATAACAGACTTTTTGTAATTGTTCTTATTCAAATTTATATCTTAAAAATGTAAACAACGTTACCGTATTTGTAATTTTTGAAATAACATTCACTTATGTTAAAAATTATACGCACAATTTTTTTTTGTTTACGAAGGTGTTTTTTAAAAAAGCAAGTTTTAGTAAAGCGATCGAAAAATTAAGATTCCAGCCTTCATTTTTCTTTCTACTTTATCTATAGACACTTTTTAGTAAATATTCAATGAAATTTTTTAAAAAAAAAAACAGTCTTGATAGAGCACACCACTGAAAACTTATTGGATTGATAACCTGCCTTTTGACATTCGGCCTGCCAACAATGTTAGACTGGTCAACCCTGAAATATTTCAGTGCCATAATGTATTATCATCAATACTTAACATGCATACAAAATTTGAAGAAAATCTATTTAATAGAAGTATATTAAAAATTAGTTACAAGATTTGACTCCGACAAATAGAATTCCCAAATTGAATAAAAGTTTTTAAAAACTGCTCCAACAACCAAGCAGTTTTTCTCCACACTCAACACATCCAAGTTTATCATCTTAATTTTTAACATAAAACTATAGTTCTCACAGCATTTAGTTCTATGCTTTTAGTTGTTTATATTCTATACCACTGACACCTTTCTGATGTAAATAAGAGAACACAATCTAAATCAGCGACTTATTAGAAATTTGATATCTATTATTAATATTAGAAATAATTCTAATTGCCATTATCTTAATACATAACCCATAAAAGAATATAAAGGCATAATGTGAAGCATTGCAGGGTCCATATTTCATGATTCTGAGCCAATAAATTGCTCAATCTACTATATAAATGACTTTCCATTTTCCTGAAGGTTCTTGATGATGATATTTTGGTTGTAGCTATATATTGGACTATTTCCATCATCTAATATAAATATTGAATGTCTAGAAAAATTTGAACTTTATTTACATATTCCACACAGGTTAGTATATGCATGTTTCGAGAGGGATTATTCTCCCCTCTTACAGGTATTACTGGCCTGACCAGTGACAGTACTAACAAGGGAATTGAATCTGCATCCTTAAATTCTTGAATTTTAAGGTAACGCTTTAACCAATTGAGCCATCCTGCCAAAAGTAACAGTCAGCAAAAATTTCATGTATTTATCTATGTTGTTCCTCCTGATTTCTCCACTTTTTCCTAAGAGCAAAGTTGATTAATGGTTTCCATACATTATATAATCACATTGGATTGACTTATGGGATTGTTTGTCATTGTCATGTGAGCAGCTTCTTTAAATTTTCTTCTTTGTACCATTTCTTCTCTATCCGATATTTTTGTATTTTCCCCAATTAAACATATGTACATTGGTATGGTCTGCTACCTTAGATACATGTTTTCTCTTTCGAATCGACACTTTGTTTTTGCAAGCACTTTACAATGGGATGACAAGCCTCACCAATATGCATTTTCTACCTTCACATGGTATTTCATAGATGCAGTTTTTTCTTTTCAGCATTTCAAGTTTAGGCTTTGTAGATGTTAGAATTCCTCATAGTCTGGTATGGCTCTGAAAAGTGGTTTTGATGTTTTGTCTGTTATTTTTGGCATGTATGGGTACACTACAGTACCAATAATTGTTTTTTTTTTCTTTTGATGGTTTTGTTGTCTATTTAAGGTTTTCTTAATAACAGCTGATGGATAACCCTTTTTCATAAGAATTTGTTCTATATAAATCTTTTCTTTTTTCAAATTGCTGATTTCTGAACAAACTTTTTTTGCTCTGTTCCATAGTGATAGAATAACTCCATGTTTTGGTATGACTGGACATATAAGTTAAGTATTTTCCTGTATGTATGGGTTTTCTGTAAACTGTAGTTTTGATTTTGCCATGAGGGAGTCTTGTCACAAGAACATATAAGAATGCCAATTTTTGTTCTTGTTCTGATTCTATTATGAATTCAATTTAAGGGGATATGTTATTGATGTATTCCCAAGATTGTAGCAGTGCTTCACCATGTGGTCATACGACAAATGTATAATCTACGCAGTGAAGCCAAACTTTACGTGGATATGGAGTAGCCTTTATGGCTGCGGTTCAGGGTCTTCCATGTAAATATTGCCAACCAAAGGTGATAATGGTGAGCCCATACCCATTCCTTGAATTTGTTGGAAGAATTGTGTATTATATTGAAAGTAGGTTGTTTTATGCAGAATGATAATAGTTATCTTATATTATCAATAGTTAGAGTTGTTCTGGTTTGTAAACTATTATACCATTTAACCTTTTCCTTACAACAGACAATGCTTCTTCACATGGTACATTTGAGAATAAACTTTCCATATCAAAACTTACCAGTAACTCATTTTTTTAGTTTTCATGCTCTTGATTAATTCTATGAAATGTCTAGAATCCCTGACAAAGGACTGAGTCTTTTCTGCTAAAGGACTAAGAACTTTGATAAGAAATCTTGATAAATTTTGGCAAGGTGAATTTCTAGAACAATAGGTCTTAATGGAACATGATCCTTATAAATTTTAGGTAGCCCATGCTGAAGTATGTTTACTTTTTCTGAATCAGTGAAGTATCTGTGATGCTATCGGAATGCTTGCAACCGTGTTTCTGTACTCGGTATCAAACTTTTTGCCAGGTTCCTATACTGGCTTGCTGTGAGTTCTTGTATTTTGTCATCATAATCAGTAATATTCATTACAACTATTGCATTGCCTTTGTCAGCAGAGAGAATAATTATAGATTCGTCTATTTGAGATTTAATTGCTTTTCTCTCACCATAGGATATGTTTGATTTCAATTTTTGTTGCTTGTCACGTGTTCTTTTTATTATCCAGCTTACGTAAGTCTGCTGCTTCTTCTAAAACCAATTTTTGATTGACTTCCTCGATAGCCACCATTATATCTATTAAAGGGATATTAGACGGTGTTATGGCAAAGTTAAGTCTTTTTCAAGAACAAAAATTTCAACATCTGTTAGATGTTTAGAACTGAGAATTTTAACAGATGTAAGCTGACACACTGCTTGATACATTATGATTTCTGATATGCCCATGTAGGTTTGCAAGTTTTTCTTTTGGTTCTTTTATTTTGGCATATAATGCAGAATATGATTTTCTTATTGTTTGAGAAACTCTTATAAAGTCTTCATCAGTAAGTGTATTTTTTAGAAAACATTGTACATTATTAATGGAATGCAAAGTTTGATAGTTGAAAAATATTTGAGCATTTATTCTTTCACTTAACAGAGCTTCACTTGCTCTCCAAGTCATTTTCTCAGCTCTCTGGGAGTGAATTGGAGGCTTTAGTGGCAAACCTTTAGGAATTATCACTTCAGATTAGAAGAGAGAAAACAAATGTGTTTAAGGAAGCAGACCATGAATGTACCAATGAACATAGGTTTAAATTGGAAAATACAAAAATATTGAATAGAGAAGAAAAGGTATAAAGAAGCAAATTTAAAGAAGCTGCTCACATGACAATGGCGAACAACCCCACAAGTCAACCTAGTGTGACTATACATAATAAATGAAAATCACTAATCAACTTTGCTATTAGGCAAAAGGGAACAAATTAAGAGGAACCTCATAAATAAGTATATGAAATTTCTACTGACTTTTGCCTTTGGCAGGAAGGCTATTGGTTAGATCACTGGTCAGGCCAGCAACACCTTAAAAAGAGGGGAGAATAATATCTCTCAAAACACTGCATATACTAACCTCTGTGATACTCACTAACAGTTGAATGTATTTGAAATATTTAAGTAAAATTAAATTTTTCTAAAGACATTCAATACTTATATTAGCTGATGGAAATACTCCAATATATAAACACAATTTTCCACTTTAGTTTAATGGCAAGTATTTCCATGGTCTTAAGTTTCCTGTGTGTTTAAAACATGATTGGCAAACTTTTCCAATTGCAAGCCAAATGTCCTTCTGTAAGGTCTGCGATAGGCCACATGTAAAAAAAAAAGATTTTACTTTCCAACACATGAGGTACTCATAACAAAGAAAGTACTGCAATCATGTTGAAAACCGATTTTCTATTTTCAACAAGTTCTCGCAAAATAAAGCTTTTAAAATCCATTTCAGACAATTTCAGAATGACCTGCAGTGTATATATGTATGTGTGGGAGGGTATGCTAATATATGGCTAAATTTTATTTCCACAATAACATAAGAAACAAAATTTTGCGATGAAATTTTACTGCCGTAATCTTTGTGAGTTAACTTGGATGCTTATTGTAGGGCATCATTACGTATTCATGGGAACTTCTGTTATTCGTTACCAAACATGCATTGCTTGTTTATATCATTGAAAATTTTTGTGGTAAAATTTAAAAATTGATATACTTGTGCCCGAACTGCACTAATTATTGTAGGCTGCACGTTGCACTCAACTCGTAATTTATTTACCTCTAAAATATGCCATTATCAATCTTCTAAATAGTACTGACAATCTCGTGATGACTCAAAAATTATTCTACAAAAGATGCATTAGTTCTTATGGGCAGTACAACAAATTAAAAGCAAGATAATGATGTTCTGTAAATACGATCATTCAAAGATGACGTACTTTTATACAATAACGATTTATATTACTCTTTATCAAAATTTGCATTATGCAATAAAAAAAAGTGACTGATTACTTACATAATTCTAGAACTGTCTGCAGTTATTTCATTGTAATGTATATATCTACATTTTAAAAATTATCTTTTTAATTCTTGTTTATGTATATTTCTGGCCACCCGATATAACAGTAAAATATGTCAGTTTGTTGCTACGGGTGAAAAAGATTTAATTTAATTAAAGGAGATTTTTTGCTTACGAGAAGAGATATGCTTCTTATCTTATTATTATTGTGAGATGGTTGTATTCATAAAAATCTTAAATATGTGTCTATCCCAATTTTTCAAGAATTATCTTTATTACTTACATAATTTTTTTTCTAATTTCTCTGTTGGTTCTCATACGCTAATATGGAACTTAATAACATTTTTTATGAATTTTCTCATTATAAATATAGCCACAGTTTCATCCTTTCTTTACTTTTATTAAAACTATTATCATAGTAATATGTCTAAAAGAGCTAAAACCCAGGCAATGATGAAGCCAAAATACAAATCATAATATTAAGTGGCCGAACACTTTCGAGAATGCCGACATGTACCACATGATAGATTTAAATCTTTGCCTTGTCTCCAGATTGCTCACTTTCTCATTAAATCATTAATTTTCTCTACTTATATCTTAAATACCTTCTGCTTCAATAATTATCTAATTATGAGTTTTTTTAACATATTTTAAGGTTCTATAATATTTTGCCTTTTTTTCCTTATTATTTTTCTATCCTACTTCTTAACATATTATATGCCTGATATTCTATTGTGTATATTCAATTCAATTTTTGTGTAAATATATTTACAATTAGTCTTGTAATTAACTAAAAGTTTATCATAAAATAGAAGCTTAATTTCCATGCAGATTCATTGGTTTCACATGTTGAAAAAATGCCACTAGAAAGTTATTCATTTATATGCAGATGAAATTAAAAAATATCATGACCATAGCATATACATATTTTCAGGACCAGTTACGTGTGGTTTCTCCTTAAATGAAGTAATATGTTTCCGAATATAGATTACGTGCCCAAAAACATTATTAGCCAAATTAAATATTTCCTCTGAACGAAACCCTTACAAATCACAATAAACATGCATTTCTTACTCATTATTTTTTCTTATCTCTTTCATTTTCTTTACCTTTATATTCCTCTCATTCTCCGTGCAAGTTATCCTGATTCATTTTCAATGTTCTACACTCTATTTAACACGTTCTCTCCATCTCTATAAACTACATCTACAATCCAAATCCTTATTTCATTTTTGGGACCTTTGAAGAGAGAATTAAGAAAAAAATTGATTAAGGTGCTTAAAGTTTATATCTGGGCTAAAGATAACCTCTAGTTTAATAAAGTATTAAGGATAATCATTATTATATTAATCTAGAGTTGACTGTGTCAAAGTTATGAGCAGGATAAGTTTGATACTTCTAAATCAAAATACAATAAAGAGGTATATGTGGTTTCTATGAAAGTACTTTTGTGAAACGTAGAGTAAAAGTATTAGGAATAGACTGACGGCACTTGAGATGAGTAGAAAAAAAATGGGAAAAATTAGTTGGATGAATAAAATGACAAGTGAGGAAGTTTTGAAAAAGGATATGAAAAAAAGGTTGATTGAGAAAAATTGGGTTGAACATATATTAAAAAGAAAGGATAGTTTAATGAAGAATGTTTTGGAGGGAATGGCGAATGAAATAACAACAACAACAAAAAAAAAACTGAGAAGATTAACTTGCTGTATACAAGATGGGAAGAAATGAAGACCTGATCAATGAAGATAAGAGAATGGGAAAAATGGATGAATCAACTGTGTGGTAGTTTGTCTTTTCCACACACACCAGCAAACTTCTTTACTTCATTCATCTCACATTTACTCTCTTTTACATTATCTTGGAATTCAATTTAAACCTTCAATTAATCATCCTTTACCAACCCTTCTATCAAAACGTCCATCGCAGCTACATCACCAGATTGTTCCCTCATTTATGTATTTCGATTTCTTGTTACTCCTAACATACATCTCTCCATATTTCATTGAGCTGTCCAAAGTCTCTGTATTTCTGTTAAATATCCAAGTATTAGATCCATAATGAAGAACTGATAAAATACATCTATTAGAAATCTCCCTTTTCAAAGACATACGCATATTTAAATATCTCTGTCAGAAATCCCTCTCCCAAACCTCTGATCACGGTTTCTTGCTTTGGCACTCCTCAGAGAAGTGCCAGGGTAGGTTCAGACACTAGCTATCCTGGTACCTCTCAGAAGAGTGCCAAAGCATGAAACCATGGTCAGAGATTGGGGGGGAGGTTTCCTGACAGATATTTTAAGTGCTGGCTCTGGCTAAGCATTTATTACAAAGCTTGTTGAGGAATTGGCAATCCTCATTGTTTATAACTTACAAGCTTAAGAGATAGGGTCATGTGATCTAGGACTTATTTTGACTATACGCATATTTTCTTTTAATATTGTTATTTCTATCAAAAGCACTTCATCCAAGTTTAATTTTGTGATTAATTTCATCCATTATATTTCCATTTATGATTATCACTCTTTATAGTTTTCTTTTGAGAAAATCCATCTTACTTCAGACTTTTTAGCATTTATTTTTAGACATTTTCTTATCTTCATCTGATAACTCTTGAAAATATATATACAGTACGAGTAATTTAAGTTGTGATTTGATAATCTTTACTTTTCTAAATTTTACTCATGGCTTATAAACCTATTCTTGTTATGGTTATTCTTAGTTTTATATATACAGTATGAGTAATTTAAGTTGTGATTTGATAATCTTTACTTTTCTAAATTTTACTCATGGCTTATAAACCTATTCTTGTTATGGTTATTCTTAGTTTTATATCCTTTTAACAATCAGTATTGCTAGTTATTGTTATTTCCAATATACCAAATTTTCCACATGGTGTAATCATATAATCATTTCAATTTTGATTTCCTTTTTTCCCATAATCATTTTCTACATTCATAAATAAACTAGTTCTTTGCTTTCTCGTTTAACATCTCTAATTCATTTTGGGATTTTTTAAAATTTTTCTCCACCATTAAGAATCACTTGTGCTGTGAAAACCAGAGGTTATTATAATTTCTCTAATTCAAACCATCTTTTCTTCGTATCATTCCAACAAATGTCCTTATCCAGCCATTTAAAAAATTTTTTTCTAGGACTCTTATGAAATCTTGTGAGGAAATTTAAGATTTCAGTTGTTCATCTTAAAATGTCACCGATATCTATTTATTCGTGTTATATTTAGATAAAAATATATTTAGATAAAAATATTGCTTGTGTAACTGTAAATTCGCATAGGTTATAAAGCTAGGATTTATGACTCCAGAAAAAAGAAACTTAAATTTAGAAAGATAAGTTAAGAGCAATGGAAAAAAGATTGGTGAAAGATAAAATGTGAATAATAAGGTAGTAAAGGTCTGATAGTTAAGTATAGAAAAAGATAATAATGTTTAATTAGAGCAGAAAGCTATTATAAAACTAATTAAACAAAAAACTAAAGAGGAAAGGTTAGTATAATTAATATCTGAAAGACTAATGACAGTTGAACAGAATGTGCATGCACACAAGTAAAAGCTTAATAAAAGACGTATGGCTGGCAGGAGATAGCACAAAGAAAATAGCTATTACTGTTTTAGAATATTAATATCAGATACTGAACAACAACGAAAGATATAGTGTGTGCTGAAAAGCGAGGGAGTTTTTTCTTACACTTCATAAATGGTGCTGCCTGCTGTTGTGGTAATGTTAAAAGCAAAGAACCAGAGAAAAAGCGGTTGGAAAAGTTGTAGTGACTTTTATGCCACGAGGGATGTCATTCCAGAGACCAGGCCTCTGTAGGTGGCAATAGCCGGATAGGGAACTAAACAGACTGCACAGGGTCTTATTTTATTTTGTGTGCATCTGATAAGGCCCCACGAGAATTGTGCCGAGGACTGTGAGTATAAATGTTTCAATTATTCACTAACGGCTAAGAATAGTAGAGTTGGAGTTAGGTGAGTATCCGTGAGGAATGTTAGCATTTATGGAAGTAGAAACTAAAATCAAAGCCTTAATTGATCATGTTAGTAAATGCTGACCTTGGCGAAGAGATATAGATGTATATAATTAATTGTTGGTCATTTGTCATTATTCATAGTTTTTCACTGAAGATATAACACAGAGAGCCAGAAAAGTAAGCTAGCACAGTTTGACAAGCGTGTCTGCAAAGCTGAACAGTGACCAAAGCTGGTGTGGTCAACAATATGTATATAATGTTATGTATGCGAGAGGAAATAAATAGTGATTTTCTTTGAACTTAAGAGTATATTATTTTTTTTGGTAATTTTGTCGGCATTCATCTTTGTTATTGAATACATAATAATTTCCTTACCCATTTCAATTGTCATTTGTTATCTGTATTGCTCTTCTATTCAAGGTCCATGATTTATAGCCCGTAAGATAGTGGACATTAAAAAAAAAACTGAACTGGATACAAACCAATGATAATTTTTTTTTGCGTAATTTTATTACATCCCATGATGCAAAATAAAGGATTGCAGAGTTCAAGGGCTCATAATAAGTGAAAAAAATCTGCTTGGCCAAGTGAATGGCATTATTGCACTCAACCTGTCATTAGGATGGTCCAAACTTGCATCATCTATTGTGAGCAATTATATTACTACACTTTATCAACTAATCTTCAACATCTTAGACAAATTAAATTGTATTAATTAAATAGTGATATCACAATGCCTGTTACTCCATTTATATACCATATAAAAATATATATATATAAACAAAATTAATTTTCCAATCCACATAGCGATCACTTGATAGCTCACATCATGTGCTTTAATTTATAATAATTTAGTATCACTTAAACATTGTACCTTTTATATTTTAATTATCAGTTTTAATAATCTATTCCCAAAAAGCATACTGCAAGTGTGTGTGTGTGCAATTATCATATACATTAGTGCTAAAGGATATTAAAAAAATTGATATTGCTTTAAGTTTTTTCTTAACCCTCCTCATAAATGCTTCTTAAAATCAATTAGAATATTCACAAGCACACACACACACAAAGATAGTCTTTAGTGCTTTTTAATTCCTCAAGTTGACAGTAATATTTTTGTAGTTTAAGATCAAAAAAATTACTTTTAGCTCTCTCTTTTGTATAATTCATATTCTGCTGTTTATAATAGCCACAGTAAACTTTGATTTTTAATGTCTTCCTTAAGTCAGAGATATAGGAAAGCTTTATCTCTGAAATCACCATATACAAATTAGTGTTCAGGCACAATTTGTTTTGATCTTACACGTGATACTAAAACAATTTTCAATATTATATATGTGTGTATGTACAATCTGTCTATTATTATTAATTATTAAAAATGTTTATTCTAGACTGATTTTTAGGTTAAAATGTATTATAGGTAGATATATATTGTAATGTCTGTACTATTTTTGTATATGTTTGTGGGTACGTATTTATTTATAAAATAGAAAATCATATATTAAAATACTAGCCAAAAAACAAAATTTTAGTAAAATTATCTCATGAACATTGTTTACCTATTAACAAATAGAACTTAAGTGAAATTTAATTATCATCACATGATCGACATTTCTTATGCATACACATACAAGCTAATGAGCTTGAATTGAAAACATTATTGTGTTTTCATTTTGAAATCAAAGTTTTATAGTTAGTAAATAAGGTAAAAGGTGGCTACTGATGGGTTGCATTAGATCCTAAGATTTAGGTGCCGTGCTCTCAGATCCAAGGCTTCTCACTGATGAAAGCCACAAGCTGGAAACTGATCTGAAGATGTTAAATGAGTAGGCACAAGATAGGGATTTCATGCACAAATCTTCTTGCATCCTACTGTATGAAGAGTTCAGCCTCTGTGAAATTTAACTAGATATAAACAACAGATATATACAAAACAAAATAGTTTTCCCATCATTCACTTCAAAAATCAACAACCTTTAAGATCAAAGGTTGTCTTGATGGCTTCAGATTCAAGATTTATCACCACAGTTTCTTTGACTCTTCCTTAATTCATTTTTTTTCGCAAAAAATAACTTCTGCATAGTTAAATAATATTTTATGATCTGTATTTGAGTCATGAATATAGTATACAAAGCTGAGTTATGATACCTATTTTTAACTCTACTCTTATGTACTTTAATTCTTTGTTTAAGACTTAATTTACTTTGACCTATATACATTTTATGACAATTGCAATGAATCTTATAGACTGTACCAGGAATACAACTGCTATCAATCGACTGTTTTGAACTATTTAATAATAAATTTAAATCAAGGTTGGTGGTATGAAAGTTGCTTGGAAAAAAGATCTCGACTTAAATTCATTACTAAGTAGTTCAAAACAGTCGATCAATAGCAAATCTATTCCCGATACAGTTTACAAGATTTTTTGAAGTTGTCATAAAATTTATAAAGATCAAAGTATATTAAGACTTATTAATCATAGAATTAAACTTGGTTGGAGTGCTTTTGGTAGAAATAACTTGATACTAAAAGGAAATATGCCTATGTGTTTGAAAAGAAAGGCTTTTAATAAATGTGTTTTACCAGTTCTTACTTATAGATCTGAGACTTGGACACTTAATAGAAGAGCAATACAGAGACTTCAGACTACTCAAAGAAATATGGAGAGATACATGTTGGGAGTAACAAGAAGAGATCGAAAACGCAATATATGGGTAGGAGAACAAACAGGTGTTACTGACTTAATTGAAAAAATTAAAAGACTAAAATGGAATTGGGCTGGACATATTGCTAGAAGAGATGATAATAGATGGACAATTGAAATCTTAAACTGGATTCCAAGAGATTATAAAAGACCCAGAAAGAGACCACATGTGAGATGGATGGATGAAATAAGAAAATGTGCAGGGGTGAGGTGGAGAAGCTAAAGATCGGAGAAGATGGATTGAACTTGGAGAGTTTCATCCTGCAGTGGATTGATAATGGTTGATGATGAATAATATTAAGACTTAATGAAAGAATTAAAGTTCATAAGAACCGAGTTAAAAATAGATATACTAACTCAGTTTTGTATATTGATGAATTAAATACAGGTCATAAAATATTATTTGACAATGTAGAGGTTATCTTTTATGACAAAAGCAAAGCAAATTGAAAAGAAGACAAAAAAATTGATAATTTTTCTTGAATCCGAGGTCATCAGTCCCATGAAGACATCTTTTGATATTAAAGGCACTTGTTTTTTTTGCAGTGAATTATGGGACTATTTTGTTTTGAATTATATATGTTGTTTGTAACTAGTTGAATTTCACTTGAGAATTTTTATTTGTTTGTGAAAGAATTTTAGTAAAATTTTGTTTTTTGGCTAGTATTTTAATATTATATAGTTTTCTATTTTATTTAATATTATTAGTATAGCATTTGGCAGTATTTGATTTAGTATTTATTTAAGTAAACAATACATAATGTAAACCAAGTGTCAGCTATTATCGGCTAATTCACATGTGCCGTATTCAACAAAATATAGTGTAGGTAGGAGCTTTACTGTGCAATAAGAGCCATTTATGAATATATAAGGTGATACAATTGTTCTTAAATTCTCTACAGCAATGACTAAAAGATTTTATAATATAGTAATGACATTTTGAAAGATTTAAAACCAAGGATCTTCAAATGATCATTCTTTTTGCATCAACTTCATTTCACTTAGAATCAAAAGTAAAAACTATATGTTGCAAAAGATGTGAATGAATGAAAAAAAAAACACGCCCAAATTATTATTTCCAAAAAACCTAATAATTTTCAAAGACATGGAGATAAATCTTCAATTGATACATATAGAGTTGTGCAGGAGACTTTCAAAAATATTAGATAAGGACACTGATCACATTAGACCTGAGTACCATCTTGAAGCACAAATAACCAGATTGAAACAATTTTATTTTGGTCTTATCGTGTGACAATCTAAATCACCAAAAGATATTATGCTTCGCAAGATTGGTAGAGAAAAAAAGAATCAAAATGGAGTACTTTTGAAAGATGTAAGATATGATAATAACAAGCATTTTGACATGAAAATTTTCACAGGCAAGTTAAATTATATAAAGAACATCCAAGGGCAGAAGTGGACTCTAGCTCCATCCTGATTGGATTAAATTATCACAAGTAACTTATTTCGCTTTTAAAAAACACGAGACCTGGCCAAATTCTCATCTAACGGGAAATTAGATAAAAGTACTGCAAATGAAAGATGGAAAATAATGAAGAAACTATTCAAATAGAGGAGAAATGCTTTGAAAAAGAAGAATGGCATATAAGATATGGCCAGCAGGTAAAATTTGAAAATGATGGAAGAATGAAAACACTATAAAAGCAAAGGAGGAATAGAAATATAGAAGACTTAGGAACTGCATTATTAATAAAGAAGTTTTAGAAATGCAAATGGGGAATTGGACAGAAGATTCGGTACTTGTGAGATGGCAGCCTGTATTTTTAATAAATCTAGTTTTGGATGTCCCCGAAAGTGTTTATAAAAAATGCTGGAGTAAGAAACATCGTATTTAATATTCACATTTTATTTTTTATTACTATTATTTTAAAAAACGAAATAATTATGGAAAAATCAATTACAATATTTATAGTTTATTTTCTCTTTTTTTGGATTAACAGAAAAATGGAAAAAAAAATCTAAACACAATATTTATTCTTTATTCGTGTCAGCAGCCTGCAACCACATTGGGACCATTAATGCAACTTTTCAGGAGGGCAGCATCCCATACCTTCGGTAATAGTCCAATTCGTCATGTTCTGTGATAGGAAGGTCCCAAATTTTTATTATTTATGACAATTTATCAAAAAATCTGCTGACAAAAGAAAGCACGCTGAATTGAACCAAGTATGACAATGTTAAGGGCGCCTCGTCGCTTCCGACATTATAAATAAAAAATTGAAATAAACCTTCTTAATGAAATTTATTAAAGGTTATTCCTTTTTTTTAAAATTTAACAATCGATTTATTAATTTTTTTTAATTTAACAACTAATACCTCTTCAATACTTTGTAGGCCCTCAAAACTGTATATTTATCAAAAATACAGGCTGCCATCTTGGTTTGACAGGATAACTCTCAAGTGCCAAATATTCTTGTAGAAAAAGAGACAAAAAAAAAAAAAATCTTAAAAAAAAAAACCCATGATATTAGAAGACAATTTAGGGTTGGAAACTTGTATTAAGTACAATTAGAAATAAAGAGCTAAGGAGAATGAAAATGTAAACAATGGCTTGCATATATAGAAGGATTATACAGGGCAATTCAGTGATTGGCAAAGAATTTCAAACAGATCATAAAGAGTTAGAATCATCAATTTTGAAGTCTGAATTTAAAAGAACATGAAAACTGAAGAGAAAGCAATAGGAATAGATAAAATTCTATCTGAATTATTAAAATCCTCAGGAGAATACTCAAATATATATTGCTTTAACACTTGTCTCATATACACTTCAATGCAAACAGATTTTCTTAAAAAATTCTTTATTTTCCTTACAGTTTAGAGCTCTGACGAAGACTGTTGGACAGTCAAAACTGTAAGGAAAATAAAGATGTTTTTGAGAAAATTTGTTTGCATTGAAATGTATATAAAAGAAGTATTATAAGCAATATATGTATATATATATGATTATATGAAGGTATGCAAAAAAAGTGAAAGAGAAGAATAAGAGAATATACTTCTGATAAGAAGAGAATACTCAAAAATAGCTATCTTTAAAAATATAATAAACTTACAAATGAAATACATTTAGCCGTGAAAGAGTACGATATTCTCTTTTCTAAAAATGGAGTCTACATTGGACAATGAAATTTGTTGCTTCCTCATAATCCATTAAGTATTTTGGCATCTGTGCAATCATTTTAGTCTTGATGATATTGCTGATTGATTTTCCTTTGCTTCTAATTTCTCACTACGAAGTCTTTGTAGTAACTCTTCTGATTCGAACTATAAAATTTCAGGTTCAGACTAAGGACTTTGGAATTCAAGTTTTGATCGTTTGTTAATGGATTTATTTAATTCATTTCTGACAACAGTTTATATTCTAACTCCCTTGTCAGTCTCATTATAACTTCATTTACAAAAACGATTTATGTGCTTCCAAATTCCACACAATTCCCCCAATCTTATGATCATTACATACTTTGATAACCTTTTTATAATTACATTCTTTAATCACACTTTAGTCGGTGTTTCTAGCCCAAACTCTATGCAGTATCAAAATTTTCATTTAGTTCCAAAATGCTAACTGGGTTTTCTTCCTTAAATAGGAGCAGAGTTAATTTATTGCAGAGTTTTCTTCCTATTTTGTAGAAGTTGTAGTCATTGCGTGATGAAGCAATGCCGAATTTTGAAAGTTCAATCTCCTTTTTAAAACTTTGAATCGCTGAATGGCATTTACATCAAGATCATTTAACTCGGGATGGTATGGAAGTTCATGTGCCTTATTCCTCCACTTTTAAAAATAATCCATTTTTTATGTAGTGAAATTAGTTCTATTATCAGACATAATAGTCTCAGGTAATCCATGATATGCAAAGATCTAATTTTGTGATAGTCCATCTACAGTAAGTGTCAAAATGAGAAAGATGTCACTTTTATAAGAGTCTGCATGGTGTATGTAGATCCTATGCCATGGAATAATTGCCTTTGGCCAAAAAAATACATGTCGTTATCATCTTAATCTCTACAGTTAAAGGAAGTCATCAGACACAGTAATATGTTAAAACTTTAGCTCATACATCTAGATGATCGTTGTGGAATAAATTTAAAATTTCTTTTCTGCTTTCTGTCGATTTCAAAACCCTAATTCCCATTAAAATACAACCTTTATATATGTTTGCAGGTATGCAAACTGGCCAGCCATCTTTAACCCATGGTATGAGTAGCTGATAGTTTTTGATCACTTTATTATCATATCAATATTGAGAGCCATGGCCTAAGGACTAAAGTATCTCCATATAGTTAACATCTATCTCAAATAAGTGTAATTCCTACTTGACTGGTTTTCTTGATAGCACATCACTATGTCTTATGTATAAAGGTGTAATTGAACAAGAACATTATATTTTTCCACCTTATCACTTATGAACAATGAGAATCCGAGGTTTCTTCACATGATAATTCTTCTGTGATTGTGCTGTAACACAATCCATTTCCAATTTGCTATCCCCTATTGCAATTAGAATAAAAGAACTTTCCCCATGAGCAGTACATAATGGATATTTGGCGACATCATGAATGACAAATTCAATAACTTTCACAATTTTGTCTTTAATGACATCAACTTTATTTGATTTACCATCTAACTAGTATTGCTGAGAGTGTTCTAATTCAATGAGTAAGAACGCGAGTGCATCACTGTTCGATGTCTGATCTATGCATTATTATAGTCTCAATATACATATAAATTTAATAATAATCAAATAATAATAATAATTCTTTACAATAACTATCTAATCAAATAATAATTTTATACATTAAAAAGCCTTTTTTCGGCACCTGCTTTGGTACCCTTTTCAAATGTTACTACACCTGGGTCTCGTTTTACGCGATAGATAGGTTCCTCAGAAAACGCGCAAACGAAATCAGCAAAAATAGACATAACTTACATTGAAAAAGGGGGGATGCAGTCTAATTTTTCAAAATTCGCGTAAAAGCAAAGCACCAATGTAAAATTACTTTAAAATTCGCACAAAAAAAAAATAAGGAAATAAAATATGACTAATAAAAAATTTCAAATTTGAAAAAAAATTGATACAAGACAAACTTTTTTTAACTATAATATTTAATTTTATTCAAAATAATATATTTTTATGCATAATTTACAGTACAGTAATTTACATTTTTTTATACACGTTTTAATTATTATGATTTTCTGGTGACAACGTAATTACTAATTAATCTTTGAGACGATGATTTTATTAATTGTTTACGAAGCTCGCGATATCCAGACATACAACCATTTAGCTCTCGTTGGAATTTAAGAGCACATTAATGATTAGTGTCATTAATAAGAAATAATAATTGATTACGTTCTTTTTTAAAAAGCAAAAACAGAACGTGATTTAAAATGCAAAATTAACATGCACAATGTTTGAACAAATTTACATTATAATCTTGTAGAATTTAATATGTGTATACATAAAATGTGGAAATCATGATTTTAATTTCATTATTGCATAAAATCTTACTATTATAAAGCACTGAAAATATTGAAATTACTAAGATGAAAGTCGAATTCCAATAATGTGCTATTACTTTCAATATAACGTAAGAGCGCGAAATTTATTACTTAAAGTAATAATGCATTATCGGAAATCGACTTCCGGTGAAACACGAATCGCGTAACTTCAAAATCGTGTTAAATAAGTCCGCGTAAAAAGAGACCCCGAATCACCTGACATAAAACCATCCAGTTTAAAACAGACAATAATAATAACGTAAAAGGCTAAAACCTTCGACAGATGCACCTTAAAAATGCTTATGTAACAGCCAATCAGATGTAATAATGACTGCACGTGGAATTCTCAATTCAAAAACATCTTTTCTCGTATTCCTGGCTTGTGTTTTTGAATTGAGAATTCCATGTGCAGTCATTATTACATCTGATTGGCTGTTACATAAGCATTTTTAAGGCGCATCTGTCGAAGTTTTTAGCCTTTTACGTTATTATTATATCATCTGCTTGCACTTAATAAATTTAAACAATAATAATATAAATAATTAAAACAAATCAAAACCCTCATATATAATTTCAATAATTAAAAACAATTGATTATATCATAACATTATGTTAAACAACATTATATTTTTTATTATTATACAATTATTTGTATCAACTTATATAATTTTCCATTCATTTTTAATCAACCAATTTTCAAACAAATTTGTAGAAGTCTTATAAATATTCATACAATTAGTCAAATTACTTTTAATATAATATGTTTCATATATTTGTCTTCTTTTTGAATCTTTGACGAAATTTAAATATTTAATATTTTTTGTAGCATCTATTCTATGACCATATTTCAAGTAGTGAATATATAATGGCAGACCTATCATCTCTTCTTTTAATAACATTGTTATGTTCTTTAGTTCTTACCTCTACTTGTTTTCCAGTATGCCCAACATAAATCATTTTACAAATTTCGCATATAATTTTATATACAATTCCATTTTTGAACTGTAAATCATCCTTTAACCTAAAATTATTTATTAATTGATCAAGATTTTTACTATTTGACCAGCCAATATTTATATTCTCATCAATATAAATTTTTATTATACCTTAAAGTATTAGAAATCCTAGGAGAATATGGAAGTTTAATCCATTTCTTACTCGATTCATTATTACCATTATCAAAACCATCATTATTCTCAAAACTTTTATCATCTACCATAGATTTTTTTAGAAATAAAAACTATATTGCTAATAGTTTTAGGATTATATCCATAATCTTTTATATAATTTAATAAATTGATTCTTTTGCAATTGAGCTACATTTTATCTATATTATATTTATCATTCCTATATTTAAAATTTTTAATTACTGCTAATTTTTGTACCCGTCCTTGTTGTGAATCTACAGGAATAATTTTTCTTAATTTATGTTCTTTAATAAAATGTTTTAAGTAATTTTATTATCGTTATCTATATTAATTTCTATATCTAAATATTTAATCTTATCTTCAAATTCTACTTTTGTAAATTTAATTTTATATATATTATTATTATTAAACTCATTATAAATATTATTCATTACTCTTTTATTACCAACAATTAAAATATCATCAACATATCTGGAATAATGTATTATTTCTTGACTAATTACCTTTTTTTTTTAATTACAATATTTTCTAATTCATTTATAAATATTGATGATATTAAGCCACTAATTGCACAACCCATAACCCATCCCTCATTTATCTTCCAAAATTTATTATTATATTTAAAATATAAACTATTGTGTATTAATTTTAAACCCTCTTCAATAATATTTATTATGTTTATATCATTTATATACTTACTTACATTTTTTTATTAATATATCTATACTTTTAAGTCTTGGAATACTTGGATGCATTTTTTCAATATCCATTGTAAAAATACTTTGATTCGTATTTAATTTTCTACTATTTAATTGATCAATAATACAATCAGCATTCTTTATAGAATATTCACCATATCCTAATATACCTGTTATCCATTTATTTATATACTTACAAAACTTCTGTAAAATAAAATTGCTAAAGTTAAACAACAGCCTCAATGGGTTATTATTTTTACAAGTTTTAACCTTTGTAAAAATATATGGATTTTCATAAGAAGAATACAATAATGTATATTCATTTATATCTATAATTTTATAATCTTTCATTTTATTAAATAATTTTAAACATCTGTTTTTTTATCCCTGTAGTAGAATCTTTTAATAATTTATTATATCTATCGTAGATGATAAAAATTTTGAGAATAATGATGGTATTGATAATAGTAATAATGAATCAAGTAAGAAATGGATTAAACTTTATTATCCTAGGATTTATAATACTTTAAGGTATAATAAAAATTATATTGATGAGAATATAAATATTGGCTGGTCAAATAGTAAAAATCTTGATCAATTTAATAGGTAATTATAGGTTAAGGGATGATTTACAATTCAAAAAAGGAATTGTATATAAAATTACATGCGAAATTCCTAAAATGATTTACTTGGAGCATACTGGAAAACAACTAGAGATAAGGGCCAAAGAACATAACAATGCTATTAAAAGAAGAGACGATAGGTCTACATTATATATTCACTATTTGAAATGTGGCCATAGAATAGATGCTACAAAAAGTATTAAATATTTAAATTTCATCAAAGATCCAAAAAGAAGACAAATATATAAAACATATTATATTAAAAATAATTTGATTAATTGTATAAATATTTATAAGACTTCTATAAATTTGTTTAATAATTGGTTGATTAAAAATGCATGGAAAATTATATAAGTTGATGCAAATAGTTGTATAAAAAATGCATGTAATATTGTTTAAACCAATAAACATCATATGATCACTATTTCTTATGCTTGCTCATAATTGTTATTAAAACAGGCAATGAGTGGCAATACATATAGTGGGTTTTGCCTGTTTTAATATTGTTTAACATAATGTTATGATATAATCAATTGTTTTGTAATTATTGAAATTATATATGAGGTTTTGATTTGTTTTAATCATTTATATTATTATTGTTTGTTTTAATTTCATTATGGGACACTGGATGGTTATATGTCAGGTGATTCATTAACATTAAATAGATTAGTAACATTTGAAAAGGGCACCAAAGCAGGCGCCGAAAAAAAGCTTTTTAAAGTATAAAATTATTCGTTGATTATATAGCTGTTGTAAAGAATTATTATTATTTTTTGATTATAATTTTGTGGAAGAGCAGCATAAGGATTTTTATTCCTATCCAATTTCGACATATAAACTTTTAAAATAATTACAATATACAAATGATAAGCAGTTATGTACATATAAAAAAAATTAGATGTTTGCAAACATTATAGTTGTTTAAATACATACTAACTCAAAATCTAGATGAATAGCCTGCATAAATTCTTAGTCTACTATTTTACACTTTTTAGGAATAGAGTGAATAAATTCTAGTTTCTCAATGATTTTCAATCCTTCCAGAGAAATTGAAGTGGCAGATTACAAAACATCTTTTGCATCTATTTTTCTTTAAAATCAAAGTCAGCAATTTAAGATGTGGGAGAATAAGTAAGGGTAAATTTGATTATGGATTACTGAACCTGCTTTGGTTTAATTAAATACACAGTTCAAGCCTCAAATCTAATCAATTTTTTCTGCATTTTGATGTTTTAATCAATTAAAAATAGCTTCCAGAATAACTTTTATAAGTTCCTATATATTGTATTAAAGAAAACAACACCTAGTATGATTTAATATATACTTTAAATCTTCCTATCAGTATACAATTTTGAAATATAAGCATAAAGGTATTTGAAAAAGATAAATGTGACTGCAGAAACCCACATATATCACAAGCTGATCCTTTAGCTCTCATGAAGTGGAGCGAACTATTTACACTATCAAAATCTTCATATGAGAAGGATTAGAATTTTCAAACATAAATATTAATATATTATAAAATAACGTAGAAAGAACCCAATAATTATTCAATTATAAAATGTTCGCGAACTCTGATATCATTTAAAAATTAAACTAAATACTTATTATAATAGAGCTGTTAATTTGATATCAAAGCGCACATATGCTTATATGTGTATAAAAACCGAACAATTAATCCCCCGACTACAGTACTGGTTTAGTTTCGCCCTTATTAGGCATTCAAAATTAAATCTTCAAAAAAAAAAAAAAAAAGTTAATAATAATAGTATTCAGTAATGACAATAACCACAGCTACTTCAGCTCTTCTTTATATAATGAAAGAAAGTCACTATACTGTACTTCAAATTAATTATAAATAAAATTAAAATTACCCGAAGATAGACAAATAAGATGAACCTCACGGCCTGTCGTACACATGCGACGAATTGTCGGACCTAAAAACAAGCATTCGTCATCTGGATGAGCTGTAACGAAGAGGACCTTTTTTGCACTTTTAATTTCTTTATAACTTCTAAACGAATTTACGAAAATTACAACACAATGTAAAGCAAGAGATGAACCAAATAACACTGCTAAAATGAGTAAAACATGCAGCCAAGATATCATGCTAAAACTAGAAAACGTTAACATTGTGGGCCTCTGCTTGAAATAGAGCATGTCGCAAACATTACAATTCAAAGTTTATTATTATTTTTAATTAACATTATTTTAAAACCCAAATTATGAAAAATGAAATAACACTTATGTCTGTTAAATTTATTTTTTAATAATTTTAAAAACGGATTCGGACTAAAATTAACTTCAATAAATACTCGATCAATAACCTAATCGCTTTTTGATATTATGGAGATGTTTGGGGACTGATTTAAACCGCAAATATAAATAATAGTTTCGTATTATATAAATATACTGTATTTTTTTACTATCATATCCAAAACTTTTACCACAAATATATATTACACTAAATATATTGATTTATAAAATTATCTATATTTAAAATATTACTACAATTTTAATACGTTGCTATCGTATAGATATTTTATTTATAGTTTCTATGGTTACCTATAAACTTTCTGTTAGAAATTTAATACATTAGTTTACATTAGTGATATTATTATAATTAACACAATGTCTGTTTTTGATGATGTATCTGATAGTACGTTTTTGATCTTAAAAGAAAATGCTGTTGACGATAATAATCAAGATGCTGATGAAGATGAAAATGAATCAGAAGGATCTGAAAGTTCTGTTCCACAGCTTAAATCTGTTTATAAACGAAAAATGTCAGTATTTTCGACACCTGCCACTACAGTTGGTCTTACAACTACACCAATAAATTCCTTGGTAAGGCTTTCATGTTAAACTTTTGACATAATTTTAAAGCTTACACACATATATAAAAAATTAAGCCTTTAAATAATCTATTGTAAAGACTTCAACAATTTCTTACCAGAGAACAAAAAATGAAAAAAAAAAAAAAAATTATTTACTAGAATTGTCAATTGCTGATAGTGATGGTTTGAATATTTTTCATTCTAGTTTAACCGCCATCTAAGAACAGATAGATACCCATTTTCTGATCAATATTAGATGGATGTCTGGAACAACTGTGGGTTAGCTACTTGAAAAAGAAAAAAAAAATCTAAGCCTAAATAGAAACTTAACATTTTTAAAAGTTTTTTCATACAGTCTAAATTCAATCTGAAGTCTTATCTAAAACAGGAGAATGCAAAGCGAGTATACTATGAGTCTCTATAAATATATACTATAAAATATTTTTAATATGCCATAGCTATATTATTTTAGCCTCACTGCCCTTTAAACAAAGCAAAGCTTGAATTTTGCAGCCTATTCAAACGGAATTGTCTTTTGAAATGGCTGCAAAATTCAAGCTTTTTTTTTATTTAAAGGGGGAATGTGGCTGAAATAATATAACAATGGGCCATTTAAAATATTTTATAGAAATATCAGCTAGCATTATGCATTGTTTCTCTTTATATATACTATAGTATATTTTTGGAAATTTGTCACCTTAAAATGTAGTCAGAATCTATATTTAATATTTAGTTTATACTTTTGAATACTGGGAGGAGCTAATGAAACTATACTGGGATAAATATTCAATAAATTTAAGATTTATTGTACTTTACATATATTAATATATACATAATTTTTTTAATTTGCTGTAGTAAATAGTCTATCTATATGTAATATAGAAAAAGAATTAAACCTTCGTTCATTCTCTCTTTACAAATTTACGCACACCTGTGAGTATCATTTTAAAAAGCATAAGTGTATCATCTATGCTTAGAATTTATCGTTATATAAGCCAACTTTGCTAACCATACTGAAATCAGTTTAACTTATGGGTCTGAATTATAACTTGACAAATTATGCTTTAAGCATAAGTGAGTCACTTATGTTTTTTAAACTAATAATCATGGATGAGTGCATGTAAATTCATAAAGAGCATATAATGTGAAGGTTTATTCCTTTTTCTGTGTTGGATAATTTTTTAATAAAATATAACAAAATAAAATATAAAAATAAAACATTTTCACTTATCACATTAAATGTTTTTTTTAGTTTTTACAAATCATTCATTTTTAATACAACTGACTGTTATTATTAATCTAAAAATAAACTTTGCATTTTTTATTTATAACATTACACTATTTATTAATTTTTTTACAAACAAATCTAAAAATAAAACGTGTGTTTTCATAAAAGCTAAAAGAAATTGTAGCTGATAATTATTTTGACCTTTAGTAATGCTTTTATAAAACTCGACACTTACAATTAACATTTTTTTAATCACTTTTCAAAAACAAGTAAGAAATTAAAAAATTTATGAGACAAATAATACAATTATTGGGCAGAAGGTTAGTGATGATGGTATATTATTAGATGTGATATGTTGGATTATTTCCATCATCTATGAGTGAATGTTGAATGTATAAAAAATTTTAAACTTTATTTAAACTTTCCAAATACAAAGAACTTGTTAGTAATAACACACAAATAGACAATACAGGTTAATAATTACACAATATTTCGAGTAGTATTATTCTTCACTCTTCTTCAGGTATTGCTGGCCTATATGCACAGTGACAATATTCACTTAGAAATTGAACTCACACCATTAGATTTTTGAATATCAAATTTAGGGCAAATGCTCTACCAACTGAGTTATTCTGTCAAAGGCTCAGTTGGTAGAGTGTTTGCCTTAAATTCGATATTCAAGAATCTAAAGATGCGAGTTCAACTTCTAAGTGACTATTGTCATTGTGCATATAGGCCAGAAACACCTGAAGAATAGTGGAGAATAATACTACTCGAAATGTTGTGTAATTACTAACCTGTATTGTCTATTTGTGTGTTATTACTATCAAGTTGTTTGTATTTGGAAAGTTTAAACTTTTTTATACATTCAACATACACTCATAGATAACGCAAATAGTCCAACATATCACATCTTACAAATAATACAAGTTTAGAATAAATATGTCACAAGTAATAAGAAGTTTGAAATTAACATTTAATTTATAAAATTGTAAGTTGGATACTTCCATATTAGCCCGGCACTGATGAAAGCTTCCGGTAACAAATAAACGTGCATGTAAAAACAGAATTAAAAATATTTATGATCTTTTAAGAAAGTAAATAAAGATATATATGTAAATTATTTTTTGGTTTGTTTGCCACTTGTAATAAATTTATATTGTTAAAAGTTTATTTGGTGGAAGATCATTTTTCTAAACAACAAAAACAAAACGTAAATGTGTGTTTATTTCATTTCCAATAAATAAAGTTATAGGCGGCCATTTTGTAAAATAAACTTTTACAAGTTTATTTGGTGAAAGATAATTTCTTACAAAAATGTAAATCCATATTTGTAGACATTTGTTTTATTTCCACTAAATAATGTTATAGATAATAATTTTTCCAAATAAATCTTCAATTGATCGATTAAGTTTGTCAGAAAGTTATTTTCTGAGCAGTAGATTAGAAAACTATTGCTTGACTAATATATATGTGACATGTTAGTGCTAACTAATATGTAAATATGGTAAATTATATTATATACTGTTATGATAAACAACTTTTTAAAAATAAAGAAAAAATTCAATTTATCGATGAGGTATGCCATTAGTTTCATGCAGTGGCTAAAAGCATAAAATCAAATGTAGAACCCTGAATATATTGGTACATATATTGTAACCATATATTTTAGTAGAAAATATATTAATTGATGTAACTTATATAAAAATTTCTCTTTCTTCTCTTGGTGATTTGGTTGGCTTGATTCGCACTTGAACAGATTACTTTCTGATATTATTTTAATAATTTTCAATTTGCTTCATTCCATATGCTAACTCATATCAGAATGTTTAACTTTTTAAAATTTTTACAACATATTAAAATTTGGTAAAATATTATTAAAAATAATATTTTGTTTTTATTTATTTAAAGTAATCTTAAATTATTATTTCTATTGAATTAAAATAAAACCATTTGTTCAATTAAAATAAATTATTAAATAAATACAATAATTACGTAGGCGTCTCAATGTAATAAAAGAAAAGAGCGCGAATTTCTAGGAGAATATCGTCTGTTAGTTTGTCTTTTGGTGGGAAGAAGAACAGAAATGGTCAAGGCAAATAGTGTAAATTTGCTGAGCTTATTTTGAAGCCATTAATAAGTGAATAAATTACCACAAAATTTGTTATAAACATAAAATAACTTAGTGGTATCTAATTAAGATGGATCACTAAATTTAAAGATCTTTTCAAGTCGGTCGGCCAACTGAATCAAATCACCGTAGCGTTTTCCAATATCGCATTTTTGAAATGTCGGAGCTTCCCAGTTTGAAAGAATTAAATACAAGAATTTGGTATGTTTTGAAATATTTATTATTCTACAATTTGGAAAATTTGAATCAGTGTTTTAATTACAGAAGTTTTATTAAAATGAAAATTTGTTTTTTAAAAAGAAAAAAGTTTAAGTTAAAATAAAGTAAAGCGTTAAATTTGTCAAAATCTTTTAATATTTCCGTTCTTTAATTCTAATAAAATATATTATTGATTGATAATTAATTTTATAATGCCAGTAATAATTGCTAGTTAATTTGTTTAACACTTGGATCATAAACATTTTTCAAATAATTAATCAAAGTTTTTTATAATTGTATCGTCTAATTTAAAATGAATAAAGTAATTGCTGTAATTGGTTATTCCTGGATTAACGCAATGGATAAATAAATACTTGCATGGATAGGATAAACTTGGAACACTTTTGATAGAGAGATGTAGGGATTAATAACTTTATGAAAAACATTTTCATTTAAATTCTGTGTATCCTGTTTTAAAATTGTTTCATGTTTGGAGAGCCACGCAAATCGTTAATCTAATATTGCTTTAATAACTAATCAAATGGATATAATTGCATGTATGGAATTTAACTACAGTTATAGCTATTACCTCATATACTTATTATTCTACACATTGTACATGGATTCCACGGATCACATTAGGAGTTACAAAATGCTATACAATCCAATTTGTGATACACATCTGCTAAAATTCATGTATTTGAACTATAAAATGCTTTACATTTAGTTTTATCACACACACACACCGTTAAATGTTATATGTTAATGAATAATACATTTATTTAATTTTATCGTTATATGAACTCGCATATGAAGTTCATAAGTTATATTTGTTAGATTTAAATTAATAAAGGTTGAATAAAATATTTATTCAAAAGAATAGCGCTTGCGGAGAAAGCTTAAACAGTACTTAATGAATTCATGAGATATACCAATCTTTATGAGATATTTTGTGAGTCTTTCCAGATTTATATTCCCATGCCAATATTATTTACATTATATTATACATGTTTATTTTAAGCAAGATAAGTAGTACATTAGTTGTCCTGATTATTGTAATATTTTACTAAGCAAGAACCCACATGTGCTAAAGTGTCAGTGTATTCTGAATAGTCAGAAGAATTGAGGGGGATGATTTGCACTTTAATGTGAAGTAAATTATAATGTTGTTTTAGTATGTTAAAGGCTTTAATCTGTGCTGGTGGTTAATCCGCAGATTATTTTAATTGCCATTTTGTATTTTACACACATTCCTGCGCTGGTGGTTAATCCGCGGAATTGTGTGATTATACGTATGACTTTATGATAGTGTTTAAATACGCAAAACGTTAGTATTATTTAATTCCTACGTGTAGATGAATACATCCACAGGAATATGTTTGCTTCACAGATATAAGTTGGGCAAAGTATTTTAGTTAATCTGCCAAATCATCTTCTTCATTTGTAAGCATAATTTATCGGTTAGATTGATAAATGGCAACAGGACATTCTATTCAAGTACTTCATGATAATTAACTGTTGGTTAATTATTATCTACCGGAGTGTAAGTTTACATTTTCATTTTAATTAATGATTACATTATAACTAAAACATACAAACATCATATTATTTATTATATTATTATAGGTATACAGTAGGGATTTATTGAATCTGGAAATGACGTTCAATATTTCATAAGTTAATGCTGAATTTAATAATTGTCTCAATATTCATTATATTAGATTGAAATAAGGTATGATTAGGTTTTTAAAACTATACCTATGAAATGTATTGAAGAAAGTCTATTGAACCATCATTTAATTATTTTATTTGTTTATTTATGTTTTTATTTAAAATATTGAAATTAACTATTTATTGTTCATAAAGTTTGTAAATAAAAGTTGATTTATAATTAAACTTACTGTGCCGTTGCTATGTGTCATTCATAACATCAGAAATCATAAACTTTGGATAGAGCATACATTATAGAGCATACATTGAATTACATATTATTGTCTACATGATATAAGAATTTATTAATATTTTTGAGAAACCATTAAGATGCTTTTCGTCTTTGGTAGTATATGATTGGTAAGGTACAATAAAATCCCATTTACCTTTTCCATCATTGTGGCTTTGCGTAGTTGATTCTAGTATAAAATACAAATTAATTATTAAACTTGTGAACAGATTTATTCAATAATGATATGATTAAATATATTTACTTAACATTTTTAAATTTTCATTCGTCAATACAATAAGAGTCTCAATGATATATTAAATTATAAAAGAACCCAATTATTCATGTTTATTAATTGCAAAGCTTTACCTGGACTAGCATCTGTCTTAGAAATCATATAGATGATTTAAAATTTCATAATTTTATGTGGTTCCACAAATTACGCTATCTTGTACATGGTCGGCCATAGGGTCGCATACCATAAAAATCGCAAATTGAGGTTTAAAAGTGATAAAATTGCACTTATAATTTATTTAATATGTTTTATAATAATACTATGATAGGTCTTCGCGGTATACCCTGGCTGCGATCAAATAAATTATAAAAAGTTAGGTTAATTCATTAATTTTGTCTGTAGTAAGTTGCCCCAGATGTTGATTGTGGTCTTTTGTGCATAAAATAAATAGTATGATATGCTTTTGGATACAGCTCTTAATAGCTGATAATGTGCAATGAGAGTTGATCAGTGACCAAGGTTGGAATTCCTAGTGCACTTACGTTACGTAGTTGAGATTACACAATTTCCAGTTACAATTTATAGTGCCGCAACAAGTACGGCATGATGATGGGTAGTTGGAGGGGTGATGGAAGGTTGGTTACCACCTTTGTGAGCCGCCATCAGGGTGGACGGCTCGAGAAGATGTTTTGGTTACAGTTTTTGGCGGTAACGTGGCTGGCTCCGGGGATTTTGGTTACAATATATATATACATTTCTTATAACACTTCTTCCATATATACATCAATACAAACAAATTTTCTTAACCTTCTTTATTTTCCTTACAGTTTCGACTGTCCAGCAGTCTTCATCAGAGAAGAAGATTAGAGCTCTGATGAAGACTGCTGGACAGTCGAAACTGTAAGGAAAATAAAGAAGTTTAAGAAAATTTGTTTGTATTGATGTGTATATGGAAGAAGTGTTATAAGAAATATATATGTATATGATTATATGAAGATATGCAAAGAAAGTGAAAGAGAACATTAAGAGAATATATCGGTACCTAAACACTTATTGTTTCCTTTCTATTAATTATTGTCTTTCTCTCTTTTTTTTATTTGCCAAATTAATTGTGAAATTTTATAAAGTCTATACCATTTAAATAAATAATGGATTTTTTTGATGTATAAAATTAAATATCAAATCAAATCACTCTCCAAACATTAAGATACTGGTTGTTTGAGAATTGGACTTTTATATATATTTGCAGAAGTTGTAGCAGAAATTTTTTAACATTTGGAGAGTGATTGTTATTTGATATTTAATTTCAGATAGCATTATGCACTGAATTTATTTCTTATAAAATTAAATAGACTAAGTTTTGAAAATTCAGATTTTATTACCAGTGGCTTATTTTGTTTATATTTTCATTAAATCATGGAATAGAACATGGATTTTTTTTAAAATTTACTTGTTTACAAAAAAGATGCAAATCTATTTATTCTATTCTATTGCTGCCACCTATAGGAAACTTGAGCAATCAATAGATATTAGATAGCAATGCTTATTAAATTGACATACAGTGCTACTTTATCCATATCCCCAGCTTAATTTTTAAATATGTGCTTTGTCAGCGATATTTGATCCTGGATCTTTCCGGATCTAATCTACTTTTCATCCAGCAGCCAACTTTTACTCCTTTTTCAGGTATCGAACTACCAGCATAAAGTTTAAGATCATCGTAAGGTTTTGAATTCAAGTCTACCTTCTTGTATAATTATTGCTAATGTAACCGAAAGGTAAATATCTTTACACATTCATATGTATATGTAAACGCAAAGTACATTGTGTGCATATAGATGTGTAGAATATTACCCTGCCTTGTATCTATTTATAAATAAAATATAACAGTTGAGTATTCAATGCATATAACAATAAAGTAATGCATTGTATTCACTATAGAAAGAATGTAAAACTCACATAAATAACTTTATTATTAAAAAGTACTGATAATTTGCAATTAGTGACTTAGAAATTCCTTAATTATTAATTAGTGAATTCTGTTAACTATAGAGTTTCGAAAACAAGACTATATATGATCATGCAGAATCAAAGACAGATCATATATGGTTATATCAAAATTTAAAATGCTAGGCATCCCATTACTCCAGAAGAATACTAGAAACTAAAGTGATATAGACCCAAACCAGTGTTGGGTGTTCTCTGTTATATACTGTCTTCTGATGTAACAGATGAGTCCCAAAACAAAAGTAAATCTATTTATGTAGGTTGTCCTAATAATATTATTTTTGTATGTTTTATAGCCTTCATGTATTTATGTATATGTATGTAAGTGCCATTAAAATATTTAAGTTCATCATCATCTTCCTCTCTTTTTAACTCATTTTGGTATTTGTATATTTGATGCTACTCCAACTAGTGACTTCCGACCAGAAGAATTAACAGGAAGGCTAGACCATGCTTGAGTGTAGTGGTTATTTAGCTTGAGTTCATCATCATATTCCTCTCTAACTCATTTTGGTATTTGTATATTTGATGCTACTCCAACTAGTGTCTTCTGGCCAAAAGAATTAACAGGTAGGCTGGACCATGCTAGAGTGTAGTAGTTATTGAGCTTGAGTTCATCATCATCTCCCTCTCTTTCTAACTCATTTTGATATTTGTATATTTGATACTTGTATATTTGATGTTACTCCAACTAGTGTCTTCCAGCCAGAAGAATTAACAGGTAGGCTGGACCATGCTAGAGTGTAGTAGTTATTAAGCTTGAGTTCATCATCATCTCCCTCTCTTTTTAACTCATTTTGGTATTTGTATATTTGATACTACTCCAACTAGTGACTTCCAACCAGAAGAATTAACAGGTAGGTTGAACCATGCTTGAATGTAGTAGTTATTTAGCTAAATATCACTTTAATCATCATAAATTTTGGTGATGTCAAATTTTTCAGAAACTGTAGGCTTATTTATCCATTGGACGATGTTGACATAAAAACAAGCAATATACATCACATGGTTATTCATTTATTAATGTTTTATGGGACCCATTATTACACTCTATTGCTGCTATATTTTGTAAGCTTAAATAATCAATAGTTGATAGAGATTATTAAATTCTAACTCAGTCTTACCTTATCTATATCCCATATAACATGATTTTCAGCAGTGAGGAGTTCGGACATGCATTAGTGTCTTTTGTATTTAATTTCACATCCAATAGTCACTTTTAACTCATTTATTAAATGACAAACTATCAGCTAAAATTTGGGTTCATAATTTTTTTTCTTAAGTTTTTCAAACTTCAAATCCCTATTAGTTGTATTGGCAATCATTTATAATAATGGAAATTCTAGAAGTTTAGCTGTAGGAATTTTCAATTACTGTTAAAACTAACTACTGTTGATTTGTTCAGATTTGATTATATTTGTGTTCACATCTAATGATAGTTAACTTCTAAAAAAAGTCATGCTCTATTTGATGACAGCATATATTCACTCTATATGCTAAAAGCAGTGTATGCAGGAAGTGTTTATAAATAAAATAATGAGCGTGTTAATTGTTGCTCTAATAAGCTTTATTGTTAAATGCCACTAGCAAAAGCATTTAAAACTCTATCTAGAAATTATTTCCATCCCCAAACCAGTTTCTAACTATTGGCACTCTTCAGTGATGCACTATGATATTTCAGACACTAAATCCAAAATACCAACTCAAGCCAGCACTTATCTGATTTTAATTATTAAGTAGAAAATCTGAAATTTTCAGACACCTGTATGTCTTCAAATCCAGCTATCTAACTTAAATAGCTATGTCTTGCATTGGTGGTCGAGAGGTCAGTGTGACTGCCTTGCACTTGCAGGCAGTTGCCCAGGTTGCAGGTTCTTGTCCCGGCCGATGCTATGACTCTTAAAAAAAAAACTTAAATAGCTATATGGGTCTGAAAACTTCCCGTCCCACCATATAGTATCTATATGTGAATATACCAGTTATTTTACTTATGGATCTGAGGCTTGGATGCTTAACACAAGCACAATGCAGAGACTTCAGACCATTCAATGAAGTATATAGAGATGCATAATAGGAGTACCAAAAAGTTGATTGAAATTGAAAAACCTGAGTTAGAGAACAAAGGGATGTTACTGATACGATTGAAAGAATTAAGAACCTGAAGTGGAGTTAGGTTGGATATAGATAGAAGAGATGATAATAGATGGATAGTCGAAAACTTAAACCGGATTCCAAGAGATTGTAAAAGACCTAGAAAGAGACCATATGTGAGATATGTATGAAATCAGGAAGTGTATTGGGTTGATGTGGAGAAGAGAGATTAGAGATTGAAAAAATGGATTTAATTTGGAGAGGTCTTCATGCTGCAGTGGGTCAATAGGTTGAAAATGATGATGATGATTCCAGTCATAAAGTGTATTTACATGTATCTATACTTTTTTTTGCACATGCTTACTCACACACAATAAGATTATTAAAAAAGTAATATATTTATTCTGTTATTTTATATATAATATATTTATTTAGCATAATAATTTTTTGACAACTTAGCTATTAGAATAATATCATAAAGAAACTTATAGAGTTTGTCACCAGGGGTTACAATCATCATTGGATTTATTAAGTTCTTCAATTCTGCCACTGTTGTCATAGATCTGACAAGCATATACTATGTGGATCATAGTTTATGTTCACCCATATATACCTAGATCAGTGGCTGATAATTCCATATATGAAGCAAATGAATGCAATGCCCATGAGTTGTCCTGAATCTGTAGATGAGGCTCCAGTTGTGTCTAGGAAGATCATATTCAGCTGGCTTTATTATTGGATCACGAAAAATAAATTTGCCCACTAGAACATCACATGATCCCCATTTTTTATGCTTACACAGTCAGTGGAACTTAGTTGAAAATTTCTCCATACAATACTGCTCCCTAGTGTAGGCCATTGTGATCAATGGATGCTAGAAGATTAATGCATCAAATCCCTATCTAGTTTCCATCCAATATTCCCCGACTAGTTTCTAGCTTATGGCTCTCATCAGTAAGAATCCGAATCTGAGAGTACTGCATCCAGATCTTTGGATCTATGGAATCCAACTACCATTTTACCTTGAAGAAAATAATTACTGTGTAAAAAAGTTGTGCAGAACATCGTAAACATTTTATTTTTGCACCTAATTTTTTTGTCATAGTTCTTGGTTTTAACATCTAATTGTTTTGAGATGAGTGTTAGATGTTGAAATCATATCTGAATTATTTTAACAATTGTGAAACAGCTTATCTTTTTATATCTGGTGAAGGAATATTTGAAAGAATAGGAAACCATTTGTGGAGAAATTTGAATGTACTCATAATATATCTCCTGCTACTATTTGATTGAATATTTGGAACTTTAGTGTGAGAACTTTTTCTTCAAACAGTAGCAGTATATACTTGTAATCCATCTACGGAAGCTAGATTTCAGTCTTGTTGAACTTCTGGTTTATAATACACAATAAAACTATTATTTACAATTTATAATCATCATCATCATTTTCAAACAATATTTTTCCACTGCATAATGAAGATTTCTTCCAAGTTCAATCCATCTTGTTTGATCCCTAGCCTCTCTTCTTGACATCACCCCAACACATTTCCTTATTTCATACATCCTTCTCATGCATGGTCGCTTTTTAGGTCTTTTACAATTTTTTGGAATCTGGTTTAAGATTTCAGTTGTTCATCTATTATCATCTCTTCTAGCAATGTGTTCAGCCCAACTCCACTTCAGTCTTTTAAGTCCTTCAATGATGGCACTAACTCCTGTTTGTTCTCTCACCCATGTATTTTATTTTTGATCTCTTCTTGTTACTCCTAACATATATATCTCCATACATCATTGAGTAGTCTGAAGTCTCTGTATTGCTCTTCCATTTCATATCTAACTCTCAGATCTGGAAGTAAGAACTGATTATATACATTTATTGAAAACCTTCCTTTTCAACTAATAGGCATATTTTCTTTCATTATCAAATTAATTCTACAAAAACATCATGACCAAGTTTAATTCTATGATTAATTTTATTCATTATGTTTCCATATGTAGTAATAATCTGACCAAGATATTTGTAATTGTTAACTTCTTCCAACTCATTTATAATATATGAATATAAAAGAAGATATGGACTTTTACTTACCTCATATAAAGTTGGTTTAATATTAGTATTTGCTATCATCATTTGATGAACAATTATTTGCTATAGCAAACTTTAATATTTGAATACAAGTATAATTTATATACCTGGACTTTAGATATAATTATAGGGGATTTGAACACATACTTTCAAGCTCCTTTCAGTTACCTAACCTCTATCTCTACAACTGACACATGACCACATAATGTGAAAAAGATAAGCGATCTCCAATATATGTATTTCATATGGAACCAGCACTCAATATTCATTATTTTTTTTAAGTGGCAGCCATTTTGTGATATTGCCATCTTATGTTTTACTCATAAAGTAAAATATCAAAATGCACATTAAGAAAATCAACTACAAATTTTATTTATTATATAATCAAAACTAACTTTGTTCATATGTAATAATAAACCTTCCCTAAAACTAAATTGCCTATGTGCACATTAATCAAAAATGATTTACTTACCTAATTTTTATTTAATATTTTATAATAAAAAATTGCTAACTAAAACAATACAAAATGCCTTTCATTTTAAAAAAATACTACATCCACTCTTAGAATATTAAAAATTTGCAAAGAAATCAAGTCATACATCATGTGACTTACTTTAATAAGCTTGTACTACAAATGTTATATAATGAGCATTAATAGCTCTTAACAAGCTTTTCCGAATATTTCCTATCTCCAGACCAGTTTCTAACTGCTGGCTGTTATCATCTAGGAATTGATCTGGATATGGATATTTGGAAAAGCTTGTTAAAAGCTATTAAAGCTCATTATATAACATTTGTAGTACAAATGCTGGGCTTGAGCTTGTATTTTTAGCCCTTATGTCTGAATATCCTGATGACAGCCAGCAGCTAGAAACCAGTCTGAGGATAAGGATATTTGGAAAAGCTTGTTAAAAGCTATTAAAGCTCATTATATAACATTTGTAGTACAAATGCTGGGCTTGAGCTTGTATTTTTAGCCCTTATGTCTGAATATCCTGATGACAGCCAGAGCTAGAAACCAGTCTGAGGATAAAGATATTCAGAAAAGCTTGATGTAAGATGCATATTAATGCAAAACTAGAGAGACAAAAATTATTAAGAAAAACCATATTTACAGTTGATATTCATAATCTTCAGACACATTCTAATGAATTTAAATTAGAACTTACAAATCGGTTTCAAGTATTTGTAGATTTTGAACATGATTCAGATTTGAATGAAATTAATATGAAAATAACTGATACACTTTTAAAAACTGCAACAAAGAGCTGATAAAAAAAAAGCAGCAATTGACCAATAAAATTTCTACTGAGACTAGAGAATTTATGAAGAAAATAAGTAATATGAAGATATACAAAAATGATGCATTAAAAAGAATTGAATATCTCAAATTTTGTAAATGGTACGGAAAGGAATTGAAAATGATATAAGAAAGTATTGATGTTTTTTTCTTGTTTCTTTTTAATTACTTAAGGCTACATTTTATGCAGTCATATTTAACAATTATATTATTACTTTATCAGTTTTATGCATCAATATAGTACTATATTTATCAAGAGTTTAGAATTAATTCCTCTCTAGTATACATTATATATGCTATCTGACCATTATACATTTCCAAGGTATGCAAATTTTATTTCTGTCTTGATGGTTTAAAGATTAAGCTTAGCTCTCTCATTGATGTAGTGAAATAATTTAGATATTTTATTAGGAGATAGATGGTTACTCTCTCTTTGATATTGTTGATATTTTCCTTGAGAGATATTTTCTCACGTTTATGGTTGTAGTTGTATTGGTTCATTTCCATTATTATATATGTCTACAGACAAAGTCCTAACATTTTATTGCCCTCAAAAAGTAGTGCGTATTCCAGATTCATGTCATCTCTAAGTTCATTACTTTATTAGCTTTTCCTCTTGTAACTATCTTTTTTATTATGTATTCAATACCATCTATGGTATCATTGATATTTAATATGTTGATTTGTTATTGGAAACATATCATACTTTATTCAGGAACACTTGAAATTTCTTAAGTGTGGGTTGAGAATTTTGATGTATAAATCTGTTTTGCGATGCTTTGCCAGCACTACATAAGATAAAACCGATAACAATGAATTCAAAATTATAAATTTATATTCTTTAGCCTAAATAAACTATATACATCATCATCATCATCATCATCATCATCATCATCATCATCATCATCCAGAAGCAAGTCATTGCTGTATTGGAAAGATCTAAAGATTGTTCAGGTTTACCCATTGTTGGAACAAATAGCATAGACTGTGTGGTTGCATACATGTAACCTCTGTGAATAATTTAAGGCTTTAGTAAAAGTTTTAGGAATTAAAGACCATAGAATTAATAAAAAATGCGCAATTGGTAAAAGTTATGAATTATAAAACTATAGAATTGTTTAGAACATATATTTCATGCAGGAAAATATAAAGCTTATACCATAAACTTGTTAATATCTGAATAAAGTTTTATTACTTTAAAGGAACAGAATATTTATTGATGATATTAATAAATGAAGAACTTGAATGATAAAATTTCTTGCAATAATTTTTTACTGGTCAAATGTCATCATAGGTCATGGATATTTAATTCAGTCATTTTGTTTATGCATTTAGGTAAATTTAAAATTGTAAGGTATTCTCTTGTATGCTACTGCATTCATCATCATCATCATCAAACATTATCCATCCACAGCAGGATGAATGTCTCTCTAAGTTCAACACACCTTCTCTGATCTTTAGCTTCTCTTCTCCACATCATCCCTGCATACTTTCTCATTTCATCCATTCATCTCACATGTGGTCCCTTTCTGGGTATTTAAAAATCTCTTGGAATCCAGTTTAGTTTCAATTGTCCATCTATTATCATCTCTTCTACCAATATGTCCAGCCAAACTCCACTTCAGTTTTTCAATGAGGTTCGTAACACCTGTTTCTTCTCTTACCCATATATTGCATTTTCGTTCTGTTTTTGTTATTTCTAACATGCATCTCACCATACTTCTTTCAATCGTCTAAAGTCTCTGTATTTTTCTTCTTTTAATTGTCCAAGTCTCAGATCCATAAGTAAGAACTGGTAAAACACATTTATTAAAAACCTTCCTTTTTAAACACATAGGCATATTTCCTTTTAGTATCAAGTTATTTCTAACTAAAGCACTCTGATCAAGTTTAAATCTATGATTGAGTTCATCAATTATGTTTCCATCTGTATTAATAATCTGACCAAGGCATTTGTAGCTGTTAACTTCTTCTAACTCATCATACAGACATATAAATTGAAATATTAGACTATTTAACTGATGATGATGTTGCAGATTTGAAGAATATTTATTTGATTCGATTGACTACTGTAAGTTAAAACTTTGCCACTCTTGGCATTCGAATGCTATCCTAGGAGATTATTATAATATTCCAAATTTAGAGTTTGATGCAGTTTTGACTCACTTAAATTATTTTATTAAAGTTGTTATTGTTATTATTATTATTATTATTATTATTATTATTATTATTATTATTATTATTATTATTATTATTATTATTATTATTATTATTATTATTATTATTATTATTATTATTATTATTATTATTATTATTATTATTATTATTATTGTTGTTGTTGTTGTTGTTGTTGTTGTTATTATTATTATTATTATTATTATTATTATTATTATTTAATAGTAGGTAGACATTAACTTGTAGATTAAGTGTATATCTTTTCATGTTTATCACCAGGATATTAATTTATCAATAACATATCCATGAAGAAAATATTGAAAACTTAATATTAAATATAATATAAGAACACTGAGATTATAGTACCATAATTCGATAAACAAGAACTTATATCTATTGTCAAAGAAAGGCAAAGTGGCATAACAAATCAGTAAGATTTATAAACGATGGTATTATTAAATGTGGATCTGATCATGGCAATAAAATGATGGAGTTGGAGATGTAAGAGTGTGTTGGAGAGGAGATAAGAGAGAAATTAATTGTACCCTTGCTATTCTGTGACTTGTGTTGTGAATATTGGGAGCTTTAAAGTTTTGCAAGAGTGAGTTGAGGTTTCTCCTCTTAAAATTTTATTTAGTTCTTCTTTGTAATGCTTAATGATTATCATTATTGTTCTTATTATTGGTAACTCTCTATGTTTGTGGCATAGATTATGATAGCTAGGAACCCTGAGCTTTAGACTGAGCTATCAGTCCTTTGATTGATAATGTATTAGGTACCATTTGGTCTGGCTAGTCAGATAATCATTTTAGATGTGGCATTTCAGTTGTTTAAGCCTTCAATTCACCTGTTGACAGATTTTTTTAAAAATATGTATCTAACGAATGTGGTTCAAAATTTTTACACTGGTAAGTAATTATGATAAGATCGATTTCAATAATGAAGAGTGTACTGATAAACCTGAAATGTAACAATCATATTATCATGAACACACATAAAATAATAAGAGTTCAATTTAATGTTTTCTGCATTCTCAAACGTTTTAATGTAATTACTCATCAGGCATACTAGAATTTTATACATTTGTTTATTCCATAAGAATAACAATCAAAATTTTTTATGTAAAGAGTCATGTAATATATTTTATTTTCAAAGTGTAAAAATGATCAATATTACACACACACACACACACACATTATGCAAATGTGCGTGTACACACATATATATGCAAATGTGCGTGTACACACACATATATGCAAATGTTTGTCATTATTTTTCAGAAAATTACATGGTCTTTTGGTAGAACAAAAACTGTTCCTGCATTAAATCTTGGAAGTTTTAGAACCAATAGACGTGCCATATTTTATACGTGTGGAAATACTGGTGTAATTTATGATATTGATCTTCAAATCCAGTTATTACTAAAAGGGCATGTAAGTATAATCTTCTATTTTTATATTTTAAAAAGTTATATTACATGTACATACTAACACACATGCAAAAAATATTACAAGACTTGGTGTGTTGACATTCAACTTATGCTTTTAGTAGGAACTATTTATTTATTTTACTTCAGTGCCATCTACTGCAAGCTTGAATAATCAATGGAGCAGATAGTAGTGCTCTAATCCACATTCCTCAGAAATTTAAAGAATGTGGAATGAGGCCTTACCATAGTTTTCACTACTCAAGATTACAATAGATGGTGCTGGGATAAACTGAGAATATTTGCTACAGAAAGTATCTAATTGACATATTGTACACTGTCAATAGGACAATGGCACAAATCAACATTGTGAGACCAAATTTTTCAATTTGGTATCAGAGAAATAACAATATTATTCGAACATGAACAGAAGATGAATAAAACATCATCAGCAATTAAACAGAATGATAACGTAATTTATATTGTCTATAAAGCCATTAAATGCCCAAACCATAAATAGAGAAAATTTAATTTTATTATTAATCACTGTGCAATGTATTGTGGCTAAATTATTGCCATAGGACTGAATACCATCATCCTAACCTTGAAAGCACAATGACATAGTTTACTTACTTGTGTAATGCCTAAAGAACATCAATTGTTCTATGTCAAATGTCTACATAAATTGAGAGGAAGAGTGTCTGGAGAGATTGAGATGTTATTGTCATTGCATTATATAAGGATTCCAACAAGTGATGGATATTTTACCCAAGAAGAGTGATCAAAAAAGAGATAGAGTGTATTCCTAAAGACATTGTTGCCGAAGTCATGAACATTAACAAAGATGATTGAATGAAAGCTTTAATTTTGTTATGTATTCTTACCATATGTATATATATGGTTGTTGAATTCTTTTTTTTATTCCCCACACTTGGAAGCACAAATGTTTATAACTTGGGAGAGTCTATTATAAGTGGAAACAACAGAAAGAAGGGGAACCATATAGTTAGATATTTTTTGTTTATGTTTTAAATATAGTTTAGACTGGCTTTCCATAGCCACTTGACATTGATCCTCATAATATGGGATAAGGTAAGATCTTTAGATTATTCCATATTAAGTGCACACACTTGTTACAGGATAGAGTTTGCATTATTTATTTGTTGTTAACTAATCACCATTATGTTATTTTTTCAGTGTAAATGATTGATCTTCATGTACAAATGCTCTTTTCTATCAACAGTAGAGAACTATACATTACATAATTAGGGGTGTGGTCAAACACCTTAATATTAAAATAGCTAGTTAGCTTCATGATCATCTTAATAAATAATGAATTTTCTTTTTGGTTTTGTAAATAATTTTGTGCCATGTTATGTATTTTTACTATTAGGTCAAGGTATGGACTTGCTAATATATTCAATTATTGATCTGGTAGAAATCCATCCTTGACACATATAATTATACTGTTTTATCTTGTTGAAGAGTTTTAAATGTTTTTTGTTATTTAATAAATGTTGTAGAATTTATCCATATTAAACTGGTTTCTACTTTATTAAAATCATCTTGCATTCACTAATCTGCTGGTAATCTAGGAGAGGTACATACACACCCTTCGATCTTATATATCAACAGTGAAATATGCTTGGGTGAAAATTTAAACTAATCACAACCTATATCTAAATTCATCCCTGAAGAGAGTAAAAAGGCAGAATTCTCCTTGTGTTTGAATACTAAGGCATAATGGAGTCAGAAAGGGGGGTGAGATGTAGATGAACTAGCCCAAATTGTATTCATATTTAATAAGTACAGAGCTAGCCCATTGGAAGTAGATATGATTATAGTTTATATATTTTATTGCACCATTGACAGCATCCTACCAGAAGACTCTAGGATCAACCAGAGTGAGATGCGCTCACCCTCCCCTTTCTTCTTGAGTGGAAACACCCAGCCCATTACAATATATTGACCTATTATCTTATAATTCTAACTAACATTCCAATTATCATTAATATCTAATGAATGCAGTTTATCCATTCTACTTTGAACACTTTTTAGAAAAAAGCCTTTTATTATATATTTATGCATATACAATCTTATGTTTCAACTGTCCTGCAGTTTTCTTCAGAGATATGATATAATGAACAAAATAAAATATCCAACTATATAAATAACATCATAAAAAATATAAACAATAAAATTAATAAAAAAAAAAACAAAACATAAAATATGACAAAATATAATTAAACTGATGTAAATATAACCAAACTCAAATAAAATAATCCAATTAATAAAAATAAAATATACAATATAAATATAAAATAAATTATACATGTGTATTTCTAACTGTATATGCACACACATATATATATATATTGTAACCTAGTGTTATTGACACTTGGTTTACTTGGCATTATTTCTGCAGGAAATTAATGCTATTCTTTAAAGAAATAAAAAGATAAAATAACAATAGTAATAATTGATTAATAAAGTATGCTATTCACTCACTTTGGCATGTTTTGGGTGAATAACTAATAGATTTAATAACTCAATGTCATTTATAAAGAGAGAACATGAATAATTTAATTGAGATATTAATAATTAGAGCAAATTAATATGGTATAAAAGCTAAACAGTAATTGATTTTGGATGGGTAGAGGGGAGAGTGGATGAGTGTCTTATCATAAAGCACAATAACTTCTGGTAATTTCTTTTTGTAAAAAAAAAAAAAAAAAAAAAAAAAAAAAAAAAAAAATAATGTTTAAAGAATTATACATCACTGATTGTTAATTTAATGTATTTATTATTATTTTTTTTATATTGTCAAATTACTTTGTAATCCAGGTAAATAATACTGAAAACTATATGATTGTAATAAGTTTTTCCTTTCTTTTGTTTATGTTATAATCAAATGATTATTTTTCTGTAAGAGGTCGCTAAAGTAAAAAAAATATATATATATATATAGTCTGCTTTTAGTTTTCAAGGAAGGAACAGTGCTGAAATTTGGTAACTCAATTTTTTCATTTTATTTTGCAGAAATAAATGTAATCAAAGTAAAATTTTAATAATATAATGTGTGGCTAAAATTTTTTGATAAGATGTCCTGATTTTCTGTGCCATCTACCTATTTAAAGACCTTTTATACTTAAAAGTTTATTGTCTCGCGCTAAAGTTCAAAAATGACAGATGTAACTAAAAGAAGCACGAAAAATTATATTATATCTAAATTAAGGAAAAGAAATGATTTCCAAGAAAAGATTAATTATTTATTAACTTTATGTCATTTATTGATATTTTCTTGGTATAGAAAGAAAAAAAAATAATTGAAAGAAATATTTTGAAACCAAGGAAAATCAACTAGAAACATTTTCACGCTCTTTCTCAATATTGTCTGCCTTTACAAGTAATGTAGTTACATACGTTAAAATATGTTTTATTCACCAAGAATTGTCTGGAAATAATAATAATGATAAATAAGATTAAATTATGCACATGTATATTTTTTTTGGAAAAAATATAAACTTTCTCAGAGTAAATATAGGAAGAGTTATATAGGGGCATTCTTACGGAGAAGTTACCGTTAAAAAATTTATAATTCCTAAAGTATGAACAAAACCAAATATCTTAGTGACTTAATGATAAAAATAAATGATATATTATATTACACATCAGTTGGATTTATTAAAACTTCCTATACATGTAAATCAGCTGCAGTTATTATCAGAATAATCTCTCGGAAAAATTGCGCATTTCCGTCCATAAGTAAGCTAGCTAATATGAATTGTACGTATCGTCAATAATAAAAAAGAAAAGAATTGTGTATGTTTATCGTCTATCGTCAACTGTTCGTTATGTTATAATATGTATATTTTATTTTCTATGGATCCCAAAATTGTAGCAGTTTAATTCAAGTAAGAATTAATCTTCAATTCTGCTATATTTTTCTTTACCTAATTTATTAAACGCACAAAATAAGAGAAAACTTTTATTTAAAGGAAATAATACCATGCGTTTATTGTTTTTAAACTTGCTTCGTGAAATACGACTGGATAAAGCTCTTCAATTGCTCAACAGAAAAACATTTTCTAATGAGAGAGTATGCACTTGTTAATTAATGATTGTTTAAAACTAAGTTATAAATGATATGTATTTTTTTGTTATATCACATAGGTTAAAGTCTGTATGGTCAAGTGATATTTAATAGCCTTGTAATGACAAAGGTATGTTTTAATATAATTATTATAGGTTAAGTTGATATTTAACACGAAAGAAAAAAAATCTATAAAATATGTTTTAATTATTACATACAATTGTAGGTAGAAATTTTGTATGTTAGATACGTAAAAGAAAAATATTTAGATATTTAAGGGGTAAAATAAATATTGAAAATTATCAGAAGTAACTAAAAAAAAAAAAAATGCTATAACAAAATATTTCTTGTTAAAGTTTTGAAACGAATTTATACTGTATTAATTGAGGAATTTATTCCTAATTATTCTTAAATAACACATCCACTTTATTTAGTTTAAGATAGTATGCTACCAACTATTTTTGAATGTTCCTTTATTAAAATTAAAATTATTATACTTTTATTCTATGATGTCCATTGATTTCAGATGTTGATCAAAGTATACACGGTAACATAAGTTTATTATAATCAGTGTATTTACTTATCCTGCCCAGATATAGCATTGGTATATGCTTAATATTCGCATAGGTAATAATTATAATGTATTTATTTTGTGGGATGAAAAATGATCTCCCCAAAAGCTTTGTTTTCCATGAGAGGAAGATTTTAAATATAATGTTCAGGTATGTTTATAGCCCAAGTGATCGATTCTCATAGATAGGACGATCAATAATTTATCTAGCATTTAGTATGCTTCATTCGTTTAAATCCCAGGAGAGGATTGTATTTGGTGTGTGTTCGTTGTATGCCCAAGTAAGAGGCAAGAAACCACCAAAATATTTTAATGTAGTAGATTACTCTACAGACCTTCGTGGTTATTCCATATTCCTCATGTGAAAATAAAGATAGCTCCACCATGGAAGGTGTTGATTATTGTGCTTAATTTTGAAAGTTCGGGCAAGATAAAGGTTATATTGGAGGTGTTAGTTCCTCAAGATCCACTTTAGTATAAATAGTGCGTTAGTAACTAAGATCAATATCTGTATTGTGCTGCTAAATATTACTAGTATTTGACAAGTAAATCAATGGAGAAAGTAATTAAAATTGCGTAATTTAAAACGCTTATTTACTGAAGGAATATTCAAATGCAATATTTAATTCTGGTTAGTAATTAAATAATACTCATATTTAAAATTATACGTATGAATAAAATTTGTATCATAACTTAAGTTAGCATTAAGTTAAATGTAAGATGGTAAGTGTAACTTCTGATAACTGGCCTATAATTAGAATAGGTTATCCCATTAGACCATAAATAAAGTAAATGTATTAGAAATAAATTTAATATTTTGCGTATTGCATATGATTGGATTAATCATTTAAAAAAAAATAGTTAGTCAATAATTTTGAATAAAAGCTTCTACAAGGTTACCAAAATTTAATAAACAATGTATTGGTAATGAAATGTACTTTTAGTTAATCAATCCATATGATTGCATACAGGAGAAGTAGTAACCTCTAGTCCATAACCAAAAGAGTATACAGATTAATGTCAGTTATATTTTATATTTTGTATTACTATGGGATTATTGAATAAATGTTCATATATTTTTTTGTGATAATAATAAATTATAGTCTTGTTAAAATTTGTTGTAGATTCATTTTTTTGTTTTTATATGCTAAATATAAGTGTTTGCACAATATTTGCAAAACCTTTTCTTGAGTCCGAAATCATTCCAAATTCTTAAAAACTTAATATACCAGATAAATAAAGTTAAGCAGATCCGAATATGTCATTATATTTTAGTTTAATGATAATATTTATGGAGTTGAAAACTTAAGACTAAACATTCACCTTTTTGTAAAAAAAAAAAATGAATTTATTCCCAAACCATTAACTTTGGTTGCACATTATTCCATTCCCATTTAGTTAAATTGTCTAAGTAATAAATCTTAGTTATATTATTGTGTTGTCATGGATGATGGAAGGACACAAAAAGCACCCTTGTCTTTTTATTATTCTGACTGAGATTCTGAAAAAAAAAAAGGCTGTGTTATTCAAAATTATACGTCATTATTGAATAGAATTATCATCTCTTTAAATAATATAGCAGTTGATATGAGAGATGAAGACACATTGAATTTAAGTAAAATAAATGTTTCCTATAGCCGACCAGAATACCAGTCATATGCGACAACACAATACTGCCGAGCATTTCCTTACATGAAACAAAGAACCCTGAGATTAATATTATTATAATTATTCTTTAAATTAATAAGTGATCAATTATTGTTGTTATTACAATCGTGGCATGGCTTAAGAGAATTGAATGTACAATTGTATTATATGAAAAGTATTTTAGATCATATTGGCAAATTAATGGATATTTTGCTTTATTTTGGGTTGCCTTAATTTCCAACCTGAAAAAAATTAGTGCAAACTAGGCTAATAATAAAGTACAGAATAAAAGAGAATATATATTTATTGGGTTAGAATATATATATATATATATGTAACAAGTGATTGGTTTCTAAAGGTTATATATATATACTATTTTTATTGTTTATATTTTTTATGGTATTATTTATATAGTTATGTATTTTATTTTGGTCATTATATCATAGCTCTGAAGAAGACTGTAAGACAGTCGAAATGTAAGATTGTGTATGCATATATGTACAATAAAAGGTTCTTTTTGATAAAAGTGTTCAAAGTAGAGTGGATAAATTGCATTTATGTAAGATATTACAGCAAAATAAAGAAAGTGGTGAATTTGGGTAATATCTAATGAACTTTTAAATAAGTTAACCATTTTCAAAATTGTAATTTTCAATAACAGATGTTCTTTAAAATTTCTTCCCGTTATTTCGGTTCTTGTCCTAGATGATAGCTTTAGCCTATTCACACATAATTTTATGACCTATATTTCTTTCATGGATGTATAATACGGAACTATGATACTTATTCTTTAGTTTACTTTTATACCGTTCACTTAAACTCTATTCTGAAGAGATGATAGAGTTTCCAACTTGGATCAGGAGGTTTGAAGATTAATTCTTGTGCTTAAACTTATGAACTACTGAGCAATAAAACAATATGCCCCCTCCCCTCTTTTTTTAAATTTAAACTTTAACTGACATATTGGTGCAAAGAAAAATGTCAAAGTTAACTAAAAGATTGTCTTTAATTAATTTTTTTTTATAATAAAATGAGTCTTTAAAATTTTATTTTACCTGACAGGTGTAAAAAATATATTTAGTTGACGCTTGCGTAGATCTCAGAATACTAATAGTTTGATGAAAAATAAGTACATTTCCCTCTATTTATACTACTTTTTGGAAAATGTTTTCATCAATTGGAGTTGTGGAAATGTGTAATCAGTATTTTCTGACAAATATCTATATTATATCACATGACCACCTCTTATGCTTGTGTATAGCTGTTGTTAAAACAGGCAAAACTCACTATACGTATTGCCACACACAGCAAGCTAGAGTAATCAATGGATACCAGGAGGCTTGTGCATAAAATCCCCATCTAGTGCCTACTCATCCAATATCCCCAGACTAGTTTCTGGCTTATGGCCTTCGTCAGTGAGGAGCCTTGGATCTGAGAGCACTGCACCTAGATCTTAGGATCTAATGCAACCCTCCAGCAAACACCTTTTATCTCCATTTAACTACAAAACTATGAGTCTTAAATTGAAAACACTTTAATGTTTTCAATCCAAGCCCATTAACTTATATAGTCATATATAGGCCAGAAATTAGTCTGGGGATATTGGATGAGTAGGCACTAGATGGGGATTTTATGCACAAGCCTTCTGGCATCCATTGATTACTCTAGCTTGCTATGTGTGGCAATACGTATAGTGAGTTTTGCCTGTTTTAAATATCTATATTTATTTATTTTTGTAAATGCTTTCTTCTTAAAGTTTATTGTTTTATAGAAAGTACCTTAATTAATGTCACTTTCTTAATAGGTGAGAATTCAATCTGTGTGAATTTTTTCTCATAGTTTTGTATTATAGAGGAAAGCTAATTGTTTTAATTAATTCAGCAGAACAATCACACAACTTTTTATAACCAATTCTATTCCCAAATATTATCCTTCATAGTATCATGATCAAAATTATATTTTTGTTTTCTGAGTGTCTATTGAAAAATTACACATAATTTTCAAATTATTTTTCAATTCCAATAAAAAACAATATGCCAATATAGTAGATTCCCTGTTACCATGGAGCAGTAGATAAAATATTAAGTAAAAAAAAATAAAAATGAATTTATAAATTTCTTCATCTTGCATAATCAGTTATATAGTTGCTATCTCTCTCTCGATTTATTATCGTATTTTTTCCTCCCATAACTGCAGTATATAAATTTTTGTTATTATCTTTGTGCACGCCCTTTAAAAATTAAATTTTATCTTGTATGTGTCTTTGTTTAATTAGTGTAAGATATTCTATTTTCTTAAAATCTTGCAATAGTTTTCATTTTAATATGAATTTAAAATCTTAAAAGGTTCGACCATACTTACACATTTAAATTCAATGCTTTTATTGTTATTCATTTATTTACAGTTTTGACTAATTTTATAGTCTTCTTCAGAACTAGAAACATAACATTTATTTTCCATAGTGAACAAAAGTTGATTTATATATAGAAGTTAAATATAAATACTTATGTTTTTCCAAACTGATGCTCAAGGGCAAGTGAATGTAAATTTGTAAAAGCATATGATAGTTTTGTTCCTTCTTTATAATAATAAATTTTAATATTTCCACTGAAATTGTATTTCTATCTCTAATAAAGACTGAAAATCAATCAGAAATATTACAAATAATGGTTAATAAATGCACCAAAGTCAACTGTGTAGGATTTTGAGTATCCAGAGGAAGTTCAAAGCCTCCATTTTTATTGCATTGCTTCCATTGATCTTCTAAAAACCACACTTGTCACTATGCTTTATTTAATTTCTTATGGCAGTTTCAACTGCCTAGCAGTCATCTTCAGATATGCTTGGGATATCTCTCAACAAATCTCCTTCCAAATCATTAGTTTGCAATTTAAGCCAATAAACATCACATGATCACCACCTCTTATGCTTGTGTAGAACTGTTGTTAAAACAGGCAAAACTCACTATACGTATTGCCACACACAGCAAGCTAGAGTAATCAATGGATGCCAGAAGGCTCCTCACTGATGAAGGCCACAAGCCAAAAACTAGTCTGGGGATATTGGATGAGTAGGCACTAGATGGGGATTTTATGCACAAGTCTTTTGGCATTCATTGACTACTCTAGCTTGCTGTGTGTGGCAATACGTATAGTGAGTTTTGTCTATTTTAGTTTGCAATTTGAAAGGTTTGCAGAGAGATATTTCAGAATATCTGAAGAAGACCGCTAGACAATCAAAACTGTTATAAGAAATTAAATAAAACCTAAAAGGTATGTTGTGGTTTTTTTTAATAAAGAATATTCATAGAAAGGTTTGAAAGCAGATGTGGTGAATAAGAGATTAGAGGATCTTTTCTAATTTTTTTTATGCCTTATGTTGTGGATCTCTAAATATTATGAATTCCACAACTTTGTTTATTAAAACTGGCAAAACTCACTATATATATATTACATATAAGCATAGGAGGAGATGGTCGTGTGATGTTTATTATCTTTGTTTATTGTTGGCCACAATAAAAGATGTGTATTTTTAATGAGTAAACATTGAAAATATATTTACCTCATTAAAACTTATTCTTACAGCATAAATAAAAGAAATCAAAAATTAGTTATCAATTTTACACAATTTAGAATCAGATGATAATTTGTGATAGACATTAATATTAAAATATTTGTCATTATCATTTTTGTGCTACTAATTAATTCTTTATATTCCTCCATTATTAAGTTGATTCATCTTAAAGTTTATATGAACTCATCATAATTATATTTCCTCTGCCAACATGCTTTATTGCTATATCTTTATTATGAATTTTGTACCAGTAGGCTTGCATCTATTACTATTTACAAGTCTCTAATTAAAATATTTTTGTCTATTTCTTTTTCGCTGTTTGCTAAGCCATTATCAATGACAACTTTCTATAAATATTGAATTCACCTAGATTGTCCATCTATTAGATCCCCTCTCAAATTTCATTTCTTAAAATTTTTATATCTAATATAATTTTCTCTAATTTATTTTACTTTCTATATATGTAATATATGGGTATATGAGCCCAGACTTTCACATGCCCCACCACTCTCCACACTATCTCATAACACTGATACACTTAAACACATATATGTTGAAAAGATAAATAATCACCAATATACGTATTTCATGCTGAACCAGCTATCATCAGTTGGTCCAGATTATCATCTCCACACATATATGCTATAAGTGCGCAGATATACTTTATACTTTAATGGACAGGCTTCAATCCACTCCAGACTCCAACTCTTCAATCGTATATCCAATCTTCATACTTGAATGGACAGGCTTCAATCCAGTCTACACTCCCAACTCTTCAACCATCCATCCAATTGAAAATTCTGAAGATGAAATGCTCAAAGGCCACCCTGAGGCCAAGATTCTAGTCACACCCATGTTGACCCAAGGTCAATCTGAGCCCTTATGTACAGGACATAATCCATTTAATACATATACAAGAAATGGGTAGACATCTCTACTATGTAATAACCGAGCCTGTGATTCATTTAACTGATTTGTAAAATCATCTTATCAATTCATAGTTGAATTTGTTATCAATGTCTGTGGAACAGTTTTTCACTAATTCTTTATACCATCATATCCAAAATTCTTTTCCAGCTTAGTCATGATTATACATTTCAATTGATAATACTTAAACCACTAAACATCACGTGCCCACCATTTCCTGTGCTTACACCAGTTGTTAAAACAGAAGCAAAACTCTCCATACAGTAGCGCTGCCCAGTGGAAGCCAGAGGAATTAATGGAGGCAAGAAGATTTTTGCATAAAATCACTATCTAGTACCTACCTTTTTGCATCTATTGATTACTCTGGCTTGCCCTGGGTGGCACTATGTACAGAATTTTGCTTATGTGACTTCTTACATAAATAACAAACCCTACATTTCATTTTGTCCTTCAAAAAACGAAAATCTTGCATACCTTCAGATTTCATTTCATAAGTTGTTGGGATTCTTAATAATTTTATTGGTCATTTATTAGACTAGACATTACCCATTTAATGAATAATATTTCTGTAGTGCAATTTTCACTACACCAGTCTCCCGCAAGATAGGGACTGGTTTCTATCCGCTTTTAACACTTTGGAGACGTTAATAACTTTATATTTTTACTGGCTGAATAAACTTTAAATTTTTTTCATTAAATTTAGTAATAATAAGTTTTACTGAACAGAAATATGTCTATAACTAACATTTTTAAGTTTGTAATATGAGATAATAAATACAAACTATTTATATAAAAATAGTACACCCCCCTCCCCTCCACAACGACTAAGATTTGAAAATAAGTTTAATATGTGTAAAAATGAATTATGATAAAAACAACAAAACAAATCATTAAATATCCGTCAGTGAAAAGGAAGATTTCAGGTTATTAATAGTTTTTTTTTTTTTCCATATTGGTTATTAATAGTTGAACTCCTGAATTAAGATTGGCGGAAATAATTATTATATTTTGCCACCTATTAACAAAAATTACAACTAAAGAAAATTTAATGTTATTATTTAGTGATAACTGAAATACAGGCTTATTATATACCTATATCAATTTATGTAATATATAGGATATATGAGCACAAACTTTCACACGACTCACCATTCTCCATTCTATCTCATAAGGTATATATTATTTAGATTAAACTAAAATGAAAAAGAGGAATAATTTACATAAATATGAAAACTATAGGACACAGGCTTACAATCTCCCTTCAGCCATCCACTCCATTTCACACAATCAATACACATGACCACACACATGTGCAAAAGATAAATGGTCTCCAATGTATGTCATTCGTTCTGAACTAGCACTCATCAGTTGGTCCAAATCATCATCTCCCACCCATATTTATAATCAGTGCTCAGTTTAAACTTTAATGGACAGTCTTCAATCTACTCCACCCTCCAATTCTTCAGCCATCCATACCAATTTGAACACAGACTCACAAACTCCCTCCAGCCATCCACTCCATCTCACACAACCGATACACATGACTACATGTGGAAAAGATAAATGATCTCCAATATATGGATTTCATGCTGAATTAGCACTCATACAATTGGTCCAGATTATCATCTCCCACACATATATATATAATCATTGCTTGGTTTATATTAAGATAGCAAATCTTTACACTTTAATGGACAGATTCTACTCCACTCTCCAACTCTTTAGCCATCCAGACCACTGAAAAGCTGATGATGGTAAGCTCAAATCCCTTGTTAATGCCAATATTATTGTCATGCCCATGTTGATCTTAAGTCCCTCTGATCCCTCATATATAGGACTTGTCCATTTAAATACACAAAAGAGGGATGGACAGGATATAGGCTGAATTTGTAATATTTTAAATACAAATATATTCTGTATATCTGGAAACTTGATGTAATATGTGTGGGTCATGTGCATCGGTTATGTGAGTTGAAGTGGATGGTTGAAAGGAGTTTATGAATCTGTGTTCAAATCCCCTATATTACATCTAGACTCTAGGTATATAAAATATACTTGTATTTAAAAATATTATAATATGAAAACATTTGAATAATAAAACATCAAATATTACATTTTTTTATTTATTAAGATATATTGAATGCTTATTATTGATAACCAGACGCAAATCAAAATAGATTAATTTCAAAAGCAAATTTAAAGAAATATTCAGATTGTCACAATGGCGTCTGAAATACGATCAAGTTCCGGGTGGCAGCAAACACGTCTGCGGTCACCAGATCCTCATCGCTATTAATTTTGTTGGGAAAATAGATTGAAGTTCACGAGAACTTGACTTAAAATGAAATGACATCCAATAAATCAAAGGATGAATAGGATTAATGTGATTATTTTGTTGTTTGGAAAAAGACCGCTTTGTATATTTTCACAAGGGACTTTTGGGAAGAGAACATTAATACGGATAATAAAAATAAATTAGATCGTATGTTTGTAAAGCAGGACGCACACACACACTCACACACACACACACTTTAAACTGAGATATTCAATTATCTTTTTCTCTGTCACATAATTTACCATTACGTCATACAAAAATAATTAGGTTATCTAGTAAAAGATTAGTAGGTAAAGCGTTGGGAATGAATTCAATTATGAAATGAGTTATTTAAACTCCATGTGCCAATACTCGCATGTGTTAAATGGTGAAGTTAATTGAGTTTGTAATGAGTTTGTCCTACTCAATAACTTTTTAATTATTTTGTACCATCTAATATGTATTGAAAAAATATATAAGAGAATAAAAACCACTGAGTGGATTTAACTATGCCGTTAGTGTTTGCCATTATGATATTTAATTTCAAATCCAGAATATAATATGTAAAATATGTATTTATTAAGCATATATGTATCTAATAAGCTAAAATGTGTTTATGTATTTATTAAGTTATAAGCTTAATCTAGAGAGGAAATAAAAATAGTCGTAATCTGATTAATCTGAATTCGGTAAAAATGCAATTTAAGTAAAATTTATAGTTTACAATACATTACTGGAAGCGAGAAATAAACAATCAGATAATGAACGAAATTTTAATTGTACTAGTAAAATACTAATTAAATTACAGAGCAGCAATGCTACTGCTAAAAAATATCCGGATTTTCCAAAAAATAGACTACTCCAGAAAACAATAAGGGACCGAAACACATAAAAAAGATGCGGAGAGAAAGAAAAGTGAGTGTTTCATTGTCCTCTTTGAGAGAACTATGCTACCAGAAGAGGCAGGAGAAGTTAACCAGCAGGGGGGGAAAAACACTCGGGATCTCAGCTTCATGAAGGTTCAATAAGTCAATTAGGGTTTACAGATTGCTCCTATCTTATTATTTTGAGTACCTCAAGGGCTGCCCAGGTTTGAAGATCAGTTATACTATAAAGATAAACATTTCCTACCTTGTATTAATTAGCTAACAGACTTAGTAAGCAAAAGGACTTGCATTCCTAATTAATTTATGATCAGATATTATAGTCTAGCCTGAACTAACAGTTGAACAGCATATGTCTGCCTATATATATATTTGTTTGTACATATATAGACTCGATTAGCATTTGACTTTATATAGATGCTTATGTATATATGAATGTGTATGTATATCAACTAGATTAGCATTTGGACTATATATCCGCTATATATATGTATTTTATTGTGTGCATTTAACTGCAACTACATCAGTTTAATATCTCGTGAGAAATACCTCATACTTAAAATATTAATATTAATTAAATTAATTGTTATTCTTACTCCATGATTAATGAGCTAAGACATAGTCTCATATGCTAATGTTAAAGATTTGAAACAGTTTTTTTAAATATCAGGTTATTAATTTCAATAATATAAAGAAGTAAATAGTAGTCAAGGTTGGTGGCTGAGTTGAAGTGCCTTAAGAGCTGCTGGGTTGCTTTGGTAACGTTTGACATGGGGAAAAAAAAAGTAAATAGTAACTGCTAGATGCATGCATAAAGGTATTAGGTTCAGCATTGAACCACAGCTACTATTACAGAAACCTCTCAATCTGGAACCAGGGACTTGATACCATTGTTCTATCTGTATGTCCATTAATTACTCAAGCTTATAGTAGATGTCTAGAGTAGGTTGTAGAGAACTGATTTTTTGATACTAATATTAAAAAGCTGTTTATAAAGTATTTACATTGCAACTCTATGTAATGCCAATGGCCAACTTTCCAAGATGTTGGCTCTAGAAATTATTGTAGGTTTAACATTTGAAAAATAGAAATTACAATCCATGGTTATTATTAAGTAGTCTGGGATAGACTTAATCACGAAAGACAAAACAAAACAACAAAAATGAAGATATCATTTCTAGGGATTATTTATATATGAATAATGAAATGCATAAAATAAAATAAAAAAATTGGGATGAACTCTCACGCACAGCAATGTAATGCAGTATCCCCACTAGAAGGCTCTTGCACTAGTACAGAACATGCATTATATTACAATCTTTTTTATTTTATAAATACTAATCTGTCAAACCAGATTATCACAAGTCTTGTATACAAAAAATGTGTAAATATCCATTTACCAACCAATATGAAATGACTCATTGGATTGACTTTCTGAAAAAGAAAATCTATAGTCTAAAAATATTCAAGCCCCATTTGATTATCATGGCTGGCATCCATTAGTCCATAACATTCTTCCACATGAAAATTCAAATCTTTTTAATATTATTCATAACAAATGTTAGTATTCTGTGTGATTTAGCACAGAGGTGGTATGATTGATTGGAGAGTTAAAGGATTTGAACTGCTGAGTCTTAAAAATACTAAGTATCATTACTTCCTTAAAAAATAGAATTATCAAGATAATATTTTATTATTTTTAAAAAAAATCTTTTCCTTTATTTCTCCAAATTATGTAATATCCATACAAATATTTGTTTTCTATTTTGCCCCAAAATTTCAACAATTTTTTAGGGCTATGTTCAAAGGTATTTATATATTTTGAATAGTAAAGTACTTATAAACATGAATGAAAATTGGAGTAAAATAAATAAAAGCTATGTAATACCAATAGTATATTAATTTCTTGTGTTTAATATAATGATTAAGTGGATGAACTTTGGGACACAAGGGCAATAGTTTCTGGCCCTACTTAGTCTCTTTCTGTAATCAAATTTCTTATAAATCCTTCAGCAGTAAACTAGTTGATTTTGTTTTTTAACTTTTATTAATTTATTCAAAAATGTAATCAGCAACATATTTATGAAAAATTCCATCAACAATAGAAAATTCACATTCTTTATCGATTAAAAATTATTGATTAAAAATATTTAAACTTGATATTTAATTAAATATTTGTTTCCATTGTTCTTTTTTAAACATACTTTAAATGATTTTTAAAAGATTTAGTCTATTATCTATCCTTAAACTTTTAATTATGTCAAATTTAAATATTTTTAATTGATATAGAATTTGGAAAAATATAATACCGGATAAGTAATTAAATTTCAAATATAATTTATATTATGGATATGCGCTGTTAATTAGATTTTTGAATAAGTTAATATATTGTAAACAAAGGTAAACCATACAGTGGTACCCTGTGAAACAGAGAATAATGGATGGAGGCTGTGATAAAATCCTATCTAGTGCCTACTCATCCAATATCCCCAGACTAGTTTCTGGCTGTGGCATCATCAGTGAGGAGCTTGGATCTGAGAGCACTGCACCTAGATCTTAGGATCTAATGCAGCCCTCCAGCACAACTTTTAACTCTACTTTACTACAAAACTATGAGAATGAAATTGAAAACATTATTAATATCTTCAATCTAAGCTCAATAGCTTATATACATTATTAATATCTTCAATCTAAGCTCAATAGCTATATAGTCATATGAGTCTGAACTCAATTCAGCACCCATACATTTTGGTGTCTTTGGCTCCTAAACAACCATAGCCACCACTATCCTATTAGGCAGGATTGGTGTTAAACCATCAAACATCACATGATCACCATCTCTATAGTAGCACAATTTGTTGTAAACAAAGGCAAAACTCCCCATACAGTAGTGCCACCCTGTGCAAACAGAGTAATCAATGGATGCAGAAGGCTTGTCTAAAATCCCTATCTAGTGCCTACTCTCCAATATCCCCATACAGTAGTCCCTGTTCCAAACAGAGAATCAATGGATGTCAGAAGGTTGTGCATAAAATCCTATCTAGTGCCTACTCATCCAATATCCCCAGACTAGTTTCTGGCTTGTGGCCATCATCAGTGAGGAGCTGGATCCCCATATGACTATATAAGCTATTGAGCTTAGATTGAAGATATTAACAATGTTTTCAATTTCATTCTCATAGTTTTGAAGTAAAGTAGAGTTAAAAGGTGGTTTCTGGAGGATTGCATTAGATCCTAAGATCTAGGTCAGTGCTCTTAGATCCAAGGTTCCTCACTGATGATGGCACAAGCAGAAACTAGTCTGGGGATATTGGATGAGTAGCACTAGATAGGATTTTATAAAGCTCTGGCATCCATTGATTACTCTGTTTGGAAAGGGTGGCACTACTGTATGGGAAGTTTTGCTTTGTTTACAAAAATTATGTGCTAGTATAGAGATGGTGATATGAAGTTAATATATTGTTAATTTTATATAATATTTATTTTTGTTAAGATTTTCAGACACATTCAAATCCTTTAGTACTGAAAATACGCAAAAATCCTTGAAAATGATCATAAAAATAATTGAAACATCTAGCTATTGTTGACAGAAGTTTTCATAAATATGTTATTAATTATAGTTTTTAATAAATTAATATAATGTTGATGTTATACAATATTTATTTTTTGGCAAAGTTTTCAGATATATTTAAATTCAGTATTGAAAATATGCAAATATTCCTGAAAATGGTCATAAAACTAGTTGAAACAATAGGTTAAGACAATAAAAAAGTATTTATAAGCATTGTTTGATTCAGAGAAATAATAAATGCAATAATTTTAAAGAAAGGAAGTTTTTAGAATGTTAAATAAGTAAAGATTTTTGGATCGATGTTCAGTGTATCAGTTTTGAGCCTTGAATATCATGTGACATTGGGAATGACTACCATGTTCCCCTGAAAATAAGACCTAACCAGAAGTATGTTTTTTCAGGATGCTGATAATATAAGCCTTATTCCAAATATATACCTGAATAGACATATGAATTATAAGATAATGAATGTATAAACAAATATAAGTGAAGTTTTTTATACTTGAATAAATGCTACTTAGAATTATTTTGCAGACAAATTCATAACTAATCATTTTAATAAACTTGCAAATATAATTTTACTTTTCATTTATCAATACACCTTTATTCCATCTGATATAAGAATTTCTTTTTCATCTGACCTCCAACCATATACATTGTAAATAAATCAAGAAGTATAATAACTACTGTTTCCTATAGCATTGCCAAATGTATTTCATATAATAGTCAATTGACCAAACACTTTACTACTTTTACAATGCTTTATTATCCACCGCTTTCCTGCCCTTTATGTTTCGATTACCCCAGAAATCTTCTTCAGATTGTTATATCTCCTAATCTCAACTGTTATATTTCCAATATTCCTATATCTTCTTCAAGAAGTATAATAACTACTGTTTCTTATTGCATTGCCAAATGTATATCATATAATATTAAAGTATTTGGTCAATTGAATATTATATGATATACATTTGGTATATACATTTGGTAATGCAATAGGAAACAGTAGTTATTATACTTCTTGAAGAAGATATAGGAATACTGGAAATAGAGTTTTTTAAAATTTGATTGTAACAATTGAGATTAGGAGATATAACGTTCTGAAGAAGATTGCTGGGGCAATTGAAACTGTAAAGTGCAGGAAAGGATGGATAATAAAGCATTGTAAAAGTAGTAAAGTGTTTGGTCAATTGAATATTATATGTAAATAAATCAACATTGATATCTGAAAAGACTGAACCTTATTGTTAACAGTCATCTTAGTTCACAAATTCATCAAGCGAGCTTAACGTTTCACATATTATTTTAATTTAAATATTAATTTCAACAACACGTAAATAACTTTTAATATTCTCAAATATTACAAGAATGTCCTGTGATATGACTGTAATCCTAAACATGACATATTCAAGCAATACTAAAAAGTATTTGCATACTGTTGAAATTAGTAATATTGAATAAATGTATATTTTTGATAAAAAAAAATTAAGTCAGATGTCACATGACCTAATTTTAATAAAGCTCGTGTTACAAATGTTATATATAGAATTCACAAAATAACTCTTAACAAGCTTTAATATACACCTGGGTCTCATTTTACACGATAGATAGGTTCCTCAGAAAATACGCGCAAACGAAATCGTGCAAAAATAGACGTAACTTACATTGAAAAAGGAGGGATGCGGTCTGTGATTTTTCAAAATTCGCGTAAAAGCAAAGCACCAACATAAAATCACTTTAAAATTCACGCAAAAAAAAATAAGGAAATAAAATATGACTAATAAAAAATTTCAAATTTGAAAAAAATTGATACAAGACAAACTTTTTAAACTATTTTTTAAGTATAATATTTAATTTTATTCAAAACAATATGTATTTTTACGCATACATTTTTTCTATACACGTTTTAATTATTATCACTATTTACCGGTAAACAAGTTCGTTTGCAAACTGGTTTTTGATTCTTCACAAGAGGAAATACAACTAGCACCAACTTCACTCTCATGTTGTGTTGTTTTCAGGTGACAATGTAATTAGTAATTAATCTTTGAGATGATGATTTTATTAATTGTTTATGAACGCGATATCCAGACATACAATCATTTAGCTCTCGTTGGAATTTAAGAGCACGTTCGTGATTAGTGTCATTTATAAGAAAATAATTTGCCAACTGATTAGAAAGTTGAAGACCTTCTCGAATCATTTTTGCAGTGAAAGGAACAGGTTCCACTTCTGTTTCATTATCTTTTTCTACATTTTCTTCTCTATCTAAACTTTTATTTTTGTCTTTAATTTTCAATTCCATTTAAAAATCAAATTTCGGTTCACTGCGATTACTCACCTTTTAAAAATAAACTTGCGGACACTAAATGATTAATAATTGATTACATTCTTTTTTAAAAAGCAAAAACGAAATGTGATTTAAAATGCAAAATTAACACACACAATGTTTGAACAAATTTACATTATAATCTTGTAAAATTTAATGTGTATACATAAAATGTGGAAATCATAATTTTAATTTCATTATTGCATAAAATCTTACTATTATAAAGCACTGAAAATATTGAAATTACTAAGATGAAAATCAAATTCCAATAATGTGCCATTACTTTCAATAAACGTAAATGCGCAAAATTTATTATTTAAAGTAATAGCACATTATGGAGTTCGACTTCCGGTGAAACACAAATCGCGTAACTTCAAAATCGTGTTAAATAAGTCCACATAAAAAGAGACCCAGGTGTATATAACTCTTAACAAGCTAGTCCAGTTTCTGCATCTAGCGTCGTCAGTGAGGTGTTAGGATATTCATTAGATTAAAAATACTAATACTAGCCCAGCACTTTATCTAATGTATAACTATTGAGAAGAAAATCTGAAACTTTCAGACATCTATATATCTAAAAATACAGCTATATAACTCAAATAGCCATATGGGGTTGAGGGTATTCTCAAAGCTTGTTAAGAGTTTGTTTTGTGAACTCTATATATAACGTATATTTTTGTGCATAAAATAAAAAATAATCGACTTAAAACAAAATTGAAACAGATAACTCATTATAAATAAAAAATTATTTGATCATTTAGGGTATTTTTGTACATGAAAAAATAAGACATCCCCTGAAAATAAATCCTAAGATATCTTTTGGAGCAAAAATTAACATAAGACCCAGTCTTATTTTTGGGGAAACACGGTAGCTATTTGATTAATTAAGTAATTAATTAAAAATTCTATGGATTTTAAAACAGAAATAACATTTATTTTAAATGTTTTTATTATATTTAAAATGATGAACATTATAAAGTTGAATGTACTTTACTATTTTTTGATTAAAATATTGTTTTTAGCGTAATATTATTACAACAACTTGTTGCAGTTTGGATAAAAAGTTCATTGCGACTGCTGATTCATTTCATGATAACTCCATAATTGTTTGGGATAGTTACAGTAGGTACGGTTTTTTTTAGATATATTTTATAATTTTCACTTGAAACAATTTTGAACAAATGAATTAAGATATCTGAGAAAATAAATGACCCCCCCCCCATTATGTGCGTTTCAGGCTAAACTAGCACTCTTCAGTTGGCTCAAATGATAATTTCTTATACATGTCTTCATAATTTGTTCAATATTTACCAACACTAAATTATTGTATTTTAATTTACAGGTGTCAATCTTTCTGCATTCTCAACTTTAGCCCTATCCATTTCAGATAAATACATTAATGTTTTTTTGCCAATCCTATATTAGGCTAAAAAAATATACCATTTTTTGCTTAGATGTAAATTTTAAACTTCAGTTAAAGATTAAAACATCTGTTTTTTTTTAAAAAAAAGAAATTAAATATAACCATATAGAATAATTAATTTTTTTTTCATATGTCAAATGCATTGACCTGGAAGTGAACCTGGGCAAGCTGCTTGGAAGGCAGCTATGCTAACCACTAGGCCATCAACGCTTGACAATAATCAATTTTATCTTTCTTTTGCCATATGTAACATCATTTTTAAATAAACATATAACTTCTACTTCATCATCCATTCTTGAAACATATGAATAAAGACATTTGAAAAAGTTAAATGACCGAAAGATGCATTTCATACTGATGCAGCCGTCTTGACACAAGTGACAATCTCCTATATGGGTCTTCATCATTTCTTCAGTATTGATTTAAACCACATTGTTACAATTTGATCTACATGTTTCAAAATTTCTATGCTCTCAATTTTGAGATCATCAAGTTCAGATAAATACATTGATGATTATTATGCTTATCATTTATTAGGCTAAGCATGTTTACATAAATGTTCTTAATCTTTCCTTCATACTTTCTTTTCCCTTTATTTCTTTCCTTCTTACTTTCCTTGGTTTTCTTTTTTCTTTTTTCTTTCATTCTCTCTTGCCCTCATTTTTTCTCTTATACTATCTTTTTTCTTTTTTCTCTCATTCTTTCTTTTTTTCTCCCTTTTTCTTCTCTTTTTTATCTCTTTCTCTTCTTTTTTCTTTTTTTTCTCTATCTGTCTTTCATTGTTTTTTCTCTTTCTTTTCTTTTTTCTTCCTCTTTTTCTCTCTTTTTCTTTCTTTTTTTCTTTCATTTTTTTTATTTCACTCTCTTTTCTTTTTTTCTCTCATTCTTTCTTTATTTTTCTCTCTTTTTCTTTTTCTCTGCCTTTCTTTCCTCTTTCTCTTTATTTCTCTCTTTCTTTCTTTTTTTCACTTTTATTCTCTCTTTATTTTTTCTCTCTTTTATTTTCTCTCTCTTTTTTCTTTTATTTTTTTGCTCTCTTTCTTTTTTCTTTCTTTCACATATTCTTTTTTTCTCTCTTTCTCTTTTCTCTCTTTTTCTGTCTCTTTTTTTCTATTTTTCTTCCTTTTTCTATTTCTTTCTTTCTTTCTCAATTTCTTTCTTTCTCTCTTTCTTTCTCTTTCCTTCTTTATTATTTTTTTCTCTTTTTCTCTCTTTCTTTCTTTCTTTTTTTCTTTCTCTCACTTTCTTTTTCTCACAGTCCCATAATGACTTAATTTTTAAAATGTATATATTAAGTCATTAATAGATATAATCAGTACATATAAAATAATCTACTTATGAAGAAATAATACAAAAATAGAAAGCAAGAATATTTTTATGATTAATTGAAAGCTATATACCCACTGAACAGGCAAGATGGCCAAATGGCTGATTGTCTCACAAGATGATTGATGGTAGCACTCACATAGACATTATTGATGAAGTTTGTGAATTCAGTTATATAAATTTTCGATTTTTAAATTATTTATTTAATTTTTTTAAAAATATGGATGTTTTATTTACCAGTATTGAGGTTTACTATACACAAAAATAATTTAATATATGAGTAATTGTTGAGAATGCCATATTTCTATTTTGTCTTTTTTAGTTTGTCAAAGAAATGACCATTTAACTATATACCTTTTACATTTTTATGTATTTTTCTGCATTTGTTTAATATATTTGTTTAAAAACATATATTTTATTCTATATTTTTATTCTTTATATTTTCAAATAATAAAACATTAATATATTTTTTTTCTGCATATATAGGATAATATCTATATAAAGAAATTAAGGTATTGATTGAGAGTGTGCTCACCACCATTTTGAATTCTAAGGACTATTCAAAACCACTGCTGACACATTCAAATAATAAATGACATTGAATAATCCGTACATGGTCATGATATGACCACTTGTTACAAAAGTGCAATTTACATCAATAATTAAAAAATTAAAGCACAAATTTTATACCACCGTGCTTGATCAAATCATGTGTCTAAAAAAAAAATAATAATATAAAAATGAGAGTAATAAATAAATTTTGAAATACTAAAAACTTATAATTTCTAAAATATGAATTTAAAATACTTAAAGAGAAAAGTGAGCGGAAAAAAATAATGGACACGTATATTAATTAAAAAAAGGAAAACATTAAGAAAGTAAATAAACCACGTACTTGTGACTTCTGCATTTTTTGGACGATACTTCATATTGTCAAAAAAACATCCTTGCTCTCCCTGTATCATTAACCAAATTTTATTACATATGTATGCTCATAAACACATGTTGAATAAATCTAAAATTGATCAAACCAAGCTTATAATTTCAAAATAGTAAAAGCTTATAACTTCTAAAATATGAATTTTATTACAACATAGGTCTATAAACCACATATTAAAATAACATAAATATTGAATAAATGTAGAAACAACTGCTGATGCATCTTAATTCTATAATTAATAATAATTCACATTTTGTCTTAATATTAAGTGAAAGTATAAATGTCTAAAGTAAAGAATATTAATTTTACAATTAATAAAAAAATAATAAATCAGTTTTTTTCCTTACCAAAGTGTCTACTGTTATGCTTCATTTCTCACATCGTTATGAAGAAAAAGATGGAGATGAGAAAAAGTTTACATTGTTCACATGTATCAATTTTAATAGTATGTAAGAACCTCACCTGATTAAGTGTAGGTCCAATATCCATGTCAGGAGATCAGATGTAAGCAACACTATTTTTTCTTATCTCCATTTTTTTTCTAATTACATCTATCAAAGGAAGCATGCAACACCAGGATATCTTTAGGATTAGAAAAAATCCGATTAATTGTAAAATTAATATGCTTTATTTCAGACAATTTCTCTTTCAGCTGCCATATTTTAGAAGTTATAAGCTATTAGTATTTTGAAATTATAAGCTTGGTTAATCTGACTGGTTTAGAGTGTGCTCTCCACCATTTTGAATTATGCTAACTGCCCAAACCCACTACTGACACGTCCAAGCAATCCTTAGCAATCATTCATTGTCATTTATTGTTAGGATGTATCAGCAGTGGTTTTGGGAAGTCCTTAGAATTCAAAATAGCAGAGAGCGCATTCTAAATCAGCACCAAAATTAGTATTTAATTAGTCTATTTATTCAGTATACTGAATGTTTTTATATTTGAGCTTAGAATTTTTCAGTCTATCTCAAACACACACATGACCACATAATGCATAAAAGATAGATGATTCCAAACATATATATTTCACACAGAGCCAGCACTCATCAGTTGGACCATATGCCACATATATATTATAATTGTAAACTGCCCATCATATGAATATGTCAGGCATTGGTGGTTGAGAGGTCAGCGACAAACTGCTTTACAGGCAGTTGTCCCAGGATAGTGGGTTCACTTCCTGGCTGATGCTATGACACATGAGAAAAAAATATGAATATTTAAAAATAAAAACATTTAAAAAAACTGTTTCATTAATTATTAAAAAATAATTATTATTATAAAATAAAAAGCAGTAAACTCCCATACCTTAGTGCCACCTAATGCAAGTGTCAGTAATCAGTGGATGCAGGTAGGTTTGTGCCTGAAATATCTACCCAGTGCCTAGTCCTTTATCCCCAGACTAGTTTCTAGCTTGGGGCTTTCATCAGTGAAGAGCCTTGGATCTGAAAGACCTACACATACATCTTAGGATTTAATGCAATCCTGCAGCAGCCACTTCTTACCTATTTAGTGAAATATGAAGCTATGATCTCAAGATGTAAACACCATAATATTGTTAAGCTCATTCAGTTGTATAATCATATAGATCTGGACCCAATTAAGTATCTATATATTTTGATTGTCATTGGTTTTTTTAAAAACCAGTTACCTTCACCTATGGAAAGGATTAGCATAAAACCACTAAAACATCACATGATCACTATTTCCTATGCTTACACATGATGCTTAAATGGTATCAAACCGCTATTGTATGGAGAGTTTAGCCTCTGTTATTGTTGTAAAAACCATAGATTAGTGTTCTCCAAAATTAAAAGGGAAGTTGTATTAAAAATATATCTGATTTCAATAATATTCGCAAAAAAATACTTTATTCTTAACATGCTATATTTCAAAGGCTATTAAATGCTAAAATTACTAATCAGGACTTTCAAGACGACCAGCTTACTGGTGCGAGAAATTCTCTTTAGGAATATGTTAGTAATTTAGATTGCGCTTTACGCAAAAAAGTGAAGCTTGTCTCAATCTTATTATAAAGTTATCTGGCTAAGCGCTTTCAGAGACCTTGAGTCTCCATAATTATAACCTACTTTTAACTGAAGTTTAGCTATGGTTTATGTAAAATTTATGCAAATTTTATAACGACCATTTTCTGGAGATTGCAAAGCACGATTCTTTCCGGTTTATTGCACAATTATCATTTGCAATAAAGCACGCCTCTCCAATTTTTCACTTCACATCACTCCATTCAGTGCATAGGTGAAGTAGAAAACTAGTATTTTACTGGAATATGTTATGGATGCAAATAAATCTACTTCTGTATTCACTAATATGGACAATGCCTTTATTATTAGTGACTTTATTAAAACAAAATGTCATTTTTTACTTGGCTGAATAATCACTTAAATAAGTGCTTCATGAAAAAGTAAAAATTTGATGATTGATAAAAAGACTAATTTGCTGGTCTTGGGCCAGTGTTGATCTTTTTTAATGCATTAAAATCAACATATAAGCCTGGCAAATGCTACCGTAATCCTACTAAATCCATCATGGGTACTATGTTATATGATGGCAATGATATTTTGGATAGATGGAAGGAGTATTTTGATTATTTTTAAAATAATGTCACATAATTCGAGGTAATGAATTTTAATGATACATCCATTTTACCTATTCTTTTAGATTTGGATAAAATATCCAGCTTAGTGAATTCGAAATAGTTTTGTTTTTTTCAATTTTAAAAACAAAAAGATTGCACATACTATGCAATACTCAAAGAAGTTTCAAAATGTGGTGGATATTAGTTGTGACACATTAGCTTAAAAAAATAGAATTTTTTAAAAGGCATGTATGGGCTCAAAAAGTTGTGCCACCCAATCTTAAAGATGTTTTTATTGTTTCAATTTTAAAAACAAAGGGACTAGACAAAATTGCTGAAATTATCTTAAAATATTCTTGTAATTCACTTTTCGCCCAGCACCGCAGCTCAGCTGGTCATGATTGCCAACCTAAAGACCCAGTGATTATTTGCAGAGAGCGTCATGATCTTAAGAGAAAGATAAAGGAAGCTTTCTTTATTGCTAAAGATAACAACTCTACAAACTGAAAATACGATTGTTATAAGATCTCCAGGAAATGGAATACTTAACTACCTCATTTGCATAAATTTGCCCAGGAAATGGAATACTTAACTACCTCATTTGCATAAATTTGCATCACTCTTAACTAATTTATTTACAAGATGGCGATGAATATGAGGACCTCGGCCCTCGAAAGTTCTTGGCCACATACTTATATACATATATTTATTTTGTATCAATCTATATTAAGATTTCGTTGTCTTCAGCTTTGTGTGTTCGTGCGTTTTAGCGCATTTTATATATATATACTGCAATAATTAATTACAAATTCTAAACTTTTTGCTCATTAAAATATTCTTATACACAGAAACAAGGCACATTCTAGGATTTCGTTAAAAATTTTTATTATCAGTCATAGAGACAATGATTTTAAAGAATCAAGGAAGAAATATAGATATATTTTGGCGCGAAGAAGGTGCAACAAGAGTATCAGCAATAAGTAGGTTATTTTTATATTGCTTTTATCGATCTAGCCAAAACATTAAACTCAATTAATTAAACAGGTCTATGGATATGTTTGAAATTAACTGGTTGCCAATCGGTGAAACGGTAAGGGATCAAAACCTACTATTTCACTACAGATAGCCAATCTGAAGACTTTGAAATCAAAATTGATGTTAAATAAGGCTTTGCATTGCTACAATTTTGTTTGTGATTTTTATTACAGTATTTCTTGATAGTGTTACACGTGGCTTAATAAATCAAGGATCAATATACCATAGACGTTTGATGATGGAATTGATTAAAAGTAAAAACGTGAACATCTTGAATTCTGGATTTACAGTTTGTTAATGTTTGTTTTTTCTTCCTTAGAGACTTAGTTTTGATAATTAATGCTAGCAATGAATGAAAATCCTTTAGCAACTTCTTGGATAACTATCATCTTGAGAATGTAAACCAATTTAAATATTTTGGTTGTTTTATAAATGGAAAAGTGAACTTAGTTGTTGGGATATAGCACAGATCTCCAATATGCTATTGCTGCATTTAACAAGTCCAAAGATAGAGAATTTCACTACTGGTTAATAACTACTGCAACTGGAAATGCAACTTATTGTATGTAGATAAGACATGGACTCTCTATCAACATAACCCCAATATGCTACTGCTGTTTTAAAAAAGTCAAAAGATAGAGAATTTCATCACTAAGAAATAACTACTTCAATTGGAGATGTAACTTATTGTATGGAGGTGAGACATGGACTCTCTATCAATGTAATTCCAATATGCTACTGCTGCTTTTAATGAGTCAAAAGATAGAGAATTTCATCACTGAGAAAGAACTATTGCAACTGGAGATGTAATTGTATGGAGGTGAGACATGGACCCTCTGTCAACATAACTTCAATATCCCACTGTTATTTTTAACAAATCAAAAGAAAAAGAATTTTATCATTGAGAAATAGCTATTACAAATGGAGATATAATCTTTTGTATGGATGTGAGACATGGACCCTCTATCAACATAACATAACTGCAATATTCTACTGCTTCTTTTAACAAGTCAAAGGATAGAATTTCACCACTGAAAAATAACTACTGCAACTGGAAATGTAACTTATTGTATGAAGATGAGACATGGGCACTCTATCAACATAACATCAAAGCATTAGAAAAATTTAATTTAAGGAAAATTCTAAATGTACAATGGCAAGATCAGGATACAAGCTAATATATTCTAAAGAAGTGCAATGTTGAATGTTTTCATTGGAAGGATATATCAGAGAATAGAATACATTGGGGAGCTATAATTAGAAAGGGTGTTGAAATATTTCAGAAACAAAAGGTTCTGCAGAAGAATTCAAGACTGCATTGCAAATTATCAAATTAACAGAATAATGAAAGTATAGGTTATATATTCTTGGAAGTATTTGTTGCTCGCTGATTGGTTTTTATAGTCAGTCCAATAGCAAATCTCTAGTGTGCTATGATTTGTTTTATCTTCTTTTTTTATCTCATGGAGTTGAAATGATCTTATTCGCTTGTTGCCACTGAAGATAACAATAGCTCAATTCTGAATTAACAATTTTGACATTTTAGTTAACAATGAGTTAATAGAGGGCGCTTAAATACTCCCTTTTATCTTTACAGAGAATGAATTGAATGATGTAGGGAAGAAATTGAAAAGTGTAAAGGCAACAGATTTAAATGGATGGGCAGCAAAGATGGTAATGAATTTAGGAAATATTGCCAAATTAAAGCTCTTATCATGTTTTAATAAGATGGCACAGAAGAGAGAATTTGTGGATAGTTGGAATAATACAAGAGTAAGGCTACTATTTAAAGGCAAGGATAAGGATTATAGAAAGTTAAGCAATTATAGACCGACAGTGATAACATCAGTGTTGTATCATTTTTTCACATATATGGTGGATGAAAGGGTAGAAAAATGGATGCAGGAAAATATTATAGTGGGAGAAGGTTTTGATTGGATAGGCATATAGGAGATAGTTTATTTGTAGTTACACAGAGTAAATAGAAATAGATTATGGGTAAGTTTAATAAATATGGGAATGAATGGAGCTTTAGTGGATCTTATTAAGAGGTTGTATTAAAATAATTACTATATTTATCATTTAGGAAATATAGAATTAATTAAAAATTAAAAATGGGGTGAGACTAAGGCAAGTATGCATTATGTCAACTATTTTGTTTTTGTTGTATTTGAGAGAAATGGAGAGAGCAATAGAAAGACTAGGAAGAAAGGTGAACAGGGAGTATATATATATATATTATCAGGTCTTTTATTTATGGATATCTTCTTGCGCACAGAAAATAGGGGAAGATGTGAAAGTTATGCTGAAGATGTGCACAAGGGTGGGCAAAGAGATGGGAATTAAATTTAGTGAAGAAAAATCAAAAGTAATGATGATAAATGCTGGGGAAAGAGAAGAGAAAGAATTTTTATTGGGGGATATAAAGTTAAATATGGTGATTAGGTATAACTATTTGGGAATTTTCTTAAGTAATCAAAGAAATTGCTTGGATGAATGGGAGAAAAAAATTGATAAATGGAGCAAAGAAAAGAAAGGGACTGATAAAAAAATTAACAGTGTTTTCATATAACTAATATGAAATAGCAAGAATTGTATGGAAGGGAGTGGCAGTAACAGGGTTATCTTATGGTAATGGTGCATTATTTGTTAGTAATGGGGTGTTAGATTACTTAGAAAAAGTACAATGAGAAGTAGGAAGACATGCATTAGATACAGATGTGTGGATGGAAAAGAAGGAAATTCAAGGAGAAATGGGATGGTCAAGTTTTTATTTGAGAGATGCAAAAAGCAAAATGAAAATGTTCAGTAGATTGCAATTTATAGATAGTAAGAGAATAGCCAAAAATAATATTTAATTCGGTTATGAATAAAGGACAGGAAACAAAATGGGGTGAGAAAAGTAGTATGATATGCAAAAGATTTGAATAAAGATTTTATGTCAGTATACTTGTACAAAAGATGAGAAGATTGGGTTGGGAGGATTGTTGAGTGTTATAGTGACAAAGAATGGGATAGAAGAATAGGTGCATTAATAAAAAATAGGATGCGGAAGAGATGGAGAATTAGTATGAAGAGTAAAAGGAATTTAAATATAAATGGAAGTAAACAGAATATTGGTGTGAGTTAATTTACAATAATAGCAAGGAAAGTAGCCTATTGTTTAAGGCTCGAACAGGATCAATAGCGACAAGAAAATATACACATAAATGGAGAAAATGTAGGTGGTCATATAGGGAAGGCATGAAAAATATTAGGCATTTATATAGAATTTAAATGCTTACAAGCAGAAAGGATACAAATAATAAAATATATATAAATATAAACGAAGTGATTTTATAGAAAGACAATTCTCGGATTTTATGCTGGGTTTAAAAAAAGATAAGAGAGATCTAACTGGGATAGAACAGGATAGAGTAGAATTTGAGAAAAAACTTAAGGGTGGTGAATGGAAAGGGAAGGGAAGGTGGCTAACGGGTTTTTCTGGGCATAGTGACTAAGAGATTCCTGACTTCGATAAAGAAGTAGCCATATCACTTCACACATCACATCAATACTCCAAATTATCTTTGTAATATGTTAATTTCAAATAAAATTAAACGCTCTTATACCACTAAATCTACATTAAATTTATTAACACCTCGGCTTGTGGCTTCTTTTTTTTACAGTGTCATGTATTATTTGATTTGTGAATATTATTCTCATCATTATCAAAAATGTATTAACGTTATATGTAATATTTTCAAGGTTGTTTCCAACTGTATGATATTAATATATCCTGCATGGTTAAAAGCAGTCATGGTGTGTTAGAATCTAGAGTGTGAAGTCTTCAAATTGACAACCCTTGCACTTCCAACACAAACTTTTTATGAACTCTTGAGCAATCAAGTCATTTGATTATGATAAACACAGACCTGTAAAGTATGATCATGTATTTACAATATATATATCATTTTATCTTTCGTATCGCATTGCCAAATCCATATAATATTATTATCATCTATGTTTTTATTTTTACAATGCTTCTTTACACCTACTATTGATGGTTTTGATTGCCCCAACAATCTAGTTCTGAAGAAGATTGCTGGGGCAATTGAAACCATCAATAGTGGGTTGTAAAAAGCATTGTAAAAACTAATAAAGAACATGTATGATATTAATAATAGATACAACTCATTTGATTATGATAAACACAGACCTGTAAAGTATGATCATGTATTTACAATATATATATCATTTTATCTTTCGTATCGCATTGCCAAATCCATATAATATTATTATCATCTATGTTTTTATTACTTTTTACAATGCTTCTTTACACCTACTATTGATGGTTTTGATTGCCCCAACAATCTAGTTCTGAAGAAGATTGCTGGGGCAATTGAAACCATCAATAGTGGGTTGTAAAAAGCATTGTAAAAACTAATAAAGAACATGTATGATATTAATAATAGATACAACTGTTATAGCTTTGCCTGATACCATTGGCAAGGTATAGCATCTGGATGCTGCACAACTATTAATCTATAAGACTTCAGGTCCCCTTTTAGGTTTACCTACCACTTCCACATGAGTTTGCCTCATAGGTAGATACAGTGAGACTTCCAGCTGTTCTGTGACAGCTTGCCTCATGTAAAGGTATAATGTCTCTTCCAGCTGTATTCTGATTGCTTGCCTTATGTCTGATTTAGATTTTAGTAGCTTCCAGTTCTAACATGAACTTGCCTCATGTCTGACTACATGCATACTGTTATTCAAGTCTGTTAGTAGGGTATTATTGTGTGGATTTTATTTCCAACAGAATAACTATTTATAGCTGTATCTCTTTCCATAATGAAAACAATCAGATTTTCTGAGCATCATCACCCATTGGTCTAAATCTGCTATTGGATATATGTTATCTACATCTATTTGTCCATAGTGATGAATGCTCAGGCTGATCAAGGTAAGATGGAAACTGAACTAGTCCATTATTACTTGAAGGTAAGTTGAGATATAACAGTTATATTTAATATTTTCAATGTTGTCTCCAATTTTATGATACAAGTATACCCTGCTTGGGTAAAAGCAGTGATAGTATGTCAGTCTTTGAAGTGTGAGCTTCTCAAAATGGCAACTTGCCAATTTCAGTACTCAAACTGCTTATAAACTCTTGAGGAATAAAGCCACTCGATTAGGACTTAGTGTGATTTCAATTTATGATATTATGAATAGCATTTTAAAATTTGGTAGATAATTTTTTTTTTTATAATTTTAAAAATATATTTTTTATTCGACAAATATTTTCTATTTGTTTAAAACGGCAGTACTGATCACAGTAGATAATTCATAATTTATTCATTTTATCATAGAATACCCATTAAAACAATTTTTGAACCCTTTACAAATCCAGACATTGTTGGAGCGAAAAAAATCACCATGTCCCACGATTCACGTTTTATAGCTGTGTTAACAGAAGGAATAGAACAGGTGAGCTATAATAATAATGTAATACATTGTACAGGCTTAAACTTGCATTTATATATGTAATATATGGAGGGTTCGAACTCAGACTTTCACACGACCCACCACTCTCAGTGCCATCTCATATTGATGACCCACCTCATCACGCACATGTTGAAAAGATAAATAATTACCGATATATGTATTTCATGCTAAACCAGCAATTATCTGTTGGTCTAGATTACTATCCTCACACATATATATATAATCAGTACTCAAGGGTTAAGATAGCCAATCTTTATACTTTAATGGACGGGCTTCAAACTATTCCAACTCACAACGGTTTAGTCTTCCATTTCATTGAAAATCTGATGATGGGAATGTTCAAAGCCCTTGTTAGTGCCAAGTGACTAATATGTCAATATGCGTAGGATGACAACCTTGGCGCTAACAAGGGTTTTGAATGTTCCATCATCAGATTTTCAATGAAATGGAAGGCTGAAGAGTTGTGAGTTGGAATAGTTTGAAGCCTGTCCATTAAAGTATGAAGATTGGCTATCTTAATATAAAGCTGAGAACTGATTATATATATGTGTGAGGATAGTAATCCAGACCAACTGATGATTGCTGGTTTAGCATGAAATACGTATATTGGTGATTATTTATCTTTTCAGCATGTGTGTGATCGGGTGGGTCAGCAATATGAGATGGCACTGAGAGTGGTGGGTCGTGTGAAAGTCTGAGTTCGAACCCCAAATAATAAAGTAAATTATTGTACATGTGCATGGACTGGAATATTCACCTTTCAGTTCCAATATGCTACCATGAGTCTGGTTCACGGTAATTTTTTCAATTCTGGTTCTCACATTTATGTGTACAATAATTTACATTATTTGACAGAGTTATTGTGTTATTTAATTATAATAATAGAGAGACATTTTTTTTTATATTAAATGCTTTTATTGACCATGCACTAGAAAAATATGTAATTGTTTCTTCAACCCAATTGGGCTTTTTAGATTTAACTTGAAATAAAAGCATGGGGGTTGATGGTCCAGAAATTAATTAATCCAGAAATTAATTAAGTCAACCCCCCAATATAAAAATAGGGATTGACTTAATTAATTTCTAAATCCCATGCTTTTATTTCAAATTAAATCTAAAAATCCCAATTGTCGTTGAAACAATTATTATTAATTTTTTTTAGTGCATGGTCAATAAAAATATTTAATATAAAACAATTTTTATCTCTATTATTTTTAAGTTTTTGGCATTGGCATAGTAAATGAAAATGTAAAACTATATCATACTTTAATAATTTTTATTAGTCACTCATTAGACTAAAGATTATCCAATAATGAATAATATTTCCATAGTGTAATTTTTACTACATGCAAGGTAGGGACTAGTTTCTATCCACTTTTAACACCTTGTGGAGAGACATAACCATATGCATGTGACGATAATGACTGGACATATGTAGTTGATACATATATTTTAAACCAGGTGGGAGTACGATTGCTCTGATTATATAAAATAAAATAAATCTCGATAAACTCCAGCTGCACTTTAATATTGCAGCAAACTGGCCCTACAAGTGGAGAAAGTTCATATGATCACCATCTCATGCTAGCACATAACTGTTAGTAAACAGGCAAAAATTCTCCATATAGTAGTGCCACCTTGTGCTAACCAGAGTAGTCAATGGATGCCAGAAGGCTTGTGCATAAAATCCCTATCTAGTGCATACTCATCCAATATCACCGGGCTAGTTTCTAGCTTGTGGCCTTCATCAGTGAGGAGCCTTGGATCTGATATTGGATGAGTAGGCACTAGATAGGGATTTTATGCACAAGCCTTCTGGCATCCATTGATTACTCTGGTTAGCACAAGGTGGCACTACTATATGAAGAGTTTTTGCCTGTTTACTAAGTGGAGAAATAGGTGCTTGTCTTATAGCTAAAGATGCTGTTGTATGGTGCCGTTTTCATGCTAAAACTATAAAATATGAACATTCATGGGCCGTTGCTTTTAATAATTTTTCTGTGCTTTTTTGTAATGTGAAAATAAAAACAAAACAAAATCGTCTTTTTTAAATATTATTTTTTATTAATGTATACAATTTAAATGATAATAATAAATGTAAAATAAAATCAACAAATTACAATTTGATTCGTGTTTTTTATATCGTATACTTTTTAAATTGTGTTACGGCTTTTTTTTATCAATTTTTTATCGGATATTTTTTTACTTGTGTTACGGCTTTTTTTTTATCAATTTTCTATCGGATATTTTTTTACTTGTGTTACGGCCTTTTTTGTTGTTGTTTAACTAAAAAATAATAATCGTAATAAAAGTAAAAGTTGTTACGGTTAGATTTAGGGTTAGTTTTAGGATTAGTTTTAGGGTTAGTTTAGGGTTAGGTTTAGGGTTAGTTTTAGGGTTAGGGTTAGTTTTAGTGTTAGTGTTCTGTTTGTTTGTAATGCTAAAATAAAAAAATTCAAAATTGTAACCGTACTCGGACAGAAGAAAGAAACTCAAACTTTTTTAAACAACAACAAACACATACAAATGTCTTCTTTACTTATTAAACATGTTTATAATATTTGCTTTTTATTAAATTTACAAAAAAAAACTGTATATTTGGACTTTTCTTACTGGATATTTTTTTCGTACCGCTCTTTTTTACTTCAAAAATATACAGACGGTAGAATCTTCTTTGTCTCGTGAGGGGTTACTAACAATACATTACTTGACACGTTACCTAATTGCAACTCAATAAAAACATAGATATTTAACATTTTCCCAAATAAAAGTTCAATACAGTATGTTGTAAAAAGTCTTATAATTATTGTTTTAAAAAATCTGAACATTTCAATAGTTTAAAAAAAAAAATCCAATGAAAACAACATTTCAATACAATTCAAATACAAACTCTCTCATCAAGCCGTAAATATTTTATAAATTGTGCGAATTCGGAAAATGTATTTGCTGCTATGCGACATACATGCTGTACTGCAATGCAACATAGCAGGCTGCATTCTGTAGCACAACAAAAAGTTGTATTATAGAAAACGCAGGTTCGAACGTGTCGGCCGTGGAAACAGCATTTTTATGTGTTTTGGTGCTAAAACTGTGCCATAGAGCAGCATCTTTAGCTAAGAGATGAGTACCGAGAAATCTAATACAGAAGGTGGATAATACCAACAACATCCATAACCAGACAGGCTATACAAAGTATAACCTGCAGCCACCTTTCCAAGCTATAGGACTTTTCATCTGCTAAATTCAAATCCCTTCCATCCAAAGCATTTTTATTTGTTTTGAGGTAAGATCTCAGGCGCCAGCTAATCCCAAGTTATAATTAGCATGCTTAGATGATAGGTACACAATTTAATGCTTGATTAATCCCTAGCGAACTCTTTTATTTAAGTATAAGGAAGGCAAACTATATGTAATGCTTAATGTTTATATTAAACTATAGACTAACTATTAGTGGTATAATTATCAAAGAGAACAGAACAAACCTTACTTAACAAACGATTTATTTAAAACACTTCTAATCAAAAAAAAGTAATAAAAATATTATAATAAAAGAACATAAAATTGTTAAACACACTCCTAGACAAAGATATGTAATAATAAACGATATTATACTTAAAACATTTCAATCTAAATACGCACACACACGTTGAAATATAAATTCATTATTCAATTGAAAGCTTTGAAAATATTAAAATACATTGTGAAAAAATGAAATACACATGCACATATTAGGGTTCATTCTATATAATGACTTATAGGAGACACTTAAAGATTTTTACAGCGATCAACATTCAACAGCCTTATATTCGAATATGATCAGTTTGCCTAATCATCCAGTATCACCGGACTAGTTTCTAGCTTGTGGCTTTCATCAGTGAAGAGCCTCGGATTTGAGACTACTGCACATAGATCTTAGGATCAAATGAAACAGCCATCTTTTACTTGATTAATTAACCATAAAGCTTCGAGTCAAAAATGGAAACATAATGTTTTTAATTCAAGCTCATTGGATTAATAGGGATATTTATGCACAAACCTTCCTACATCCATGACTTGCACTGAGTGGTGCTACTGTACAGAGAGTTTTGGCTCTGAATTCTGTTAACCCTCTCTTTACCAAGGCTAAATCATTTTTTTTTATCTTGTAGATAGTTATGCAGTGCTCCAGTTGATATATATTTAACATTGACAATCATCTATATTTTGGTAAGGTGTCAATATTACACACACAAACATATATCATTAGAAACTAATATCCTATTTAATTATATCTCGACTTGTATTAAGTATTTAAACATTTTATAAGTCCTTACTTTTAATTTTCATTTTTACTATTCTTTACAGCATTTGGTGATGTGGGAATGGTCTTTAGATAAAAATCTACCTTGTCTCATCCAACCAATCAAAGAAGCACATGGAATACAGGTAAAAAACAATTGTCTGTATATACATGAGATTTTCTATATGCTATAATAACTTTTGTTAAGGATTAAATGGAAGTAAATATTAAGCTATCATTTGTGACCACAATCGCAATATTATTTATAATAACAAAGATAAATTCCAAAATCTTAGTTATAAGTGCATAAGTGTTATTTTGAAACATAATTCCTCATCAATAAAAATAAAAAAACTGGTTTGCAATTGGGCATATTATAGCATTATGCCCTCTAATGTCGCCATTGATTTTTTAAAATTACAGTAGATTGCGCTGGTATAGAATGTCAGTTTCATCATTACTATAAGCAACCATTATCAATCTACCAGAGGATGAATGTCTCTCCAATCTCAATCCATCTGCTCTGCTTTCTAGCCTCACTTCTCCACACCACTCCTGCACATTTTATTATTTCATCCATCCATCTCTCATGTGATCTTTTTCTGAGTCTTTTACAAATTTCTTGTAATCCAGTTTAAAGATTCAATTGTACATCTATTATTATTTATTCTAGCAATATGTCTAGCTCAACTCCACTTCAGTCTTTTAATTCTTTCAATAATGTCAGCAACACTTGTTTGTTCTGTTACCTGTATATTGTGTTTTCAATCTCTTCTTGTTACTTCTAACATAATTTCTCTATACTTCTTTGAGTAGTCTGAAGTCTCTGTATTGCTCTTCTATTAAGTGTCCAAGTCTCAGATCTATAAGTAAGAACTTGCAAAACACATTTATTAAAAACCTTCATTTTCTAACACATAGGTATATTTCCTTTTAATATTAAGTTATTTCTACCAAAAGCACTCCAACCAAGTTTAATTCTATGATTAATTTCATTCACTATGTTTTCATCTGAAATAATTATTATTTTCATCTTTTGAGAAAATCCATTGAACATTATTTTAGTCTTTTTAACATTTACTTTTAGTTCTACTTTCTTACTTTCATATGATAACTCTTGCAACATTTCCTGAAGCTCTGGAGCAGTATTTGCAAAAACAACTACATCATCTGCAAATATAAATGACTTAAATAATCTCCATTTATTTTCACTCCTTTAGCTTCCCATTTTAATCCACAAAATACTTCTTGCAACACTGCTATAAAAAGTTTTCGAGATAGACAGTCACCCTGTTTTACACCCTTTTCAAAGTTGACTTTCCCAGTATCATTATATAATCTAATTGTTGGTATTGTATTTTTATAAATATTCTTCAGAATATGACAATATCCCGGTTCTATATCTTGATGATCCAATGCTTTAATCATTGAAGAAATGCTTATAGAATCAAATGCTTTTTCATAGTTTACAAATCTAAAGCATAATGGCAACTCATATTCATTGGTCCTTTCCTTATTATAACTTTGGTCCTTTCCTTATTATAACTTTACTCAATACATGAATATGTTCGACTGTACTAAAATTCTTTTAAATCCAGCTTGTTCTTTTGCTTGGTTGAAATCCAATGTTTGTCTGTAAATGAGTTGTAATTATCTTGGTAAATTTTTTTATAAAGCTGATAAAAGGTTGATAGGTATGTGACTATCAATATCTTCTTTATCAACTTTTTAAAATATTAATGTTAATACTGTATTCTTCCAATCATCTGGTACATATTTATCATTTAAATATTTGGCATATAACTTTGGCAAAAAAATTATATTTCTTCACCTGCTTCTTTTAATATATCGATTATAATGCCATCACCATCTGGAACCTTTCCTTTCTTCATAAATTTAATTGCATGTCTCATTTTTTCATTTAAAATCCTGGTGAATTCAGAAGATGTAGTAGATGTAGGAAATACTTGTTCTTTATTTCTCCATAGTCTTGATAGAATTCTTAACTGATTTCATTTCTCTTTTCAGTAATAGTTCCATCTTTTTTCTTATTGTAGATATGTTTCCTACCATTTGTTCTTTATTTCTACATAAGTCTTGATAGAATTCTTAACCAATTTCATGATTTCATCTCTCTTTTCAGTAATAGTTTCTTCTTTTTTTATTATTGTAGATATGTTTCATACCAATACCAAAATGTTGTGTTACACTCTTGAAACTTTTATTTTCTTTTACATCTTTCCTTGTTATTTCACAATTATACTTTCTTAGACCATTGTCAACTCTTTTTTGCACTATTTTACAAAATTCTTTTTAGTGCATCATTTTTGTATATCTTCATATTCCCTTTTTTCTTCATAAATTATCTAATCTCGATACAAATTTTATTTGTCAATTACTGCTTTTTTCTACCAGCTATTTTTGTTGCAGTTTTTGAAAGTGTATCCATTATTTTCCTATCAATTTCATTCAAATCATGTTCAAAATCTACTAATACTTGAAAACTATTTGCAAGTTCTAATTTAAATTCATTAGAATGTTTCTGAAGATTAGGAATATCAACTGTAAATATTAATCTGAATAATTTTTGTTTCTCTAGTTTGCATTAACATGTATCTTATATCTTACCAATCAATGATCACTTCCTGTGTTGAATTTATTAAGGACATTATAGCCTGCAGAAAGCAATTTATTGACAAATTAACAAAGGCTGAAGACAAAGAAGAAAAGGGAAGATCTCTGAAAAAGAGCAGCAAACAACCTTTATGCAATTGGGGATTAAGTTCTTAGCCAGACATCGAGAATGATAAAAGAGAATAAGGAGACTTGGCAGCGGAATTCAGCAGTACAGGAAAAAATAAGAATAAGAAAATGGCCAAAAAAGAATGGGACAAGGACAGAAAGGTGAGTGGTATACAGCTAATAAAGTAGCAAAGAAAGCTGTTGCCAAAGCCATGTCTGATTCATACTCAGACTTATATGAAAGCTTAGACAAAGAAGAAAGAGTTAAGAAGATTTTGTGCATTGCAAAACGAGCCAAGAATGGTAAAGGTACTTATCAAGCAAATCAAATAAAAGATTTTAATAATAAGGTATTGTGCAGCAAGAATGAAACCATAGCTAGATGACAGCAGTATTATGGGCACCTACTAAATGAAGAAAACTTCTGGATTGATAAGGAAATGGGAATTCCAAATTTGGGTCTAGTCCTAGAGATTAGTGGGAAGAAGTGAGAGAGACATTTAGAAGAATGAAATGTGGAAAATCAGTGGGACCAGAGAATATTCCTGTAGAAGTGTGGAAGGTAATGGGAGAAGAGGGAATCACTTTTCTGACCAAACTTTTTAACAACATCATGGTCACAGAGAATATGGCAAATAAATGGAGAAGCATTTTGGTCTATAAGAACAAAGGAGATATTCTAGACTGTGGTAATTACTGAGGAATAAAGCTGATGAGCCACACAATGAAAATATGGGAGAGAATAATAGAAAATTGGCTATAACAGGAAATAGATCTCAGCAAGGAACAGTTTGGATTCATGCCAGATAGAGGAACCACAGATACAATCTTTACACTATGGCAACTTATTGAAAAACACAGAGAAGTCAACCAAGGAATTGTTCTAATATTCATTGACTTAGAAAAAGCATTTGACAGAGTTCTTACTGATGAACATCGGAGAAATCTCAGGGAAAAGTTGGTCCTAAAATGCATCTGCCTGATCTAAAATATGTTTTGAGGATGTCAAATCAGTATGAGATACTATTCAGGATAAACAGACACATTTCATACAAAAGTGGGTGTGCATCAGGGATCATCTCTGAGTCTCCTACTATTTAATATTGTCATCAATGTTCTAACAGAAGATATCCATACAGAAGAACCTTGGAACATAATGTATGCCAATGATGTTGTGATTGCAGCCAAAGACATCGAAGAAGGTCAGGATAAAATAGAAAAAATGGAGGAAAGCACTTAACGAAGGAGGAATGAGAATTAGCAAAAATAAAACTGAAGTGCTCTTCTATGGAAGTAGTAAAGGGAATGTTATGTTAGAAGGAAAGAAGTTACATGATGCTGAAAAGTTTAGATATTTTGGCTCCTGGATGAGTAAAGATAGGTCATTGGATGGAGAGGTTGTGGCAAGAACTCAAGCTGGATGGAATAATTGGAGAAAGTGTTTCTGAGGTACTCTGCAACAGGAGCATAGGACCAAGACTGAAAGGGAAAGTCTAAAACTGTGGTGCATCCAACACTGATGTATGGGGTAGAAAGATGGCTGACCACCAAGAAAATAGAAGACAAACAATGTGTAACAGAAATGAGAATGCTTAGGTGCAGGAGAAACAGACACATTTCATATAAAAGTGGGTGGTTCAGGAGAAACAGACACATTTCATATAAAAGTGGGTGTGCATCAGGGATCATCTCTGAGTCTCCTACTATTTAATATTGTCATCAATGTTCTAACAGAAGATATCCACACAGAAGAACCTTGGAACATAATGTATGCCAATGATGTTGTGATTGCAGCCAAAGACATCGAAGAAGGTCAGGATAAAATAGAAAAAATGGAGGAAAGCACTTAATGAAGGAGGAATGAAAATTAGCAGAAATAAAACTGAAGTGCTCTTCTATGGAAGTGGTAGAGGGAATGTTATGTTAGAAGGAAAGAAGTTACATTATGCTGAAAAGTTTAGATATTTTGGCTCCTGGATGAGTAAAGATGGATCATTGGATGGAGAGGGTGTGGCAAGAACTCAAGATGGATGGAATAATTGGAGAAAGGGTTTCTAAGGTACTCTGCAATAGGAGCATAGGACCAAGACTGAAAGGGAAAGTCTATAAAACTGTGGTGCATCCAACACTGATGTATGGGGTAGAAAGATGGCTGACCACCAAGAAAATAGAAGACAAACAATGTGTAACAGAAATGAGAATGCTTAGGTTCATCTTGGGTTTGACTAGAAAGAACAAGGTGAGAAATGACATGAGAAAATAAGGTGAGGAAAATCATGAAAAAATGAAAGAATCAAGATTGAGGTGTTTTGGACATGTTAAGAAAAGAGAAGAAAATTACATCGGAAGGAAGATTTTGGAGATGGAATCACTGGGGGAAAAGGTTCAGTGGCAGACCCAAGACCAGATAGATTGACCGAGTGAAGAGGGACCTGCAGGAGATGTCACCACTCAAGGAGGAAATGGCTTAAGACCAAGCAATCTGGAGACAAATGATCTGCACGAGCATCACCACTTGAAGTGGGATTAATCAAGCTGTGGAAGAAGATTATAATCTTGAAATATGAATTTTCTGTTACATAAAATATGATCCAATTCTGCTATATCTTCATTTGGACATTTCTATGTTCATTACCTTTTAACATTTTTCTCAAAAAAAGAATTTGTAATATAGTTTTTCTTTTTCTGCAAATTCCACAAGATTATATCCTCTCTCATTTCTATTACCATAACCAAAATTACCTACAGCACTTTCATCTTTCATTTGTTTACCAATTCTAGCATTAAAGTCTCACATAACAGTTTTAAAATGCCATTTAGTTCTGGTCAAAAGACTTTTGTGCATCCATATAAAAATCTTCCATGAGAACTTGTTGGAGCATAAACCTGAATTATCTGTATTTGGAATTTGCTATTAAGTTGAATAACTACTCTTGCCACTCTGTTTGATACATCATCAATATCCCTATTCCATTTTTAAAATCTTACTCCACTTGTATTTCCCAGTACTTGTGCTTTTGCAGTAGAGTCCATGTCCACATTAAAGTCCAAGAATGGGCTATTTAATATGAGGCAGTTCTTTTTCTCTTCACCTTTTTTTCTACCTTCATTAAGTCCAATAATGTTCTATTTAATATTAGGCAGTTCTTCTTCCAACTATTACAATCTTTCTTCAATTGGAAGTGATCTACAGTTGTAAGTACCTAATTAAAAATTCTTTATCAAATGGCAGCGTGAGTCCACATTCAGGGTATTCTTAACATCTTCCATCTTTGGACACTAATTGTTGTCATGGCTGGTGATTTTACAGCCTCTTGGGAATAAGAGTCATAATTTATTTTTTTGTTTGTCATGATTGTAAATATCTGTTAGAAAAAAGATTTCATTCATACCCACATTTATTCCACCTTATCAGACAACTGAGTGAAAAACCATGAGGTTTTTCAGTAGAAACTCAGAGGTAGAAAGCCAATAAACTCACCTTGCACTGGCTAATATGTGTTGGTGAGCAGCCATCGATGTTCAAATACTATATGAATAATCACATAGTAATAATAGCTGCAATAACAAAAACATATTAAGTGGACATTAGGAATTTGCCCTGCTCACTTCCTTTAAAGCCTCCAAGAGGAATCAAAGGGTCCCTATTCAGTTAATATCAAACTTCTTTCTTTAGACAGAATGACAATTTAAATATAAGTATTTGAAAGATAGCTACGTATAGTTATGCTGAAAAGATTAATGATTAAAAATAAGGTGAAATTAACATTAGAAAGTATGTCATTGTAAGTGGGGTTGAAGTATGAAGAAAAGATATCACCAAGAACTGTTTAAGAAGGAACAATAATGAAGAAAGCATAAAGTTTACTAGTCTTGCCAAATGGTAGTTGGTAAGGGTTTAGAGCAGGTTTATGTCCTAGTTTATCCATACCTAATTGTAATAAGATATTCATTTGCTGAACAATATTATATCAATAGATGGATTGACTGGAAACCAGTTCTGTAATTAAAAAACCTTATAGTTGAATAAAATTTAATGCAGTTGTACATATATTTTGCATTACATTTTCCAAGATAAAGCTCACTGATTTTTTGAAGTTGCAATTTGAAAAGATTTTTTAAGATTGATTCGTATTGATACTAGGAACAATAGCAAGTTAATGTATTAACACTGCATAAAGAAGTTATTAATTTGTAATAAGCATAAAGAATTTGTGAGTTTAAGGTACTTCATTATAATACATATGTAACTTCTCAATGTGGTTTTATTAATTTTATTTTTTAATTGCTATATAACGTGGGTGGCTAACAGGTTTTCCTTTGCTGAGAGATTCTTGACTTCATTTAAGGAGAAGCTGCAGTACATCACATCACATTAAAACTTACACTAGGTGGCGAACAACATAATAATAAAAAAAAGAATTTGCTGCTGAATAACGTTATGTACGTAAATGACATGAGATTCTAGTCGGTTTTAAAATAAATTTTGGATTGAATTTGTCTTATATTCTGTTTTTTAAATTATAATTTTTATGTTTAATAATAAATAATTTTTTAAAATTTGTTGATTTGTAGTTTTTCCATGTTGTATATATCATTGTCCTATGGATCTGATTTCGGATCGGGAGGTCCCGGAATCGATTTTGGGGTTCGGGAATCTGCTGCTTTAACTTCCTGTGAACTCCTGAGCAATAAAACCATGTCATTTTTTTATTCTACTGTTGTTATTAAAAATATTTAATTTTTGATTTGATTTCATTTTTTCATTACAAATAACTTTCCACAACTATACAAGTAATGTTTTAATAACATGTATTAAACAATAAGTAGGTGCAAATACATTCTGGGGGATTTTGATGATCATTAAAATTCAACTATGTAATGCTAAGGGTATAAACCCAGTCATGAAACAAACCGAGTTTGAAAATATTGCAAAGATAATTCATAAACAAAATTCCTAAAGAATACCTTGAATGAACTTGCAAACAAAGCATCCCTTTTGTTATATCACTGCTCATCTATTTTGTCAGATAAAAGGTCTTTCACCTGACATTTAGTTTATTATACAATACTTCAGTTTCTTAATTCTGACATCATTGAAATAATTAAGATATTAAAGTAGATTTGAGCTGGACATATTGCTAGAAGAGATGATAATACATGAACAGTTGAAATCTCAACTAGAATTTTTAAATACCTAGAATGAGACCACGTGTGAGGTGGATGCATGAAATAAAGAAGTGTACTGGGGTGATGTGGAAAAAGAAGCTAGAGATCTGAGATGGATTGAACTTGGTGAGACCTTCATCCTGCAGTGGATCAGTAATGGCTGAAAATTTAGGAATTCCAAGATATTTTAAAAGACCTAGAATGAGACCACATGTGAGATGGATGGATGAAATAAAGAAGTATGTTGTGGTGATGTGGAGAAAGAAGCTAGAGATCTGAGATGGATTGATCTTGGAGAGACCTTTATCCTGCAGTGGATGATCATATAATAACAAATCAAGTATGAATACTTCGAAAAGACAAAACTTTTTGTTTGCAGCGTTTTTTTAATATTAATCAAACCAGTTTATAGTTTCAAATGTTAATTTAGGTAAAATACTAATAATTTTAAAGAGCCTGCAAATGATTTGATGACTTATAAAGGATGTAACACTAAGAGTGTAGGCATGTTTCATTTAACAAGTCCAAATATTTTATTAAGATAATTAACAAGCAAAATCCCCAAAAAATCATGCCCACTTTTTTCTCAATGCCAATCTATTTTGTCAGGAGGAAAAACTCATTCTTACCAAATCTTTGGTTTGTTCAAGAAATAAATAAAACATTTATATTACATAATCACTATTTCCTATGCTGATACAATCTGTTAAAATAGTAGCAAACTCCATACAGTAGTGCCACCTGGTACAAGACATAATCAATGCATACTAGAAAGTGTGCATACAATCCCTATCTAGTGCCTATTTATTCACTGATGAAAGCCATAAGTGAGAAACTTATCTGTGGATATTGGATGAGAAGCACTAGATAGAGATTTTATGCACAAACCTTCATGAACCCATTGATTTTGAAGGCTTGCACTTGGTGGCACTACTGTAGATTGCAATTTATGGATAATAGAGGAATAGCTAAAATAGTATTTAATTGGGTTATGATAAAGGACAGGCAACAAGATGGGTCAGGAAGGTAATACGCTATGCAAAAGATTTGGATAAGGAATTTACATCAGTATACTTATATAAATGAGGCATATATTTATATAGTGCTATGTTTACAAATTGTAATAAACAAAAGATTAGCCTTTCAAGCTAACGTACATGCGCTTTTTACGAATGTTAATAATACAAAGGTGGAATGATTGTGTTAAGAGAATTGTCAAGTTTTATAGTGGCATGGAATGGATAGAAGAATAGAAGCATTAATAAAAAATAGGGAGATGGAGAACTAGTATGAAGAATAAAAAGAGTTTAAATATATATGTAGAAGTAAACAGCATATTGGGTGCAAGTTAATTTATGATAATAGCAAGAAAAGTAGTTTATTGTTTAAGGCTCAGACAGGATCTTTGGCAACAAGAGGATATACACATAAATGGAAAAATATGGATGAATTAGTCTTTAAGTTACACAAGGAAAGCAGAGACATTATTAGGCATTTTTTTTAATTGAATGTAAATGCCTGTGAGCAGAAAGAGTACAAATAATGTTGCAGGAGAATAAATATAAACAAAGTGAGTATACAGAAAGTGTGTTCTTTGTTTTTATGCAGGATTTGAGGAAAGATAAAGGGGAATTTAGATATAAAGGCCATAGCGTTGACAAAGATTATGTTGTAGAAATGGGATGGAGCAGGATACTGAAGAATATGGGAAAAATTTAGGGTGAGGAATGAAAAGGGAAAATGCATTGTGACTGAGAGAGTCCTGATTCCAAACAAGGAGAAGCCACAGTGCATCACATCACATACTGTTTTAACAACTTGTGTAAATATAGGCAATGGTTATCATGTGATGCTTAATTATTTATTACCTATCCTTTTCGTAGGATGATGGTGACTATAATTCTTAAAAAGCCAAAGATACCAAAATATATTGTAACAGTATGAAAAGGAGAGCTGCTTTAACCAAATCTAGAGGTGCAGGTAGAGGGGGTTCGAACCTCATCTACTCCTCCAGATTGCTACTAAGTGACTTACTCCTCAAACCTCACTAAAATTTATTCTTAATGTATGCCCGTGATCAAGGAGAGACAAGACTAAGGAGGAATTTGAACATGTATATATTGATCAGGTTTACTGAAGAAAACAATGCTACGGAGTTTTAATAATAGTGAATGAAAGACAAAAGAAAAACTTTATTATTTTACATTTGCAGAGTACAATGAATTGATTAATTGCACTGCAGGCTAATTTCCTGCAACTATATCCAGATATGAAAGAAAGACCCTTTAAAAAATGACTTCACATTATAAGTTGGGAACATTTCTAGCCATTGGACAGGTTACATGATTGAAAGAGAGAGACAGACATAATTAACACTATGGTGAGATTACATGATTCGGATATCCAGGCAAACTAACTAAGATATTCTTAGGAAAGCATTGAAAATACTGTCCTATGCTACTAACAAAAATTCAATAGTGACCCCTCCTACTGATATTTTCAGTCTTGATTTAGACACTTCAATAATATTCTGCAGAGAAAGACTTTGAAATAAATATAAATATAAAATATTACATACTAAGATGGCAGAACATTGTGGGAAACGATAAGGCCTGAGACACAAATGGTTACCAAGAGCTAACACGAGACTGGATAGCTCTCCACCTCTAAAGTGAGTTAGAGAAATGAAATTCGTTCGCTAACCATGTGATCCAAATTCAGGCATGGAGTTTTGTTGCTTATGTCCAGTTCTATATATATGAATGAGACGAGATCCAATTTTTATTAATCTTCATTGCGATCCTGAGGTGGGTATGTTAGCTTATGTAGACTTGGTGAGGAAAGTGCCAAAATGTGCAGAGACTTGCCCATAGATCACCCAGTATGCAATATAATATAAATACGGTCCAGCGACCTTTAAATTTAAAATAAAAACCTTAGGTAAACATATACAAAACATTATGAAAGTCCAACCAAAAAAAAATAAATCCCTTATAAAATAATTGTTATTTTATTTTCCAATACAATTAAATCATTTATGCAAAGGGATGCACATGTTAAAAAAAAATTAGTTAATGTTCAGCCAGCCCACCATAGATTTAATACAAATCCTTTTCTATAACTTTAATATCGATAAAAACAGACGACTGTACACTCTCTTTTACAGCTAGATGAAAAACGGAAGTTTTGTTATTTTACATTCTTAAAAAAATACACATATATGTTTTAATAGATGAAATACACAGGCTTATATATACCTGTGTCTATATATGTAATAGACAGGGTATGAGCACAGACTTTCACATGACCCACCACTCTCCACACTATCTCATAATACTGATACACCTGAACACACATATGTCGAAAAGATAAATAATCACCAATATATGTATTTCCTGCTAAACCAGCAATCATCAGTTGGTCCAGATTACCATCTCTACACATATATGCTACAAGTGCTCAGATATATATTAAGATAGCAAATCCTCCTACTTTAATGGACAGGCTTCAATGTACTCCACTCTCCAACTCTTCAACTGTCCATCCAATTGAAAATCTGTACATAAGGGGTCAGATTGACCTTTAGGTCAACATGGGTGTGACAACAATCTCAGCCTAAGGGTGGCCTTTGAGCATTCCATCATCAGATTTTCAATTGGATGGACAGTTGAAGAGTTGGAGTGTGGAGTACATTGAAGCCTGTCCATTAAGGTAGGAGGATTTGCTATCTTAATATATATCTGAGCACTTGTAGCATATATGTGTAGAGATGGTAATCTGGACCAACTGATGATTGCTGGTTTAGCATGAAATACATATATTGGTGATTATTTATCTTTTCGACATATGTGTGTTCAGGTGTATCAGTATTATGAGATAGTGTGGAGAGTGGTGGATCATGTGAAAGTCTGTGCTCATACCCTGTCTATTACACATATATGTTTGTAACCTTTTTTGAATTGAATTAAGGAGAAATATATATGGCAAAGAAATATAGATAAGGGCTTCTCTTTTTTTTTAACAAAAGAAAACTAAATCAAATCTTTAATCATTAAATCTCAAGTCATATACCAACTAACTAGAACTTAATTGGTCATTATTAATCAAAAGGGGAGGGGTAGAATTTACGCTTTCTGCATTTTATTTTTATTTTTTAAGTGTCATAGCATTGGACGGGATGCAAACCCGCACCCCGGGCAACTGCCTGCAAGTGCAAGGCAGTCGCACTGACCTCTCGACCACCAATGCAAGACACAAGCATTTTTTTTTGTCTTTAAAACATATATATAAAATGAAATGCTTAATTATAAATGTACAATGATGATCAAGTTTATTGAGGCATTTTCATCTAACTTAAGAAGCTTCATCGGCATTATACATATTAAGCCCAATACGAATTACAAATTTTTTTTTAAAAAAAAAAACCAATTTATTAAATGTTCAAATAAAAAACAACAACATATATCTACATTTACTTTGAGAAAAGACAAACACATTTCAAATAAGAGGATTGTTACCGGTAACTAGAGTGCATGTGTCAAGATGGGTTCCATTAATGTTGCATGGCAGTTCCTTTTTTTATTCATATTTCCATAGAAAGAATTAATTACTCCAGGGTAGGCATTTGTCATGCATTTTTTTTTGGTTCTTCGGCTGGCTCACATCTTTATGACTCCATTCCCAGAGATGGGAGAGTGAAGTCAAAGTAAATTACCCCAGCATTTCTGTAGAGTAAGAAAGTTCTGGATTTGAGTACATGTAGGGCAAATAATCTACAGCAACAATGAAAAGGCAGCAAGCAGGAATTCAAAAAATGAATTTCTTTTTTAAAAGAATAATTTTCAGCCGATTCTAGAAATTCTTAATATAAGAGTCCTTAGCAAAAGCTTCAGCAGATTTTTCAGACTGAAGAACAAAAGAAAAGTTCTTTATTTATATTACTTTTTCCCAATTGTGTTTTTAATTAAATTACTTATTAGTAGCCTATTGTTTCAAATTTTTCCCTGTTATCTATTTTTTTTTTAATTAAAATCTTTCAAAAAATAATTGCATTCTTTAATGAGTTATGTTTAATTACGAAAATTTATCTTATCTCTTTCTAACATTATATTTTAAAATTAAAGAAAAATTAAAAAAAAATTCTCTTATTTTTTTATATTTTATTTCATTAACTTTTTTCCCTTCTTAAAATAATTGCCCTTAAAATAATATATAACTGTTGATGCAGGTCATTCTTTAAGTTTGAGAAAAACATACCTTCACTGTGGTTGGACTTAGGGTCTTAGTTAGTCGACAGTGAATGGTAAAGACAGCATATATATATATGCACAGCTTCAATATAGATACTGAACTGAGTTCAGATTTCTATGGTTATCTAAGCAAATTATCTTGAGTTGAAAACATGATTGTGTTTTAATTTGGGGCTCATAGCTTTATAGTTAATTATATAAGTAAAAGATGGTTTATAGAGAGGGTTGCATTATATCCAAAGATCTAAATGTAATGCTTTCAAATTCAAGGCTTTTCACTGATGAAAGCTCCAAGATAGAAATTAGTCTGGGGATATTGGTTGAGTAGGTACAAGATACAGATTTTGTGTAAACATTTAACCTTCATTGATTACTATGGCTTGTACTAGGTGGCACTATTGTAAGGAGTGCTACAGTTTTAAGCACTGATATTTGAAAAGGCTGAAATTCTCTATTAGTGATTTTTGTTTTGATATTTACTAAGCCAGCTTAAAATTTCAAATATTAATTTAGATAAGCCATGAAATTATCTTTTAGCTGACAAACAAATTGACATTGATATAAGAAAAGATGGCACTGTTTGCAAGTTCATTTAAAAAAGAATAAAGAATAGGGAGTTAGAGAGATGGAGAAATAGTATGGAGAATAAAAAGAGTTTAAGTATATTGTAACGGGCACATACAACGTTACATTATTTTTTTTATTATTAAATATGAAAAAAATAAAAGTTCGCAAATAAAACTTCTTTTTTAAGAATTAAAAATTGAAAATTAAAATTCTATACTAAACTCATACATATATAAAATCGCGCAGATGAAAAAAATTATTAAAAAAGAAACTTTATAAAAAAAAAGAAAAAGTATTTTAAAACTAAATTGTCAGTAAAGATTTAAAGATAAAAATATATCTAAGTTTGTACAAAACGAATTAATTAATGCTATTGAAAAATGGAAATGATTATTTTAATTAGTCCAAGTGAACTAGCCCTTGGGCATTTAAATGTATAAGCAATGGTCAGATAGGAAAACAATAGAAACTAATAGCAAATAAAAAAAAATCCCTTAGGAATCGGATCTCAACGAAAGGGTCTTCATCATCATGACGTAATGTTGAGTTAATCCGCAAAATTAATATAAAAGGAAAGGTTTGGAAATAAAAAAGGGGAATTATTATTAAGAGAGGACAGAGATGTGTTAAGTCAGAGAGTTGGAGGTGAAGGGATTGAATGACGCACTTTCAATTCCTTCAGTGGTTATAAAAAAAGAAAGAGAAATGACCGATCGTTTTCTACATTAAGGACCAGCTAAAGTAAAAGACCTCCGGATAAGTAAAAAACAATGGCTAACTGGATACCAATATCTTCAGGACAGCATGGGAATTCCCGTTCAAAATTACAAACAACTACAAATTATGGACCTTTTTAAAACCATAAGAACTTTATATAATTCATGAACATTAAATTAAAAATGTTCCTTATTTAAAATAATTGCAATAAAATCCTATCTGACCAACTTTATTTATTAAATAATTTAATATATCCAGCACACAGTTCTTCTTTTCAAAATAGTTCATATATATCTAATATAGAAATAAAACAAACTAACTCCTTTTTAAAACTTGATTTATTATGACTATAATCATGAAAAAGAAATCCGACGTTTCAACTATTTTTTATAGTCTTTTTCAAGGCACACTAAAATAATATATATATACACAATAAATATCACATATTCCAAAAAAAAAAAAAAAATTAAATTAATTAAAAATTACAAAATATATCCATAACCAAAATTTTATTTTTTTTTTATTTTTTTTTTACCTTATCTCACTCCCCTTTCCTATTACAACCACAACTTAAACACAACTAATTCCTTTTTAAAATTCTATATATATCAAATAAAAACTTTTAATTAAAAACTTATTATTTTCTTTTATCTTTTTCTATTAACATCCTATTTAATTATGGTTTTATTTCATTTATGTATACACCCTCTTTTATTATCCTTTCATTATATGACTTAATACATTCCAAAGGTTTTATTTCAAAATGCCCATGCTTAAATTTATTCTTATGAGTGTAAATAGCAGAATTTTTATCACCTAAATGCTATTTATATTCATAAGAATAAATTTAAGCATGGGGATTTTGAAATAAAACCTTTGCAATGTATTAAGTCATATAATGAAAGGATAATAAAAGAGAGTGTATACATAAATGAAATAAAAACAGAATTAAATAGGATGTTAATAGAAAAAGATAAAAAAAAATAATAGGTTTTTAATTAAAAGTTTTTAAATGATATATATAGATTTTTAAAAAAGAAATTGGTTGTGTTTAAGTTGTGATTGTAATAGGAAAGGGGAGTGAGATAAGGTAAAACAAAAGAAAATTTTGGTTATGGATATATTTTGTAATTTTTAATTAATTTAATTTTTTTTTTTTTTTTGGAATATGTGATATTTATTGTGTATATATATTTTATTTTAGTGTGCCTTGAAAAAGACTATAAAAAATAGTCGAAACGTCGGATTTCTTTTTCATGATTATAGTCATAATAAATCAAGTTTTAAAAAGAAGGAGTTAGTTTGTTTTATTTCTTTATTTATTAATAAGTAATTTTAATTTGATATTTCTTTTGTAAAATCATTTCCATTTTTTTGTTCTTTTAAGTTTTTATTATGATTTCTGTTTTTCGTTAAATTAAATTATATAAATGTTAAACTTAAGTTGGGCATGAATGGCTAGTGGCACCCTGTAGTGTAGATATGTTAAGTCTCCCTTTTCTCCAGATCATTATAATATATAGAAATAAACAGACTATTAGGTGTGAGTTAATATATGATAATAGTAAGGAAAGTAGTTTATTGTTTATGGCTCAAACGAGATCTTTAGCTACAAGAGAATATATATGTAAATGAAAAATATGGGTGATTTATTTTGTAAATTATGTAAGGAAAGAATAGAAAATATTAGGCATTTATTATTTGAATGTAAATGTTTGAAAACAGAAAGGGTACATATAATGAAGTTATGAAAGAATAAATATGAAAAAAGTGATTATACAGAAAGTGAATTATTGGTTTTTATGCTGGGTTTGGAAAAAGAATTAGATATTAAGGCTATAGAGTTGACAAAGATTATGCTGTGGAAATGGGATGGAGCAGAATATGGGAAAACTTAGAGTGGGGAATGGAAAATTAAGTGGCTAACAGGTTTATTTGGGCATAATTGCTTAGATATTCTTGACTTCATTTAAAACGAAGCCACACATCACATCACATCAATGAGTCTTTAGGAATCCTGCTTATGAATTATCTTAACATATTTGTTTGCTCCAAGAATGGCTATGAATACATTGTATTACAAATGCCAATGTCAATAAGTGATAACATTATGGTGATTGTTGTCATGATATTGTCTTTTCTTAACAATTGGCATGAGTGGTTCTTTATTTTGATCCTTAGTTTATACCTACATGTCATTAATAGTTTACATCTTATGTGATAAAAATACATATTGTAATATAATAGAAGTTATTCTGCAGTACTGAGCTTAACATTTGATGTGAATATAACAATTGCACAAAATTGGATTCTTCTTTTTCTCTAATCATCATATGTGTCTGGATCTAGGATCTTCATTCTTATCATTATATAAGTCAAGAGTATATTTGGACAGTTGTGATATAACTTTTATTTCAGAAACTTTTTAGGGTTTTATTGTAGAAAAGTGTCACAACAGTGTGTGTATATCTGTATATATATTTCGAGACCAAAAAACAGGAATATTTGTCTGAAGGTTTGTAATGGTGGTATATTATAAAATGTGATATGTTGGACTATTTCCATCATTTATGAGTGAATGTTGAATGTATAGAAAATTTTAAACTTTATTTAATCTTGTTTGTATTTGGAAAGTTTAAATAAAGTTTAAAATTTTCTATACATTCAACATTCACTCATAAATGATGGAATTAGTCCAACACATCACATCTCAAAAAACAGGAACATCTATTATATTTTTTGGAATCATATAATATTGAAGATATATGACAGGTGTTCCTATTCGTTTGTCTCAATATATATAAATTATAACTTTTTGGGCTGTACCATGTATTATTTCCCACTAAACACCGAAATTTCGATGGACTAGCATCCGCCATTATCAAGGTTAACTTTTGAAAGAAAAACCGTTAAATCTTAAATAATAACGTGACTGTGTGCGAAATGAGAAATAAGATACAATTTGAAGTAGTTCAGCATTCACAATATGAGGCTTATCAAAATGTTTATTTCCCTCAGTATTTTCACCTATTAATTTTAAGTTAATATTAGATAAAATGAGAGGTTTCCACATAGCTGGAATATGTTGTGTTTCGTCAGCCCTATTTAAACCAGTAGGTCTCTTTAATATTTCATTTGACTCTCTCATGGTTCTTAAATCATATCTTTCCAAATTAGCAAGTATTTTTGCATTGTCAAAATCAGGTTTATATATATATATACACATACCCACGCATATATGCTTACAAGTTAATTACATTCTACACATTTTATATTTGTTTTGAAGTATATTTTTAATATTATATTAAAATGTATAATAGAAAAAGAATCGATGTTATTTTTAATTAATATTCTCTTTATACTTGTCAAATGATTATCAACTTATTCTTCTATATGCATTGATAAAGTTGTAAAATGTTAAACAAATCCATCTTTCTTTTCACTGTTATAATGCTTCTTTTATTCAAATTAGTTTCGATTGACCTGAAATCTTCTTCAGAACTATAAGGATGTATAATGTTACTTTGTTAGTTTATATGATAAACTATCAGTGCTTTCATGTATTTATACATATCTTTTATATATATATATTTTAAGTGTCATAGCATCGGCCGGGACGTGAACCCGCAACCCGGGCAACTGCCTGCAAGTGCAAAACAGTCACGCTGACCTCTCGACCACCAATGCAAGACTATTTATACATATCTTATAGTTCTGAAGGATATTACTGGTCAATCAAAACTATAAAATTGATTAATTTGAATAAAATAAACAAATGTTGTTACTGTATATTAAATTTTAAAACAAAAATTAACTAATTTTTAGGAATATATTACATTCAGTCTGCAGGATTCCTCTAGATTAATGACCAATGGAGATTACCAAGTTGTATTTTACAAAACTGTGAGTAGATTAATATAACTTTTCCTTATGTGTGTGTATGTGCTTGCAAGTATTTGTAGTCAAACTGCTGACTCAATTCTCTAAATTACATTTTCATGTGTTTAAAAATTTTAACTAAATGTGTATACTATTAAACTGGAACAAACTTGTCAATAATATTTACTTGTAACCTTTGGTCTTATATTAAAATGATCAATTGTTCATCATATGATCACCATTCTTTATGCTTACACAAGCTGTTTACACAGAGGCTAAATTCTCCATACACTAGATCCTAAGAACTAGATGAAGTGCTCTCAGATCCAAGGCTCCTCACTGATAAAAGCCACAAGCTAGAAACTAGTCTGGGGATATAGGATGAGTAGGCACTAGATAGGGATTTATGCACAAATCTTCTTGCATCCATTGATTGCCCTAGCTTGCACTGAGTGGCACTACTGTATGGAGAGTTTATCTTCTGTGTAAGTTTTAAAAGAGATAGATCTTGGTGAATTCCAGGGCCAGTAAGTTTCAGAGTCTTCCCCTTTGCACTAAATCATGCATGTTTAATATGCAGTGATAGAGTTTTTAAAACCCACCATAAAACTGGACAAATTACGGAAGTTCACTGCCACGATTTATTTAACTTCAACATATTTTCAAAATATAACATGAAGTGAAATATCATATTAAGGATATACATTTTCTCTAAGTTCCATTAAAAAAAACGATTCAAATTAATATAATTTGAAAGTTGTACTAAGGTAATATAAATTTTATTTGAATTTTGAAGTTAGAAATGAAAATTACTCTTACTAATAACTTATTTATCCTTGCTGAAATATTTAATATTATTTTCATACATTGGTTTATTTATGCTTATTTACCACTGATAATTATTTTATTCTATATTTTATAGAATCCTGCAAAGGAAAGCTGTACATTATGTGCTCCAACACTAACTCCTCAGGTAAATCCAATCTTCACACGCACGCTCACACGTTTGTTATAATGATATTTTTTATTAGTGAAAAATGTATTGCAGTTACCAAACATTTCAGTTAAAATTACAATTGCCTTCAATTTAATGTTATAATTGTCATTATACACATGAAAAAATTGCAAAGCGGAAGTAACCCCCCCCTGCGGAGTTACGCAACGTCAATATTTGCGTAGCGTCAAAAACCAATTGGGCTCTGCTGTTATATAAGTTTAATTTTTGAATATATTAAATGGTGATTGCAGAACATTTAGTCTGTACATAAATTAAAACAATAGACAAAATTCACCGTATAATTTAAAAACCAAGATATAGCAACAGAACCCAAGGATAGAATGATACCATTCTATCTTTTCATTGGTTTTTGACGCTACATACATTTTGATGCTATATAACTCAGTGGGAATTAGTTACTTCCACTTTGCAAATACCGATATTGAAAAGTTACGATTAATTTTTTAATGTTGAAATTTTTTAGTACATAATACCTCAAGGAAATGCGACACGGAATGCAAAAACGTATATGAGATATGCTTAAAATCTGAATAAAGTTCGCAATTTTTGCCTAGTGCGCTCTCGACTAAATTATATTAGTTATAGTCATGACATCTGATAGAGAGGAGAAGATTGCCAGCTTTATAGGAAAAACACGAATGGGTAATTAGCATAATTGAATAGCTAATTGTTTGCTTAAGTAGACCTTTTTTTTTGAGAGGAGAGCGTTAGTCTTTCTTGTTCTCTCATGATGTGCCAGGCCTCTTTCAGTTTATGCTTGGCATCATTGCACTCTAAGCATATAATGGTAGTAGACATAGACATGAAGATATGACCGGAAGTGAATTGGTGCTCATTTGGGTTTGAACATGGCTATATATGTACTGATATTGTGCTAATCGGGTAGACAAGTTGGCCCTCAATTTATTTATTATTTAAATGAAAGACTTGTAAAAAAATTAATTAAGAATTATGGAAAGAAATAGAAACTAATGACATATTCTAATATTCTACGTAGTTGCTTCTGACAATACTCATGAATTACAATAAATATCATCATTTTTAATTTTATTTTAAATTTAAACAATAATGTTCTTTGTATTTATATATTGGACTACTTCCGTCATCTAATGTAAGTATTGAATGTCTTTACAAATATTTAACTTTCTTTAAATATTCAAATACATTCAACTGTTAGTAATAGCATACAAGATACTAACAATTGAATGTACTTTGAAAATTTAAATAAAGTCAAATTTTTCTAAAGACATTCAATACTCAATATTAGATTATGGAAATAGTCTAATAATATAAATACACCATTACCACAAACCTTCAGGAAACAATAATGTTTTTTGTTTTACTAACTGTATTTTAGACCAACTAGTCAGTGTGAACATCCTTCTGAATGAAAGAACAATTATTACTAACATTACTGAAATAATTGGAAGACTAAATGGGACTGACCAAGATTAGATAAGATGTCAATAGATGAAAACTTAAAAGTGTTAAACTGGATCTTAAGAGATCGTAGAAGACTTAGAAAAAGACAACTTTGTGAAATGTATATAAGAGATAGGAGGTTTGTTGGAGTGAGTGGAGATGATATATCACAGATAGGGAAAACTAGATTAAAACAAGAGCATTGGGATAAGTTGGAAATAATGATGATGATGATGAATTTAATATCGTTTAGTAGTGACAGGATCAATACATCTATTTGGTGTTTGCCATTATTATCTTTCTATCATTACAAGTTTTCAGATGATTTTTATTGTATGGTGTGCAGCTAGGGACATACTATATTTTTGAATTGACAACAGGATTCATGACTTAAAAGTTCATCAGTCATTCTGATAAGATTGTTGAAGAAAATTGATCAATATCATAGAAACAAAAATTTAGTAAGAAGTAAAGTTAACCATGGATCCCAGTCTCATAAGAACATGATAACTTATTCCTATTAAAGGAGAAGGCAATTTCATATTATCATTGCACTTATTATTTTTACACTTGGTCCCCATATCTTATTAACTGAATTATTTAATGTATGGTTTTTTAAAAGCTAGTTTAGCTATTAACAAATATAATATAATGAGTGTGTGAATAGTTCCAAACAAGCTTTTTTGATAACATGGATAAGAGAAAGCATTTAAAATCTATATCTAGAATTATCCCTATACCCAAACCGTTTTCACACTAATGGCTCTCGTCAGTGAAGCACTAGAACATTCAGAGATCTAAAATATAAATTCAAGCCCAGCATTTATCGAATACTTACTTATTAAATAGAAAAATCTGAAATTTTCAGACCACTGTATGTCTTCAAATCTAGCTATCTAACTTAAATAGCCATATGGGATTGAAGTAAATTCAGATACACCATGCATTAATAGTCTTAGCAATATAACATTGCCAAAGCTGTAAAAGCCAAACTACAATAGTAAGAAAAACAAACGGTACTTAGATATTAATTAGTCCTGTGACACAGAAAACGTGTTAGACCTGCTGCAACTTTTCACATTTGTATCAATCCGCTGATAACTTTGTAATCTTGTGATCTGATCAAAATAACGTGTATGCAGATTATATACATATTTTCGCAAAAATTTAGAAAAATAACATGTATATGAATCTATTGTATGTGATATTTTACCAAGATTACAAAGTTATTGGCAGGCTGATACAAATGTGAAAAGTCGCAGCAGGTCTAATAGATTCTCTGTGTTATAGGATCAATAAAAACTAAAAATCATTTTTAAGTAATTAACATGAGATGCCATTAAAAAAACCATAAAATTCGGTAAATTTCCATAGTAATTAATACGAGATGCCATTAAGCAAAAAGCCAAAAAATTCAGTAAATTTCAACAATTTTTTGATGTATTTTACCATAAATATATTACAAACTAAAAATCATTTTTAAGCCATTACTATGAGGTCCCATTAAGCAAACAACTGTAATATTCAGTAAATTTCAACAATTTTCGAACGTATTTTACCATAAATTTATTACAAACAAAAACAATTTTAAAACAATTAGAATGAGATGCCATTAAGGAAAAAACCCTCATAAAATTGGTAAATTACAAACAATTTTTGAATGTATTTTACCATAAATTTATTACAAACTAAAAATCATTTTTAAGTAATTACTACGAAATGCCATTAAACAAAAAGCCGTAAAATCGGTAAATTTCAATAATTTTTGAACGTATTTTACCATAAATATATTACAAACTTAAAACAAATGATGTGAGATGCCATTAAGCAAAAAGCCATAAAATCAGTAAATTTCAACTGTTTTTGAGTGTGAAAATATACATTTAATAGATGTTAATGAGCTAATAATTTGTAAGCAATTCTGTGATATATAATTAAAAAAAATAATGAAATACATATGGCATTTTCAATAAATATATATGAAATTTACATGGAAAAGTATTATTAAATTGTCAAAATTTCTAAAATATTATTCATGAAAAGATAAAATACACAAACATGTTACTTACTATGCAATATATATCAGGAATTGTTATTTTAAGTAAAAGGTTAATTAATTTTTTTTGGACAAAATGGAGATTGGATGTTAAAATTTTACACGTTTCACCTCTGAAATGACTGCACAATGGCAGAAAGTATTGTGTGAATGGGATTTGGTCAAAACCAATAATAGATATATGCACTTTTTTGAAAGAAGTTTAAAAAAAACAATTCCCCCACAAAATAAATAAGCGAGTTTTATTACTACTTCATACTGGTGGCCAATTCTTTTTAATATCATTTAATATGCAAATGAACATCTTCATCTTTATGACATCTATGCCACATAAATTCTGCCAAATACAAATCCAAATGTTGGCAAGAATTCCCCCATTGTTGCTTGTTGTGCCATTCTGCAGAACCCCAAAACCTTTCAATGTTTTGGATGTGGATGCCTGTTTCAGAATTAATGAAATTGTATTTGTAACTATAACGGAAATATTCATAACTAGTACTTTTCAGTTCTTCAGTTTTGTATACTTTCCAACAATTGGAATATATTGTCAAACCCTTGTTTACATTTTGTTTGATGGCTTCCATGAGAGTTGCCGCTGTTATATCACCAATTCTAATGATGAAACATCCATCAGTCTCTCTGCACAAACCACTGAATATCCACTGTTCAGGGAGAATGCATTCGGACTGGTTTTTCAGCTTTCACATGCAAGCATTGCAGTCATACAAACTTCCCACATATAATTGTTCCAGTCAATCACTTTCTTATCTGCTAAGCTGATGGAGGTTAACTTCCGAGCCCAACTGTATATAAAATGTATGGCAGTTAGGAAAGGGATTTAGAAACCCTCTAACCATATTCCCTTATTAATGACGATTCTACTGCTATATCCTTGAACGTTGCAATGCCATTGCCTGTCTGAGATATGAATGTACGTGATCATAGGATGCACATTTGAGCATATTTTTTGAGATGGTAAGATTCATTTTTCTTGGAAATATGCTACCTCATCAGTTTGACTTGATGGACGATTCCAAATGGTCATTTTGGACTGTTCAAAAAAAATTAAAACCATTCAATTGTGAGAATTGCACAATAGCAAAGGAAAATGCAGTTATTTACTCATAATCAAATTAATTCAGTGACAAATTAACAATGAAGAAAATTCACTACAAAAAAAAAGCACAATGACAATAACTGTGTACAAAAATGTAATGACAATGTCAAGCATTGGTGGTCGAGAGGTCAGTGACAGCTGCTTTACAAGCAGTTGCCTCAGGTTAGTGGGTTCACTTCCCGGATGATGCTATGACCCATGAGAGAAAAAAAATGTAATGCCATTTAAGCTGTTGTCAGAATGAAATCTTGACAATAACTGGTGAAATACAAAAAAATCAGATCAGATATAAGATAAGAAAGATCGGAGATATAACATAAGAAAGTTAGGAAACCATGTTCTGCTGCAACATCAGATAACAAAATACCAGGATTTAATTGGTTCATTTGACCTAATCGCAATGGTACATTCATTGTGATTGTGAAAAGGTGTGACAGGTCTAATAGTGCTGCATCACAGGACTAATCATGTGACTTAATTAGGTTATATTTACAAATGTAATACAAGTCACATGATGTATGACTTGCTTTCCTAAGTATTAACAAAATAATAATAAAAAGAATTTATAGAGACCTTAGCCAAGAGATAAAATCATTAATGATTTTATTAAGTCCTTCAATTAAATCATTTTAGTCATGGACTTAAACAGTCATCAACTATGGATGGGGTTTATGATTTCTATTTGTTTACAGCCATGTGCAGTGACTTTTGTGGTTTTGATTCTTTTGATGAAATTCCAGATGGCTTTACTATTGGCTATTGAAAAAGAAATTTGTTTACAACCTCATAAGAATTTCATTTTATAATGCTATAATTTGTTGGGAGTAGGTTCATGGTTTAAAATTCAAAAAAGAAGATCCCAATTTGAGATGAATCATATGTGGCAAAAATATATCTTGAATTATTGGAAAGTCCAGGCATTTAACAGCTTTTTATACATATTCTATGAGGCAAGTTTTTTTCTGGTAGAAAAATATATGAAAAAATAGTTAAATCAATACATAGGAATAGACCTGAGTGTGTTAGTGATTTTTTAATGACAATATTTAATTGAATAAAAAACAGGCAAAACTCTCCATACAGTAGTGCCTCTCAGTGCAAGCCAGAGTTATCAATGAATGCCAGAAGGCTTGTGCATAAAATCCCTATCTAAGGCCTATGCATCCAATATCCACAGACTAGTTTCTAGCTTGTGGCTTTGGAGCCTTGGATCTGAGAGCACTGCACCTACATGACAATATTTAATTGAATATTCAGTAGTTTAGAATGAGAACTTTATTTCTAAAGACAAACATAATATTTATCTATTTAATAATTTTATGCACAATTGGAAATTTACATTTGAAATTTACATTATCTAGTTACAATTAAACCATCTTCATAAAATATTTTATTATTTATTAATCCATTCATATGTTTTCATATGGTTAAATATTACAACCCCAACACACATATGCTAGTTCATAAAAATATCCACTGCCCTGAGAACATGAAAACTACTGAAGGGTATGCTGGAGTGGAATGTTATGGTAAAAATTTGTAAATGATGGTGATTGTGATCTTAAATAATTCCAAGCAAACATTCTCTTTTTGAGAGATTTGGTACCTGGAATTTCTAGAAATAGAAATCTAAAACAAACAAAATACCTTAGTCTATTGTGACAATAAGAACCATCATCATCATCATTCCTCTTGTTGAATTAATTTTACAGAATTAAACAGGATTTATAAAATTTACAGATCTATGTAGTATATAGGGTATATGAGCACAGACTTTTACATGACTCACCACTCTCTACTCTATCTCATAACACTGATGCACTTGAACACATATATGTCGAAAAGATAAATAATCACCAATATATGTATTTCATGCTAAACCAGCAATCATCAGTTGTTCCAGATTATCATCTCTATACATATATGCAATAAGTGTTCATATATATATATTAAGATAGCCAATCTTCATACTTTAATGGACAGGCTTCAATCCACTCCACATTCCAACTCTTCAACCATTTATCCAATTGAAAATCTGATGATGAAATGCTCAAAGGCCACCCTGACACTGAGATTTTCATCACACCCATGCTGACCTAAAGTCAATCTGACCCCTAATGTACAGAACATAATCTATCCAATACATATACAAGAGATGGGCAGACATCTCTACTATGTAATAACTGAAATACAGGCTTATTACATACCTATGTAATATCTATGTAGTGTGAAATTTCTACATTTTTTATTATAAATACATGTTAGTTGAATAGGAATATCTTATGATTGGTGTAGATTGAAATCATAATTACTGAGATATTACTATTACATAAGGTTTTATGCATTTTACTACTATATATATATATACAATTAATCACATGAATGAACATATATATATATAAAAGACATTTTGCGGATTCTTCCATGTATGACTTGTGTGATCAAGTTGAATTGTCTGTATATCAATATTTAAATTTTTTAACAAGGATGAACCCGCAAAATATGTCTTTTATATATGCAACCCATGAAAATCTTCCTATCAACATATATATATGATCTATACAAATGTTTAAGTTGTAATACTGTTATAGTAAATGATATTCACTCCCATTTAGCATTTGACAATATATATAATAAGAAAATGATCCATTTCATTATTAAACTTTGTTTGATTATAATGAATATTATAAAGAATGTTATATTGAAATTCATTGTATTTACATGTTTATCATTTAAATGTTTATTACAAAGTTTTAAAATAAAAATAAATTTATTTTGTTGTATAAAAATCAATCTGTTTAATAAATATCTTACAGTAAATAATTAGATTGATTAATATTTACACTATCTACATTAGACATTCACCACAATCTTTTTTAATAGTCATAAACAAATAAGTAAGAAAGTGAATTGCTTTCTTATTATATGTATTGCCAAATGTGAAATGGGGTTGTGGGTCAATTACTATGACATCACTTACTATTTAAATGATTGTATAGAATGTTGTATGTATGCTAATTTATCCATCTGGTTCAAATACCAACATTATTGGTAGGAAAATGGTGCATTTGTGGTATCATCATCATCATCAACCATTATCAATCCACTGTAGGATGAAGGTCTCTCCAAGTTTAATCCATCTTCTCCAATCTTTAGCTTCTCTTCTCCACAACACCCCTGCACATTTTCTTATTTCATCCATCCATCTCATATGTGGTCTCTTTCTGGGTCTTTTACAATCTCTTGGAATCCAGTTTAAAATTTCAATTGTCCATCTATTATCATTTCTTCTAGCAATATGTCCAGCCCAACTCCATTTCAATCTTTTAATTTTTTCAATAAGGTCAGTAACACCTGTTTGTTGTCTTACCCATACATTGCCTTTTCGATCTCTTCTTGTTACTCTCAACATACATCTCTCCACACTCCTTTGAGTGGTCTGAAGTCTCTGTATTGCTCTTCTATTAAGTGTCCAAGTCTCAGATCCATAAGTAAGAACTGGTAAAACACATTTCTTAAAAACCATCCTTTTCAAACACATAGGCATATTTCCTTTTAGTATCAAGTTATTTCTACCAAAAGCACTCCAACCAAGTTTAATTCTATGATTAATTTCCTTCATTATGTTTCCATCTGTATTAATAATCTGACCAAGATATTTGTAACTGTTAGCTTCTTCTAATTCTTCATAATCAATCTTTATTTTCATATTTTGAGCAAATCGATTAAACATTACTTTAGTCTTTTTAACATTTATCTTTAGTCCTACTTTTCTACTTTCATCTGCTAACTCCTGCAGCTCTGAAGCATTATTTGCAAAAACAACTACATCATCTGCGAAATCTAAATGACTTAAATACTCTCCATTTACTTTCACTCCTTTAGTTTCCCATTTTAATCCACAAAATACTTCTTGAAGCACTGCTGTAAAGAGTTTTGGAGATATGGAATCACCTTGTCTTACACTTTTCTCAATGTTGATTTTTCCAGTATCATTATGTAATCTAATTGTTGCTGTTGCATTTTTATAAATATTCTTTAAAATATGACAATATCCTGGATCTATACCTTGATGATCCAATGCTTTAATCACTGAAGAAATGTGTATAGAATCGAATGCCTTTTCATAATCTACAAATCCAAAACATAATGACAACTCATATTCGTTTGTCCTTTCTATGACTTCTCTCAATACCTGGATATGATCTATTGTACTAAAACCACTTTTAAATCCAGCTTGTTCTCTTGGTTGGTGGAAATCTAAAAGTTCTCTGTAGACGAGTTGTAATTATCTTGGTAAAAATTTTATATAAAACTGATAAAAGGCTGATAGGTCTGTAATTTCTAATATCTTCTTTATCCCCTTTTTTAAATATTAATATTATTACTGCATTTTTCCAATCTTCCGGTACATCTTTATCATTTAGACATTTGGTATATAACTTTGCTAAAATTGTTTCTATTTCTTCACCTGCTTCTTTTAATATATCAATTATAATTCCATCATTTCCTGGAGTCTTTCCTTTCTTCATGCACTTAATTGCATGTCTCACTTCTTCATTTAAAATTCTGGGCAATTCGGAAGATATAATAGATATAGGAGGTACTTGTTCTTTATTACTATATAATTCTTGATAAAAATCTTCTACCAATTTCATGATGTCATCTCTCTTTTTAGTAATAATTCCATCTTTTTTTCTTATTGCAGATATAAATTTCCTACCAATACCAAAATGTTGTTTAACATTTTTGAGACTTTTATTTTCTTCTATTCCTTGCTATTTTACAGTTATACTTTCTTATATCATTTTCAACTCTTTTCCGTACCAATTTACAAAATTCGAGAGATTCAATTCTTTTAAATACATCATTTTTGTATATCTTCATATTCCTTCTTTTCTTCATAAATTCTCTACTCTCAGTAGAAATTTTATTAGTCAATTGCTGCTTTTTTCTATCAGCTGATAAGGCATTTGTGGTATATTTCAATGTATGTAATAAAAAACAAATACATAAATTATCATCATAACCATTATTATTATTATCATCATCATTATTATTGTTGTTGTTGCTGCTGTTCTTATTGTCATCATCATCATTATTATTATTGTTGTTGTCATTATTGTTGCTGTTTCTGCTGCTGCTACTACTACTATTATTATTATTATTTTTCACAGGATTTTGGAGTTGTGTTTGGTTCTTTTGGTTACTCTATTTTTGTTCCTGGAACTGATCAAGCATATACATCAACTTCTTTAGGTTGTATTGTTGTTTGGGACCGATTTTATCCTGGAACTCCTGGTATGCTTTTCATTTTTGTCACTAATTGTAATACTTTTATGAAATATAAAAAAAGTCAAATAATTATACTTAAATAGCTTATATAATTATATAACTTATTAGATGTATTTATTCGTTTTTACATATGATTGCAATACAAAGAAAACCTCACTGATTTTAAGGGAAAATGCCGTAGCATAATTTTGACACATGTTCTGCAATCATGATAAAGATTCTATTAATGTTAACAGTATGTTCATCTTAACAGTGTCTTCATGTTAACAATACCTTTATGTAAACAATGTTTTAGAAATACCTTTAGTTACTTATTCAATTAGATTTCAATACAAAACGTAATTGAATAAGTTGTGCCTTTCGATTAAGAATATGTTTTGAAATTGAATGAACTAACAGCTTTGCCATTATAATATTTTTTTTCAGAAACATTTCTGATATCTCTTGAAATAATATATTCTGTCTTTTTATCCCATAACCCAGAAATATCATTTCACTATCAGAACTAATCCACTGAAGCAGCGCAGGTGGACATTCTATATGGCTATTGTATCTGAGTTGTGGATGAAAAGAAAGATGACCATAAGGGAAAGATCAATGAAGTACCCATTCAAAAGATATTCTTAATCAAAGGACACAGCTCATATAATTAAGTTTTAATAATGAAATAAGTATTTTTATATATGTTGAAGTAATAATATTATTATTAACACAAAGTTTACCTTAACCATAATTATTGCATTAACACACCAAAAGTATACTAGTGCCTTTGTAAAACAAATTATATAGATCACGAAATCAGTCTTTTCTACACATAAGTAAATGAATAAATACCTAATCATCCATATAAAGATGAGAGAAAAAACAGCAACCATTTTGTCAGTATACAATATTTCATCCAAAAACTGGGATATCATGTGATCCTGGGTATTAGCATCACTTTCCCAATACATCAAAATGATAAATTCTAATATTTAAATTAAGAAAGCATGATTTTCAAGAAAGGGAGAGAAAAAAATTAAAAAGACTATTTAAGTGTTCTGTTGGAGATAATCAAACTTTTTAAGAATTGATTTATGATTGCAGGGTTATTTCAGATGTGCATGTTTACATTTTCACTCACCTGGTTGGAATTATTTATTTTGATAGGTGTCTTCCTTTCATCTAATGTCTCAGCCAGTCTACTGCTACCCTTTCTAATATTTATTTTTATCTATTTTCTCTGCCAAATTATTAATTTCACCTTTAATGTCTTCAATTATTTTTTTATTTTCTATTTTAGTTTCCTCTACCACTTCCCATACTAGTCCTATATCCACCTCATTTTCTACTTTATTTTTTTCTATTATTTGGTATGCTGTCTTGATATGATTTTCGACTTGCATTTTATTTTCATTTATTTCTCTCATAATTTCTTCTTTCATTTTATCATAGCCTACTCTGATTTGATCTTTTAATTTTTCAAGTATTTCAGTTTGCTCTTCTAATTTTCTGCATTTCATTATTCTGATTTTTCAGCTCTTCAGTCATTTTTTAATTTTCTTCAGCTGTTTTTTTTTTTGTTCATTTTTCAGTTCTTTGGTTTTTTTTTTTTATTTTTTTTCAGTTGCTTCTTTTTGCTGGTTTTTCAATTCTTTGGCTGTTACTTTACTCTGATTTTAAAGATCTTTGGCTGCTTTTTTTACTTTTTTCAGTTTGTTTTTCAAACATTCTAGTTATCAGCACTATGATGTCACTACTTTCTTGTTTGTTCATAACTTCCTTCTTTTCGATTTTACTTTGTTGTTCCTCACTGGAAACATTTTCTATTTCATTATTCTGAACCTCCGTTTTATTTTTTTTCTTTAAATCATTTATGATTTCTAAAAAAAACTTTGGCTTTAAATACTTTGTTTTATTCACAATCTATTATCATTTTACTTATTTATTTTTTTAATTTATAGTTAAATATGAGTGTTCGTCCAATTTTCCCCAACACATTTTTCGCAACACCATTTACCTGCAGATTTCTAACTTTTACCATTGCCTACCCACACTTATTTATTTATTATATATATATCCTTTTTTTTATTTTAACAAAACTCATCCAACTTATCTTTCTTTCAAAATATAAAATTATTATTATTAGTGTTGTCTGTTCTTTCCCTTCTCTCATTCTCATAAATTTATTTACTTTAATTATTTATTATATTTCTTTATATTACACATTTTTTTCTATTTTTACTTTAATTAGAATGAATGTTTGAGCGCTCACATTGGATAACATTTGTAATGGGATTTACTTCCTTTACAATTTATTCTATGGCTGTTATACTTATTATATACTATTTTGCATTATTAGCTCATATTAATCTTTAATATTTTATTTACACCCCCCATTATTCAAATAGAGGAATAAATATAATCAATACTATTAACCTACCTCTGATCAGACTGAGGTTCAATAATAAATATTAAATCACTTTCCAAATCGAGATACAATCTCCTTGACTACAAGCACGGCACATCTCATGGAGATATTTATAATGGGTTTTAACCATATGGGCTTTCAGTTTTAGACTGGACCCTATGAATGCAGTTCAAATGCTTGACCCTTGGCTAGCTATTAAAACGAGATCGGCATAACACAGACTAAAATAATAAGATTATTTGTTTACCCATCGGTAAATTGAGATATAGAGAAACATAATTGGCACCAATAATTTAAAGATATTTATTAAAAGATAATAAAAAACATATAAGGAATATTTAACATTTTAAAACACAAATGTGAACACTTATTAAACTACAGTATTTTAACAATCATATTTATTTACACATAGTTAAAGTTTAACACTAGCAATGATATTTAAAAGTTCTATCTAGAATAAAATGTAAAAGTTCATACTTGGAGTAAAACTATTAATGATGTCTACACATATTTACCTAGGGTTTTTTATATGGTACCTGGATGGTCACCTGTCTTCTGATTCTGTCAGATTCAGGATGGGTCTATTGATAGCTGGATGGTTCCTCCTGGTTCAGTGTACTACTGCTAGGTCTGGTTCCATAGATTTAGTTCATGGCAGGTAAAAACATCAGCAAAGGCAAATCAGAGATATATATTATGGCATTTGACTATTAGTGCTCAGGAGACCGGTGGTGGAACCGAACAAACACTCAGCTTTGGTCTAACCACATTTTTCTCTCAGCACAACTATATGAAGATTGAACCATTAAGCATCACATGATCACCATCTCTTATACTAGCACATAATTGTTTATAAACAAGGCAAAACTCTCCATACAGTAGTGCCACCCTGTGCTAACCAGAGTAAACAAGCCTTCTGGCATTCATTGATTACTCTGGTTGGAACAGGGTGGCACTACTGTATGGAGAGTTTTGCCTTGTTCATATGAAGATTGCTTCATCTTGCTGAACTCAGTCATTTTTGGCTGGCTTATAGACTTTTCAGTCGACTACCAACTGACCTTGGTCAACTCTCTGGTCACTTAACTTGATCGATTCTCTATAGATTCACTAGTCAACTATTGTTGTAAAACTCTCACTGACCTCCTTTTTTTCTCTTCTGACCCTAGACATTTGCAGCATGTATATTCTCTGATTTCATGCACTGCTTGAATTCTTCTTATTCACGATATGATATCATTTCATTTAATCTTTATTTTTTTAATTAGTTACATTTTTTGTTTTTTATCTTATATTTTTGATTACACAGACATTAGTTAACTATGGTTAATTAATCAGTTTGGAATTTATGTCCAGGAACTGATTACATCTTGTACAAATTTGTTTTCAATTACATGTTAAATTTTAACACACACACACACAACAGTTATAATTAATATTTTAACTTAATCATCAAGATTTTTCTTTTTTTTTCTTTTCTACTTTACCTTTTTTCCGAACAAAAAATATTGAAATAATTTTATTTTATTAATAATATCATGTAACTCGTATATATACACACACTACTGTGTATATATACAAATTGTTACAATATATTATAGGCTATTATAAAAGTATGAGCTTTAACTCACACTACTGTAATCATAATTATACTAAGGCCATATAGGGAAAAGGTTTTATAAAGTCTGTTTATTTTTTAAACAGTATGTGCTTAACTGACATTTGACTATTACAAGTCAGATATGTAGCATAAATTGGAAAGTGAGAAATATGTGTGTGTGTGTGTTATTATTGCTAATTTACATAAAATTTAAATATGAAAATTAATTAGGGAAAATAGGCCATCTTTTTTGAGGGGGGCATGCATGATTCTTTTTCTCTCTTGGGGAATGGCCTATTCTCCTAACTAATTTTCATATTTAAATTTTATGCAAATTAGCAATAACAGCATATAGTATATAGATGCATTCTTATTTTCCTATTTATGCTACATTTATAACTTGTAATAGTCGAAAATTAGCTAAGCACATATTGTTTAAAAATGGACTTTATGAAAGCTTTTCTCTATAATGTGTTTGTATATTCATGATTATATTATAGGTTAATGGAGAATAAATTATTTGGCCACAGGATTATTGTCAATTAGTAGTAATTGATAGTTTCCTGGCAACATCAAAAAGCAAAAGTTAACTCTATTCTTTATTATAATAACAATCCATGAAAATATTTCATTCAATATATACAACTCTGTGAAGATTAAAATATTATTTGCAGAAGAAAGATGATATTCTTTCACAATCTCACACCTATAAAATAACTTTCTGGGTTTAAATTTATTTCTGGGTTCAAATCCATTTAACAACTTGGGTTTGAAGTAAAAGAGGACCTAATTTTACTTCATTAAAAAATCTCAATGAAAGAGATATTATAGGTTAATGGAAAAAAACCTTGTTTAGCCCAAGGAATTGTCAATTAGTAGTAATTAATTAATCATTTCTTGGCAAAGGTAAAAGTTTATTCCTGTTTACATAGAAATAATCTTTTCTATTCTTTATTATAATAATAATCCATGAAAATATTTTATATATAATTATTAGTTTAGCCGTAGGTAGGATTGAATAATATATGTATATATTTATATGTCTATATATTTGAATAGATGACAGTCAATATCCAATAATGAGAGCTATTAAAGTAGTGACTTTACAAAGAAAGCCAATAACATTTCTAACCTTCAGTGGTAGGTAGGTATTTTTTCTTCTGTAAACTAAAATATTTAGAACTACCATATCTGATTTATTTTGTTATCACAGTAATCATTATTTTTATCTCCATTATTACTGTAATTATTAATTTTAAAATATCTAAAATTGCGATACATGATTCAAGGACTTCATGGAGTAATTCACACCCGTCAAGCCTAAACCTGAATTAGAATCCAGGTCAAATAACCATTATTTCAATGTGATAAGCATTTTTTAAAGAGATAATCAATCCAACTAACTATTCCATAATGGTCAGTAAATGGATATCTATTCTTAGTTATAAGCTAAGCAAGGTTGAAAATTTTTAATCTTAACGATCCTTAAACTTGGAGAGTATTGCCATACTTTGGACTCTTCTTTTGTGATGGGTATTGTAGAGGCTATTTTTTTGTTATGTTTTATTATTATAGTGATTATTACTACTACTACTACTATGAGTGTTTATGACAATTACTACAAGGTTTACTTAGAAAGTCTCGATGCAAGGTTTGTGATTGTTGTAACTTCAAGTAACTAAGTTTCGTTACTGAGTTTTAAAAAAATGGAATTATTTAATACTCATAAGCGAAAAAAATGTTATAAATGAATTAATTCAGAAATGAATAATGTTGAACTGATAAAAAAATTCTGATAAACAACTTGGGATTTAATGACCTCAAATCACCAAAACTCCTTATTTCATTGATCAGGCCCCTGTACAGTATTTTAATTCTAGGCTTACAAATAGATGTTTCTTTTATTCAGCTTTAAAAATTTTAAGTATTTAATATTTTCAGAGGAAAGATAGTTTAAATTATAAAAATTTAATAATGTGAAACTAATAAAAAAAAACCATGGGATAGAGACAGTTTGTCTTGATTACTAAAGTTTTCCTTGTGGTATATTTCACTTCAATTTTTTAAAAAGTTAATTATTACTTCAAACCGTCTATAAAAAAGCATTTTCATAAACTTAAAATGAATACTGATCTATCGTCAATAATTCACTTTAGCATCTATTTTCAGAGCAATAAATGATGTTAGCATCTGTATACCAGTTTTTATTAATTAAGGAATGATATGAAATATTAACTATTTGTTGGACTATTTCCATCATTTAATATTACGAACTGAATATCTTTAGAAAAATTTTAAACTTGTTAGTAATAGCACATAGATTAACATTTAACACAATGTTTTGAGTCGGATTATTCTCCTCTCTTTTTCAGATGTCGTTATACTTACCAGTGACACTATTAGCACAGTAGTGGAATCTTGACCTTTAGATTCTTGAATATTGAACTTTAAGGTAACACTCTAAATTATAATATTGAATTTTAAGGTAGTGCTCTAAAGGTTCAAGTTCGATTCTCAGGCTAGTACTATTATTGATCAGCCAGCAATATCTGAAGAAGAGAAGAATTAGAGTGTTATCTTAAAATTCAATATTCAAGAATCTAAACATCCAGGTTCGATCCACACTAGTATTGTCATTAGTCACAATACCTGAAGAAGAGAGGAATCAGAGCTTTACCTTAAATTCAATATTCAAAAATCTAAAGACTCAGGTTCGTTTCCCAGGCTAGAACTTTCACTAGTCAGGCCGCAACAAAAGAGAAGAAGAATATCACACAAAATCTTGTGTCAAATATTTTAACCTGTGTGCAAGAAAGTTTAAATAACGTTTAATTTTTTTTTTAAAGGCATTCGGTTTCTTAATATTTGATAATGGAAATAGTCCAACAAATAATTAATCTAAAATGCCGTCATCACAAACCTTCCGACAATTGATATATTTTTCAACTTAACTATTTTCTCGGTCTATATTTTGAAAACTGGAAAGTGGCGACAATTCATAAAAGTCAAAACATCCTATTTCTTGAATTTCTTCGGCTTTAAACGTTTTCGTATTTATTTCGCGCATGCGTAGAATCTGACATTTCAGAATGCATATCGAAAGGTTGAGATTGTTGGGAAAATATTTATAAAATAGAATGTGGATTATTATGATTATTAATTTACCATAATAAATATTTACTGCATTAGACTTTTTCTCAGATGTGAGGCTTATAAAGATGTTAGCTCTTTATGTAGAAACAATTATATAGATCCGTATTTGCTTATTCTGTTATGATCTTTCATCTGGTCTTTTTACACCTTAAAAGGTCTCCTGATTTAGTCATTATTGCATCTATTTGCGTGTATATCTTGAATTCAAATTTGGCTCGGACGCAACTTCATTTTTTGTTAGTTGCTTATCAGATGTATTTTTTTTTCAAGAAATCAGCCCTTCAAAAATCTATCTATCTATCTATCTATCTGTCCGTCCATCCATCCATCCGTCCGTCCATCTATCTATCTATCTATCTGTCTGTCTGTCTGTCTGTCTGTCTGTCTATCTCTCTCTCTATCTATCTATCTATCTATCTATCTATCTATCTATCTATCTATCTATCTATCTATCTATCCATCTATCTAGCTGACTGTCTACTGTCTATCAGTCTATTCATCCACCCACCTATCCATCCATCTATCCACCTATCCATTTATCCATCCATTTTTCCATCTATCCATCCATCCATATTCCATCTGCCTGCCTGCCTATCTACCTACTGACTGACCGACTGACCTAACTACCTACCTACCCACCTACCCGCCTACCTACCCACCTACCCGCCTACCTACCTACCTATCTATCTGTCCATCCCTCTCTCCTCCCTCCATCTATCCATCCATCCATCTATCTGTCTGTCTGTCTGTCTGTCTGTCCGTCCGTCCGTCCGTCCGTCCGTCCGTCCGTCCGTCCGTCCATCCATCCATCCATCCATCCATCCATCCATCCATCTATCCATCCATCCATCTATCTATCTATCTATCTATCTATCTATCTATCTATCTATCTATCTATCTATCTATCTATCTATCTATCTATCTATCTATCTATCTATCTATCTATCTATCTATATCTATCTATCTATCTATCTATCTATCTATCTATCTATCTATCTATCTATCTATCTATCTATCTATCTATCTATCTATCTATCTATCTATCTATCTATCTGTTACTGATCAGTAAATGGGTACCTATTCTTTTAGTAGAAAATGAAACACGATTTTTAAATCACCACCCAGCTCTCAGGACACCGTGAGTTATGCTTTATTATTTTCTGCTTTTTTATGCAGGGTGTTGGAAAAACAATTGATCTGCAATGAGCTGTCTAAAGCCCTTTTTACCTATAAACAGATTATACTATAAAATTTGTATATTTTGCGAGCAGAGAGTGAGATTAATGTCACCTCATAGAAATAAGACTTCATCTTGGAAAAAAAAAGTTATGGTGAAAACGTTATAAAGTTATCCACACAAACTTGAAAACGTTATAAAGTTATCCACACAAACTAAATAAAAAACAAAACAAATAACATATATGGAGCAGTTATAGTATGCTTTCATTACGTAAAGAACGCAAATGGTATAAAGTCTACATATGTTTAGATAGTAGTCAATCTATAGTTATTTGTCCTATGAACAGTTTCATATAGCGGTCACACAGACAATTCTTCTGTTTTTCCACTCTGTTCAGGCCAATCTTTTCCATTCTTTCTTCTTGTCCCCCCCCCCCCAACAACTCTTGTTAAACTATTCTCCTTTAAAGCTTGGTACATATCCAATCCAGTTTTCCTTTCTAGCCCCAATTTCTTTAATCTGTCTTTGTTTTTCATTTATTCTTTGCAAAACTTCATCATTTGTTATTTTATTCATCCAATTAAGTTTCTCCATTCTTCCCCATACTTCAAAGGCCTCCAGTCTGTTTCTAATTCTTTTATCTAGGGTCTACGTTTAAACCGTATACTTTTAATTACTTAAAAAAGAACTGTCATAGAAATCAAAAGTTGTTATCTTTAGAAGCATTTCTACATTAAGTCATACTAATAAATTTTGAGAAATCTATATTATATAAAGATTAATATGAGATCTTTGTGCAGAATTAGAAATCATATTTATACTTTCTCTGGCTAAGCATTTATCACAAAGCTTGTTGAGGAATTGGCAACTTACAAGCTCAAGAGAATAAGGTCATGTGATCTATGACACTTATTTTGCCTATTTATAGTCTCTGCCTTAAGTCTTATGCGATGTTATATTGCTAAGACTACTGATATATGGTATGGATGAAGATCTATCAGCTCCATATAGCTATTTGAGTTGGATATCTGGGTTTGAAGACATGTAGGTGTCTGAAAATTTCAGACTTTCAACTCAATAGATAACTTTTAGATAAAAGCTGCCTTTGGGTTGGTATTTTTAGATCTAGTGTCTGAACCTACCCTGGCACCTCTCTGAGGAGTGCCAAAGCACGAAACCACGGTCAGGGATTTGGGGGGGAGTCTTGACAGAGATATTTTAAATGCTTTCTCTGGTTAACCATTTATCACAAAGCTTGTTGAGGACTTGGCAATCCTCATTGTTTATAACTATATTTATGTATATTTGTAAATAAGTCCTATTGTCTATTTGATTTTTTGTCAGCTTAACGGAAACTTCAAAACAGGCTAATTTTTTTATTAGTCAATACTTTGAAACTGTTTAAGATTTATAGTTTTCTTTAAAATCAAATTATTTTGATCATTCGCGTAGATATTAGAAATATTGATAATAAGTTTTAATAATGCGGAAGTACCGAAGACCGCCAGCAAGCTACATGTAAACTAACTGTTAGGTAAATGTAGAATGAATCGACCTATACTTTAGCTTTGAACTTATATAAGCAAATTTACAATAATGTAAAGCCTTTTTCAAATTTATATTTTTTTTATAAAATAAATAATTAGAGAGGATTTAAACGAAGACTTTCAACCTCCTTTCAATCATTCACTCCATTTTATATAACTGATACTCGTGACCATATTCGTGTGAAAAAGATAATGATCTCTAATACATGTATTTCATGCTGGACCAGCAATCATCGGTTGGTTCGGATCACCATCTCCCACACATGTATAATCAATGCTTGGTTTATATTAACATAACAAGTCTTCAAACGTTAATAGACAGGCTTCAATCTTCTCCACTCTCCAACCTTTCAATCATCCATATCATTGAAAAACTGATGATGGCATGTTCAAAGCCATTGTTTTCCAATTTTGTTATCACACCCATACCATCATCAGATTTTCAATAAATATGCATGGCTGAAGAGTTGGAGATTAGAGAAGATTGAAGCCTGTTCATTAAAATTTGAAGATCTACTATCTTAGTATAAACTGAGCACTGTTATATATGTGTGTGTGAGATGATGATCTGGACTAAACTGATGAGTACTGGTTCAGCACAAAATATGTATGATGGGGACCTTTTTTTTCACATGTATGTGGTCATGTCTATCAGTTGTATAAAATGGAGTGGATGGCTGAAGTAAGTTTGAAAGTCTGAGTTCATATCTTCTCTAATATACATCTAGCTAAAGTATATATATATATATATATTGTAACCGGATCCGCGTACAACCCTTTTATCACATCAGTTGTAACAATTTTCTGATGAGCATGCTGTAGGAAGGAACTATCAATTGACATTCCTAATGCAGATGTTAATGCCTCCTACAACAATATTTCCTGCTCATCAGAGGATGTAGTACCATAGAGACTGTGAACATCTAAACATTTATATGTTTGGTTTTCCAAACAGCGCCATTAGAGTTCCGTCTCACTACAACCTGACTTGCCAAGGTCTAGTTATGTCAGACGTAGCTCAGAAGGCATGAGATTCTCATGAACCAGTGCTATAATTGGTGAGTGATGCAATAAATAAACAAAACTGGACAACTGGATAACCAATTTAATTTTTGGTAACAAAAAAAATTTATTAAATAACAATTAATTTGCAATTTCTAACGAAATTCACTTCTATCCACATGATAACTCATTTTTATTTTACTTATAAAAGAGTTAGAAGCAGTTCCTTTTTTTTTTTATCAATAGTTCATTTACAAATTCAATTATGAGAAAAAGCTTGGAAATAGTCAATTCAATAATAGTTCATTTTGAATTCATTTATTAGAAGAAGCTTGGAAACATTCTAATTCAACAATAGTTCATTTTGAATTCATTTATGAGAAAAAGCTTGGAAATATTCTAATTCAACAATAATTCATTTTGAATCCATTTATGAGAAGAAGCTTGGAAATATTCTAATTCAACAATAATTCATTTTGAATCCATTTATGAGAAGAAGCTTGGAAATATTCTAATTTAACAATAATTCATTTTGAATCCATTTATGAGAAGAAGCTTGGAAATATTCTAATTCAACAATAATTCATTTTGAATCCATTTATGAGAAGAAGCTTGGAAATATTCTAATTTAACAATAATTCATTTTGAATCCATTTATGAGAAGAAGCTTGGAAATATTCTAATTCAACAATAATTCATTTTGAATCCATTTATGAGAAGAAGCTTGGAAATATTCTAATTTAACAATAATTCATTTTGAATCCATTTATGAGAAGAAGCTTGGAAATATTCTAATTCAACAATAGTTCATTTTGAATTCATTTATGAGAAAAAGCTTGGAAATATTCTAATTCAACAATAATTCATTTTGAATCCATTTATGAGAAGAAGCTTGGAAATATTCTAATTCAACAATAATTCATTTTGAATCCATTTATGAGAAGAAGCTTGGAAATATTCTAATTTAACAATAATTCATTTTGAATCCATTTATGAGAAGAAGCTTGGAAATATTCTAATTCAACAATAATTCATTTTGAATCCATTTATGAGAAGAAGCTTGGAAATATTCTAATTTAACAATAATTCATTTTGAATCCATTTATGAGAAGAAGCTTGGAAATATTCTAATTTAACAATAATTCATTTTGAATCCATTTATGAGAAGAAGCTTGGAAATATTCTAATTTAACAATAATTCATTTTGAATCCATTTATGAGAAGAAGCTTGGAAATATTCTAATTTAACAATAATTCATTTTGAATCCATTTATGAGAAGAAGCTTGGAAATATTCTAATTCAACAATAGTTCATTTTTGTATTCCTTTATGAGAAGAAGCCTGGTAGCAGTTAAGCATTTATGATTTATATAACATTTTGTTATTTTATGAATTATTACCGATTGGTAAACATTTAAACTCAGCAATTCTTGGCTTGTGGAGTATTCATCATTTGGTAATTAAAGCATTTATAATTTAGTCAAATATAAAAGTATATTCTTATACATAAACTCTGTTACATTATAAGAAGCTTAGAAGCAGTCAAGTATTTATGATTTATAGAGCATTTCATCATTTTATGAATTATTACCGATTGGTAGACATTTGAACTCAGCAATTCTTGGTTTGTAGAGCATTTATCATTTGATAATTGAGGCATTTATAATTTAGCCAAATATAAAAGTATATTCTTATACATAAACTCTGTTTGGCTTGTGGAGTATTTATCATTTAGTAACTGAAGCATTTCTAATTTATATAGTAAATACGTCCAAATAATTTTATAAATAAATTTGCGTGTAGCTATTTCATAACTTCACTTTATAACGTATGATAAACATGTCCTAATATTTTACAAAAAAATTCTATGTAATTATTTCATAACTTCACTTTATAACGTATGATAAACATGTTTTAATATTTTACAAAAACAAATTCTATGTAATTATTTCATAATTTCACTTTATAACGTATGATAAACATGTTTTAATATTTTACAAAAACAAATTCTATGTAATTATTTCATAACTTCACTTTATAACGTATGATAAACATGTTTTAATATTTTACAACTTCACTTTATAACGTATGATAAAGATGTTTTAATATTTTATAAAATAAACTCTATATAATTATTTCATAACTTCACTTTATAACATATGATAAAACTATTTTAATATTTTATACAAATAATTTTGATGTAGATATTTCATGATGTCAATTTACAATTCATGGTAAAGATGTCTAAACATTCTTATAACATAATTACCTTTCAGATTTGCAGTCCATTTTACTCAAAAGAAGGCGGGTTATTTCATCAATGGAAAGTCATGGCACAGCGTGGAGAGAGTGAAGCCGCTAAATTACCCCATTGTTATTATAATTCCTCTAGCAAAGTTTTCTTTTTCCATTTTCACGTTTAGTTAAAGCTATATTTTAATTTGTCAAAAGGATTAAGTAATACACTTTCTTTTTAAAAAAAAAAAATTCAATATGTTCTGCTTCTCTGTGTAAGACGAAAGTTCTTTTTTTTTTTTTTTTTTAACGACGTGCCTAATTTGAATACTGCCTCAGTTTAACTCAAGTATCTTTTTTTCTTTCTTTTTAATGATTGGATAATTAATTTCTTTTTTTTTTATTGAGACAGATAAAAAAAATGAAATAAGACGATATAACATTTTGTTCAAATCCATCAATCACAAAATTAAAAATATGATTTTTTTTAACAACTCACAGCTTTATTGCGTTCCCAATTAGACTGAATCACGCTAGACATTTTTGAATGGAGGGGAAATCTTTTGAATATTTATATGAGGAACAGAATATCTGTTTCAATATATATATATATTATACTTGTATTTAAATATTACAAATTCTGCCCAATCCCACTACTGTGTATTTAGTTGGTCTTAAGGTCCTACATATGAGGGGTTTGATGACTTATGGTCAACATGAGTATGATGATAAACTTGGCAACCAAGAGCTTTGAACATGCCATAACCAAACAGTCAATGATATGGATGGCGGAAGAGTTGGAAAGTGGATAAGATTGAAGCCTGTTCATTAAAGTTTGAAGATTTATTATCTTAGTATAAACCGAGCACTAATTATATATATACATGTATGGGAGATGATGATCCTGACCAACTAATGTTTCAGCATAAAATATGTGTGGGACAGGATCATCCGGATCAACTGATGAATGCTGGTTTAGCATGAAATGCATATATTGGAAATTATTTGTCTTTTTCACATATACGTGGTCATGTGTATTGGTCATATAAAATGAAAGGATGACTGAAGAGAGATTGAAAGTCTGGGTTCAAATCCCCTCTGATTACACCTAACTTAAGTATATGTACTATACTTGTATTTAAAATAAATAATAAAATCTAGATATAATTTTAATAACTGAAACACAGGCTTGTTATATACCTGTAGCTATATATATGTAATATGGGGTATATGAGCACAGACTTTCACATCACCCACCTCTCTCCACTCTATAACACAAATACACCTAAACACATATATGCTGAAAAGATAAATAATCACCAATATACGTATTTCATGCTAAACCAGCAATCATCAGTTGGTCCAGACTATCATCTTTACACAGATATATAGTATAAGTGCTCAGATATATATTAAGATAGACTATCCTCATAGTTTAATGGACAGGCTTCAATCCACTCCACACTCCAACTCTTCAACCGTCCATCCAATTGAAAATCTGATGATGGAATGCTCAAAGGCCACCCTGAGGCTGAGATTATTGTCACACCCATGTTGACCTAAGGTCAATCTGAACCCCACATGTACAGGACATAATCCATTTAATACATATGCAAGGATGGGCAGACATCTCTATAATGTAATAACTGAAACACAGGCTTGTTATATACCTGTGGCTATATATATGTAATATAGGGTATATGAGCACAGACTTTCACACCACCCACCTCTCTCCACTCTATCTAATAACACCGATACACCTAAACACATATATGCTGAAAAGATAAATAATCACCAATATATGTATTTCATGCTAAACCAGCAATCATCAGTTGGTCCAGACTATCATCTTTACACACATATATAGGGTGGCCTTTGAGCATTCCATCATCAGATTTTCAATGGATGGATGGTTGAAGAGTTGGAGTGTGGAGTGGATTGAAGCCTGTCCATTAAACTATGAGATAGTCTATCTTAATATATATCTGAGCACTTATACTATATATGTGTGTAAAGATGATAGTCTGGACCAACTGATGATTGCTGGTTTAGCATGAAATACATATATTGGTGATTATTTATCTTTTCAGCATATATGTGTTTAGGTGTATCGGTGTTATTAGATAGAGTGGAGAGAGGTGGGTGGTGTGAAAGTCTGTGCTCATATACCCTATATTACATATATATAGCCACAGGTATATAACAAGCCTGTGTTTCAGTTATTACATTATAGAGATGTCTGCCCATCCTTGCATATGTATTAAATGGATTATGTCCTGTACATGTGGGGTTCAGATTGATCTTAGGTCAACATGGGTGTGACAATAATCTCAGCCTCAGGGTGGCCTTGGAATGCAGATTTTCAATTGGATGGACGGTTGAAGAGTTGGAGTGTGGAGTGGATTGAAGCCTGTCCATTAAACTATGAGGATAGTCTATCTTAATATATATCTGAGCACTTATACTATATATGTGTGTAAAGATGATAGTCTGGACCAACTGATGATTGCTGGTTTAGCATGAAATACGTATATTGGTGATTATTTATCTTTTCAGCATATATGTGTTTAGGTGTATCGGTGTTATTAGATAGAGTGGAGAGAGGTGGGTGGTGTGAAAGTCTGTGCTCATATACTCTATATTACATATAATTTTAATAATTTAATACAATTTATTATTTAAATTTTTGATAATACAATCAAGGAATGCAAAAATAACTTTTTATGTTTACCCATTTTCAAATTTTTTTTTTTTATAAACAAATAAATAGCTGATTCTCCAGTAGTTTGCTTTATGCTCTTGTTGGGAGTGACTTGAATTTAATGAACTATTTGATTATTTTAGCAACTTTCCGTTATATTTCATTTAGAAACTTTTATTTTGAATACAAGTGTAATGTGTATACTGAACTTTTAAATGTAATTAGAGAAATTTGAACACAGCAGCTTTTGATCCCATCTTATATAACTGATACACATGACCACATGAGAAAAAAGATAAATGATCTCAGTGAGCGTATTTCGTGCAGAACCAACACTCATCAGTAGGTTTAGAACGTTTATCTTTTTCACATGTATGTTGTCACGTGTATCAGGTATGTAAGAAGAAGAGGTTAGCTGAAGGGAATTTGAACATATATGTTCAAGTCTCCTGTAATTAAACTTTTATTTTGTACTTTACAGGGTTTTATAAAGAAATGATGGTGATATAAGAAAGCTCTAAATTTACTATATTAAAATTATATAGACGTTATACGGCATAGTCTGTACTCATTCTCTTTCGGCACTTATAAACATAAAGCTTGTTTCGAGCTATTGGTAAGCTCCATCTAGTGATCATATATATATATATAAATATTTGTAAGTATAGAGGATTTGAACTCAGATTTTTAAGCATCCTTCAACTATCCACACTATCTTATACAACTGATACACATGACCACACACATGTAGGAAAGATTAATAATCACCAATATAAGTATTTCATGCTAAAACAGCACTCATCAGTTGGTCCAGATTATCATCTCTCACACGTATATATAATCAATGCTCAGTTTATATTAAGATAGCAAATCTTCATACTTTAATGGACAGGCTTCAATCCACTGCAACCTCCAACTTTTCAGCCATCCATATCATTGAAAATCTGATGATGAAACTCAAATCCGATGCTGATGCTAATATTATTCCCATGCCCATGTTGACCTGAAGTCACTCTGACCCCTCATGTATAGGACAGTATCCATTAAATACATATAAGAGGGATGGACAGAATACAAGCTTGATATGTAAATATTTAAAAACCAGGCACTCTTCACAAACCTGGGAGCTTAATTGTAAGTATAGAGGATTTGAACTCAGATTTTCAAGCACCCTTCAACTATCCACACTATCTCATACAACTGATACACATGACCACACACTTATAGAAAAGTTTAATAATCACCAATATACGTATTTCATGCTAAACCAGCACTCATCAGTTGGTCCAGATTATCATCTCACACATATATATAATCAATGCTCAGTTTATATTAAGATAGCAAATCAACTGATGAGTGTGGTTTAGCATGCAATATGTATATTGGTGATTATTAATCTTTTCTACATATGTGTGGTCATGTGTATCAGTTGTATGAGATAGTGTGGATAGTTGAAGGGTTCTTGAAAATCTGAGTTCAAATCCTCTATACTTACAATTAAGCTTCCAGGTTTGTGAAGAGTGCCTGGTTTTCAAATATTTACATATCAAGCTTGTATCCTGTCCATCCCTCTTATATGTATTTAATGCATAATGTCCTATTCATGAGGGGTCAGAGTGACTTCAGGTCTACATGGGCATGGCATGATTTGAGTTTTGTCATCAGATTTTCAATGATATGGACGGCTGAAAAGTTGGAGGTTGCAGTGAATTGAAGCCTGTCCATTAAAGTATGAAGACTTGCTATCTTAATATAAACTGAGCATTGATTATATATATGTGTGAGAGATGATAATCTGGACCAACTGATGAGTGCTGGTTTAGCATGAAATACATATATTGGTGATTATTAATCTTTTCTACATGTGTGTGGTCATGTGTATCAGTTGTATGAGATAGTGTGGATAGTTGAAGGGTGCTTGAAAATCTGAGTTCAAATCCTCTGTACTTTTATATTTATATATATTCTTTTTATGGGCGAATCAGTTCTGAAATGTTACTAAGATAATTTACAAATCAGATCCCAAAAAATAACTGAAATAACATTTGCAAATAAAACCTAATGCCAATCTATTATCTTAACTCCAGTTTGTTATATAGTAATAAATCAATAATTGGTACTTAGAAAAGACTGGAATTTACTATTAACAGTGATTTGTGTTTATATATTAATCCCAGCTTACAGTTTCAAATATTTAATGGAAGATGAAATTCTAACAATATTTGTCCAGCTTGCAAGAAATTTTATGGTTACTCAAGCCATAAAATTATTTGTGAGCTTGCCAAGAATCTTTAGAATATTTATATGCTGAAACTAATTTTTGGTTTTTAATACATTTATCATCCTATTAAATAAAGACGTTTTTATGTAATATAGAGGAATTTTGAACACAGACTTTCAAACTCCCTTCAGCTGCCCACTATATCTCATATAATCAATACCCACGACCACATTCATGTGAAAGAGACAAATGATCTCCAATATATGGGTTTCATGCTGAAACAGCACTCATCAGTTGGTCCAGATCATCATCTCCCATATATATATACATAATCAGTGCTTGTTTATATTAAGATAGCAAATCTTCAAACCTTAATGGACAAGGTTCAATCTACTCCACCCTCCACCTCTTCAGCCATCCATACCATTGAAAATCTGATGATGGTGTGCCCAAACCCTTCTTGATGCTGATATTATTGCCATGCCCAAGTATATGAATTATGCTTGTATTTCAAAAATATTATAAAATCTTTTATATATTATTTTTTAATATCTGGATATTTTGTGAAGTACTTTTTATAATGTCTCTAATCTTCTTAAATATTAAGAATATAAGTAGCGTTGCTATATTGCTAGTTTTTGGAATGAAATTCATGCACAGTAGAAATGGTCTATAAGAATTTTGTTTTGTTTATTAACATTTTAAAAATGTACGTTTATTTAAACTATATGAAAAATTAATATTTCATCTTTAATTTGTTTTTCTGTCCATTTTATTACCTGTAAACATTTTTGATTATATATTCAACGAAAGTGTATTTTTAAAAATGTACTGCCATCTAGTGTGCATCACTGAACACTTACTGAACCAATATCATATGTTTTGAAATTCAACTTACCAATGCTGTTAGACTAAACGAATGGGTGGATAATCCTGAAAATATTCAATGCCATATTGATACTTTCAACACATAATTTAAAGAAATCCATTCAAAGGAAGTATGTTAAAAGTCAGTTACAAAATTTGACCTGGACAAAACAAACAACCAGAATATATGTTGTATAAAAGTGATTAAAAAGTAATTAAATAAAAAAAAATTTTTTTTGGGGGTTTGCATCAGTGCACCCTTCATCAACTTCACTATTTATATTAGTGCAGAATCTGAAACCACTATCTCTCACTACACACACATTTCACCAATAGATAGGGATAGTAAGCACTTAAATATTTATTTCCATGTTGACAGATCAATTTTTTTTCACTATGTCACTCTCAACTGTTACCTCCAGTGCAGAAATCCGAATATTTTCTCTCAGTATACCCTTTTGTTGTCAATGGAGATAGATATATCAAATACCTAAATCTCTAATGCCATGCCGATTGCTTGGTGTTTTCTACCACATCACTTTCATGTAAAGTAGGAATTGGAATTTTATTTTCATTTTTAACACTTTGTATAAGAGTGAATAATTATTGCAGTTTTTGGGTTTTATTAGTATATCCGTCATTGATTGCAATTTATATCATAATCATCTACTTATGCAAAAATCCAGACTCCTCCCCATTCCTCATCAACTTCACCAATCACAGCCGTATATGCACACAGATTCATCTCATCAAAAATATATCACAAACATTCACCGTCACAGAAACTTGGGCTAATCTCTCATATTTCATCAAATCCACCATATCACAATCACCACCAGCACAAAACTAAGACTGCCCTCTCATATCTTATCAACTTCTTACATCATAATCAGCCATAAATACGGAAACCCAGTTTAACCTCTTACTTCTCATTAAATTCATATTAACCTCTTCTCATTAAATTCATATTATAACCATCCCACCAGCACAGAATCTCAGACTACCTTATATCTTATTAACTCCATCATACCATCATCATCCATCAATGCAGAAATCCAGTTCAAACTCATTAAATTTATCACATTACAACCAATCACCAGCATAGAATCTCAGACTACCAGCACAGAATCTCATACTACCTTTTCATATATCATCATTATCACGGTCACCCAGAAATCCAATTTAAACTCTTATTTCTCATCAAATTTACCATATTACAATGATCCACCAGTACAGAATCTGAGACTATCTTTTCATATCTCATCAAGACCATCATATCACAAACATTTATCAATGCAGAAATCCAAATTCACCATATTACAATCACCCACCAGCACAGAATCTCAGACCACCTCATATCTCATCCAACTCCATCATATCACAATAATCCATCAAAGAAAAAAATCCAGTTCTTCTCATTAAATTCATCGTATTATACTCACTCACCAGCACAGAATCTCAGACCATCTTATATATTACCACCTCCATCATATCACAGCCACCCACCAATTCAGAAATCCAATAAACTCTTATTTTTCATTAAATTCACCTCATTAAATTCACCATATTACAACCATACACCTGCACAAAATCTCAGACCACAATCTCATCAACTCCATCATATCACAATCATCTTACAATCATTCTATTTTTTCATTAAATTCACCACATTACAATCACCTACCAGCACAGAAACACAGATCACCCTCTCATATCTCACCATCTCCATCATATCATAGTCATTCACCAAAGCAGAAACTAAGCCCACAACTCTTATTTCTCATTAAATTCACATCATAATCATCCAAACAATGCAGAAACAGAGACCATCCTTTCATACATCATACATAAACTCCATCATTATCATAATGATCCATCAGAGTACAAATTTGATGGTACAATTAGAATAGATTTGAATTTTACTAAAATCCATGAGTTATTAATCTGCTCTATTGGGTTCAATATTAGGATTTTTGAATCCAGGACTGAGGCATAACAGTTTAATGGATAGAATGCTTCATAAAAATCTTGTCCATAGCATTGTCAGATGCATAACCATATTGGTTTTCGGTTTGAAACAAAACTCTCACTGATCAACACAAGTCTGAGACTAGTCTCTATATGAAGATTAATTGAATTACTATCTGGTGACTACTGTTTATTCAGTTTTACAATAGATGGCGCTGATTACACAGATTTTGCAAGCACCATCCTTCACTGCAAATGACAGAAAGTAATTATGTTGATGAGTCAAACAGAACACCAAAAAATTATTCAAAATATTTTCAGTTTACATTATAATTCTCAATTTTGCACAAATATAAATAAAATAACTTTTTAATTAGCTTAATGTTTGTAGTTTATTAAACGTCATATGTTCAAACTCAAAATGAGGCTCCAAAAGGTTTTTCAGATTTTTGAATATTTTTCAAGCACTGCCATAATTATTTTGGTGTTCAGCAGCACTCATTTATTTCTGGCTAATAAAAGCATATTCAGCTGTTTTTACCTAAATAATAAGTCAATATTTAGGATAATGTTATGATAATCCACGATCAGTCGTCTTTGCATTGATTATAAATTAAAAACATAATTATAAAATATGGCAAGCTTCACCATATTTTTATTCATTTGATTATTTTTATAATTGTCTCTGGCAGAGACAAAGCTCTCCATACAGTAACACAACTCAGTGCAAGCCAGAATAATCAATGAATCCAGGAAGATTTGGGCATAAAGTCCCTATCTAGTAACTACTCATCCAATGTCCCTAGAATTAATTTCTAGCTTATGGCTTTCATCAGTGAGGAACCGTTGGATCAGAGAAAGTCTTAGGATCTAATGCAACCTTCTAGCAGACGCCTTTTATTTTTTTAACTAACTATAAAGCTTTGAGTCCAAACTGAAAACACAATGTTTTCAATTCAAGCTCATTAGTTGTATAGTCATATAGATCTGAACTCAGTTCAGCATATACTTTTTATGTCTTTGGTTCTTTAATAACTAGAGTCATCATAATCCTATTGGGCAGGATTGGTATTAAACCACTAAACATCACATGATCACCATTCTTTATGCTTACACAAGCTGTTTACATAGAGCTAAACTCCATGTAGTAGCACCACTCAATGCAAGACAGAGTAATCAATGGATGCAGTAAGATTTGTGCATAAAATCCCTATCTCTACTCATCCAATATCCCCAAAGTTTTTCTAGCTTGTGGCTTTTAACAGTGAAGAGGCGTGGATCTGAGTAGGCATGAGATAGGGATTTTATGCAAAACCTTCCTGCATCCATTGATTACTCTGACTTGCACTGAATCATGCTACAGCTTTGCCTCTGTGTAAACAGCTTCTGTTGGCATAAAGAATGGAGATCACGTGATGTCTGCCAGAACCGGCTATTTTTTTTAATACGGTAGAATATCAACATTAGAACATTCACCTGACATAATTTTAATCTTTAAGCAATTAAATATAATTTTAACTAAAACAAATAGCAAAAAAATAGTAGTCTATTTCTGTATTTCTATTTGACTGTAAAGCAGAAGATGTGAGTTTTTTAAATTCCCATATTTTTAAAAATAAGTATCTGGATTTAAATCCATATAACACCTTGAATTAGAAATAAAAGAGGATAGCCTTTTAACTCAAGACAAAAACTATTATTAGATGCTAGATCAAAAGTAGTTTAGCTTTAGGACTTTTAATGTTAATTATTGATGATTTTTCTAACATCATCATTGTTAAACATATTTTTTAATTATTTATATGCAAATAGCCTCATACTTTATTTAGTTTACATTAATATGCAAACACCAAAATATAATAGAATGTTTGTTTTATATAGTAATCTAAATTTTTAACCAGGCAATAGCAAATTAAAACAGGTTATGCAAACTAATACTGCATAGTATAATAATAGCAATAGTATTTGTCAGACCCATGTTTAAATTTAATGTCAATCAGAAAAATACTATTACTGATAAAAAATCATCTGGAAAAATTTCCATTATATTTATCTAGACAAAATTCTTCCAAAAATCTGTGGTTTCAGTGTGCATGGTCAATTTTAATTGGCTATTACCTGCTTAGGTAGTTTTATAATAGCATGTTGAAACCACCTGAGGGCATTATTTCCATGATAGCGCATGGAAATATGCTGTTTAGGTGGCCTCCGCTATCGAACATTCTATTTCTAATGCGTAAGCTTAGAAATAGTCCATTGTACGGGGTGGCTGCTGTGTCTATTTCTATGCTAATGCACAGAAACATGACATTTAATCTGCCGCAGAAGCTATCGTGTCAGCTTACAGAGTTTGTGTTACGCATTTTTGTTGTGCGATCCCATTTCACTTTTGGGTAAAGTATTGTGTGAGGGTGGCTTGAATTCTGAATGTCAAAACTATTTTAATATTCATTAAGACCTTCTTCCCTCTATCTCCCATGTTTTATGAATGTCTACTAACAATTATGAGCATCGTTTCATACTTTCGTAGCTCAGATTTCCTGCTAAAAAAAATTCAAGTGTAGGTGCAAGCACGATTTTGATCAAAGCACGCTCTAAGTCACGTTTCTGTGAGAACAACTGAATGCTTAATAAAATGGCTGAAGTAGTAAGATTTCTGAATGTCAAGTTCTCTGACTGCTGGAAGGGTTATCAAACAAAAGAGCTTAAACCTGCATGCATGCTGTTCCTGAAGAGCCAAAAAAGTTGGTTTTAATTTCCATATATATTTGTTTTTATAATTACCATAAAAAGTTATTCAACCTTCAAGTTCTGTTCTGTTTTGTTAAGAATTGTAATCCCCCCCCCCCCAAATAGTTTGACTTTTTGTTGTAAATGTTACCATTAAATGGAAATATATTTATTTGTAATTTTTTTAAAAAAAGTTGATTTCGTAGAATACCAAACCGAAAATATAAAGTAATGAAAATAATAAAAAGTAACTACTTTTTAAAATTAATTTTGATTTATGTATTTTTTAAAAAAAAAACTGATTTGATATTACTTTTAAATGTGATAAGTAAATGAAAAAAAACCCTGGCCACGGCAACATTATATTTATCTTTGTTTACAAACAAACCACACCCTCAGGTGGTTTCAACATGCTATTATAAAACAACCCCTGCTTACATTATAACTAAAATTGTACCTAGTTACTATGAGGGGATATCCCCAAAACTCTGGAATAATATTCCATTCTTCTGCCACTAGATGTCTCTTGCCAGAACTTCCTGTCCATTCCACTGACTAATATCATCAGTAAATGTATCTCACTTATTTGTAAATTTTTGTGATGGTTGAAAAGTTGGACCAACCTAAAATTCTGTTTCAGTTAAAGAAAACAGTTGGAACCAGCTTAGAAACAAATTGCTCTGGGGAAGGTGCAAGTTTATGAATGGTTTAATGGAAGGGTTCAAATTCATCACATCAATAGAAAAGCATGATGACTGAAGTCAAATGAGATGGTGCTCAATTGTTTCGACAAAAATGGCATTGTTCATTCAGAATTCTTTGTAATGGTATGGCAGTTTACTTACAAGTTCTGAAACATCTGTATAATGTTGTAAAATGAAAATGCCCCAGTTTGTGGCACAGGGAGGAGTGCAAGCTTTGCCATGACAATGTACCAGTGCCCAAAGCATTGAGTGTGAATCAATGTGTAATCAAAAGCAGTCACAACTCAGTGGATCCATCAGCCAAACACATTCACCTGATCTCACTCTATGTGATTTCTTTTTATTTACCCAAATGAAAAAATACCTCAAAAGAAAAAGGGAGTGATGAAAGAAAAATGACAGGTATTAAAAGGCATCACTTTGCAAGACTTTTAGGACTGAGCAGGAAATAGATTTTGACTGGTGCATTGCATCAAAAGTACTGTACTGTGAGGGTAGCTTAAAATCACACCCACACAAACCTTAGCCACCTGAAATAGTGGATTGTCTTTCAATTAGAATGTAAATATAAAATAAATACTAAGTTTTGTTAGAACGCTCTTAAAAAATATAAATGTATAAATAGTTATGACAGTGAACTAATTGTATATTAAATAGTGGGAATGGTAGATCATTTACCATAAAGTCACACATATATATTAGTAATAAAATTCTAGTGTTTAATAAAAAATAAATAAACATTAGAAGAGTTCATACAAATTTATATATATTAATAATTGTATTGTGTTGAATATTTTGTGTGTCTATTATAAATATAAACGATGACTTGAATGATGAAAAAACAGTCATAGTTATGGAAAAAGGTCAAGTATTGTATTAGGTAACCGAATGTAAGAAGGGGATGATAATATTTTTAATATTATATTATTTTATTATCATTTTTAAAATGAATCGATAATCACAATACTTTTATAATGCAACAATAGGCATGCACTGTGAATAAACAATGGAAATGACACTGGGTATAAAAAGAAAAATAATTACAACTTGTTCTTCTTTTAAATTGTATGTTTGACATGAAAAGTCAATTTTGTTAAAGCAGTTATTTTACTAACATTTTTCTCAAAATGGACATTTTTTGAATCAGTGTCTCTACAAATGCCATTTAAAAAAATTAAGGAAGCAAACAGAAGATTTTTATACCAGCTAAATGAACAGATAAGTTTAAAATAACTTATAAATTAAAAAAAAAGTATTATGATTTAAAAAAAAAACTAAAAAAGAAGTTAGAACAGTTTATTCAGTTAAAATGTTAATGACAGGAATATGTTATGTAGCCAATATTGCAAATAATAAATAACTATTTTATATATGTATATTTTAAATGCAAACCACATATGTATAAACCTGTGTATATATTGAAAAATATATATTTTGGCTAGAACGATTGTCATCAGGTAGCATTTATCCACTATGGCCATGTGAAATTAATATCTATCTGTCTACATTGAAGTGCCTGATAGACTGGGGCCATGCATGATGGAAATCTACATGAGGAATAAAACAACCACCCATTGCCAATATAAATATGTTCAGAATGTGCTATTCAGAATCAATAAGGAGTCATCAACATTTATAATAAAGAAAAAATGCATAAATTGTAAGAACTTATGTAAGAAGGACTCTGATGAATAATTGTGCCTGATCATATTGATTCATGAAATGTTGTAAATATTATGATTTTTTTTTTGTATAGATATGTCTTATTTTATTTTATTATCTCAGTCTTATATTTTGAAAGTACTAATGGTCTAATTTAACAGTTTGGAACAGTCCAACTTAAGAAAGTGTGAAGAGAGCAAGGGGGGGGGTTGTAAAGTCTGATTTTCTTCCAAAGTGCTTGATTTTTCGTCCATGACTGTAAAATTGAGTGCTTAAACTGAATACTTAAATGGTAAGAGTTTTTCTCTTTTAAATTCATTAAAATAACCAATGCCACAACATGACATGACCATTTATAGTATGTGTTATATGTTTTACTAATAGTATTTCTAAGATCTTTTTAATGAATAAATGATTAACCCTTTTAGTTAATATTCTTTACTATTTCTTTGCTATCGTATCATGTGATGTTTCTTTATTATATTTCTTTTATGATATATATATATATGAAAAATAATTGTTTTGAGATCAACCAACTTCCACACCTAGAATTGCATACTGCATCTGGAGTTGCACTTAAATTTTTAATTAAGTTAATTAGAAATCTCATTTTATTCTAATAAAGTTTTCATTACTTTTGGATATATAAATGTCTAAATTATGCGTATTTTTCATGGGAAATAGAGGATAAGTAGTTTTAATTTGTTTAAGTAACACTATGATAGATATCATAGACATGGAATTTGAAAGTATAGAAGAATCTATCCAAATAATTCTCTTTCCACTTGTACATATTTTTGGATTTTTTTTATTCATATTGATTGACAATTTGTTCTATGTTTTTATATATTTTGTTTTCGTAAATAAATATTATGAAGTTTTGTTTAATTGACAAGGTCTCTCTAGTTTGTTGATCCAGCATTTACATTCAATCCTATAACCAATATTTTACATATGCACACACACATTATTGTTTGATGAGCATGAGAGATAAATGTTAAATCAAGGTTATTTCTTTCTAATAAATAGGATGAGCTAATTCAGTTATTGATTAATAGTCTGAATAGGTACATCCCTGTCAAGAGAGTCGAATGCGAATTTTTCCTGAGTTTGAATACTGAGACAACAGATCCAAGAGAGAATGGTGAGAATGTTAGATGAACTGACTTAAATTGCATGTAAATTTGATAGATAAATCTTAGGTTAGTCTATTAAAGATAGATGTAATCATGAGTCATGTACTTCATTGTGTTGTCTCCAGCATCCTACATGAAGATTCTAGGTCCGACCATGGTCAGATGCGACTTTCTTTTGTCACATCATTGACCATATTGTTACAGTACTTTGTAACACGTAAAATAAATACACATGTTGTCATAACAAAATTCCAGTTTTTTTGGGTACTCCTCCATGCATGGTTTTGCATTATATTAATATAGATTTAATTTCAGCAGTAGTGTAACCAGGCAACAAACAATTAAAACTGAAAAGCAAGTAATATCACGTGATCTAATAATACTACTAATAAAAATCTTTAAATTAATATACGTATTCTAAATATGTCACATATAATTTAGCACAGCGATAAAATGATAAAATATAGAACAGATTTCAAGATTAATTTTCAGCTGAGAAAAGTACAAATCTAATTGGTCAACTCAACCCACCATTTCGGTGCTGGAATATCATGTGCTCTTTTAAAAGCTATCTGTACAAATATTTATTTTTTCATGAACTTTATTCTTCAACATTTAATTATGAAAAAACATACACGTACAGATCAAATAGCTTGACCTTCATTGCATTTCGCATTTAAGATAAACTGTGGCTTTATTTTTGTTTCTAATATAGATATACAGTGACTGGAGATATCCAAGGCAATATACGCTTTTATGAAGATGGTTTGAGATTGGCTCAGTGGTGAGATATCAAATATTAATCTGCTGTTAATAAATTGACTAATTTAACTCTATGTGTGTGCATACATATGTACATTTAAGTCTATTTCACAGAACAAAAGACTACTTTAATAAGATTCTTTAAATCTTAAAGAGTCACTTAAAAAATAAACCTGTAAATACATCTTTCTTTTCTTACATCAATGCCAACATACAAAATAGGTAGATACATTTACAGGTTTGATTAAAAAATGACACTTTAAGGGTATGGCTTGCAAAGTATATCTGCAACATATGTGTTCTATGAAATAGACTTATATTTCTAATGTTACATATTTGATCAGTGAAAAATCATTTACAAACTCTTATATTGAAATGAAGATTTTCATGGGTTGTATATATAAAATACATATTTTGCGGGTTCATCCGTGTTAAAAATTTTTAATATTAATATTCCGACATTTTGACTTGGTCACACAAGTCATCCACTGGGTGATAAAAGTGGATGACTTGTGTGACCAAGTCGAAATGTCGGAATATTAAAATTTTTTAACACGGATGAACCCACAAAATGTGTATTTTATATATATGCCATCATTGTGAAATATATATATATACATCTGTTTATCTGTGTATGAAAAATTTAGTCTGAGTGCTTTTGTATAATATAAATATCATGAGTATTATATTTGATATTATGAATTAAAACATATGTTCACCCATGATGTCTTCAGTTTAGTATATATCGTAACAATCATGTGGTGTTTTATGTCATTTGTAGTTGTTGTGGGTTATTTGCTTTTTTATTTATTTTTATTATTTTATATTTATTTAAAACATTTTTATTATCTTTTTATATCATTTTTTCTTTCTTTTAGGATATTATATAACAACTATACATTTATATACTTTGTTGTAACCTTTATTGACCTTAATAGCAATGAACACATGATGTTTTATATCATTTGTGGTGGTTGTGGGTTATTTGATTTATTATTAATTATTATTATTTCATATTTATTTAAAACATCTTTTATCATCTTTTTATATTATCTTTTCTTTCTTTAAGGCTATTATATAACAACTATACATTTATATACTTTGTTCTAACCTTTATTGACCTTAATAGTTTCCATTAATTGTCACATTGCATTGCTTGCATTAATTTACTTTAATAAATATTGGTAAATTTAAGATGGCTTTGACACCCTATGATCATACCCTCAAGTGGAGGGGTAGAATATTATTGATAGATTACTTACAACCAGATTGAGACTGCATGAACGTACAAATCCCGATCATTTTTCCTGATCACAGCACCCTTCCATAACTGTTGGGACTATGCCAATCCTCCAAAGACAATTTTTGTTAGATAAATCTCAGGCACCATCTGGCCATATGAACTTTATATAACTGGAATGCCCAGATGAAAAGCATAGTGAAAAACAGTGCTTGGAAACTTACCCAGACTAGCTTCCACACTATGAGACAGGGGAACCAGTGCATGAATCAAGGGAACATATCAAGTTTGCCCAATTCTCTAATTATGGAGATGCAGGGAATATTTAGCAAACCCTTTTTATTCCTATACACACACACACCAATATGTTACTATTTCAATTACACATATATTTAACACAGCAAAAATATATATAACAATAATTACCAAATAAAATATAGTTTCATTGCATACTTCCATTATATAATTCTGACCTTTGTAATATTAATAGTCCTTCCTTTATAGCAGTTTATTTGTACTTATTTACAAATAAACATTCAATATATTTATCTAGGTTTTAACTTATGTGTTACATCATCTATTTGTGACAATTTTATAAAGTCCTTCCATTATGATCCATGGGATTTTAAATTCATGATGCTCCTTATATTCTTCGTGGCTGGCCATTTGTTTGTCAATTATGGTTTCTTTTTCTTTTCCAGATTTTTGAATGGCAATACGAGAGAAAATCAGTGGCAGAGTCCTGCATTATGGGTGAGGCATGCTGGTGATGGAAGCCAGGGAATGAAGCCTTGATGAGTACTCCTGTGTTTTTTAGCAGTGCATGGTGTTGTTTAACTGATTATTAGTTAATTATTCATGAACTTAACTCTGCCTTAACTTCAATGCAAATTTTTTAACTAACTGCCTGAAACACTCAAGCTGGGCAATACTCTTCCTCTCCTATTGTTCATTTTTATTCATTTTGCTTTTAATTTTTAATTAAATGATTAATCTTATCTTTTCTTAGATTAATCTACTATCTTATCATTTAGGGATTTTCCAAAATTTAATTGCATTTCTGCGAATGAGATAGTTTACATAGATTACTTTTCCTTAATTAATTTCTACTTTGAATTACATTTTTATTTTAATTTACATTATATTTTGATATTATATCATTTCTTTTACAACATTAATTCTTTCTTAAAGATAAAAAGAAGAGAGCATGGATTCTAAATCTTAACTTAAATCAGATTTTCCTTTCCCCACTCTTGTAATTCAATTAATAAAACTACTTATGGATCTAATTGCTATTTTAGTTTATTTCTTAAAATTCTTCTCTTTCATTTATTTACTTTTTAATTTTTTTTCATTTCAAACTATAAACACACACATGTAATGCATATATATATATATTCTAACCTAATAAAGGAAAGACGATTCCTAATTATATTAGGAAATCCATCCGGAAAAGTATACCCTTCCGTCTACGCTTCTGGTATAGTCCGGTTAATATAGTCCGGGTAATAAACTTTACCCAATATTAATAATAATAGCTCGCGTTAGGTTAGTTCTACAATAATTCAGCTACAGCGATATGCAGTTCAGACAGAGATAGAATAAAAAAAAATATCATTAATAAAATAAATTTAACAAGAAAATTTAGAATAAACTAACATTCTTTCTCTATCCAAAACACATTCTCTGGGCTGTAAGTATGTGCACTGTTCGACAATGATGATGATGATTTTTCATGTCATTGTTAATATTACTGACCAAAATAAAATATTCATTAATTTGCCAATATGATCTCAATATTTTTGGTTATTATACAATTAGATGTTTCAATCTCTTAAGCCATGCCACGCTTGTAATATTGATCTGAATTTGATCAATTATTAATTTAAGAGCACTTATAATAATGACACTAATCTCAGGGTTCTCTGTTATATTTAATAAAATTGCTCGGCAGTATTGTGTTGTCGCATATGACTGACATTCTGGTCGGCTATAGGAAACATTTACCTTATTTAAATTCCAGGTGTCTTCATCCACATATCAACTATTATAATATTTAACGAGATGATAACCATATTCAAGAACAACGCATAATTTAGAATAATACAGCTTTTAAATCCAGAATCTCAGTCGGAATGATGAAAAGACAAGGGTGCTTTTGTGTCCTTCCATTATCCATGACAACACAATAATTTAAATAAGATTTATTACTTAGATACTTCCTTACATGGATATTCAACAATGTGCAACCAAAAATAGTAGTTTGGGAATAAAGTGATTTTACACACATATAAAATAAAATAAAATGTCTTGGTCTGAAGTTTTCAATTCCATAAATAATTCTTCTTAAAATATAATATAATGGAATATTTTGATCTGCTTACAATTGTCTATCTGGTGTTTTGGATTAAGATTTCATAAATGACTTTGGACTCAAGAAAGTATTGCAAGTATTATGCCAATACACTTTTATTTAGCACATAAGAAAAATGACTCAAAACAACTTGTAATAAGACGATAATTTATTATTAACTTATAACAAAATTCTAATTTTTTATTATGGTTTAACAAAAATATCTTTTATGATTAAAATAATAAACAAACATATACAATTTATTTGATCCCATATGGATAAAACAAAATATAACTAATATTAATTCGTCTATACTTTTAGACTTGGATTCGAACTACCTCTTCATCTTCTATTTACATTTATGTAAAATTGAATATAACCAACTACATAGTATTATCGATACATTAACTCATTCGTTTAGTGTATCCTATATGAACGGTTACTTAAATTTACTGACTAACGATCTGTTTTAAAACAAAATTAATCTGATTCTAGGCAATGCGTACAAACGATTTTTGTTATTATATCTTTAATCAAATGATAGTTTTTATTTAGATAATTTATTATAATTTATGGGTTACATATCAGAATTTACACTTATTATTTTAGTGTTTACCTTAATAACAACTGAAGTTGTTATACACACTGTTTTTCTCAGTATAAGTTATATTGTGAGTGCTACTTAATCATTAACCTGAATTAAACTTAGTATTTGAACCCTCTATTGGCAAATGAAAATTTTTAATCACGCAATTTTAAAACTTACTCTCTCCATTGACTTATGTGTGGATTACCAGTACTATTCCGCCGCACAATTCAGACATTGATCATATATACTAGCACGCTATTTATACTAAATGGAGCTTGAGGAATTAACCTCCAATATACCCGTTAATCTTGCCATAACTTTCTAAACAAACCCAATATTCAACACCTTCCTTGGCCGAATTATCTCTATCTTCTCATGAGGAATAAGGAGTAACACCGAAGGGCAGTAGAGTTAACTACTATATTAAAATAGTTTGGTGGGTCCTTGCCTCTTAATTGGGCATAATAGGAGCACACACCAAATATAATCCTCTCCTGGGATATTAACGAATGAAATACCCTAAATACTATATAAAGTACTGATCGTCCTACTCTGAGAAGCGATCAATTGGGTTATGAACATACCCGAATACTAGATTTATCTATTCCCCTCATGGAAAATAAAGCTTTTGGGGAGATTATTTTCTATCCCACAAAATAGATACATTACAATTATTAGTTAGGCGCATATTAAGGGGCAAGACAAGCAAATACACTAATTACACTAAATTTATGTTCCGGGGTATACTTAGATCAGCGTCTGATATCAATGGATATCACAGAATACAATAATAATTTTCACTTTTGCCAAAGAAATATTCAACAAATAATAGGAAGTATAGTATTTTGAACTAAACCAAGTGAATGCATTAATAAAAAAAATAATTGGGAATAAGTTCCTTAATTAACATAGTATAAATTTGTTTCATACTTTAAATAAGTAATATTTTGTATAGCACTTCTCTTTAATTACTTCTGATAATTTTAACTAGATATTTGCCTATTGAGTATCTAACATCTAAATTTATACTCATAATTGCATGTCATAAGTAAACACATTTAAAAAAAAATTTTTTTTTTTTATGTCAAATATAAATTTAACCTAGAATAATTACAGGAAAACATACCTTTATGATTACAAGGTCATTTGAATATTAATTGGATACAGCCTTTAACCTGCTGATATAAAAAAAAATACACATAATTTTACAAATTAGTAAAAAAAAATCATTACTTAACAAGTGCGTATAATATCACTAAAAAAAAATGTTTTCCGTTGGGCACTTTATCCAGATGAAGAACTTGATCTATTCGTAGTTCACGAAGCAAATTTAAACAAGAAACACATTTTATTATTTCATTTATAAAAAAGTTGCCTTCATTCGGGTGCACGTAATAGTAGGCAAAGAAAACATAGCAGCGTGGATTTTAATTCTTTCTTGAATTAACTGCTATAATTATGGGATCCAAGAAAACAATACAGATTTTAACATTACAAATATTGGACGATAAACGATCACATATACAATTCCTTTCTTTTACGATTGGCGATACGTATCATTTTTAGCTAGCTGGTTTATGAATAAAAGAATGCGCGAATTTTCCAAAATATTATTATTATTGACTGCAGCTGACTTACGTGGATATAAAGTTTTAATGACTCCAATTCATGTATAATATAACATATTATCTTATGGTTATAATTATGTCACTAATGTTTATAATTTTTATTCCTACTCTAGGAATTATAATTTTTCTTTACTATGGAATTCTCCGTAAATGCACACATACAAATTTTCCGCTATTTGCCTTGAGAAAATTTATATTTCTTTTTAAAAAATATACAGGTGCATAAGTAAATATCATTTATTATTTATATTATTTCTCAATAATTTTTTAGTGAATAAAATAGATTTTAACGTGGGGAACTTGCATTATTTTCTAAAGCAGACAATTGCTGTTAGAAAGAGCGCGAAACTTTTGGTTAACTTTCCTTGGCTTTTATAATATGTCTTTTAATTCTAGTTTTTCTTTTATACCATGAAAAGATTATTAAATAAGGTAAAGTCAACAAATAATTGATTATTTCCTGGAAATTACTTATATTGCTTAGTTTAACTATAATGATATTTTCCGTGATCGCTGTAGTCAATACGGTGATCTCGAACTTTAGCATAAGATAGCACATTTTGAGTATAAAAAGCTTTAAAATAGGTAGAGCAATAGAAGCTTATGGATGTCCTATCAAAATATTTTAGCTAGACATGATATTGTTAAAATGTTACTTGAATTATATTTATTTCTGCAATAAAAATATAAAAATTTGTTACCGAATTTCAGCACTGCTTCCACTTGTAAAACTTATGTCAGACTAGATTTTCTACAAAGTTTCGCGGTCTTCTTTTAGCGACCTCTGACAGAAAAATCGTTATTTAATTATACATAAACAAAAGAAAAGGGAAAAAAGAAAAACTTATTACAGTTATATATTTCTGTATGATTTAAATGGATTACAAGATAATTTGACAAATAATGAAAAATAATAAATATCTTTAACTAATAATGCTTATTAGTGATGTATCATTCTGTATACATTATTATCTAAATAATTTTAAAAAAAAATTATCAGAAGTTATTGTGCTTTATGATAAGACACTCATCTACTCTCCCCTCTACCCATCCAAAATCAATTACTGTTTATGAGATGTGCTTTTATACTATATTAAAGTGCTCTTATTGTTAATAATTTCAACTAAATTATTTATGCTCTTCTTCAAAATGACATTGGATTACCAAATTTTTTAGTTATTTGCTTAATAATACGTTACAGTGAGTAAATAGCCTATTTTATTAATCACTTAATATTATTATTATTTTACTTTTTATTTCCTAGAAAAGGATTGCATTGTTTTCCTGTGGAAATAATGCTAAATAAACCAAGTGTCAATAACACTAGGTTACAATATATATAAGTGAGTGTTACAGGAATATATATATTATAACGATCGGGAAGATGATTGAAGCTAGCAGTCTTACCATATCTGCACTACAAGGGTGCCATCTAGGCATTTGAACCTTGACAATTTATATAGTAGGCAGATACATACTGTTAAGATCTTATTTTACATATATTTTTATTCCGACTGTTAACTCATTGGCACTAGCACAGTGAGACGCAGAGATTTATAAATCAGAAAATATTTTAAATATAAAATATTATATAAAATAAGCCACTGCCAGTAATTAACACACAAACATTTATTTATGCACATATATATAAAATTTAGCATTATTATTTTAGTATGTTTACTTTAGCATTTAACTACATTTTTTAACTTTTATTTTGAAGTTCACACAGATGAATTTAATAATTTATTTAAGTGTCGAGTATGAATAAACTACATAGATTGCATTTGAAAAGAAAAATATTTTATCCCTGATTTAACCTTAGGCCAAAAGTTCACAGTCAAAACCAATGCCAATCTATCTGATATATTGATGTATTCAATGTAGCATGAATACGACAGCACAAAATGACATACTGTCAGGAATGTACATCTGAACAGCATGGTTAATAGATGACATAGACTCTCGACCAAATAGGAATGGTACATCTATTGGAAGAAGAACAATAAAAAAACTCCATAGGAAGGGACTGCGTTTTCTGTCTTACTATCCCTTCTATAGGCAAAAAGAGTGGGTGCGGCATATAAAATGATCCTGCCCGTAGCGAATCTCATACTACATCTACTAATTACACCAATATATCCAATCCATTGACCCAATTTAACTACAAAATAAATAACCTAAGATTTACTCTCCCTTAAACTAACATAACATCACAAATCTATGCAGCCATTCACACCTGACTTAAATTTATCATTTATTACAAGTTGTTTAACAAAAAAAAAAATCATAATTAAACTTAAAAAAAAAAATTAAATGGAAATGATTAAAAACAAAAAATACATCAAATAACATTATTAATATTAATTTACATTGGTCAGATAGGATTCTATTTGTATTAAATTCTGAAAGGTTTAGAATTTAGAGTTATTGTTTTGAAAAATGTTCTTAAAGTTCTTACGGTTTTAAAAGGTTCAACTTTATCCATTGCTTGCCATTTGAACGTGAAATCCCATGCCATCCTAAAGAGATTGGTATTCTGTTGGCCATTTTATTTATTAATCTTAATCCGGAGGTTTTTTACTTTAGCTGGTCCTCAATGTAAAAAATGATTTGTCATTTCTCTCCCCCCCTTTTTTTAGCAAAACTGAAGGGATTGAAGAGTGCATCTTTTCAATCCCTTTTCCTTCAACTCCGCACTAACACATATCACCACTGCTATCACACATCTCTGTCTTCTCTTAATTTTTCTTCACTCACTTTTTATGGTAGACTTTCGGAACCAGAGAACATTACGTCACGATGATGGTGATGGTCCTTTTGCTGAAGTCCGATTCCCTGATGGATTTCTTTCATTGGCCATTCTGTTCCTATTGTTTTTCCTCTTCTATATGACCTTTGCTTATGCATTTTGAAATGCCCAAGGGCTAGCTTACTTTTACTAATTAAAAATAATAATTTCCATTTTATACAATAGAATTAATTAAATTATTTTGCAAACTTAAAAGATATATTTTTATCTCTAAATCTTTTTAAGTTTTTGCTTTTAAAATACTTTTTCTCTTTTTAATAAAGTTTTATTTTAATAATTTTTTTCATCTGTGTGATTTTATATATATACGAGTTTAAGATAGAATTAATTTTCAATTTTTATGTTTTTTTTAAAAAAAGAAGTTTTTAAATGCGAACTTTTCAATGTCTCAATTTTTAAAAAAAATAATGTAACAGCGTATATGCCCGTTACAATATATATATATAAGAGCATTACAATATATATAAAAATCCATGACATCTTCACTTTAATGTATACACCCGGGTCTCATTTGATGCGGATTTATTTAATGTGATTTTGAAGTTATGCGATTCATGTTTCTTCTTAATATTTTTGTATGCTGTTTTCTTTTATGTGATAAAAGTTATTAGATCAGAAGTCGAGCTCTGATAATGCAGTATTACTTTAAATATTATAAATTTCGCACACTTGCACATCATATTTAAAGTAACAGTACATTATCAGAGTTCAACTTCCATCTAATAATTTCAATATTTTCAGCACTTTATAATTGTACTGTAATTAGATTTTATGAAATAAAGAAGTTCATAATTCACTTAAAATCAGGATTTCCCCATTTTATACACACACATTAAATTTTAGAAGATTATAATGTAAATCTGTTCAAACATTATAGATGCCTATACTATGCATGTTGTTGTTTTTGCATTTTAAATCACATTCTATTTTTGCTTTTTAAAAAAAGAGTACATAATCAATTAATCATTTAGTGTCCACAAGTTTATTTTTAAAAGGTGAGTAACAGTGGTGGGCACAATTAAATTTGACAATTAAAAATTAAAATCTGATTTTTAATTGTAATTAACAATTTAAAAATTACATAATGTGATCTGAAATTAATTTGATGTGAAACAATGAAATTTGATTTTTAAATGGAATTGAAAATTAAAAAATTAAAGACAAAAATAAGAATTTAATTTTTAATTGTTAGTTTTAATTAAATTTTGCCCAACAGTGGTGAGTAGGTGTCTTTTTATTATCATAAGTCTAAGTTCTTATTTTTATTTTAAACTTTTAGTTTACCCTAATGGAGAGGAAAAAACACCCAAGAAAATGAATTTCTTTGGAAACAAAAATTTCAATTTTAGATCGCTTAGCAAAATGGGAAGGATCAACAGCAATTGGAAAACATTTTATTTTGGGCGAGTTCACTATAAGAGCAATTAAAAAAATGAAGTTGGCACTAGTTGTATTTCCTCTTGTGATGAATCTGATGTCTTACTAATTCACAAACGAATCTGCATATCATCAAATAGCGATAATGATTAAAATACTGTACATGTATGAAAAAATGTAAAATACTGTAAATTACGCATAAAAATATATTGTTTTGAATAAAATTAAATACTGTAGTTAATAAAAAAGTAAAAAAGCTTGTCTTGTGTCATTTCTGTTCAAATTTGAAATTTTTTATTAGTCATATTTTATTTCCTTATTTTTTTTTATGTGAATTTTAAAGTAATTTTACATTATTGCTTTGCTTTTATGCGATTTTTGAAAATTACAGCACCTATCCCCCATTTTTCAAGGTAAGTTGTCTATTTTTGTGCGATTTCTTTTGTGCACATTTTCTGAGGAACCTATCTACCGCATAAAATGAGACCCAGGTGTATATATATATATACCCAATATATTATTGCAGAAAATAAAATATATAATTATATCGACATCACAAATCAGAACATATATGATCACCCTAGTGTTTTCAGTTTAGTATATACATAAAGATAGCTTATTGCAGATAATTTTATGAGAAAAAGTGATATTTATTTATATTTTTTGTGCAATATATTCCAGTGTAATCATATAACAATTCTTAAGAGGTTTATGAAATGTTTTCCAATACAAACTACAGTCCAATAATACATTAAAATATACAAAATGTGTCATTGTGAACTTAACTACTGCTATGAGGATATGGACCTAATACATTGTTAAAATATATTACGCTATTAATATAAATACAATGATGTTTTTTTTCTCTCAGTGATGAAAGTTTATTCATCAAAAAAGGTACAAACACAGTTAAATAAAGAATGGTAAAAATGAAATTCAGGAGCAACATGGTGAAAGGGGAAGGATACATATGAAAAGGGAAAGTGATGTGGAAAGGGTGTGTATTAACCATTAAAGACAAATGAATGTTACAATTAGGAAATATTTGTAAAGTCTAGACTTTAAATATGAGTAGCATTTTAGGAGCACAATATTGAAAAATCCAATTTGCGATGGATAAGTTGATAATAGGAAAACATTTGGAGATAACAACATCGGAAATAAAAATTTAAATAGGGTGAATCACTTGCAATTAAAATCATTAGGCCAAACTGCGGTTTACTTTGCAATAATACTCGGATAAAATCGTTTATAACAATAATGCTAAAACCGCTATGAATAGCATTTTTTTTCTTTTTGTGAATGAGGAAATCAACATTGGCAACAGTCCCCACAGCACCCTCATCCTAGCCTCCCTCAAAAGAATCACGATTTAGGTCTCTGGGGCACGTCCCAACAACCAGACTCTCAGCAGCAAAGTTGATTGTAATGAAAATTTTAAATACAACGATGTTTGCTTTTAAAAATGTACTTTTATACATGATTAAGAGAAAATTTTGGAAAGAGAAATTGGATTACACATATATTAAGGACAAATAATAGTTTAAAGAAGGATGTTTTGGAGGCAATGATAAATAGAAATACGAAGAAAAGGTGGAGAAGACTGACCAAACTGAATAATATGAGGTGGAAAGAGATATGTGGATTTAAAGATGTCGACAGTGAACAGAATAGAATGAAGAAATAGATGAATTGCTATGTCACTGGACCTGAAACATCATTAATTGATTCAAGTATTATTTATATTAAGATCATAGGAAATCATTTACCCATTAAACCACAAGGCTATAGCGGATCTGCTAACATATCTGGGCATTAATAGGATCCATACAACTAGAATATGAGGAGATTGACACTTAACAATTTGTTGGTGGGAAAAAATCTTTAAAAAATAAAAAGATATATATACTAAAATGACATATTTTTTTCTTTTTTTTAGGTTCAAAAATATCGTTCATGATCCAATACAGACTATAGATTTTACGCAGCCGCCGAAGAAACGCATAGAGTAAGTATATATTTATATAAATTTATTTGATAGTGCGTATTTTGTTTTACTAGCCTTTGTTTTTCAAATGTAAAAGTATGTCTTTAATTGGAAAACTATATACACGCATAGGCTTAGACACACACATATATATATATGTAGATAAAGGTAAACTAGTTTAAAGAAGCCTAAACAATTGTAGAGATGGGTGTAAAGCTTACTGTTTAATTTCAAAGTTGGCAAATGGGATCAAAAACATTTTATTGGGTAATTAAATTTATTTTTGTGATCAAGACTCTACATCCATTAATTGAGATCTAGGGTTTTAATTAGAATATTTAAAGAGATTTTTAATATTTAGTTCAATCCACGAGTTAAATCTTAGATATTTAAAATACAATATACTCACATGCCATATTTAATGAAAATGATTTAATTGTTTTAAGAAATAACAACATGAAAAATTCATAATAATAATAAGCACACTAACTCTTATAAGATCTTGTTAAGGTAACAAATATGTGCATATACCGGTGACCCCAATACATGCATTTAAGGCATCATGCAAAGTTTTTGAGTAGCTTAAATAATATATTACGTTTTGATATAAAAGTATGAGAAGAGAAGCTAAAGATCGGAGAAGATGGATTGAACTTGGAGAGACCTTCATCCTGCAGTGGATTGATAATGGTTGTTGTTGATGATGATGATAAAAAAAGTATGTAAATAGAAGGATTCGAATTCAGGATTTTTCAGTCTATTTATTCTTCTTGAGTTCAGATCATTCTATTTACATATATAAAAACATTCAGTATAAACAAATTATACTCTTCCTTAGAATTATATTAAAGTAAGTTTTTTTTGGGTATTTATATTTCAGAGTATCATTTCTAAAAGGTATATATCATTGAAAAGATTTTACTTCTAATAGTATTTAAACGAAAATTACTCTCTAATAAACAACTATAATTTATAAAGATTGGTTTGCTGTTGCCACTGTGCGAATTGGGGCTTTGCTAAAATGGTGGAGTCTGGTTTAAAACCATGACCTATGACTCAGCCTAGTCATCCTTAGCGTTCAAACGTTATATAAAATCCCAAACCATAAATCAAGTGATCATTAGTAATGAATTGCTACTAAAGAATAAAAAAAAAACCAAGTTTGATTGTTACTATGACAACACCAATTCAAAGATAAAGGGATGGTTCAAATATTCTGATTCTTACATTGCATTGATTACAATTTGATTTTGCGATTAAATAGCATCCGTGTAGAATATGAAACCAAAGTTCAGCATTTTAAATTTAAAAAAAGGTTTTTTATATTGATATAATTAGTATCACTGTATATATATATATATTGAGAAGCCAGAATCTTCCAGAAATAATAGTATGAAATCATTTATTCATGAGAATATTATAATATATATATCCTTGCATATGTATTAAATGGCTGTACATGTGGGGTTCAGATTGACCTTAGGTCAACATGGGTGTGACAAGAATCTCGGCCTCAGGGTGGCCTTCAAGCGTTCCATCTTCAGATTTTCAATTGGATGGACGGTTGAAGAGTTGGAGTGTGTACTAATTTGGAGCCTGTCCATTTAAGCATAAGGATTGTCTATCTTAATATATATCTGAGCACTTATAGTATATATGTGTGGGAGATGATAATCTGGACCAACTGATGATTGCTGGTTTAGCATGAAATACGTATATTGGTGATTATTTATCTTTTCAGCATATATGTACTTGAGTGTATCAGTGTTATTAGATAGAGTGGAGAGTGATGGGTCATCTGAAAGTCTGTGCTCATATACTCTATATTAAATATATATATATATATATATAAAAAGAAAGTTACTGTTAACACTAACTGAAATAATTATAGAAAATACACAAACC